>CAXIVR010000012.1:8259218-9491718 GCA_964035755.1 Teleogryllus oceanicus
TCCGCTATGAGTAACGCTATGAGTAAAATACCTATCTGTTATTTTACATTTCATCTGGTCGCATTTGCAAGCCAATCTCAGCATAGGAATACGTTTCCTCATTTCGCAATTGTCATCTCACCATTGCGACCCGAATAGTTGCGTAGCAGAAGTAATGTTGCAAATGATTTTTGACTGTTCAAAGAATCAACTGCTCCAGCCGGGAATCGAATCCGGATCTCGCGGTATACGTCAAGTTGCTCTAGCCACTTGAGCTACCGAGACAGTTAACTCTTCGAGCGGCCTGCAGGAGATCAGAGCCCTGTGACGATTACCCTCACATTTCACCACCTCATCACAGTTGGAAGCTAACAATTTGAGGAAACATATTCCGCTGTGCTATTGTTAGCTGAGAAAGGTTGAACCTAAGTAGTCAGCGAACATTTCATCTCTTTCTCGCTCTGAGCGATTGGGTTGCCGTGTTTTAAGCTTAAATAATAAATCTGATACCTAGCAACCTACGTGAAGCTCTCCATTATAAATCGACTGGAGAATTTAAAGCGGCGACTTATTTCTTGTGTTTCTTGTCGAATAATTGAATGTCAAAGAATGTGAAATGACCGTCCCTATGTTTCAGTGAAAGCGCTATCAGGTACTCGGAATGTCCCATGCAATCGATGCCTCGAATTCCAGGAACAGAAAAGAAATCGACCGCCGGTTGCGGGCATTCTGAGCCTCCCATTATCTTCTTTGTTGACCCACTTTTTTTTTATTTTGAGATTGTCGTTTTCAAGAGCTTTACGCTAAAGTTCAAGCCATTTTTAATAATTTCGAAAATAGTTTCGTAAAATAAAATTTGTTCACGTTGTATGTCTGCAAACTGTTTTCGAAACTGCCAAAATCATTTAACTGCTGTTTTCATGTGCCATTGGGCATCAAAGGATTCCGCTAAGCATCTCGCCGGAATGATTCCGTTATAACTGTAGATGTGAATTAAATTAACAAGGAAAGAAAGGAACGTGTGTAGAAATAATAAGCAAATAATAATGGACAAACAATAAAGAGCATATGATTACACTGAAAATAATGTAATATCACATGATTCCATCTCAGGATTTCTTCAGTAAAAATAAAATGTTTGTACATGAATTCGTCATCGCTTCATTTTTTTATATTACTATTTCTTAAAACATCTACCGAACAATTTATTTAGATCAGGCCAGGAATTGTGGGAAAGACCCTTCAAATACCAAGACGCGCTCGCCTTACGGATTCCGATTGAACTACCAAACTTCTACCTGATCCTTCTTAAACATTTTTAATGCATTCCTGAACCCAATTGTTAGCTAATTTACAGAGATTTATATAAAAGGAATGCACGTTACTCTACGCAATGTGACGTGTTTATTTGTGGTTGTGGAAAGACGAAAGCGTTTCTTCAAAGTGTAACCAATGCCGTTCTAATGAACGAAGTCCTGCTCCACGAATCAAAAGCATCTGTACCCGCCCCCCGCACCGTGGCATGGGGAAAGGCGGGCTGGTCTGGCGGGCTGTCAAGGTAGTGCCCTACGCCGAATCAATTACTCTCATGAGAGAGAAAGTGACGGGTCGACCGGCTTTTATTTCAGGCGACCACCCCCGCACCGAAGCCGGGCACCTGCTGTTGGGGCGTACAACTTCATTGCCTTCATCAGATCATCGGAATTTTCATGCACAGCCGTGAAGATTGCAAGAGATTGATGGTGGTTCTAAGTCCCTGTTCATTATTATTATTATTATTATTATTATTATTATTATTATTATTATTATTATTAGTATTATTATTCCTTTACTTGACGAGTGCGGTTTTAACATATATCCGTACCATTGAAGGGGTTTTTTAATATTATATGTTTTTGAATTTCCATTTTCTCCATTATTTATTCATTATGAATGTGGTGGAAACGAGGTATTCTGCAACATTGTCTCAAAAAGTTTATTTGCATCGTCAACAATCTCTTTTTGTTTTTTTGAGTGAGTTCCCATACCTCTGAGCCATATACCATACTTTCTATTACGGTACGGTTTATATTTTTCTTTGATTACTGGACGTTCCACAGAATTGGATTTAGCATATTTATGACTTGTTTTTCTTGATTTATCTTATTATTAATATCCTTATTACTTGTGCCCTCTTTTGGAACTGTGAAACCCAAATATTCTTTATATTCTTACGGGTTTGAAATACTCTTACGCTACGCTCTGCAAAATTTGACGACTTTCTCGCGAGTATGAATTTGTTCCTTCTCCTGGTTTGGACATAGTTGTCAAGTGTCCTATTGTTAAAACGTTCTCCTCGTTCTGAAAAGTTTTGAAATGCGTTTGCGATGACAGTGTCTTCGAGAAATTTTATTGCCTTATCCGAAATAACGTTCAAGTAATATCGAGTGTTGAAATTCCGGCCGATATTTCAAAATCACAGGGGCAGAATATGCAACCAGACACGCGGTTTGACTTGACAGTGGGGTGGGTTGCCTAGCATTTTTTATCAGGGGCGCTTGAGTCATCATGAACACGAGACATCATAAACGCCCCCACATGTCCAATATAATTCAAACACTTTAAATACTCCCTATACCAATTGCAGGTCGAGTAGTTTTTGCGTCTATAGCCGAAAGGCATACGTTTATTCCCTTATATTTATAAATACGTGTAGATTTCATCGTTCATTTGTTGGTTATCGTCGCTCTGAAAAGGACAAAGTGATTACACACCAACTATCATTATTATTCTGAAGGTAAGAAGAGCGATTGATAAATGCTAAATATCTATAATTGCTAAAATTACTTCAGAGTTATTTGTTAATTTATTTTTATTTTATTGTCAAAAAAGAGTAAACATTGGGAAACGTAACAGGGAAAAGTATAAATTCCGCATGTTTTCTTGTGCTCCAGTATCCCTACCCCTCTCTTTTACTTTTTGTAGTTAAATTATAAAAATTTGAAATGTTCTGTCCCGAGCAATTGAACCCTTATTTACATCGACAAACAAACTACAGTTTTGACTTGGTACCAATGCTGGCAAAATAATAGACCCACTCCTATCACTACCAACAAAACGTGTAATGAAACTAGAACAAGATGTGGACTCACTACATTTATGAATTTCCTAGGCCCCCATTTTCATGAAAGGTTTTATTTAAATATGACATTTTACTAGTAAACGAATTGAACACTTTTCAGGGAAAATGAAATTATAAATTTAATAATGAAATTATTTTTTAAAAAATAATTTATTGTTGAACCATTTACAGATACTTTGGAGAGCCTTCTCCCTAAATATCGTTTATTATTCCCCAAAATGTCAGCTTAAAAACATAGGGAATTTATCATTTTTACGGAAATAAAATGTCGTATAAATGTATGCAGGATGTAAAATATGCAGCGAGAGAGCCCTCCCTGCTCCCTCAGTTGTTTGTGGCGCGGGGCACATTTCCAGCATCTTCTATGAGTAGCACCCTTGCTCGACTCCCTTGTCCTGATCTGCGTGCGATCTGTCTGTGTGCGTGAATGAGGAGTTGGCTCCTTCGATAATGGAGCGAGTGCTCCGGCCGAAAAGGAAAGTACAGGACCGAGATAGGACTGTGGGCTCTCTCGCTGGGAACAGGTTTCAGGGGAGGAGAGGACAAAACCGGAAGGGCCATTTAATCTACGTTTAAGAAACATTCTGTTCAGAAAACTGGAACTACAATCACATTTACATAAGAACGAAACCACTGATCTAATTATAAATGAGGGTTCATTACATACAAATCGAAAAGAGTATATGCATTTTATTAATTGAAATGATGTCAACTAGTTAAAAACACCCAAATGGGGGATTATTGGGGGGGAATAGTTTGTATTTTTTTTAATGTTTCGTGTAAATGTGTGTAAAGGAAATCGTTTGCACTAGCAGAGGCATGTGTGGGTGAGACCTGTGGTCCATTCATGTCCCATAGCGTCTGCTCGGAACCACTTTCTCCACCACTTTCTTCTCTGCCTGTCTGGACCGCTTCTCAGCTGTTGGAATTCGTTTACAATATTAACTTTGTAGATCAACTGTTGTTTACTTTCTCGTATTATTTCTTATTGATTTTTGAGTGTAACATTGAGTGGAATAGTAGTTACATGTATTATTTGAAGCGATTCGCTTTTGAAATTTTAGTCCTTTACCAGATGAGGTGATTCTAATCATAATACCTGCATAGTTAGTGTCGGGAAGAACGTTCTGAAGAGCTTCGGAAAACGTACAAGTCAAACAGGGTTAGGTGACAGGGCATCATGTGATTCACTGTAGTGCCTCTGGCCGGGAGGTCCTAAGGTTTGAGTCTCCCTTTGCAGGATTTTCAACACCTGCAAAATAGCTAGGTCGAAGTCACCGCGGTCTGGTGGAGAATTATGGCGGCCGGCTGCTTTGAATGGTAGTTTCCGTGGTTTCTCCGGTCATTACCAGGCGAATTCTGGAGCAGTATCCTAACAAACGGGCCAAGAATCACACGCGATCGTTCCTTCCTCTTACATCCACTACATTACCACATATTGGCAGGAGACCGGTCTGGAGTTTAGAACTTGTCCCGGCTGTGAGGTGCCCCATTGGTGCGAGATACCTGGTTGGGGAAAACCCCCCAAGCTGATGTGTAGCGCGGCACCGGATCTGACCATCCAGCGGGAGAAGAACACCTCCCGCTTGGAAACAACAACTAATTTCATTAAATAAAACGTTATAATTATTTTAATTCAATCAATGTATAAAAACCTGTCAGTCACAAAACTGTAATATTTATGTATTTGGAAGTATAAAGGAAACTTTGCCCGAAACCATCACAATTAGTAATTTAGATGCACACTAAAATGGCCAAAGAACAAAAATGATCCACCTTCTTCGTTTTATCTACTCATACAGACTGTAGTACGTTCCTCTGTACCTTACACCTACATTTTTGTAACAAATACCTGCGATGATTGTCAAGCACGAGCACTGGGTTCCCACTCTCTTAGTGATCCATTTTTAGATCTAGTTTTTTATTCTAATCAGTCTTAAGGAATACCATATCTGTGTTATGGAAAATAGTGTATACCCAGAACATTGAAAGTGGATGGAAGATATTACATCGCGTCGTTGGGATCTGAAGTTACTGTGGATATAAAGATCAATTAAATCATTTCCCAAACCTTTCAAAAACTGGAAACGTGTCATCATTGCGCATGTTACATAACATGTTCAAAATATAACAATTTAAGCTGGCATTGCTAGAGAACTCCATTTTATCTCGCGCACCAATAAACCACGATGATAACGATGCAGGAGCTGTACGGCACCTTACGCAACTACACGTAATTAAAGCTGTCCGGTGCGTGAGGCCGCTAAAATAAATTTAAAATAAATTTTAAAGCTAAGGAACAATTCGTCTCAACTAAATGAAAAGTAGATGCGGATGTGCTAGATGTTGGAGGAAAGTACTATGAAGATGAATGATGAACCTGTTTAGATTGATCGGGAAATATCAGTTTTGGAGAAAATTGTCTGAACGGTTTAGCCACTAGCGATGACCACAGATAACCGGATAGACCGACAGACAAGATTGTCAGACATGTTTTGCAGTTCATCGATTTTTCGGAATCTAGGACCCAGAAAACATGACTTATGACTACGCCACATGTTACAGGAGGTACTTTACTACATGTAGGAACAAGATTTATTCAAATTTTTGTTACTAGGGCCTAACAATTAGAGTTTTTCTTTCGAGAAAACTTTCAAGGCGCACGATTACATTCTTCTTCTTAGGAGGTAAGGCGAGACAGTTATAATTTATCGTAAGATACAAGTAAGATTCAACTCTGGTTGCCCACCCTCACTCCACTCAAACACAGAGACTGGGTGACGGAGCAATGTCTGGTGCTGCTGCAGTGACTCTGACTAGGGCTCCAGTCGCGACAGTGGTTGATTGCCCACACCTACGTTGGTTGTGGTTGCCAGTGGTTCATTTGTCAATGAACCACTGACGCGACCAGAAACTAGGGTTTACTAGACCACAGCAAACACTAAACACATATTCATAGCAAAAAGTTAATTGTAGCAGGTACAGAACATGTTGCACTATTTTCCCTCATATTCGAAAATTGATGTGATCAATTGCAGTATCCCTGTGTTGTGGAAGACTGCCGTCTGGGGTTGGTACGAGTGTTTGGCAGCCACCTGCGTTACTGCGATGCGCGTAATGCTGACCGCAGATGAATTTTGCGAGGCGAAACAAAAGATGGAAATCACAGGGGGGCGAGATCCGGACGCGAGCATGGTCCTATTACAAAATTTTATTAGTTCTCACTAGGGATTTTGATCGTGTACCCTCACACTCACAAATACTAACGTAACGTTTGAGAACGGGAGTTCAGGATCATTGGTAACATTTTATAAGCATATTTGTTATTTTGTAGAAATTTGGATACTTAAAAAAGCCGAAAGTAGCAATACGCAGTTACAATACTCTCCTAACCTTATTTATTTTAATTTGAACATTTTCTGTTTATTTTGTTTGCACTAATACTAATCAGCCATTTCACGTCCGCTATAAAATTAATAAACTTGGACCATCGGTGCCGGAGCACAAGTTAAGAGTGAGGTGGGTGAGAGAGAGAGGGGGGAGGGAGGGGGAGAGATCTAGAGAGAGAGGGAGAGAGATGTAGATGTAGAGAGTGAGAGAGGGGGAGAGATGTAGAGTGGGAGAGAGATGTAGAGAGAGGGAGAGAGATGTAGATGTAGAGAGTGGGAGAGGGGGAGAGAGATGTAGAGTGGGAGAGAGATGTAGAGAGAGGAGTGAGGAGAGGGAGAGGAGGGAGCGAGTCGTTCGTGCTTTGTTGCAGTCGCACCACCGCGGTTGGGCGTACCTCAGCTGTGTCTCCGACCAGGTCGTTCACCTGTTACCATGAGCTGCTTCCATTCCTCACCGCGCTTCGGTTGATCATTAACGTCGCCGCACAGTTTCCGCTTACCCACAGTTGTCTGCATCATTGGCACATCAATGCACCCGAACCTGCTTCAAGCAAAAATATTACACCACTGCACCATAGACTGAGTGCGTTGTTTCCTGTAGTTCATGCGTCACGTAACAAAACATTCGCGAGGCACAAACACAGTGCCTACGTTTTCAATCTCGAATGCGATTGCTTCACATCAGGAATGAGAAATATAATCTCTATATCTGCAATCTGCGGATTCGAATTCGGAATTGAACTAAAAATGCGGAAATTAGGATCTAGAAATCCGTATCCGAAGTCGAAATCAGTGTGAAATCTGAATGCGAATCCGAAGTTGGAATCAATGTGAATGTGAATACCAGTCCTCCCTCGTCCCTGCCATCGAGAAATCTCGGAACCCCCACTACTCTCTACCTTCTTAGAGCCCCACCCCTCCTTTTAGTGACCAGTCGCAGGCAAAGTTCTATCAAGCATCTCCACGTCTCGTGCTATTGGATATTAGGAAAGTGTGTCAACGGTCGCCTCTCACAGAGCAGTCCCCATAATAGTTTACTATCAAGTTCGTATTTGGTGTCTGCAAGTGTGTTCTCTAGAAAGAAACCTACTTCGTAAATGTCAATCTTTGATCCTCTTTCCAGTCGATTATCTAGGGCGCTCCTGTCTTTTTAGTGTGAATATAAAGACCCCTTCTGCAAATTTCCTGCACCACCCACAGTCGTCCTGTCGGCCGCACAGCCTTCCTTTTTTGATTGTAGCACCTTCTACCTCTTTGCAGACACAAACGCCTCCGAAACTTTTAGTCTTTTTAGTCACGTTTAGGAATAAATACAAATATTTTATTCAGTGAATTTTGGTTGATAGTTATCCTAACGGAGATGACTTGTTAATTAAAAACAATAAATGAGGAGCAAACATTCAAAAGGTGACACGCCCATTTGGACATTCTGTTGCTTTTACCTAGAATTTTATTTTTAAAACGAAACGTAAGATGTCTTACAATACATTAGGTAGTACTCTATTCGTTGAATTAAACACAGTGTTGAAAGTGAAATATTGGGCTACATTTTTCATTTTTATGAGAAAAGAGTGAAGTGGTCATGTCACGTTTTGAATGTTTGCTCCTCAAATGGTATATTATAATCCTTCAGTTATAAATCTGTGCAGAGCTGCGTCCGAAGGTGAGATAGAAAGGCGTTGCGCAACCTCCTGTGCTTTGTTTATGAATTGAAGGCGTGGGAGGCGCATCATTGTGGCGTTTGTGCGCTCGCAGGCCGGCCGCGTGGAGGTTCGTGCGCTGCGGGTGGGAAGGGAATACCGCGTCGCGAGCGAGCGCGACCCGAAGGCCGAACGTCTTAACGGGTGATAAGAGTGTTTACACGGGAGTGACATTATCACCGTCGTCGCCTATTGTGTGTCGCTCGCCTTGAGGCGTCGCGACGCGGCGCGGAGCGGCCGGGCGCCGAGGCGCCGCCATCGAGCGGGAGCCGAGCTTTGCAATCGAAAACCGTTCTATTACTCCGGACCAAATTCTACGCTGTGGAGAAATATTGTGCACGTCCGGTGCGAATATTATTTTGTCGTTCGGAACCGCACAAAATTATTCTCGTAGAATACATTGCGCAAAAAAGTGATCGTACTCAGACGACTTTAGAAGCTAAATGTCTGTCAGTACCAAACCCGGGATGTACAAAACAAGTAATGAATGTGTTAAGCGTAAAATACAAATAAATATTGAATTTAATTTGTAGTATATGAAAGAAAAACAACAGACAAACGCAGTATTTAAAAACTAACTTAACAAAGCGCTTGTGGAAGATATTTTCATATTAAATTTTTTTGTGCTTTGCAATTGAATCTTTTGTATAAATAAAATAAATTGAATGGCTGGTATGTACCAGAGCAGTGATCTCAGACGCCTTGTGACCGATCTCCATGGAAGTTGGCACTTACACGTTTTGTCACGCAAGAAGTTTTTTTAGCTGTTAATTTTGTTGTAACTGTAAATGGCGCTGCAGCAGAAGATTACGCTTAATTTTAATTCAAATCCCAGTCAAACAGAGCTCCACCTGGGATCCATTGTTGCTGGGCGTGGCCGTAGGGCGTGGTCGAGGAGGACGGGACACGCGGCGCGCGAGAAAGGCGAAGACAGAGATAGAGAGAGGCAGAGATAGAGGGAGAGAGAGAGAGAGAGAGAGAGGGAGACAGAGGCAGAGAGAGAGAAAGACAGAAAGAGACAGATAATGTCAGACAGGCGGAGACAGGAACAGAGAGAGATGAAGAGTGGCAGAGAGAAAGAGAGAGACAGAAAGAGACAGAGATAGTGTCAGACAGGCGGAGACAGGGACAGTGAGAAACGGAAGAGAGGCAGAGAGAAAGACAGAGAGGGAGAAGGAGAAAAGGGGTGGGAGGGGGAGATGAAGAGCAGGAGATCGTCTGTCGAATCCCACTAGTAATAAACATAAATTTTAAGAAATTTTAAACAGTTGCTTCGCTCGTTCATTTTCAGGTATAGAAAGGTAGATGAAAAAGTGATTCAACCCGAAATCGGCCGAAAATCTCCATAATTCCGCAGTTCATTGTTTGAAACATTTGCGAGAAGCCTGATCAAGACCATCTACACGTATTGGTGGTGGTGGTAGTCTTATGTATTACACATAGCCTTGACTATCCAACTGATTTCGGGCGAATGGAACCGACAAAATCGAGCGAAACAGACAGCCGATGTTTCCGGACGCTATTGGAAGATCTCCTTCATATGCCCATTTCCGTTTACTAGCACGTGTTGGAACGAGTCGGTCATATCGGACGCAAACACCCGACGCCGATCCACCGAAATTTCGGCCAAAATCGGCTACACTGTGACGGCCGCGTAACCGTGAATGACGGACGAATACCGACGTAGGTTTCTCGCTTACTATACTCGTATAAGGATAAAATAAAATCAGAAGGCGCGCAGATAGAGATCGTAGAGTAGAAGTAATGATGCAAAATGAAGTAGCTATTAGTGGATTTACCTACATTCTATGATCCATGAAACTCGGTGTAGCGCTGATAAGGAGCAAAGCAGGGTTAATCCTCACAAACAAGTTGCCAGCGCATCGTGGGATGTAAATGTGGACAACAACCGCACGTGGCACATGAAACTAGTGACGCTACAAGACACATAATTACAAAATTACACAGTAAGTGCCGACCTGGATGGCCGAGGAGGCTAAGAGCGAGTACCGACTCAGCGCTTCGGTCCGAAGGGTCGCGGGTTCGAGTCCCGCCTTGGACATTGTTTTGTGTCCCTTGACTTTGTATGTGTTGTCGCGGAGGGCCTCGCGTTCTGCAGACCCCAGATCAGAGGAGCCCGCAAGTGTGTTGGTGTCTAGTGTATGGTCGAAAATGCGTCGCATCGGGACGCAAAGGGTAACCGGCTGTCGGCTGGATAAAAGCCCAAAAAAACAACAAAGGGAGTGCAAATCTTTGCAAAAGGTATCTGAACTTGTAAATTGATCACGTTGAACAGTGCAATCAATAATTGATAA
This sequence comes from Teleogryllus oceanicus, assembly GCA_964035755.1. Classification (NCBI taxonomy): domain Eukaryota; kingdom Metazoa; phylum Arthropoda; class Insecta; order Orthoptera; family Gryllidae; genus Teleogryllus; species Teleogryllus oceanicus. Next base: position 8,269,723 of record CAXIVR010000012.1, read on the forward strand.
GTTTTGCATACATAAAACAGTGAGAAATTGTTTCTGAACAGGGGGACCAAAACTTCTTACCCGGCCACGTCTTACCTCTAATACATTCACTTGAATGCGTTAGGTTCTTCCATTACGAGTACTTAGGGAAAGTTTTAACATATGTTACATTCAATCCACTGTCCATGGATCGGAAAATCTTTAGACCCTCTCAATGAGACTGCTCAAAGGAATTCTGCTTGTTTATCTCGAGTTATCTATCAAAAGACCCTGTTGCTATGAAGGGAACAGATGACTAAATTGGTTGTATATGCCGCGTTAACTTTGATACAGACCAACTTATTGGATGTTTTATGCCGGCCTCTCTCAACAAGTTCACCACAGCCGCGTAGCAGCATTAAGAAAAAGATAAGAACCGTTCGCAAATCATGAACACGTACAGGCCAGCAATAAACTGTTTAGCGACCCCGGCTTAACCGACGTGTAGATTTCAGGAATTCTAAAACGTGCCTATATGTTTCGTTTAGGTTGTTCATGTCCCTCAATGATATAAAAATCACAAATTTGTAAAAAAAAAAAACATTTCATTTGCCCAGAAATGTGCATTCCACTCTTTGCGATAATGAGTTAAGGAAATAGTTGATCAGTCATAAGATTCTTAATGTAAATATTTTTTTGAATCGATGCTCTTGAAACAATATAATTTAAAAAATCTTGAAAATTAATAATTTTTTCTCAACCAAAAACGGATTTATTTCAAGACGTCAGGATGCTGTTAAAACATTGATATAATAAAACAAATGTAAATCTGCTTGAAGATGTGCAGCGAAGGCGAAAAGTAAACGTTCTGCTGTGTGGATTGGCTGGGAGCTGCGCGGCGTTCGCGTGGCGGAGGCACATTGAGAACGCGTCGAACCCGCGCCCCTTGGCCTCGCGGCGTCGCAGCCGCCACTTTGAGCGCGACGACAGCCGCCAATTAGCCCATTGCGCTGGCCAGCAGCTGGCCGCCCGGCGCCGCCCCTCCCCACTCCACTCCCCTTTCCCCTGTCCGCCGCGATGGACCCACACCCTCCCTGCCAAGAAATGGCCAAAACTCGAAGCAAAAACAAAAAACTTTTTCGGGTCCATCTGGGTAGCCGAGATCGCTAAGGGAATTGTGTCCTGTTAGTCTCGGACCGAAGGATCACGGGTTCGAGTCCCGACCGACACACATCCCCCTAATGGACAAGAAATAGCCAAAACTTGAACAATAAAAACTAATAAATCTTTTTCGGGTCGATCTGGGTAACTGAAATCGCTAAGACACTAATGCCCTGGTAGTCTCGGACCGAAGGATCGCGGGTTCGAGTCCCGCCTCGGGTATGGTTGTGCTTTTGTATGTGTCTGCATGTTTGTGATTGTCCATTACATTCTTCGTTATCATTATCATTTCACCTCATCCCTCAGGGCTAGCAACCCTAGGTGTAAAAGTGGATTCAGCATGAAAATAGTGTTCCCTCATAAAATGTCACGTGCACCTAACCCCGATAGCTATGACTGAGCCCTGGTGTGTTGCACGTTCGCGTGGTCCCTAGATGGCCAATTCGCACCAATATATATATATATATATATATATATATATATATATATATATATATTGGGCCGCTTTCTGGGTGACGCCGCGCCATCAGGCTCAGAGGCCGACGTTTCCCCTAGCCCCCTTCCCCCTGACCGCCGCCACAGACCGACACACACCCTGTTAATGGCCAAGAAATAGCCAAAACTTCAACAACAACAACAACAACAACAACAAACGTGAATAAATCTTTTTCGTTGTGCGAGTGACGCCGCGTCGCAGGCTGAGAGTTTCGCCTTCATGTTGAAGGCTTCCTCAGTTTACTCTTACATTAAACTTGAATAAAAACGTAAGTCTCAACGTTCGTAGTGTTGAATCTCCCTCCCCCTTGACGCTTCGCAGTGGTGCAGTGACAGAGAGGTTGCCGCCCAACGCCGTGGCTCCGTTGCTGCCGAAGGAGGTGGCTCTTCGTCCCTTGCTAGTGATGGCAAATTCTACCGAAACATCGATACATTGAAAACATGCACTACACTAACGGGACTAATGACCAAAGCAGTAGACGCGCCCGGAAACGCGAAAAAAATCAATCAATCAATTGTTTCGATACTTCTGTAAAGGGTTTTCGATGTCGATGAAAACCTAGACGAAAAAACATCGATGTTTTAAATATAGACTAACAAACATGCCATTTTCCTTTCCATTTTTAATTACAGTACGTAAAAGGGATACATTTTATTGTTTGGTTACCAGCATGTTAGTAGTATGTTAATAAAAATTATTATCGAATGTAAAGAATAAAATTAGCAATAAAGAACATCGTGTTTCGTTACTGTACCCATTAGTCACTTCCATGCATAAACGAATGAAGTAAAACCACCTAAAATTCTCTCTGATTGCACAGGCGAAATGTGCAGCGTGATGAAGAGGATGACGCAAAACAACGACATTGCTGTGTATTGCTGCTACTCTACAACGTGCTTAAACCCCTTTATTAAAAATAATTGTAAAAAATTAAAAATTAAAAAATCGATGTTTTTGCAACAAAATATCGATGTGAAGAAAACATCGGATGCGAAATATCGATGTTAATTTATCGATGTTTCTGCTGAAAAACATCGATGTTTTAAAAATATCGATGTTTTTTTTGCCATCCCTATCCCTTCCCCGTAGCTTCTATTGGTGGCCTCGAGCGCCTTCTCTTGTTTCAAGACGCGACGGCGCTTGGCGGAGTCCAAAGAGAGGACTTGGCGACCGCAGACCCCCCCCCCCTTCCTCCCGCGCGGACAAGAACTCCGCCGACCGTTCGGATGAGGAGAAGTGGCATGTGCTGGACATATTCTGTTTCCAAGTGCTTGTATCGGTGAGGTAGACACACGCCCCATGCGTTAATATGTGCGCGAAGGGACGGTGGAGGCAAAAAGGGCAAATTTTCGCGGCGTTAAATACTTGGGCGTAGCGCCCGTGCGACTTCTCCGGGAGCTCCGGTGACACAAACACACACACAATCACACACACACACACATTCACATACACAAAAACACATACACTCACATACATAAAAACACATACACTCACATACACACACAAACATACACACAAACACACATAAAACCACACAAACACACACACACACAATACCCAAACACAAACACACAAACACGCACACACAAACACACACATATACCCACACAAACACACACGCATACACACACAAACACGCACACACAAACACACACACACAAACACGCGCACACACACACACATACCCACACCCGGTCGCGTGTGAAAGGAGCCTGGCGCGCGATGGTGGAATCGCATCTGCCCTCCGGAGCAGACATTGCCACCGCAACCATTGAGAGCATTTCCAGCAAAGAAGTTGAAGGCGACAGTCGTAAATGATGGCATTTAGACAGTCGCTAGCCAACTTAATATTGAATTACGGGTCGTCCGCCTATTGGTTCTTTCTAACGGGTACCCGGCGGAGATAGGCGGTATCGGCATCTCATGAAAGCTGGAAAAAGCCACCGGAAGAAAACAGGAGGAAATCATAAAGAAGGCTTCTAACATGGGTTCATTGTATTTTTGGCAAGGAGAAATCAATACTTTTGCAGCAGGGACATGGAACGCTCTAGTGGGAGACGATCGTGGGAAGCTGTTGGTGTCAGGGTGGAACGGGTCACTCGGGCTCGTTTGTAATGAGGGAGGAGACTCCGCAGCCCTCAGCTCCCAACACCCGCGAACACCTCATCTACGAAGCCAGCGGACCGCTGACAATACAAGGCTCCACTCACAGTTCTTGTGTCTTCGTCTCTCAGTGCCATACACTGATTAGTGCGTCGGCTAGCCTCCAGAAGCCCCTAGCTCCTCTCTTGTAGACTGATCCTGAACAAGTATATACCTAGGGTAGTTTGCCTTTGCTGTTCCTAGGAGAGCTAGTGCGCCAATTTTGCCAATTTGATTTGAATGCTAGATAACGCAGGGCAATATTCATCACGCAAATTCATCTTGTAATTCAAATCGAAACTCTGATGCTGAATTGGTGGAGGATTTAATTTTGCCAGGGTCGGCCAAGTGCCTTTTCTGGGAGCTGTTTTACATGCCGACGAACGTCCGCATGTATGCCGTCAATTTTTAGCACCTCAAAATTCTCCTACTTTGACCGTGTATGAATCTGCGAACTTGGGATCAGTAGCCCTGCATGATAACTACTCAAAGCCGGCTACTTGTGTCTGTAGAATGAAAATTCGACAACGTCTTCATTCAGCAACTATGAATATGGATCGCACCGAGCCGACGATGAAACCTTGAAGGCAGTGCGACGGAGAGGACAAAATCGTGAACCTTCACTTGAACGTCGCGGTGCAGTCTGTTTGACGGCGAATTAGCGGCGGAGCGTCAGGCAGAGCGGCCTTTGGGCTGCGGCGGCGCCGCGATTCTCTCGGAGCTTTCGTTACTTACCTCACTTCAACAGCCCTTTCTGCTGCCTCACTTCGATTAATGCCATTCCCTACGTTCAAAACACAATCAACGATATGAAAAGCCCAAAACAGGCACATTCGTTTTATTCTCGACTTGGAAAATACGATTATGTTTCCGTTTCCTCTTGTCAACCTAAAATTCTTAATATTGGTAAACGCAGTCTTTCTCTTTTCCATTTCTATATAGAAATTAAACTGTACCGAACACTTTCAAATTATGAAACTACATTCATGGGGCTCGCACCTTATTTGTTTCCCCACCAAGCATGACCATTTTCCTTTCATTATTCACAGGATGTATTGTTTTGATCGATACATTCGTTATAAAAAGATTTGATGTAAATAAATGCTTTCCAGAAACATTTGTCAGTTTTCTCCGTCTGTCAGCGTCTGTAATTTGTGATGGTGCTTTACATGAACCATTATAACAGTTCCAAAGTTTTCTTACAAACAACGGCTCTGATGTTTTACTTTAAACTTTTTCTGAAATAGCTATACTGAAATCTATTGCAGAAGCCCCATTTTCATTAAAACTTTTAGATCATGAATTGATTTTTCGAATCTCCTCGTCATCTTTTGGAGGGAGTTTCTCAACAGATTGCTGAATAAATAGTAAGTTACTATTCGGAAATTGTGACATTTTTTCCAAACATATAAAAACATGAATTTTTCAAAAAGGCTCCAATTTTTTAAAGAAATGTGACTATCAACACGTTCGGTATGCATTACAATATCCGAATAAAGTATTTCATAAGACTAAGAGGAGGAAAAGAGTGGATATGTCGCACGTTTCTACTAGTTTCCCCCAGTAACCGATAGCAAGTAATCGGTCAGGGAGTGCGATTGCAAGTACACGCCGGTTTAAACATAGTGTCACATTAAAGTCACGTGTTGTGCGGAGAGCACGACACTGTCGTCGAATGGGAAGCTTCGTTACGATATACATTTTTTGGTATTGGTGCTCCCGATTGGATGACATGCCAGCTCGTGACTTTGAAGTGCTACTATGTTTAAAATGTGAGGAGCACTATTCGTTGTGAGGCGGAGAGCTAAGGGCCGGAGCAGGGGCTGTGAAGACTGCGTCCGCCCATGCGCCCGCCCTGCCCACTCCGCCCAAACCACATCCGCGCCCTCCCCGCCGCCGCCCCGGCCCCGCCACCGCCCCCACCCCCCTCGCCTGCTCTCCGCACTAGCCCACTCCCTCGCCCGCCCGACTCCCGCCCCCGCCTCCGCGCCCGCCTCCGCGCCCGCCCCCGCGCCCGCCCCGCGCCCGCCCCGCGCCGCCCCGCGCCCGCCCCGCGCCCGCCCCCGCGCCGCCCCCGCGCCCGCCCCCGCGCACCGCCGAGCGCGGCGTCCTCCTGCCGCCTTGGACCTTGGGCCTCGTCGCCGCCGCCGCCTGCGTTTTTAGAGCGCGGTGACGCGAAGAGGAGCGCGGCGGAGCAGCTGCTGGTGACGCGCCGCCCAGCGCCCTTGACCCAGCTGCTCTAAGCGCCAAATAATAATTTCTAGCAATAAGGTACAAAATAGATTTAATTAGACGAGACAAAATTAAGAATTCAGGCCTGGACAGCCGAGGTCGCTAAGGTTGAAAAGCCGTAGATGCTGAAGGGTTGCAGGTTCGAATCCCGTTCGGGGCATAGATTTATGTGTGAGTCCTTTCACCGTTTCCGTTACCCCTAATCTTACAGTAGTCGATATATAACCTTACTTCAAAAGCGACCTTAAATAAGCTATTTTTATAAATAGTAAATCAAAGAATGAATGAGAGGTGATTACGAAACTTGGCAAGCCTGAACAAAGATTTATCTTTAGGAGGAAAGAAAATGTACAAGTACGTTTTAAATATGCGTAAATAAATAATATACAAATATTAAGAATCATAATTCACTCTAAGCACATAGCAAGGACATCACTGTCTCACAAAACCATTCCACCATTCCACAACAAACTGAACAGTGGACGAAGTGCCATCTGGTGAAGTTGATATTTTAGAATTTCTCAAAATGGAAAAAGAGATCAGTAGCTTATCCTTATAATTTTAATGGGTTGAACACTCCCTAAGTTCTACTTATTTTTCCTTCAAAAAGCGTTCAAACGAAATTATTTTCATTTAATTGGTCTAGTTATGTATAACGTGGACCCCTCAAATATTTTTAACTCGGCCAAAAATGATACCTTGAAGAACTTACCTTGTATACTACTTACTTGTATTCTTTATTTAATGATAGCTTAAGAAAAATCGACTAATGGAATAGTTTCTGAAATGTTGCGATTTGTTACAATCATGATTCCGCTATCAACAAGACCAGACTATTTATCGCGTATGTGGTGATAATGTGATAAAATGCTACTGGGTTCTTATCTCACCACAAATTTATCACCATGAGACATTTCCAGACACACAGTTTTATCTTCAATATTAAGAAATATTACTACATAGACTGTCGCGGCAGTGCTGCACGATGACTACATAAGATAACGCAGTGCAGTCCTTCTGTTTCGGAAAATGGACTTAAAATACGCCACGCAGTTGTGCCCAATCAAGTCCAGAGTATCATTGTGCCTCCCCGGGTCACAAACATCGTTCTCAGGTATCATGGCCCTCCACTCAATTTATTCAAAGCAATTACTACGCACGCGACACATCCGGATTTTGAATATAAGTTGTTTATAACTTCGCGCTACTTTTTCAAATATTTTAACAAACTAGTTATAGTACAAGGGAGTGAGAATTGCTCTCTCGCTCGCTCTCGCTTGTTGTCGCTCTCTCTCGCTCTCCTCTCTCCGCTCGCTCCGCTCCTCGCTTGCTCTCGCTCTCTCGCTCTCGCTTTCTCTCGCTCTCTCTCGCTCGCTCCGCCTCGCTCTCGCTTGCTCTCGCTCTCTCTCGCTCGCTCCGTCTCGCTCTCGCTTGCTCTCGCTCGCTCCTCGCTCTCTCTCGCTCGCTCCGCCTCGCTCTCGCTTGCTCTCGCTTGCTCTTGCTCTCTCTCGCTCTCGCTCGCCCCGTCTCGCTCTCGCTCTCTCTCGCTCGCCAGGCCCGGACCCTACTTATCGATAACCCGCTGAGGTAGCCACGCTAAGTCCTCTCTTATTTCCCATAAGCGCTGTGGCCCTTGGATACTTAAGAGGAATGATGGTGAACGATGAGATAGGGCGAGGAATGATTGACGAAGCATAGCGATTGAATGCATAATGGCAGGGGGACGGGAATATCCCCAGAGAACTAGCTGCAAACCCGGTTTGTCCACCACAAATTCCATGGGTTCGAATCCGGGCACTAGCGGTGGAAGGCGCGCGAATTAACCACCAGCCACGGGCCGCCCCCTCCTAAGTTCATATCTACGGCAATTTGTGCTTTGGACTAGGTCTCGTTTCTTGCGTACTTGTTCAAGTGCGTCAATACAATTCAGACGTCGGTTTGTGAAATTTTCAATGGAAAATTCCTATTAGCCTCAAGTTAGTATTTGCCTCGAAGTCTATAAAAATAAAGACAGAAGTGAGTGTTATTCTGTGACAGACACTTATTATATTTCTTATTTCGTGTTTCGTTTCCAACAGCACTTCTTTGATATCTTTTATAGCTTCATTATGATGTAGATGTCGCGATATTCATGAGTCGATATATTTGTAACCAAAGTAATTTCACAGATTACGTGACTATTGAAACATCTCACAAACTATCATTATATCATTCCTCACCATAATCACAGTAACATAATTATTTTGAGCCGTGCACCAGTAATTCTTGTAAATATACATACTGAAATAAGTAGTATCGCCATTGAATATTCTGAAATAACAGTATCCGAATGCTTTTGTTATTACCAGACGACATCATGAAGCTATTTCTTTCACAGACGTCGGATATTAACATTTATAAACAGCGGCAACCTAGCGTGACTTAACTTGTTACTGGCCCACACTCTTCAACTCAACAACAACATGGAAAGTTTCAACTCCGAAGAGAATAATTGAAAAGCATTTTGCAAAATATTCCTTCAAGGGTTATAAATAATGGGTTCAAAATAAAAGAAAAATTAGCGAACCAAATGAAGTCAAGTTGAGATAAATACTGAATAAGATTAGACCTATACATGAGTAGTTAAAGAAAAATGTAACTTACTCCGTGGTTCTTAACCAGGGGCGTAGAACGTACGTGATGTGTCGTTAGTGTGGGCACCGGGCAATGGGTGGTAGCCCTTAGGGACCGAGTAGGAGGTTCATTTGCCTGGTGCAGGGAGGCGGGGCGGGTGGGGGGAGGCGCAGGGATCGAATATCATGGACACTCGTTCTCACACGGCTCCAGCTTCAACCGGTCCGCCCCCGCCGCATACGAAGCGACGGAGACAAAGAAGATCTCTCTTCGCTTGCAGCGAGATTTTGTGTAATCGCCCAGAGCATACTATAGACACATACACGGTGAGGGAATAACACGTCTAACTCAGTCACTCGATGGTCTGCTTGGCCGTCTCTCCGACTGCCCGCCACTTTCCCTCTCCGTGCCTGTCGGTAATGTGAGAGTCACCTTGTTTAAAGCTGTGATCCTCATTGATTGATTGATTGATTGATTGATTATGATTTCGGGCGCGTCAGTTCTAGTTTTTCTCGGGAAATGGCGGTGATCTTCCCCCGCTGGATGGCGAGCTCCAGCGCTCCTCTGCCGGTCTCTGATCTTCGGGGTTGGAACAATGAGAAGCGACATTTCATGTTCTGTCGACTGCATGCCGAACTAAAGGCGACTACGATGCGAAATCCTGGATATGGCCAATGAAGAGATTTTACAAGCCCATCATTTTTGGCGACCCGCTGTCGATAAGTCCTCTAACTCACACGAGTTAGAAAATATGATTAAAGGAATAAACAATGATTTCGTAAATAAAATCTTGCCACACTGATGGAGGCGTTGTGTGCCAAAAGGTAAACCGTCCAAATACTAATCCTTTATGACTTCTGAAGAAACGTGTTCTTTAATGAAAATGGTACCTCAGGTCATTAAAAATCGATAAATCTCCCACTGAAAATTATTTGTATCTCAAAATATTCACAAACTTAACACAGAATTATTTTAATCAATTATTTTTAATATTTATTTATTTCTACAAAATTATTTAATGTCACGTATGCAACTTATTTATTCATTTTCTTAATTTATAAATCTAAAATATATTTGATTAAATTACGTGATTTAAATAAATTATATTTTACCCAAAAATAATCTGAACTGCATCGGCTGATTCCGAGTTGGTTTACGTTCAATCTGCGTTGAAACTTTATTCCGCAAGAAAATTGTAAAAGGATGTTTCGGCTGCTACCAACAGATGTGATATCCCTGTAGAAATGAATCTTGTACAATAACCCCGTCGTGGTATTACTATTCTCTGAACTCAGTTGATATCAATCTACAACATCTATAATGTAACACTCCTCCTCCCCTTCAAAATTTAATTAGTGGTGCAACATAATGCGCACACTTTCTCACACGAGTTTGTTTTCTAATCTCTTTAGTCTAGGCTGGCTTTTCCATATCGACTCAATCTCTTCTCATCTCAGCTACCTATCGGTCCCGTAAAAACGATTTTTCTGTCCTCAGGTTTGCGGTCCGCTAATAGAAGAATTGAAATATGACTTACATGTTAGAATATGACGGAATAAGACGAACGTTTTGAAAAAATAACAACCTTTTTTGGTATTGTGGTTACAAAACATGAATTCTGATTTCACAACGTACGAGAGAAACTATTTTCCTACATATAGGAGCTTGGAAGATTGTCATTTACTGTATCAAACCCTCAGAATTTTTCTGTCGAACAATGGCATATTTCCCCGCAGCATTGCCTAACTTTGTCTATTCTACATGTGTGTATAGGAGGAAGTAAACTAGTGGTGCTGCGGATAGCACAGACTATCTCGTTGTACTTAGTTTCTGCAAGCTTTTCCCTTGTGCCCCAACCCTCCAGCTGCTGCTACCTATTGGCGTTTAAAGATTTTGTTTCACATTTACTAAAATTTTCAGTCCTCTAATATCAGAATATAACTAGTGGTGTTACAACAGCACATACTTTCGCACTTTATTTCTAACTTTTGCAATTTTCGAAAATTCAGTGTGTTCAACGAATTCGAAACCAACGCCATTTTCAAGTATCTTTTCCTCTCTCCGAGGAAAAAAGTTAAAAGAACAAATTGGAGCTGTTTCTAAGAAACTTTTAATGATTGAAACTTTTGAAAATGTTACTGGAGCTTTATGTACAGAACTCACAAAATTAAAAGGATTCTTTTGAAACTCGCAGAGCTTCGAGTCGGATCTCGTCGTCCTGACTAGATTAATTTTGTAAAAAAAAACAACAACTTATGAATCGTTTAGACACTGGTGTTGTTCACGGATGGACGGAGGGACAGAAAGACAGACGGGCGAACGTTTTCAAAAAACAGCTGTTTCGCACCATAAAACTTGGATTCCAAGTACACTTCATATTAGAGAAAGTATTTTGCTGCAGACAAAAGCAATAAAAATCCTCTTTTACGGTATCAGGGAGTCACAAAACGAGTTTTCTATCGAAAAAAAAATACAACAAACTTTTCGCCATAGAATTACATAACGTTCTCTGTACTACATATATTGCTCCTTTTTACGTCCATGTACTACAATAGAAAGTAAAACCAAGGGAAACATTTCATTAAAAACGTTCTTCCGAATCCAGTTAACTTCGATTGCGTGACCTTCTGGACCGCGAAAAAAATACCGGCAATTACTGACGGATAACATTTCCGGCCTTCAGATCTCAACAACAGTGATTACAGAGACAAAAATCTCGTTTAGTGTGCACTCCAGCGTCACAGCGAACCACCAGCAGCCTTCGGGGGCGCGTAACAGCATCCCAATAGCGCGAATCGAGGCCAAGGGCTCCGACTGGCGTCGAAATGGTTTGTTCCGACGACTTCGCCTAGTCTCCGATGCGCAAGGAACGCAAAAAGGAGTACCAGCTTACAGTCGGCATATGGTGGGAAGATACCATCCTTCTTCTGCAAAGTGGCTGAGGAAACAATGCTTCCGAGTCAAAAAATCCTGGGGAAAAGTCCAAAGGGTTTCCAGAAACTCCTCATATTAAGACTGACAACGCACGACAATAACTCGATGGTAAAAACAGTATAAGAACGTCCTGGAACAGAGACACTAGTGGTGCTGCAACAAGATATACTTTCTCGTATTATTTGTAACTTTTGCAATTTTCGAAAATTCAGAGTACAACGCCAATAAGACCTGTGCCATATTTAAGCATCCTTTGATCTAACCGCAGAAAACAGTTCAAAGAAAATATTTAGAGCCGGTTTTGCAACAGAATTTTTTTAAAAATTGCATTAATATCCAGCAGAAATTAGACAAAAATACTCGGTTTTTTTTCTGAAAATTCCACATAAGCTTCCATATTTTTCGAAAATGGCAAAAGTTCAACACCAGAAACAACTAGAAAATACTTTATTAGAAGGTTTATATGCTGCTATTATGGTGGTTGCTTTCTTTGTGTTAATTAGCATATGTTTTATATATTTATTTACCTTCTTCTTAGCCATGTCATCAAAATTTGAGACCACCATTTTTCTATTGTACAAGCGAGTGTGTAAATTAATTCCAGAAACGTTGCAGGCGTCTCGTGGAATGAAATGCCTGATAGAGTTGCTATCTTCAGGTCTAGCATTGTACGTAGCTATGCATTTTTCCTCAATAGCTAGGGTTGCCCCATTCGCTATTTCTGCTATTAGGGTTCTTAGTTAAGTCTTCCTTAAAGTCAACACACCAAGCACCTCATGACTACCAAGGCTTCCACGGCTAAAATTAGCTTTCTCGGCGCATGAAAATTTCTGTTCTTTCGCGTTATTTCGAACTTATGCAATTTTCGAAAAAATCTTCGTTATCCCAGGAATGGGCTGCAGCTGGTCCAGTGTGGTCGCTGTTCACTATTCTGGCAAATTTATTAGAACCTCAATCTTTCGTTTGTTCGTCGACCCATGCGGCCGAAAGGATTGGGTGCCACAACCTTGGAATGGGTTACACGACGTAACAGGGTGAGAGAGGAGTTGAGATGGAGAGGCGAAGGAAGAGTTACTTTTTGGCTTCAATTCCCTTTTGGCCCTGTACTCCCTGAGAAAAAAAGAAACTTCGCAGAAACTCAGATATTCGAGCTATGGTTATGAAGTGTAATGAGGTCACTCAGACAAGGCTACTAGTGGTGTACCTAATAGATAAATATAGAATCTATCAGAAAATATTGGTTTATCAATGATAAAATAATATTGTTGCGTTTAAAAGTTCAACGTGGCTCTATAATGTATACCACTATAGTTGGAACATATGCTCCAGAAGAAGGTAGACCGAAGATAGTGAAGACAGAGATATGCAAAATGTGATAAACACTATAAAACTGATTATGTCATAATTCCAGTATATCTTAATGCAAGAGTAGAGTTACAACCAGTATTTCATGCTGTGGGATCCTTTGGTGAAACAACAGTTAACAATAACGGACGAAGATTAATTGAATTCTGTGTTTACAATAAGCTAAACATAACGAACACATTCTCCCGGAAGAAAGATATTAATAAATTTACTTGGTTATCAAGAGGAACACTGTTATATTACTGTAAATAAGAAAACAAAAATTGTGGTTAAAGATATACGTGTGTTTCGAGGAGAAGATATCAATTCTGACCATTTTATGGTACGAGCAACAATGACTATCATGCCTCCGCGGAAAAGAACAGGTAGAAAAGGAAATGTTCAGAAGAAACGAGTTATAAACTAAACTTCTTAAAAGATGACAGATAACATACTTCTATAAAAATCGTATTAACCCCTTTTGGTTAATTTATTAAGTTAAGAACGAGCAAATTTAAAAAAAGATCTATTGAGGCAACGGTAGAAGAAGCCCTTGGCAGTAGGTATAAAACAGAAGAAGAAAAGAAGAAGAAGAAGAAGAAGAAGAAGAAGAAGAAGCATACAAATCGGGACAGGATTTCGAAGAAGCTGTAAAAGAAAAGAAGAATGCCTAAAAGAATATATTTGATTATAAAAGAAAAATGTGCAAAAGCAAAGAAAAATCTTAAAGAAACATAACGGAAAAGCTGGAATTATTACATAAGTTGTACTGAAGACGACGCACGTGGACGATAAAATTATCCATATGAAGTTTTGAAACATCATAATAAAGAAGAGAAAGACACAGCCCATATAAATGTTATGAAAGAAGAAGATTGGTTGCAGTATTATAAAGAGATATGGTGTGATTTAAAAGACAAAGGAGGCATCCAGGAAAATTGCGTACAAGAAAATATAGATCCTATAAGTATGAAAGAGTTAGAGTGTGCATTGAAAATGAGTAAAAATAGAAAAGCTGCAGGAATACCACCGTATTTCAATAACTCAATATTCAATATGAATATTGAATTTTTGAAATACAGTGGCCCCGCTTTGAAATCGAGACTTATACTTTTTTGATCTACGTCTGGAGCTGTTGTCAAATACCAAAAGAGAGGGAAGTGTCTATTATAAATACCATTTATAAAAGAGGTGATAGATTAGTTTGTGGAAATTATAGAGGAATTACGTGAGCTAACTGCTGGTTATAAAATATGCACTAGAATACTCTCCAAAAGAATGAAACCAATAGCTAATGCCATCATCACTGCAACAAAACGGATTTAGAAAAGCACGATAGACTTAATTTAGCGTATATACATTGAAAATAATAATTGAAAAAGGAGGTGGGAATACAGTCTTGAAACACCCATAGCCTTTATTGACATTGTAAAAGCGTTTGACAAATTAGATGTCCGGTGCTGCCGGATATTTGAATAAAGAAGTGTAGATCTTACCATCTCATTCAAGATATTAAAAGCCTTTATGTTGGAACAAGAATATGTATCGACACAGGTTTCAAAATCTGCAAATCTTTTCAGAATATAAACCTTGGAGTTCCACAGGATTATAGCTTATCAGCAACTCTGTTTAATCTAAACATAAATGTAATGCTGAATGAATGGAGCTGTTATACATCTTGAGCTATTGAGATTGCAGGTAACTGTTTAAAAATTCCATTTTATATACAGAGGATAACGTTTTAATTGCTGAAACAGAAGATGAACTTCAGTTCAATGTCTACAAGCTCAGTGTATATATTATAACTGTGAAATATTCACATCCAAAACCCAAATTATGGCGTTTTGCGGGAAGGAACCAGTGAGATCTAAGGTAGTGGCAGAAAACGAGGTCCTGAAAAAAATTAAGCAATTTTAATTTCCTAGAAAACATCGTACAACTTCGACAGAGGAATCCAGAAGAATCTCTCGCAGTTCGAGATAAATGTGTGAAAACATAAGAAAAACCCTTGATAAGAAAACCCGAAAAGAAACAGCTAAAATTCTATAAAACAATGGCAATATCAACCTTGCTATACGGTAGCGAATGCAGGGTTTTGAAACAAAGAGAAATCATCGGAATACAGGAATCAGATATGGAGTTTCTGAGGACATAAAAAGGTTGTATGGAAACTGATCAGGAAAGAAGTCAGGATAATCGAAAAGAGTTAAAAGTTGTATCAGTCTTCGATACCATCGAAAAGTATAAAAGAAATTGGTCACATCTACAACTATATGGAACGGAGGAGTATCGCCTTCGTAAAATGACATGGAAATATCGATCAGGAACAGGCCAATAGGCCTAGACAGTGAAGATGTTCATTTTATATCTTAGTGCACTATTGGTACTACCCCTGCCGCCGTCGCTGAAAAACAGTCATTGTGATAAATAATACAGCCTGATACTGAAAACTTTGGGGTAGGAGATTCGTTTCTGAAGCACCAGGTACTTTTAGATTTTCGTTATAAAGTATGGTTTTCTTGTCTTGTTATACCATTCACAGTTAAGAATGTTTGTTCTTGGGTTTGTATTTACGTCCATTATGTGTAGTTGGTCGCGGTTTACCTCACTGATCAGCGTGCTAGCTTTCCATTACGCGACCCCGGGTTCGATTCCCGCTCGGGCAACATTATAGTGTGCGTTTTCCTTGCAATGTCCCAGTATAAGTTCCTGTGTGACGACGAGAAAACTCACTTGTCATGTTGAGACGACCAGAATACGGCGTGGGGATGTCTTCGTGCTAACCGCACGTACCCCTTAACCCATGGACCGGGAGGCCGGGACGCTGCTGGCAGGCCATGGCCCGTACACGGGCTGTCGCGCCAAGTACAGGCAGATGTATCGTTCATTGTGTTAACATTTGAATGCGTAGAATGGGTGCTGTTATCACTTGGATCGTGATGTTAGCTACCCTTGAGGATGGAGGGAGGTTGGAGTTATTTCGAAATGTGTTTCTTTCAATTTGTCGTTGAACATATTTTTAAAATCAATTTAAAAGCCACAAGACGTCGACAACTGTTGCATCTTCGGGTCACTTGGTTTATCCTGATTTCTCATATAAAAATGATCATCTCGATATTCTTTGAAGACGTATCGCTGATCCCCGCAGCCCAGACGCAGCGACCGGCGCGATGGCACCTCTAGGCTCTTCTCGGAGACTAGCACCCACGGCTCAATTGGCTCTCTACTTATTTAGTTCGTTTTTCTTGAAGGGAAATCCCCCGTCCCCTCTATTCTTCCTACCCCGCTCAAGGAAATTTTTTTTTTCCTTACGTCTTTCGCTACGTCTGCTTCCATCCTTTTTTTCTTTCTCCACGTCTTCCTCTTTTTTCCCTCGTCTTTCTGCACGTCTCGCTCTTCTTCCCCCAATCTTCCTCCTCGTCTTTCTCCACGTCTCGTCTTCCTCCGCGTCTTTCCCGCAGTCTTTCTCTTCATCTATCGCTACGTCTTTCTCTACTCTTTCTCTACGGCTTCCTCTCCATCTCCCTCTCCGTCCTCTACTCCGTCTTCCACTATGCCTTCCACTGCGCCTTCCTCTCCGTCTTCGTCTACGTTTTCATCTGCATTTTCGTCCGTTTTTCTCTTTGCCTTTCTCTTTGAAAAAACCGGGAGCGGTAGCTCAGTGCATCAACTGATGTCACTGCAGCGCCTCTGACCAGGAGGTCTTAGGTTCGAGTCCTGACGGCGGCAGGATTTTCGACACTAGCTTTTCAGCTAGGTCGAATTCAACCGCTGTCTGGAGGAGAATTCTAGCGGCCGGCTGCTCTGATCGGTAGTTTTCCGTGATTTCTCCGATCAACACCAGGCGAACGCCGGAGCAGTACCCTATCAAACGGGCCACGGAGCGGGCGCGATCTGCCCTTCCCCTTCCTTGTCCTCTCCTCTCCCCTTACACACTCACACTAATATGCAGTACACTATCACTTATTCCGGGAGACCGGTCGAGAGCTGGCAAAAATGTTATATTTTCTTTAGAAAAAAATGTGCTCATTAAATTACTATATAATATTATTATACTATATATTATTTACCGAAAAATGGTTCCGCTGAAGATAAAAATGTTGTCCTGAAAATTGAGAATAATTTTGTGTGATTGTTACGTTTCGTGGGTACCGGCGTTACATGACATGGCAAGCGTATTATTGTCTTTTCTTTGCCGAAATTGCTAGTCTCTATAGCTATTTCTCTTTTTCTACATTTATTGTAGGTAAAAGTAACGGAACGGATTTTAGTGTAATGGAAAGCAAATATTAGCAAAGCCGTTTTTGAAATTTTACATGTCTAGATACATTAATTATAATAAATGCTACGAAATATGTAATTATAAGGAAATTGTGGAAGTGTGTAATTACACCAAAGTTTGTGAAAATACGTAAAATGGAATTGATTTTAATGTGTCCGCATTATCTTGCAAAATCTAAAAGAAATTATTGAATGTAAGTATCCTTTTCCTGTAAAAATATGTTTTTACATGCGAATCCATTCCCATTTAAGAATTATCTTAGAATTGAGAGAATTGAATTCATTTGTTTCTTTACGGCCATATTTTTAGAGATTTTGATACTTCGTCATTGTTTAATAGTTTGGAAACCTTGCAATTTTTTTCGCAGAACAAACGCCATAGATTTGATTTGATTGAACCACGCATATTGTAGGTTGAAATGAACCTCATGAAATCACTGTATTCTGTACATTTTCTGTGCCGGAGACCTAAAATATCGTAGACTACCTCCTCCGTCGGAGGCAGAGAAATGCTAAATTGAAATGCGAAGCTACGGCGCGTACGGTGGGGTGGGGGTGGCGAGCTGTTAGTGGTCGCTGAGGCGAGGAGGCGCTAATTCAAAGCACGAAATGATAATTTGAAGGCGGCTGCGAGAGAAATAGATGGTATCCGGCGGAGCGACGAGCTTCTTTTGTGGCAGCAGTTGGTCAAGGAGAAATAAGGCTATCGGGAATGACCCCATGAATCCTAGACGTTTTGCGTGTTTAAAATGTTTTTATCTAATTAATGTGCTTTATCAATCGGATATCCACATTACAATTCGAACGTTTTAAAACCGGCTGAGATTTAAGTGTTGTTCAGAGTCCTCAACCTATGATTCGAATTCTGACGGTGGTCGATTTTGGACACTAATTACAC
This sequence comes from Teleogryllus oceanicus, assembly GCA_964035755.1. Classification (NCBI taxonomy): domain Eukaryota; kingdom Metazoa; phylum Arthropoda; class Insecta; order Orthoptera; family Gryllidae; genus Teleogryllus; species Teleogryllus oceanicus. The sequence continues at coordinate 8,287,782 of CAXIVR010000012.1, forward strand.
GGCTAATTAGAATTGAGTTGTCTGAAGGAGAAATCTAGCGGTCGGTTGCTCTGATCCGTAGTTTTCTATGTTTCTCCGATTAACACCAGGCGGATGCCGGAGTAGTACCCTAACAAACGATCAACGCGCTGACTTTCTTTCCTCTTCGTTGCCCTATCCTCTCCCTTTACCATATAAACTTACATGCACTACATTACCACGTATTTCGACAGGGCAGTGGGGAGCTTGGTTTCCCCAAAGGGGGCGGTGCCCCGTTGGCGCGGTTACCAGGATGTAGGGGCGTTTGGGATCTCACCATCCACAGGGGAATGAATACCACTTGCCATGGTATAACATTCACCACACATACGGGACTAATGACCTTGGCAGTTGACACGATCATTGGAACGTATTGTATGATTTTTCATGTGGTGAGTGGGAGGTAGCGTGGCCTAATTTAAAGGCGGCGGTGGCATCTGGCCGGTAGTTGGCCTAGGGGAAGCGGGGGGGTGGGCAGTTGAGGGGTGGAGGGGGGGCGCAGAGCGGATGGACGAGCCGGCACCGTCACAGCTCGTGAGTCGCGTTTCCGCTGCCGCACCCCTCCCCCCCCCGCGTGCGCGAGAGCATGCAGCGCCGCGTGTCGGCCGCTTCTAACTCTGCGCTCCCATCCTCCAGCCCTCCCCTCCCCTCCCCTCCCCTCCCCAGCTCTCCACCAGCTGCTCCATTCAGCACTCATTAACACTCCCCGGTTCAACGTTAGAGAATCATACAAATACAGCGCACCGGTAAAGTCTCTCCGAAGCAGCACCTTGCTTTTGTTACATGCTGCTACCAACATAATTTTCGTTATTTATGTTGGTAGCAGCATGTAACAAAATTATGTTGGTAGCAGCATGTAACAAAATTATGTTGGTAGCAGCATGTAACAAAAGAAAACGTAAATACCTATTCAACACGACCAAAACAGATGCTGGAAGTGTTGTCCCCTTCACGTGTTTCCCAGCTTTCTGTTTGCTAACAACATCATTGCCATTTGTAATAGGAGGCCCTGACTTGACCCCGTGCGCAGGGACTATATATTCGTACGTCACAAATCTGTGCTTGTGAACTCCCTTCTGTTGGTGATTTTCTACCTCTTCTTACAGGCGTGACCAGCAGCGCTTGAAGCGACATCACGTGGCGAAAGTTGAAGGTTGACCGGTGACCGCAGTTGTATTCCACCGTATTTGTCGAAGGCGTGTGTCTGAGTGAATAGGTGCGTAGAGAGAAACGAAAATGAATAAACCAGCTAATAAAAAAACAAACTAGTGATGGTACAGAATGTTACACACTCTCTCGAACTACTTAGTTTCTTGTTTAGCCTGAGCTAGCTTTTCAACTAAGTTTTAGCTGAACTTAATGTTAAATTACGTATGTAATGTTACTATTATAGTTGGCAAACACCGTATGTATGTATGTATGTGTGTATATATATATATATATATATATATATATATATATATATACACATACATACACACACACACACACTGTGGTTCCCATAAATATAAACATAAGATGGACATTGCATAATGACTCCGTATATAGTTTCAGTATATTTCATACTGCACAAGGAGTGAGTCAGTGTTCAATTGTTGAATTTGTGATGATGTATGTGCTTCAGAAGCATTAATTTCGTATAAACGTTTCTATTGTGTTCCAGATATAACATTTAAATGATCAAACGAGATAGATTTGTAAGCTTTTTTATGCATTCATATGACGATTCATGAGTGGCCTTCAGTTCTGGATTTTTAATTTATGCACTACGTTGACTTTAAAAGAATTTGATGGTATTCATTTATTGGAAGCTCATTTTAATGTAATCAAGGCATGCGTGTGTGTAATCATACTTGCGTATGTGTATATTGTTCTGCAAATACAATGACAGTTGACATTTATTCATGGGTGTTTCTTTTGTAGAATTAAGAAATGCCTTTCGTAATAATTGCAGATTTCCACCAAGAGCGCTTTTTTAAATTGGTGTGAACTTTTGAAGTGATGGCTGAAGTAGTAGTAGTAGGGCAGAAATTGTTATGTAACCTTTCCTAATAATGCGCGAAGGTGTGTGCTGTTGTAATGGCTCTAGTTTGAGCCGGCTTTCTCTGTTTGCTCGTTGAGCCTGGAAGTCTTCAGGGTGTTGCTATTGGAGGCATGTGTACAGGTCCTTGAGGTATCGTGACTTACACTTCTTTCGTCGAGATGTTGCACTATTTACCCATTTCAGCGTACTTATTGATGTAACGATTTGTGATGAATAGAGAACGCATTGCTGTTATCCCGTGAGAGTGGGCGTAATTTTAATGATCTAGATGCAATCGCTTATCTTCGCCAAGCGTATTAATGTAAGAAATAACACATTTATGTCGTCAGTTTCACATTCTTGAGAATCCAATAATTCATCATATGCAATTGCCGTTCAAACCTTATAGATCAGTTTGGTATCGAATTTTCTGACGTCCAATGATGCATGTATGCCTTGCATGTCCAACGTCCAGTGATATCTTACGAATTACGCAAAGTATTCTTGAGTTTTCATAACTTCCAGATGTTTCTCGTTATAACTCCGTTTTTGTTATTACCGCCATTTTTATTTCTGCAGTCATTTCTATCATACAATTGACACATTTACTCCACTCGATCAGAATATTACTCATGATCAGTCAATTAGCGTTCAATGGCCGACGAGTTTTTAATATGAAGCACAATAACAACTAGACCGAGAAAGTAAGGAACCGATGGACGTGTTCAAGCCTCCGTCAGTTTTTTTAACTTTGATCCTACCCCCGTTCTATGGGGCACGAATTGGCGTTCCGAACATTATCGTCTGCCGATTTGGTAATATTGTTAATATTCTGGTGGAAAGATGTTGAAGAAACACCAATGGCCAAACGTGTCGTACTCATAGAAGTACCGAGTGCAAATCCCGAACGGTGCAGCGGTGGCAGTGGAGGGTACAGCGCCCATAGTTTTGTGCCGGGTGCGTCAAGTGACATTATTGACTTTTTCATTCCCTGCCTGTAACGAAGCAAAAGACAAAGATACGTGGGTTTCTGTTTTGCAATGTGTCCGAGAGTATATTTATTGGGAAGTGAAACAGCTTTCTTGGTAACGATATATATTAATAAAGATCTTGTCGACCGCATTGCAGTCATCTTCAGGGCACTCAAGTAGGGAAAGTAGTGCATTTACAAAATAATTTAAATAATGAGAGGATTTTTAAAAATACTAATGACGAGTACGGAAGTTAACTGACAAATTAAAATTAAAAGCCGTATTTACGGAAATGCTATATAATATGTCTGGTTGTATTATATACGGTATGATTACAGTCTTGGCAAAAATTCAATCAGACAATCCCCAGAACAGCTGTCGCAACGTTCTGTGACGTCGTGAAAGTAATAGTGTTCATGTACAGAAGCAAGTATTGCTTTTACAGCTCTGGCAACTCTTTCCGTGTGAGAGCCTCGCGCCCCACTATCCTAGGCGCAACAGATTTCACTACGCTCCGACCCTCACAACCGTGTATCGTCCATTCTGTTACATTATTTACCCATATCTTCTGAAAAGACCCACCAAATAAGAAATAAACTCTTTTAAGATTATAGCCATGATTAACAAGTACAGCAACAGTCAAAAATACAGTTGAAGACGGCAACACTCCCATCGTCAGCATAGACATCATCCCCCCACCCATCCAAAATAACACTCAAGTCACGCCCTTTACTACGCCGTAGGTTGGAGTTGTATCTCCAGAAATAGCCACCACTCAAAAAAAACTTGGTCAGTCACTATCTTCCAAACAGCACCCCGTTACACAAACACTTGTTACCACAAAAGATCCAATCTCATTCATATACGAGTATAATATTCGAATGTACTGTGTGTCATCTTTAGTACAACCAATCGCAAGCAAGAATCTTAAGCAAAATTTCAATTGCATCAACTATTGATTTCTAATAGGTGTACAATTTAAAAACTAATGTATGCCCAAATTTACGTGAAAGTTATTTTCGATTTTTATCATGAAATATAATTAACTGTGTCAGTGGTTGTGGACATTTACTCAAAATGTGGGAACTCCTTGGCAACAAAAAACGCTTTTCGCCTGCAATACAAACAAGGTGGTTCCTACTTCCAGTTACCGAGATAATTTTTTGCCTAATGGTCGTGAAACATTAGTAAAGTTATCGTGATATAAAAACTCAGAACATGGTTGCAAATGGTTCTTCCGGATTTTCGTCCACATTTTCTTTGCATATTCCTGAGGCAGTCGCGAGGACGCCTTGCCTTTGCTCGGTTTGGCCGTGCGCCTCAAGCAGTGTTGGCCGGCGCAGAACGCTCTCCAACGTCGTCGCCTCCTCTCTCCGTCCCAACGTGGTTGTTGACGAGACTCGTGACGCGCAGTGCGGCGTATCAGGCGAGGGGCCTTGCCATGTTGATTAGGGTGCAAGTGAACCGTGTCGCGCCCATGTGCCCGCCCGCCCGCCCGCCGGTCCGCCCGCCCGCCCGCCGGTCCGTCCGCCCGCCCGCCCGCCCGCCCGCCGGTCCGCCCGCCCGCCCGCCGGTCCGCCCGCCCGCCGGTCCGCCCGCCCGCCGGTCCGCCCGCCCGCCCGCCCGCCCGCCGCCCGCCCGCCCGCCCGCCGGTCCGCCCGCCCGCCCGCCGGTCCGCCCGCCCGCCGGTCCGCCCGCCCGCCGGTCCGCCCGCCCGCCGGTCCGCCCGCCCGCCGTCCGCCCGCCGCCCGCCCGCCCGCCCGCCCGCCCGCCCGCCCGCCGGTCCGCCCGCCCGCCCGTCCGCCCGCCCGCCGGTCCGCCCGTCCCGCCGGTCCGCCCGCCCGCCGGTCCGCCCGCCCGCCCGCCCGGCCTTCGCGCCGGCGCCGTCTCGCGTCGGAGCAGAGAGCACACTCATCTCCCGCATGCGGCGCCAGCGACAGTAGTACCCATGCGTTAGAGTACTTGTTGATAATGACCTCCTCGTGTGTGCGAAATGAACAAATGGAGCAACAATTGTTTCGGATATTGATTCAGTGGTGAGGTGTAGTTGACATCTACATAATTGGAATGATTGAAGGCGTTGTCATTGTCAACAATACTATTTATTTTACAAATAGCAGCTTTCGATGGCTTAGCCATCATCATCAGTTTTCTGGTACAAGAAAATATAAAATTAGAATTAACATAGTTACCTAATTTAAAAACACATCTTAAGAAATGAAAGGAGAAGAATTAACGAAAAGAAAAGACAGAATGAAAGAAAGAAAGGGGGCGGAGAGTTAGATCTTTAAAATATAAGTAATTTATATAATTTAAAACATCTTAAGATATGAAAGAAGAAGAATTAAAGAAAGGAAAGAAAAAGAGTTATATCTTTATATAATATAGTAGTTTTTTAATTTTAAGCAAGAAATAAATGAAAAAGTAGTTACATGTACAATTTTGAGAGAGAAAATACGAAAAGTAAGTTGAGCCGTTTCTTACCTGCTGTCTGGGAGCCACAAACGGACTGCGTGCCTCCCGCGTCCCTCGGAAGCTTTAAGTACCGTCTGTGAGGGGTGGAGGGGGGTTAATGGCCTGGGTGCGGTGTGCTGTGTGTCACCCCCGAAGAGTGTGGTGTGAGGGTGATGTCAAAAAGTAATTTTTTTTAACGCCTTCAATCATTCCAATTGTTTCGGAATTGATGATGGCAACTTCTGTTGTATGTTTAGGATAAACTAGAGGTGCTACAGAATGGCAAGAGACTTTTATAAATAGAGAGAAATAGTACTTTTTTTTTTTGCAATTTTTGAAAATTCAGAGTTAACCGGGAAAATCGAACCTATGCCACCTTTATAAGTGTATTTTACTCTATTCTTACGAGAAATTTAACAAAAAAAATTTGGAGCCGTTTTTGAGAAAATGTTTAAAATTTTTTGGGACTTCATGTTAAGTACCCCCAAATTTTATAGAATGTTTTTTCAAAATTTGAAAGCTTCAACTATAGCCTCATCGACAGGAGATTCTTCAATTTGGAAAAGATCGTGTGACTGGTTTAGGAGCTAGTTGTGTTCACAGACAGACAGACGGATGGACGGACGGACGTTTTGCTTTCAATTGGTTTTTCGGTATCAAGAACCCACAAAATCGGGATTCTGGCTGCACCACGTGTTAGCAGATTTTTTTTAAAATTTAGCAACTGGATTTATCCGCTTGTTCGTTGTCAGGGCCCGGCAATGATTTTTTTTTTTTTTTTTTGCGCCGAAAATTCGCCGTTTTTTCACGCAGCACATCATAACTTTCTCTATACTAAGTATATTACTCCGTATATACGTACGTACACGAGAAAGTAAAAGGAACAAAAAGTGATTGCTGACCCTTTAGTTTTTGGTCCGTCAGGGTGGAGCATTTCTGACTTCTTACACAACATTACTTTAATGTTTAACATTGTTTTAGTTGATGCCTCCGATATAATGAAAAAAAGTAAATGAGTCATTAAAACAGTATGTTTTGCAGCCCCTCAAGAATAAACACGAACCATGTGAAAAGTATGGTACTTTGTAAATAAAAGATATGTAGAATGTAATATTTGTACGTATAGTGGTAGGGATTGAATATAAAGAGTTAATCGGTTAAAAAGCATCGCAATAGTAATATCTCTCTACATGTTTTGCGAGGGTTGTTAAACGTTGGTAAATCTTAAACTTTCGTAATAAAATTAATTCTGAAGGACCATACAAAACTCATTCATCTCGTTTCCGAATAAATGATTACCTTATAAAAAATCATATGTGTGTTCAAATGGTATTGAAGTTTTCTTCCTGTATTCTTTGCTCACCCACAACTTACTCTAAGAACCACAAATAAAGTCAATATATTTTTCTTTGGCTAACATGAATATAAAAATGTTTATCGTTGTTTCTTCTTAGTTTTATTGTAGTACTTTGTGCATTCTTTTTAGATTTTTCGAAGTGGCACGTCACATCGAAAATCTCATCCTTTTGCATTTGCAGGTTGCATTTGGGAGATTTTTCCTTTTACTCGCCATTTTCCAATCAAGAAATATCTTATGTATGCAACCTTATATACATTTACACATCTTTCATATTGACACATATACTTTTACGGTGGTTCCTCCATTTTCAATTTTGACACTTAAACATTAGTTCTGTTGTCACTAATCGAAATGACTTTTACAAAATGTATTTTACCATATTGCAGCTTCATTTTATTAATTAAAATATAATTGGAGATGCTTCGAAAAATATGAAAAAAAATCAACAAGAAATAAAACCTAATTTTCTGATTAATAGATCCATCGTCCTGAGGAATTAATGTTAATTTTCAAAATGTTCTCGCAAACACTTTTTTAAAATATGTATTATTCCATGACTTTTAGAATATACGAAGCTAAAACCCTGCTGAAAATTCAGTTGTGAGGAGTCTTACTTATACTTCGAATATTTTACAATTTTAAAAAATGTTTCGGAAAATTGTATGCTTAAAAATGTTTTGTTGTGGTGGGAAAAAGTTTAAAAGGATTAGAAAGTTGGAAACCACGTGACGTTTTTCATTTTCATTCAAGAATTATTGTTCAAAATGTTTTCATTAATTTTTCCTGCCCCAAATAGTGTCCAATATTTGAAAATTGTATATTTCTGTTTGAAAATCTTCCATTTATACAACTGGAAGGCGTATACACAAGTACTGAGAAATTCTTAGGCAAAATGTGTTTTGGTGTATGTTCGCGCTCGTAATTGTAACATTAATTTCGATGGAAATAAGGAATGTAGTGCGGACAGTAGTAGCATATGGACAGTAGTAGAATTCCGAATCAGGAATAGTACAATTCATATTATCTCCTAGAAAATCTTTTATCAGCCGGGGAATCCAGAAAGAATATCGGCGGGGGGGGAGCGCAGTTCGAGCAAAATTATACAAAGAATTCCGTTGGGAAGGGGAGGCAGAACCTCCGGGTCCCCCAATGCTTTTCGTCTACTCCTATCACTTTTTAGTTGCAAATTGCCGGTCGATCCATCTTGGGTTTGGCTTGCGAATTCATTGCGCGTTGAGTTCGTCGGCTGTCCTTTGGAACCCAGCTGGACAGCGGCGCATCAGCCCTGAGCCTAGCGCTATCGGAGGAACTTGTGTTGGATTTGCGTCGCCCTATCAGAGTGTTTGAACTTTCGAATTATAAAATCGGAGCCGCCACGCCTCCCGCTTCTCAGAAGATATGTAGAAGGACTCGGCAAACACTCATTGTATCTCCTGGGGAGATATGGTCGAGCAAGCAGCTCTTTTCTGCGGCAAGTACATGGACTGACTAGTGAGGAGAGGCTGAAGGGTGACATTTAAATGAATCGGGGCCCGGTACAAAATCAGAGCCGTTTTTTGGCTGCGGAGTTTCGAGTTTGAAAAGTGCAATTTCCGACATTATAGAAAACACAGATTGACCCATTTATTTCCTTTTACTGCTAAAAGACAGGGTGTTTTAGTGTCCTCATAGACGCCGAAATTGAATTGCTTTCTGATAAGCATTCTAGTAATCTTCTAATGAATTTTCAGTGATTTAGAATAAAAGAAAATAGAGACTTCCTTTTCGAGAAGAAAGTGGTGGAGTCATTAACAAGTTTTCTGCGTAGTAAGACTTCTTGGCCTCGAGTAAGAAACAATCTTACTTTGATCAACATAGATGATTGTTGTGACCAAGAAACCGTATTTTTTTCGTGGGGGATAGTGTTGTAGGTGGTAGCGTGAAAGCTATTTGGCTTTGACAGGATGTCGCTGACCGATACGCAAGATAAAGATTGACATGGTGCAGCATCTCTCGCTTTGCACGGCCCATAACACACTGTGCACTCTTGAGATTAAGTCGTGAATGTGATGCACATAACGAAATCACTTGCTGTGAAGTGCCAGGGAACTGGCGGAAATAGGTTCGTGGTTTGTACCGAAAAAACGACTAAGTTTCTTCTTCTTTAATTTGAACTTAAATCAAGAAGTAATGGCGTGACTTTTCACAGATTCGTGTGCCAGTACGCACATTCAAAGTTTCGCAGATCCACGTACAAAGCTGCATTGCAGTTGCCGATCATTTCCTAGATGAGTTCGCTTCGCAGGGCATAGAAAACGGATGTTCGACACGAGTGCCCATGTGTTTTCAACGTTGTCCTATCAACAGTTCGGAATCTGCTCTCTGGAGGTAATCAAAATGCCGTAAAATTGCAGATCTCGTCTGTGGAGTTCTACAAAAAGGAAAATTAGTAGGCTATTTATTACAATTTAAAAAAATAAGCGAAAAACATATTCCGGCCAATGTATTGCTTGTCAGAAAAATCTTTGTTGGGTTAAAACTTGCCGTAACATTTGCCGAATCGCCGAACCATTTGTCGAATTGCTAAAGAATTGCCGAACCATACAAAAAAGTATGACTGTCGCAGTAGACATTAAACTTCTTAGCTCATAGGAAAAGATGATTTTATGCATTTTTTACGATTTCTTCATTTGTTAACGATTCTTATTCTTTTTTTAGGATCACTAAGTGACTAGATAGAGTTTAATTCAAGAAAATTCCTTTTAATTAAATAAAAAATAGTATTATTTATCCCAAATTTCCATAGTTGCATGCTTCAAGATGAAAATTATGAACACCCTAACGATATTTTCTGAGATACGGTTCCAAGTTTTCACAGAACATTTGTACCAAATTTTACTTTCTATATTTTTTGTAAAGTCACATTTCAATTTTATTATTAAGGGCCTGCAAATTTAAGAAAATATAAAAAAAGTATTTTAGGCGCCGTTAAGTAGCAGCTCCGAAGAGGGTGGGGCAAAACCGAAAAGCTAGGCCACACCAAGGAGATTAGAAAACTAGTACGCGAAAGTCTCTGCCATTCTGTGGCACCAGTAGATTCTTTCTCGTATACGTACTGTAACGAATATTGCGTCATCCCCCGGCGCCACTCCGAGGTGCCTGTGATCGTGAAGAAACGTAACAGTACGTATTCGTCTGAGTATGTACAGAGTAAGTACTTAGCATAATGATAGGATAGAATGTGTACGAGTAATCTGTTTAAATTACGTCTATCATCTCGTCCGTTCGGCCGTGAGCAACACCAGCGCATAAACTCCATGTAGGATTTTTGTGACGATATCCAGATATATTCCCTGATCGATCTGGCCCGACATTTTATCTAAAGGGTTCCAATTTTTTTCTTTAAATATTCTGTGCGAATAGTGCTGAAGGCGCTAAATTTCTTAACACCAATGTCATTTGATTTATTCTTTTGAGTTTTCGATAGTGGTGCTGGTCGCATTTTCGTTCAGCTCTGAAATATCGACATTTCTAACAAAAAATGAACATTGAAAAAGCACATTATTAATGATGAGATTTTTCGTTAACTTATATCTGTTAGAAAATGTTGTGTTCATTGTTTTTTGTAAATATGAGTAGTTCAGCGTAATTTTGTCAATTTTCGAAATTGCAAATTTGAATTTCCCACACTTATTTGGTAAAATCTTTTAAGAGTTACGTAATCAGACGAAGTTAGTCATTAGGCGGAGTTATTTAATTTGTTTATTAGTAATAGAGTTGGTTATTTACCAACGGTTATTTAAGATAATCTTTCACGCGTCGTTGCCATACAATGCTGCGACTTGCCAGTTTGAGAAGTTATTCCGAAGTTATTCCATTGTTGGACGGCGATATGGATGGGATAGCAGAAGGGCAAGAAAACCTTATTTACTGAACGGTAATGTTACCAAGTCTGTACGTTTAATAAAATAGTATATTCAACCATTTTAATGTCGAGAAGAATATATATACAACAAATACAGAATATTTTTTGCATAAGAGGACATTTTGTAATGAAACCGTAAGTTTGTACATGTGCATTCATAAGGCTGGATTGACTTGATTGAATGTCCTTTATTTCTAAATGTTTAATTTGCACGTGAAATTATCGTTGCTTGTTTATATAATCTTCTGCAAATATTGTAACTGTTGAGTTACATATTTGTTTCTTTTGTAGAAGTAAGAAAGTGCTACTGTTCCTGACCATCGAAATAATTGCAAATATGCGCCGCCGGCGCTTTGTCTGAACTTGTTTGGACTTTTTCAGGTGATGGCAGAAATTGCAATATAATAATATTACGTAACCGTTCCCAATAATGAAAAAGATGTGAAATGAGAAAGTATGTGCTGTTGGAACACCTAGTTTGCTTTCAACTAAAAAAAAAAAAAAAAAAAAAAAAAAAAAAAATTACTCGAGCAGTGGATAAACCACTTGACTGGTTAAAAATGGAATGTCCACAACCTAAAACAATACAACCTAGAAAACATTTTTTACAATGCATATCTCAAGAAACACCGAAGTACTTGAAAATAAACTAATTCAACTTCACCCATTTTATACGTGAGAGGTAATCCCCGCTGGAAACCTCATTGAGATGAATTTTAGGCTTAGCGCATAGGTGTGATGGGAGGGGGAAGTTGTGAACTCAGAATTCAGTGTTGATAGTTATGGTCTGTAGGGAGGCATGGTTTGATTCTAGTGGGGGACCATTATTATATTTTCGCAGGTTATAGAGTCTGGCACCTGGTACTAGATTTAGGTTGGTGAAGAATTTTTTTGTTAGTGTGGTAATGTGCTAAGTGATAGTATCCATGTTCAGTTCTCAGTGAAGCTGTTTATTGGAGATTTACCATGGAGCGTTAACTGACTTCGGAGGATTTTATATTGAAATACTCGAATTCCTTTTAGGTTAGTTTTTGCACCATCGTCCCAAACAGGAAATCATATGCTAATGATGGTCTTAATGCGGTTGTATAAACATGCAGAGTTATGTCAGTTTGAAGTGTCGATTTACGGTTGGTACATGGTTGATTGTAAATTAGAGAGTGTTGGTTGATGAGAGTAGCATAAGTTTTGTTCAGCCGATGGATAATGTGGGTTTTCCACTTGAGACAAGTGCTTAGCATTACTCCTGGGTATTTTACAGGTTTGTTGGATGGGAACCAAGGGACTAGTGAATTTGCTATTATGATTGTTGGTGAGTTACAGAAATGTAAATTTTTTTAATATATCTTACGTTAATATTTACGATAGAGAAATTGTTTAAAGCATTATTGCATTTCAGAGTACTAGTGCTTGAAATAATATTTATAGAGATTCTCGAAAAAATCAAAACTTTTCTGCAGAAATTAGTTTAAAATTTCTTATTTTCAGAAACTCAAACTTTTTCTCGGCTCCAAATTTTGTAATCAAAATTTGCATGGAGTACCAGTTTTTTCTCTTCCATAATATCCTTACGGTAATGTTTCATATGTGGAACCAAAAATTTGAGGAAGAAAATAAAAAAAAAATTTTGAGGCAGAACCACAAAGCAAGCCCAAACTAAAGATAGAAAACGAACTAGTGCGAGGAATGTAAATGATCTTGGCTGTCCAGGACAGGCACAACAGCCCTGAGGAAGACCACGACAAGATGGTCGAAACGTCGGCAACACAGCCCTCGACGCGGCGTCACCTGGACAGCCAAGATCATTTACATGACTCTGGCCGCGGAAGCCTACGACTTTACTTAGTGCGAGGAAGCTTTTGTCACTAGTTTAAAGAATGACCAGAAATTGAGTAAGTAATTAATATAAGTTAAATGTCGTGTCCATGCCTTGCGCACGGCCTCCTGACCCTAGAAGTGGAACTCGGCAGAGGAAGATGATGTCGGGGCGGGGCGGGGAGGAGAGGGGGCGGGGCGTGGGTGTGTGGCTCCCAGGGGGTCGGCGTCGCCTTGACTGCTGTGGGAGCCGCGCCGCGCCGCGCCGCCCGTCACGCCAGCCGCCGGCGCTGGGAATTTCCTGCCATTCGGGGAAGGACGCGCCGCCCCCCCCCCCCCGCCCCCGCCCCTCCGAGTAATCGCATCGCCTGCGCTTCTTCACTTGTTCGGCGTATGCACAAGAATATTTTTTTTTACTTACATTATAAACGAACGATAACGTTATTATAATCGAATTAAAGTTTTACTAACGTTATTATAAACGAACGGTAACGTTATTGCAGACGAAATAAAGTTTTACTAACGTTATTATAAACGAACGATAACGTAATTATCGACGAAATAAAGTTTTACTAATGTTATTTTAAATGAACTATAACGTTATTATAAACGAAATAAATTTTACTGACATTATAATTAAATTAACTTTATTATGTTTCGTTCAAAGACAATATTCACAAATTTCAATTTAACAGTTTTTCTGACCATCACAAAACATTAAAGTATAGAAAAATCGTTCAAAACTTCAATCTCCCCATCTGTTTCAGAACCCTCTTTAGTTTGTTCCACTGGGAGAGGTGGCTCAGGGTGTCACTGCAGTCCCTCTGATCTAGGTTCCAGTCCCGACGTTGGCAGGATGCGACACTAGCTTTTCAGCTTGGTCGAATTCAGTCGCTGTCTGGAGGAGAATTCTAGCGGCCGGCTGCTCTGATCGGTAGTTTTCCGTGGTTCCTCCGATCAACACCAGACGAATGCCGGAGCAGTACTCTGACAAACGGGTCACGGACCGCGCGCGATCTTTCCTTCGTCTTTCTTGTCCTATCCTCACCCCTTACACACTAATATGCACTACACTACCACATTCCGGGACACCGGTCGGGAGCTTAGAGCTTGTCCCGGCAGGGGCGGTGCCCCGTGCCACTCTCTGGGACCTCCTGCGGTTCGCCCCGCGAGCAGCCGTTTTCGAAAAATTTTCAAAATTTGCAAAACAAAATGGAAATACGAAATTCTAATTTCCAGCGCTTCGTTTGACGCGCTGTCTGTCAGTTCGTAAAATGGCATCACGGCGGTTCGATGTTCTTGGAATTTTAATTGTTGTTGGCGGTCGTGATGGTCGTATGATGTAGATAATATTGATGTAGACGAGCATGAGTAAATATATTCATGTTTGTTTCATTTGTAAAAGTAAGAAATGACTATCGAAATAAATGCAGATATCCACTGCAGGCGCTTCGTTTGAATTGGTTGAATTGAACTTTTTCGGTCATATCTCAGGTGCCGGCTTTTTTTTTTTTTTTTTTTTTCTTCAATTTTCCCCTCGCCAAAATCCTTGGCGAGGCGGGAATTTATTCAAAATGTGGGATACATGGGCTCCAGCTGTTACGCTTATGGAGCGGAGGTAAGGGCTTTTTTTTTTACTTAAACAAACTAACTTACATCTAACTTAAAACTATGACATGGCCGCTTTGGGCAGTGAGTTTTAAAATTTAGTTTATATGATATATTTTGTTAAATTGAAGTTCATAGAATTGTTCGTATATCTTCTTGTTTCGGCATTTACACGCTCATTCATACTTAAATTATATATACAACTCATTCGCTCACTCATTCATACCACAAGGTGCCGGCTTTGGTACCCGAATTACTTAAGTATGCTCCGAGGAGTCACGGAAGTGAAGCAACTGGAGACTCCGCGGATTCGAGGATAGGCGACCGTCTGGGTACCCCGGAAACATATCGGCGCCGATCCCTGGCCGAAGGGATAAAAGGCAATGACTGAACGGAGAATTACTCTACGTTCAATGCCCCAGTAAAATGGTTAAGAGAACATTATTACAAAAGAGCCCCCCTGTTGCTCTTGCTGTCGGCGTCAGTAGACAAAGTTCGGTGGACTTCTTCTCTTCCATTGCAGCTCTGCTTTGGGAGTTGGGATGAATAGTGGCGAAACCTGAAAGGCAAGATGTACTTACATATCGTTTGGAGAGTGCCTCTGATAATTCTTATCGATTCTTTGATTTCTACTTCAAGATCGCCAGCATGTGTATTCTTTGTGTAAACTGCAGCGCAATTAGTGTTTTGTTACAAGCGATAACATATTTGCAAATAGTACGGTCAAATAATTCGGCCTCGTGGGTCATGGGCTAGCGGCAGTACTGGAGCAAAAATAAGTGGACAATGAGGCTATGGGCAAACTCGCATATGTTCTACGTTGTATGCGGGAGGGGGAGACTTTCCGAGTGCCTTGTGTATTACATCTTTACTCTAATGCTTCCATAATGTTTTGGTCCTGACAGGAAACTGTGTGTGAATTGTCTTTGTAATTGAACTACATCTCTACGACCAGAACAATGGTTCAAGCACTGAGATGAGGCCAAGGGGTATTATGCAGAATCCCTAGCTGTAAACAGTTCAAAGTGAACTGTTTGGAACTGAACAGTAGTGCGAAGAAAAATGGTCCCTGCTAAAGCGTCCAATCAAATAAAGGAAAACGTAAATAATTGGTAAAAACAGGAACCTAATATCCGGTGGAATGCTCTTCAGTTGCAATATCACTTTGCTAATGTTTGGCAATGAATCTACAGAATTTTACATTTTGCGTGGTTTAATTTTTTCAGTCACTAGCAGGTTCTTTCTTCAAATTTTCTTTACTTTTTCTTCAGTATTGTATTTTTGACATTCAGTTTAAGATTTGGTTTCTGTGCAGGTGTCTTCATCGTTTTTGGACAGTTACTTTTGGAGGGCGGTGTGCTTAGTGTCTTGGTCTTTTTGGCACTTGTTCACGTTGCTCCCCAATAATAATAATTGCGGATTCTGCGTAGACACGATCGTATTTGTGCTTGTCCCTTCACCTATCATTATCCTGTCACCTCATTATTCATAATTCAAGGCGTAATAACCTTGTCTTATCAAGGGATACAGACGTTAAAAAGTCGATCCCCATAATTACACATGTTAATATTTCGAGATAACGCGTAGATAACGTTTAGCGTGGTCATAAATGATCTATACGCAAATAATAATAATAATAATAATAATAATAATAATAATAATAATAACGATTATTATTATTATTATTATTATTATTATTTAGTAGAATAATATAGTATTATATAGTTTTATATAGTATTTCTACTATTTATTATTATTATTATTATTATTATTATTATTATTATTATTATTATTATTATTATATTAAAACTGAGTGCAGGGAGGCACCTTCACGATGGTTTTGCGAGGTTCATCCTTCAAAGGAGTTAGAAAGCTGGCTTTAGTGAACGTTGATATGAGAAAAATGACTACTTAGTGCTCTGTAAATGTGTTCTTTTCTCTTGTTCGGTGGACTTTGAGGTGGGAGCTGGATTCGTCTGCTTTCGCTGCAAAGCGCCGGAATGGAGGGGCCCGTGGCTGACCGGGCGCTGTGCCGTTTGTGTTCGCAGGCAAAGGCGTCGTGGGCAAGGAGGCGGGTCCCGACGACAAAAAGGAGGAGGGCGAGTTGTGGTGCAGCGTCGAGGCGCAGGCCGCCTTCCTGGGGCCCAACCTGTGGGACAAGACGCTTCCCTACGATGCAGACCTTAAGGTACGTGCTCCTCACTCCTGCGCCGGGAGCGGTGGCTCAGGGCATCAGCTGATGTGCCTCTGACCGGGAGGTCCTAGGTTCCCTCTCCCGACGGCAGCAGGATTTTCGACAATAGGTCGAATTCAGCCGCTGTCTGGAGGAGAATTCCAGCGGTCGGCTGCTCTGATCGGTAGTTTTCCGTGGTTTCTCCGATCAACACCAGGCGAATGACGGAATAGTACCCTAACAAACGGGCCACGCACCGTGCGCGATCTCTCCTTTCTCTTCCTTGTCCTATCCTTACCCCTTCCACACAGTTACACTAATATGCACTACACTACCACACATGCCCGGAGACCAGTCGGGGACTTAGAACTTGTCCTAAGTGGGGCGGTGCCTCGCTGGTGGGAGATACTTGGTCGGGAAAACCTCACTATTCGACGGTAGATCGGCGCCGGATCGGGTCATCCAGCGCGGGAAGATCACAACCATCTCCCAATGAAAACAGACACTACACTTACGGGAGTAATGACCTCGTTAGTTGACGCAACCGGAATCACAATCAATCAATCCCTTCCGTCAAGGGGGAAATCTAATGGTAGCAAATTGTGCACTTTTATGATTAAATTGGACAGTGGATACTTAGTACAGTTTGAAAGGTTTATTACAGAACTGAATGGACGGGAGACTTTCTTTCGACGTAGAGAGTTTCCGTTGAATGGAAAGAGTTGTTGTAATAACTAGGTTTCACAGTAAACCAACCAATCTCTAGTAAGGTGTACCCTAAATCGAGTTTTTCGTTATAAAGAGTTTAAATTGTTTTTAAAGTAAACGAAGATTGAAGATTGGGGAATTCGGTGTATAAATCGAGATATGTATGGTGAGCAGCGGTGGTTCTACATGATTTCCAGTAGCAACGCCTCGGCTGCAATCGCGAACAGCGACACGAAGGGGAAGATGTCCAGAAGGCGGCAGACGCCGGTACACATCCTGCACCTTTGCTCCTTGTGCACTTGTCAGGGGAAGATCAGACAGCATCAATGTCATTATCGTACTGGCCGTATAATTTATTTACAAGTATCCCGGATGTAAGAGAAAAAGATTAACATACGGGAAGTAGTAGACGGGAAAAGGGTGATGCTGATGATAAATGGACTATCGGTGGAATGATATCTTTTATATTATCCCATTTAAACAATACATCCGAATTACAATTCAGTAAGCAACCCTGGTGATATACTGAGGCTACCCTTTAGCAATAACCTTGCCATTCAACTCGTGACATCAAACCGACTCAATTTGCAACCCAGTGGACGCCGGCCCTTGATTCGCCGGGTTTTCTCGCGGGCGTGGACCGGGAGCGGTGGCTCAGTGCATCAACTGAAGTCACTGCAGCGCCTCTGACCGGGGGTTCGAGTTCCGACGGCGGCAGGAGTTTCGACACTAGCTTTTCAGCTCGGTGGAATTCAGTCGCTGACTGGAGGAGGATTGTAGCGGCCGGCTGTTCTGATCGGTAGTTGTCTGTGGGTTCTCCGATCAACACCAGGCGAATGCCGGAACAGTACTTTAACAAACGGGTCACGGACCGCGCGCGATCTTCTTCCTCTTCCTTGTCCCATCCTCTCCCTTTACACACACACTTACACTAACAAGCACTATACTAGCACATATTCCGGGAGACGGGTCGGGAGCTTAGAGCTTGTCCCGGCTGGGACGGTGCCCCGCTGGTAGGAGAGTCCTGGTTTGGGGGAAACCTCACTAGCCGACGGTAGGTCGGCGCCGGATCTCGCCATCCAGCGGGGGAAGATCACCACCACCTCCCGGACAGAAACACGCCCTTCACGTACGTGACATGACCCTAGTAGTTGACGCGCCCGGAATCACAATGAACCACTGAATGATCGCGGGCGTGGGCGCTGCGCAGCCGCCGAAAGCCGCCCCCGGCCGAGAAGGAGCGGCGGCGCGAGCCGGGAGGTCGCTCAGCGCCGCCATCAATAATGAGCGCCCGCGCCGCGCCAGACTGCCGGGCGTCGTCGGCGACATCCAACTTTAAAGGGCCCGCCCCGCCCCCCGCCCCGCCCCCGCCCCCGCCGGTCGATGGGGAGGCCACGCGGCGCTTCCGCCGGCCGCTGCCCCCCCCCCCTCGGGCTGGTCTCTCGATCCCCTTGGCCTCCAGGAATTAATCTTATAAGTAATAAAACGTAACATTGATGGGAAATCGTCCGACAAAAGTTTTTCTAGCAAAAAAAAAAAAAACAAAAAAAAAACACCGTTTTCCGGCGCACGATTACGTTACTTTCTCTTCTTACGAAGTATTCATATGGTGAGAAAGTAAAAGGGTGTTCAATTTTTGTGTAAATAAGTAATACACCTTCCGGAATTTTTCCGGAACGAAATATTGTGCAAAGGAATTTACTTTCTCGAACACACATTAGTGACGTGGATGTTCCTTGTATTGTTGTGAGTCAAAATAAAGAATCTCGAAGTTTGCGTTGTGCATTGTTTTGACTTCTTTTTCAGGATGTTTATTTGTACTGGAATCAAGCAAAGATAGTGCATTTGTCAGTGTGTGTGTCGGTGGTTTACAGTACGTGGACCTGGACGAGTTCCTGTCGGAGAACGGCATCCCGGTGGACAGCTCGGTGGCGGCGCCGCCCCACCACCCGCCGCCCCCGCACCCGCACGCGCACCCCCCCCGCGCCCGCCCTCAACGGACACGTCAAGGTGAGCGCTCCACACCACAAGGCAATTTCCTTCTTTTCTTCTTCTTCTTCTTCTTCTTCTTCTTTCTTCCTTCTTCTTGTTTTCTTCTTTTCTTCTTTCTTCTCTCTTTCTTCTTCTCTCTCTCTCTTCTCTCTCTTCTCTCTCTCTTGTTCTCTCTTCTCTCTCTGTCTCTCTCTTCTCTCTTCTCTCTCTTTCTCTCTGTCTTTTCTCTTCTCCCTCTCTTTCTCTCTTCTCTCTCGTCTCTGTCTCTTCTCTCTCTGTCTCTCTCTTTCTCTCTGTCTCTCCTCTCTTTCTCTCTGTCTCTCTCTCTCTGTCTCTCTCTGTCTCTCTCTGTCTCTCTCTGTCTCTCTCTCTCTCTCTCTCTCTCTCTCTCTCTGTTTTCGCTTGAGAACATTGCCTTTTAGCATAGACCAGGCTGGTCAAACCGCGCCCGCACGAGATACTTGCTCCCCCTGAGAGCCCGACTCTCGTACGGGCGCGGCCCACTTCCCCTCACTCCGAACGCATTTCCCCTTCAAATCCGGAAGGGGAATGCTATGTTTGCCAGATTTTTTTCTGTCGGATAACCTAGATTAATTGTATTATTTTTGTGCTCTTCAGTACTTTTTACTTTTTGAAGTTTGTTTTCTTACTAAATTCTCCCATGTATAAACATCTTGGCTAAGTTACAGGAATATGTTTGATTGGTGAATTCATTCCTTCTTTTCGTTTTGTGGTGTGGTATTAAATCATTCGGTTATGTATTGTATTTAGCAATAATGTGAAATAAATTAAGAAGTCTCATCAACCTACTAATTCTCGCTTACGGAGGGACAGCGCTTTGAACAGACAAGAATAATTGTCTCTTAAACCTTCTAACCTGAACATAGAAAGTTCATGCTTTTATATCACTCTTAAGAAAACAGAATTACAAAATCATGATACTTTTGATTCATTTTTTTACTCCAATTGAGAATTTGAAATCGGACTGATGTATTATTTTATTTCAAGGGATCATTTATTTGCCTTAAAGAGATAATAGTAATTCATATTGCTAAATTTGTGACAATAACTGTCAAGTAACTTCTCCCAAAGACTGTCATGGGCCAGGTATCCAGAAATGTCACTCAGAAATTGTGATGTCAGACGTTGCATAATTTATTACGCGTTTGTTATCTTTATAATGTTATTCAATTTTCTCACTAATTTCAATTTTAATTAGAGATTTGTTGTGATTGTGGCTGTATTGAAAAATGCGTAGATTATTTAAAATATTGTCATTAAAGTATACACATTACATCAACGCACGAAATTTTCAAAGCATGTAAGTTACTATAGTAATAAAATATGTATTCACGTTCATTCCTTTTGGTGACGTTTTCGAAATTCTTGCAACTCGATACGTTTTTTCTCTTAAGAGACAACTAGCTGCACATGTAATGAGCGACACACTGAAACCTTCTGTTTCTTTGCGATAGTCTCGTCCTGGAATCTCTTCGGTAGATCAAGTCAATGCCTTCTGGATCCCTTCATTTAGAAGAAAACAAGAATCCGTATCGTTTCGCCAATGAAGCAGTACTCTTTTTGACATTCAAGCTAATGGACCTTAACTTTCCCTAAAATTTCTTTTTTGTTTGTCTTATTTACTTTCTTTAATTTGAAGGCGAAAACTGAAATCTCGTCTGATGTATCAGTTGGTCTTTCTCCCGGTTGCATGGTCGACAAAATCCTTTACAACTTTTCAAGCTTTCACAAGTTTTCGCAGTGCGATTCTACCGGAAATCAAAGCGTTGCTATTTGCATATTTCTATTTCTACAACGCCAACCCCACCATCACCGCCGCCGCGCTGCCGTTCACTTCCTAATTCAACGAATCAGAGGGAACGAACTGCCAGTATCAGTAGCGTACCTTAAGTTGGTGTCATCCGGGTCAAAACGAACGGTGTCACCCCCTCTAAATTAAATATAAAAATGAATAGTTTATACATTATTGAATAAAAATACAAGTATATTTGCACGATATTAAAGATAAGATAAGAAAGATAAAGTAATCGCCGAAATCGAGACTCTTGGACCAGTGAAGAATTGAGGTTCACTGCTTATAGTTTCACGTTTTACTTTACAATATTTTTGTTTGCTTTCTTAGTATATATGATTTAATTTTATAAGTATTAAATTAATATAATAAATAAATCCTTAAAATTGTATAATTGGTGTCACCCGGGGTGCTCCGCCCCCAGCTCCGGCCTTCGAGCGCTCGCCCTCGCCCTCGGAGCCGCTGTCGCCCGACGCCCTCAACCCGCCCTCGCCCGCCGAGTCCAGTGAGTGCGCCCAAACGGCCTACGTCCTATTCTGGTTTCCCCGATCAACACCAGGCGAATGCCGGAGCAGTACCCTAACAAACGGGCCACGGACCGCGCGCGATCTTTCCTTCCTCTTCCCTGTCCTATCCTCGCCTCCTACACACACACACACACACACACACACACACACACACACACTTACGCTAACTTGCACTACACTACCACATAGTCCGGGAGACCGGTCGGGAGCTTAGAGCCTGTCCCGGCTGGGGCGGTGCCCCGCTGGTGGGAGAGTCCTGGTTAGGGGGAGACCTCACTAGCCGACGGTAGGTCGGCGCCGGATCTCGCCATCCAGCTGGGAAAGACCACCGCCATCTCCCGAGAAACAAACATGCAGTACACTAACGGGACTAATGACCTTAGTAGTTGATGCGCCCGGAAAGAGTAATCAATGCATTCAAATTCATTCGCCACGCATCCCACTTCTTTTCTCTCGTCAGTGTGAAGAGGGCTGTTACAGACGAACGTCTTGAGGGACCCTTAAGATACTTATTTACGAAATTACATTGTAGTTTTAATCCAAATTGAACAATTATCAAACGACGCCGATAGACAGACTCTGCTAACCAATAAACTATTGAAGTAAGATCGACTTTTATCCACTTACTGTTCTAACATTTTATTAAGCTGGTTGTACTTGTTTCTGATGGACCACGGGTTATTAGAAAACGAACTGAAATCCGTTAATTTGACTGATTTTCAGACTGACTTCAGTTTCATCTGACTCTAGCTAATCAAAGTGGTTAAACTCGTAACTCAATGGTCACATCAAATCAGTCTATCCTTCTGCATTAATCCATCAATATATTTATTGGATAGTAGAGTTTTTAAGTTTTGAACATTGTGGGAAAAAAAAGAATTAACGATAAATAAGAACACGAGCTACTTCCATTATCGACAGTATTAATGTACATAAACAATTTACATTATTCACTGGCCTTTGAGCAGTATTAACTTTGTATACAATTGTCTGGTAGTTGTTCCTCTTTTCCTAAACGAGTGTAACTTGCACAAATATGCATTCTGCAAACAATGTATTGTTTGAGCAAATGATTAACCAAATCTCACATAATCGGATTCTTCCACAAATTTCAACAAATATTTTGACCAAACTTTGCCTTCGGATAGCGCAAAGAATGCTTAAAAGAATGGCGTATGTCTCATTTTCGTTGAAATACCTAATTTTTCAAAAGTTGCAAAAGTACAGTAATTTTTTGGCGTCTTCCTACAATTACAATATTGATGACAGAGATTTTTTCTTGAATGAAATCTTTTATTCAAAGACAGATCGTGAAATAAAGTCACGTTCAATTTTTCGACAATATGAGTAGTTTTCGCTGCAGTATTACGATAGTTTCTCTTTATTATCGTATACTCTGTATTATGTATACTACTATACTCTCTATATTACGTATGTAGCACGCTATTCCAATTCCTCCAACTCGAACCTTTTCATCTCAAACCATACCTACTGGTTCATTCCTAATTGTACATTCGTTCTGGAAAGAGACACTAATGACAGTTAGTTACCCACTGTTTTGTACATCTGTCAAGGTATTGGTGTTGCGATACGATGCATCTTTGCACTTTTGATGCAAGATAAATTTAAAGATTGTTAGAATTCTTAATTGATGCAGCAACGAGCTGTAGTAAAGCATTTATTTATGTATTTTACGTCAAAAACAGTTGAAACTGCGTATGACGTGCTATGGGGGGAAGTGAATTCTGTGCACATTTTCAAAATTCTGTGATCCCTACACTGAGTCATATACTACATAAATTTTGAAAAAAAAAAAAAAGCTCTCATGTAATAAAATCTCTTTTCAAGGATAAATAAGCAATAAATTTTGGGCTCTTATCCATGATGTCCGTCAAGAAATAATACTTCCTGCCGCAACAACATGGAAACGATAATTTGAATAACTATATTTCCCAATGAATTCTAGAAGACGTGCACAGATAATGAAGCTACATTTATGTCCAGAATCAAAACAAGGGGCCATCTCAGCATTTGTATGATGTACCACGGACGTTACTTGATGTTTTTGCCTCTCGGACCAGAGAACCTCGGTTTTTGGAAGTGGCCCTCGGGGCAAAACCATCTACTTTTCGTCCTTGATTCTTATATAACTATTACGATCACCTCTAAATGCTCTTCCTCGTCTGCAGCATTGTCGCTGGCGTCGTCGGGTCGCGACTTCGACCCCCGGACGCGGGCCTTCTCCGACGAGGAGCTGAAGCCGCAGCCCATGATCAAGAAGTCCAAGAAACAGGTGAGTGCCGCCTCCACTCCCGCTTGAGGGAAGGGTCGTCGTCAAAACGATTAATCTTTCGCAAACGAATATTTGCGGGTATTTCGGCGTTCAAAAGTTTCGAATCCGGCCCCTTTACATTCTCCTTGTTCTCTTTGCCGAAGATTATTTATTTATTTATTTATTTATTTTACGTCAAAAAACAGTTAAAAACTGCGTATGACGTGCTATGAGGAAAAGTGATTTGTGTGCACATTTTCAAAATTCTGTGATCCCTACACTAAGTCATATACTACTTAAATTTTGAATTTTTGAAAGGGAAAAAAAAAAAACTCCCATGTAATAAAATTATTTTCAAGGATAAAAAGCAACAAATTTTGAATTTTGAAAGGGAGAAAAACAAAACAAAAAACTCCCATGTAATAAAATTTATTTTCAAGGATAAATAAGCAACAAATTTTGAATTTTGAAAGGGAGAAAAACAAAACAAAAAACTCCCATGTAAGAAAATCTATTTTCAAAGATAAATAAGCAATAAATTTTGGCTCTTATTACTTCCTGCCGCGACAACATGGAAACGATAATTTGGATCATTGTATTCCCCACTGATTACGCGTTGAATTTCTTACTATTCATGGACGTCACGAGGAGGTGGTCTGCATTGTCTAACGAAATACTGTGGCTAGAAAATCGTTAAAATTAACTAATCAGCTTCGATGAAATTTCAATTACTGCGCTTGGAAATTCAGTGCCGAAACCACCTCGGTGGCAGTGGCTCAAGATTCCGGGCTCAGGGTGTCAGTAAATACGAAGCTTTCTTGAATTGCTAATGATTCAGAGAATCAAAATCTACGGAAACCGCCATATTTTTCCCTAAGATGTCGCTTCATCGGTGGATATAACGAAGCACCTATTGGAATTTCTATGCATTCTATTATTAAATTATAATCTTTTTAAAGCACTTGAGGTCATGGATCATAACATTTTACTTTCAAAATAACCTTCGTATGGAATTCGTGGTATTGCTCTAGATTGGTTTGTGTTCTTACCTTAAACAACGATCTCAGAGGGTAGAAATACTACACTGGAATGAAGGGACATTATTTACTCTCCTTGTCAATTGCACATGGATTCTATAGTGTTCAGTTTTAGGCCATATTCTCATCGTACTATATGTAAACGGTATGACCTCGGCGATTCTAAACGGAGGAACAGTTCTCTTTGCTGATGATTTGAATATTCTTTGCAGTAAAGAAACAGTAAATCGTTCAATGTCAGATTTTTAAATTGGTTCCGTAATAAAAAAAATTAATAGTAAAAAAAGGGAAACGGTTTGAATTCAGTGTTCCGTGTAAATGAATTGAGCACAAAATGAAGTTAATTATGCTACGCGTTCAGAATTCTTCCGTGCTCTCTCAGTCTTCATACTGCTCGTGGATGTATTTCGCAAATGTTCATTCCCGCTGCCGTTGTTGACAACTTGGGTTCATTGCTCCGTGGGGTCTGCGCCGCACTCAAACCATACCATCGGCTCTGACCAACTGAAATCGGGACTCATCTGACCAAGCCACGATTCTTCAATCGTCTAGAATCCAATGGATGTGGTCACGAACCCAGCAGAGGTCGTGCTGCTAACAAAGGCACTCTGTTCGGTTTTCTGCTGCCATAGCTCATTAAAGCCAAATTTCGCCGCATTGTCCTAATGGATACGTTCGTCGTACGTTCCACATTGATTTCTGCTGTTATTTGACGCAGTTGCTTGTCTATTAGCACTGACAACTCTAGATAAAAGCTGCGGCGTTGTTAAATGAAGGCCTTCAGCCACTGCGTTGTCCGAGGGGAGAGGTTATCCCTGAAATGAGGTATTCTCGGCACACTCCTAACACTTGGGTATCTCGGAATATTGGATTACCTAACGATTTCCGAAATGGAATACGTCATGCGTCTAGCTCCAACTACCATTCCGCTTTCAAAATATGTTCATGCCCGTCATAATCACATCAGAAACCTTTTCACATGACTCACTTGAATAGAAATGAAAGCTCTGGCAATGCAGTGACCTTTTATAGTTTATGTATGCGATACTAACGCCATCTGTATAATTGCATATTGCATGACTTTTCTCACCTCAGCATAGTTATTCAAATTAACATTATTTGCTGAGTCTTTTCGCAACACGTCTCTTAGCTCTTTTTGGACATTGAACTACATACTACTGGCATAATTCTCTGTTAAGTGCGAGTGCGTGTGCGTGTGTGTGTGGGGGGGGTATTCTTTGTCTCGTCATGTCGCAGTCAGTCAGTGCCTTTTATCCCTTTGGCCTGGGGCTCGGCGCCGTTAGTAATCGGAGTTCTCAGACGGTCACCCGCCCAGGCATTTGAAAGTTCGCGAATTACTAAACTTCCGTAACTTCACGTAGCGTTGTTAAGCAATTCGGCTAACGCCACCGGCAACGTTCTGTGTATCTTTATTCGAGAACACTCGCAGTTGTAAGTTGACTCCATCGCAAAAGGTGTGATAAGGGATAATGTCATAACAATGATAACATTTATCAACACCTTTTTATTAAAATATATGTAGCTACTTTAAGTAATACAAAATTATCGACCATCTTAGAAAAAATGTTGCGTTTGGAGAAAGAGTAAACAGGCCCAAGTCTAGTTACAACTATGTCAGCGTTGGTGATTGCTGTCAAGGCCGAGTGGTTATTTATTTATTTATTTAACGTCAAAAAAGCAGTTAAAAACTGCGTATGACGTGCTATGGGGAAAAGTGAATTGTGTGCACATTTTCAAAATTCTGTGATCCCTACACTAAGTCATATACTACTTAAATTAAATTAGTCGACCAGGGTGGGGGTCTCCAGTCCGCTCTTCATCTCACACCGAAAATGTACATGTAGGGAAAAATACAAAACAGAATTTTTGAAATTGTCGTGTTTGTCATCAAATTGTTATCACATTTATTTTTTGTAACTTCAGCAGTACATTTTTGCAATGCAAAAACAGCGCTGCGCTTTGCATTTTTTTTATATAAACTCATTTCACATTTTTTGCAAATATATTTTGTCGTTTATGTTGCTATAAACATGGAAAATGGGAACACTGTTGATCGTGCAACATAGTTAATCGCAAATATATTATAAGTAGTGGCGGCTGCGGCAGGGACTTTCAAGGAGCACTGCCTTCCCAAATCTGAGTAATACACATCCATCTTTCCTTTTCTTTTACATATTATTTGATGTTAAAGTAGTTGTTCGCCACGTTTTCTCCGATTTCAGAATTAAAAAAGCCGGGTATATCATGTCCCGTTTTTCCTTCATTGGTTAGGGAACCACCGTAGGGCACATCCTATGTGTAGCCAACTTTGGTGTTGCTATAAGCTCAGTGCTTTGGAGTTGTGAAAATTGCAACATGGGCCTTGCAAATCGCAGTTGTCTGCGGGCGCAGCCCGGGCTCGGTGTCTTGAGTACTTGGGAAGGGTTATCTTGCGAATGTCCAGAGATACCTACTGAAGAGGTTTTGAATTCCGTCTCCAAATACGTTTCCTCCGATTCGCGTACAGTGCAGTGCTGTACAAAACCTATTCCGTGATGGAAAAATGTTTCTTCCGCCATGACCTATTAAAACACTATATTCACTGTTTGCTTGCATCCGGCTTGCATATTCCCATTCAAGAATTTTCTGCCCCCCCCCCCTCCCCATCAAAATTGTCTCTGTAGCCGCTACTAGATTTAAGAAACTCTCTCTACCACTCGAAATTCCGAGTGGGTATTTTATCCACTCGAAATGTTTCGTGTGAGTATGGCTACATTATACCCACATTATCTGAACTCTGTTAAAATTCATTATATTTCCTAAGTTGTGAAGATGGCATAAGTTTGTAACGTGTCCATTTCGTATGTTTCAGTTTGTTCCCGAGAGCATGAAGGACGAGAAATACTGGGCTCGTCGCCGCAAGAACAACATGGCGGCCAAGCGGTCCCGCGACGCGCGGCGCGTCAAAGAGAACCAGATCGCCCTGCGCGCCGGCTTCCTCGAGAAGGAGGTAACCATCGCCCCCCCCCCCTCTTCCATCAGTTCACTCGGCAATTGTCTTCTTGGCTGTCCGGGCATCTTAATCGATGGGGCTGACATTTCCGCCATCTTCAGAGCTATACTGCTGGCCACAACAAGATGGCCGAAACGTCAGCTCCATCGACCAAGACGCGGCTCATCTCAGAGTGCCAAGAATACAATGACTCCGAACGCGGAAGCCTACAAATCTACACGGCAGTTA
The DNA here is from genome assembly GCA_964035755.1 of Teleogryllus oceanicus. NCBI lineage: Eukaryota > Metazoa > Arthropoda > Insecta > Orthoptera > Gryllidae > Teleogryllus > Teleogryllus oceanicus. The sequence continues at coordinate 8,315,698 of CAXIVR010000012.1, forward strand.
GCTCAGAATATTGATTATTGCTGCATCTCTTAGGAGTCAGTTACCATATGTCCGTTATGGAAAAAGAGGACCCTTCATATAAAATGTTTTAATATAATTATTTATTTTTCTTAAAGACAAAATACTTACTAAGATCCTAATAAAATTAGAATGTGATATACTTTTGTGGCAACGTGATGATGCCAGTGCTGTAACCTAGGGAACAGCGAATCAGAAGCTTCAACATTTGCACATTGTTATCACCTAAAATTAGGAAACAAATGTTACGAGCAAACAAATATGTTAGGAACAAACTTATTCAGAGTTTCTCAACATTCCTTTCTTCTGTTTGTCTAGTTGAGAGCACGTGGTAGAGTGCGCAGTATGCGGCAGCGTCGACCCCCTCCACACCCATATGTCAATCACTTTCTAATTTTATTCGTAGTATAATGACAAAATAAATACTTTAATTATTGTCATCATCACTTTTGCAATTACACGATGGGCCTACTCCTTTGACAATTAGAACTACGCTTTTAAGTATATCATTAAACAAGACTTTTCTTTTTGGCATCCCGCTCGAAATATAGAGACCACAGAGCAGTGAGTGTGAGCAGTGAGTAATTCCACTTCCACAGTCCAGCAGAACAGTATTATCACAGAGCACAGAATCTATAACCGGCACCAGCATCCAATACCAATGTATAACTGGTATTGTATGCTGATGTTGGTGTTATACTATCACAATACATTGTAAAATATGTTGTACCAGCTGATGGCAACACACTCACATTTCATGGAGTAAATGTAGATATAGTTCATCTATGGATTTTGTGAGGTGAGAAAGTTGAAGATAAAGGTCATTTATTTACCCAACATAGAAATGTTATTATGTTGGAGACTCAAAAAAGTTGGAGAGAGAGAGAGAAAAAAAAGCAGTATTCTTTGTACATCGTACATCTAGGTTGCTCCCTGTCCAATGAAAAAGAGGACATTTCGTCCTTTCTTGTTAAAATCCACCCAGGCAGACATGTTCAAGTAAAAGATGCCGCATGGTAACCCTACTTAGGATGTCTTTTGTTAATCCAAGAATATTTTTGACATTTACTATCAAGTGATTCTGTTTTATCAACACTGGGTTGATAGTTACAAGAGTGGCAAAATTTAAAGTGTAAGTTTTTTATAGCAATTATTACTACTCTAACTAGCTAGCGGGTTCCCACTGGTCCACAGCTACGTAAACCTGGGATAGGAAAATGCACAGTACATTATTCATTAAGTGCGTGGGCTTGCACAGCCTAAAACAAGGGGGAAACTACATTTCTGCACACCTTTCTCCATTAAAAAAGGGGAATATCAGGGATTGAACATATATACAAAAATAAAATGTTTTATTTGTTAATCCTGTTGGGACCCTTTCAAAAAGGCCTAACGCAAAATAAAAATGTAAATTGTAGGTACTGCTCACTTTTAATTCGCCCGTGTGCGTCCGATTATTTAATTGCACTGCATGATTCTTATATTGGTGCAATGTACTTAAGTGCTCGACACATGAAACACATTGTTGGAAAATGTGTCATTTGTGGTATTTCGTTAATATTGATTGGTGCTCAGGAAAACCTGTCACTTCACTCACTGGGGTGAGGTGAGGTGAGGCGAGGCCAAAGCCCTTGATGCTTCCTCTACCCTGCACCCTCTCTCAGGGATCTTGGAAAACAGTCAGTTAACCCAAGGAAACAAAGTTATACATCGTAGCCTTGAAAGAGACCAGGTAGCTGCAATGTGGCATTTTAATGGCAGCAATCGCTTCAAGAAAAGCTTCTCCTGCAGCACTTCAAGGCCAGCATTGAACCTAAAGGAAAACGTGCACATTTCAAAAGCACTGACTCGAAAGTACTGTTTGGAGCAAATTGAGAAAAGAAAATAAATTCAGGAAAAGATGAGGAAATGTAAAGCATGTTCAAAAGTAAGTGAATTGGAACTTGACCTTGATCATCTGACGACCACCACTCTTCATAAGATTGTACAGTCTGTGCATTTTCATCACCCACCTGTGTTGTCAATCCTGTATCTATTGGAAGGCTTACGCGAATAGATGTAAAGGCACTGCAGAAACAAGCGTTATCAATAAGGTGATCTTAAAAACCAAAAACACCTCTAAATCAAGTTTCACTAGTAAATTGCTCTTTACACACTGATTTCTGAAAATCGTGATCAGAAAGACTGAAGGTATTGAAACATCTGTCATACCTGACACAGTGTCCACTACTCGTATTGCATGGTGTACACACAATTCACAGTACAAATTCAAGTACTGTTCTCTTTACAAGATGCGTGAGACTGATGTTCTGAAAATTTTATTCATCTCATTGACAAGTGGTCTTTTGTATTTTATGAGCAAGGAATTTTAATATCGAGTAGATTGAAAGTTACAGTTGATCATATTTTGTGAAGTACGTGAAATTCCAAAATTTAATATAGGCATACATAATAATCGATTTTCAGACAAATAAATAAACATTTGTCTCTTTTTTTGATGGCCAGATTTAGGGGGGGAGGAACATTGAATAAAAACTCATGTTATTGGCAACATTGCTGACCCGTTCTATAATATTCTTAATCATAATTCAATTCTACCATTAGGAATTTGAAAAATTGAGAAAATATGAAAAAGTGACTTCTATGTACCAATATATGGCAGCTGAGAAGATGGTGAGGCAAAACCAGACTGAAGAATAAGGAAATTAACTACCTAGTACAAGAGTGTCTGTTCCATTCTGTAGCATCACTAGTTTAGAACAGATTTCATTTAACAAAAAAACTCTTTTCAAAATGATTGTATCCTTGCAATGTTAATTTTTTGTTGTTGTTTGCAATTGTCAAAAATACAGATAGTTCGCCAGAAATGGAATCAGCACACTTTCTTTACTGTTCTTTGCTACACAAAAGGGAAAAATTTTAAGAATGAAATTGGAGCTTTTGAGAAAAAATATCAAAAATTGCATATGTTTCACACAAATGAATGCAATAACTACTCATATTGTTGAAGAACTGAACATGACTTTAATTCTACCTCGTGTCATTTCTGTAACAGTTCTTCAAGCTTTCCAAGAGCAATGTTTAATCCAAAAATTGTGGGGCATTTTTGAGAAAAGGTTGGAAGTGTAATTGAAGCTTCATATAAAGTAACACCCCCTGTCCCACTATTTAAAATTTCAATGTCAAACTCGAAGGGAGTTGAGTACATTGATCGGGAAATATCAGTTTTCAAGAAAATCATCTGAAAGGCTTGTGTTGACCACAGACAGGCAGATGGACGGACAGACAGACGTTTTGCCGTCAATCAATTTTTTGGTTTCAAGGACCCACAAAACATGGATTCTGACTACACAAACTGTTAGAGGAAATAATTTACTACATATAGAATTAAGATGTATCCACTTTTTCATTACCAGGGCTTGGCAATGAGAGTTTTTCCATCATAAAAGTTTAATATTAATGTTGGTCAAGACCGCACCTCAATTCACATCCCTTATTCTTTTATTTTTCAAATCCAATAAACCAAAACAACTCACTTTCACTGTTTTCATTTTAATTAGAAAATTGTTTTGTCTGCATCTTCAGTATTGGAACTGGGTAATAGTTTGAAGCTTAAATTGTCTTTCCTTTTCTAATTTTCTTTTCCTTTCTTCATTTTCAGTGAGTTTTCCAATAATGCCAGCTCTTGTGTCACGTGATTTAAAAATTTTCTATCTTCTTTGATTTTGATGTTTGGGAAAACATCTGCATGTGTATTATTGTTCAGATTAGTTTTAGGTCTCTTTACAATATCAGAAACAGTATTTTTTGCATTATTCAGTCACCTTTTTCCAAGTCAAATTAAAGTCAAGTCTCTTTATGCAATTACAAAAGAGTCTTGCAGAATTATCACTTTTTCCAAATTATTACTAGATTTTCACTCCTAAATTTCTAGGTTTTCACCTTCAATTAGTTTTATCTTCCTTAAGGTTAAAATTAATTAGCAATTTATATTCATTTATTTGAAGCTATATCAGCAGTTTATGTTAATATATTTGAAACATTATGTCTTTGCTCCAAAACTCAAGTTTTTGCCCCCTGTGTAATTCACATGACATAATTGAACACATAAGGTACTCAAAGTAAATATTTTCTAATTATCTAGTTTAAGGTCTTAATTTTATGACTTTTATTGTAGATGTACATGCAGGAAATCTAAAATAACATCCCAATTTTTTAAAGACAAATTTGAATTAAATTTTGAGTTATAAGAGTTTTTACAGTATTTTACTTGTGACACAATATCTCAGTTGATATTCAATACATTTTCATAATTCGTTTTCCATAATAGAAAGAAATAACTGCTGAATTAGTATGTAAACCTCAATGTTTTATGATAAGTAAATTTTTAAAGGGTTGAAAAACTTCTAAATTTTAAAAAATAATTTTGTATTTATTTTCTTTTACTTTCATTTGAATGCATCTCTTCAAGTGTTATATAATGGAATATTATATGTGGTTCTCATAATAACCTTAAAAATAACCTGTAAAATACGGAAAGAATCATTTCAATATCTTATCAGTTCCTGAGTTATGTATTTCATGAATCAATACGCAAGGAAAATGAACTTTTCAGGAGGAGTAATTAAAGTTTGCATACCTTTCTCTTGCTTTAGTTCTCTGGTGTTTTCAATTCAATAGCTAGTTTTTGTTTTTTTATTTCACACGCTTGCATTCCTCAAATCCTGTTTCAAGGGGGCCAAGGAAGCATGGCAGCAACGCACATTTTATTGTATCTTCAAAAATATCGCAGATAGAAAAAGTCGGATTTCGCCACAAGAAAGTGTGATAAATGACGCTTTCAAAATAGCAAAACAACAAAAATGCAATTTTCCAACATTCTCAGTCACTTTTGAGTTGACATATACCTTAAATAGGAATAGCACAGAAATAAAATAAGTTGTTGCGAGACTCCTGTGTTCATTGATTGTTGCAGGTGAACTAAAATCCCTTTTGATGAATATATACAGTTATTTGCAAGTAATAGACACAGAATACACAAGTTGTTTGTAGTTTATATTGATGGAGATCCATGTTTACAATGATTCTTTTGTTCTGTGGAATGTATGGTTTAAGATGAAAACTTTCAGTTTATTTTGTAAATACATGTATTGAATTTAGGCTTTTAAATTCATTGGGGAATTTGTTAAATATCTTCTATATGGTAACTTTTTGAAAAGATTGAAGTTTCACTGTGAGGAACATGCAGATTTCTTCTAGTGAACTGCTTTTAGGGTAATCGCATCCTTGCTTCTCATTAGTGTCTTCTTTGTGAAGATTAGGCACTATTTCAAATATGCAGGCCCTTCATGAATGAGAGGGGTAAGATTTGTAATTTTTTGAACAGTGGTTTGTAGGATTCAAGCTTGTGTCTCTGTGTCCTTATTCTCAATATTTGTTTTTGATTTTCTAAGTTAGAATTTCACTTAAGGATGTAAATGACAGAACATGACTTCATTTGCTTCACATTTATAGGCTATCTGTAATGTGAGAGTTCCATTGTAGATCATCTTGAATAGTGAATTGAAGGAAGGTTGTTGCTTGAGCTATTTTTACAGCCATGTTTTTTATGATCAATTGTGTTGGTGTCTTATTTAGAGAGGGGATTCCTGAAGTTAGGGAGACAGTTTTACTATTGTTTAAGATGAGTTTGTTTCCTTGGAACTATTTTACTAGTGCCTCTAGAACCATTTGTGCTTCTTCTTGTAGAGTTTGCTAGGTTCTTGCTTTAATAACAATGCTCAATTCATCAGCAAATAAGAGTATTTTCTTGTTTTGTAGAGGCAGGGGCATGTTATTGATGTATAAAAGAAATAGTATATCAAGTAATCAAAAGTAATAGCAGAGAAATTGTTTTTCATTTGATTTATGATTGTACATATCTGGAGTTGTATTGAGTTTTTTTTTTTTGTTAATTTTTGTCTAATTTCTGAGAAATGTGTTTTGAATGAGTACATGAGAAGAACATTATTTTTGTAAGCTCAGTGCTTTTTGTGTTTCTGTTTTTAGAGTATTTTTCACTAAACTCCACATTGCTTTTGTTTTGTTTTATGCTTTGGCTGTGTTAAAAATTTGTTAATAGTTTGGTTTGTTTAATTACTTTCTGCACAATACATTGAATGATGTGTAGGATGCTGTGAAATCAGACCTACTTTTGTTGTGAAGGATTCTTTCTTCCATATTGCATTTCCTTTCACATGACATTTTGAATCTTTTAGTTATCCATGATTTGTGTTTTTCTTTGTTATTTCCTTAAATTTTTTGTAAGAAAACAGTTTTGAAATAACTTTGAAATATGTTTATGAACAAGTTGAAATTGGCATTTATGTTTGTTATCTGGTACACCTCATACCAGTTTTCTGAACTTACGAGAGAGTTAAATTTCTCTAGGTTTTCGTGAAAGAAGTTTTGAGTTTCTTTGTAAAGAGTTTCTTTAATAAGTTTTGTGTCCATTTCGATCTTGAGAAATTGGTGCAGTATGATCACTAAAACCTGTGTTGAATATGACAACTGAATACCTGCAATCATTTGTGTCTATTATTATTTGGTCAGTGGCAATACTTCTGTTTTTAGATATTCTGGTAGATTGATTTGGTAGTTTGTAGGTTGAAAGATTTAAGTAAATTTGGAATACTTCATTTGATTTTAACAGACAGTTTGTATTGTAATCACTGCGTAATATAATTTTATAGTTTCTGTATCTTGTGTGTTTAACAAGAACAATTTCAAGATTTTTAGGAAAGCATTTGTGTTTGACTTAATCTTTTAAGACATGGTAGTATTGTATGATTGACAGATACCGACACTGTCTATATATCTGTGGTTAACTCTAGCATTAAAGTGGCGATTTACTCCAAAATTGTATTCCCCTGTTGATCTGAACAAATTCAAGGTCCTGTGAGTTTGAAATGGATATTATAATTTTTGGGGGGTTCTTTACATGAAGCCCCAACTTCTTCAAACATTTTCTCAAAAATGACCCCCATGACCCATATATAAGTTGAATTTGAATTCTGGATACAGATGTAAGCACATGCTTGTTCTTAGATTTGTACATGTGTTACAAGGTTTGACTGAGATGTTTTAATATGGACAGACACTGTGATATTAAAATATTACATAAACATTTGAAATATGAGAAGTTTTTTAGAGTTTTAAAAGAATTTTCTTATTGTGCATATGCATTGCCCATTGCATGTTCAGACAAGAAAAGTAACTAAAATTCTTGTTAAAACAAGCAGATTTGAGGAACATTTCAGTATAACATTATTGAACAATTACTATTACATATTTTTCGAACCATTTGCACTTGCTTCCAAGCAATGTGGGGGTTACTGGGTTGTAAAATGTATATGCCATTGTTGATTTAACAATGCCACGCTGGCAGCAAGAGACAGTGGCAACAGTCGTCACCACAGTTCGATTGTATTATTAACTTCTAATTTCTTACTTTCTCGCATACTGAATACATAATATATTTTAAGACTAAAATATTCATTTTTTCACTGAATACCCAATACATGGAATTAAATGGTAGAAATATACTTTCATTTAACCTCTGAATTTAAAAAATCGAATCTATATCTATGGTACTAGGGAAAAAGGGTGTAGTCAAAAAACGACCTTTTGAAGGAGAGGATTGATTTCTTGTAACTAACAATAGGAAGAACTTTCTGCCCTTTGTTAACAACAATGTTTTGAACTCGTAATTATCCAGAAGAGCTTTATATTGAAAGTATGAAAAGATTGAACTCCTTTCCACGAATCAGATCATGCACTTAACTCATATTGACCATTTTCTGACATATCTTTTTCCCTAGCAGCCTTATTTTTTACTCTTTGTTGATCAAGTGGTATTTGAAGCAAAAGAAAGGCAGAAATTGTGACATTATAATACTACATGATGATAACATAATAATGCTAGAAAGTACTGTATTGTGTGGTACCTCTAGTTTTGTGTAAATTTTTCCCATGTGTAGAGGAAAGGAAGCTTTGAAAAATGGCACAGGTTTCATTTTTGTTGATCTATACATTTTTGAAAATTGCAAAACCTTAGAAATAATGCGAGTGTGCTGTTGTTGCTCCACTATTTTATTTTTGCTCTTCCTGTGGAATTTCACATCACTTCATCTAGTGACTAAACTCGACAGGCATCATCAGAGGATTTCGTTCCTACTTTTGTTTATGCCTTCATTTTAATTTTCTATTTGGGATTGTCCATAAATTTCGTAACGATAAAGAGGAGGGAATGCTTGTTGCTTATCAGTTATTCTTAATTAGACTAATGTTAGTGAAGTAGTGGGGGTAGGTATTCCAGGGCTCAAAAAAACATTTGCGTATAACAATACCGTGATGCCTTAAAATGTATTGTTTCAGCCTGGGATCTATGAATACGTATTTCTAGCTATATGATTGCAGCGAATGTTATTTTAATTGCTCGGAGTTATCATTTCTTAACCACGAAATGCTTGTGTGCACAGAACATGGGGCTGCGCCAGGAGCTGGACCGTCTCAAGAAGGAGAACCTGCTACTGCGCGACAAACTGGCCAAGTTCACAGACGTCTAGCGGCGCCTCCCGCCCACGCCGCCGCTGGCTCGTGGATGGAAACCAGCCACATTGTCACCACCGCCCTCGCCGTTGCTGGCCCGCCCGCCGCGGATCTGACTGGCAGCTCGACTTCATGCCCGCCCCGCGTGTCTGCCCTGCCCTCGGAGTGGAGGCGACGCGAATTAGGCTGATGCGTTTCGAACCAAGTTCCTCTTCGTACACTGCATGTTACTCAAAACCATTGGCAATGATGCTGCGATATGGAGTTATTTAACGTTTTGAAGAAATTATTACACAGCTTTTGCTGAGTGTTTACATAGTAATTATATATTTCCTAAAAAATTCAATGCATTATATATATGTTACTTGTTGATAATTGTTAATCTTTATATTTTTGCATATAAATCAAATAACTGTTATTAATACAAAACGTTGAAAATGTATTTTATATATCGTGGATTATATCCAGTAGACGCTAGCATGAAGGTGGTTGCCATTTTGTTTTTGGAGCCTTCAGTGCATTTATGGTGTAGCAACTTTGTGAGAACTCATTAACATGACTGTTCATTTAAATCGTTCAGTATAAATATCAAGTGAACAGCAATTGTTATTGATTTCTTGCCAGATTTGTGGCGAAGTTTTTTCAGACAACCAATGCTGTTCCTCAGATCAGTGAGCTGGCTGTTACCAGCTGGGCATCAACAAATTTTTGCAACAAGCTTTTATGTTGCCTGAAAGAAAGATCTATAATAGTGGAAGATTCAGACAGGTAGTGACAAGCTACTTTGCTTAGTCTTGCAATGCCAATACAGTGCTCAACACAGCTGTGTTCTTCATCAATAATCAGTCTCCATTTGGTTTCCATTCATGAGATAACATCACTGTAGATCGTTTTCCATATCCATATAGATAAAAAGGAAGATTGATAGAGAATGCAGTTTATTCCATTAGGTAATTTCTGTTAATTAATCCACTTAGGCTTTTATGAGTATATTGGGACATTACAGTGGAGAGAGAAGTACAAGGAGCACCGCAATGTTTGAGTAGCAAATATTTCCATTCTTTTGTTTCTTGACATTTCCGGCAGGCCGGATTGTTAGGAAGGTTGTATCATTGCAGGTAAAAAAGGGATTACTTGTTCTTGGAACTTGTAATGACAGGTTTCTAGGTTACTGAATAAATTACGGTGTCACCATACCTGGACAATATTGCCACACAGATGTCTTCTGTTTGGCTCAACTTTCTCTCAAGTGTCAAGTGCTATGTGACCAGTCCAATTGCTCCTCAATAGAAGAAGGAAACCTGTGTACAAGTTCAAACTGCCACCAAACATGGCTCCAAGCAAGTGTAGAGGTATTTCTTCACAGATATTAAGAAAAACAGAGAGACACTTTGTTATGACTGTAATTTTAGTTAATGTTATGTAGAGTATAGAGTCTAAATATATGTATTAACTATTACAGAAAAATTTTCTTGCTATTGCTGGTGACGAGTGGTGTAAATGTTTTTGTTGGGACTCAACTGTTGTACATAAATGGGTGCAAATCATTCTTAAACAAGACTCAACTTTTTCTGTCTGATCTTTTGGATCACAGTAGGGTTCGTGTGTGTGTGTGTGTTTTTTTTTTTTTCTTTTTACAAAAATATGGGACACCGACAGTATTGTTCTGAAAGTTATGCAAAATCACAAAAGGCACACATCAAGTAATAATCTTTTTCTTTATATTTTTATTACATTGGTGAATAGGAGTCATGTCCTGGAATGTTAGTGATTCTTTTTCTGTTGGGGATTAAAATGAGAAAACGGTGGTGACATACTTCCAAAATTTGTGATGAGGATCAGTTTTATTTCTCAGGATGAATATGAACCCTATGGCTATTAAAGACCTGATAAAGATATGCTTTGCTCCTATTTATGAAAAGAAAATGTTTCTTAAGTTCAATATGTCCCTATATCCTGGTCCTGGCTGAACTAAATTCTCTGTGGTATAAGTATTTACTATATGTTATGTACCATGCTAAGTGTGCATATATACATTACATGAGCTGTTGTGCTGATAAGCAAAGAACAAATTAGTATAGCATTAATTTTAGCATCTGAAAGTGTAGATTTGTTTTTGTTTTCTCTACTTGGGGATATCTGTGTCTTTGTTTATTTGAAAGGGCTAATTATGTGTTAGTGCTTGTGAAGTATTTCTTTACATTTTTTAGTTCTTGTTTATTTAACAAACCTAGAAAGGCATAAAAAATATTTTGAATCAATGTGCAGCTAGTACTCCCTGTAATTCAAGAATGTAGTGTTCTTGTGTAGAAAATTAGTGCATAGAAACATATTTGCATAATGACAATATATTTTATTAAACTTTTGACTGGCATGTGCTGTCTGTGCTAGAGGCCTTGCCGAGATGCCTTAGCTTGTCGTGTTGTTGCAATGTTGTATTGGGTAGTTGAAATAATTTGTAATATGAAACTTGTAGTACAATAGGGTGGGAAAGGGATAATATTGTTTCTTGGAAAATATTTCCAATTTTTGCGAATTATTTGAAATCATTCTTTACCTACCTCCTTAGGCAAATGGATGCAACTGCCGCTGGGGCACCCACAACTAACGGCACACAATTTCTGTTACACATCGGAGAAGAAATTGTTGTAGAATGAAGTGCATTTAATCCTAACCTAATGGCCTTTACAAACTTGTTGTAAATTTATTTAGGTATGTCACTCAAGTTTAAGTTAATGTTCCAAGCAAGAAAGAAAACGGAGCAGAAATTGTGAGTAGAGTATTGACGCATCAACCGACATACCTTTTGTTTAACCTTTTTTAATAAGGCAAATTTGCAAAATAATTAAAAATTGTCTGAAAAATAGGTCCAAAAATGGGCTCTGCTAGTTGAATCTATTTTTCATGCTTTGAAATTGGGTTCAATGTGAGGAAATACCACAGGTAGAGCACAGAATTTCTTTCACAATTGTATTTTGGAATAAAAATTTCACAAGAATAGAATCTGTGCAAAGTAAGTCCTGAAAACATTAGAAGACCTGTTTCTCACATTTTTCATTGTATATATTCTTTAGATCAGTTGTAGAATGTTTGTTATTTGTTTTACATTCAACTCTTTGTTGGTTTTATTCAAAGTGTGTTGGGAATCTCTGGTGGAAACAGATATCTTGCCAATCTGTCTTTGTAATTCCATTGCCACTGGTAGTGTAAATGTGTGCCACAAGTCACTCTTGTTGCAGCTATTAGGAAAGTAACAAATATGTGTGACCCACTATCATGTGGTGTAGGCAATGGGAATGAAAGAAAGCCAGTTGTAGAAGTGAATACAAATGGGCCTAACACAGTTAGTTTTAAACTTCTTCGCTGTTTGTGTGTATGAAACATAACAGAACTATAAATATTGTTTCCGTGTATATGTAAGATATTGTTATCAAAATATTAAATAATCTAGACCCCCAAGAAATCATTTCAAACTTGGCAACTCAATATTCTGTACATTGTAGGGGTAGAAGAGAAATGTTTGTAAATTGATCCCTGTACATTTGAGTTTAAATCATATTAAACTGCATGGGTCTTTGTGTTAGTCATATGTAGAATCATTCACGTTTAGTTTCACATGTTATGACTTTATTTTGGATTTTATATAGAATTTTATTTGAAAATAAAAATATTTTTTTAAAGCCTATGAGGTATCATGTTAGTTGAAATGTTCAAAATAAAACCTGTGCTATCTAATGAGTGATATGTATTTCATTTTGTTCCTTTCCTCTTGGTAATGAGTACAACTTCTGAAAAATGAGGCAACTACAAGATCTTGCTTAAAAATTTGAACCCTTTACATCCAAAATTGCCAGAATTGCTGATGTACCTATGAAGAAAACTGTGAAATAAAAGGTCCTCTCTCATCTTTAAAATAATTTAAGTTTCTGTAACAGAAGTAGGTACTGCCTACCCTGAAAAAAAATGTTATTGCAATTACATTTAATAATGATTAAAATAGTAAGTGACCTCTACAATTTTAATCCAAAGTAAGAATATCCATCCGGAAACCTGCACAACTACAATCACCCCACATCCACAATTATTTTGAAACACAGGACCAGCAGTCATTTCTTCCCTTTACAAAAGAAACAAACATGAATAAATCTTACGTGTTGCAGTGCATGTAGCAGAAATAGGCAAGCATAAATAATTTCACACAAAATACATGCATGAAGAAACTCAAGTATTTTTTAAATAGGTTGTATGTATTTAATATTCAGGGATGGTTCTTTGGGATAGGAAAATTGGCACTGCCTACCCTGATCAGTATACACATTTAATACATTATATAATAAAAAAAATTATATGACTTACAATTTTAATGTAGTGAAGGTATTATTCATCTGGAAATCTGCACATCATCCACAACTATTTAGATTGCTAGGAACAATTTCTTCCCTCTACAGAAGGAACAAACATCAATAAATATTTCCAGACACAGTATATGTATCAAAAACTGGCAAGCAAGGATAATTTCACTCACAATACATGCACAAAAAACAAGTATTTTTTACAAAAGGTCGCAAGTAGCGACAGCTCCTTGAGGTAGGCAAGGTAAGCACTGCCTACCCTGATGAATACTCCTTTAATTCATTTCAAAATATTTTTTTAAATTAAATGATTATTGTAATTTTATTATAATGTAAGTATTATTCCTCTGGAAATCTGCACATCTACTGTTATATCAATAGCCTGAACCGGCTGTCATTTCTTCACACAAAAAACAAAAATAAATTATCTTTGTTGCAGAATATGTAGCAAAAGCACAAGAAAAAATAATTTCACACAAAATCACGAAATAAAGAGCTCAAATAAATTTTTATTGGTGCATGTTGATAAAATTTACCATTTGCTCCGTGCTTTATCTGCTTCGTTCGCTTCATCTGCTCCCCCTCTGTCCACTCCGTCTGCTCTGTCAGCTTCATCCGTTCTGTCCCTCCATCAGTTCTGTCCGCTTTGTCAGCAGATTTTTGAATGATTTTTTTTTTACATAACTCACAAATTTTTGTTTAAAATGTGTATTTTAGATTAAGTTTCCTTATTGTCCTGACCTAAACCTTGTGAAAAGTCTTGTTTCTTTCTATTATCTTGTGGTAGATGTATATTTTCCTCTAACCCCCTTGATCCAACTTTGATCCCCTCTCCATTCTCTTTTCTTGGATATTGTAAATTTTTTTCAGTTTGCCTGTTCCTCCTGGACTTAATATTTTTCCTTAAACCTTCCTGTTGTGATTGTGCTTTCCTCTCCTGAGTTTTTTCATTGTTTAATATTTTCCCCCAAGTTGTAAAAGTTTTATTTGCCTTCATTTCTTGTGGGTCTTGTTTGTCCAACGCTATTTTTTTTATTAGTTTTCATAAAAAATTTTCTTTGTACCTACTTTGCAAATATCCATGCTTGCAAATATCCCTTTTTCTAATTACCTTATTTATGTAATACATTTGACTGTTAAGGCTTGGTTCATTTTATTCCAGGTCTTTCCATATTTGCTCCTACCTCTTGACATCCATTTATAATTTTTCCTTTAACAACAAAACAAGCCAAAAAATTAAAATCTACATTTATTATATTTTATCTCTAAATATTAAATAAAGGAAACAAGGAACGTTATTAAGGAAAATAATAATCCCTTTTCTTTGTAATTCCTTATTTCTTATCCTTTCCTCCACCTTTCACCTTTGTGCTCTGACCTAAGTTATTTTAATTTCCTTTAAAATTCTATCCTGCCTTAAATTTTCCTTAGTGTGTTCTCTATCTTGCCTAGTATCAGATTATTATTTTTCCTTAATAACGTTCCTTGTTTCCTTTATTTAATATTTAGAGATAAAATATAATAAATGTAGATTTTAATTTTTTGGCTTGTTTTGTTGCAGATGCAGAGCCTGTTGGAGGTGTTAGTATGGAGGAGTGGGAGTGCTGCCCCCCACCCCCGTGCCCTGAGCAGGGGTGGAGGCACATAGATAATCTGTGGAGCGTCGGAGCAAAGGAGCGAAAGGAGCACACAGACACGGCACGCTGGCTGGCCAAAAAGGCTCTCAATGAAAAATACTCTTCTCTTCATTTCTACAACCTCATAATGTAAGTGCCCTTCCTTTACTTCCCTACTAGGATTAGTTTAAAGGTTTGACTTGTTCCATTGCAAACTTGGGAAGAAAACTTACTTACCCTTTCAGGGAAACTTCAGGAAGGAACTTAGGAATAGAAGGTAATGGCTATTAAATAAAATAATTTAACCCTAACTAACTTGACATTAAGAATTACCAAGCCATTAATCAACTCCACACTTCAACTATTTTCTACATGGAGATTTGTCTTTTCAAAAAAGATTGCACTAAATCAGAAGGAAATTCCCATTGGCCTTTTCCTAGATTTGTCAAAAGCCTTTGACATTATTGATCATCACATACTTTTAACAAAACTAGAAATGCTAGGGATCCGAGGCATTGCAGGCCAGTGGATTAAATCATATTTATCCAACCGTAGCCAAGTAGTTACCCTCCAGCACACTAAAGATAACAAAATCTCCTCGAACTACTCCAACCCTCAGATGATAAATTGTGGAGTCCCGCAAGGATCCATCCTAGGGCCAATATTATTCCTTATATACATAAATGACATGCCTTTGGCTTTAAAAAATAACAAAACAATTTTGTTTGCAGATGACACAAACATAATCATAAAAGCAAAAACGCAACAATTATTAGAAAAAGAAACTCAAGAAACTTGAGCATTAGTAAAACAAGACAACAAACTTATCATAAACACCAGCAAAACAGTCTCTCTAAATTTCATGAATCCTCGATTCAAAGAAAAACTCTCCCAACATTTGCTCATAAATAATAATCTTGTAAAAATATCACAGGAAACTACCTTCCTTGGTCTAACAATCCAAGAAAACCTAAAATGGAATGCTCACATTTCAAATCTTAGTAAGAAGCTCACCAAATCTTGTTATGCCCTATACACCCTCAGGTCAAGCTCCAACATTGAGACTTTTAGGACAATGTATTATGCAAATGTGCACTCACACTTGAAATATGGATTAATATTTTGGGGAAATGCCCCTGAAAGCACTCATACATTTATTATCCAAAAAAGAATACTGCGAACAATGACCAGCACTCATAAGCTGGAGTCTTGCAAACCCTTGTTCAAAAAATTAAGGATTCTTCCACTACCGTGCATGTACATATTTGAAATAGTTGTCTTCACAAAGACGATTCTCATGGAAAACAAAGACACTTTCACTCTAAATTCTGATGTACACAACTATAACACTTGACAAAAGGATAACCTACATGTTCCCCAATCTGAAACTACACTTTATCAAAAAAGTACCGCAATAGAGGGCATTACACTTTACAACAAATTGAGCCATGATATTAAAGATATTAATACAATACATAGATTTAAAAGTAAATTGAAAGCTTTCCTGCTTAACAACATGTTCTACAGTGTGAAGGAATACACAAATCACATCACTACCTCCAAAAAACAAAAATAAAAATTCTAATCCCATTGATTCTCTGTTTCATGTTGACTGTTCAAGTTGAAGCAGAAAAAAGAACTGGCATATCCCATCCTGCCTGTGTTAATTGCAGTTGGACTGATGTAGAAGGAGAATGCCAAACCCAAATTCTATTTCCTTCATCCTGAATTTGCTAAATGCACTAGGCACCATTAATATCGTTAAATCATTTCTGAATGAATAGTATTTTATTATTAGTATTGTTACTATTATAATTGATATTACTATTATTATTACTATTATAATTATTACTGTTACTATTATTATTATTATTATTATTATTATTATTATTATTATTATTATTATTATTATTATTGTAAGATCAATGACCAACTTGATCAGGGTTTTTTGTCCAGTTTCCCTTGATCCTTTGAGCAAATGCTGAGATGGTCCCCATTGTTTTGATTTCTGGACAGTAAATGTAACTTCACTCCGCCATATCTGACTCGTCATACACGATTGAAATTGTATTTGTGACTCAATAAATATTATTATTATTATTATTATTATTATTATTATTATTATTATGATTATGATTAAAGGATCCAAAATCTGAATAAGCATATTGCAACACCACTGAAACTCAACGTTGCTAAGAATTTTGCTGACAGAAAAATTTCCCAACTGGAGAAGTGTGTGCTTAAATTTAATCAGACATTCATGAAAGGCAATGGCAATTAAAGAATAAGATCTGGCAACTTGACACATTGGTGCAAAAACTTGCATTCAAATAAACTAAGACTTTCCTTTCAACTTATTTACCAAACATGTAATTCACAAGTTTTGGAATTTAACCAACCAAACTTGCCATGCAACACTGCAACATTTACATAACTTATATATTTATTTCTAATTTCTAATGTACTTTTTATGCTTATCCTTTATGTAGACATTCATTAAAACAAACCATTTACTATGCTTCTGCATAACATGAAAGGAGAAAAAAACAAAAACAAACAAAACACTTGCAAACTTAGCCTTTCATCCTGAAACTCTAAACTCAACTCCATTTTCTAATACTTCTAAAATAAGTAGGGTTTAAATTGGTTATGTAAAGATTTAAGTATGGTAGAGATTAGGCTGAACTTCATTTTATTCAATTTCTAAATTTGAAAAATACATGTTATATATAATAAATACTGAGATATTTTTGTAATATGAAATGTAAAAAACTTCTTTCTTGCTGTTCCACATCTCTTCTTGCATCACGTTCACCCAGATAATCTATTAACACAAAAGAAAATATATCAATATAAAAATTTACATTTCCCTGCCCCCCTTCATACACAACTCAACTCTCATGTTTTTTGCAGAAATGATTTTTACATGATTACACTTTACTCTTTCAAAAACAAGCTTCAACTCAATACTGTCCCATAACCAACCTCACTGTCTTTTAAAACACATATCAAACACTAGCAAACAAAACTCTAAATAACTACAGCTACCAACACAAATTCATACATCTCAATTATTTAATGACAATCCTTCACACTTGAGAACACAAAACACTAAATATAACAATACTAAAACCTCAAATTAACATTCAAAATGTAACATGTTAACAAAATGCCTATGCATTTAAAAAAAGCCTTCATATCATGCCTTTCAATGCATTTGTCAACTAAAATATAATACAAAATATGGTTTGTAAGTATTCATACTATTTAAATAAAAATTATAAAAACATTAATGAAATTACTATTAGCAATTTTAAAAAATTGTTACAATCATAGCATTCATTCATTCAATTGTTCAAACAAATACTTCTCCGCAAGACTCCTCCATAATATCCCTGACATACTCATTAAACATTCAGCAACATATATACTAGAACCACTCACACACATTTGTAATCACTCCTTAATGACAGGTTCCTTCCCAAAAAAAAGACACTGCTATCTTCACCTTTCTAAATAACATATTTCTTGCTCTAGATCAGAAAGAAATTCCCATCGGTTTATTTCTAGATTTATCAAAAGCATTTGACATTATTGATCATGACATACTGTTATTCAAACTTGAAACTTTGGGAATTAGAGGCATTGCACATCAATGGGTAAAATCTTACCTTTCAAATCGTTGTCAAGTAGTCACAATCAAGCATGTTAGAGATAAATGATTTCAAGCCATTTTTCCCAACCTAGAATGATAAATTATGAGTCCCACAAGGATCAATCCATACTATTTCTCTGTACATCAACGACATGCCCTTGACTCTACAAAAGAGCAAAATGGTCCTATTTGCAGATGACACTAACATTATCATTAAAGCAAATACCCAACAAACTCTACAGAAAGAAGCACAAACAGTTCTAGAAGCACTAATAAAATGGTTCCAGGAAAACAAACTCATCATAAAACATCAGTAAAACTGTCTCCCTAAACTTTGAATCCACTTCTAAAGAAAAGCCTCAACACAATTGATGATAAAACACATGCCTGTAAAAATAGCCCAAAAAACAACTTTCCTTGGATTGACAATTCAAGACAATTTAAAATGGAACTCCCACATCACAGATCTAAACAACAAGCTTACCAAGTCATGCTATGCCATCTACATCCTTAAGTCAAATTCAAATTTGGATACACTACTTAACAGTGTATTTGCAAATGTCCACTCGATCTAAAATACGGAATCATATTCTGGGAAACTCCCAGAAAGTATTCACACTTTTATCATCCAAAAGAATACTGAGAACAATGACAAACACTCACAACATGAGTCCTGCAAACCACTTTTCAAGAAATTACAAATCCTACCACTCCATGCATATACATATTTGAAATATTAATCTTCACAAAGAAGACTTATGGAAAACAAGGATTCTGTTACTCTAAATACTGATGTTCATAACTATAATACTAGACAAAACAAGAATCTGCATGTCCCTACACTGTGAAACTTCACTCTTTCAAAAAGTACCCTTTTGAAGGCATCACACTATATAACAAACTCCTAGTGAATTTAAAAGCTTAAACTCAATACACACATTCAAAAATAAATTGAAAGCTTTCCTGTTAAACCATACATTCTACAGTACAAAGGAATACCTACACCATAAACACATATCAACATCAATATAAACTAATAAAAATAATTTTTTTTTTTTTTTGTTGCATATTCTGCTGCATGACTTGAAGCCCCCCCCAGCTGATTGATGGATATAAAAGGATAGATCCAGCCCAAGCATCCATCTCATGAAGATTCCCTTCTTCTCCTTTTATTTATTTTTGCTCTCAACTTTAGCTTTACCCTACTATTTATAAAATTAATTTGTATTTAGCATGAAAACAGAATTCAATTTTATACCTGTATTGTATTTAATATTTGCATTGTACATTATATGATCATATAATGTCCTGACTTGTCATACATGGCTTATGCTGTATTTATGTGACAAATATATTATTATTATTATTATTATTATTATTATTATTATTATTATTATTGTATCTGTCACATGACTTGACAAAGTGATTAAATTTTCAAAATTGTTTGTATTATGAAAATGGCAGCTGTAATTTTTAAGTATGAACACCATGGCAGAAGAAATATGGGCATCCAAGATTCAAAGAAATAACCAAGCGTATCTCCTGGTGATGGATCAGATCTCAAGGCCTACTCCATTCTTTTGTGTATGATGATAAATCAGGCCTATTTTTTGAAATTTTGTATGAATTTCAAGTTTTGTATGATACAATTGCAAATACAGATTGTCTCCCAAATAATCATTACTCTTTAATAAGAACATCAACCTCATCATGAGTCGAAGGTTTATCGTTTGAGCCACTTACTGACCTTCTTAATAAATTTGGGAACAAGTGACAGTATAAGTTCTTTTGAATTATTGTAATTTGTAATATACATACAAAATATTTAAAACATAGTTACAAAAATCATTTCACTCTTCAAGGTTTTGGGACACTAAACCCCAAACATGCCGCTGGACAACCAACAACATTAATTTTCGTTTAGCCCCAGATTCCATGTATAAATATGAAATGTGACTCAGTGGCACTTCTGTGAGTCTTATTTCTGGATAATAGGATATGGAAGACCTCACCCCATGGGATGCAATACTACAACTCATGAGGGAAACCCTGGTAAACACTGTTTGACTATTTGTTTATTTTTATTACCTATTTAATTTAGACGTCTCTACAGGGTGTGTAAAAATTTCTTGTGTAATTTATTCAATTCCATTTGTACGGCAAATTATCATATGACCTACAGAAGAACAAAAAATTTTCTTCTTTTATTTCTTCTTCTTCTTTTTTTTCTTTTTTTCTTCTTTTTCTTCTTCTTCTTCTTCTCCCTCTTCTTCTTCTTCTTCTTCTTCTTCTTTATTATTATTATATTATTATTTTTATTATTATTATTATTCACATAAACAATTCTGGGAAAAACCCTCAATCGTTTAACTTCTCTCAATACATGAAATTGTTCGGACAGTTTAGGGGATTTGTTGCTTTAGAGAAAATATAAAGGGGGAAATTTCTTTTAGATTTTAGAAGTTTTGCTAATGAATCAATTTTGTTATACTTTCTCATAATGTAAAACCTCAATTCTTTATGGATCACTACATATGGATTACCTTCTATTAATTGTCCTTGGAAACAAGGACTACCACTAAACTACCTACATTGAATCATAATTTTGATAACCATAATCGTCAGCTGGAAGACGAAAGATGAAATTCCCGCTTTTTTCCGTCCGTTCATATATTTCCCACAGTCTAACGGAAAGTCGACCCGCATCAACACTGTTTTGAAAGACATTTCCAAGAAATGAAAAAAAAATTATAACTATTGTCAAAAAAGTTGCAAATTGCCTATATTATGATTAATGTAACTAAAGGATGTGAAATCTATTAATCTTTTGATATTTTACCTCTATCTATTTTAAGACCAGTTGCTACACTAGCGCTTATGCTCAGTGGCCGATTCTAGCAACGTTCACTCTTTTTCTATGAGGCCAGCGGGAAGGCGAGTTCTTGCAATTTTTCTCACTCATTTTTGGGCAGCATCGACATCTCCTTCAGCCTCCTATTTTCGTTTCTATGCCAATTTGCATTGGATTTAATTTGCAGTGGAAGTTAATGTTAATAGAAGTTTTCAAGCCGTAAGTAATGCGTTGAATGTTCCGATAAAATGTGGTTTGTGTAAGAACAATTTATAGCAAAACGCTTGGCAAAATTTATATAATGCATACAAGTTCGCAAATTTTGGGCAGGAGCTTTTAGAAAACATTTAAAATTTATAAACATTTTTTCAGTCCATTTGTCTGAGACAAACTTTAAATAACCCAGGGCAGTTAGAATAATCAAGGTTTACCATAAACATTTTTGTAATAAAATTAATTGAACAAGGATTTTTACGGTATTAGAAATTAAATTGATTAAACACAAGTCGATAACCAGTTATAGTAGTATTGTCTTTGCGTTTTAATGTGTATTGTTTTTTCAAGGAAGATAAAACGTCAATTTTCATATGGTACGTCATATTACAATACTTCATTGATTATTAAACCGTACTAATGGTAATTTTAATTCTTCAATCTCTTGTAATAAAATCTTATTATATCTACATTAGGGTTTGTTTGTTTTTTATTTTTAAGTGAAATTTAACTGGAATTATGATCAAATGAAATTGAATGGTATATTTGTGAATATTTTACAGGAGAATAAATTTTATTTGATCAAAGCGTACACACTTGGAAATTTCCTTTTAACTGTCTTTGCAGGTGCGTGAAAATTATCAGCTGAGACCTGATATTGTCTTGTTGTATGGCTTGACGTTGCATTTCTGCATTCTACTATCCGATGTCAGCCTTCGTCGTGTATTTGAGATAAACTTCAAACGTGGACAACTATTTTCTAAAGACGAATCAGGATGTGCAAATTCGTTTTTTTATTCAATTATGTAATATCTTAAGTAATAAGTGTAGACTTAAAATACGGACAATTAAAAATTGGGGTATTTTCCCTTGAATTGCCCTATCACGAATCAAATCTCGACGCTTCGCGATCTGAGAACAAAGCAAGAACAAAACACTGAAACCACCGTTGTTTAAATATGGAATGGAAATTACGTTGCATAGACTCAAGCGTGGGGTAAATCTGGGGGCTGAAGGTCTTGTCCTTGCAGCAAAGTAGGACGCGCCTTAATTTTATTATAGGTCATAATGTATACGACTTAGAAAGCCATTTCGTTGTGGGTTCATATTTCCGTGACTTTTCTCACGATAAATGGATTTTAAAATCGATATTTCAAATGGTTGGCATCTTGAGTGTTGAATTTTTATTGATGATAAATAGCACATACTTCATTTCAATATTCCTTTCGTAGATGAATGTTTATAAAACCCGACACGCAATGGTAGGCAGTTGTGTAATAATTGCATAAACTACTATTATGACAAATAAAAGGAGGCGTTTTTAATTATGTTCCTTCAAATAATAAAAAATTAACATTTCTTTCTGCATTAGCTCAGGTTCGTATCCAGCGTTCAGGCTCAGGGGAACAAGGTTATAGGAGGGACAAAAATTTTACCTTCCACGAGTCGTAACAAAAAATTTCATTCATAAAAACCCTTTTAAGTTTTATTTTCAAAATAAGAACAATAAAGGAATGCTAAAGGTGAAAAATTTTGAGGTCAACTGCTACAGAATTTTCTGTTAATTTTCCTTAACATCTTTCTACGCCCATATTTCCTGTTTACTTTCACATGCTAAGAATATATCTATTTGACTAACATAGTATAATAGTGACAAGAGATGGAATATTGATTTACGTGTGACAAATTACAAAATGACTCAAATTGTTGGATGTAACTCACGAATTTATAACCATAAATAGTACATACTTTTTGTAATGTATGTACAGAACATTCGGATCTACTTATTAACCTCATCCAGATATTACAATGACATCAAGTGAACAGCAACACGAAATTTTGCAACGACGGCCAAAGCCGCAAGGCTACTGATTACGGAAATTTCAAGTGTTTTGTTGAATCTAATTGTTTTGTTAGGGTAAATGAACTCAGTATTATTAACCCCCTATTTTGCTTCCTCTAGCTACAGGTCAGAATTTTGTTAATGTGTATGTTGATGTTGAAGTTGAATTCAGGCCTCACTCTGGTAGCATTGAAAATATTTTAGCCTGGCTGCCGCAGGCTGCGTATAGTCAATTGCAGCGTTGTGATCTTTGTTTAAAGGGTTATAACGAAGAGAGACATAGAAGATTTTAGGAAGAAATACTATATTCCGGGGGTTTTTAAAAACTAAAATATATTTTGTATTTTGTCAGATGGCTGTTTTCTATATTATGATGCCACACTGGAATCCTCTTTGTTTTTTTTGAATATTTTAAATATAAGTTTGCAGAGGCGAAGTTCGGCTTTCTAATGTTTATTAATGGTCGAAACCACAATACCTTGCACTAGGCCATTAATGCCTACTACGGGAAAACCCTAGTTTACATACTTAGTGGAAAGAATTAATTTATTTATTTATTTTACGTCAAAAAAACAGTTAAAAACTGCCTATGACGCTATGGGAAAAGTGAATTGTGTACATTTTCCAAAATTCTGTGACCCCTACACTACTCATATAGTCATATCTTTAAATTTTAAATTTTTTGAAAGGGAGAAAAAACAAACCCCCATGTAATAAAATCTATTTTCAAGGATAAACAAGAAAAAAAATTTTAAATTTTTAAAAAGGGAGAAAAAAACAAAATACTCCCATGTAATAAAATCTATTTTCAAGGATAAATAAGCAATAAATTTTGAATTTTAAAAGGGGAGAAAAAAAGCTCCCATGTAAAAAAATCTATTTTCAAAGATAAATAAGCAATAAATTTTGGCTCTTATTACTTCCTGCCGCGACAATAGGAAACGATAATTTGAATAATTTATTTCCCACTGAATTCTAGAAGACGTGCACAGAAATGAATTTAATTTATGTCCAGAAGAAAGCGAGGCCCATCTCAGCATTTGCTCAATGGATCAACGAACTGGACGAAAAACCTGATCGGATGGGGTCATTGACCCGAAGCTGTAGTACAATAGTTTTACAGTTTGTTTATACTCATTTAAAAGTCCAAATGGTAAATAATGCATTATGTATCATTGTTAAAATTAATGTTACTTTTCTGGTGATGCTCAGTATAGTCTCTAATTGTATAGAAACAGTTATGAAGCAGAAACGATTTCACTTGGGATTTAAACTTTTCTATTGAATTGAATCGTTTAATGTCATCTGGCAAAGTGTTGTAAAATAATGTACATGTATTGTATGTGAATTTTATAATGAGCTGTTGATACTGTCACTGATGAATATGATTTCTACGTCGAGTGTTATAGTAATAGACTTCGGCATTTTCTGAAAAAATATTCCCGCCATTGAGCACGTAATTTTTTGAAATTGAAAAAGTATTGTATTGAAAAAGTATATCAATTGAAAAAGTATTTTTAATGCACCTGCAATTATTGCATGAAAAAGACTTTTTAGCGGGAATATACATTAGTGTTGGATTTTTATTGATATTGATAAATAGCACATTCTTCATTTTAATATTCCCATCGTATGATGAATATTTACCAAACTGCATTACATTGTTTCGTTGGTTTTGTGAAGGTTAGTTATATTCAGCGATTTGTGTTCAAGTGTATCATGAGCGGTTCTGGATGTCAAAGGTATTTATTTCGGTTTCTAATAATATCTAAAAAAGATAGATTAATTTAGCTTCTTACAATTTGAAAATAATCACCTGTTAAATGTAATGAAATATTTAATTTGTTGGGGGCTTTACCTAGTACGTCATGTTGCGTTTGTACACTAATCCCTTGGCATAGTCTTTGTTACTGGCTCCCAAAATTGCACACGTAATCGGTAAATTGATACTGACAACATGGATGAAGCATTCAATTCAAATGGAGAAATTACCTACGTATTAAATACAATGGAATTTTTGAAACAAATTTGTCACGTTCCATATGTAGACGATAAAAACCTTGGGCCCTTTTTGGCATTGGCCTAAAATTTGGCAAAATGTTTTGAATCCTGGAAGATCAATACAGATGTAAAATGTTATTAACTAACCTTCAGAAAAATTGTCATGTAAAATTGAATGATATGGCGAGAAGACAAATGGAATTTTTTTATTTTCTTGGGGTTCTATTTTCTCACAAGTGACGCAATCTGCTCATTGAGATGAAAATTGTTTGGGGCTTTCGCGTTTGTACGTTTGGTTTAATTAGTACTGGGGCTATTTTAAATATTTAGATATGTACACTAAATAAGTCTCGGGTTTAAAAAATGCAGTAATTAACTTCAAAACAAATAATGATAATGTTTTAATCGGATGGTTTTGTACGTTTGCCAAAAACGCTAAGTAATTCTTCAATTTTTGAATCTTCAGAGAATAAGTCGCGAAAAAACGTTTTAGTTCAATTTTACATTTGGCGCATCGCATTGCGTACATTAGCGTTCAAAACTGGAATGTTTGAAAAAAGGACAATCGTACGTCTTAAATCAATTCAGAATTTGTAATTTTTTCCTTTGTGTTACATTGGAGCAATCAACTCATAGTTTCTCAAGTATTTAGAATGCAGACACTGGCAACTGAAGATCACACAAAATTCGGACAACGCTAACAAATCAGTTGTATTTTTGTGTGATATCATTAAGTAGGTTATTTTTGTGTACAGTGTTCATACATTATGTACACCAGGTAAATAAATTCGAGAATTTAAAACAAAAACCGGGGTTTAATTTTAAGTGAAAGAGTATGATTTCTGTATTTTCTAGGACCACTATATAAGTAGATATTAAATTAAAAGTAGAAGCGGTTTTTGAGCTGGTTTATATTTTTAATGCCCATATTTACTCAAGTTGCAAGAAAACTACTAAAATTTAAAAGAGCATGAATGCCGTTGATGAAAGAACCAATAGTGAAGAACAAATTTTATTTGAAAATTATCACTATCTTCAGTGCTGAAGTTGAAAGACGCCCAAAACTTTCAAACTCTTGCAATTTTCGAAACTGTTACCAATGATAATCGGATAATAACATCTTAAATTTCTCATGTGAAAATACATTTATAAAAAAACTTGGAGCCACATTTGATAAATTAAAAAAGACTCGGGCTTCGTGTAAAGTATCCTCAAAATTTAAAGGAAGGGTTTTTCAAAAACGCATTTCCCGGAAGATCGGCCGATGAATATTCTTTTTTGGAAAACATTTCTACGAATAATTTTCCCTATTAATGTTCGAACGGACAAAAACACGACGTAAGGAAGTTATGAAGAAAAGTCTATTACTACTGTAGTACGTACCAAACGAGAAAAAAAAGTGTGAAGTATGGAAATGTTTATTGCGAATACTAAAGGTTATCTTCTCTTGTTCTCATTTCAACCAACTCTATTATAATTCTTAATTTTTGTCGAAGTCAAAAGGTGAGTGATGAAATTCGCTCTTTTCAGTTGTTTCTTATATTTCCATCGTCAACGGATCCACCTGTTGAAAACTGTTTAAGACTTTCGGAATAAATACCTTCATTAAAACTATTGTTCGAAATTTTGCAATCGCTCAGATTACAGTCATTGAAAAGGAAAAGAATGGGGCAACATTAAACTTTTATTTCCAAGCCCTGGCTTTTTACAACCAGCTGCTACATCAGTGTGTATGCTCGGCGGTCTATTCTGCAATATTTGCTCACTTTCGTGAGTGCATAAGGTGAGGCCATACGATCCTCTAAAACTTTCCCTTTTGACGAGTGTACATCTCGCTTCGGTCCGTATTTTCGTTTTAAATTAAAACAAATTTTAAGGCATGAAGAAGATAACTGGTTAAGTATTTTGTTTTTATGCATCCACTTGCTATTGCGCATCTGATTTTCGGGTTCCGTTTTCTGAAGTAGATTTTTCATGTCAGTATTCGACCTTGAAGACTCGGTGCGTCGCTTTGACTATAGAAGTTTCAAAGGACGTGCAACGATATTGTGACGTCTTGATTGAACAAATCAGACAAGATGGCTTTAGTATTGAAACAGACTGTCTGATTTGTTTTTTAAATTAAACATTTCCTCTGCCCTTCTAAATTATTAACATAAATTCAATAAACCGTTCCAAATTTATTAGAATATAGCGCCAGAAAGATAAGTTAATTCAATTTTAAAATTTCTCTTCAACCCTTTATTTCCATTAAATATATACCCGTAACTGGTCGATGGATCTTATAAATAATCGCTATTGACTGCTAATATGATTATTCGATCTGCCATCTGTACAGAATGGCCGAGAATCTAAAAAGCAAATATACATTTTAGCTATTTATTTGCTGGAATTGCTAAATTAAAATAATCTTTTATATTAGGAAACTTGAAGTTTATTCAATTTTCATTGGTATCAATCGAAACTTCGGTCTGACGTCTAAAACCCTATATTAGTACCCCTTCGCAGCTCTTGACCTTGTCGCCGTAGAACCATTTTAAAGCTTTCCAGGTGTCGATGGCTCAGGCCAAATACCATCTTCTTTCTTCCGTTCTGTACAAGTGTATTCAAGTCACTGATCCTCAACCGCCTCATAAGTTGATAAGATTTAAATTTAAATTTTTCCCTTTTAAAGTTCCCTGTTCTTTACGCGTATAATTAAAATATTAAATTTCAGCAAACTATTATCTGCATCAAATACTCCCAGTCCTGTTGCCACAAATTCACCTAAATTCACAATTCTGGCTGCTGCACTCGAAATATTTCCCAATTTCCCAATTTCCGCACTTCCATTAATATTCTAAGCCCTACAATCCTGCGCTCCAAAGTAAATGTTCACAATTCGCAAACTCCAACATCAATTGTCTACACATCCAAAAGCACCAGGGCCCAAGTCAAATGCATCCATATTCTCTCTTCACCTTAAAACTCGGTCCCTTTTTCCCTGTTCTTTCTGAAAAATTCCCATGCCTAGCCAATCCTCAATACTTACAAATTCAACTAGCCGCGCCCAGGCTGTCATTTCTTTCTCTGCCAATTCCCATTTTCTTATCATACCGCGCCCGAGTTCAAAGCAAATGACGTTTGATGACATTGACGACAACTCGTCTCCTGCTATGCCGCCATTTTACAAATGTCTCTCCTTACAATTCACCCTGTTCAACTAAATGTGACGCAATAAGGTCCCACATTTGAGATGTCACAGATATAGAAGTTTATTTTACATTTATACACATAACTCCCCTACAATTATACGGAGCATTTGCACTCCGTTAGCATTCTAACTGCCAAATGTATTGTTAATGAGCCTGGTGCTCATACCTGGCTGCGGCCTGTGGGACAAAGTTCGAGGAAAAAAAAGCTCCCCTTTTTCCGGACTACCCCCGCCTTTAGCCTCGCTGAGGCTGCGTCGCCACCCGCCGGGTGCTACTCCCCGGGTACCCTCTCGAAATGCACCCTGGGCCCGGCCTCCTCGCCTCCTGCCCATTGTGGTGCATTCTGCAATGTCCCTCTGAAAGTGTCCGCATGCCGCTGTGCACCACGCTCCCGGGTGTTTCAGTGTGGATGCTACAATATATTTTCGGGGTTGTGGTAAATTATTGCTGGTTGTAAAAGGGGATGATTTAAAAATAATACAATATTTAATGATTTTACATCTGTATTTTGATGTAGTTTTTATAAGTATATAGGCCAATCTGAAAACCAAATAAGGCTTTTTCACAGTTGAAAACCCACATACAAAAAATTTAATGGTTTTTGGGAAAATAGGCATGGTTTTAGGCATTTATTTTGTGTTCGCATTAAAAGGTTTTTACCATTGTGTCTAATAGTTTTTCAAATTATATTAATACTGATAAAATGCACCTATCCCATTGCAATATTCTTGACGCGATGAAGGGTTACGTACTTGTCTTAAGTTATTCTCTTTCGTTATCATTGTGTTTTATTCAGGGTTTGTGTTCAGATTTTCATTAACCACTATAAATGTTTTGTTAATTTCTCGTTTGGGGTTTCTAATATATAAAACATCTTTAAATTTTAGTTTCTTACAATTGGGAAAAAGGGATTTCCTGTTAAATGAAATAAGAAATATATGTTAAATTATTCTTATCATGTTGATCTTTTGCCCTTGGCATCAAATGGTCTTCGAAACTGTTCGCCTAAGTGGCACATGGCCCTGTAATTTCGTTACTGATAACATGAATGAATATTTAATTCAAGGGGGAAAAAAGTACCTACGTGTAATATAATAAATGTAATGTTTGAAAAATCTATGAATTTTCCCACATATAAGCCAAAAAGCCTGCCTGTTGGCATTGCCATTGCCTTGGCGTCCTATGTTCCTTCGGAATATGGCATAATATTCTGGCCTATATTTCTATATGATCTATATTTGCCTGAGATATGGCAAATATTCTGGGAAATACATCTTATAGCTCCCAGACTTTTAGATTACAAAACAATTACGATTAATAACAAATCCACCCAGTGATTCTATAGCCTTTTTTCATTAATCTGAATTTTTATACCTTGTCTGTTTATTTAAAATCAGTGGCTTTTGTCAAAATGACTTTAAGGGCGGAATATTTCAGAAAATGCCGATGCCTTATTACTATAACATCGACGTAGAAATTATATTCATCGTGACAGTATCAACGCTCATTACAAAATTCCCAATAAATACATGTACATTATTTTACAACACTTTGCCAGATGACATTAAAATTAAATTCGATAAAAAAGTTTAAATCCAAGTGAAATCTTTTGCTGCATAACTGTTTCTACACAATTAGAATTATACTGAGCATCAAAAGAAAAGTAACATTAATTAACAATGAAAATAATGCATTTTTTACATTTTAACTGTATAAATGTGTATAAACAACCCTGTAATAAGTATTGTATTACAGCGGTCAATGACTCATCTCGATCAGGTTTTCCCCAGTTTCCTTGATCCATTGAGCGAATGCTGAGATGGCCCTTGTTTTCTTCTGGACATAAAATGTAACTTCATTTTCTGTGACGTCTTCTGAATTCAGTGGTAAAAACAATTATTCAAATTATCGTTTCCATGTTGTCGGGAAAAGTATTATTCGAAGGACAACATGGATAAACAACATTTATTGCCTTTTTATCCTTGAAATAGATTTTATTACATAGGGCCCCTTGTTTCTCTTCAACATTTTAGTATATGACTTATGTAGGGATCACAAAATTTTTGAAAATGTGCACACAATTCACTTTTCCCATAGCACGTTATACGCAGTTTTAACAGTTTTCTTACGTAAAATAAAAAAAAAATAAAATAAAAACCCAAAGCAACTGCGAAATGTCTGTATTTAATTGCTAAAGAACGCTATACATTTAAAATATACGATTTAAAGAGATGACGTTAGTAGGTAAACAATTATTTTTTCACTGTATTTTTCACGGGTAGAGAACGGCTCATTGCAATGAAAAATTCTTTGCGCTGCGTGTTTGTAAATGTTTGTTAAATAGTGCTGAGGTTATTAATATTTATGAGTGTATTAATATTCCCTGGTTTAAAACTCTTGTTAAATTTTTTGAAAGAAGTTAAAAGGTTTTTCCATAAAACTTTTCTATGTTTTGCCAGACACTTCTAAAGTTGTTTGCTCTTGATACATTTTGATTCATCTTAATAAATCGCGTGTTACCAGTGTAATTTTTAAATTTGGGCACTTGCCGTTTCATACTAGCTTTTAAAAAATGTAGTGTTTGAAGAATGGTATGCTATAAATACATCGTCACCCAATTTAGAATACATTTGGAATTTTCAGGTAGATTTCATTTTACATGTGTGTAAACTGGAGGAATCATTAGCTATTGTAAAGTGTTTGTTATGCAGATAAAGGCAACTGAAGAACACAATCCACACAAGGATAAGGAAATGCTGATATCAGTGTAATTGTATACGTAATGTATGTTATCAATTTGTTTGTATACCCACATTAAGTACATCAGGTTAATTCAACTTAAATTTAGAAATAGAACTAGTTAATTTAAGTAAAAATGTTATCAATTTTTTCAGGGCTCATTCTGTGACGGTCGTGACGTAAACATAAGACTATCAGCCAGTTATCAAGGAAAGTATTTCGCCATGGCCCGAAACCACTGAAGTTTTTTTATAAGCAAAATTCTAACATTAAATTTGGGAAATTTATGGCAATTTGATTTAAATATTGAGAATGTTTTGTTCCTGTTTTTACGGAATTTATCATGAGATAAAATACCTGAAATAAAAAAATATATAGCAACTCGTCACCGCTCGTCTCGTATGTTAAGAATGAGTCGAAGCAAAATCCCTTGGAAACTCAGAGAAAAGGGGTATCGACGTTTCGAATTGGATTAATTTGGTTCTCTTTGAAAGTGGAATGCCGAATAAGCATGATACTAACATTGCTCGACTCTAATGTAGAATTAATTAATGATTGCGTTGTATTTTCCAGACACCTTTTCGAGAAAAAAGAAAGCATCTGAATCCGCACTTGAAAAGTCATTACGGACTGCCATGCACGAATTCGATGCGATCTAAAGACGTGTATGACTTGCACTGCAGAAGTTTACAAATATACAATTATGCGTCAAATTCCAAAAAATTGGGGCCCTTTTTCTTTCAGAAATTTATACTTCTCGTAACATGATATGAAGAGATGTTCTCAACACGATGCCTTGCCAGGTAAGTTGAGAGCGCAACTTTTGCCACTTTCCCTTTACTATTGAAATAAATACAATAATCATTGAGACTCCACATTCTCTATAAAATGTCTATATTGCGAAAAGAAATTTTTGAGAATATCGGGAGAAACGTTGCTAAGTTTAATATTACAGTTGGTGCTCTCATTTCAAAATTGCAAACTGTAGTGTTTGAGGAATGGTTAATCGTACCTTAAATCCAGTTCAGAATATATTTGAAATTTTAAGGTCGATTCCTCTTTTCATTGTATAAACTGGAGAAATCATGACTAGGGTAGAAGTATTTGGCAATTCAGATGCTGCGACTGAAAGCATAAGAATTAGGAAAATGCTGACAAATCAGCGTAATTGTATGTGTATATATATATATATATATATATATATATATATATATATATATGTGTGTGTGTGCGTGTGCGTGTGCGCGGCGCGGCCACGCATGCGCATCGCGCGCGTGTCGCTATGTGCGTGTGCGCGGTGTGCGTGTGTGCTGTGTGTGTGAGATGTATGTTGTCTTTTGTACGCACATGAATCCAGGTTAATTGATCCTAAACATTTTAAAATCAAACACTGGTTTACTTATAAGAGAATGAATTTCTGTATTTTTCAGGCTCTTTCTGTAGAAATTTGTGCGGAAAGAACATTCGATCAGCCAGTTAACGAGAAACGTATTTTGCTGAGAGTTTGTGTGTTTGTGTATGTGTGATCATAAAAAATGATTTTCTTATGTACATTCAAGGAGTACACCAGGTGAATAGATTCTTCAAAATTTAGAAACGAACATTACAGTTAATTCAAATGGCAATGTGTCATTCTGTTTTTTCCTGTCTAATTCTGTAAATTTCGTACCGTAAACAGAAAACGCGTTGATGTTATTTGGTATAACTCCTGTGCACGACATGACCAGAGGAACAATATGAACTTTTTGGAGATGCCATAGTGCCTTGATTTGGCTGCTAGTTCTGTATATTTAAATTTTTTTCTGCATGTGCTGTTGAAGATTAGCTGTTTGTGGAACAGTTACGTCAATCAGGAAGCCAATCTTTTGCCGTTTGTCTACAAAAGTTGTGTGGTCTGTTATGAGTGAAGGGTTTTTATTTGAAATAATTTGTCAAAAGTACAACTAGTTTGAACTTTCAATTACATATCGGGAACATATTTGTAATATGGGCAGGTCATTTCTTGTAGGTTGGATTTCTCTGCCAGTTCTGGTGAATAATTTTTGCAACGTTGTGCCTATAGTGTAATCTGTATGGGCCATTAATTTGCATTCTGATGTGATGTGATGCTCTCAACTGTTGTATGGCATTTTCTACATTTGTCATAATGCTTGTTTAGGGTATGCTTCCTGTACTTTTGGTGTTGATCACTTGATCCTGTAGGGCGACCATAAACCCCTTCTTTTTTGCCAAACAGATTACCGTATTTAAGCCAAGTGTTAGAGGCTTTTGAGTCTAGGGAGGTTGCTTGCGATCATTTGCATGGCGTCCATGGATTTCCCTTTTCTTGACCAATGTCTTTTTGCAGTTATTGTCTGTAACCCGCGGCGAAATGTCCAGCTGTTTGTTGTTAAGGTTAAGAGGGTTAATTTGTATCTGCTTGAACTATTGCAGCGTGTAGTTCTGATGTTGCCTGTTTCTCGTAATAAAGTTCCTTAATGAATGTATTTGTTTGTAACATAAGTTCTTTAGATCTATGGGCCTCTTCCTCCCTCACTTCAGGGAGTGTCCTCGTTCTATTGCGCTATTTGGATGGTGAGTCTAAATTTGTCAAATTGTGGGTAGTCTGGATGTCTTCGAGGTCTGTGTCGCTCCACGTAAAATTTCCCAAATGAGTACGATATACTGGTACTGCAAATGTTCATTGCTTTTATCATGCTTTTACCTGTTCTTTTGGGTTTTTCGGGAGTGCAGTGATTCTTGATTTGTACAGTTTTGTTAAGATTGTTTGATTGCCTTGTCTGTGATTGTTGCTGTCAGATCCTAAATATATATATTTCATCATCGCCCATTGCCTGTATTGTCGTTTGATCACTGAGTGTGCTGTCTATCTTCTGTAACTTTTCAGTTTTGTCTACGTGAAGCGTCTTACAGTTGTCAATACAAAACTCAATGAATGTCTTCAGGAAAAGTTTGTGTTATTTCAAGGAGATATGAAGCTGTATTGGGAACTAAAGTTTAATGTCATCCATCATCAGATGTGATATGTGGGGATGCCCTCTTATTTTACGTTGAAGCCATGTGGTACTTTTAAAATTTGTTGATAGGTTTTAGCCAGACCAGAAACAACAATGGCCAAGAATCCTTTGGAAGATTCCCAGCAATTCCTCTCTTTTTTGAGATTAACTCGTGCTCCCTTAAGGACGATGCTGTTCTCCAATGAGCCATGATATGTTCAGAAAGTTGATGATGGTTTCGTTAAATTTGTATATGCGGAGAACTTCAATAACCCAAACTGTGAGGAACGTATCAAATGCTTTCTTGTAGTCAATGTATGCCAGCTTCAAGTTTCTTGGTTTTATGTGCTTGTTGGAGAATGACTATATCTGTTAGAATTGTTCTTACATCCTTTATGTAATCGACTGAAACCCTTGTTGTTCTGTCATTATTCTCTGCCCTCAATATAATCTTGGATTTTACTTGTAATGCATGAAGTCAAAATTTTGTACATTGTGGGAAGGCAAGAGATAGGGTGGTATTGAGATGGATTCTGTGTGTCTTCTTTTGGATTTCATGTATGTAATGCCTTTGGTTAAAAATAAAGGCATGTCTTGTGGACTATTAATGACTCGTGTGAAGCACTGAGCCAACTTATGGTGAAGCGTTGTAAACTGCTTATATCAAAAATTTGTAATGTGTTCTGGGCCAGGAGCTTTCCAGTTGTGGGTTTTGCAATTGCAGTGTTGACGTCTTTTACTGTGTTCTCTTGATATAACATTGGATCTATATTTTGAACATTATAATTTCGTCCTTAACCCAAATTTCCTCACTACTGTGATGACTAGTTTCTGACCAAATGTTTGACCAGTACTGTTCAAATTTTTGTTGATCTGGTGCACCGTTGTTCTCTTGTTGGAAATTGCAATTTGTCTGAGTTGTTGATGGAACATATTTTAATCTGATGAAACATGAAATTTTGTTTTTTACGTTCCTGTTCTCTTTGTATCGTCTCAGTCTTTGTATTGCTCAAGTTTCTTTTTCAATTCATCTAAATGTTCAGCTTAAATTTGGATCAATGGTGTCCTGTTCCTGGTTCTTGTTTTTTCTTGATTCTGTTTTCTGATCTTTGCAAGTGTTTTCTTCATTTTTGGCTAATTTCATGTTAGGTTGGTTCAAATATTGCTTACTCTACCTATTTCCCGTCTGAGATACTGAATTTGATTTCAGTTTTGCTGCCATATGGTATCGTATTTTCTTGATTGATTTCCCTTTTTACTTTCTGACTGATCCTTTAATTTAAAATGAGATTTTACAGCTACGGTAGCATCCATAAACTATAGCATGCATATCTGTTAATGTTCTTCTTCTTTTTATCTGACAGGCAAAACATGCTCATTTTATATTGAATAATTTGAACAGGGCCCGTTTTTCCCTTTTCTGTTGAGTTTAGGAATTCTGGGGCGGATGTTGGATCTAATCCTGAGTACTTGAGAAAAAGTTCCTGGTATACGTCAATTACGTCTGATGTTGTCTTCCTTGGCACCTCATGTTAATGGATCCTGATTTGCTTCATCTAATTGGGTTGAATTTGGAACTTCGTGTGAATCTGTGACAGTTTGTGTAAGGGGCATCCCCACTGGAGGAAGATTTCTGCTGCTACTTCCAGTTTGATTTGTTCCAACCTTACTTTTTGGGGTTAGATTGTTTTAAGTATAGCTCTTTTCTGATCTACAACGTCTGATCGAAGGACAATTTAGGACAGGGCAAGAGGTATAATAGAGATGGATAAATTTCACAGGAAGGACAGCGGACAGCTGCTCGTTATCGCCCCTACGACAGGGAGAGATCTCGTGGTGCTATTAGACTAAAATCACCGGTCACCACACGGGATCTATTATTACTATTATTATTATTATTATTACTACTTTTATTATTATTATTACTATTATTATTATTATTATTATTATTATTATTATTATTATTATTATTATTATTATTATTATTATTATTATTACTATTATTATTACTATTATTATTATTATTATTACTATTATTATTATTATTATTATTATTAGTTTTCCTGAGATGACTTATGGGCAGAGTACTAGCTTCCGTGCTTTATCCAGGTTCGATTCCCGGGCAGGTAAAAATAGTCGTAGCTTTTCTTTAAAATCGTCCCAGATTCTGTAGGTGTTACGAAGAAAAGGTCAACAGCTACTAGTTATGGTGAAGAAGAATCGCATGTTCCCCATGTCGCTCTTATCCCGAAGCATGGGAAAATTTTAAAAGGCCCGGAGGGGGCGCCGGTAACTGTCCGGCAAGTCGACTACCGACCCAATAACGCCAAATACATTTATTATTATTATTATTATTTTATATTTTTATTATTATTATTACTTTCCAATGGACATATTTATTGATAGTGTTCAGGTATAATGGTATTTTGTTTCTCAAGTAAATGGAAAAAATTTAGTTGCATTAAAAGTTAATATATCAAGAATATATTCAAGTATTCAAAATAAGTTCTGGCTTTCTTCTTGTACTGCATCGAAAACCTAATCGTAAATCTCAGATTCAATGAAAGCTCATACCATGGGCGTACTTTGTGGAGGTTTTTAAAAATATGGTATGATATGCATTTAATTCATAGATGTGCTCCTGCTACTGGAATAATCATCAATGGCTTTTTTTTCCAGACAGTTTGTATTTCTCAGAGTGTGTGTTCTGTAGAAGTCTAAGCAAAATCCCTTGGAAACTCCAGAGCATGGTCGTCGACGTCGCAAATCGGATGTAGAGTGGTTCTCTTTGAATGTGGATGCGCCCAATAAGCAGAAACCTCCCTTGTTCGACAGTGACCTAATGTAGAATGTAATGAATGATTGTGTTGTATTTTTCAGACGCCTTTCCGAGAGAACAAGAAAACATCTGAACCCCGCAGCTTTGAAAAGTCATTAAAGGACTGCCATGCTGAGAAATTGATGCTGGTCTGTCTAGGACACGTTTACAACATCCATTGAGACTTAAAATTTACAATTACGTACCACTTGTTCCAGTAGAGACACTTATATTTTCAGACAATTTGTACTTAATGTAACAAATGCGCTGGCGAGCAGTTCTCAACCAAATGTCCTAAAACTCGGGCGTGACAGGTAAGTTGGGGAAATTCGGACTAACTCGTTGTTTAATATGCTCTTTAATTATTTAAATGTGTCACTAAATTTGAACACGAACACTCGTTCTGTATTTTCAGGGTTCTCTTAGTACAGTGTAAGCAGAAGAAGTACTGTAGTGTAGTACAGGTTCAGAAAATGAAATTTGCAATTGCCGAAATCACAGAGCTTTAATGAAAATTGGATTAATACAATAATGGATGTTACTCTATTCGGGAAAAAAATTTAACTTTTAAAATCGGAGAGATTTTTGAAAATATCTTAGGTACTATTTTTTAGATGTCAAGATTTCACTGAACACTATCAAATGTACACTTATTAATGCAGTATTGTCGTACTTTCTTAATGCATATGTCAGACTTTGTTCTAACAAATGTAAATTAAAGAATAAACATGCCATTTATTGTGAACTTTTGACCATTTCATTGAAAGATTTGTGAATGACATTAACTAAATATTTTTTTTTGAACATATTTCATTTTAAAGTGGTGCTACATCAGAAACTTTTCTTTAATAGTGGGAAATTACTACATAATATTCTATTTCTCTCCGAGAAAACACTTAGCTTCATCCCCAAACTTCTCGTTCCAATAAATTTAAAAAGTTCGATTCGAGACCGTAACAGATTGATTGGTATTAATACCTTAGGAAATTTTATAACAGCCAAAAGGTTGTTCACTGAGGGCGAAAGGATACCATTTTAGTCTTAAAACCTCCAAAATCGTGGCGTTGGATACGCCAAATTAGCGCAGCATGTTTCGTAATGAAATGTGAGTTTTCACACCGTTGTCTACGATTAGCGGAATTTTGTGGTGTGTGTGTGTTTTGTGTTTCTAGAAAAACTCCAGGAACACAGAATTTCTCAAAATTTAGTGTGAAACTTTGTGCTGCCTAGGAACAAGAATGGTTTTTATTCAAAATATTGCCTCAAAATATCACCCCAAGATGAGTTTTCTTTAAAAACATAGTGGGTTAATTGCGATCCTAAATCATCCATGTGGCATGGAGGCGAGCGGTCCGAAAGTCGCAGGGCAGAGCAGACAAGCAGGCGTAATTTGGGAAAGTTAAAGCTCCCGGAAAAGCACAAACAAACATTCTCACTACCGACTCAATTGTAGGGGGCTTTAAATCTAAGTGTGGCTGCATATTCTAATAGTTTTCTTTGCGTCGAATTGAAGATATTTTCTTGTTCCCTTAAACACTATACAATTATCAATTCCTTAATAATTGGGGGTGGGGGGAAGAGCGAAAAGGTTTGACGCGAGGCGGCGGAAAATAAAGCCGGATAGGATGGGTAGGAGCATGGTGGAAAGATAGGTGGGCTCTTGCGTATCGTATCCGACTTCAATCAGCCTTCAGGCACCAATTCGAGTTTCAATAGGCAATTTTAAATGCCGTAATTATCACCTTGTTACAAGCCATAGCAACAATTATGACGTACCTTCTTTTTTAAATATTGCATCTTTTATTTCAATTACACCATAACTGTGTTATTTTTGGTAGGTCACAGTTGAAAATTGTCACTTTCAAAATGTTTCTCAGCACTTCCCGCTCTCTGTGCAACATGGCGGCCAACGTCTGGATTAGCTTTTCAAACGAAGTGCCCGTGTAGGGGGTTTGTGGTTCGTCACACAAACTGGTGCTGCGCAGAACGAGCTTAAATCGGTGCGCCGGAGAAGCCTACCCATGGCAAACCCTGGAACCCCCTGGCAAACCCCTGGCAAACCCCCGGCAAGCCCCCCTGGCAAGCCCCCCTGGCAAGCCCCCCTGGCAAGCCCCCCTGGCAAGCCGCCCTGGCAAAACACCCTGGCAAAACACCCTGGCAAAACACCCTGGCAAAACACCCTGGCAAAACACCCTGGCAAAACACCCTGGCAAAACACCCTGGCAAAACAACCTGGCAAGGCCGGGTAATCAGCTAGTTGGTGAACCGTATCATACTAGTTTAATTTGCTCATTCACTAATGCATGCTTTTTTTCTAAAATCCTGAATCTACATTACAATTAAAAAATTTCAGACGAATATGAGCAGATATTTTCAATTAGTTTTTTGGTCCTCTGTTCCCCAAATTGTATTACTTAGCACTGTAACAAATGGTTAGCATTCGAACTAATA
This sequence comes from Teleogryllus oceanicus, assembly GCA_964035755.1. Taxonomy (NCBI): domain Eukaryota; kingdom Metazoa; phylum Arthropoda; class Insecta; order Orthoptera; family Gryllidae; genus Teleogryllus; species Teleogryllus oceanicus. Next base: position 8,355,034 of record CAXIVR010000012.1, read on the forward strand.
TTGCAGTAGTAGTTGTGATATTTTGTCGTTAATAATTGTATATTGGTTAAAAGAACCCACAACCATCTTAAATTCGACGCAATGAAAACTCGTAGAATATGCGGCCATTCTGAGATTTAAGGCCCCTACGATTTAGTCAGTAAAAAGAATGTTTTGCTTTCATTAGCTCGATTCATTTCGTTTCTAAATTTGATGCCAAAAGTTGAATCAGATCTTTCTGAGATTTAGCCTAAAATCATAAAAGTTTATCCACAAGACCCACTCAAAGATTCAGATAAAATTATGGTTTCTTCACCTTGCGTTTCGAACATAAACAACCAAATAAAGAGACTTTTTTATAATAATTTCCCCAATGTACGCTTCGTTAATAATATTATTAAGTTCAACGTAATTCGTCATCTCAAAGAAATTCCAGAACTCAAGACACTTAATACTAAGTATTCCATAAAATGTTCTGATTTGAACTATCATAGGACAGACATGTAGGTTAGGTGATACGGTAAAGCATTAAAAAACATCAAATATCATTTGAGAAACTAACTCGAACTGCCCCAGAATGAATCAAGGCCATAAGATAATTTTGCAATCCCCAAATTTTAGCAATAGATCCCAAAATGGAGTTCAAGGCTAGTTCTCGAATCATTGTATATTAAAATCAATTCTCTATGAATTCTAATCTGAATGTAACAGTTTTGCCAAAGTTGATTCCATACTAATAAAATTCAGTAGATGTAACAAACGGCAGTTGAACTCTCTGATTCTGAGAGAGTGCAGCATGATAATTTAATAAAAGGGAATTTAAAAATATTGTACTGCCAAATTCCAAGTCTACACAACATATAAACCCTATTTATCAGACGTTCTTATAGGTTACGCATTAGTCATATTATATATATATATATATATATATATATATATATATATATTTTATATATATATATATATACATATTCTAAATCTCTTCTTCTACATATTTCATGTAGTGTGGTTTTCTATATCTGGCACTTGTGCTTCTCAAAATTAATAATTTTATGATATAATTTAGAAGTAAGATGTCTAAATTTTTCTTAATTTCTAGACTAAAACAACTTTGGGTTTCTACATTACAATCATAATTGTTGTTTGAATTTTATAGTATTTTAGTTCACCCTGTTTTCAGAACTTTTTGACAATTTCTAATGTTTCTTGAATTCTAAATTCATCCATGTATGTATTCAATATGAAATAATTTAATTACAATTTGAATTAGTTTAATCAGGAATATCTAAACTTTCATGCTATGTTTTAAATTTAAAAAAGTTAATGTATATCGAGATTTCTAATTGTGATTGTTAATTTATAGGAAATATGTTATCAACATGATGCCATCTATTAAGGTCAATTTTATCATGGTATCTCATCCAATTCCTTCCAAGTATGTATTCTCTAAAAATTTTAATGTAATGTGAATTCTTTATAATGTTAAACACGCATATTTCATCTTAATTAAGTTGTTTTTAATTTTTTTACATATTAATTATTAAATTTCTATTTTAGTTGAATTGTTAGGCCTGTGATAGAGGCACAACTCGACCTCTGAAACGTTGCCACCTATTCGTGTTCAGGATACCAATTTCAATGTAATAATAATTTATGTTTAATTAAATGTAGTTTGGACTGTCTATAAAAGAAATTATTGGAACTTTTTTTAAAAAAAACCTTAGCACAGCCTACGTTTCATCTTCATATTTTGGTTCTATTTTTAATGTGGATGAACGCATGGCTTTGAGACTCTCCTAACATCATTGGAAATTTTATATAATATACAGTGTGATGCATAAATGATAATTTGGAGTTTTCAGACACCTTTTTGAAAGAACAAGAAAATCGGAGCCAAGCATTGAAAGTCATTAGTGCAGTGCAGCGAATTCAATGCATCAAGAAATTAAATCTACAATTACGCGACCCCAAATTGATAAACAATGAGGGGCTTTTTTAGAAAATTGTACTTCTCGTAACAAATGGGGTGAAGAGATGTTCTCCACACGTTCTTGAAATTTGGACCGTGCCATGAAAGCTGAGAACGCAACATTCACATTATTTACTATTGTGGAATGACTACAATAAAACGACTCTCTAAATTGTCTCATAAACTGTCTGTATTTATTTGCGTAAGAGAACTAACTATTTAAAATTGTGCGATTGGAAGAAATAGTATTATTAGCAAATACATTGTTTCTCCTAACTCCCATTTTTTCACGAGTGGGAAAAACGCTCATTGCGATGAAAACTTGTTTGCACGTGCGTATCGTGAATGTTTGTTTGTGTTTGTTATTTAGTGCTGAGGTTATTTATACATTATATTTTTTAAAAATGTCTCTGTTTCAAAATGCAAGCTTTAATTGTTAAAAAGGGTAAGTTTCATAAAGAATAACGTTTCTTCTTTTGCAGATACAGCTCAAGTTATTTGTTCTTGTCCATAGTACAGAAATGTTTCTAAGGTTTAATATTTATTGGTTCTTGGCTTGCATTGTATTTTAAACTGTAATGTTTGATGAATGGTTATTGTCCTTAAATAATTCAGAATATATTTGAAATTTTCAGATCGATTCTTTTTTTATGTGTATAAACTGGAGGGAAACATTACTTATAAAAGAAGTATTTGGCAATGCAGATACTGGCAACTGAAGAACGGACAACGGTGACGAACCAGCGGAAGTGTGTGTGTGTGTGAGACAGTGAGAGAGAGAGAGAGAGAGAGAGAGAGACAGACTGACAGAGAGACAGACAGAGAGACAGAGACAGAGAGACAGACAGAAGACGAGGGGGGAAAAGCAGAGAGACAGACAGACTGCAGAGGACAGACAGACTGACAGAGAGACAGACAACTGACAGAAGACAGACAGAGGCAGACAGACTGACAGACAGACTGACAGAAGACTGACAAAAGACTGACAGAAGACTGACAGAGGGCGGCAGAGACGGCAGAGGCGCAGAGAGACCCGGGCAGACTGACAGAGAGACGGAAGACTAGCAGAAAACTGACAGACTGACAGAGAGCGACAGACGAGCAGAGACACAGGGCTGACCCGAGAGACGACAGACTGCAGAGAGACTGGAGAGACGCAGACTGACGAGAGACTGACAGAGGACAGACAGGCTGACAGGAGGACAGACAGACTGACAGGGAGAGAGGAGACAAGGGAGAGAGAGCGGCAGGAGAGGAAGCAGGGAAAACTGACAGGGAGAGAGAGACTGACAGGGAGAGAGAGACCGGAGGAGAGAACGACAGGGAGAGAGAGAGGGACAGGGAGAGAAAATGAGGGAGAGAGGGCTGACAGGGAGAGAGAGGACTGACAGGGAGAGAGGGGCTGACAGGGAGAGAAGGGCTGCGGGGAGAGAGAGACTGACAGGGAGAAAACTGACAGAGAGACTGAAGAGAGAGAGAGAGAGAGAGACTGACAGGGAGAGAGAGAGAGACTGACAGGGAGAGAGAGAGAGAGACTGACAGGAGCATTGGTATGAAAAGTTATTTGCGCGTATGCGTTTGTAAATGTTTTCGTTAATTAATGCTGGTTATTTATTAATATTTATAAATTGTATTAAGTGTCTCTAAGTTAAAAATGCAGGGGTTAACGTTAAAAAATAAGTTTTCTTAAAAAGACTTCTCAACGTTTTGCCAGACACCGCCAAAGTTGTTTGTTCTTGATGTATTTGAATTTTCATCAGAGTATTTCCGTACAGAGTTGAATATTTAATTTTTCCTTGCTTGCATACATCTGCATTTAAAAATTATTTGTTTGAAGAATGGTTCATGCATCTTAAATCCCAAATTTAGAATGTTTCAATTTTCAGGTCGATTCCTTTTTGTCATGTGAATAAACTGGAGGAATAATTACATATAGTAGAAGTATTTGGGAATGCAGATACTGGCAACTGAAGAACACCACAAAAGGTGGACAACGCTGACAAACCAGCGTAATTGTGCGAATGTTGTGGGCGCGCACCGGTATCATACAACGTTGTGTGTACTGCATTTAGTACAGCAGATAAATTGAACCCCAAAATGAAATGAAACAATGCAGTTAATTTTGCGTGAATGTATCATTTGTATATTTTCTATCTCATTCTAAAATTCGTGCGTAAACAGAACACTCAGCCAGCCTTTAACAAGGGAAATTTCGTCCTGGTCCGTAAGCATTAGAAGGTATTTTTTCTTATAAGTTAACTCGAAATTGTAATATTCAGATTTTAGGTTATATAGCATATAATGAATTCTATATTTTAGAAAGTTTTGTTTTGGTGTTTACAGGCATAATGAAATGCAACACCTTGGTACCAAAAATTTCATGGCACTGAAACTCGTTTTGAAAAAATGTTACTAATATAATAATAATAATAATAATTAATAATAATAAAAAATAACAATAACAACACAACAACAACATTTGCACATGAAGGGAATGTTGACATTTTGTTGTATTTTGCAGATGCAAGTAAAATGGACAAAGTTCAGTAAATTAAAATTGGAAGACGAAGACAGTAATAGTGTCAAATATTCAAAGTAAATTCTAAGAGTTTGTTCGTGTACTACATGAGAAAACATAAACTCAAGACTCCGATGCAAAGTTCATACCATGGCTACTTGGAAATTTTTATTTTCTCGTGTATATACGTATATACATTTAATGACAATTGTCGTTTATGACAGGTTTTTCTCTTCTTTAATATTCTTAAAGTAATGTTTCTGTTCTGTTATTAGAAAACCGAAAATTGGAAAAAGTTTAAAAACTGTACTGATTGGGAAAGACGACAGCTGGCAAGAGGATAGGCAAGACAGTTAACTCAGCCCACCCCAAGAAAATTGGAAACTTTTCTCAAAAAAGTCTGTGCCATTCTGTAGCACTAGTTTAAATGTTAGGGTATGATTAATCTCAAAGATGTACTACAAATGTACCACTGCATTTGGATTAATCATTGTGCTTTGTGTTTTTCAGTTTGTCAGTCATGAAACGTGTGTTTTCTGTAGAAAAGACGAAAGTCCAAACCATTGGAAACTCGGAGTTTGGGTGTATACGTCGCCAAACAAATGTATTCTGGTTCTATTTTAATGCGGGATGAACGCATTAACCGTTGACCAAACTAAATTATGGAATTAATGTAAAATCAACGATGTGATGAATAAGGATATGATGGAGACAGTTGTACAGTAAGTAGTAATAAATGCAGTGTAGTCAGACAGTAGTAACGAACTATTGTTTGACATTTATCCACGAGACTAAGAAAACATCTGAGCCCATCACCTTCGAAAAGTCATTCCATGGACTGCCATACACAGAATTGAAAGCTATCAGAGGCGTGACGACATGCACGCCGACTTTTACAAATCACAATTATGTACACAATTGGATAAATAATGAGGTTTTTTCCCGACACTTTGTATTTCTCTAACATATGGTAAGAAAGAATGTTCTCAACAGATGCTGAAACGTGGACCGTGCGCAGGTAGTTGAGAATGCAACATGCCTCGTTCTTTACTATTGTGAAATGAATCGTTGAGATTCATACATTGTCAGAAATGTGCAATAAAATTTAAGCCGATACACTTTCAGGATTTTCAATCAGCTAAAAATTAGCATTGAAGTGTAGGACAAGCTTTAGAAAGGGAGAGAAATAAGTAGATTTGAAACGACTGAAATAATGCATAACTTATGAACATGTTACTCTATTCTGCCAAATTTAATAAAAAAAATTGGAACGGTTTAAAAAAATAATGGGTACGTATTTTTTAAGAATTGTGAAGATTTCACTGAACATTGTATAAAATGACTTCACTGTAACATGATGTATACGTGAGATGAAAAATTAGGACATTATTTGAAGATGTTTTTCGGAAAAATAGTATGTACAGTTCAAGTACGGTTGTTTGGTCTCGTCTGTTTGTTTGGTCTCTTCTGTCTGTTTGTTTGGTCTCTTCGGTTTGTTTGGTCTCGTCTGTCTGTTTGTTTGGTCTCGTCTGTCTGTCTGTTTGTTTGGTCTCGTCTGTCTGTTTGTTTGGTCTCGTCTGTCTGTTTGTTTGGTCTCGTCTGTCTGTTTGTTTGGTCTCGTCTGTCTGTTTGTTTTTGGGCTCGTCTGTCTGTTTGTTTTGGTCTCGCCTGTCTGTTTGTTTGGTCTCGTCTGTCTGTTTGTTCGGTCTCGTCTGTTTTTCTGAACTCTGAAATTTCGGAAATGTATGATTTTTTTTTCCGGCAATTTCTTGCAACTACAATTTTGAAGATACTTTTCTTCAAATAAATTTTGTGTCCATAAATAGTTTTGTCATTAAGTTTACATAGATATTTTGTAAGTTTTAATTTTCGTGCTTGCAATATTTGCAATTTAAAAAATAAAAAACAATGGTTCCAATTTTTTTTTAAAGTTTTGGTAGTTGGTGCCAAACGAACCCTATACGGTGAAATACACGCCATATTTCTCTATTCTTTTGTTTTTCAAACTTCAAATGTAATTTTTGATTTATCCTTCATGTCGGTTATACTTTTGAGGCGGTTTGTTCGTATTATATTTAGTAAAGTACTTTCAGTAATGTCAAATAAAGTTTCCAACAGCAGTTTCCCGGGAAAAAAAACTCAAAATTCCGCATTTTCAAAACGTCCCAACGCCATTTTTTCAAAAAAGTCCAATTTAATTTTCAATAGATAGTGCTTATTATTCCTATTAATGTGAAGTTGTTATTTTGGAGTATCATTTGTTTTTTTAAAAATTTAACAAATGTAGTTTTTTCATACCTCTCACGCCGTTACATTTCTATTGATTTTAATACATTATAGCATTTGGGAGTGGAAGTGCTCAATGACTTCCAATGAAGGTTTCTAGAGCTCCATAGATGCTTGTGAAAAAAGCTTAAATTTGCATATACAGCAATACCTAATCACCATTTTCTTAAAAAGGCTTACATTTTCAATGAAAAATTTTTATTTAGAATGAGGGTTTTACTCTTCTTTAATATTCTTGAAGTAATATTTCGGTTCCGTATTAAGAAAGCGAAATGTTGAAAATTCAAAAAAGTTTTGGGCAACGATAGATGGCAGCTGGAATGAGGATAGAGCAGCAACGTAAAACGAGTCCACCAAAAAAAAATTAGAAAAATTTATTGGAGAAAGTCTGTGCCATTTTTTTATACCTCTAGTTAACAATGGTAGTTGCAGAGCCAGGTCTCACAAATGGCTGAAATTGATGTCAGGTGTGACTACAGGAATAGTGTCACATCGTTATTAATTCGGAAATAGTGTCCTTATTTTCTGTGAATTGCTGAAATTCCCAATTGCAATTAAATAAGGAATAATATTTTGTTATGTATGTATTTGTATGTTTGTTTTACAATAAGTATTCGTTAAGTGTTTTCAGGTAGTTTCATTTCATGCGACATAGAAAATCGACAGAACTATTACGAGCAGGAAAACGCCCAACCATATCGCTGTGTCATAATATGATCCAGGTAATTTTTTTTAATATGACGGGTGTTCAGTATCGTTTCTTCGAAAAAGCCAATACTGCCTATAAACATGTGTTGAAAAAAAGACAATACATTTGTTATTTTAAGTTTTTTTTATGTTAAGTATTTTCAGGTAGTTTGGGGTATTTCCACAATTGCGTGAAAAGGCATCTTGAAAATTCGCTCTGAATGTTAAACGTTAAAAATCACAATTTTGATTGACAAATGTTGTTTTTTGCCTATAATGAGCATTTGTAAAACATTTCAGATATCTTCTGTCATTACAACGTGTGTAAGCTGGTGGCATCATCCCCCCCTTTATTCATCAAAAAATTCCCATCGCATAACAGCTTTGGTAAGAGTTTGTCAATGCAGAGTCTTCGTGAGCAAGGGACAATTACTGATTTCTTAAACATGTTCTTTCTTTTAATAACCTGTGTGCTTTTGTTCCTATCTCTTTAGGGAACTTGTATTCCATGAGGGTGAAGATTACTACCACACCCTTGGGAAATTTGATACATTGAAATCTCACAGTTTTAGAAAAAGGCGACACAAAAATCTTTGTCAATATAAAAAGAATACATAACCCTGTGTCCAGAAAATTTGTAATATTCATAGTTCTAATAAGAGATGTGTATTAGTGCATAAGTAACAGTATCATGCAACGAAATGACATCTAGTGACCTTCTATGAATTGAAACGACTGCAACCATACTCTTTCTCATCTTGCTAATAACGATAATGGTTTATATCATAATGCAACTTTTCTTTACTCTTTGATCACCACTTGAAAAAAGTACCTAGTCAAACGAAGTCAGAGGTTCGAAAAAAATATCTAATTTTTAAAATTAAAATATTTAATGAAAAGAGCCCAAATCTATGGAAATCTCTGTAACAACACACCCCACTAAAACAGTCAACAAGATTTCTTGTTATGCTTCGAAGATTAGAAAGTGAACAAGACTGGGCAGTCCAGACAGGAAGAGCGGACGGAGGTATGTGCTATGAATTTATTTATTTATTTTAATTATTTTCGTAAAAAGCAGTAAACTGCGTATGACGTCTATGGAAAAAGTGTGTGTGTACATTTTCAAAATTCTGTGATCCCTACCCCAGTCTTATACTACTTAAAATTGAAAAAACTCCATGTAATAAAATCTATTTTCAAGGATAAAGGCAATAAATTTGGTCGTATCCATGTTGTCCTTCGGGAAAAATACTTCCTGCCCCGACAACATGGAAACGATAATTGAATAATTGTATTTCCCACTGAATTCTAGAAGACGTGCACAGAAAATGAAGTTACATTCCAGAAGCAAAACAAGGGCCATCTCAGCATTTGCTCAATGGATCAGGGAAACGACGAAAAACCTGATCGAGATGGGGGGTGATCAGGGAAACTGAACGAAAAACCTGATCGAGATGGAGAATGATTTGACATTTTCTTTCCTTTCAGTCTAGACTTAGAATCAGGCGCAGGTTGTCTGCAGCACAAGATGGAACAGTCGGCAGCAACTAACAAGAAAGTGAGAGGTGATAGAAGGAAGAGGAGGTGGAAAGGAGGCTGAAAGGAAAACTTTTTTTGAGGACGATCACTACCAAAGGAAAGCATTTAAAACCTATTTACCTACTTGTATTACGTCTTTTTGAATTATTTATGTTAAACATAATTTTATCACGGCTAGTTCAATTATCTCAAATTTTTCTAAAATACGAAAATTATAATTACTTTCAAGGAAGGGATTTTTCCTAAAATACATGCGCCTAAAAATCAACCGCTCGGTGTGAGACCCCAGCTAATAGAAATTTCAAATGGGATTATATTTTTGACGAAGGGAGTCGCTATCATAAAAAAACTAGTGGTGCTAAAACAGCAACTACTTTCTCGCCTTCAGTAACAGTTGTGTAATACCATAATTTTTCTTCGAATTAACACATGCCATCATTTTTGTAAAACTCATTGTAAATCTAGAAATTTGTGGAAAACTCAATATTTTCAAGCATTTATAAACAAAAATTTCACAATTATACTGCTTTCATGCAACAAAAGTTACAACAACGAGGTAGTTAAAGAAATTCAGCTCAGATTCGCGACGGAATGCCATTGTTACATTCCAATTTGATATTCCTAAGCTTTTATTTCATTTCAAATAAATTTTTAAATTCTAAAAGATAAATTTGTAAACGTACAACAAAACTTGAATGTAAAGAAAGAACAAAAAAATATGAAATAATATACAAATTCTATCTTGCGTAGCTTCCACTACTTGGGAAACCTTACATATTTCTTTCACGAAGCCCAGGATATTTGGAGCTTGCGACTAATTTTGACGCCAATTTCTCAAACTACAGACATTCAATATAACCTTATTAGAAGATATGTTTTTGATGAATATTTAATTTTTTTTAAATGGTATCTTTACAATTGTAGAAAGGCTCCGAAAAAAATAGTTTTGAATTTTCCAACAATCCAGCATTTTAACTAACATTAAACCTGCATAAAATTAAGGACATTGTTAATAGATATTAGAACTAATTGTTACCCTATACATTTAATTATATATCTTTATTATGTATTTTTAAAGAACTGTTTGTTGTGTGGGACATAGGGCATTTCGAACAGGCGAGTTCAACATTTATCAATCTGTTTAAGGCGATTGGTTTCAAACACGAACAACACTGCGTACTCAGTATTATATTTGTAAGTGGTCTCTAACCTGTAGGCACGCAGAGAATTTATCAACAAATATTTAGTTCAAGCAAAGAAAAAACCCAAACGACATGCTATAAATTGGAACATAGAGATAAATTTAATTAGAACTAATTGTTTACTCTATCTTTGATTTAACTGCTTTGTATTTATTAAATAATGTACCAAACTTTGTTTCTTGAAACTCATCGACTTTCCAGACAGGAAATGCGAGAGTACCAACGAGAGCAATGTATTAAATTGTTTAAAATTTGAATGCGTTCAGTACCAGCATGTTACACTGAATAAATTGATAAATGTTACCGTAATTATATAAGCATTGTTTAAACTGCATCAGAGTTATCGAACTAAGCCAGATACACAAATTCGAAAATACAGAGAACCAGACAGCAAAATCACATAAAATTCGGAACATAGTTAATGGATGTTTAGAACCATTTTTTACTCTATACACGATTTAATTGTTCTTGTCATGTATTAAACAATAATTTTTTTATACTTCGTTGTTGTGGAACCTCATCGACGTTCGAGCAGGAAGTGCGAGATTTACAACGAGCACGAATATCTAAAATCTATTTAATAATTGAATGCACATTCAATACTAGTTTGTTACATTAAAGAAAAATTGATAAATGTAGCCGTGAATTATAAAAACATTACTGAAACTGCATGGGAGTTATCGAACCAATCCAGATATTCAAATTCGAAAATACATAGAACCAACTAGCACAATCACATATAATTAGGAACATAGTTAATAGATATTTAGATTAATTTTTTTTATATATATATATATATATATATATATATATATATATATTATTTAATAAATGACAAGAGCAATTACATCGTGTATAGGGTAAGAAATTAGTGCTATATATCTATTAACTAGTTCTTAATTTTATGTGATTGTGCTCGTTGGTTCTCCGTGCTCAAGACCAAGTCATCTCGCTTGGTGCCACTATAACTGCCATGCAGTTTTAATAATTTTGTATAATTTAAAACAAGCATTTATCATTTTTTCTTTTCTTGTAATAAACTAGTATTGAACATTGTTAATTATTAAATAGAATTTAGGTATTAGTGCTCGTTGGTACTCTCTAGCATTTCCTGTTCTAGTATATTCAAAATTTATAACTGTGAAGTTTAAAAAAATATTAATGAAATAACAAGAGCAATTAAATCGTGTATAGAAATAAAAAAAGTTCACAAACGGCCATTAACTATGTTCTAAATTTCAATAGCGGTGTACTGTAGTTCTCTGTATTTTCGAATTTAATCTGACGTTCGATCAATTCTGATGCGGTTTAACAATGTTTATATAATTCCGCAACAACATTATCATTCTTTAGTGTAATATGCTAGTATTGAACGATAAATTCAGAAAACACAAATAAATTTCTATACCAGTTCTACTTCATAATTCTCATTTAGTACTTTTGCATTTCCTGTTCGAAAGCCGATGAGTTTTCATGAAAACAAAGTTTTAAAATATGTGTTATTTAATACATGAACATTTGAATACAACTTTTGCAATATCTACTATATATATATATATATATATATATATATTCATTTATTGCTTCTACTTTAGACATATGCGTCAAGCCCCTTAGAGGGCGTTAGGCGCTTGCGCTTCAAGGAGTAATCCTCATTACTGCGCTTGTTTTTTTGTAGGTAATCCTCCGTTAACGCATTATCTGTCGCGTCTCGTCGTATTCGATTTGTCAAAGAGGACTATAGGTAGCATCTCCCATGCAGCGCCTCTACCACTGCTCTGCGTCACTACCAACGGCCCAGAATTAGGAAGAGATATGAGTTAGGGGTGGGTTTAGGACCCCACTTCACATAGAGTTGGACTAGCTGCTTGTGGAAGCCGAACTCGTTTTGTTGGAACAATTACCGCTGATATCGGCGGAATCGAACCCGGATCTCAGTGGTGGAAGGCTTGCGACTTTGCAATGAGCCGCGAGTTCAGTTTCTTTAAAAAACCTATATTGTTACGATTCTAGGTGGTGAATTAAAACTCGGGTATATTGTGACAAAAACATATGTTTCTTTTCTTAACACAATCACTGAAAAGAGTTTGAATCAAGTGTTGATATCTATTATATATATATATATATATATATATATATATATATATATATATATATATATATATATTAATAGATATTGCAAAGTTGTGTTCAAATGGATATTGCAAAAAGACGGGTTTATATTGCAATGCACTTAGATGACACATAGCAACGCGAACTCGTCTGAGACAGGTGCGGGAGTCACCCAGGAGAGCTGTAAAGTAAACACACTGGAGGCACCGCAAGGCAAAATCAACAAGTTTGTTTGGAGCAGAGATTGCACCATGTAATGCAGAAAAACAATAGAGAAGAAAAACAGCGAGCTTTGAAGGGTGGACAAGATTGGGAATTAGGGCATTCCGTCTCGAGTCATTAATTGGTAGGCAGATCGCTCGCGCGCTGATAAGTTGAGTGTATTTGTGGAACTTAGAAAGTATCTTGAGGTTTATTTATCTATTTTATTTTACGTCAAAAAACAGTTAAAACTGCGTATGACGTGCTATGGGGAGAAGTGAATTGTGTGCGAGGTTAATTATCAAATCGGGACTTGTGATATTTCGAGAGAGTTAACATTGAACTTGAACGTAGAATATTTCCGCATTAGGTGTGCCACTGGAACTTGTAAAATGTACGTGTTGTACTATTGTGAACTCGGAATTGTAATATTTTCATGAGTGAACTGGAAAGAGAGCTGACTGAGCTGTGGGAGTGAACTGGAGCTTAGAATATTTTCGCGATGGAGTTACAAGAACTGACTTACAAATTTAGATAGATAGAAATTTATTCTACAATTGGGCAGATGATGCCCGGTGGCAGAATTATGAACAAGTGAATTATTTTACCAGTGAATTATGAATTGCCAGGTTAGATGATAGAAAATAATATTAGAGGGATATTATTCCGACTTGGAAAACGCAATCAGTTTGAGATAGGTGCCCACCTGAGGTGGAAAACAAAGAATATTGGCAGAGCTTGTGAAGTGGTTAGAGGAAGTTTCAACATGGTCGCTGATCATCGTGGACTTCAACAAGAAGGAAGATTGGTCTACTCTACGTGGCGACATCGAGCGACGTACGCGGGAACAGGCAAGAAAGGATGATAGGTTCTATAACTCTATTATTGCAATAACGAGAAAAATGGTCATGATCTAACGATGAATTGTAATAATCAATGATAATTGATAACTTTGGCATGCATAATAAATTGTAATTCATAGTTTTTGAAAAAACTAATTCTCATTTGCCATTACATGCAATCCTTGAGTAGACATTTCAGAATTATTTTCAGATTCCTCACTACTCCGTATGGATGGCAGATTGAGTAATGGGTTAAGGAGTAAGAAGCAAGAATTATTTCATAAAAACCCGTCGACCGTGCTAGCGGGATTTACTTTTATTAGTAACTATCAGAACCCGGCAGACGTCCTGCTCTCTCTTCTTTCTCTTTTTCCCCTCATTCTCTCTCCCTCTTTTTCCATCTCTTGCCTCTTCACTTTTTCCATTCCTTTTTTATCCCGACCTCTCTTTATCCCTCTCTCTCTCTTTCCCTTTATATTTCCCTCTTTCTCATTTCCCCTTTTTTCTCTTACACCTTTTTTGTCTTCCCCTTTTTTCTCTTTTCCCTTCTCTTTCTTTCCACTTTCATCCTTTCTCCCTCTCTCTTTCCCTTTCATTTTCTCCCCTCTCTCATTTACCTTTTCCCCTTCTCTCGCTTTCCTCTTATTTCTCTTTTCCCATTCTTTCTTTTCCCTCCTCTCTTTTTCCACTTTGTCCGTTCTCCTATTCTTTTTCCTCTCCCTTTTGCCATCTATCGTTTTCTTCTCTTTCCTCTCTTTTTTCCTTTTTTTGCTTTCTATCTTTTTCAACTTCCTTTATAACTCTCTCTTTTACCCCACTCACTCTTTCCCCGTACTCTTTTCGCCGTTTGTCCTTTTCTCTGTTTAACTTTCTTTTTACTCTCTCGTTTTACCCTGTTTCATTTTCCCTACTCCTGTCTTTTCGTCTGTTTCCTCTCTCTTCCCTCTGTATTTTCCTCTCTTTCTTCTTTCTACTTTCTGTCCCTCTCTTTCCCTATATTTTCTGTCTTTTTACATGTATCTTTTCCCCTTCCCTTTTCCCTCTCACTTTTTCCATCCCTCTCTCTTTTCCTCTCTCAATTTCTCTCCCTTCTTTCTCCCCTCCCCTCTCTGATTCCCTCTATCTCTTTCCCTCTCTTCTCTCTTCTTCCATTGCTGGTTCCTCCTGGCTTCCTTGGCCTCGCCCCGCGTCACACGGCAACGCTCAGCAATGATGAAACTGAGTTCCCATGACTGAGAATTGAATTTAACTGAAGCGCCAACTTGTGACACAGAGCCTTCTAATGGTGTTACAAAAAACAGTATAAAAACCTCCATGAAAACACATAGAAGTACCAACTTTCATGGAGATCGGTCACGGTCATTCCCTATGCTTCCTCTGTGGTTCTAATACACCGCTGCTGGCCTCTGGCGGATATTTGAAACCCGCCTCTTAGCGTCAGGCGAAGAATAAAGACCGTGGTGCATCTACCAGCATTTTATTTAAATTATTTATTTTCCGCATTTGTATTGTATTAATCTTTACCAAACTTTACAAGGACACTGCGTCAAATCCTGAAGAAGAGCCTGTAAATATTTCGTATCTGTTCATACACTCATTTATGTGGAATTGATGTCGATTACATGTCGTTGAATTCACTTTTATTAGTATAGAAGATTTGTTTCACGCGGAGAAGCGGATATATATATATATACATATATATATATATATATATATATATATATATATATATATATACACACATACATATATACATACATATATACATACATATATACATACATACATACATACATACACACATATACATACAGCGAGTTGATTACGGCTGACACCGCATCTCGTTTCTCGATCTCCATTTTTCACTATCTTCCCAATCACCCTCCTGTAGTCCTCAGGCAGCCATCGCGTCTTGTACGTGTTGGAGCCAGCTTCTTGGTGGTCGACCCCGTTTTCTTCTCTCGGGAGGAATCCATTTCCATTTTAATTTAGGCCAGAACTTAGGAGAAATTATGCATACTCTACTCTTTGCCGACGATCGTGGCCGGGGATATGGATGACTTGAGTTATATGCTCCGTAAATTGAAAGAGGAATATGAAAAGGGAGTTTAAAGATTAATATGTCTGTAACTGAATATCTGAAAGTGGGAGATGGCGAGCTGGAAGATATAGACATAGAGATAGAAAAAATTAAAGGTTGTACAAGTTTTAAATATTTCGGGGTCACCTTTCACATCATCTGATGTAAAAGCTGTGATGACATTAATAATAAAATTGGACACGGTAAAAGAGCGATACGGCAACTAAACCCAAAGCATATTATGTACTCCTCAGTGGTTGAAAGTATCACTACCTATGGCTCAGATATATGGGAACTGAATAAAAGAGAACGAAACAGACTTCTTGCACTTGAAATGGATTTTTGGAGAAGAAGCACTGGCACTTTAAACTGGAACGCGTACGAAATGAGAAAATAAGGAATATTATTGGTGTTAAAAGATTATTTAAAGCCGTTAGCGGGCGTTGAAAGATCAGCGTCCGCTAAACCGGGGGAAATAGCGGGACTTGGCGGGGCCCGCTAACACTTCGAGTTCGATTTTGAGTTGACGCATGCGCAGAGACCCAAAAATGTCGATAGCAGCTCGCTAAGGCGTGCTGCTAAGTGGTGTGCTCTATGGCGTGCCCAAACTCTCTTTTAGAGACATAGCGTACAGCAGTTAGTGTACAGCACTATCGATCTTCTCCGCGTGAGCAGATTCACAAAACTGATGCGAAACGTGAACTGCGCATGCCCGGAACATCGATAGTGCTTTAACGTTCGAACTTTAACTCTCTAATAAATTACCGTATTTGCCGGTGTATAAGACGCACTTTTTTCCTTCAGGAACTCGTCAAAAAATAGGATGCGTCTATACAACGGATGGGATATTTATATAACTATTTGTTTAGTAAGTTTAGTATATAGCATTACGAAATCAAATTTTTGTACACTGAAAAACAGGAATTTGTATTTCTACCAAATTGATTATTACAGAAACTAAAAGTAGTGCAAGAAGAAAGAATGCTGAAAATTTTGTTGGGCGAACGTCATGGTGCAGAAGGGTCTTTCCATGCGTACTATTTCTTGTCCGACGAGAGAATTAAGTATATAGATGTAAACGAACCGGAATATATCCCTCCGCCGAAGCGCATGAATCGACGCCTCTGCTGATATCTGACAGTTGTCAACACTCCGCTATCACCGTCGCGCTTGTCGTGGCGATCTCGAGTTCATCCACACGTTGCAGAACATCCTTCTATCTATGGAAATCTGCAGCATGCGCGGAACAAAGCGACTATTGCAAGATAGGGAACGACATCGAGGCACGCGAAAGAACAAATTCACTCACCACATTATTTCTTGATATGGATGAATTATATTAAATTATTTTTTAATGTTAATAGTAATGTAATTTTATTGCCAATATGACTAGGAAATTCATGCACTCAACGAAAATCGTGGGTTTCCCGTGGTTTGAATGTGAATTGCAGACTTTTTTGTTAATACACAGAGGCAAACATTTACCCAAAAATTATACTTAATTAAGCATGAAATTTTCGACACAAGTGCCAGAAAAAATCTAGGGTGCTACAGGTGGCGCCAGTATTTTACGTAGTAAAATTTTCTAATATCCTCCATGTGGGCTAGCTGTACGGTCCTGCCCACCATCCTCTTGGCGGCTGTCATCTAGTATCATTAAGAAGTTCATTTTTTGAATTTTCTCCTTCTATTTCCTATAGAACCGAAATATTACTTTAAGAATATAAAGAAGAGTTAAACCTCGTCCTAAATAGCAATTTTCATTGAAAAATTTCGAGCCGTTTTTATGAAAATGGTCGTTTAAGCGTTACTGCAAATGCGAAATTTGAGCTTTTTTCTGATAATTTTTTGAGTTTTCAAAAAATGTCTTGTGACGTCATTTAAAGCACATTAACTCACAAATGCAGTAATGCATACAAATCGATGAAATGTGATATTAAGGGCGTGAGAGATATTTAAAGAAATTACATTTGTGTAATTAAAAAACAACAACAAAGAATACACCAAAATGAACTTTACGTCATATTAAACAGTGCAATTAGCACTATCCATTGGAAAAGTGAGAAGAAAAAATTTGGTGCCATTTTTGAGAAAATGGCTTTTGAACTGTACAGAAAAGCGGAGATTTTTATATCATTTTAACAAAGCTATTGGTTTCGAAACTTGAATATGACTTATATTTAACATATACTTATATGAGTTTATTTAAAGCACTGTAATGATTTACGATCCCCAATGGTGTACATTTGGATGATAAAACAGTTCAAAACATTTACAGCAAAAGAACGCCATAGTGAAAAATAAAACTTCGATTGAGGAAGAGAATAAAGCGAACCCGATACTTGTGCGAGTTTGGACTGTAAAACATTCAGATCGGCTGTGATTTAGAAACATTTTGAAAGTTATCCCAGTGAAATCATAAGGCAATAAAAGTTATTGAAATTTTGTATTTCGTATATTTTGTTAAGGAAAATATTAATGGAGTCCATTGTTGGAGCGATAAAACGCTTATAAAGAAGAGGGTTTTCGAATACTGCAAGAGAACGCGATAAAATAACTCAAATTCAGACTTTCGAGGCAAGAAGAAAATTGGCTGCATCAGGTAAAATTTATCATTTAAATATCTTGACGAGAAGTATCGAAAGTTTTAATGAAACAGATAAATTAATTCAAGCAAAAGCTTAGCCAGAAGAAGCGATTAGCGAACAAATGCAGTGCGTTCCATTTTCACATTCAAAAACGAAAACAGGGAAAATAAGGATTTTGACCAAAAGAAAGCAAAGAGAAAACATCAAATTTAGGAAATTACCGGGAGAATTTTATTGAAACTAAAACGGAAATAAAGTGTTTCGGAAAACGTTAGGAATTAAATATTTTTGAGAGAACCAAGGTGACGCGATCGTCAGTTATCGAGCGATCGGGAAAAGTTGTAGCAAGAATAACAATACTGAGTTGAAGAGATTCAGTCAGAATGTGCCTGGACTTGGTGAAGGCAGGATGTGTATTCGCGTAGGCGATTCTTGAAAATTTTTGTAAAATGCAGAGATTATGAACATCATCCGAAATAGTAACCGGGAATATTTACGTACGTTGTGTAACAGTCGTGGAAAGAAAATTTCATAAAAAGAAGAATTTTTCGGAACTATTCTGAAATTCGGCAACGCCCGCTGGACTTGCAGGCGAGCGGCGGTACGAGAAATTTTGCAACGGTGGGGAGCGCGACGTTGCATTGATGAATGGAGGCGCGGAATTTGATTCCGGAATTCAGTGAGTTTTTAATAATTTGAAGGGTTTATAAAAAAAAATGGCAGCATGAACTCCGACCTGCATGAGTGAACTGTGATGCGTATGCGAAGTGTTCCGGAACTGATGGCGACAACGGGAGGCGCTGTTGGGGCGTGAATCATCACCCCCCAGACACGCAGATTCGTCGCAGAACAACATCATACGTAAACCAAAATATTTTGACATTTTGTTTGTTTGTTTTGATTGAAGAAGCTCTGTCGAAGACCAAGTCGTGTAATTAATAGGTTTTAAGACGGAAATCTCGACAGAATGCATTCTGGGGTTTAGTTATATGTGTGAATGGTATTTGTTTTGTTGTTGTAAATAGTTTGCGTGAATGAAAGAGTATATATATATATATATATATATATATATATATATATATATATGTATTGTGTATTGAGGGAGGAGAAATGTTTATTTTGTTGTTGTTTTTGATGCTGGGTTGTGTTGATGTGTGTGCCGTTAAATTGCAGTGCTGTTGCAGCACTAAATAGTGCAAATTGAAGAGCATGATAGCAGGCGATGGAATAAACTTCATGGCCATTTTGGGAGTCATGATTCGCAAAATCAATATGTTTTCGCAATCATTTATGTAGCATTAGACTGATCCGCGCGTGAACGCAGTACCTTGCTCGCGTCTGTACAGACGCACCGCAGACTCACGCCCAGGTAGTAAGGCCAGGTAGCTAGCAGAGGCAATTGTAGTGGGAAGGAAAGTTGTGTATGTGGCAACCCAACGCGAGGCTAGTGTTTATTGGTTTGTTCGTAAGAAGGGTTAGAAGTAGAGACCGTTTATTAACGTAACAGTATAACGTGACGGGCGTGTAGAGAGAGGCCGCCCAACCCGTACAAGTGACCGCGACGTGTGGGCGGGTTTATAGAAAGATGGGAATCCATTACAAGTGGGAGTGGAAGCGAACCATTACAAGTGCGCCCAACGGTGGGGCAATGAATAATAGGGGCAAATAGAATAGATGATAGGAGAGGGCAGGATATAGATAAAAGAAGTAAGGAGGGGTCGCAAGTGGAGCGAACCATTACAAGTGGCGCCCAACGTGTGGGCAGGTTTATATATATAAGGAGGAGAGGAAGGGTGAAACCCGACCTATTACAGCACATATACTCATAAGAAAATGTACTATAATATGAAGAAATCGCCCCTAACGTAAATATTACCGACGTGGGAGACATGTTAAAAAAATTACATTTTTGTAATTTTTGAAAAAACAAATCTCATCAAATCTCGTGTCCTCTGTAATACTCTCATTACATATATTACCAAGTATTACAGAGGAAATGAGACTTGATAGTTATAGATATTATAGTATATAAAAATTGAAAATAAGAGAACAAGCAGAAGGAATCGTTCAAGTACATTTATCGGCAGTGCCAAAAATTTGATATAAGTTTATGTTTGGAATGTTTTGAAGTTATCATACTCCCAAATGACAGCACTTCATTTAAATTTTTCATATAATTATTTTATTATATTTATTCTTTTTCTTTAAATAAGTGTTGTACCATTTTATTTTCATAAAATTTATGGTTCTTTTTATTACCAACAAACATTTTCGAACGTGTACCACGTTTTGTAGAAAATGAATACGTAACTGAGCCATTTCACGTCAAATCGCACGAAAAAGACCAACATTTGACCATCATACTTTTAATTATTTTCTATTTTTTTATTTATTACATGGATCAAATAAGTTAACACCTATATTTTTATTTTTTCTACCTTTATTATTTTCAGAAATATTGCATGATGAAATTTGCTGAAAATGACACGCATCACTAACTTAAAAATATCACATATTTTTGAATACACTAATTATACAAAGTCCGTTCAAATTCCATTCGAAATTTAAAAACACGTTTCAATTTTGTGATTTTGCAAAATATTTAATTTCCTAAATTTTCAATTTTTTTTAAAAATGTAAATTTTGAATATTGAATATTTTTGTAAACTCGATGTGCTAAGTTTTTAAAAAATATTTATAAACTAACTAGAGAATTGTTGACAACTCCAGAAAAAATCAAGGTGGGTCTCAGTAACTTTAAGAAATTTTAATTTTTTACGAACCATTGTAAAGTAGATTGCTGCTACAGACGCGTTTCGTACGTAAATGGCGATGGGTTTCTTTGGATGAAGCAATAATTTAAGTAGTTTTTGAGGTAGTACAACTTAACGATTGTGTTTGGTTATTAAATGACTGATTCTTCACCGACGTTATGACTATTTTGAAATTTTCTGGTCCCTCATTACTTACTTCAAATATTTGTACTCGCTTACCTTAGAATTCCGGAACTTACGGCACAATGCACAGTTCTAATGCCTTAGCGAATTTACTTTCAAGTCTGGACAAAATTCATTTTCTTCATCCAAACTTTTTCGTCACTTTTATTACGTGTTTGGTTGCTGCGAAGTGTCGTTTAGTTTTATTGTATCTCTAACTTTCAGAAATTGTCAAAATTTGAATTTTCAATGTCTTGTAATCTGTTGAGTGAAAGGAATCAATAAGTTTCTTAATAATGTCTTTCTTGTCTAATTTTTCAATTGACGGCGAAAGATCTTTAGTGTGAAAAGAATTATCTGCGATAGCACTTTGTACAGTCTGAAATTTCTCATGGGAATATCGTTTTTGTTGCAATTTTTTCTTCACGAGGATATCTCCTATTGCAATTAAACTTTTGTTTATCTTCTCTACATTCATTTCGTAGACATTTGACGAACTGTCTGAAAAGCTTAAATTGTCATTTCCTTGATTTTCACTGTTTTCACTATATTCACTGGACTTTCCGCTACTTTCGTTAATGCCACGGGAGCCACTGATCTCGACGCTCTCTTCACTAACAAGAAGCATTTTTGGAAGCCGACTCCCTTTTTTTCGACATGAATAACAAATTCGCCAATTTAATGACTCCTCTAAGTCAAGTTTCACTAGTAAATCGTGGCTTACGCGACTTTGAGATTTTCTTTTCTTAAAATCGTGATCACAAAGATTAAATTGATTGTCCATAAATAGTTCTTTCATAAAGGTCGTATTGATTTTTTTTTAAAAAAAAAGTAGTTTTCGTGCAATAGTGCGTGCAATATTTGCAATTTTAAAAAATAACGAAAACAAGATTTTCTCATAAACCCGCTCCAAATTTTTAGTGGCGTTAGTGCCAAATAAACCCTATACGATGACATAAACGTCATATTGCTATATAGTTTTATTTTTTCAAAAATTACAACAATGTAATTGAACTTTCTCTCACGCCGATATTTTCGGCGATTTGTTCACATAATTATATTTACGAGTAAATGTGCTTTAAGTCATACAAAGTTTCTCGAAAACACAAGTTTTCTGTGAAAACGAACTTAAAATTCCGCATTTTCAGAAACGCTCAAATGCTATTTTCCCAAAAACGGCTCCAAATTTTTCCTTCAAACTCTTTGTACGGATAATGCTAAGTGCAGTGTTTAAGATGATATAAAAATCATTTTGCTGTATTCTTTTTTTTATTTCACAGATGTATCTTTTTAATATTACTCACACCTTTAATATGCATATTTCTAGCGATTTGTGTACAATATTGAAGTTCTGAAAGGCTACAGATGTTATTTTAAAGAAGTATGAATGATAGAAATTATGTAGATCGTTATAACGTTGAAAATCGGAGTTATTGTCGAAACGCTACACCATAAAATTGGTGTCAGCTGTGCAACGTGAACGTTACAATATACAATTGCTGGAACGTGAAACATGACAGAATAAAAATGGCGGCAGCGGCGAGATGTTGAATATTCGATGTTCAATATTGAAGATCGGAATGACGCAGTGAATAGTACTTAGCTGAAATCTCTCAATAACTTGTCCGGCCGAGTCAGCGGCGACTGCGCGAAATAACTGTCCCCCGCGCCTCCACCAACGCCGCTCGGCGCGCATGAAGGACGTCGACAATGCAACGCTCCTGCTCCTCCTCCCCCTCCTCCTCCTCCTCCTCCTCCTCCTCCTGCCCCCCCACCAACTAAAACTTTTGGATAAATCCAAACACTCTTTGAACACAAGTACAACGTTTTACTACCTCTCCAGTTGTGAGTAGTGATAATACAAATATCCTCACGAAACAATCAAACTTAGTGGGTTGTTTTCATATCGTGAAGCGAAATAAAAGACAATTGTTTTATAACTTCAATTCACTCACAGTTCAATTAATTATTGACTCAATTCTTATAAAGACAAATCCCAAACGGAGTAATTAAATTTACGATTAAAACTACTTAAAATGTGATTAAGTTTAGGATTAGTACTATTGATAAAATAAAAAAAAAATGTTGCGTTTGCCCATTGTCATTAGTATTCCCGAACACGGACTACAAAGTTAAATGAATACTTTCTGTCACTTCACTGAAGTATACGTTTATTGCCTAGAACCTAGTACATGAGGCATACTCTAAGATCCGCAACATACTTCATCGAGAAATGTGCAAAATGACATTTGGAAAATGGGAACAAAGGAGACACATCGACCGCCGCACACTAGAAAGAGTTTCCTATTCGCCTCCACGAACGCGAAGTTTCTCACTCGGGTCGGTCGGCGAACGCGTTTTCTCGGTCACATTTCTATATTTGCATTTATTCATTAATTTTTATGAGCTTTCTGCCGCAGGTAAACTGTAAATAGCGGTACAGAACTCAGTGAGGTTATTAGTTGCGCAGTAAAAGGTGTGATAACCTACCAGTTTTTTAAATACATTTTTGAATGAAACTAGAAATAATTTTGTATTGGAAATTATACTTTTTTGAACGAAACTAGTGTATAATGAAGATAAAATTAAAAATTGGGGCTGGTTCCGGGTTTGCTGTGCACCTTAGCCTAGACTTCCTCCGTTGCTGTGCCTTGACGTGATCCGATTCTCTTCCAGTCGATGCGCAGGAATGTTATCGTACACCACAAAGGAATCGTTTATATTATTTTGAGAAACATTTTAAAAGAAATTCTCTTAAAAGTGAGCGTTCCGTTTAAAATAATTCTCTTATTTAAAATAAATTTATTGCAAAATGTGGAGAACATAAATAACATATTTCAAACATTTTTTAAACATTATTCTTATAAAATGCGTTGGTAATTATGAGTTGGACAGACTCAAGGATGTTTTATGTTATCGCGAAAGCTGAAGACCCGAGCCTCGTCCTCAACGTGGACACGCGTAGCGAAGAGTCACAATTCTGCACGCGTGAACAAAATGGACCAGAAACTGCATTTCTACACAAAGAAATTTTCCAAAACTAGTGTTTAAACGTTCCGCGTAAATGATGAATCACTTCTATCGTTCACGACACAAGAATTAGAAGTGAACGGTACACAGTAGCATTAAGGAGGCCGTGACAGCAAAGGCCGAGGTGCACCGTAAACCCGGGATGAACAATTCATTCTTATATTCAAGAAAATGCCGAAAAAAAGAATGAATTTGCGACGACAAAAAAGAATCTCCACTTCTTAGATAAAATAATTTCACCAATTTTTTAATTCTAATTTTTATTTTTTCGTAACTTACCCATTGTGCAGTGTGCCATCGAAACTCGAAATCATATTATGCCGCATATAAATAAAGCCTTGAAGGTTGCTGTAAAACCTATCAGATTGTTGCGGGCCATAATTACATTATTTGGGCGATCTACAGCTGACTTCTCCGTATCGTTGATCTCGGTAGTTTGCCCAGCTGCTCAAAACGGGGGGGGGGATGGATGGAACCATACGAGATATCAGGGCATATCATGCTTAACGAAATGAAACACATTGGTATGGTTTTGAAATTCTGAATTGGCTAAAAACGATTTCTTAAATCTATACATGCGTTATTTTTACATTACAGAAGCGTTGACAAGGAGTGCACTAGGCGCGTAATGTGCTAGCCTGACTTGGATGCAAATGACTTTCACTTTTGACTAATAACCTTCGGCGGGCCGCAATAAATGGCACCATGGGCGGTCAGTTGGACAACCCTGTTCTAGAGAATACAAAATGAACATTAAACTATAATCCAATAAAGTATACCAAGGAAACACAGACCATTATTCATTATTTGTTTCCTATTTTACGTCAAAAATAGTTAAAAACTGAGTTACGGGCTATGGTGAGAAGTGAATTCTGCGCACGTTTTCGTAATTCTGTCATCTCTTCACTAAGCCACATACTAGTTGAATTTTGAATATAGAAGAACGAAACGTTTCTTGCAAGGTTTGTTAACAAACTATTCAAATTATAAAAATGTTCCTCTTTACATAAATTACATATAGAATGCATTGGTGATCGAAATAATCCAATGATCTTTAAATTAAAACAAACGTTATAGTTTAGTTTTAAACAAGCCAAGAAAAAGTAAAATCGTATACTGAACGCTTGCAAATATCCGAGATACCACTATTTCCATCTGACTCAAGTTTCCTACGCAAATTATTTATTTTAAAGAGAGACACATAAAAATGCTATTGTTCATCCAACAATGAAAGTAAAATAAATAAATAAATAAATAAATAAAACTTACCAATGCCATTCTGCCACTGAAGTCGGGGAAAAATCTGCTCCTCTCAACACGTGCACAAGAGTTAAGCCATTCTCCACGCTCCACACTGGCAGCACTACCACTCCACACTGGTTGACGGCAGACTGATACTTTAGAGCTGCAGGCACGTCCGAGGAAAGTTCGATTTTTCAGTCGTATAGTGACGTTCCAATGTGTCAGTAGAGGGCCTACAGGTAAACGATATATCGAACAAAATTCAAAGATCCTTGTTGGATGCTTTAGGAATAGGTATTACTATTTTGAAAGATTAGAAAAATCGAATTAAACGTAAATTTTATTTTCATAGGAACGAAGATTTAAAACAGAACACTTTTCACCAATTCTTTGGGAGTATTCCGAGTCAAACAAGCAAGTTCTTAATATAATATTTTTGTCGAGTATTTTTCGTATGAGTTTTTATTGCTCTGTAGGAATATACGACCTTGAATGTATTTTTGTTTTCATTAAATGACATAATAGTTTATTGCCATTATTTCAACTACAATTTCATTATGTTACTTTGGTTGAACACCGTTGAAAAATGTGCCTTTATGCCACTTACAAATATTTCTTACTGCTCGCTTGCCATAACATGCTTCTTGCACATCGTGTCCGACTTCAGCCAATGAGCTTCAGGCACCATTTTGCGTCACAATATTACCGAGAATTTTTAATGCAAGCATTTACCAAAACAAACATCACATTGTTACAAGTCATTGAAACATATGGAGCATTTTTCTAATATTGCAAATTTTATTTCAATTACACAGTCATAGTGTTACTTTTCGTTAAAAATTAACTTTATGCCACGTTCAAAATGTTTATTCTTTTATTTATTCATTTTACGTCAAAAACAGTTAAAAATGCATATGACGTGCTATGGGGAAAAGTGAATTGTGTGCACATTTTCAAAATTCTGTGATCCCTACACTAAGTCATATACTACTTAAATGTTAAAGAAAAAAAAACTCCCATGTAATAAAATCTATTTTTCAGGATAAAAAGGCAATAAATTTTGGCTCTTATCCATGTTGTCCTTCGGAATAATACTTCCTGCCGCGACAACATGGAAATGATAATTTGAATAATTGTATTTCCCACTGAATTCTAGAAGACGTGCACAGAAAATGAAGTTACATTTATGTCCAGAAGCAAAACAAGGGGCCATCTCAGCATTTGCTCAATGGATCAGGGAAACTGGACGAAAAACCTGATCGAGATGGGGGTCATTGACCAGGAGGTTGCAATGTTTCTAAACACTTCTTCCTCTCCATGCAATATTGTGGTCTGCGACTGGCCTGTCTTTTAAAATGAAGTGCCCGTATTGTGGTCACGTGGTTCGTGACGCAAACTGGTGCTGAACAGAACGAGTAAAAATGGGAACGTGTGTAAGGGGAGAGGATAGGACAAGGAAAAGGAAGGAAAGATCGCGCGCGCGGTCCGTGGCCTGTTTGGTAGGGTACTGCTCCGGCATTTGCCTGCTGTTCGGAGAAACCACGGAAAGCTACCGATCAGAGCAGCCGGACGCTAGAATTATCCTCCAGACAGATTGAATTCGACCTAGCTGAAATGCTAGTCGAAAATACTATCAGGACTCAAACCTAGGATCTCCCGGTCAGAGACACTGCAGTGATATCAGTTGACGCCCTGAGCTACCGCTACCGGTGACAGCTCCTCGAAAACAACATTATATATAATTCGAAAGTATTATATATTTTGGATGAAACTAGCAAATAATTGCTTCTGTACGTGTAGAGCCTTCTTTCAGTCTCTCAAATCCATATAAAGATCTGATCGGCAACGTACTCTACTCGGAAAACGCTTGAAGAATGGTATCTTAAACATTATAACGAATTTTTATTTCACATATTTTTTTTTTTTGCGTACATATTTTAGAAAATATAAGTACATAAATATGTACATAGTTTGCTTTTTTATTACAATAAATTCCGTTCCCTAATAATATTTATTTTTTACAGAGGATTGAAGACTTCCCTATCGTACTCCTGGGCATCTAGTACATAAGTGTGAACTATGAAGTTCTTCTAGGAATACCTCCCCTTAAATTCAAAATGTGAAAGTTGTATGCACTATATGAGATATTTTATTTGAACAAATAACAAAAATTACAACGTTTAAGCTAGAAAAAATTTGGCAATATATTTTAAACAATAAATTTAAATAAAAGTATTTAGGAATGGAATAATACAATTTCCAAGGTAAGCTTAAAAAGCTAAAAAAATGTTATGTTTAGTTAGTTTAATAAAATCACTTGTTGTTAAACACATGAAATAATAAATATGAATTGCAGTAGAACCTATTAAATGTTAGTTATTTGATTGATTTCATAGAGTCCTAACTTACAAATAGTGATTCTAATGAACTATTTAAGGTGAAAAATTAATAGAATGTTTTATGAAATATCAGACTAGTGTACCACGACTTATTGAATTACGATGGCAATTTCTTCGAGTTATAATTTCTTTTTCAATTTTTGACTTATTTTATCCCATTAATCCTGCCATCATGTCCTTTGTAGAGCACGCATAGTCAAAGCCGGCGTGTCACAAGGTTCCCCACTATTCCCTTATTGTTTAAGATGTATATACTGGCTACCCAGAACTGAAATACTAAAAAATACCACTTTACGCAGATGATACAGTCTTCTTTAACGCAAACTCAAATATTACCAACGCATACAGTCCAGAATTTGTCAAACGGACAATGAAATGGAGAATTGCTATAAACCCTAACAAATCACAGCCTAAAATATTCTCATTAAGAAAAATACATCAACCGCAACAAATTAAAATTAATAATTCTGCAATTACATGGCTTCATAATGATGCAGTACGTAAATATTTATCAAAGAGCTCCATTGTATGAAAGCATCAGTACAGGCATATTTGCTGATCAAGCAGAAAATACTTTTTAAATTTTTTTAAGGTCCTTTGACTTTTGGGGCCTTGGGGATCGCCCGGTTTGCCCTGTACATGTGCAACAAATAGAAGAAAACGCAGCGGCGACGCAGAAGCAGAGGTTGTGTGGGCGAGGCGCCGCGGATGACGTCACAGGACGCGCGGCGTCTGCCCCAATTGGCTGGCGGCGACGCCGCCGCCTGGCAATCAGAGGCCCTGACAGCTCTGCTCTGGTGCAATTTCCACTCACGGCCCCGCTAACCCCTCACACGTTTGTGGCGAGGGGGAGGGGGCCTTGAGTCGCCTGCGGCAGCGCCACAGCTGCGGCGAAGACAGCAGGCGAAGCGACGGCGCGGGCTCTCGAGGTACGGCAAGGAAACATCGATGTTTTCCACCACAAACAGCGATATTTTGCTTTCCATGTTTTCTTCACATCGATATTTTGTTGCAAAAACATCGATGTTTTTTTTAAGCTTTGCGAATAAACCAGGGAGCTTTTAATTTTTGTCGTAAAAACTTGGTTTGAATAACTTCTAATTTGCGTTTATGTGTTTTTGCAGTTTCACCCCATATAGGATAAGCATATGTTATTGTTGGACGAATGATAGATTTATAAATTGAGATACCTGAATAATTTGAAAGCTTTGATTTTCTATTAATGAAAGGGTATAATTTGAGAATTTCGATCTGTGCATTATTATATACGTGTATTGATGAAATGTGTTGTATCCATGTTAATTTTGTGTCTATTTGTAAATTTAAATATTTAATTGGGGTAGAATTGGGGAGCCAATTCATAGATTTATGATTAATTAGTGGATAAGGTGAATACATTTTAATGAAAAAAGTTTGGGTTGATATTTTTGAGTGTTGTTTTTGATGTTCCAATGGGATAATCAGGTATATAGTGTATTTAAATATTTTTGTAGGTTATCTCGACCTCAAATGAGATCCGAGTGTGCAGTCAATATTTCAGTATCTGCCAAAAAGACCATATTTGAATACGTTAATTTAGGAAAGTCAGAGTTAAAAATATTAAAAAGAGTGGGAGAGAGAAGAGAACCTTGCGGAACCCCTGCCTTTTTTTCATTCATTACACTTTGTAGGGAGCCCGAAGACCAATGTGCATGGCCGCCTGCCGGAACAGGTGCCAATTTCCACCTCAATCCCGAGGTGTCAGGGAGCTCCCGAAGGCGGCGGACTTCCATGGCGGCCTTAATAAATTGTTCAGATGAATGAGTGTTATTTACTTAGACTTTAAATTTCCTGTTTAAGAGAAAACTTTTAATAATATTTTGAAGATAGTGAGGGAAACCGTGTTCTCGTAGTTTTTATAGAATCGTTCATACCAAACTTTGTCGAATTTTATATCTAAGAATATTGCAAAAGTACGTTTTTTCTTTTGAAAATTAGTGGCGATAAAATCAGTTAGGCATAGTAGTGTTAGTCAGTTAGGCACTGTTAAATAATTTTGTCTGAAACCAAATTGAGTTTTGGGTATAATGTTATTATATGTAGTACATTTATTTGATCTAATGAAAATTAATTTTTTGAAAAGTTAGAACGTAAACTTATTAGATGGTAATTTCCAGGATTATAATGATTTTTATTGTGTTTTCGTATTGGCAATATTAATGCTGTTTTCCAAATGTGTGGATAATAGTTTATTCTGAAACACGCATTCAATATTGCAGTTAATGAATACGTTTTTAGAGAGAAAGTTATGTAATGTTGCGCGAAAAAACCGCAAATTTTCGGCAGAAAAACTCTTATTACAGGACCCTGGCAATGAAAATGTTGCTTAATTCACATGCTAAATTTAGAAAAAAATCCTCTAACACATGGTGTAGCCAAAATCCATGTTCAGTGGGTCTTTGATACCGAAAACTCGATTGACGGCAAAACGTCTGTTTCTATACAATTAGAGACTATACTGAGCATCACAAGAAAAGTAACATTAATTTTAACAATGATACTTAATGCATTATTTAGCATTTGGACTGTATAAATGAGTATAAACAACCTGTAACAACAATTGTACTACAGCTTCCGGGTCAATGACCCCCATCTCGATCAGGTTTTTCGTCCAGTTTCCCTGATCCATTGAGCAAATGCTGAGATGGCCCTTGTTTTGCTTCTGGACATAAATGTAACTTCATTTTCTGTGCACGTCTTCTAGAATTCATGGGAAATACAATTATTCAAATTATCGTTTCCATGTTGTCACGGCAGGAAGTAATTTTTTTGTTTTTTTTCTCCCTTTCAAAATTCAAAATTTATTTCTTATTTATCCTTGAAAATAGATTTTATTACATGGGAGTTTTTCTCCCTTTCAAAATTCAAAATTTATTGCTTGTTTATCCTTGAAAGGAGTTTTTGTTTTTTTCTCCCATTCAAAAATTCAAAATTTAAGTAGTATATGACTTAGTGTAGGGATCACAGAATTTTGAAAATGTGCACACAATTCACTTTTCCCCATAGCACGTCATACGCAGTTTTTAACTGTTTTTTTGACGTAAAATAAATAAATAAATAAATAAACGTCTCACCGTTTGTCTGTGAACACCGCTAGCGGCTAAACCGTTCATCCGATTTTCTCCAAAATTGATATTCCCCAATCGATCTGGCTGATGTCGCACCTAAATTATTATTATTATTATTATTATTATTATTATTATTATTATTATTATTTTATGAAATGTTGCCGCCCGGGGCGGGTCGCTCTGCCGTCAATTGCCACTACGCTACGCCGCTGGCCCTAAGCCACTTAAGCCGGCCCCACGATATAGAGCGATTTTCCTAAGGATGAGCCAAAGTGACAGCTAGTGCTGGCAACATAACTGAAGGTTCTGTGGCCGTTGTACCCATTAGACTCCCTTCCCGCATTCGTTCGTTTGCAGTTGGCTAATTTGTAAATGGCTTCGGCTCTTCCTTTTGTGATGTCCTCGTCCGACAAAAATATAGTGCGTCACGAGAAATAATTGAAATTAGGAAGTGCTGTGTTATGTGCTCTTCTGTAAAAATTCTTTTTTTCTTCATATATTGCATTCGATTTACTTATTGTGTGATAAATATTATTTTTTATTTTAAAACCGATACTTGAATGCGAGATACATACTGCTGCACGTGGTTCCGGCTTTTGTGCTGTTGTGTGGCGAACTGCAATTGAGAGCTTTCTATTCACATTCGTGGCAGTTTTCTTTTACTGATTGTGAGAGCATGTTAAGAGATTTTCCACATAAGAAATTAAATTTATATATTTCCCGGACTCGCGAACGTGCATATACCTCAGAGAAACTCTTAGACTTCGTAGGGATGTTTTCACAGGAGCCATTATCACTCTACGAAGGGGCGTGGCTGAAAAGCTGTCGCGGCGGAGGGATACTTCTCTGAAATACATGTGATGTTCTCTTGTTTTCGTGAACTGTCACTTTGGCTCATCCTTAGGAAAATGGTTCTATACATGTGATGTTCACTTGTTTTCGTGAACTGTCACTTTGGCTCATCCTTAGGAAAATCGTTCTATACGACACTTCGCAGCGCCCCAAGCGGCGCGTGAGGATGTCCTGGCTGCCAGGGCCGAGGGCACCATAGCTTTCATTCGCAGAGCTATAAACCACCGTCATTTATTTATGGAAATTCTTTGACGGGGAATGGCTAGCGAGATTTTCTCGGAAATACACGCTTTAGCTCCTTTACACATGTCCTACGTCGGTAATTATAACTAGCTACCAAAGAGGGCGAGGAAGTTTTCATAAAGGATATTTGCTATTTATCTGAAAACAGCACATTTGAAACGAAATATATTTAAGACCGTTTTGGAAATGTTATCGAAAACAATTTAAAGTGCCTTCTTTATATATTTGAAAAATGAGGAAATGGTTTGAGTGCCGCATCAAAATGGCTTGGTTTGCGTTAGTTTGGTTATAGTATACAAGATATATTCATTTTGGATCCTACATCCAAATTAAATAGTAAATTGACGATTACCTAATATTATTGCAATTTCTGCCATCTATTGAAAAAATCCAAACCATCTCAAACGAAGCGCTTTCGGTAAATATCTGTTATTATTTTGCTAGTCAGAAACTATAACCCTTTCTGACTACTAAAATATTATGAATAAATCTCAACTGTTTCATCTGTAGCACATTACAGAAACAAGCAAGGATACTTTCGCTTATAAACAAATCATCCAGACCAGTGGCGGGCCGTGAACAAATGTTCCGCGTAGGCAAAACAGCGACGGACTGAATAGCGACGGGAAGGGGGCAAGGCAGTCATGCCCAATTTTAATCCAATTTTTTTGGTAATTTTATTCAGTTTATTTAAATCAATTGTCTCATTGATATAATTACATTCCAAAGCATTATTTTCATAAAGCACACGCAGATTTCAAGATATTCTGTTTTCAAAAAGTTTAGCGTACGATTGTTTTGCTCTGACAATAATTCAGAATTCGCATTCCTTTTTCTTTCAGGCGTTTAAAATTTACTGAATTAAATTAGTTAACTTTTCATATTTCATGTTTTTGTATAGTTTTTATAAATTTTTCTTGTCAAAATATCCATCTGTTTTTCAAGTAATATCCTTAATTGACAATAAAAGACATGGCCAATAATAAATTTTTGCTTTAACTTCACTACCAATTGCCAATTGTGTGAGTCATACCAAGATGGATTACATTTTCATGCATTTTTCTCGCTTGCTTGATGTGCAACTGTACTCAACATAGGTATAGGTCTATCATTGTCCAAAATTTGTCTCTTTTCTATATGGGTACGACGAAAAAATGGTGTACGTAGCCATGGTGACCGGAATGTTGAACTACGTGCAAATAAATCGCACAGGAACCACTATTTCTTTCTTATAACTAGACATCGGATGTTAAGGGAATTTTATTCTATCAAATGTATTGCTGATAATATATGTGCACGATTCATGACATATGACGAAGTTTTATAAAGCATAAGCTTTATAAGAAAAATAATTTTGCTTTTGTTTAATGCAAATGTCTTTTTTGTACAAATAGATACCTTGCTTTAGAATTATTGAACTTGCTTGCCTTTTACGTATTATTTTCATATACAAAGCTAAGATATCAGGAAATCGGACATGATCCAACGTGATCATTCTTTACGAAATCTTCAATTCACGTCTTTGTAATTTAAAATACGAGAGAATTCCTTAAAGTATACCAACAGATTTTTCTCCATTTCCCTATTTCGTATATACCAGCCATGTTCTGAGAACATGGTCGATTGACCACACTGACGGCACTGAAATATTATGTCGAAATAAATGTAAATTCCCAGTTTTGTTGCTAATGTTGGACGTCACATCAGTAGATGTTGAGTGATTCTTCGCATTCAAAATGAATTAGTCTCCCAATCGTCGCAAATTTGAAATTGTAATCCTTGAAAAGTGACTGGTAATATATTTCAATGCAAACAATAGTTAGAATAAAATATAAAAGAGCTGTAAAAATGTAAATCTTGTTTTACATTAAAATCTACGTACTTGTTTTGTGCAGTTAGGTTTACAAAATAATATAGATAAAAAGTACAAATTTTTTTTATTTTATTGTGTATGAAACTTATGACGGTGCCTTTTTGCCTTATTATTCACATTTTGAATGCCTTTTGAGGTGCCTAAAAGACGATTTTTAGTGCTTAAACATCCGATGTCTAGTTATGGAGTCTATTCATGTTTATGTGGCGATTTATATATTTTCAAAAATAGGCTCGCTGAAAATAATGTGTCCTTTCACTTCATTTACTTTGGATGTTCTTATTTTTTTTTTATTTATTTAATAGGTAATTATTACAGCCAAATTAGAAATCTTGATGCAATGTGGCTAGGCCGAAGGCCTTTAAGCCATTACAATACCTACATTCTACCGCGTTCTAACCTTTCGCCTTCTGGTATTCACCCCAAATGGTCTCTCCATCGCATCAAAGCCGCGGAAACGAGACCATAAGGTACGGCTGAGGGAAAAACCCCTGAAGGGGGAAAAACCTGCCGTCAGAAGCCGAGTACATGCTACTCTATCCGGTTTTTAGACTATTTATTTATTTGGCGCGGGCGTCAGGCATTCTCCTTCCAGTGTTTGGCCTCCACCGCACCTGAAAACAAACAGCACCACAGAAAATCGTCCGCACCAACGCCTCTGCCCTAACATTTCCGATTCCCACTTCCCTTCGCCCCCTAATGTGCTTTATTTTAACCGTTTCCTTTTATTTTATTTTAATTCAATTTAATTTGAATTTATTTAACTTATTTTAATTAATTTAATTTTAATTTATTTAACTTATTTTGATTAATTTACTTTGGATGTTCGCTTAATGTCTTCGTGAACCAGTCCCGAAAGCATCTACTGCGTCACTGGCAATGTTTGCCCTCTGCGCCTTTCCATTGTCCTCGCAGGCACCGAAGGAAGGGAGAATGAGAGAAGAAAGAATAAAAAGGGAGGAAGAAAGAAAGGGAGAAAGGCAAGATGATTGGGAGGAAGAAATGTAAATTGGAATTCAAAGGACATTTTATAATATATGAATAATTAACTTTTGGAGGACATGAATAGAAAATATTCGAAAACAATTTTTTCTCACTCCTACGACTTCCCAAACAATTCATGTCATAATGGAATAGCAACAGGTTTTTAACTCGTGGA
This sequence comes from Teleogryllus oceanicus, assembly GCA_964035755.1. Classification (NCBI taxonomy): domain Eukaryota; kingdom Metazoa; phylum Arthropoda; class Insecta; order Orthoptera; family Gryllidae; genus Teleogryllus; species Teleogryllus oceanicus. Next base: position 8,389,878 of record CAXIVR010000012.1, read on the forward strand.
AAGCTACTGTGAATAATCATACAGTTACTGATTAGATAGCGAGGATATATGGCGAAGCTAATCGAAGAAGATGCGGTCTTCTTCCAGAGGTTGGCCGGGTTCGGTTGATTCACTCAAACAGGTATGTTTGTAGAGATTTAACAAGGCTTCCATCAGCCATGGTTGGTTCCTCCTAATAACCTCATTCTATTACATAGATTATTGTTAACAAAATATGATGCAATGTATAGGCACTAACATAGTATGTACGTAATATTATATAACATCTGTGTGTCAATTAAAGAAACAAGTACAAACGATGCTAAAGCATTACGAGTTTAATTTTGATGTTAAATCAAGAGTGTATCATTCGATTTTTATTTGCGTTGGCCCCAAAACCATTTTATATTTAGTTTTATTTATATTAACAAGACACGGCATGCGTAACGACTTTCAATTATATTTTATTGATGTGTCGGAATTTGTTCTTAGTTTAAAATTGCTTGTATAAATCATTGTAAAATTTTTAGGAACTGATAAATAAAATAAATGTTTCCAGTCATTTTTAAAAATTATGTAATTTTTAATATTTTCGGGTCAAAAAACGTTTTGTGTTCCGTAAGAACATGTGTTCCATTATGAAGCTCATATCAGGGGCAGGGAGATTGATTCATTAGTGACAATTTTATTATTATTATTATTATTATTATTATTATTATTATTATTATTATTATTATTATTATTATTATTATTATTATTATTTTGCCCTCTGGGATGGTTCATGAGCAGCGTACTAGCTTCCCGTGCTGTGGTCCCCGGGTTCGATTCCCAGTCGAGGCAAAAGTATAGTTGTAGCTTTCCTTTAAAATCGTCCTTGTTTCTGTAGCTGGGTGACGAAGAAAAGCTCAAGCAGGCGGATCTTGCTAGTTACGTCATGTTCGCCTTATGTCACTCTTACCCCTCAAGCATGGGAATTCAACAAGGCCCAGGCAAGGGGGACACCGGTGGCTGGCCGGCGAAGTTGGACTACCGACCCAATAACGCCAAATAATGTATTATTATTATTATTATTATTATTATTATTATTATTATTATTATTATTATTTGTAACACTTCACCTAAAATTGCGGTGAAATCCGGACATCAAAGAATGTTGTTTGTCACGTGGTAGCCTGATACAATCACGTGATAGCATGATGCAAGGAGATCAATTTGCTGCGCCGCCCACCGATTTTTACTCTTACTGCGCAACGCCAGATAAGGCACGAACCACGTGACCGACAACATGAGCACTATGATTGGAAAGCCAGGCCACGTCGCTGGCCGCCATGCGGCATGACATGGCAACTGCACCTGTGAGTACGGGTTTGAAAGAGACATAAAATGACAGTTTTCAACGTTGACCGACAAAAAATAACATGGCAAAAGTTTGTCGAAGTAAAAGATGCAATACTTTTATAATAAAATTCAACGTTTCAAAATGGAACGCAATTTTTTTAACTGAAGACACTATAACAGCTTACCTCCTTTAGTTTGTCTTAATGACAATATACCATGGCTTCCTTCTAACGAACCTGTAAACTATTTAGGCATTTTATTGAACAGAAGACTTCACTGGAGAAATAATATTCTTCACAGAATATCTTTGTCTAATAAAAGTTTGCACCAAGTTCGTCCATTAGTAAAATATTCAAATTCTCTTAACGTCAAAACCAAACATTAAATTTATCTAACGATGATCCGTGCCATTCTCACATATGCCTGTCCAATCTGGGATTCCGCTTCAAAAACATTGATTAACAAAATTCAGGTATTTCAAAATTATTGCCTCAGAAATTGTTTAAAAGCTCAATGTTTATTCCCAAAAAAATATAACTCTCCAGTAATTTTTATTCTCATATAGATCTTATACCATATGCACTCCATTTTCAGCTATGTAAACCCTCCCCAAAACAGAATAAAACGTAAACATCCAAAACATTTCTTTCATCCTCCTTAGCATTTCTCATCAACAATAAAGCTCACCTATAGCAAATCAATTTGATTTATTTTTCGAATCATGCATTGCTACATTGTTTCTCCTTCAACTCTTATAATCTAAAATAAATTGTAAATTTCTTAACCTTCTGCCAAAAGCCTCACAAGATAACGTACATAAATATTCAATAAAACAAATACTTAAAAAAATGCTTCCCAATGACTTGTAACAATGTGGTGATGGTCATTTGTTATTTGGCTGCATTTAAAATTCCAGCTAATGACGCAAACTGGTGCATGAAAATCGAAAAGAACAGATGAAAATTAAACATTGCGATAGGTAGATTAGTAATTCTGGCTATAAAATGCTAAGCTCATTAGTTTCGTAAGTGTAGTGCATGTTTTTGTCGCGAGGGTGGCGGTAATCTTTCTTCGTCGGCGAAACCCGGCGCTGACCTGGGGTTTTCCCCAACCAGGTATCTCTTACCAGCCGGGCACCACCCCAGACGTGACAAGCTCTAAGCTCCCGATCGGCCTCCCGACATGTGTGGTAGTGTAATACACGTGTGTCTGTGAGTAAGGGGTGAGGATAGGATAAGGAAGAGGAAGGAAAGATCGCGTGTGGCCCATGGACCGTTTGTTAGGGGACTGCACCGGCATTCGCCTTGTTGATCGGAGATATCACGGAAAACTGTCGATCAGAGCAGCCTGTCGGCAGACCACGCTAACTAGCCTGGTCTAAAATCCTGCCACCTTCGGTACTCGAACCCTAGGACCTCCGGGTCATGAGCACTGCAGTGACATCAACTGATGCCCTGAGCTACCTAAGCCAGTAACATTGCGAAGAGAAGGCCTAAGATATTCCTTAATAACAAAATATTTGGATGTTCGCAGGCGAAGATGGCAACTGATGGTGCTTCTAATGAAGGATGGCGTCGACCGGAGGATTCGGGTCCCTATCCACGTGAATGGGACCGTTTTGAGGTAAGCCTTTTTATGACTCACGCTTTTCGTTTCGTAGGTTTTTTTAGTTTCGTAAGTTAAAACAAAGAAGTGTAGCGGCATCCAGGTGAACGTGTGTACACATCCTTGTTTCAATTTGTTCAGAGATGTCATGAATCACGATGACTTCACGACAGAAATAGGTGAACTAAAACCATTTTTGAAAACACAACGTGTTGTAGACATGCACTGGATCAAGCGGAAAGGAAATGAAAAAGAAAAACCCATTTTCTCTCTGATCCCACTTTTGACCGCCCTTCAGTTACAGAAAGAATCTCTTGAGGTTTACATTACCTTCGGGCGCGCCAGGACGTGCCGAATCCTCTACGCTCTACTATTCAGCGCTGCTTGTCAGTAAACCCCGAGTGCTTCAAATGTGGCGAAATGTCGCACGAGGATACAACTTGCTTCCCATCACCCCATTGCGTTATCTGCAAAGGAGATCATGTGGCAAACTGGATCCAATTCCATATGTTCATCGAGAGGACATCCAAAAAATCAGGGTGATGGACAAGGTTTCGTTTCTGGAGGTAAGAAGGAGCCAACACCCCTTGGATCTGTCGCGAACGTTTTCTTGTGTGTTAAATCAGTCCAAGGCAGGGAACATGCAAACAGACCGTGCGACTCCTTCAATGGCTAACACCGAGTGCCAGGTGTCACCCTTTGGCTTACCACAGAAGCACTGTCAACGGCTAAGATCATTGTTCAATATAAATATAAAAGTACAAAACAAGACGCAGAAAAGCTTTAACCCAGTTTGCTCAGGAAGCTTGTTTTGGCAGGGGACCCTTTCTCACAGGACCAGGTAAGCAGTCCGCAATGAAGGTCCTACCACTCTCATAAAAGGGTGAGGGTCAACCATACAGGCCTCTGTGGCTCGAGCAGAGGTCAGGAGGATTATACTGTGAAGCAAGCTTCCGACAGTGCCAATCTCCCTGGGGTCTTGAACGAACAGAGGAGGCAAACGAAGAAAACGACACAAAACTTAAAACACGTTAATGGCTCATATCATGGGAACCAAATGGTTGGCGCGCCCAATCGGAAGTCCTTCGATTAATACTAATCTATTTCCTTCTTTATTGTGTATTTGCAGGCAACACCTCTCTTATAGAGTCGTACTCTGTCCCTCACGATTTAAAATTAGATGCCGATGGTGGTGTTGCTTTGTAGGTCTGAGACCATCTCTTTTGTCAATAAATTACAATCCAGTCCTGTCTCCAAATCGTGTGTGTAGGTGTTAACTTTGCATTTCTCTCATTCTTAGTTTGTAATATTTACATCCCCCCGGTCAAGCAGCATATGAAGAAGAAGGCCTTCCGAATGTTATCTTTCAACTTCCACAACCATTCATCACCATTAGAGACCTCAACGCTCACAATCCTCTAAGGGGCTCAGCTTGAACACGGCTCAGCTTGAAGACGTAAAGGATTACAATATCATTCTGTTGAACACAGGTCTCTACATCCATTTTTCAGTATCTTCTGAGACCTCCACAATGTATAGATTTAGCCTTCTCTAACCAATCTTTCGGCCTAACCCTTGACTGGGCTGTCCTTGACGACTTTCACAGGAGTAATCATTACCAAGTCTTGTTACATATCAACCTTCTCGTTCTATTGCCAGCTCAATCCACTCACTGAATATTACCGCGAGCGAACAGGTTGGAGTTTGATCGGTCCCTCTGTCAACTGATGGGCCCTTCCAGAATATCGATACAATGACCTTCCGTTTCACTGATGCTGTAATCGCCGCTGTCACTGTTGCCTTTCCTAGATCTTCTGGTGAATCGAGGTGTCATCGAATACCACGGTGAAACTCAGACTGTGCGAATGGGAGTAAGGCTCAGAAGAAAGCTCTGAAAAGGATGAACCGTCGAAACATTCGTTGAATTATGAACGGTCACAAGCCCAAGCTTGAAGAGTGATGCGGAAGACAAATCCGTTTCCTGGAGAACCTACATATTTTTGCTTACATGTTACACCCCACCGAATGTTATGTGGATAAAAATACGAAACATTAAAGGAACTTTCCCTTCTCCTGCAGTTCCTGGACTTAAGTGAATGGGCAGCTGCAAACTTCGTCAGATGTAATAACCGAGGAACTTTCCTCCCATTGTTACAAGATGTCAAGCCCATTTTGCGTTATCTCACATTTCCTTTCTACCAAAAGAAAAATGGAGAAGTGTACCCTCGATTTTCGGATGGTGTGGAAGAAAGCTACAATGCCGTTTTTTCTATGGACGAGCCTATCTCCCCATATCATTAACAAAAAATTTCCAGGATCAGATCAGATATAGAACGTCTTTTGAAGTGGATGCTTGTTTCTGGTGGAAACACGGCTTCTCATTCATCACAGTTTCCTTCATGATTATTTTACAATGTTTTCGAATGTACACGCACTGGTAATTCGTCATTGTGTGACCCAGGTCGCACGGCAGAAGAATTATATGAAATTTGATTTGGACAGGTCATATACCTTTATCATGAGGAAGTAGCTGTCATTAAAATGGTTTGTTGGTGTTCTCCACAACATTGGTACAGGAAATGACAATGATTTGAGTTTTCCATACAACCACAACCTAAGATTCGTTGTACAGGTGATATAACACTGGTGAGCAGACCATAATTTGTCCTTATCACAAACACTACAGCCAAAGTATAAAAAATACGCACGTTTTGTAATTTCATATATTTTTTTCCTTTTGAAGTTTGGGTGTAAATCTTCCACAATCGTAACAGAAGTTATCGGATTGATTCGCACACTTTTGCTGTGAAATGATTTGCATTTTATCGAACCGATTCACTTAAACAGATCATGTGGCGAATTTCACATCATAAAACCTACAGAAATGTAATGTATTTGAGGCACACCTAAACCAGACATGAACTTCACGCGCACTACGGGAGCAGTTCCGCATGATACCGACTGACTTCATCTTCCACCGCAAAAGTTGGATACTTGTATACTTGCGATAAGGTGACTAAAATAATCCATTTATAGGAAATATGAGGGTGCGCGTGATTTGTTCTCAAAACATCCACTAACACCTACTCGTAATTGAGCACGACTAGCGAGAATAAAGACGGCAATCTTGGAATACAGGAAAAAACAAACAAACCAAAAAGCAAAACAAAACAAAAAAGCTTTAATTTTGTTGATATCTCATGACAGTGGCATTGATGAACTGAATAAATATTTTATTTTCAAATAGATTTGATGCATATTGATTCACATATCTAATGGATAAAATTTAAATAGATTTTTGCATTAATAACAAAATATAGATACGGTATATTTAAAAACTGTAACGTGATATGACATTTTTATTGTGATATTCGTAATCTACATTCAAAATTGAGTAAGTTGCGCACTCTACCTTTCTAAAGGTAAAAACGTTGTCCCCTAGCGTAATAAATACTATTTTGCCTAACTTGAGTTATTTTACAGCAAGTACGCTCAATTGTGTCTACGGCATCTATTACTTCGTTGAATTGATTGATTAATATTTCCGCGCGCGTAAACGTCCAAGCTCATTATTGCCGTAAAGGTAGTGCACGATTTTACTGCTGGAGGAGTCTGTGATCTTCCCGGCTGGATGGTGAAATCCAGCGCCGACCCACACGTTGGCTAGCTGGAATACGCAACCAGGTACCTCTCAATTGAAATGATTGAAGACGTTATCATTGTCAACAATACTATTTATTCCAATAATAGCAGCTTTCGATGGATTAGCCATCATCATCATCAGTTTTCTGCCGTCTGGAAGTCTCAAAAACGACTACAGCAGAAAACTGATGATGATGGCTAAGCCACCGAAAGCTGCTATTATTGGAATAAATAGTATTATTGACAATGACAACGTCGTCAATCATTTCAATTATGTCAATGTCACTACTAAACTATAAGTCACCACTGAATATGTATATATATATATATATATATATATATATATATATATATATATATATATATATATATATATATATATATATATATATATATTTATATATATATATATATATATATATATATATATATATATATAGGTACCGTGACAAGCTCTATTAGCGTGAGTACTTGCATTGAGCAGCCGCACCGCTGGGGCACATGCGCAGGCGGGGGGACGCGCGGCCGACGACCCGCAGTCGGCGGCGGAGCTGGAGGCCATGTGGCGCGAGGCGGCGGGCCGCACGCGCGTGTCGCTGGTCGCCTTCAGCGATTGGCCGCACGGCGCCGACCGCCCCACCCTCGCCGCCCTCAACCTGCTGGGCGTCGTGCGCAGCACCGACCCGCCCATGATGGTCAGTCCCTACGGATGGTTTTCAAGAAAAAAAAACAAACAAACAAAAAACAAAAACAAACAAAAGACAAACAAACAAAAAACAACAAAAACAAACAAACAAAAAACAAAGAACAAACGACGAAGACGAGCCGATCTTTTTGGATCAAACCCACATTCAAAGGGGGAAATTTTTTTTCGATCTAAAAGTGTTTTTTTTATAAAGTTAATGATAAGGATATTAAAATAATAGATAAAATTAAAGTGAAACTAATAACGATAGAAATAATTAAGATTATTTATTTTGAAGATCAATCCTTTTGATTGGAAACAAAAAACAACAAAAACAAACAAACAAAAAACAAACAAACAAAAAACAAACAAAGAAACAACGCACATTTTGCAGACATATCTCAACTGGTTGAGATTGATTGATCGGGGGACCTGAATGCTGGCCTGTGGGGCCAGAGCGTTAACACGGCACTGTTGGAAGCACGTCTTTGCACCACGGTGCTTTGTATCATGGGTGTGCTCCAGGTGTATACTGGTGTTTTTCTTACGAGACGTCTGAGGGTAGTATCTCCAAGTTGGAATGTGGCACGACTTTTCGCATCTTTCTCAGTCGTGCCGTTAGTTTCGCTTGATCCGCAGCACTGCTTGATACGGTCGCCATCAAGCGACATCTTGCGGCAGGACCGATAAAGACGCAGAAAGTCGTGCCATATGCCATCTTGGAGATACTACCCACAGACGCCACGTTAGAAAAAAAACAGAATAAGATTGATTGTTTTTTTCGTGTTTCTGGGCACGTCAACAGCTTTGGTCACGTGTCCCGTAAGTGTAGTGCATGTTTTTCCTCGGGAGGTGGCGGTTGTCTTCCACCGCTGGATGGTGAGATCCGGCGCCGACCTACCGATGGCTAGTGGGGTTTCTCCCTAACCAGGACTCTCCCACCAGCGGGGCACCGCCCCAGCCGGGACAAGCTCTAAGTCCCGACCGGTCTCCCGGAATCAACTGGTTGAGTAAAGGCATGTTCTTCCCACTGTAGTCGATTAATGAAACCAGAAAATGTAAACCAACACCAACCGTCTCCTTCGTTGCGTTGGAGGTATTTTATATTCGGTAAGACTACGGTTCTTGGTCAGTCCTAAATAACTTCCTTTTGCTGTGCTTGACTAATGCCAAGGCGCTTTCGGACTCATTGCATGTTATCGGACAGTTATCGGCAATTGTTTCGCTTATAGCAGCAAACGGGAAAATGTTAGAAAAGAAACATTTTCTTTCTCGTTTTTCAAAAAGGACACATTTGCATACTTGCAGAGAGCTCTCAATATTACTAGCCGATCTTCTACATCCTCAAATAGAATCACGGTCGTATTTATTTGATCTAAGGACAAAACAATTTTCATTATCGGGTAGTCTGCGTCTTCCTTCCCCTGTTTACATGCCATTTCTGTCGATAAAATCTTTACAATCGGCATTGCCAAATAACGGTCTTGTATTATTCGTGTTAACAAAAAAATATTTTTTGGATGTTGAGGCAAACAAGTAACTATGTCGTCAAACTCAGAATAAGTTCTCTAAATCTTTTAAATTGCTAAGGATGACATTAAATGTAGGTAATTGTATCTTTTATGTCATATAGGGTAATTATTTATGAAAATGGATGACTTTTAAGTCTTAAAAATTTTATTTAAACAGTTGAGTTTTTTTAAAAAACTGAAAAAAGTTATTTTTACACAATTTTTGCTTGAAAACATTTTTCCATGGAAAATTATTGTTGGTAAACCTGATATTCGTGTTCAACGACCCGAAAATTATATAAACCAGATATTAAAACTACACCAAAACTTTCATTTATCTGCCCTTATAACCACTATTTGACTGGACTGAGTTTTCACGAGTGATTTGCATTTAACGTCACTAAGAGGACGATTGTAAAAATTGATACAAATAATGTCGAAAATCAGATGAAAGTATTTGCGTGTAAACTATCATCAAACGAAAGTATCAGACTGGCCATAAATAAAAAATTCAAAGTATTCTTTATTTCCATCATCTTTATAATTAAATTCACAGTAGATAATAATAATAATAATAATAATAATAATAATAATAATAATAATAATAATAATAATAATGACTTTATTTATGTGACGAGACTCGGGCCATCAGGCCCGTTCTTCCGCCTAACCACGTAATACATAAATTTATAGATACAATTGAATTAAGAGATACATTTTGTAAATAAAACAAGTAAATAATAATACTTAGTAATAAGTAAATAATACAACTTACAGATGGCATGCCCCTGGGCTCAGAAACGCGACAAGAATACAACGTCCCAGCATTTGCCTTAAGCGAGTAGATAAAATTTTAATCACAGAATTGTTCATGTAAAAAGGAAGAAAGAAGAAAATGTAAATTGTTCTTGAAAAGGAAGTTTTAAAGTGTAGTTTTCTTGCATTCTAGCTACAAAAATTCATTGGTATCATGCGGAAATTCTCGAGTTGGCGGAATGACAAGAATGATAATAATCGAGACTGGAATAACAGACCTCATGTACAAATTAGACAACATTAATGAAAATACGTGGTTCGTTATTAATTAAATCAAATAGAAATAATTTGGATCATTCCTACGGCTACACGTTAAACCGACCACACCCCAATTTGGTTTGGCATCAAGGGGGTCAAAAATCGTTCACATGACTGAACTTTCTGTACTACGCGCGCAACTTTTCTTGAACAATGACTTTGCTTCCCCGTCCCTTGAGCAATAGACAGTTGAAGGCAAAAGCTCGCAGCGAGCGCTGATGACAACATCCTAAGTATTAAAACTTCGTTGGCGCGAAATAAAATCTAGTTCCTTTCGTAGTCGAGAACTTCTCTTCAGCTTCATGACCATTATCTAAAGAAATGGCTGAGGAAGGTCCAGATCCTTCAAGGGAGGCACCTAAAATTCCTCTTTAGTGTCTCTGCTGTTGCCTGCCCAGAGCTATGACCTGGTCGCACATGTAGCAGGTATGACTTTGATCTACCAGAGGTTGGCATTACTGTAAATACACTAGTGGCCGACTTTGTAACATACCCCCACTCCGCCCACATGTTTTCCATCCATCGTTTAAGAAACGTTGCCGGATTAGTACGTTATATAAACAATAAGAAAATAATATTTTTTATACGTCAACTGGGAGCGGTACCTCAGTGCATCAACTGATATCACTGTAGCGCCTCTGACCGAGAGGTCCTAGGTTCGAGTTCTGACGGGGCAGGATTTTTGACACTAGCTTTTCAGCTAGGTCCAATTCAGTCGCTGTCTGGAAGAGAAATCTAGCGGTCGGCTGCTCTGATCGGTAGTTTTCCGTGGCTTCTCCGATCAACACCAGGCGAATGCCGGAGCAGTACCCTACCAAACGGGCCACGGACCGCGCGCGATCTGTCCTTCCTTGTCCTATCCTCTCCCCTTACACACACACTTACACTAACATGCACAACACTATTCCCACATATTCCGGGAGACCGGTCGGGAGCTTAAAGCTTGTCCCGGCTGGGGCGGTGCCCCGCTGGTGGGAGAGTCCTGGTTAGGGGGAAACCCCACTAGCCGACGGTAGGTCGGCGCCGGATCTCGTCATCTAGCGGGGGAAGATCACCGCCATCTCCCGAAAAAAAAACATGCACTACACTAACGGGACTAATGACCGAAGCAGTTGACGCGCCCGGAAACACGAAAAAGCAATCAATCAATCAATTTACACGTTGACATCACGCACAACCTGGCTGTAAGGCGGGTAGTGTCGAGCCAGGCAAGTCAGCGCAGGGCGAGGGCAGTGGCAAGGAGCAGGGTGGATTTGTGCAGGCCAGGGCAGGTTAGGGCAGGTTAGGGCAGGTTAGGGCAGGCCACAGCAGGCTACGCTAAGTCCAACTATGGAGATGATACACTACAACATACAATCATTTTTCTGGCCGAATAGGTGAATAAGGTAAAATAGGTTAAGGTTATTATACTAGACGATAACGTATCTTTATCGTCGTATGTAATATTTTCTTTCAGTTCATTTCATTTCATTATTTTCCATTAATAAAATTTTAAAAAACACTATATATCTGACATACCTAGTGGGGAAGGGTTGTTGATACTGACAGTTGAGACAAACAGTTGGCACTCATTGTATACAACTGTTACGCATGAAACATAAACGAGTCGATGTCGCTTGCATAAACGAATCGAAGTAAATACAAAGTGGCTCGTAGCATGCAATAAGAGCTAGCATGTATATTTGCAAAAAGCGATTCTTTGTGCCGTAAATACTTCAACTGGTAGTAGCGGATTAGTTGCCTATTATTGACATATTAAAATCATAAATAATTCATAAACTATAAAAAAAAAAAAAAAAATTTAAACCCGTACGATTTAATCGCATGGGTTTCCACTAGTTTTTTCCAACCCTTAAATTCAATTCCATAAACCCCATATATATTACTAGTCCATAAACCATTCCACGTAAATTACTATTCCATAAATCATTCCACGTAAATTACTATTCCATAACCCATTTCATGTAAATTACTATTCCATAAACCATTTCATGTAAATTACTATTCCATAAACCATTCCGTGTAAATTACTATCCATATACCATTGCGTGTAAATTACTACTCCATTAACCATTCCATGAAAATTACTACTTTATTAACCATTCCATGTAAATTACTATTTCATAAACCATTCCATTTATATTACTAGCCCATAAACCATTCCGTGTAAATTACTATTCCATAACCCATTCCATGTAAATTTCTATGTATTCCATAAACCAAGAGCAAGTGCGCGTGCGCAGATGGCCGGGGCGAGGACGCGCCCCATGTTCCTGCTGATGAACGAGATGCTGGCGGCGGCCGACGTGTTCCGGCGCTACGGCGCGCGCAGCTACCTGGTGGGGCTGGGGCTGTCGGTGGCGCCGCCCTTCCGCGGCCGGGGGGGGCTGCGCGCGCGCAGGCCGCTCTGCGCCCTGCGCATCCCGCTCACCGTCACGGCCTTCTCGGGCGCGCAGTCGCAGAAGCAGGCGCGCCGCGCGGGCTTCGAGGTGCTGGAGACGCGCCGCTACGCGGACTTCGCCCTGGACGACGGGCAACGCCCCTTCAAGGACGCCACCTGGTCGCACATGGAGATCCAGGCCATCTTCTACGGGCCCGCGGACGACGAGCAACAACGCTCTTGAAAGGAGATTTCGAAATACGTGGCTGGCCGGAAGACGTCGCGGAAATTTGCCCTGAAGAAGGTCGCAGAATGGCGGCCGAAACGTTGACACCGGTGCCTAAGACGCGGCGTCTCCCGGACTGCCATGTATTTACTCTCGAAAGGACATTTTTCCAGAAGTGCTCCCAAAATGTTCGTTACAGATTTGAAGCTCTTTCGTTAATACTATTTCTATTATTATTGCTGTGCACGTGGAGATCCAGGCCATCTTCTACGGGCCCGCGGACGACGAGGAACAACGCTCTTGAAAGGAGATTTCGAGTCGGGAAATACGTGGCTGGCCGGAAGACGTCGCGGAAATTTGCCCTGAAGAAGGTCGCAGAATGGCGGCCGAAACGTTGACACCGGTGCCTAAGATGCGGCGTCTCCCGGACTGCCATGTATTTACTCTCGAAAGGACATTTTTCCAGAAGTGCTCCCAAAATGTTCGTTACAGATTTTAAGCTCTTTCGTTAATACTATTTCTATTATTATTGCTGTGCACGTGGAGATCCAGGCCATCTTCTACGGGCCGCGGACGACGAGGAACGACGCTCTTGAAAGGAGATTTCGAGTCGGAAATACGTGGCTGGCCGGAAGACGTCGCGGAAATTTGCCCTGAAGAAGGTCGCAGAATGGCGGCCGAAACGTTGACACCGGTGCCTAAGATGCGGCGTCTCCCGGACTGCCATGTATTTACTCTCGAAAGGACATTTTTCCAGAAGTGCTCCCAAAATGTTCGTTACAGATTTGAAGCTCTTTCGTTAATACTATTTCTATTATTATTGCTGTGCACGTGGAGATCCAGGCCATCTTCTACGGGCCCGCGGACGACGAGGAACAACGCTCTTGAAAGGAGATTTCGAGTCGGGAAATACGTGGCTGGCCGGAATACGTCGCGGAAATTTGCCCTGAAGAAGGTCGCAGAATGGCGGCCGAAACGTTGACACCGGTGCCTAAGATGCGGCGTCTCCCGGACTGCCATGTATTTACTCTCGAAAGGACATTTTTCCAGAAGTGCTCCCAAAATGTTCGTTACAGATTTTAAGCTCTTTCGTTAATACTATTTCTATTATTATTGCTGTGCACGTGGAGATCCAGGCCATCTTCTACGGGCCCGCGGACGACGAGGAACAACGCTCTTGAAAGGAGATTTCGAGTCGGGAAATACGTGGCTGGCCGGAATACGTCGCGGAAATTTGCCCTGAAGAAGGTCGCAGAATGGCGGCCGAAACGTTGACACCGGTGTCTAAGACGCGGCGTCTCCCGGACTGCCGTGTATTTACTCTCGAAAGGACATTTTTCCAGAAGTGCTCCCAAAATGTTCGTTACAGATTTTAAGCTCTTTCGTTAATACTATTTCTATTATTATTGCTGTGCACGTGGAGATCCAGGCCATCTTCTACGGGCCCGCGGACGACGAGGAACAACGCTCTTGAAAGGAGATTTCGAGTCGGGAAATACGTGGCTGGCCGGAAGACGTCGCGGAAATTTGCCCTGAAGAAGGTCGCAGAATGGCGGCCGAAACGTTGACACCGGTGCCTAAGACGCGGCGTGTCCCGGACTGCCATGTATTTACTCTCGAAAGGACATTTTTCCAGAAGTGCTCGCAAAATGTTCGTTACAGATTTTAAGCTCTTTCGTTAATACTATTTCTATTATTATTGCTGTGCACGTGGAGATCCAGGCCATATTCTACGGGCCCGCGGACGACGAGGAACAACGCCCTTGAAAGGAGATTTCGAAATACGTGGCTGGCCGGAAGACGTCGCGGAAATTTGCCCTGAAGAAGGTCGCAAAATCGCGGCCGAAATGTTGACACCGGTGCCTAAGACGCGGCGTCTCCCGGACTGCCATGTATTTACTCTCGAAAGGACGTTTTTCCAGAAGTGCCCGCAAAATGTTCGTTACAGATTTTACGCCCTTTCGTTAATACTATTTCTGTTATTATTGCTGTGCACGTGGAGATCCAGGCCATCTTCTACGGGCCCGCGGACGACGAGGAACAACGCTCTTGAAAGGAGATTTCGAGTCGGGAAATACGTGGCTGGCCGGAAGACGTCGCGGAAATTTGCCCTGAAGAAGGTCGCAGAATGGCGGCCGAAACGTTGACACCGGTGCCTAAGACGCGGCGTCTCCCGGACTGCCATGTATTTACTCTCGAAAGGACATTTTTCCAGAAGTGCTCGCAAAATGTTCGTTACAGATTTTAAGCTCTTTCGTTAATACTATTTCTATTATTATTGCTGTGCACGTGGAGATCCAGGCCATCTTCTACGGGCCCGCGGACGACGAGGAACAACGCTCTTGAAAGGAGATTTCGAGTCGGGAAATACGTGGCTGGCCGGAAGACGTCGCGGAAATTTGCCCTGAGGAAGGTCGCAGAATGGCGGCCGAAACGTTGACACCGGTGCCTAAGACGCGGCGTCTCCCGGACTGCCATGTATTTACTCTCGAAAGGACGTTTTTCCAGAAGTGCTCCCAAAATGTTCGTTACAGATTTTAAGCTCTTTCGTTAATACCATTTCTATTATTATTGCTGCGGACACTTATACCACACATTTCTATTCCTCAACACAACTCATTCCTAGTCACTATACCCATTCTCAATGGCGGCTGCTATTTAAAGGTTGTAGGGTGGTGCCCTCCCCTGGAAAATCTCGGAAACATTTTCAGAAAATATTAAACTTGCAATACATCGAATCGTTTAATTTGTGCATACTTGTGCATGCACTTTCGGAAGTTCGTCCGTAGCGGGTTATGCGAGGCAATAGAAGCTTGAGGAACAGGCGGTACTGAGAGTTAGGTGGGGGCAGCGGTCTGCTATTAGGGTTTTGTTCGGCAGAGTCCTCAACTATTAACTAAGCTAAGAAAGGCCGGCTCTTTCAACTGATTTCATAAATTACTGTTTTGTTGGCTGGAAATATTTTAAAAATAAACTACTTTCTCATCAGCACAATTGCATCTTCCGTTATCAACGTAAACGTTGTCTTAGACAAGGATTAAAATTCCGATTCGTACAAATCAGTTGTACGCTATATGCCATAGCTTTCCTCGTTTAAGAAATATTTCGAAGAGGTAAAATGTATGTGATAGTTCGGAATGACATGCCGCTCCCCCTCATTTGCAACCCAACGGCCGCCACTAGAGTCCTTGCATACATAGACTGTCTATCCAGGGACTCTAACCTCCACTGCCCATTCTCTCACACTCACGAGCACACAACAAGCAAACGACTGAACGCACTACAACCATTAGCGCCGGCTTGTGCCTCTGAAGTTAGGTGAAGAGCTAGTCGGCGAAAATAAATTTGCACAAGCTTATCTTAATAAATGAAATCACTACATTTTTGTACACCCAATCGATCCTTCGGTCCTTTAAGACGGCGCACTTGTCTGTAATGTTTTCATTCATCTCTTTCCTTATTAACTACAGAAGAAGTAATTTCTGAATAACAATATTCCTCAAATAAACACTGATAGACATGTGTATGCTATATATCTGTCGTATCATCTACCTCAACATAAATAATTCCACGTTTCCTATTCCATTTGTACAAAATCATTGATGTCTGAAATGCACTCTTTTCTTTCATTTTGTATGCTATGAAGATTTTGAGTATTTATGCTCTGATTGAGTTGTATTTAACAGAGCTGCAAATCCTCGGTTCCAAACGTTGCTTTTATTGTTAAAAATCAAGCATGTAGAACACAAAATTCTGTATATTTGGAGAGAAACACAACCACGGCAATTCCTTAAATTATAACTGTTTGAAACTCAGATTGTCGTTTTTTATGAATGTTTAAATGTTGTACCTGATACTTAGCGAGATTCAGCACGACACCTACATCTTAAAACTTCCTTACATTAGTCTTTACAACATGAAAATAGAGTTTCTTATAAAATACCCGTAACATCATACACAGGTTTCATATTTGAAACACCACAACACTATTAATCAAGCACGATATATGAACGAATTTCACACTGGAAGAAGAATTGTATTTATTTGACCTCTAATTTACCAGCTTGAAAAGCAGCAGCGTGGAATCCGCGTGGACCGGCATGGTTGGTGGCGCACTTCGTGACTTTGAACCGCCATTTCGTGACTTTGACGCGCGTGCCATTACATACTATACTTGTTTCTATCAAAACCAAGGAGGGTTGGGCAGTGTTTAAATACTTGTGTTTGAAATACGTATTTGAAATACATTTTGTAGTCGTAAAACTGTATTTTAGAGTTTTTTTGGATTGTATTTTAGAGATGTATTTAATTACATAAAATAGATGTATTTAAAAAAAGACATACTTAAAATACAGATGAAAAGGATAACGAGGATAGTTTCGTTTTGATTGGGTTTGCTAATAAATGAACCTCATTGAAACAAAAATAAAAGCCCTTTTCAGCTGTTAAATTTGAATTCTCTTAATTTTTAAATGATAAATCTAAGTCACTAAAAACGCTGGACAATTATCCGACAACAAAAAAACGTTTATTCCTTATAACACTAGTTTTTGTTCATCACCGCCAGAGCAATAAGTGATTTCCTTCGCGAGTTTTATACATTTCCCAACTAGGGAACTATTGTCTGATGATTAGTTTGAAAAACTAGTCGTTTTAAAAGGAAATTCCATTTATTTGAATAGACATATTTTTGATATAATTTTATATTTGAACGTACAAGTAGAAGTGTTTTATATTTGAAGGTTTTTAGTTATTGTTCGGAAATGTATGATTGTGATATAGTAATTCATTGTAATTGACAATTACAATACATTGTTGCAATAAAAAAAGTAAAAAAATTTTTTGTATTTTAATTAAAACCTAATGTATTTTGAGTATGTATTTAAATTTTAAATTTTTATTAAATAATGTATTTTACTCAACCCTGAAACAAACATACTACAGTCATACTTGTAGTACGTGATAAGAAAAACAAACTTCAAATATAATTTGTGCATAAATAAAGGGTGAAGTGCCACTTCATATATTTTCCCATAGCCACCCCTATCTAAAATGTGTTCTTTTTTCACAAAAGGTCTCCCCAATATTAATTCATAAAAGTATTACAAGCTCATTCCACTCTAGTACTCCATTTCCACCTGTGTGTACTGATAGCCTCACTCTCCATAATTTCCGGGCAAGTCGCCAAAAGATTTTCACTTTTTGGAAAATCTAGATATATATTGAAGGGGATGACAGCGACGAGAAAAAGCAGAAGTTAAAAAAAATTGAAATGTATTATTTTATTTTTATTTACTTTAGATTTCTTTGTAAAAACACTAAGTTCACTATTAATTGAATTTGAAATTTACGCAGTGCAAATACTTGAAAAAAATAAAATTTCCTCTTACTATCACGTTTCGATTGATTGTAGAATATTGTTTGCAACCAGGTAAACCACGTTTGCAATCACAAGTTGGCGGAAACGTAATGAGGTAAACTGCAACTACATTCTTGAAATCCTTTGGTGGTGTACCGATTAGTGTATCGGACTGTTATATCAAAGTTGGTGGGCTGAAATACGATCAAAACGTGGGTATTTAAGAGAGAACTAATCATTCGTAAGAATTAGTTAGTAAAGGGAAGTAAAGCCGGCTGTCCCATGTTGCACATTTACTGCACATCAAAGATCCCCTAGGCTAAAACAAGTCTCTGATTTTAATTCTATTCCCCTATTTCCTAGTCAGAGTAATGCAGTCTTTCGCCGCTAGATGGCGAAAGGAACAGCGAATTGTGTGTGGTCAGGCGGAAGAGCAGACCTGAGCCTTGTCACCCAAAATAAGGCAACATAGAATTGAATTGAATTGAAATATAGAATTAAGACAAATGTAAACTGTTGATAAAACGGAGAAAATGCATTGAAAGTATTGTTATTTATAACGTTTTCCACTTTATCATATAATGCCCAATATTTTTCTGCATACTGTTTGGAACGTTCCCATTTCATTTTTAAAATTTTTATTATGCTTTGAATTTAGTCCAATGAAAGAAGGCAAGGCTTGGTAGCTTTCTATCCTCTGTAACTGCGGTGGAAACTTCTTGGAAGGACAACCTGATATGGGGAAATATGAAGTTAAGAAGACCCTTACACGGTGGATTATATTATAAATGCACAGTAAAAGAATATAACACATTATTACAGCCTAATATAATAAACAGGTAGGGAGCAACTTCGTGAAATTTGTGATCGTATGCTGGTTAAAGAGTGGGTGGGTGATCTGTGTAGTGGGTTCTGTTGTCGCTGCTCTTCTCGCCGATGAAGTCCCTCTAGCACGAATTCCGTGAAACAACGACTGGAAGCTGATTATTTTCTTATGATTTAAATATTTAGACTTTTTAAGTAAATAGATTTAAGATCTATCTTCTCTTTTCAGAATAGATGCTACATCTATTTTTTGTATTATGTGGCAACCTACATTGTTGGTTGTTATTGAAGTATATATGGAATACTTCTATGCAGAAAAGTTGATGCGTGATGTGATTCATTAATTTTTCTGGGAGCGTCTCCTGCTATTGTCATTCGTCCCGTATGTGTAGTGCATGCTATTATTAAGGGACGGCGGTGTGTCTCATCCGCTGGATGATGAGATCCGGCGCCAAATTACCCGCGGGTTTGAGAGTTTTTTTTCCCATGCGGTAACTCTGTGCAGTGGGGCACCAACCCAGCCGGGACAAACTAGCTTCCGACAGGTCTTCCGACATGTGAGGTAGTGTAGTGTATGTAAGAGTAATAGTGAGTAAGTAAGGATGATGATAGGATAAGGGAGAGGTAAAAGAGAATCTCGGGATCGGGCAAAATACTGTACATTTATACTTACTTATTATTTATTAATATTTACTTATTATTTATTAATATTTGTACATATTATTTAAATACTTCGACAAAATACTTCGTAAATAAGTATTTAAATACTAAAAATACAGTAAATACAATGCTTTTTAATTATTGCTTTTTATTGCAACAATTTATCGTAATTGACAATTGCAATAAATAACTAATTGACAGTCATAAATTTATGAACAATAATTTATAAGTCTAACTCAAATAAGCAGAATTTCCTTTCAAAGCGACCAGTTTTTCAAACAAATCATCAGAATAGACCCCTATTTGGCGAATATGATGGTCGTTCAACGGGCGTGAATGAACGTAAACTAGTGTTATAGGTAGAGCTCGATCATGAAGGCACTAAAAAAGTCAAAAATAGACAGGCATATAGGCATTTAAAAACTGAAATAGGCATTATAGTTGAAAATAGGCAGGCACTTCGGAAGTAAAAACTTAAAAATAGGCAGAGAAATGGGCATTATGATTGAATAATATTAAAATTTATACGTAATAAGTACTACATAAAGAATGAACACAATTTTCTAAAACCAAATCGAATTTCTCCGATTGTCAAAACATATTGGTGAGTTAAATACAATTTCCTAAGAATTGACTCGTGGAATTTTATATTTTGTTGGTTACACTAGTAAACGTTGGCTTTTCAAAGTTTTGAAAATTGAATGTTTGCGTCATGGCAGTGATGAAATGCTTTCTTGCCTTCATCATTTGTTTACACCTTTTAATTTTTTTAAGGCACTTATAGGCTCTTCACGCTCGGTTAGCTCTAAAATTGGTATTTATAGGCATCATAAAACTATCGCAGAAGCTATTTATGACGTAAACATTGATAATAGTGTAAGTTGCATAAAAATACATTCAAAGAAATAAAATAACCAAAAAGGGCATTTTCTGGACTTTAGTTATAAGGAAAAAACGCATTTTTTGTAGTTAGATAATTGTTCAACAGTTTTAATAATTTAGACTTATAAATAAAAATGGATAAAACTCAAATTTAACAGCTAAAAAAAGCTTTTTTTGTTTTAATGATGTTCATTTACAAGCAGATTCAAACAATAAGAAACTATCCCCGTTATCTTCATCTCTATTTTAAGTATTTGCTTTTTAAATACATCTATTTTATGTCTTTAAATAGTCCCCAAAATACATGCCCAAAAAACTCTAAAAGACAGGTCTCCAAATTACAAATCCCATCTCGATGAGGTTTTCCGTCCAGTTTCCCTGATCCATTGAGCAAATGCTGAGATGGCCCCTTGTTTTGCTTCTGTACATAAATGTAACTTCATTATCTGTATCTGATAAGAGCCCAAAATTAATTGCTTATTTATCCTTGAAAGTAGATTTGATTACATGGGAGGGTTTTTTTCATTGAAAATTCAAGTAGTATATGCCTTAGTGTACGGATCACAGAATTTTGAAAATGTGCACTCAATTCACTTCTCCCCATAGCACGTCATACGCAGTTGTAACTGATTTTTTGACGTAACATAAAATAAATAAAAAAAAACAGTTTTTCAGAAACAAAGTGTATTTCAGATACAACTATTTAAATACTGCGCAACCCTGTGGATGCTGGTCCGTGACCTCAATGTAACCTCCGGCATGTGCCTGGGGTTCATTGGAGAAACCATGTAAAACTACCCGTCAGAGTGGAATCCTAGGACCTCCCGGTCAGATGCCCCGCAGTGTCATCAGTTGATGCTCTGAGCCACCTCAACCGTTATATGTGATGCATTACATTACAATATTTGTACTAATACTGCACTAAACCATCACCAGCATAAACAGCTCTATCGACGGAAAAAAGGAAGAAATGTTTTTAACTATCCGGTCATACTAGGAGTTCCCAGTTATGGATATCTACACATTGTTTTTGTGCATGTTCGAAGTACTCTCTTTTTCAAGCTTTAAATGTGTGCATCTAATATATTTGCTATGCAATTTGTGATTCTGTAAATACACTCTTCGACCATTATCCTCACTTCCAAATGAATACAGAGAAAACTAAATGATGTTGTCTTTAATCGCACCCATATGCATTAAAATTATAATTTTTTTCGGCCTATATTCCTTCAATATACTAGAATATTTTTCTCTTTGATTTTAAAGACAACATTTTTCATATTAATATTTATTACATAATACATTCAGCGCAATGTTTCGGAAATTAGTTGTTTCCATCGCCAGGCTTAATTGAAATAAATGCATTAATATATTATTTTAAGAATGGTCACATATAAACAGAAGAACATATTATTAATGTACACAAGTCACACTAAAACCGCATCTTGACAAATACTCATACAGTAATACTCAGTATTTTCGAAAATTGCAAAAAGTTAACATTTCAAAACTTCAGAGTTGATGATAGAGATTTTTGCTTTAAACAAAATCTGTTCTAAAAATCAGCTCGTAAAAAGGGTCATGGATACTTTCTTAAAAAAAAAATTTTTGTAATATGAGCTTGAAATTAATGCAATTTATAAAAAAATATTTTCTCTAAAACCGCTTCAAATGTTTTCCATGGATAAAACTAGGAACGCTTAAAAACATACCGAGATCTCATTTTCGTTGTACTTTCTAAATTTTCGAAAACTGGAAATTTAAAAATATTTCGATATAAAAGATATTTTGGTTTTTTTTTTTACGTAAAATTACGAAATGACCACACGTATTTTCGAAAACAGTATAAGTTCTTATTTAAAGACCTGTTTTTGAACAAAAGATTTTATTAAAGAAAAAACCTTTATCTTCAATAATATAGTTGTAGGAAGACGCCGAAAAAATCTTTAACTTCTGAATTTTCGAAAAATCAGGAATTTCAAGATGATGATCGGGAGAGATGGCTCATCAGCTGATGTCACTGCAGTCCCTCTCGAGACCTCCGCCACCCCTCGAGCAAAAAAAAAAGCATCCTACACTTTCGGCCTAATGACCATAGTAGTTGACGCGCCCAGAATGACTTATGACTTAGTGTAGGGATCACAGAATTTTGAAAATGTGCTCACAATTCACTTTTCCCCATAGCACGTCATACGCAGTTTTTAACTGTTTTTTTGACGTAAAATAAATAAATAAATAAATAACAAATAATCAGTGATGGCGAGTTCTGTGTCACTCTTTTAAGCTAATTTCCGCTATTCGTAGAGTAATTTTAATAAATAATGTGGGCCCATTTTTGAGAAAATTTTGAAAATGTCGAAGTTTCATGTAAAGTATCCCAAAAATCGAAACAATTTCATACTCCCAAGACCTCGAGTTACTTCAAAAGGATCGAGGAATATAAATTTTGGAGAAAAACGTCTAAACGGTTTATGCGCTAGCGTTGGCCAAAGAGAAAGGCACAGCTATTTTGCAGTCAATCGTTTTTTCTGTACCAAGGACACACAAAACATGAATTCTGGCTTTACAGCGTGATAGAGGAAGTAATTTAGTACATGAAGGAACAAGATTTATTCACTTTTACTTTTTCGCATACTGCCTTTTTAGTATAGAGAAAGTAATGTAATTCTTCTCAAAAAGAAACGGCAAATTTTCGTTAGAAAAAGTCTTATTGCCGGACACTAGTAACGGAAAAGTGGTAAATCTTTTTCCATATGTAGTACATTACTTCCTATATCTCTTTTTGGAGGCTGTGCGATTAAATTCAGTATCATATTTTACAATACGTTATTTCAATACATTAGGAATATGTTATATACATTTCGACTGACTTTCAAATTGCAGCTCGACAATATGGTAGTGTTGCTGCTTACAAAAAGAAGAAAGTATACTGGTCGTTAGTGCGATAATTTTGTGGGCGGGACTTCTCGAGTATTTTCATTCTACTATCTATTGATTTCATTGGTTGTCTCAGCCACACCCCTGTTTTCATTAAGAACTGAGAGTCATTTCATTAACACTGCCTTCCATTAAGACAGAGATAACCAGTACACATTTTCGAGTGTTCGGTGGTTCGATTTGATAACGACCAATAGCAAGGAAGTACCGAATGCAAAAATACAGAAGGACTTTACACCTCTTACGAGTTAGTGAGGTGTGTCGGAGTCACGTATACAACAGCTCTAGAGAGTGAGTGATTGGTTGTTTTTTGCCAGTCTCTTTCGAAGACCTTTACGCAACAAAGATAACGTGTTATCAGAACCCACTTATCTTCCATGCATAGTGCCTCGAAAATAGGAGTCTGGTAATGAACTCATATTTGTAAGTTTTTATAAGAGATTATTTCAGTTTTATTGTCAATTAAAAAGAGGAAATCTGTTGTATGTTTCTTTTGTAATGTACTATATTTGGCCATTCTGAGTTACGAATATCTTTCACTATTACTTACTTCCTTTAAAAATTATTTTTACAAAGTCAGTTAGATAATTCTGAAGGATCTCTGTCAGAAATTCCCGTGATTATTAATAACTTACGATTCTTGATGAACCCATTGAAGATAGAGGAGGATAGTGGCTCGACACACACTTTCAATTTTCGTTCACCATTAGTCGGCGTCGAAGTGTTCAAATGACCTGTGGTGGCGTATGGTGGCGACACAGGCACACAAAATAAAAACAGTTGTCAGAACCGAAGAGTTGACACGTGTTTCTCTGTCGACGCTCTGAATCCGAAACTCTAGCCAGAATTCTGCCACCACTCTCCATTTCTTTTTAAATCGCGAAATTGTATTTTTTAAATCGCGAAATTGTAACCGTGAAATTGTATTTTTTGTTTTCGGGATTTGTTATCAGACCCAAAGACTTGAAACATGTTTATCTATATATGTTGACGTGCAGAATCCGATTCTGAAGCCAGAATTGGCCCACCACTCTTCAGTTTTCTTAAATTGCTAAAAACTACCGTGAAATGGTGGGTTTTCTCCGACTAGCGGGTTTTCCTCCAGGGTCGAGTGGCGAGTGAGGTGGTGTGTTTCTGTTTTAAAAGATTACAGTCGCTCGGGTTGAATAACAGAATGCCGCGTAGCGCGCAATGTAGCAATGCTATTCAACTCAAATTGTTTTTAACTTCCGTCTATGAATTTATAATTCGTCAAACATAATTTGCCACTTTTCTGTGTCTATTTTAATATTTCATTTATCTTTTTAAAATCTGCACTTAAATTATACTTGGTTTCTACTAACTACTTACAACTTAAATATATTTTACATTTGTATATAATATTACATGTCTTTGTATGCATCTGACATGTGGTTAGGCGGAAGAGCGGGCCTGATGGCCCGAGCCTCGCCATATCAATAAAGGCATTATTATCGGCCATATCAATAAAGGCATTGAAATTGTAAATTGTAAATTTTACTGTCTTTTTCGCGATAAAAAATCAAACTGGAAGGTCTCAATTCTGTGTTCGGATACAGAGTCACCACATCTACTTACATAAAATAAGTGTTACTTCTTTGGGGTGTGACAACCGCCAAAAACAAAAAAATACAATATCACGCTTGTTTTTTGTGATTTAAAAAAACTGGAGTGTGATGGCACAATTTTGGCTTCAGATTCAAATTCGGCGCGTCGACATACGTAGCGAAACATATCTTTGACCCCGGTGAATCAGCTAATGAGCCAAAAACTTAACTTTACAGGTGAGCAAAAAAGCACTTTAAACAAATACTGTAAATCAGGGATTAATGATATTCAAAGAAAACTCACACACAAACAGTTTCGCTTGAGTTTTTTTGTTTTTTTCTCCCTTTCAAAATTCAAAATTTATTGCTTATTTATGAAAATAGATTTTATTACATGGGAGTTTTTTTGTTTGTTTTTTTCTCCCTTTCAAAATTCAAAATTTATTGCTTGTTTATCCTCGAAAATATATTTTATTACATGAGAGTTTTTTTTCTCCCTTTCAAAAATTCAAAATTTAAGTAGTATATGACTTACTGTAGGGATCACAGAATTTTGAAAATGTGCACACAATTCACTTTTCCCCATAGCACGTCATACGCAGTTTTTAACTGTTTTCTTGACGTAAAATAAATAAATAAATAAATAAATAAATCTCTAATTTACTTCAGTTGAAAGTTGTTTTTTGATCTCCTGTACGAATGACACAATAAAGAAAGTAAGAAATTGGTGCTATTTGTTTCCTTTAGAACCTGCCTGCATTCGGGTCTGCTGCAACCTCTACGCAAAGCGACAATAACTAAAGTGCGATTTGGACAATAAAATACATCAATGTTAAGGAGGTCGAATACTTGCTTTTGCACCACTATAGTAATACAACAGTACTTACATTAGTATCTACTGTTTTATTAAACTGTAATACTATAGAACCGGAATTTGCGAAAACTTGATATTATAATTATTTCTGTCTCTCCAGATTCACACATATTCCCCTTCCCCAAAAATATATTTGCCCGCCGTAGATTCCCCTGGCTAGAAATTTGATATCCACTTGCACATATTTGCTACCTTGCAAAATATTAATTCTTCAGAAAAAATACTGATACCCCTGCAATTTATTGGTTAGTGATTCCGGGCGCATCAATTGTTAAGGATATTAGTCCCATAAGTTTATTACATGTTTTTGTCGCGGAGACAGCGACTAAATTCAACCTAATCGAAAATCCTGCCACCGCACACTACATTGTGTCAAATATGAAATGTTTTATACATTTGCAATAGGACCCTAACTGGTAATTACAATTGCAACCTAACTGGTAAGGTGAAGTGGACCGGAAATTGAAATAAATTGTGAAAATAACATAGACGTTTTAATGAAAAAAAAAAACAACAACAACAAAACATTCTTCTAGGCATAGACACATTTTCCTCCTACGCATTCCCCCATCCTTCAGCTGGAATGGAAACTTTGTAACAGTGTCTGCTGTTGAAACAAAGCATTTTGGTTGGTCTGGGAGAGATAGCTCAGGGCAACAACTGGTGTCACTGTTAATTAGAAATATGCAATTACTACTTTCGATAGAAAATAAAGGGGGTAACTGGACCGGCCCACTTAACCAACGTCCTGGCAGTCCAGGTAACCCCGCAGCAAATATTTTCTTTATATGCCCCAAAACATACAAGCTACGACGTATTATTAAAAACAAAACAACTTTTATAATGCAGAAATACTAATCTAGTGTGAATATTTTTCTTGTAGTTATTCAATCGCAATAAAATTGCAAAGCAAATAAGTGGTAGAAAATACTTCTGACCTTTCAGGGGAAAAATGACTTACTGTACTCGACAATAAAGGTCCGCAACTTATGAAAGTGGCTTAGATTATCAGCCTTGTCATTCTACCAATGTCATCCAGTGGAAAAAGCAGTAATCACTTTCCACCAACATTTAAAAGCATGGACCATTTAACCTAACCGGTCCAGTTATCCTAACCCTCCCCTACCATCTCAATGTCATTCAGTTCTTTAGGGCGAGCTTCACATATTCAGCACACTTGAGTTGGCTTGTTTCTCATTATTGTGTTACATACATTGCCGTCTATCATTGTCATTCTTAGTTCACAACGAATATTAATAACAACTCCATTCAAAGAAAGAGTTTATGGAACAAGAGCATCAATTTGTTACTGAATTATTGTCACTTCATTCTTCAAAAATTCAGGTATTTCCTTTGCGAAAATGAGGTAATTTGGTCTGCAATAGGTATGCTCCTACATAAAATTTATTTCATCGTCCAATTCAATTTTGACAAGAAGGGGAATAAAGGAGCTTAAAAACAAGTTATAATCATCGACAAATTCACTGTTTTCGAAGGTTTGTTTATATTGTGAGTGACCCGCACTTACAACTCATCACCATTTTCCAATCAACACTTGTTTTGTGTCCGTAAGGAGACGAAGTTTGTTGTTTGCTATGTTCTATAATATTCAGTTCGTTGTATGGTCAAGTAGGCACTGAAACCTTAGTTTCCGTTGTATGCTCAAGTAGACACTGAAACCCCTGTTCCTGTGATAACGATGTAAGGAGGGTAACACTTAAGCTTTGCTTCTTGAACTTTGTGATATGATCGATGTAACTCAACATTTTTGTATCTAGCACGAGTTCTAAGCATTAAGTACACATCCTTTGACATATATGCATGCAACATAAGAGCAAAGGCTTCCTGGTGACTATAGTACATGATTTTCGGAGAAGAGGCTGTGGGGCTTTGATAAGAGTTTAGAATCTTCTTTGCTCGTGTTGGTGCACTCAGAGCATTCTGTATCAACACTACTGTATCCTTATTTCCACTTTCCCTTCATTTTTGATATGTGGTGAAAGTTTGGCAGGGGAAATTTGACACCCTAAGATGTGGAGGTTTCTATATATTAGTTTTGTCAGAGGCATCATCGAAGAGTCTTTTCGGCCGTCCTCTTGATTTGAAAGGCACAGACATGTTTTCACAAACTTGAGGACTACGATTTAAAATCTGGTAATTTAAAATATTTCTGTAAGCAATCCTTATAACGCTCTTTGAAACGATTTTGAAACGGGCCTGCCCCCATCATTCGGAAAAAACTGCACTTGGAAAATTTCTCAGCAAAGCCTCAGAATATGGCGAACATCATTTACAATGACTTTGGGCAAGGAAAAGGACTATGAGAATTTGAACTTGGAATATTCAAGGGCTATCAACCAAAGAGATTTAAAGAAATTGATAAGAGTCGTTTGGGTAATGTAGAATTTTTAGAAACAAAGAAAAAAGGTAAAGGTTCAGAACAGAAGGGGGGATTTATACATTTTTACTCAGGGGTATCAAAGAATGAGAAAGGCCGTTGTGGTGTATCATTGGCAATAAGGTTAAACTACAGAAACAACTTAAACTCTTAGGAGCAGATAAATGATCGAATTCTACAAGTTGAAATGGAACTCGATCGTTACACAGTTGTAGTTATTGCTGTATATGCCCCTAACGACGTTGCCATTGCAAGTATTGAAGATGGTTTTTTAATGAGTTGACGACGTTGCTGGGAACAATTAGTAAAGTAAAGAAATCATTTTACTGGGAGACTTCAGTGGTAGAAGTGGCTGTGAAGTGAGTGATCGGATGGTGAGGCCATACGGCGAAAACAAACTACACGATAACGGGGAGCGCCTAATTGAGCTGTCATCAAAACGCCTTGAAAATTACAAATGGATGGTTTAAATATAAAGACATACATCAGTACACATGGATTCAACATACTCGGAAATTGATGTCAATTATCGACTATATGATTGTGAAACAGTGCAATAAAATAAAAGTCAACGATGTACGAGTAAAGATGGGTCTAGAGTGTTATTCAGACCATTATGACGTGTTATCTGAGACTACTTTCCCTTCAAAAAACCTTGTCGAGATCCATGTAATCAAAATTATGGCGATGAGAGAGTGATGGCAGCAACAAGGTACAATCTTGAAAGTCACGAGGAAGACTACAAAAATTTTATATAAAGTGCGACTAACTAACAAAATATTATTGGTGCAAGAAGAAACACCAGATGCTGTGTATGAAATGGTGTATCCATCATCTGCCTATGAAGCCTTGGGTGAAAAAGAGGATTGAAAAAAGGGAGGAAATGCCCATTGTGGGGGAACAAAACCACAGAGGTATTTCTAGAAAAGAAAAAACAAATGTACAGGAAGCGGTTATCTACAAAAGCGGATAGAAATGGAATAGAATATCAAATAATCAGAAAAGAGACTTAAAGAGAAATCAGTAAAACTAATATCCATCAGGTTTTTCGATCTCGATCAGGTTTTTCGTCCAGTTTCCCTGATCCATTGAGCAAATGCTGAGATGGCCCCTTGTTTTGCTTCTGGACATAAATGTAACTTCATTTTCTGTGCACGTCTTCGAGAATTCAGTGGGAAATACAATTATTCAAATTATTGTTTCCATGTTGTCGCGGCAGGAAGTAATAAGAGCCAAAATTTATTGCTTATTTATCTTTGAATATAGATTTTATTACATGGGAGTTTTTTGTTTGTTTTTTTCTCCCTTTCAAAATTCAAAATTTATTGCTATTTATCCTTTAAAATATATTTTATTACATGGGAGTTTTTGTTTTTCTTTCTCCCTTTCAAAAATTCAAAATTTAAGTAGTATATGACTATATGAGTAGTGTAGGGATCACAGAATTTTGAAAATGTGCACACAATTCACTTTTCCCCATAGCACGTCATACGCAGTTTTTAACTGTTTTTTTGACGTAAAATAAATAAATAAATAAATAAATAAATAAATAAATAAATAATCATGAATACTGGGAACGGACTTGTGAGGAAGTGGATAGATGTCTAGGAGTTTAACAGAACTTTAACAAAAGTTTAACACAACTTGAGAATAATAAAAGGAAAGAGAATGGAAAACAACAACTGGTCAGGTAATACCAATACTACTAAATAATACTAATTCCAATGCGTATGTGGGACTGGAGTGATAATTTCAGTCTTTTAACTCAAAATAGAATACAGTTTTTGCAAGTTCCTCAACAAGAAGAGCCACAAAGCATACAAACACCTTTAATGCCTATTGTCCCAAATGAAATAAAAGCAGCTTTGGCCCTCATAAAGAATAGAAAGGCCCCGGGGACAGGTAATATCAGTGTAAAACTCTTAAAATCAGCACCTGATAGTGTGATGGAAATACTGGCAACAATTTTTAATAAGTGGAACGGAACCAGGGAGTAGAAAAAGGTATTCATTTCTTCAATTTACAAGAAAGGAAGTAGGTGAGACTGCAACAACTTTTTTAGTTGGTTAATTGTGAAAATATTCTTCAGATTTTGATCTTCCGGTACACTTTGTCACCATCGACCTTGATGACTGGCTAAACTCGTATTGTGAGATTAGGGTGCACCGTGTACAGTGTATTTCATTGATTCCGTTATCTTCCTTTTTTGCTGTTAATGTGGCACGTGTGTGATTACATGGGAGATAATTTTGCTGTTTAACTTTGGTATATTGAGTGTTAAGAAACCATGGGTCCAGAGTTAGCGCTCAGTCATAAACATTTTTTTGAA
This sequence comes from Teleogryllus oceanicus, assembly GCA_964035755.1. Classification (NCBI taxonomy): domain Eukaryota; kingdom Metazoa; phylum Arthropoda; class Insecta; order Orthoptera; family Gryllidae; genus Teleogryllus; species Teleogryllus oceanicus. Next base: position 8,420,147 of record CAXIVR010000012.1, read on the forward strand.
GAATTAAACGAATTCGAAACCAGACACAAAGGCGACGTTCCTGACTCAATCACAAAGGCGACGTTCCTGAAGCTTTGAGAAGTAATAGAACCACGACTGGAATGCCTGTCAAACTGAAAAGAGCATTTCATGCTCATGCGTAGTGTTAATAGCTTTAAGAATTTATACTAAAGACTTCTCCTTGTGGTTGGCGATTTAAATAGAATTTTGTCAGTCATAGGACGCCATTCTGTAAATAAAAAATTGTTATCTTTTGTAATTGCCTCACTAGGGCGTGGTATTTATACAAACAGCTGAAGACTCAGCAGTAGAGCAAGACATGTTTTTTTTAGAATAGCGAACTTTCCTGTTAGAGAGACCATGTGCCAATCGTCACACATGGCACACATTGACACACATGTACCAATCGTCTACAGAGGAATGAATTACAACGATTCAGAAACCAAAAGTGTATTTTTCCTTAAATATGAAAACAATACCAACCTACTTGAAATATAGTAGACTATAATATGATCTACTCATGATGGAAAGAGATGGGTGGGCTCTTGCGCTTCATCTTCGACTTCAGCCAATGAGCTTCAGACACCAGTTTGCGTCACAATATTAGCGGGAATTTTAAACGCCAAAATTATCACGTTACAAGTCGTTGAAACAGATATATGAAGCATTAAAAAAAAATATTACAGCTTTTATTTCAATTACACCATCATCGTGTTATTTTTGTTTGGTCACCATTGAAAATTGTCACTTTATGCCACTTTCAATATGTTTCTCAACACTTCTCGCTCAGCATGCAACATGGCGGCCTACGTTTGGTCATTGTAGCGTTGTGGCATTGTAGCCAACAAGGTGCCGATGCACGAAGATAAATCAACGTACGTTCCTTGATGAATCGTCAAAGCTAACGGAGCGTCATTTCTACCCTAAAAATGACAGTGAAACGTAACGTCAAATATAAGACATTTACGAAATTAAGCGTCAAGACCGATTTGATGAATGTTAGTGAAATCGATGGTAACTATGGAACTCGCCGCAAACTGATATCGTAGTGTGCCAATGTCTTTCAATGTTGTCATCACTTCTTCCTAAATCGTGGCCTGAGAATAGGGTGCACACCTATATAGAAGGATTTTCCTAACAATGAGTCAAAGTGACGGGTAGTGCTGGGAAACGTAACTGAAGGTTCTGTGGTCGTCGTGTCCTTGAACCCATTTGACTCCCTTCCTGCATTCGTTCGTTTGCATTTGACCCTGGTAAGGAAAAAGTGGATAAATCGTGTTCTGATATGCCGTAACTTCCTTTCTTTAACACGTTGTGGAGACAGAATGCATGTTTTGTGGGAATAAATATTGTTCCTGTATATTGTAAATTAGTTCATCTAATTCATTGTGAAGTCAGAATCCATGTTTAGTGGGTCCTTGATACCGAAAAATCGACTAACGGCAAAACGTCTATTTCTCTGACTGTCCTGTGGACAAAGCTAGCGTCAAAGTTCAGACGATTTTCTCCAAAATTAATATTCCCTCATCGATCTAACGAACTCAAGGTCCTGTGTGTTTCAAACATATTTTGATTCTTGAATGTACTTTATATGAAGCTTCAAGAATATTTCCTAAGTTTCATCAGAAATGGCTCTGAACTTTTTGATTAAACTTTGTCCTCAAATAGCATTAAGAACTATTAAAAAATGGTTCGGTTCTAATTTTCGTTAAAATCACTGATTTTCCGAAAACTCCAAAAGTTACATTTTTTGGCGCCATCCTACAATTACAATATTCTGAATGAGATAGAGATTCTTTTCACAATAAAATCTATTGTTAATAGATTTTGAAATAATGCCATGTACAATTTTTCGGAAAAAAAATGTACTTGGTTAGGCAGGGCGTATGCTCTCTCGTACTTGCTAAAACAAACCTTGGCCACGATTTGGCCTTCCATATTCTTGCAGATCAGAAGCCAGGATGTTCTACTGTCAAAAAAATATGCCATACAGTTACTTATAGCAGTGTTCAACGGATTTCACCACAGCAAGTAATTCTGTTTAGTTCTGTACACAATAGTTACGAGCCGATTTTGAAACACTTTTCTGTAATAATCGAATATTCTCTCACGTCCGTCTTATATTTCCATTAATACTCCACCAATACCAATATTACTTGCGGTATAAATTTGCCTTGCGGTATCGGTGAACATAGTAGGCGATTTACAGGATTTCGAAAGTGCCCTAGCAATCCTGATCCCATTGAAACATTCACTTTTCTTCTGTCAGCTTTGTCATGGCGATTTTGGAAAAACCCAAAACGTACCAATGATTCTAGATTAATAGACTCAGGAAACCTCTGAATTCATGTTTATCCTTTGTTACTAGCCATTATTCACAGTTTTTACCTTCTCCGGATCAGTTTTACTCTCGTGTCAAAGACGACATATCCATATAAGTGCTTTTCTTCTTACGGAATAAATGACGCTTCCATCACCTGAGTTTCAATTGGCTCCTGTCAACCTCTTGAACTTGCTCTAGGTCCTTGATTTGGTCCTAGAGCGACTTTCTGCTTTTCTTAGATGCAATATAATGTGAGAAGACATATTTGCCAAAAATTCAATTTTCGAAAAATAATAAGGAGAATTTTGAGGATGAGAGTCTCAATTATTGCAGGCCCTATCTTAGGCCCATATTGTTTGATTTGTGATTGCATATAGTAGATTTAATGTGATGAAAGTAGTATGTGATGGCCACTCTGAATAGTCCCCGACGGGTACATTTAAGCGAGATCGTGAAAGAGCGTCAGCGGTCGTGGCGAGATGCACGCGTCCCCTTCCTTTATCAGGTTATGGTTGTGCTTTCTCCTTTTTTTATTTATTTTCTTAGTTGAGATTACAATGTTCAGTTTACAAAAGAAACTATGCAATTTTAAGGTGACTTAATCTAATTTTCTTAATCTAATCAACTTAATCTAATTTAAAATTGTACTTAACCAACTTAATAGGGAGAGGAAACAAATAGCACCTCAACAGAATTAGTCGATATTTGAAAATATCTGGAGGAAAGAATGGAGCGGGAATCTGTTCTTTATTCTGGTTTTGTACCTGGGATCTTTTCCGAGTCTGTAGTGAGTTGATGCCTTTATGAAGGGTAAATTGGTGTAAAAGTTGTTTGATAGGTATGCTATTTGGTGAGCTATTTCATTTATGTTTAGATCGTGATGTATTTGTTTATTGCTTATAAACCATGGAGCTCTTGTTATTAATCTTAAATATTTGTTTTGAAATATTTGCATTTTGTTGAGATTGTTTTTTGCGACATTGGTCCAGATCGGACATGCGTATAATAGAGTTGGCCAAATGAATGATTTGTATAGCATTAGTGCATTTGACAGTGAGAGGTGGTTATGGTTGTGCTGTTGAAGACTTCCTGCGAGGCGACAACAAAAAAGCTTTTTCGCGCGTCACCATAGTATCAGGAGCATATGCGTGTTGCCAATCACTTTGATAAGGCTGCGCTTTAAAGTGGTGGGATGAGCGCGGAGGTGTCACAGCAGCTGACGGCTAGCCGCAGTAGAGGACACGCCCCTGACGCATCACCGAAACAAGTGAGTAACAGAGATCGATTATGGCCCCAGGCAGCGACCCTTTTTTTGATCTCGCAGTAGCAACGCGTAATCATTTTATTATCGACTGTTCCTTCGGACTCGTATTACTAACGACTGCTGCATCGGGCCTCCCGAAGGCCTACTATCACCTACTACTAAACATGACAGTACTTTTATACAAATGATTCTGTTGGGTGGACTAATTATCACTCTTTTTACTTTTTAGCTTTACTACAACGTACGCTGTAAAGAGAAAGTACTGTAATGCTACGGAAGTTCTGCTATTTTTTGACAAAACAACCCGTATTGTAGAGTCTCCACTACGAAAAAGTAGTCAAATCTTGTTTCTTTATATAGTAAACTACTTCCTCTAAAAAGAGTTTCGGTCCGAGTGCACGTTTTGTGGATCCTTGATATCGAAAAATCGAGTGATGGGAAAACATCCATCTGTTCTCCCTCTGTGGTCAACGCAACTGCCTGAACGGTTACGGCAATTTTCTACAAAATTATTATTCCTCGATCGATCTCAACTAGTTTCCAGATGTCCGTACTTGGTTGAATATGACGTATATTTAGCGATTGTTTTGGCGTCCGTACTAATTTTACAAAATTTTTTTACATATTGTCCGTATTTTCGTGTTATAAATAGCGATCGTCTTTTTAAGCACCGTAAACTTTTTTGTTGTTTTTTCTTCTTCTAAAATTACGGTGCTTACTTTCATTACTGCAATCTTTTGACATTAAGTTATTTTACCGTGTGCCAAAGTTGCATCGTGATTCTTTGCATGTGAAAAATCGACACTTTCTATTTGACATGACAATCCTTATCTAGTAAGCTGTGAGCTAGTAAGCTTCCTTCAAGAATTTTTTCACAGACAGGTAGCAACAAACAGGAAGAAACAAGTCATCACTTTCACGTGTGGATTGTACAAAGGTATCTCAATATATGAGTTTATGACTTTATGCATTAACACGGTAGTGTTTGATGTTCTCCATATGGTATAATGAAAAACATAGGTGTACGTATACTGCTGTGTTGGAGTTGAAATACAAAAACAAAAAAAGGCATAAAGTTTTTTTTAAATTGGGAATTTTTTTTTTAATTTTGGTAAACTTAATTTCAACGTACTTAAGACCTTGAGAGTTTGAAACGGGTATTTAAATTTTTAGAGGTACATTACATGAAGCCTGAAAATTTTCCAAATTTTCTAAAAAATGGTTCCAATTTTTTTGATTAAACTTTCCCTTGAATTCTTAAAGGACGCTTAAAAATGGTGCAGATCTAAATTTCATTAAAATATATGAATTTACGGAAATCACAAAAGTTCAAAATGTTTCGGCATCTTCAGACACCTGCAATATTGAAGATATATATATTTCTCTTAATAAAATTTGCCCTTAAAAGAAATACCGAAATAAGATCATCTGCAATTTTTTTGTGCTTGCAAAGTGCTTTCAACCTAATTTTGCGTGAAGTACAGGCAAAATTTTAGCAGTTATTTTCTCAAAACCGGCCCTTCAAATCTCAGCCATTAGAAAATAAATTGTTGCTGGTTGGAATCATTTTTTAGGTTCGTGTAATATTATAATAGTGCGTAGTATTTACAAATAATGCAAGAAAATATGTGCTGATGGAGCACTACTAGTTAATATCTATCATTTTGGCATTAAGTATGAACAGACTAATTTATTAACAAGTCGTTTCCGTTAGTTCTCCAGAAGACGGACTAATCGGGGATTATCCATTTTGGTGAATATTCTCTGAAGTGTTTAAGCGCTAGTACTGTTCCTAGAGAGACTGATGGTCTGACAGACAGCTCGATAGACACTTCGAAGAAAAACAAACACTTTTTGTGTATCACGGGCCCCTAAAACTTGAATTAACGTCGAAATCGACATCGCTTTTTTGTAGCATTACGTAACTATCTGCATACCACGTGTGGTAGAAAGAAAATGAATGTTGTTAATCCCTACTTGTGATAAGAGTGAGCTTCGACCGGCATTTACGTAATATCGCGATTGCGTCTCGAGAGCTCGCACAGGCCATGAGGAGCGTGCGCGGAACCTGTCACAAACAAATGAGCAGCAGTCCCCCCCTATTTCCCAAGGGCACACACTCGCAGTCTTTTCAAATTACACCAAGTTTGCTCCCGTAAGTGCAATGTTAACTTCGTGATAGACTGCAACGCGTAGTAAAACCGGCAGTATATTTGCTTTCTTTAATTTTCTCTTTTCTTCTTCTTGGCGGTTTCTTAACCCGCTACGTCGGTCCTCCGCCGCCTAATCTGCTTTTCCAGTCTTCTCTGTTCTTCCAGGAATCAGGAGGTAATTTACACTTCTCGATTATCTTTCTGATCTGGTCGTTCAACCCTGGTCTTGGTCTTCCTCGTTTTCTCCTTTCACTTGGTCGCCATTCTAATGATCTTTTGGGAGTCTTTTCTCATCCATTCGCTGTACATCTCCAAACCAATAGTTGTTTCTTTTCAATTTCCTCTATAATGTCATGTTGCAGAATCATTACCTCCTTCACCCATTCATTTCTAATTCTTTCCTTTCTAGATATTGCAGCCGTTCTTCTGTGGAAATCCATTTCCAGAGCTTTCAATTTTCTTTTCTGTTGTTCTGAAAGTTGCCATATTTCTTCCATCAAATTTATATATTCTAATTTTCGTTTTCTTGCTAATATTTGAATCCCAGATCACTGGATTTAGATCTCCTAAAGTTTTGCTTCCTTTAATGAGTCGGGTTCCACATTCCTTTCCATAAGAATTTTCATTATTCCATTTTTCATATTTCCGTATTTTTCCATCATGTTTTAATTTTCATTATTCCTTTGCTAACGAGGAAACAATCCAAAGTGTCCCTCTACGATTTTGATGAATTTTTGAGACAATGATACACGGCTTATGTGCCATGTTTTCTTCTCGAAAAAATGCACGTTTTATCGAAAACTTACTGTTCGACTTTTGAGGTAGTGGCATCCATAAAACCCGTTTTTCAAAAATTATGTGTAAACATAATAATTCTGTTTTAAATTAGCATAATTTGTATATTTATTTCATAAATTTACCTTCTTCTTGGTACCAATATGAAGAATTTTGGAATCTTATTTTATACTTTGGTGCATGTAAATGAATTTGAAGCGTTGTTTCGTCGTATGTATTTATTTTAGCTAAAATAAATACATACGATGAAACAACGCCTCAAATTCATTTACGTGATGCAAATGTCGTTAACGCTCCACCATTTCCTACCATATTTTGGTGCACTTTATACTTTAAACGTTGAACAAGAAAATCACGAAAACGCATTTTAAAATTCCATTGGTCACTTACATGTTGTAATTGCATTTGTTAAAAAAGATGGTATTTTCTTAATATAAATAGAAATACTAGTGCTACAGAATGGAACACACTTTCACATGCTAGTTTCCTCATCTCTTTAATCTGAACTATCTTTTCGGTTTTGCCCCACCCTCTTTCCACCGGCCCTCTATTGCCGCCTAAACGATATTTTTTAAACATTTTTATCACGTTTTCGGTCCCATAATAGTAAAATTGAAATATGATTTTTGAATATTGCAGGAGAGTAGAACACTTTTTAAAATTTTGAAAATGTATGAGTTTTTGAGAAACTTCATAACAAATTTAAGCAGTTTTCCTCGCAAACTCAATAATGTATAAAAACAATCGTAATGTAAATATTGACAATTGAAGAAATATTTAAATCTAGAGGGTCAAACAGCACATATTTTCTCCATTATTTCTAACTATTACAGTTCTGGAACGTTGCGATAGTTCAATGAAAATGAAACCGATCCCTTATTTTTAAGCGTTCCTTGTTCTATTCGTGGAAAATAATAGAGCACAATATGAAGCGGTTTTTGATAAACAACTTTTTTGTAATTTACATTGATTTCAAGCTGAAACTGCGAAAAACTACTGTTTTTTAATTGTAACACTACCGTTTTAATGATATATTTTTTGTAACAGAAAAAATGTCAACTTTTGCAATTTTCGACAAATCAAAGATGTCAACAAAAATGAGGTCTGCGCCTTTCTTTTAAGCGCCTTTTTCTCTATCCGAGATCAAAGTTTAATTTAAAAAATTGGGGTGTTTTTAAAAAAAATTTAAAATGTAATTCATGGTTCATGTGAAGTACCCTCAAATAGCCGTTGCAAAATCTCAGGGACACTTCTTTAAATTGATGGAGCAATATCAATTTTGGAGCAAATCGTCTGAATGTTACTGGCGCTAGCGAAGATCACAGAGAGAAGGACGGAGGGACCTTTTGTGGTCAATCTATTTTTCGATACCAGAGACCCACAAAACATGGTTTCTGACTACACTGTTAGAGGAAGTCATTTACCAGACACAGGAACAAGATTTATACAGTCAAAGATTTCTTCCGGGCTGAAGGGCCGTGGTCCTTCAGCCCGGAAGAAATCTTTGACTACAACTCCGGCCGAGAAAGCCTACATTGTTTTATTAAGATTTATACAGTTTTTGTCGACCTCGACGGCCGCGGTGGCTCAGAGCGTGTTTCTACTCAGCACTTCGGTTCACTTACACGAACATGCACTACACTACCACACATGCCTGGAGACCAGTCGGGGTCTTAGAACTTGTCCCAGCTGGGGCGGTGCCCTGCTGGTGGGGAATTGAGGGGATACGCCCGTTAGCCGACGGTAGGTCGGCGCAGGATTTGGCCATCCAGCGGGGGAAGACCACCGCCACCTCCCGAAACAACATCATCAACAACAACAACAACATCATCAACAACAACAACAACATCAACAACAACAACATCATCAACAACAACAACAACAACAACAACATCATCAACAACAGTACGCGTAGGCTTCCGCGGCTCGAGTCGATGACGACTTCTTCGCTGTCCGGGTGACGCCGCGTAGTGGGCTGAGAGGCCGACGTTTCGCCTGACAGGTCGCAGGCTTCATCAGGGTATTGAGTCAATACGCGGCGTCACCCGGACAGCGAAGAAGAAATCATCAACAACATCAACAACAACAACAACAACAACATCATCAACAACAACATCATCAACAACAGTACGCGTAGGCTTCCGCGGCTCGAGTCGATGACTTCTTCTTGGCTGTCCGGGTGACGCCGCGTAGTGGGCTGAGAGGCCGACGTTTCGCCTGACATGTCGCAGGCTTCATCAGGGTATTGAGTCAATACGCGGCGTCACCCGGACAGCGAAGAAGAAATCATCAACAACATCAACAACAACAACAACAACAACATCAACAACAACATCATCAACAACAGTACGCGTAGGCTTCCGCGGCTCGAGTCGATGACTTCTTCTTGGCTGTCCGGGTGACGCCGCGTAGTGGGCTGAGAGGCCGACGTTTCGCCTGACATGTCGCAGGCTTCATCAGGGTATTGAGTCAATACGCGGCGTCACCCGGACAGCGAAGAAGAAATCATCAACAACATCAACAACAACAACAACAACAACATCAACAACAACATCATCAACAACAGTACGCGTAGGCTTCCGCGGCTCGAGTCGATGACTTCTTCTTGGCTGTCCGGGTGACGCCGCGTAGTGGGCTGAGAGGCCGACGTTTCGCCTGACATGTCGCAGGCTTCATCAGGGTATTGAGTCAATACGCGGCGTCACCCGGACAGCGAAGAAGGAATCATCAACAACAACAACACGCACTACACTTACGGGACTAACGACCATATCCGTTGCCGCGCCCGGCATCTCCAACAATCAATGAATCAATGTCTACATGTGCAGCCGGTTTTGTTGTTGAGAACGTCGTGCATTTTTGGGACTTGTTGTTTGCGCGCAGGGATGCTGAGCGCGTGGCGGCGGCCGGAGGGCGTGCGGGCGGAGGGCGTGGTGTGGGCGCGCTTCCGCGGGCGGCGCGCCATGGGCGACGGCCGCGTGCCCGACTTCTGGGTGCAGACGGTGCGCCCCGAGGACGACGCCCAGGTGCTGCTCGTCATGGAGAAGCACTTCCTGCGCGAGGAGGAGACGTCGCGCGCGCTGGGGCTCGCCGGCCAGCCCGACGTCATCGCGGAGGTCAGGCCCCGCACGGCTACACTTGGCGGTTGTTGCCTCCCTCTGGTTTGCCACACAACAAAAGTCTAGACTTTTCGTTTGTTGCCTCCCTTTGGTTTGCGACATGCACACCAGGCCGCCACACAACAAAAGTCTAGACTTTTCGTTTGTTGCCTCCCTTTGGTTTGCGACATGCACACCAGGCCGCCACACAACAAAAGTCTAGACTTTTCGTTTGTTGCCTCCCTTTGTTTGGCAAAATTGATTTAAATATTTATATTTAAATATTTTTAATTATGTAATAATTTAAAAAGTAATACAACTGATGGCGGATCCGGGGGCGGCATGGGGTTCTTGCTTTGCCCCCCAAAAGTCTAGACTTTTCGTTTGTTGCCTCCCTTTGTTCGGCAAAATCCACTTAAATATTTATATTTAAATATTTTTAATTATCTAATTATTTAAAAAATAATACAACTGATGGCGGATCCAGGGGCGGCATGGGGTTCTTGCTTTGCCCCCCAAAAGTCTAGTCTTTTCGTTTGTTGCCTCCCTTTGTTTGGCAAAATTGATTTAAATATTTATATTTAAATATTTTTAATTATGTAGTTATTTAAAAATAATACAACTGATGGCGGATCCGGGGCGGCATGGGTTCTTGCTTTGCCCCCAAAAGTCTAGTCTTTTCGTTTGTTGCCTCCCTTTGTTTGGCAAAATTGATTTAAATATTTATATTTAAATATTTTTAATTAATTATTTAAGAAATATATTGTATATACTTGGGTTTTCGTAAGGTGACAGCTGAGGTATTATCTTCAAAATGGAATATGGCACGACTATGTGCGTCTTTCTCACTTGCTTCTTCTTACAAAAGCAATTAATAATAGAAAGCGACATTAAATTTGGGCCTACTACCTTCATTTACAGCAAAAAATTTCTGATATACGGTTGAGTAGAACGTTCAAAGTGTATTCTGAAACGAAAAAGTTAAAAGATATTAAAGATTATAATTAATAAATTAATTTTTATTAAAGATTATAATTATTAAAGATTAAAGGAATATTATAGATATTTGCAATAATAATAACAATAATAAATAAGTAAATAAATAAAAAATAAAAATGAAATTAAAATGTAAAAAAAATAACAACAACCAAGGGTATATATTTGTGTAGCCATGAATTCGTACTAATAATACTTTAAGCCACTCGCACGAAAGTGTCTTTGGCTCCTCTGCGTACCATGCGCGCACCTTTTCTTGACCGATGACCTTGCTTCCCCCTCCCTGGAGCCATAAACAGCTGAAGGCAAAAGATCGCAGCGAGCACTGATGACAACATTCCCAGCATTAAAACTTCGTTGGCACGAAACAGAAGCTAGTCAAAGCTAGTTGCTTTCATAGTCGAGAACTTCTGTTCAGCTTTATTACCATTATCTAAAGAAATATCTGAGGCAGGTCCAGGACCTTCAAGGAAGGCACCTAAAACTCCTATGTACTATCCCTGCTGTTGCCTACCCAGAGCGATGACCTGCCCGTACACATAGCGGGTTTGAGTTTCATCTACCAAAGGTTGGCATTACTGAAAATACTCTAGTGGCTGTCTTTGTAACTAATACCCCCACTCCGCCCGCATTTCATCAATCTATCGGTCAAGAAAAGTTGCGCGAGTGGTGCAAGCCCTGCTCCAAGTGACGAGCGCGCCGCGCACTTGCAGTACCGCGCGATGTGGCAGAGCCTGCTGGAGCAGCGCGTGTCGCTGGCCGCGTGGACGGGCTGGCCCGACGGCAGCCCGCGCCTCGTCGCCTGCAACGTGCTGTACGTGCGCACCAAGCACGACCCCAAGTACGAGGTGAGCGCACCCACACTGTCAAGTCCCATTCACAATGCAAACATAAGCATAAGCATGGCGTTAACATAAAAGTTAGGACTACGTCTACAAGTGGACTCATTCACAAGGCGTTCGCATAAGCATAACACGTAAGACGTTAACTTAAGAGCTTGCAAACTTCAAGCTTCTGTGCTTATGCTTATGTCAGACATAAGGAATGAGCCAATCACAGTTCGATAACTCAAAATCGAGTATCGATAGGCGAACTATTCGTGTGCTGCGTGGTTGTGTTTGTCGTATTTGTTTTGATATCTCGAAATCGATTCTCATATCCAACCAATAGTAAACTAGAATGTCTCATAGCCAATAGAAACTCTTATTTTGCCTATGTTTATGTTCGACATTGTGAATACGCTAACTCTTCGCTTATGTTAATGTCTATGTCTATGTGTTATGCTTATGTTTGTGATTGCATTGTGAATGAGCCTTCATTCGACTTGTTATTAGGGACAAACATCTTCGATCACGGCGAATAAGTCGTAAACACTTCATTTGACAGGAGAGCCAAACATAACGTTTAGATGAATTTAATCGGGGATTAATGATATTCACACCATGGTGATAATCAAAGAAAACTATTTTATGTTGGTTTTGTTCCAATATCATTAATCCCTTATTTAGGGCATTAGTTTAAAGTTGTTTTTTGCTCCCTTGTAAAATTAAGTTTTTTTGACTTATCAGCTTATTCACCGGGGTCAAAGATATATTGATCACTACAATTTCGGAATAATCTCTCAGTTCAATGAATCAAAACACGTTGTACTCTTTACCTGTTGCTGTAGATAACTATTTTTTTAAATTTGCATTGTAACTTGATGGGAGGTGTACAATTGCAAAAACGGTGCAGTGTTCTTAAAGTTGTGAGAAGCTACGGGAAAATCTTCCGGAAACGTTGGAAGAGACCATAGTTATAAGAAATATTTAGAAAAAAAATCAGTACTTCTAGTACTATGCAATAAATGCAGTCTAACGTTTCCAACAATTATAAAAGTAAAAAATTAAGTTCTAAATAATCATTGGGAAAAATTAATATTGAACATTGAATTGAATTTGCCTTATTTTACGTGGCGACACTCAGGCCATGAGGCCTGCTCTTCCGTCTGACCACGCAAATTTCGTTACACTCCTTTCACCTATCATGGGAGAAAGAAGGTATTACTTGGGCGACGAAACAGGCGATTTGAATTTAGCTCAGAGGCGTCATTTAGGCTTGAGGATCTTTTACATGCAGTAAATGTACTAACATGGGACAGCCGGCTTTACTTCCCCTCCGAAGGAAGGCGTACGAAGGACTTTTTCTCCCTTAAAAATCCACGGCTTCGATCGGATTTGAACCCGCAAACTTGGGTATAGCAGTCCGATATGCTAACCGCTACACCATCGCCGCCACACGTTACACCATCGCCGCCACCACACATTATCCAACAACGATCTGTTTTCCTCTCATAGTAGTCCACGGGTTCGATCTGGTAGCTCGCGTTGTGCTTGAGAAAAGCGTAGGGGTCTCAGAATAAACACTGTTACAAGCTTCTAGGGCCCAAATCTCTTCAAATGAGCGCGAGAGTTGGAGCTGGCTCCGAGCAGAGCTCGAGGGTAATCGCGGGGAAGAGGGTCGCTTGTGACGGGGAGGGAAGGTGTTGAGCAGGTCGGTCCAATCTTCTAGGGCCCAAATCTCCTCAAATGAGCGCGAGAGTTGGAGCTGGCTCCGAGCAGAGCTCGAGGGTAATCGCGGGAAGAGGGTCGCTTGTGACGGGGAGGGAAGGTGTTGAGCAGGTCGGTCCAATTTTTTTTATTTATTTTACGTAAAAAAAACAGTTAAAAACTGCGTATGACGTGCTATGGGGAAAAGTGAATTGTGTGCACATTTTCAAAATTCTGTGATCCCTACACTACTCATATAGTCATATACTACTTAAATTTTGAATTTTGAAAGGGAGGAAAAAAAACTCCCATGTAGTAAAATCTATTTTCAAAAATAAATAAGCAATAAATTTTGAATTTTGAAAGGAGAAAAAAACAAAAACTCCCATGTAATAAAATCTATTTTCAAAGATAAATAAGCAATAAATTTTGGCTCTTATTACTTCCTGCCGCGACAACATGGGAACGATATTTTGAATAATTGTATTTCCCACTGAATTCTAGAAGACGTGCACAGAAAATGAAGTTACATTTATGTCCAGAAGCAAAACAAGGGGCCATCTCAACATTTGCTCAATGGATCAGGGAAACTGGACGAAAAACCTGATCGAGATGGGGGTCATTGACCCGGAATCTGTAGTACAATAGTTGTTACAGTTTGTTTATACTCATTTACACAGTTCAAATGGTAAATAATGCATTATGTATCATTGTTAAAATTAATGTTACTTTTCTTGTGATGCTCAGTATAGCCTCTAATTGTATAGAAACAGTTATGCAGCAGAAACGATTTCACTTGGGATTTAAACTTTTCTATTGAATTTAATCGTTTAATGTCATCTGGCAAAGTGTTGTAAAATAATGTAAAATTGCGCCCGCACGAGGTACTTGCCCGCCTGCGAAGAGGACAGTCGGCACTCGTTCTATTGTTAGTAATTGTGGGCGCGTCAACTACTCAGGTCATTAGTCCTGTATGTGTAGTGCATGCGTTTTCATCGGGAGGTGGCAGTGATCTTCCCCCACTGCATGGCGAGATCGGGTGCCGATTCCTACGGTCGACTACCGGGGATTTCCCCAACCAGATATCTCCCACCAGCGGGGCACCGCCTCAGCTAGGACACGTCTAAGCTCCTGATCGGTCTCCCAGCATATGTGGTAGTGTAGTGCATGTTAGTGTAAGTGTGTGTGCGTGTAAAGGGTGAAGATAGGACAAGAAAGGGGAAGGAAAGATCGCGCGTTGTCCGTGGCCTATTTGTTAGGGTACTGCTCCGGTATTCGCCTGGTGTTGTCACAGAAACCACGGAAAACTACCGATCAGAGCAGCCAGCCGCTAGAATTCTCCTCCAGAAAGCGACTGAATTCGACCTAGCTGAAAAGCTAGTGTAGAAAATCCTGCCGCCGTTGAGAATCAAACGTAGGACCTCGCGGTCAGAGGCACTGCAGTGACATCAGTTGATGCACTTAGCCACCTCTCCCGGTGTGCTCGCTACTTCCCCTGACTTCGCTCTAATTTCCCCTCCAAATCCACACACCAGAGTTCAAGTGACGTGACGGGCGATTTAGTGGCTTCACACGAAAATAGGTTTGCAGATTTGATTTACTAAACAACTGAGATTTGAACTATGAGTATTTTCTTTACTACTTTTTACCATCTCATGTTTATTTTCTTTTTAAATTCTACATTTTTAAAAACCCTGTGTCATCGTTACATATCACCATAAGACCTGCTATTTTTAATTGTGTTTGTTTACTTTCAATACTTATGGTAAACATCCATAGAGAGTTCCCCATGACGTTCACACGAAGATAAGAGATCTAAATACGTGATTGGAAGGAGTTACGTTGTATTGGAAAAATGAAATACATTTTTGTTGTTACATGACACATAATTTCATTTGTAGTTTAAAGATAATTATATTACCACAAATAATTGGTGACCCGACGTGCCACGAGAGTGTTTCTAATGGAGCTGCCAATTCAAGACTGTCATGCTGCACCAACTATTCCTGCAAGTAACGCTCTAAATCCTCTTATCCACTTAATCCTCTTATCCACTTAATCTTATTATCTTCTGAATCCTCTTATCATACGCGTCACTCCCAAATTCCCACATGTTTGGCCAAACAACGTAGATCTATGGTTATAGCAAAGTGAAGCATAATTCTTCTCTTTTGGCATTTCCGACTCTAGAACCAAATATTCATTTGTTTTTGTGTCACTCGACCAGCGATAAGCGTACGAAGTTCGGGACATTACCAACCAACAACCCACCGCCACCTCATATGAAACTCTGAAGTCGGAATAAATTCGCCGATTATCTCTTTCGGAAGAAAAACGAATTAGACGTGCTTGGCTTTTGGAAGGACTCTGTGAAAAAACTCCATTTCAATTCTGGCATTATGTTAAGAACCTCACATCTACCACACCAGTTGGTGAACAACTGTTAGCAGCTCTTGGGTTGCAACGTCCGCCCTATCGGGCTGTACTCCAAACTCAACCTGGCCTCTCATCAGTTGAAGACGGTGGAATGCGAATTTGGGGGGTGAAATGCATATCCGAGCTATCACATACATTTTACCTCTTCGAAATATTTCTTGAACGAGCAAAACTATGGCATGTAGCGTACAGCCGATTTGCACGTGTCCGGATTTTACTCCTTGTCTAAGGCAATTTTATATTTATAACGGAAGATACACATGTGCTCATGCGAAACAATGAAATTACAAAAAAATTTCCAGCCAACAAAATAGTAATTTATGAAATCAGATGAAAGGGTCAATATTCTTAGCTTAGTTAATAGGTGCGCACTCTACTAAACAAAACCCTAATAGCAGCACGTTGTCCCCACCCTATTCCTAGTACCCTCACTGTTCCACAAGCTGTTTAACCATTAATGAGTCGAACGCGGGAACGTGTTGCAGGCGCAGACGCCGCTCTCGCGCAAGATCATGCGCGTGCTGTACCAGCTGGTCAGCGCCCTTAGTAGTTGACATTAGTAGTTAGTACTAATGAATCGAACACGGGAACGTGTTGCAGGCGCAGACGCCGCTCTCGCGCAAGATCTTGCGCGCGCTGTACCAGCTGGTCAGCGCCCTTAGAATTTCATTTAGTTGACGTGACCGAAACCTAATGAGTCGAACGCGGGAACGTGTTACAGGTGCAGACGCCGCTCTCGCGCCAGATCATGCGAGCGCTGTACCAGCTGGTCAGCGCCCTTAGTAGTTGACATTAGTAGTTAGTACTAATGCATCGAACGCGGGAACGTGTTGCAGGCGCAGACGCCGCTCTCGCACAAGATCATGCGCGCGCTGTACCAGCTGGTCAGCCCCTTAGTAGTTGACATTAGTAGTTAGTACTAATGAATCGAACGCGGGAACGTGTTGCAGGCGCAGACGCCGCTCTCGCGCAAGATCATGCGCGCGCTGTACCAGCTGGACAGCCCCCTTAGTATTGACATTAGTAGTTAGTACTAATGAATCGAACGCGGGAACGTGTTGCAGGCGCAGACGCCGCTCTCGCGCAAGATCATGCGCGCGCTGTACCAGCTGGACAGCGCCCTTAGTTTTGACATTAGTAGTTAGTACTAATGAACGAACGCGGGAACGTGTTGCAGGCGCAGACGCCGCTCTCGCGCAAGATCATGCGCGCGCTGTACCAGCTGGACAGCGCCCTTAGTAGTTGACATTAGTAGTTAGTACTAATGGAGCGGGAACGTGTTGCAGGCGCAGACGCCGCTCTCGCGCAAGATCATGCGCGCGCTGTACCAGCTGGACAGCGCCCTTAGTAGTTGACATTAGTAGTTAGTACTAATGAACCGAACGCGGGAACGTGTTGCAGGCGCAGACGCCGCTCTCGCGCAAGATCATGCGCGCGCTGTACCAGCTGGACAGCGCCCTTAGTAGTTTGACATTAGTAGTTATAACTAATGAACCGAACGCGGGAACGTGTTGCAGGCGCAGACGCCGCTCTCGCGCAAGATCATGCGCGCGCTGTACCAGCTGGACAGCGCCCTTAGTAGTTGACATTAGTAGTTAGTACTAATGAACCGAACGCGGGAACGTGTTGCAGGCGCAGACGCCGCTCTCGCGCAAGATCATGCGCGCGCTGTACCAGCTGGACAGCGCCCTTAGTAGTTGACATTAGTAGTTAGTACTAATGAACGAACGCGGGAACGTGTTGCAGGCGCAGACGCCGCTCTCGCGCAAGATCATGCGCGCGCTGTACCAGCTGGACAGCGCCCTTAGTAGTTGACATTAGTAGTTAGTACTAATGAACCGAACGCGGGAACGTGTTGCAGGCGCAGACGCCGCTCTCGCGCAAGATCATGCGCGCGCTGTACCAGCTGGACAGCGCCCTTAGTAGTTGACATTAGTAGTTAGTACTAATGAACCGAACGCGGGAACGTGTTGCAGGCGCAGACGCCGCTCTCGCGCAAGATCATGCGCGCGCTGTACCAGCTGGACAGCGCCCTTAGTATTTGACATTAGTAGTTAGTACTAATGAATCGAACGCGGAACGTGTTGCAGGCGCGAACGCCGCTCTCGCGCAAGATCTTGCGCGCGCTGTACCAGCTGGACAGCGCCCCTTAGTATTGACATTAGTAGTTAGTACTAATGAATCGAACGCGGGAACGTGTTGCAGGCGCAGACGCCGCTCTCGCGCAAGATCATCGCGGCTGTACCAGCTGGACGCGCCCTTAGTATTGACATTAGTAGTTAGTACTAATGAACCGAACGCGGGAACGTGTTACAGGCGCAGACGCCGCTCTCGCGCAAGATCATGCGCGCGCTGTACCAGCTGGACAGCGCCCTTAGTAGTTGACATTAGTAGTTAGTACTAACGAACCGAACGCGGGAACGTGTTGCAGGCGCAGACGCCGCTCTCGCGCAAGATCATGCGCGCGCTGTACCAGCTGGTCAGCGCCTTAGAACTTGAGTTCACCAGTTGACGTAGCCGAAAAGATTAATGAGTCGAACGCGGGAACGTGTTACAGGCGCAGACGCCGCTCTCGCGCAAGATCATGCGCGCGCTGTACCAGCTGGACAGCGCCCTTAGTAGTTGACATTAGTAGTTATACTAAGAACCGAACGCGGGAACGTGTTGCAGGCGCAGACGCCGCTCTCGCGCAAGATCTTCCGCGCGCTGTACCAGCTGGTCAGCGCCCTTAGAACTTGAGTTCACTAGTTGACGTGGCCGAAAAGATTAATGAGTCGAACGCGGGAACGTGTTACAGGCGCAGACGCCGTTCTCGCGCAAGATCATGCGCGCGCTGTACCAGCTGGTCAGCGCCCTTTGTATTTGACATTAGTCTGACGGGGAAAATCGCTGTACCAGCTGGACGGCGCCGTGGACGTGTTCGCGCGGCACGGCGTGGACGCGTACCTTTCGGCCTGGGGCTGCGGCGCTCCGCGGCCAGGCGCTGGGGCTGGAGTTGCTGCGCGCTCGGGCGCCGCTGTGTCGAGCGCTGGGCCTGCGCGTCACCGCCACCATCTTCACCGGCGCCGCCTCGCAGAAGCAGGCGCAGCGCGCGGGCTTTCGCACGCTCGCCGAGGTGCGGTACGCGCAGTACGTGGACGACGGAGACCTGCCTTTCGCCAGCATCAAGGGCGTCGACGCCATGGAGCTCCAGGAGATGGTCGTCCCCGAGCAAGACGACGGGCATTAAATGGACGCCGGGACTTACGAACGCAGCCAACTATTTAAAAAGGAGGTCATGTGCTGGAAAGAGAGGAGGACATTACCATCCAATGAGGAGCTTCCATATAAAACAAATTGTCTTAACGAAGCTCTCGATTGGATGACAGTGGCTGTGTTTTTCGGAGTACATGAATACTGTCGCTGTTCGCAAGACATTGAGCCCGTGCCAGCTAGGGATTGTAAACGGTCGGAAGTTGGTTACTCCATGAAGCTCCAGGAGATGGTCTCTCTGAACATGACGATGGACGTTGAAGGAGACTCACGAGCACAGTCAACTGCAATCCGATTTAAACGCAGTGATCCTTCAAGGTCATGAGCTGGAAAGAGAGGAGGACATTGCCATCCAATAGGGGGCTTCCATATAAGAAAATTGTTTTAACGAAGCTCTCGATTGGATGACAGTGGCTGTGTTTAAATCGGAGTATATGCACACTGTCGCTGATCACAAGACATCGAGCCCATGCCAGCTACGGATTGTAATCGGCCGGAAGTTTGCCTCGGCTGTATTATCTCTTTGTTGGTGTTCTTGCGTGCTACACGAAATGTGTGTTTTTTTTTGTGTCGCGGTTGCAGTTGAAGAGCTAAAGGCTGTGAAGCCGAAGGCGTTCAGTGTATCCCATTGCGGAGAGATACGGGTGGGATACACGGTATGTACTCGCCCTGCGCAGCACCACTTTGCCTCACGAACCACGTGACCACCTCTTGACCACTTCGTTTGAAAAGCCAGACCAGTTGCAGGCGGCCATATGGCGTGGAGAACAAGAAGTGTTGATAAACGTTTGAAAAAGGCATAAAGTGACAAGTAGCAATATTAAAAAATGCTTCATATATCTATTTCTATGACTTATAACAAGGTGATAATTGTTTTGGAAACAGGGTGCATTTAAAATTACCGCTAGTATTGTGACGCAAACTGGTGCCTGAAGGTCATTGGCTAAAGTGCGATACGATGGGCAGGAACCCCTGCCCCCACCCCAACCCCTACCCTGGTGTGCCGTTCTCCCTCCGTGTGACGTCATCCGAGTGTTCAGATTCTGCGCAGGTACTCTACCTCAATTCAGCCTGGACCTCCGTTCGCTTTGATTCAATCAAGATACAGTAAAGCTGGAAGTTTCTTCTCAATGACAATGTTTTTGCTACTTGTAATTCTCGTTACCGTCAGACAAAGCGAGTTGAAAAAATCTCACGACATTAAATATAGGCCTTCCCAATACTTTTAATTAGTATCCTTTGCATGTATCAAAGCTCAACGGTTTCCATACACTTCTCTTGAATTCAGACAATATACAATGTGCACATGTAAACCAACAGATTAGGAAACTCAAATTCCATTTAACTCATACTATGATCTTAAAATGTAAAGGAGACGATGGTAAAAGACTTTCGTTGCTGGACATTGTGTCTGGAGGTTATTTCTTATTTTCATCACGTGAAGGAACCAAAAAACAACAACAAAAACTATACAACTACCTTTGCGTAAAAGTACGAATTCACAATCTTATAACTTCGTAAAATGTCAATTACATTCACCTTCGCATATCAATATCAAAATATTCTAGGTAGAATTTCTATTATCCATAATATTTTAATACCAATTAATTGCCCAAATTTTAATTCACATACGGTGCCATCACACTTTGTATACATAGCAAACAAAGATGACAAAACATATTTTACAGAAAAATCTCTTTAAAATAGTCAACGCGAAAATATTTGAGCATCAAAGAAAATATGGTGCTGGTGATGTCAATACACTGTAATAAAATGGGTTTAACGTTTTTAACAATAATGTGAAACATTGTAAACGATTTAAAAAATCATATGACATTCTTTAGAGGAACAGGGAAGTCTTGGAAAAAAAAAACCTCTTGTTTAAACTCGTAACAAATCATTGTTACACTTCTTTATTATTATAATGTGTTTAAAGTTAAAATTTTCAATTGAGTGTTAGTTTCTCTGCTTCTTGCTGAGACAATTATTTTGCACTAATTTATTTATGTTTGTAGTAAATAACTATAATAAATAATTATTGTAACACAAAATAGAATGTATGTTCAATTTGTGTGTATATCAAGTTCTCGTTCCTAATTTACATACCTAAATCCACTTCTTTTCCATTGACGACCAGAGACTTTACGTAAAGACAGCCAACTTATAAATTTTAACTAGGATTATTAATTTTCTACTTATTTATTACTTAGGTTCTTCGTTTTGTATGGAGTACAGTGGCGGCTCGTAATTGGGTTGGATGGTTGCACAACACCCAGATTATCGAAAGGATCATATGAATAGCTTTTTAGGGATATACATTTCCTTTTTAATGACATTCAATATCAAGATATTGTAGCAATATTGATGTGCGTGAAATCATTTTTAACCAAAGAGCGCCGAACGAGCTCTCTCTCTCTCTCAAACACCCTCTCCCACACACACTTTCTCTCTCCAACTCTCTCTCCCACACGTTCTCTCACACTCTCTCTCTCACACTCTCTTCTCTCACAGTCGCTCTCTCTCTCTCTCTCTCTCTCTTTCCGAAATATAATAATTTTATTTGTATAAAACGTGTCTAAACAATAGTACTTTTTTATAATGCTGGAGTGCGATCACCGTATTCTCGATACCAAGCTCGTTCCTGTTTGTATGAATTCTATTACAGTCAATTGCATCAATTCAAAGCTAGATTTGGATGGCGACAATCTCACCCAATGTTGAATTCGCCCTACATTTTCACAACACCTGAATTTTACAAATTACGCTTCATTTGCACAGCCATTGCTTCAGCTGCATTATACAGGGTGAGTCACGTTACTTTAGCACCTCCTACAGTGTTTGAACTGGGTAATTGAGAGCATTTTCTTAAAGTATATAACATTTTGAAACAAGACTTTCCTTCCAGAATTGAAAAATTTGCCATAGTTTTCGAGATATGATCATTTAAAACCAATCCTTTATTCATGTTAAAAACGTAAAAATCAAGGACCCCCCTGATGAATTTTGCAAATTTTGATAGGAGCCCGGTTCTTCAGAAAACAAGCGACCTAACTCGAAATTTAATGGCGATTATAACGATGAAGAGTATTTTCCATGATAAGTTCCGTTTTCCTGAAATTCGCGAAAACAATCATAAAACACGCCATTTTTCACAAAATCTAGTTAGTCGCCATTGTTTAAATGGCACCTGTATGCGAAATTCCAGTCAAAAACACGAAAAGGAGACCAACGTACGAAGAATCAACCGTGCAAATCTCAGTGTCCGAGAGCGAATAGTTGAGGAGATACAGCCAGTCAAAGATGGCCGTATTTTTGACATTATTAAAATCATTAAATTAAAAAAAAATGCGTCTAGAGGGCCCATTTCTCGTCCGACTGAAGTAAATAAGCGCATTTTCAGAAAGTTTATATTATTTTGAAACAAGGCTTTGCGTCGAGAAATGAAAAATTTGCCAATGTTTTCGAGATATGATCATTTAAAACCAATTCTTTATTCTTGTTACAAACGTAAAAGTGAATCGAACCCCCTATTGAATTTTGACAATTTCGTCAGGAGCACGATTCTTCTAAAAACTAGCGTCCTAACTCAAAATTTAATGACTATTAAATTGGTGAAGATTAATTTTCTATCGTGATGGAACATCTGCAGATGTTCCGTTTTCCTGAAATTCGCGAAAACAAAAATAAAACACGTCATTTTCGACAAAAACTATCTAGTTAGTCGCCATTGTTTAAATGGTTCCTAAATACGAAACACTAGTTCAAAATACGAAAAGGAGAACAGAACACCCAGAATCAGTTGTGCAAATCTCACCCTCCTAGAACGAATATTTTAGGAGATAAAGCCAGTCAAAGATGTCACAATTTTAAAAATGTTAACAAATTCTGAAAACTACCGTCCTACATCGATTAATTAAGTGATTAATTTTCTCGTGTTTCGTCAACTGCTTTGCTCATTAGTCCCATTAATGTAATGCATGTTTTTTTCTCGGGATATGGCGGTGAGCTTCCCCTGCTGGATGGCGAGATACGGCGCCGACCTAACTGAGACTCTCCCACCAGTGGGACACCACCCCAGCCGTGACAAACCTTTAGCTCCCGACCGGTCTCACGGACGAGTACATATGTACTAGTGTAGTGCATGTTAGCGTGTGTGTGTGTGTAAAAGGTGAGGAGAGGACAAGGAAGAGGAAGGACAGGTCGCGCGCAATCCAAAGCCGGTTTGGTAGGGTACTGCTCCGGCATTCGCATGGTGTTGATCGGAGAAACCACGGAAAACTACCGATCAGAGCAGTCAACCGATAGAATTCTTCTCCAGACAGCGACTAAATTCGACCTAGTGAAAAGCTAATGTCAAAAATCCGGCCGCCGCAAGACTAACCACGATTCCACCGGTCAAAGGTTGTTAATTCGAGAATATTTAAAATAAAATAAGGTCAATAATTCAAAATATAGCAGATTATTGTCAATTTGCCATGGAAATTTCAAAGTCGTAGGACTAATAGTTGACCAGATATAGCTATTTTAAGATGTCAATTTCTTTTACATGTTAAAAAATAATGAAAACTACCGTCCTAACTGAAAATTTAATTTCAATTACAATTTAATAGAGATTTTTTTCAACTAAGGCAATTATTTGGTAAATTCAGCACAAAATAAAAAAAACATTAGTCAAAAAATCGAAAAGAGGGCCGATTACTCACAATCTGCCATGCAAATTTCAGCCTCGCCGTCCCTCAGCCTCATCCGTCCGTATTAAAAATGTAATTGCGATTACAATTATAATAGGAAACTTTTCAATCTAAAACCTTTTATTGATAAATTAAGCAAAGAACAAGAAAAACATAGCTCAATACTTCGAAAAAAGAGACGATTACTCCTAATTTGCCATGCAAAATTCAGCCTCGTTGGGTTGATGGTATAGGTGATACAGCCATTTAAAGATTTCAATTTCGCTTACATATTACAAAATACATAACTACCGTTCTAACTAACAATTTAGATGCGTTTACAATTGTAATACAGAAATTTTACATCTAAACCTTTCTTTGTAAATTCAGCAAAAAATAAGAAAAGCCTAGGTCAAAACTTCGAAAAAAGAGACGATTCCTCCTTATCTGCTATGGAAATTTAAGCCTCGTAGGGCTAATAGTTCAGGAGATACAGCCAATTACAGATTTCAATTGCGATTATATGGTAAAAAATATTCAAAACTACCATCATAACTAAAAATATAATTGCATTTACAATTATAATAAGAACTCTTCCATCTATAGCATTTTTTTTTGTAAATTTCGCAAAAAATAAGAAAAACCAAGGTCAAAACTTGGAGAAAAAAGAGACGATTCCTCCTTATCTGCTTTGGAAATTTTAGCCCCGTAGGGCAATTAGTTTAGGAGATACAGACATTTAAAGATTTCAATTTCGTTTACATAGTAAAAAGTAATCAAAACTACCGTCCTAGCAAAAAATAAAATTGCAATTAAATTTTATAAATAACTCTTCTATCTAATGCATTTTTTTTGTAAATTCAGAAAGAATAGAAAAACCTAGGCCAAAACTTCGAAAAAAGAGACGATTCCTTCTCATCTGCTATGGAAATTTCAGTTTTGTAGGGCTAATAATTTACGAGATACAGCCAATTAAAGATTTCAATTTCGTTTACATAGTAAAATATAATCAAAACTACCGTCCTGACTAAAAATACGATTGTAATTAAAATTTTGAATGAGAGTTCTTTCATTAAAGCATTTTTTGTAAATTCAGCAAAAAATGAGAAAACCTAGGTCAAAACTTCGAAAAAAGAGACGATTCCTCGTAATCTGCTATTGAAATTTCAGCCTCGTAGGGCTATTAGTTTAGGAGATACAGCCATTTAAATTTTCAATTTCGTTTACATACTAAAAAATAATCAAAACTATCATCCTAGCAAAAAAAATTGTAATTAAATTTTAGTTAATAACTTTTCCATCTAAAACATTTTTATTGTAAATTCAGCAAAAAATAAAAGAAATCTAGGTCAAAACTTCCAAAAAAGAGACGATTCCTTCTCATCTGCTATGGATGTTTTAGCCTCGTAGGGCAATTAGTTTAAAAGATACAGCCATTTAAAGATTTCAATTTCGTTTATATAGTAAAAAATAATCAAAACTACCGTCCTAACTAAAAGTAAAATTGCAATTAAATTTTAATAAATAACTTTTCCATTTAAACATTTTTTCGTAAATTCGGCAGAAAATGAGAAAATCCTAGGTCGAAACTTCGAAAAAAAAATGACGATTCCTCCTTATCTTTAATGGAAATTTCAGCCTTGTAGGGCTAATAGTTTAGGGAATACAGACTCTTTCAATAGCGTTTACGTACTAAAAAATAATCAAAACTACCGTCCTAACAAAAAAAAAATTGCAATTAAATTTTAGTAAATTACTCTTTTATCTCAAGCAGTTTCACTGTAAATTCAGCAAAAACTAAGAAAAACCTAGGTCAAAACTTCGAAAAATGAGACGATTCCTCCTTATTCGCTAAGGAAATTTGAGGGCGAAAGGTTTAGGAGATACAGCCAATTAAAGATTTCAATTGCGTTTATATGGTAAAAAATAATCAAAACCACCGTCGTAACTAAAAATACGTTTGTAATAAAATTTTTGAATGAGAACTCTTCCATTTAAAGCATTTTTTCGTAAATTCAGCAAAAAATGAGAAAATCCTAGGTCAAAACTTGGAAAAAAGAGACGTTTCTGCTATGGAAATTTCAGCCATGTAGGACTAATAGTTTAGGAGATACAGCCAATTAAAAATTTCAATTGCGTTTATAAGGTAAAATATATTCAAAACTACCGTCCTTACTAAAAATATGATTGGAATTAAGGTTTGAATGAGAACACTTCTATTTAAAGAATTTTTTAATCAATTGAGCAAAAAATAAGAAAAACCTAGGTCAAAACTTCGAAAAAGAAGGATTCCTCTTTATCTGCTATAAGCTTGAGCCTCGGGGCTAATAGTTTAGGAGATACAGCCATTTAAATATTTCAATTTCGTTTACATAGTAAAAAATAATCAAAACTACCGTCCTAACTAAAAATACGATTGTAATTATTATTTCGAATGAGAACTCTTCCATTTGAAGCTTTTTTTCGTAAATTCCGCAAAAAATTTAAAAAAAAAAACTAGGTCAAAACTTCGAAAAAAGAGGTGATTCCCCTTTATCTGCTATTGAAATTAAGCCTCGTAGAGCTAATATATTAAAAGATACAGTCAATTAAAGATTTCAATTGCGATTAAAGGGTAAAATACATTAAAAACTACCGTCCTTACTGAAAATATGCATGGAATTAAAGTTTTGAATGAGAACTCATTATTTAAAAAAAAAATTGGTAAAATGAGCAAAAAAAGGAAAAACCTAGGTCAAAATCTTCGAAAAAAAAGACGAATCTCCTTTATCTGCTAAGGAAATTTCAGCCTCGTAGGGCTAATAGTTTAGGAGAAACAGCTATTTAAAGATTTCAATTGCGTTTAAAGGGTAAAATATATTCAAAACTGCAATCCTTACTAAAAATTTGCTTGGATTTCAAGTTTTGAATGAGAACTCATCTATCTAAAGAGTTTTTTCGTAAATTGAGCAGAAAATAAGAACAACCTAGTTCAAAACTTCGAAACAAGAGACGATTCCCCTTTATCTCCTAGTGAAATTTCAGCCTCGTAGGGCTAATAGTTTAGGAGATACAGCCATTTAAAGATTTCAATTGCGTTTAAAGGGTAAAATATATTCAAAACTATCGTCCTTACTAAAAATATGCTTGGAATTAAAGTTTTGAATGAGAACTCATATATTTAAAGAATTTTTTCGTAAATTGAGCAAAAAATAAGAAAAACCTATGTCAAAACTTCAAAAAAAAAAAAAAAGACGATTCCCCTTTATCTGCTATGGAAATTTCAGCCTCGTAGGGCTAATAGTTTAGGAGATACAGCCATTTAAAGATTTCAATTTCGTTTAAATAGTAAAAAACAATCAAAACTACTGTCCTAACTAAAAATACGATTGTAATTAATATTTAGAATGAGAACTCTTCCATTTTGGCTTTTTTTCGTAAATTCAGCAAAAAATTAAAATAACCTAGGTCAAAACTTCGAAAAAAGAGACGACTCCCCTTTATCTGCTATGGATATTTCAGCCTCGTAGGGCTAATAGTTTAGGAGATACAGCCATTTAAAGGTTTCAATTGCGTTTAAAGGGTAAAATTAATTCAAAACTACCGTCCTTACTAAAAATATGCTTGGAATTAAAGTTTTGAATGAGAACTCATCTATTTAAAGAATTTTTTCGTAAATTGAGCAAAAAATAAGAAAATCCTACAATAAGATCCTGCAAGGTAAAAACTAGAAATTTGGAGTGTGTTTAGATCATTATAAGATAACAAATTTTCTGTAAAGCAAAGAACATCTATTTGACTCAGATCACACAGTAATGCAGCCTCGATAAATTCAATCTTATTTGAAAGAGATTACACATTATGATGCATTATTTGAATCTTTTGCATGTACCGATGCTTTTCTACTGCATCTGACTGTAGTTGCTATTTATTTATCTCATTTTTACCTCGAATGCGTGGTCGAAGGAAGTATCGTGTCCCAGCAGTGTTAGGAGGTGAGGAAGGCGGGGTTACAGATGTAGGGGAATGAATAATGGGAGAGGTAGTACAAGGATTAGGTTCAGGGGATAAGGTAATTGGGTCCAAAGGGGTTCCGGAGGATGGAAGAGAACTAGGAGATGTAGGTGGGGATGAGTCTTGGGTAGGATACTGCTGAGGTGTAAGGATGTGTTTTGCAAGTTCGCTACAGAGTGCATGTTTTCCGACCAGGTTCAAGTGAAGACCATGCCGGGTGAAGTGTTTTTCTGAGAGAAAGTTAAGTTCAAATAATTTAACATATGTGCCTCTCAGATGCGGTTTAATTGATTGTTTGCGTGTCTAATTTCTTTGCAGTGTTGGTTTGTTGTACCAGAAGGGCAGAGTCGAGATTACAATGTTCGTGTTTTGGGCAGCACGTTGTAGTTTGTCAACATGTTGCTCAGGTGTAAAGTGCCCACCCAAATTGATGCCAGTCTTCCCTCCTATGATGATGGCTGTATCCCGTTTGGTGAGAGTTTTTGTGTGAGTGTCCAATTCACTGATCACGTCGGCAAACCTTCCGTTAAGTTTAAACACACACCGGGAGCGGTAGCTCAGTGCATCAACTGATGTCACTGCAGCGCCTGTGACCGGGAGGTCCTTGGTTCGAGTCCTGACAGCGGCAGGATTTTCGACACTTTTCAGCTAAGTCGAATTCAGTCGCTGTCTGGAGGAGAATTCTAGCGGCCAGCTGCTCTGATCGGTAGTTTTCCGTGGTTTCTCCGATCAACACCAGGCGAATGCCGGAGCAGTACCCATACAAACGGGCCACGAACCGCGCGCGATCTATCCTTCCCCTTCCTTGTCCTATCCTCTCCCCTTACACACACACACACGTACACTAACATGCACTACACTACCACATATTCCGGGAGACCGGTCGGGAGCTGGGAGCTTAGATCTTGTCCTGGCTGGGGCGGTGTCCCGCTGGTGGGAGAGTCCTGGTTAGGGGGAAACCCCACCAGCCGACGGTAGGTCGGCGCCGGATCTCGCCATCCAGCGGGGAAGATCACCGCTATCTCCCGAGAAAGAAAAAAAATATGCACTACTCTAACGGGACTAATAACCACAGCAGTTGACGCGCCCGGAAACACGAAAAAATCAATCAATTAGTTTACACACACACGTGACAGAGAAATTGGATGGGAGTTTCCCGCTGAGCAGGGAGATTTGTCGCCCTGCTAAAATAGTACCTTTTTGGTGGTCTCAGTGGGAATGTCCTTGTTTACTTGTGGGCCAGGTTGCGCAACTCTACATGTCTTTGTTTCTTTGCGCTCGCTAGCCGGTTTGTGGATGGACGTGATGATGGGAGGGGGTAGTGAGGATTGGGAAGGCAAGGAAAATCATTGTCATAATCTAACACAGCAAATCTGTTTTCAGTCATGATTGGTAGTGATGATTGTGTCTTTGCTCTCGCGGATGGACGGTTGAAAGTTTCTGCAGCGTTGCCTATTGTCCAAGCGTCCGTCTTTTGAACGACCTCTTCGAGCCTTTGGATAAGTTCATCTAAATTGTTTACGTGTGGGAAGGCTTTCAGAAGGTCGGCTTTGAGAGTGTACAGAGTAGAAAGTGTATAGCGAAGAGTAGCCATGTCACGAATGCGTATCAAAATGCGTGCCATAATACGTCCCTTTACATCAATTCCAAGTAGTTTAATATATCATTTTAAATCTAAATTCAATGAATAAGACAATATCACGGTATTGAGTTTTTGGAAGATTTTATACCACAACATGCTTAAATTCACTGAATTTTAATCAAAACATTATTCAACTACGTCTTATTTCAAATTTCGTAATATATGATCTACATCACATAGGACTAGGATCTCTCATTTTGCAAAACAACCAACATACTACTGCATACTTGAAAGGATTACTAAACAATTCCTACAGAATATATGTACTAGTAGAATAGTTTTATTTCATTGGTTTTGAAAATAAATATTTTATGTGTTACCTTGTGATCTTCAGTTTCCAGAAGAACTGGAGGTTCCTGGCCTTAAAACTGTCCCACGCTGGAGAAACATATCTAAAGGCACACTTTTACGACTGTTTTCACTCGCGATTTTGTTTTGCCGATTTACAGTGGCTTTATAGCGCACTTGTCCCCATTGTAATTATATTTATAGTGGTTTTGCACCAAGTGCAAAATGCATTTGAGTTAACTTTTAAATCAGGCGCGACCCATAAAAGAGAAGGTTCATACGCTGTCTGATATTTTTTTCCTAGGGCTTTTATCCAGCCGACAGCCGGTTGCCCTTTACGTCCCGAAGGGACGACCATACACTAGACAAACACTCTTGCGGCCTCCTCTGATCTGGGGTCAGCAGAACGCGAGGCCCTCCGCGACAACACATACAAAGTCAAGGGACAAACAGCCATGCCCAAGGCGGGATTCGAACCCGCGACCCTTCGGACCGAAGCGCTGAGTCGGTACTCGCTCTTAGCCACCTCGGTCATCCAGGTCGGCTGTCTGATATTTAGTAACGTTAATTTTTTAGACATTACTTCTTTCCCTAAAACGCACTGTAAGTACACACACGCACAAAGAATAACAACCCCAATTACAGTGCTCTACTCTTTTCTACTAGCCGCAGACTGAATGACTAAATTCTACAATCATACAGACAGCAATCAATAGAGATAGTAACTCCAAACGAAGTCAGTAATCGCACTTTTGAATTCATTGTAAACGGAGATTTCAACATAGAGTATCTGGTGAAATCTTGCGAGCAAGAAGTTTCTTAATTTAAATAATTTCTTCAGCTTAGATATTACAATAAATGTACCTTCTCGGTCTACACTTAATTCAAAGTAGGTAATCAAAATTACTAGATATGAAATTGCAATTAAAGATTTATGATTCAGTGGCAACAATGCCTAAATTCCAAGGATGACAACAGAAACGGAACTAAAATAAATTAAGCATTTCTTTACTGTTTCTTGTGCACAGAAATGAAAGTACGTAACGAAACTAAAATCCGAAGCGCGGCAAAGAAATCTATTGCCTTGTAACGAAACTGCCTCTGGAACGAAACTTTACTTCGGCTGAGAATTTAGTTTCGTTACAGGAAGGAAACTATATCATGGGAGTTTAGTTTCTATCCAAGAGTTTTATTCAAGATTACTTTTTGTAATTTTCAATTCATGACGTCACAAAAAAGGTTTAGTTTCGCTCCCAGTAACATAACTTGCAAGTAGTGTTTCGGCGACTATTAATATTGAGACCTTTCGTGACCTCACTGCGGCCGTTACTCGTGTGCCAGGCCTCTGCTATCCGCCCGAATGTCGGCAGCAAAGAGCAAAGAGAATGTCGGCAGTGTCCATTACCTCGAAGGGCAGGCGAGGCGGCAAAACATATGTTTACGTCGTAGGTTCAGACAGACCGGGAGGTCGAATACATGCTTAAATAATCCAAATATAATATTAGCAAATATATGGGTTCCTTAAAATGTAACCTCGATATACTATGATAAATAATTTTTTTGTAAAAAAAATACATACTTTGCATTTTGAGAATAAAATGTTCACAATTGTGAACATGGGGTCTAATAAAAAATGCTAAAACATAGAATGTATATAACACACTGGCATCAGATGCACCCAATGAAAGTTTCTTTTTCAGTTTCCTTAATAACAGCATTAGTGTACGATATCCTTACTAGTTGTAAGTTACAACTGACGTCGTTAGAATTATTATGAACGCGTGGACCTGCACTTCAAACTACAAAGAGACCAATGAATATGGTCTTTGCAATTAGTCGTGAAAGAACAGCCGCGCTAGAAATCGGACACCGGCTGATAGACGTTGCATAACGTTCCTCGGGCTGCCCAAGCAACGCTTTACAAAATGCAACAAAAATTTGAAATAAGCCACAATAAATAAATATAAATAAGCCACAATAATAATTCAGTATAATAATTGTGTAATAAAAAGGTTAATTTGAATAACACCTTACACACAATAAATAAATAAAAATAAATAAGCCATAATAATTTGGAGTATAATAATTGTGTAATAAAAAGGTTAATTTGAATAACATCTTGCCAAAGCTTTCAATAAATTATCCATTAGGTGTCAAGTTCCTTGAAAATGTGTAAAATATTGTAATTCTCTTTCAGCGTTGCCACTTTGAGAGAAAAACGTTGGCTAATATTACTATACTACTTCAAGAAATTAAATGTTGCCAACTAATACTAGTGTGAGTAAACGTTTCCGTACACAAAGGTGGTTGATGTATTTTTTAAACAATTGACCCTCATTCATCAATAAAGGTAGAATAAATCGTTGGCTTACGGGAGAGAGATGTTGGGTCAGGTTTTCAGGTCTTGGGAATACTCTAAACGGTAAAAACTTCCTAAGTTCTTAAAATTTTCCAATTTGCTAGTTGTGGAATGTTTTAACTTAACATTTCCTAAAAATAAATTGATTATATCCACATTTTTAATTTTTTTAAACTTTATTTAAAACCAAATAGTTTTACGACACTTTATCATATAATAATAATTATTATTGTTAGTATTAGGAAATATACGCAAAATCATTTACCATTATCTCTCAATGTTTTCAGTATCTCTCAGGGCTTGAACCCTTGACTTGATATGTCTTCGCTTGTATGCTGACGATATTCCCTCCCTTTCTAGTTTTTCTAGGGGTAATTCAAAAATACGTACGCAATTTTAGCTTCTTCAAAATCTCAATGAACCAATTAACAGAACTTATTAACATTTCACTGATTCTTTTTCTCCTTTTCTTTCTTTCATTTCTCTCTACCGTTCCATTCATCCCGATTCTTTTCCGATTTCCTATCAACCTCGTTCTCCC
The DNA here is from genome assembly GCA_964035755.1 of Teleogryllus oceanicus. NCBI lineage: Eukaryota > Metazoa > Arthropoda > Insecta > Orthoptera > Gryllidae > Teleogryllus > Teleogryllus oceanicus. Next base: position 8,452,485 of record CAXIVR010000012.1, read on the forward strand.
TCGCTTTCACTCCTGTCATCCATGCGAAAATCTTCATCCAAACTGCGTGCGTATTTTTCATTGAATGACTTCCTTTATTATGTACTATTAAATTCTGAAAGTGGTCAGGCGGAAGAGCAGGCTAAATGGCCGGAGCCTCGCCACCAATAAAGACATTTATTTATTTATTTATTTATTTATTTCACGCTTACCATGAACGTGAATTTTGTCTTTTATTAAGAAAATACAAAGTCGAACTAGAGTTTGAACGAGTGATCTCTTCATATTTACATTTAATGAGAGATTAACCCATATATGCCCAGTGCTGCGTTTTCGCAACAATGTGCAGCAATGCATACTTTTAATTTTCAAGGCAACAATGCATATTATGATCTAATCTTGTAAAGGTTCTGGGAACAAGTTGGTATAGTGTATTGGTCGTTATTCGTGTAATCGTTGCTCTGGGGTAAACTGCATTTTTCGTGACTTTGAAGATGGAGGGAAAGAGACACCACCCAAGTGAAAATAGGTAATATTTTTTTATGTAATCAAATATTTTTATTATCTCAGTGATTTAGATGTATTATTCTCTATTTTAACACGAGAATATTATTAGTCTTGAAATTTGACGGCTAAGCTTAACATGCTACTTGGACTGATTTTATAAGAGACATGGAATTTTATGTGAAATTTTATTCAAATATGTGCAAAGACCAGTCGCCTATCGAAGTGCGTAAATCGCCACGTGCCGTCGTCTTACAGCTGTATTATTTTAAGTCGCGCCGGCCCCCTTTCCTATTTGAGGTATTTCCGCTGTAATCCATACGGAACAATAGTGTCTCAAATTTCATGTCAAACCGTGTTCCAGCATGGTGAGTATTGCGAGTAAGAATTGACTAAGAGCCAGGAATCATTTGAAAAGTAATGAAATTATCAATAGAAAGTAGACGAAAAGTTACAGATAATTACTTGTGTTTATGTAGTTCTGACACAAAATAGCACGTACAGAAATGTAGTACGGGGTTCAAATCCTCTGAATGGACCTCTCCCGACTGTCGTTACTTGTTCTTCAACAATTATTAATAACGAAACTAAATAAGGAAATAACTTAGAAGAGAAGTAACTTAATATTCTCTGAATAACTTAATATTCACTAACTATAAATTAAGCAAGCCAAGTGAGGAAAAAATAAAGCATCCTTGAAATTTGTAATTTTATGCATTATTGATCTAACAGGTAAACATAATCTAGCATAACCCTGAAATTTGCAATTTTATGCTGTACAGTTGATGCTCAAAATACAAATAACGAAAAATTCCCGGTTTTCAAAACAAATTCCCAGTTTTTCCAGACTCTCTCAAATTCCCGTTTTTTTCGGTTTTTCAAGGATTCCAGGTTCACTGGCCACCCTGTAAAACGTGATCAAACATTATTGCTCGTTGCAAAGTGTGAACGTATTTTCGAAATTTAGATCGTTTTTGTTTTGTATGAATTCTATTACCGACAATTGTCGGTATACGCAAAAGTATAAAAAAACTCAAAGCCCACTTGAAAGCACAGCCAGAACCATGAGCGCGGTAGGTGAACATACCTGGCACAGATACAACGTATAAACTTGTGTACGTAATATTTGAATTTCATTTTAATATTTAGTTTGCAGGGACTCCTGCCGCCTCTGGTTAGGAGCGGGGAAGACGAGGGCGACTGGACCGAACTTAGAGCTCGTGGTCACAGTGGCAGAGACACTTCGCGTTGGCACCAAACCCGTGATTTTCTGTGCATTATACTCTCCTGCTCTCTTTACCCATCTCTGGTTGACAAAAGACAGACAAAATTCCCAAGAGCCCGGCCCGAGCAAGATCAATTTCTGCACAACGTTAGAAATCTCTTGATACCTGCTTTATCTTGCTTTAAGAGGGTTATTGGTAATGTTATTACATTTTCAGACAATAAAATACAATGAATTGTTTCAAAATTTATTTACCACTTTTCGGTTTCACTATATTTGATGTTGAAATTAACAATGAAATATGACTGACAGAACCTAGAGAGAAAAATGATCTTACATGACAAAAGTATTGATGGATTAATAAAAGTTTTCTATCGTTGAAATCATCAAAATTGTCGTTCTTTAATTTGTCACATAAGGAGCAATGTGATTTTTTTATAAAAGTTTGGGAATGCTTAATGTCTCTTATGAATGGCATGGAATCAGACAAAATATTGTGGCTTTTTAACTGTAATGCCATACTCTGCAAGAGCAGGGGTAATATCTTCTAATGTAAGTGTAAATCGGCGATCTTTTCCTTTTGTCTTGGTATTCTGTGCTGCACCTCGTGTCTTGCAATGCTGAAGAGCATCATTAGCAACATCCGATATGAACTTCTGGGCTGCAAGTGATACCAGTCGAATTCTAGAAAAAGAAATTGTTAGACAGGCAGATTACATGAAGATGAACGATGCAATAAAATGTGTTGAAGAGAAGTAATTCACGAAACAACGGAGCATGAACATTACCTTTAACCTGATTTTCTCCTATGCTCAAAGCAGTCATTTCTTATCGACAGAATAAATATTGATTCAAAGCCTATTACAATAACAGGCGAGTTATTTTTTAGGTTTAATAAAACACAATTTTAATCTAACTACTTACATTCTAGGATCTGCTGTGTTAAAACCAGCTGTTTGCAAGTAGTAACTCGTTACAGCATCGGGAATCTAAAAGAAAATATTGATTCAGTGGTGAGTTGTAGTTGACATTTACATAATTGAAATGATTGAAGGCGTTGTCATTGTCAACAATAGTATTTATTTCAAAAATAGCAGCTTTCGATGGCTTAGCCATCATCAGTTTTCTGCGGTCTGGGAGCCACAAAAACGACTAGTTTAGGTGGCCACTAAACGATTAGTCGTTTTTGTGACTTCCAGACAGCAGAAAACTGATGATGGCTAAGCCATCGAAAGCTGCTATTTTTGAAATAAATACTATTGTTGACAATGACAACGCCTTCAATCATTTCAATTATCTAAAAGAAAATCCAATTCAAACACATTCAAACGCATTCTCGTAAGGTGTTTTCACCAAGACACTTACAGTGGGAGTATAATCCTCGAGTTGCATCAAAAAGTCAGACAAAGGTTGTCCTGCTGTCCTAGATTCACTAATCATTGTTTCTGATGTATCGTGAGTCCCAGAATCATCTCCATCGGCACATTCCATGCCTTCAACGTTGTTCCTGTAACATTTGCCAAAAATGAGATCCTGAGCTGCCACTACAGAGAAAAGAGGGGGATTAATGGAGAGAGAAGGCTACTTCTCCGTGAGTCACTTCCTGGGGACACCACTGTGGGCTCGGTAAAACTAACTCAACTTATAACAGTAGTTACAGAGAATTCTGAGCAGAATGTACACCAACGACACTGCTGATGTGGGAACATCCTCACATACAAGGTCTGTCCCAAAAGTAATGCGTCGCATTTTTTGACGCCACCGTAAGTCGCAGAACGGTCAGACTGGTTTGGATGCAGTAACGGGAGGTTTAGCTTTTCAACGGTTACTAGTTCAGTTGTCTCTGTGCCCTGGGGAGGTTAGAATGTGAAAGTGTGAGCTCCTGTGTAGAAGTTTATTTATTTATTTTACGTCAAAAAAACAGTTAAAAACTGCGTATGACGTGCTATGGGGAAAAGTGAATTGTGTGCACATCTTCAAAATTCTGTGATCCCTACACTAAGTCATATACTACTTAAATTTTGAATTTTTGAAAGGGAGAAAAGAAACAAAAACTCCCATGTAATAAAATCTATTTTCAAGGATAAACAAGCAATAAATTTTGAATTTTGAAAGGGAGAAAAAAAACAAAAATCTCCCATGTAATAAAATCTATTTTCAAGGATAAATAAACAATAAATTTTGGCTCTTATTACTTCCTACCGCGACAACATGGAAACGATAATTTGAATAATTGCATTTCCCACTGAATTCTAGAAGACGTGCACAGAAAATGAAGTTACATCCATGTCCAGAAGCAAAACAAGGGGCCATCTCAGCATTTGCTCAATGGATCAGGGAAACTGGACGAAAAACCTGATCGAGATGGGAGTCATTGACCCGGAGGCTGCAATACAATACTTGTTACAGGTTGTTTATACACATTTATACAGTCCAAATGGTAAATAATGCATCATGTATCATTGTTAAAATTAATGTTACTTTTCTTGTGATGCTCCTGAAGTCCTTACAATAGAGAAATCTTTGGATGAAGGAAGCGCGATCAAGTTTTCGCGTGAAGGTGAACAAGACTTTCGAGATGTTTCATCCTAATTTTTGGACCCTTATCACCGGGAGTGAGACTCGGATCTTCGAGTTCGTCCCGGAAATAAAGGGGCGGAGCGTCACACCTAGGCGTCTCCGCGCTTCAAGGAGGCTCGCAAGTCACGCTCATTGCTTCATAACAGAAAGGGAGTTCTTACCTCCTGTATAGAGCGATTTTCCTAAGGATGAGCCACAGTGACAGCTAGTGCTGGCAACAACTGAAGATTCTATGGTCGTCGTGCCCTTGAGCCCAATGGACTCCCTTCCTGCATTTGTTCGTTTGCAGTTGGCTAACTTGTAAATGGCTTCAACGCTTCCTTTTGTGACGTCCTCGTCCGACAAAAATATAGTGCGCCGCGAGACATAATTGAAAGTGCAGTGTTATGTGCTCTTCTGTAAAAAATCTTTTTTTCCTTTGTATATTACATTGAATTTACTTTTTGTGTGATAAATATTATGTTTATTTTAAAACCGAGACTTGAATACGAGATGCGTTCCGGCCTTTGTGTTGTTATGTGGCGAGCTGTGATTGAGAGCTTTCTATTTACATTCGTGGCAAATTTCTTTTACTGGTTGTGTGAGCATATTAAGAGGTTTTCCACATACGTAATTAAATTTATTTCCTGGACTCGCGTACGTGCATATACATCAGCGAAACTCTTAGACTTCTGGATAGGGATGTCTTCTCAGAAGCCATAACCAAACACTTTACGAAGGGGTGTGGCTGAACAGCTGTCGCGGCGGAGGGATACTTCTCTGAAATACATGTGATGTTCACTTGTTTTCGCGAACTGTCACTTTGGCTCATCCTAAGGAAAATCGTTCTATACACATCGCGAACGCCCAGAGACTGAACGATGGGGTCACCCGCGTCCTGCGCGCCGGCCCACGCCTTCGCAGTCGCGGACTCCGTGGTGGCAACCGCTCTCGCTCCGGCCGACTTTATTTATTTATTTATTTATTTTACGTCAAAAAACAGTTAAAAACTGCGTATGACGTGCTATGGGGAAAAGTGAATTGTGTGCACATTTTCAAAATTCTGTGATCCCTACACTAAGTCATATACTACTTAAATTTTGAATTTTTGAAAGGGAGAAAAGAAACAAAAACTCCCATGTAATAAAATCTATTTTCAAGGATAAACAAGCAATAAATTTTGAATTTTGAAAGGGAGAAAAAAAAACAAAAATCTCCCATGTAATAAAATCTATTTTCAAGGATAAATAAACAATAAATTTTGGCTCTTATTACTTCCTACCGCGACAACATGGAAACGATAATTTGAATAATTGCATTTCCCACTGAATTCTAGAAGACGTGCACAGAAAATGAAGTTACATCCATGTCCAGAAGCAAAACAAGGGGTCATCTCAGCATTTGCTCAATGGATCAGGGAAACTGGACGAAAAACCTGATCGAGATGGGAGTCATTGACCCGGAGGCTGCAATACAATACTTGTTACAGGTTGTTTATACACATTTATACAGTCCAAATGGTAAATAATGCATCATGTATCATTGTTAAAATTAATGTTACTTTTCTTGTGATGCTCCTGAAGTCCTTACAATAGAGAAATCTTTGGATGAAGGAAGCGCGATCAAGTTTTCGCGTGAAGGTGAGTTCTTACCTCCTGTATAGAGCGATTTTCCTAAGGATGAGCCACCTGGCGAAGGGGAATTAACAGAAAGGGAGTTCTTACCTCCTTATAGAGCGATTTTCCTAAGGATGAGCCACAGTGACAGCTAGTGCTGGCAACAACTGAAGATTCTATGGTCGTCGTGCCCTTGAGCCCAATGGACTCCCTTCCTGCATTTGTTCGTTTGCAGTTGGCTAACTTGTAAATGGCTTCAACGCTTCCTTTTGTGACGTCCTCGTCCGACAAAAATATAGTGCGCCGCGAGACATAATTGAAAGTGCAGTGTTATGTGCTCTTCTGTAAAAAATCTTTTTTTCCTTTGTATATTACATTGAATTTACTTTTTGTGTGATAAATATTATGTTTATTTTAAAACCGAGACTTGAATACGAGATGCGTTCCGGCCTTTGTGTTGTTATGTGGCGAGCTGTGATTGAGAGCTTTCTATTTACATTCGTGGCAAATTTCTTTTACTGGTTGTGTGAGCATATTAAGAGGTTTTCCACATACGTAATTAAATTTATTTCCTGGACTCGCGTACGTGCATATACATCAGCGAAACTCTTAGACTTCTGGATAGGGATGTCTTCTCAGAAGCCATAACCAAACACTTTACGAAGGGGTGTGGCTGAACAGCTGTCGCGGCGGAGGGATACTTCTCTGAAATACATGTGATGTTCACTTGTTTTCGCGAACTGTCACTTTGGCTCATCCTAAGGAAAATCGTTCTATACACATCGCGAACGCCCAGAGACTGAACGATGGGGTCACCCGCGTCCTGCGCGCCGGCCCACGCCTTCGCAGTCGCGGACTCCGTGGTGGCAACCGCTCTCGCTCCGGCCGACTTTATTTATTTATTTATTTATTTTACGTCAAAAAACAGTTAAAAACTGCGTATGACGTGCTATGGGGAAAAGTGAATTGTGTGCACATTTTCAAAATTCTGTGATCCCTACACTAAGTCATATACTACTTAAATTTTGAATTTTAAAGGAAAAAAAACTCCCATGTAATAAAATTATTTTCAAAGATAAAAAGCAATAAATTTTAATTTTGAAAGGAAAAAAAAAACTCCCATGTAATAAAATCTATTTTCAAAGATAAATAAGCAATAAATTTTGGCTCTTATTACTTCCTGCCGCGACAACATGGAAACGATAATTTGAATAATTGTATTTCCCACTGAATTCTAGAAGACGTGCACAGAAAATGAAGTTACATTTATGTCCAGAAGCAAAACAAGGGGCCATCTCAGCATTTGCTCAATGGATCAGGGAAACTGGACGAAAAACCTGATCGACATGGGGGTCATTGACCCGGAAGCTGTAGTACAATAGTTGTTACAGATTGTTTATACTCATTTATACAGTCCAAATGGTAAATAATGCATTATGTATCATTGTTAAAATTAATGTTCCTTTTCTTGTGATGCTCAGTATAGTCTCTAATTCTCTAAGACTTCTTTTTGTTCCATCGGCCGAAACACATTTCAAGATTTTGGACATCCAAACAAGTACGACGAGGGCTCTAAAGGACTTCCTGGGAGCGTACGAGGCAAGGAAAGTGTCATACTTTGAAAAATTTTAAGTTGCTGAACCTATCTGATCAATAAATTTGTTTTTAAAAAATGCAACGCATTACTTTTGAAACATAAGTTACCTTGTTCATTTCTTGTGACAATGCATAATCATTGAAATAACAATTACAAAAATAGTATACCGCAGGGCCAAAAGTCACTACCCATGATTACTTCTACTCCATTATGGTTTTAATATCGCATGAAGTCACTTTCCCGCCTGTCATATTCATACATTATACGAATTACTCACAGATAAACTAAAGTACATTCCTAAACAATCATCCGCTGTTTAGTTAAAGATTTGCTTCCATATGTTGTGTCCATGTTGATTTGTTGTCGAAGAAAGATTTTTTTTTGTATTCAAAGATGGTACAAAGGTTATGCTTTAATAACTTCCGAGGGACAATGGAAATGCCTTCCAGATCACCAGATATCACTCCCATAGATTTTTCATTTTGGAGATTGATTAAAGATATGGTATATGCTCCGACCACAATCGAAGACCTAAGAACAGTCATTGACAACGCTTTTCAGAATATGGATTCGAATTCAAAGCTACCGGGTGATCAGTACAAAACGCAACCCACAGCAGGCAGAGCACATTGCACTGGCAACCATGTTTGAGCGGGTCGGATAGCGACTGGTGGTTTCAAGCAGGTAAACTGACGGGAAGTACGCTCAATCCCCTCTCCCACTAACGCCTCCCTGAGGAGGAGAGCAGGTGACCGCCGAGTTCAAAGAGAAAGACACGCGCCTGTGCGTCAATGCAGAAAGAAAACAATTTGAAACATTGTACTATAAATGATGAGAAAAATAGCATGAATAAATAATTCATATTAATGGGTAATGGCCCACCTGTATTTTTACTTTTCTGGGAATTTAAACAATCAGTTTACATTGTGCAACAAAAAATAATGAACACACGAATTATTCTTCTTAAACATTGATGTATAACAAAAAATGAACTGAAACCCACTAGCATTTTACCAGCCCAAGTCCTATGCCTTTTTAAAACATATTTTATAGCTATTAACATTCCTAGAAACGTTATGAGTGTCGTTACTGCCGAGGCCAAAACTTAAAAAGCGTACCGGAGCCGAGATTTTTAATTTAGACGAGGCAGTAATAACACTACCATTTCGTGGTATGTTCAGCATTGTATCGGTGACCATAAAATTTCACGAATTATTCGAAGATTTACATTACTGCGATAACAAACACAAGAATTATGTTGCTGCGGCACGTTAGTACGGTATTGTGTGGTATTGCTTGCGATATGTCTATATAAACAATGTTCGTGGTTCGAGAAAGATTCATGTAAATAAATCTCCTGAACCCAAAGACACCTATAGAAACTAAGTTCCCAACGACGTTCGGAAATTGGCGCGTTGACTTCCAGTGGCGACACCTTCACATCGTCAGTAAATACGATTACCGGGGTTGTTTCATTTGGTGGAATGTGAGGAAAATTAGGTTAATTTACCTAAAATTGTGGGAATTCTGATTCGGTGTTGACGTTCTTATGCGAATAAATAAGAGGTCATCTTCGTCAACATTGCATTTTTATTCAGATAGCCGGCTTTGCCGTCATCATCAGTCTCGCTGCTTTCGGCAAAAGTCGAGAGACTGTGGCTACCGACTTTTGCCGAAAGCAGCGAGACATGATGACGGCAAAGCCGCCAAAAGCCTATCTGAATAAAATACTATGTTGAAGAAGATGACTTCTTTTATTTATTCGCATAATTTACCTAATATTCTTTGTTCTACTTGTACTATTAATAATATTACAATTAAGAATAATTATTCCCCAAACCAATTTGAATTGCTTCTGAATTGTCTGAATCTGATTCGTTTTGTACATCACCATGTATTTTCCTTAAACATTTGACTTGCGATGAACCGACGTTGCTAAGGGTATTAAATTTCTTAATATATAGTGCTGGCCAGCTAAAAAGACCAACTAACGGGACTTTTTAAAAATATCACTATCGGATGAGAACATGTATTCATACTTAATTGAGGGTTTATTTATTTATTTATTTATTTATTTATTTTACGTCAAAAAAACAGTTAAAAACTGCGTATGACGTGCTATGGGGAAAAGTGAATTCTGTGCACATTTTCAAAATTCTGTGATCCCTACACTAAGTCATATACTACTTAAATTTTGAATTTTGAAAGGGAGAAAAAAACAAAAACTCCCATGTAATAAAATCTATTTTCAAGGATAAATAAGCAATAAAATTTTGAATTTTGAAATGGAGAAAAAAAAAAAACCAGGGTAGTTTCGTTTCGATTTGTGTTGGTAGAAGCCGCTGCCCACCTTCGCACAATTACACTCTATATATTGTTTACGTAGTAGTGACATTTTTCAATTTAAGTTTGCAACAAAAAATTGACCACTTCCGTAGATTCTGCCAACATTAAAAGCCATTTATGTGAGGTGTGCTGTGCCAATTTGCTATTTTTGCTAGTGATTTGCCTTTAGCGGTTTGCCGTTTTTTGTAAATATGCATTTAACAGTTTCGTGCTCGGCGTTTTTTATTTTTATTTATTATTTTCAAATTGTTTTTCATCGGTAATCATTGTGAAGTTAGTTGTAATAGTTTTAGTAGTAAAAGTAACCAAGTTCCGGTTTACCAATTTTATTGTAGTCATTATTCATTTTCCTGAATACTATTTATTAATTATTAGAAAATAACGGATAGCCCAACTAGAACTGCGCCTTTACTTAGTATTTCGCCGTTAAGGATAATGCGCCTTCAGTTCCCTTCAAAAGTAGATTGTAAATTTATTTTGTGGATTGTGGAAGGAAGAAGTGGAAGGAGTCCTTGTCATGTACTCTTGTTTGATAATAGGAATGGCAAGTCTTACAGGTAAGATTAATGTTTTCTTTTTTTTCTAAATCTTATTTTTTAACACTGGCATGTGTAATTTTTCTTATTTAAAATAGTGATGAGTGTAGTTGTTGATTATCTTTAATTTTTAATTATCATTAGTTGTGTATTGAAAGTAATAAATCCGATTTTCTTTTTTCAAGTTATTGGGTGTGATGTTTGTTGAAAAATTATCAACAAAGACCAAATACAAGAAGACCTGACCACACCCAAGCAGAACTGCAAGAGGCAATTTCCTCTGAATTGAGGTGACATTGAAACAACTTTTGTTCATTAGGGACAAGTTTAATTTTTTCACAGATTTGAAGAGGGTAGCAGGATTAACTTGGGGCTATGAACAGTGAGAATATTGAAAGGCAAGTGCATTATTAATTTTCCATTATGGTCAAAGTAATAAACTCATTGTTAAATCAATATTTATATTGTTTTTGCAAATTTCCAAAGATGGATCCAAGCTTAGTTAATTCCTGGCATTAAAAATGTGGGGCCTTGCCTAATCATAGTTGACATTGCGACGAATATGTATGTTCGTATACGTATTTTTTATATATTCCTTATTCTTTATATGTTCGTTATATATACCTACGTCGCATGGTGGTCTGAACAGGGCCAAAACCAGCAGGTACCAAATTTCAATTTTTGAAAAACGATGATAAATATCAATTTTATTTTTTGAAACTTCGTGATAAATATCAATTCTACATACTTCAAATTACTAGAAACCAAGAAAAATAATATTTTTTATCAATACATACAGCCATACGACACCCTCAAAGGCAAACGTTTCGGACGAGGAAAAATTCAGCCAACCAAGCTGTGAAAATACACCTATCTTTCATTTGTTTATAACTTTTTTCTTAATCAATTTTTCAACTTACTTAAATTATATCCGCTTTCATATACTCTTCTAAATATATTAAATCTTTTGTAGAGTCAATTATTTTTCTTTTTCATTTAATTAAGCCTTACATAATTAAGGTGTGCAAAAACTGCTTATTCTTTTAACTAAGTAAATGTTTACAGGCAATTACAAAGAAAACACGAAAAATATATCTAGAAAATTAATATATGTTATTAAGAGAAGATTACTGAACATTTTTCAGTTGAGATCAGCTGCCCCGGTCTACCCTTCTCAAAATAATGACCGTTTTAAAGTTTACATTAAGTGTTTGGAAAGAGCATCATTACTTCCAGACATAATACCGAAATTTACTTCTTGAAAATTTATTATCTTCTCCACTTTCAGATTTACATGAATTGCATAACATTTTCAATTTCTATTCAAAAATATTTCTTTCAATTTGCCAAATTTCTTTGTTTTTTAATTAATTTAAACATGAAATTGAGATCTACAGAACTGTAACGTGCAATAAGTAAATGAACTTTGACTGACACTAACATTAAAATATCTACACAAATCTCGGTGAAATTAAGTTATTAAGTGAACATTTGTAAATAATTTTACATTGACAACAACCGTCTTGGCCAACCTCTTTCAAAATGGTGTCCATTTAAATTTAACATGAGGTTGAAAAAAAGCGTGATTTTCATTAATTAAGTGATCTTTCACGGGCAATTAAACAAAAACAACTAAAAACACTTGTATGAAATTAATAACTATTATTAATTCGGGTCGTAGGCTTCCGCGGCCGGAGTCGTTGAATTCTTGGCTGTCCGGGATTAGCCGCGTCATGGTCGATGGTGCTGACGTTTCGGCCATCTTGCTGTGGCCTTCTTTAGAGCTGTTCTGAACAGCTCTGAAGAAGCCACAGCAAGATGCAAAACGTCACACATCGATCATGACTAATCGACACCAAAATCTTATTATTAATTCGATTTTTGTTGATGTTTTTCGTAAACACTAGCCGTCTCAACCTGCATCTTTTAAAATAGCGACCGTTTAGTTTACATAAGGTTTCAAAGAAAGCGTCATCCCCTAAACTAAGTGATGTTTGACGGATAATTACACGATAACAACTAAAAACACTTCTCTGAAATTAACAACTATTATAAATTGGACATTTGGTGTTGGTTTTTTCGTTAACAATACCCCTCTCGGCCTGCCTCTTTTAACATGGCGATCGTTTAAAGTTTATATGATGAGGTTCACAAAAAAGCGCTTTACCAACAGTAAGTGATCTTCGACGGGCAATTACACAAAAACAATTAAAAACACTTCCATGAAACTAACAAATGTTATTAAGTGGACATTTTGTAATATTTGTCCGTTAATAAAAGTCGCCTCGGTCTCCTGTTTTGAAAATGGCGAACGTTTAAACTTTACTTGACGAGCTCTGAAAGAAAGTGCCATTTCTATTAACTAAGTGGTCATTGACTAGCAAATATAAATGAAAACATAGAAACATCTCCGTAAAATTAATATATGATATTAAGTGAACAACTGCAAATATTTTTACGTTGCCCCGAATCGTCTCCCTCTGTGGTCGCGCAGTCAGCAGTCGAAGCGCCAGCGCTGGAGGTCATGTCAGAGGTGGCGCGCAGGGTGAAATGACCTCTGGCATATGCGCAAGTGCGACTGCTAAAAACGAGACTGAAGTGACTGGAAGATCTCACAAGAAGCGAACTCTGATGGCCAGGTCTCTGACATTTCCATATCATAATACACATCACTTTGTGGCTTTTGGTCCAAAGCGCTCATGCACCACCTCTGACAGGATAAATAACAGAATAGTGAAATAATACAAAATGGTTCATTATTGTTTGACAATACAAACGGCATAAGAGTAGTACACTTCTTACGGTGTAATTCACTACTACTATTATATACAATTTATTCCTTTTACTACGGTACTTAAAGAAGAGTTTTACTGTTTTTCTACTTTTAAAAACTATTCTTAAAAACTTTATAAACACTATCTCGGCCTAGTTTTTAACCCATTTCCCCTTGCGTCATAGAGCATGCTCATAATAACATGCTTTGCGAACATGCATGCATTGAGCCATGCATATAATGATATTTTCTTTACTTCTGGAGAAATGAATGAAGCTTTTAATCATTTTCAATAACGTCACACAAAGACCAGTACTGTTTTCGACATAAATCAACAATATTAATTAATTGGAATATTATTATTTTACATGTATTACGTTTAATTAGATTCATACTTAAAGAACAGTTTTAAATTCACTAAATAAATAGTTATTCAACTTAACACGCGTTACGGCCTCGTTGAGACAGACCACCGTACACTAAGAAATTAGCAAGAGATTTAAAAGAAAGAGCACGGAGAAGGGAGTAGCGGTACGTTACTAAATATCTGGTACATGACGGTTTTTACGAGAAGTCTGTCAACCGACAGTCATTGCCCCAAATTTTGCTACATGAATTCCCATTTTCTCTTTAAAGCAAAGAAATATCCATTAAAATGAAATAATACATCAGTCAGATTTCAAATTCTCAAATAAGAGTAAATTTTTTTTTAAAAAAATCAACAGAATTATTGAGGCTGCAAAATAACTCCAGCAAATTCTTTGGGAGTAAAACATTTATTGAAGTCACAAAAACAAACAAAAATAAATAAATAAACACCCTCAGTGATAGAGACAAATGACTTTCATTTTTACTTTCTCGTACTTAGTAACGTATGAAGCGAAAGTATTGCAATCGATCTAACTGTAGCCAGATCCAGGTTTTGTGCATTCTTTATACCAAAAAAAATCTATTGATGGCAAAATGCGTCTGTACGTCTGTGCACAACGCTAGCACATAAACCGTTCAGCCGATTTTCTCCAAAACTGATATTCCCCAATCGTTCCGCCTGATGTCGCGGCCCCTGGAATTTGAAACAGATATCTGAATTTTGTGGGGTAGTTTCCGTGAAGCCCCTTGGACATTTTCAAAGAAAGGCTCCAAATTTTTTGATTAAATTTCGTTGATGAATAGTGCGAAGGACGTTTAAGAGAACGGCATAGGTAATTTTTTGGAGAGAGAAAAAAAAAAGGTTTTGTGTAATTTGCGCTTGAATACTACGCATTTCCCCCCCCCTCAAAATCCGCTCCAAATTTTTTCTTTAAATTTTTCCACGTATGTAATAAGGGTCGGTAAAAAATAAGGTGCTGATCCCATTTTCGTGTATAGCTTTTTTTCTTCGAGAATTGCAAATAAATATTCAAAACTACAAAACTTAAAGATCGAGATTGTCTCAAAGTCTGTTGTACAAAATTAGCTCTTTAAAAAAGGTCATATACAATATTTTTGTAATAATTGTAAGTTTTGGTGCACTTTCTGTTTGAAATTAATGAAACTTCACATTTCAAATCTTAATAAGAAGCTCACCAAATCTTGTTATGCCCTATACACCCTCAGGTCAAGCTCCAACATTGAGACTCTTAGGACAATGCAAATGTGCACTCACACTTGAAATATGGATTAATATATTGGGGAAACGCCCCTGAAAGCACTCGTACATTTATTATCCAAAAAAGAATACTGCGAACAATGACCAGCACTCATAAGCTGGAGTCTTGCAAACCCTTGTTCAAAAAATTAAGGATTCTTCCACTACCGAGCTTGTACATATTTGAAATAGTTGTCTTCACAAAGAAGATTCTCATGGAAAACAAAGACACTTTCACTCTAAATTCTGATGTACACAACTATAACACTCGACAAAACGATAACCTACATGTTCCCCATTCTGAAACTACACTTTATCAAAAAAGTACCCCAATAGAGGGCATTACACTTTACAACTAATTGAGCCATGATATTAAAGATATTAATACAATACATAGATTTAAAAGTAAATTGAAAGCTTTCCTGCTTAACATGTTCTACAGTGTGAAGGAATACACAAATCGCATCACTACCTCCCTTAAAAAACAAAAATAAAAATTCTAATCCCATTGATTCTCTGTTTCATGTTGACTGTTCAAGTTGAAGCAAAGAAAAAAGAACTGGCATATCCCATCCTGCCTGTGTTAAATTGCAGTTGGACTGATGTAGAAGGAGAATGCCAAACCAAAATTCTATTTCCTTCATCCTGAATTTGCTAAATGCACTAGGCATCATTAATATCGTTAAATCATTTCTGAATGAATAGTATTTTATTATTAGAATTGTTGTTTTATTATTATTATTATTATTATTATTATTATTATTATTATTATTGACATGTCAATTTCCAAATTCCCAAATCGTATTTCCAATGAAGAAGAAATGTTTTCTGAATTTAAAGTGGTTGGACGAACCTTGATTTCCCTTTCAGGACTTTCCCGAAAACGCTTCTCAGAAAACAAACTTCAAAAATAAAATGTGAAGAACTTCATAAAGTGAGAAAGTATAAACAAGATCATAAAGTACACAAAATTAAAAATCCAATGGAATTTGAAAAGATTAACAGCAGGATTTGGACATAGAGAATGGAGTGTTCATTGCTCCTCTAGTGCTTCAGATTTTGAAAGCAAATATAATTTCAATTCATGAGAGAAAGTTATCCAATTTGTGTCATAGCTTCTAGTTTAATTAAAACATTTATGAAATAAGGTGCAATTATGTCAAAAATGTTTGGTTTTTAATAAAAATTATGTAAACAAAAATCTTGAAATAAGTCAACATAAACTTTTATTAGAAAATGTTATTTTTTAAAAATACACAACCAAAAGCTTCAAAATTTGAAAAAACTTTATTACAGAAAACTAATGACTTAGATCACACACAATAAATCACACTACATAAAAATAATAATCTGCTTTATGCATCCAATATACAGAAATCTTATCTTACAATCATTTTTTATTATTATTATTTACAAATAATATTTTACAACAAAATTTCACAGTTCCCTCAACTCAGAAGTGGTAACATTGGCTGATTTTTATCACAAAAGTGATAAGCATTACAATCACCCATTTAAAACCAGAGCAACATACACAAAAAAATTATAATTTAATTTTCCATATATTTTAAAATTTTAGGCCAAAAAAAAAAATTTAAAAATTGATATTTCATTAGATTCTTCAACAAATAAATTGTCAAAGTAATAAACATACACAGTGTTTACCAGCTCTTGGCTCACATAATTACTAAAAAAAACAATAAAAATTTTGATATCTGTTTTAGATCTTACCAAAGAAATAGTTACCGAACAACTCCACAAAACTTGTTCAAAATTTTACATTTAGTTGGCAATATTTCAAAAGCATACCTAAAAACAGGGTCAGACTGTGGCAAAGGCAATTGTACCAGGGGGGCTAGTGCTCTTGCATCTCCCTTCTGCAAAACAACCCACATTTCTTTCCTTAACTCATCTCACCTTTTCATTTCTTTTCTGCTTTATTATTTATTTTCCATTACATACGTTTTCTGCCTGTACCTCACAAATCATTTATGTTTTCGTTATTTATGTAATCAACATCTCTTTCGTTAGCTTTTTATCATTAATAACTTTTTAGGATGGCTGATTTACATTGCGAATGCCAGGTCTGGTTTATACTTCCCAGTAAGGCCCTGACTACATGTGCAGTAAACATGTGTACTCAATATTTATAAGCTGCAGATATCTAAGAAAACTCCTATAAAAGTAATTACCTTACTAGCTTTTTAAATTATTACAGAGTGGGCTAATATTTTTGGAACTTACTTATGATCTTATGTTTTCAATAAAATGAATGACTTCTTTGCCTACCTTCTACAAGGATGTGAACTCATCAGCATTAGCACACAACTTTTCAGCAGTGAATATGATTGATCACTTTAAAAGCTATGGCACTACCCTAAAATGAAAGCCTTCCATACTATTTCAATACACAATAACTGATAAAAACAGGCTGTGCAACTGTTCAACTACATGCCTAATCAATGTACATTAGAATAAGAAAACAGGTTCAATGCAGGAATTTTTTGAGTTCAGCAGACTTCTGCCTCTCCGTTCACCATTGTCTGTCATCATTATCCTGTAGTAACATTCTGTTTCAGTCCTTCAATTATTGACCCCATAAAAAGGAAAGAATGATTAGAAAATATATTTAAAAAATAATGTGTTAAATGTTAATCTAGGATATAATATTCATTCCATGTCAAAGGAGACACATTTAAAGAAAATTTGATTATGATGTCACTGATTTTTAAACCTTTTTTTCTCTCAAGAGTATAAGCAAAAATATTAAACACACTTTTTTTCATTTTTTGCCAGATTTTTTTGAGATTATATTAATTTTCAAAATTTTTGACATTCTTGCATTACTCAAGTTAATTATTTGTAACTCTTGTTGTTATTGCGATAGAAATTTAATATTTTTCAATATTAAAGGACAAAAGATGCTCTTCATTATATTTATGTTATGAATATGCATTGAATTAAACTTTTTAAAAGGATTTTTTTTCACATTTTATTCTTTTTAATTCTTTCTTAGCCAACAATTAAAAAATTATTGGGGAAAGGAAAGAATGCATTCTCTATTGTTCTGTATAAATCTGGTAAGTTTCAAAGTGAGACTCTGAGAAATTAAATACAACAGAAATTTGTACTTGCTATTTTGCTACAGCAACTGCTGGAGTGTCAAAGCTCCAAGCATGTGCCTATCAGCCATAGATAATTACTAGACATCAGATGTTTAGGGAAATGCCTATTTTATTCTAAAGAACTTATAAGGCTGATAATATACGTGCATGAATCGTTACAAATGATGACGCATGACGAACTTTTATAATGCTTATTTTTGCTTTTTTGAACATAAATGCTTTTTTTGCATAAATACCTTTTTCGAATTATTGGACTTTTTTCCTCTATTATTATTTTTACATACAATGCTAACATATCAGAAATCTACCATTGTCAAGCGTGACCATGCATTACGAAACCTTCAATTCATGTCTTCGTATTTTAAAATATGAGAGAATTCTTAAAAGCATACCAACAGATTTTTCTCCATTTCTCTATTTCATTAATATCAGCCATGTTCTGAGAACATATTCGATTGACAATACACCGAGGGAACCGAAATTTTATGTGGAAATAATTGAAAATTCCCAGAAAGTTTCAGTATTGGTAATGCTGGACTTCTAAAACGTCAGTCATATCAGTAGATGTTTAGAGATCCTTCTCCGCATTCAAACCGAGTTTGTCTCCCAATCGTTACAAATTTGAAATTGTGATCCTTGAAAAGTTACTGGTAATATATTGCAAAGCAAACTATTATAAAATGCCTTACAAAATGTAGAGGAGTTGTAAATGTGTAAACGGGTTTTACATTAAAATGTATACACTTTTTTTGTGTATTTAAATTCACAAAATAACAGGCAAAAAGTAGAAACAATTTTTTATTTTATTGTGTACATGATTTATGACAGCGCCTTTTTTTCTCCTTATTCTTGACATTTTCAGTGCCTTTTTAGGCGCCTAAATGACGATTTTTTAGTGCTTAAACATCCAATGTCTAATAATTACCATCGTTACACTTTCACAGAGCAATAAATAGAAATATCCTTTCACATCTTAAAATGTGGTGGATATATACTTATGAACTTCATTGCCAATTAAATTCAAATTAAAAAGTATCAAATGGATATAATTTAGAATTAAAGGGACAAAATAATTACAGTATATGAATAAGTGTTTGTGATAGAGTTAATTAAATTGATACTTCTTTTGCTTCACTTTCGAGAGAATATCACTCACTGACTGTTTAATAAAGAAATGAAACTATGCATTTTCTTTGAATCCTTTATATTTTTTTAAAATTTTCATATCACTCTTGCAACAGTGGTCTTTTTAAGTAGAGATCAGCATTGCTACAAATATAAAGGTAATGTTCCTGACACCCAAATAACTTCCTCGGTAAATTAATAGGTTCTGACATGGTTGAAGGCTAGCTTCCGATGATAATCTTTTAGTTGCATACCTAGCATAGGTACTTCACTAACCCAAGAAATATGTCAGTTAACACTTAATTATAATCTTACATAGGGAGAGTAATGATTTTACACTAAAAAAAGTGAATTGAATTTGTGTTGTGTTTCACCCATTAAGAAAAGGCAAGTGTTGTTTAATGTTGAAATTCTTTGTTCTCAATGCAGGGTAGCCTAGACATTAATTTAGTGCACTCTGTATTGTATCTTTAAGTACAAAATAATTTTTAAAAAAATCACACTGGACAATGAAAACTCCTAGCATCAAATTTTATTTTTATCTCATGAAGCCAACGGAAGATGGCAAATGACAGGAGAAGATAGCAGAAGAAACAATAGACAAATTAACTTTGTCCGTTTCTTTATTAGTATCGGGTGATATATTTCTGCGAGCATGCCCTACCAGGGACAGCGGCGCACATTAATTCGTAATTGTCACTGATTGATATATTTGTGGCATTATTAAGTTTAGACGATTCTCTCGTTCTTGTTAAAACTTCACTTGACTAGTCACAAGAAGGAATTTTGGAAATCTGCTTTTCTGATACATGTAACATTTGAATTTTTTAAACTTTTTTGTATACCTATATAAACAGTGTACTCTAGTTAGAAAGTTATGTAATGCTGTGGAAAGGAAATTCACGTTTTGGGGGCCCCTGAT
This sequence comes from Teleogryllus oceanicus, assembly GCA_964035755.1. Classification (NCBI taxonomy): domain Eukaryota; kingdom Metazoa; phylum Arthropoda; class Insecta; order Orthoptera; family Gryllidae; genus Teleogryllus; species Teleogryllus oceanicus. Next base: position 8,472,419 of record CAXIVR010000012.1, read on the forward strand.
ACCGAGAAAGTGTTTATTTTCAAAACGTCCGTCCATCTGTGAACACTACTAGCACCAAAATCGTTTAGGCATTTTCAAAATTGAAGAAATCCCTGTCCATCTGGCTCTAGTTGAAGTTTTCAAATTTTGAAAAGCATTCTTTAAAATTTGGGGGTACTTTACATGAAGCCCACCCCCTCCCGACATTTTCAAAATTTTCTTAAAAACAGCTACTATCTTTTTCTTTAAATTTCCTGTAATAGACAAAAATACATTTATAAAGGTAGCATGGATCCGATTTTCACAGTTAACTCTCAATTTTACGGCATCTTCCTACAAGTACAAAATTGAAGGTAGAGATTTTCCCTTCAAATAAAATTTGTTCTCATATTTTATTCTTTCATTAAAGTCATGAAGATTTTTTTTGAAAATTGTAGTAATTTCGTGCAAATTTTGCAATTGTAAAAAATTACAAAAACAAGATTTTCTCAAAAACGGTTACATTTTTCTTTAAATTTTTGGTAGAGATAGTGCCAAATGTATTTGATACGATGACATAAACATCATATTGCTCTATTCATTCATTTTTTTCAAAAATTATAATAATGTAATCTTTTTTACTTGTCTCTCAAGGCAGTAATATTTACATTAGTGGTGATTTTTTCACTTCATTGAATTTATGAGAATATGTGCTTTAAATAAGGTCAAAGTTTCTCGAAAACCCAAGTTTTCTGTTAAAACGGGATCAAAATTTCACATTATCAGAAACGCTGAATCCACTTTTTCTCAAAAATGGCTCCAAATTTTTCTTCAAACTTTTTCAACTAATAGTACTAATTGCGCTGTTTAATATGACAAAGTTAATTTTGTTGTATTCTTTGTTTTGTTTTTTTCAAAAATTACACAAATGTAATTTTATTTAAATGTCTCTCATGCTGTTAATATGGTCTTTTCCAGGGACTTGTATACATTATTGCTTTTGTGAGTTTAGTGCTTCGAATGACTTCGAATTTTTCATCAAGTCAACAGATTCCTGTGGAAAGGGAACATTACACATTCAGTAATGTTTAAATAACATTTTCTCAAAAATGTCTTCAAATATTGCAATGAAAATTTATATTTAGAACAGGATTTTACTCTTCTTTAATATTCTTGAAATAAAATTTCAGTTCACCTATTAGGAAACCAACAAGTTGAGAAATGTGCTTTGGGGGATGATACACGGCAGCTGCCCAAAGGATGGGACAAAACCATAAAGCCAGTCCACACCTAGGATATCAGAAAACTTCACTATGAGAAAGTCTGTTCCATTCTGCACCACCATTAGTTTCTTTTTTACGGTGTGCAGTCAATTTTCAACTTCTCAAGAATGTTGTTTATAAGAACATAAATGTACACTACCTGTGCAATTATAGGTTTTTATATAAAGATAAAGGAAATAACAATACCGATATTTTTGCAAGGCTATTCGTGGTCGCTAACTTCAGAAAGTGTGTGACTTTGAGAGAGTGTGACAAGAAATGACTCAAATGTTGAACTATATTTAAAATTCAACATTTAACTTTGTATTTAATAGTTCACTTTTCAGAATGAATGAATTATATTATTGCCTTTCAGAATGAATTATCTATATTTGTAACTCTTTTAAGATGTTGGCTGCTATGTGGGACCATATGGTCTAGTAGGGAGGTTTAATTTTTTTACTACGAGACCATATGGTCTCATGCATTTGCTTCTCATTAGAGTTATCAGCTACGTTCATGCGGATCCATATGGACTCATACATTTTTGTAAATTAATTTAATTCTATACAATATTAGTGCAAATTTCTGTTTCTAGCATATACTATAGAAGTGGGTCAATTAGCGTTAGCATGGAGACGTATGTGAAAAACCTATACAGTACCAAGGTACAGTATAGTGAGAATGCACATGACAGTGAACGTGTTAAATTTATACATACACTGTAAGAAGCAGGAAGCAGAAGTCTGATGGTGATGACCTGGTTGAGTACCTTCCTACATCAAGATGAAATATCAATTACTTACAACAGTAATATACAGAGTTGCTTATCTCAAGGGGGTTTTAATTTTTGTTTCACATAACAATTTATGATTTTCATGCAATCTCTGAAGTTTCTCCAGGGTGTAATATGCACCTTGAATTTGGAAGATTTTAATATTTCTGGTAATCTTTTCTTAAGTATAGTTAATGACCAATGCATACAAACATGATTGCAAACAAAATTAGATCTGATATCTGCATCCCACTTTCATTAAGTGGACACCTGAGCTTAACAGCCAATTTTCTTAGAAACCATTAATTACTTCTACTAGTATCTCAGTTCATAGAATCCAGTTGGTATTTCATTTCCTCAGTTTTATGTTGCTTCTCGAAGGTTACAATGATTTTGAACTAAAACACTTCCTCAAATATATTTACAAGAAAGTAACTATTTGTAATTTTCTTTAACTATTGTTTTGCATTATTTAAAATGTGAGTAAAACAATGTTCTATTTTTGAATCAAATAAAATAATCAATAAGTTATTTAATTAAAATTTTTAAATTACTAATTGAACAATGGAAAGTATGTATTAATACCTGGAATAAAAACTGAATATGTTAAGAAAACTTTGTGTGAGCCACTACTTTAATGTCCTAAATTAAATTTTATTCTGAAGTTTTAGGTCAATAACTACTCACAAAAATTTAAACACCTATGAACATTAATAATTTACAAATCCAGGAATAAAAAGTTGATCACCAGGCCTCTCAGCATTTGATGAAGTTTAAACTAGTCAAAGTGCGAGTTTTGCCATCCATAAATACGGAGCCAAAACAGTCTGGAAAATTGTAAACACTTTTGAAGTAATACTAACTAATGAAGAAAACAGCTTTATATCTATATTAATTCAAACATTTCTCAATATCAATTCCACAAAATAAAAGTCTCATTAAAAATGTATAAAATAATTAAATTTTCATGTATGAGGGAAGCAGGAGGGGAGTTTCAAACCCAGCAATCTTATTTCTTTTTTACTTTCTTGTACACATACATACAAACAGAGTAATATATAGAGAAACTTAAGTAATGCTGTGGAAAATTAATTTCGAGATTTCAACGGAAATATACATTTTGGGGTCCCTTATACCGAAGAAGTGTTTTTTTTAAACGTCTGTCTGTCTGAACACTACTAGCGCCTACACCATGCGTAGGATTTTTTCCAAATTGAAGAAATCCCTGTCTATGAAGCTCAAGTTGAAGCTTTGAAATTTTGAAAAATATTTTTTTAAAAATTGGGAGTACTTTACATTAAACCCCCTGGACAGTTTCAAAATTTTCTCAAAAACAGCTCCAAATTTTTCTTTAAATTACTTGCAAGTATAAAGTTACATACATTTAAAAGGAGGCATCGGTCCGATTTTTACAGTCGACTCTGAATTTTCAAAAATTGCGAAACTTTGAATTTAATGGTATCTCCCAACAACTATAAAATTGAAGACAGATTTCCTTCAAATTAAATTTGTTGTCCATAAATAGTTCTTTCATAAAGGTCTTATAGATTTTTTGAAAATTTTTAGTTTATAATTTGAATTTAAAAAATTAAAATAAATTTTCTCAAAACTGCCCCCAAATTTTTTTTAAATTTTTACCTCTCAGGGGAAAGTTACGTACTAATTTTTACCAAATAATTTCAAATTTCCAATTTTTAATCAATTCAATAATAGTTCTATAAAGAAAAAAGGGGGGACAATGGGGTATAAACCCAAAAACTAAGTTAACTTTTCACATCAACAGTCAATGAATTTCATTTTCAGTTTGATCAATCCCCAAAATTACCAATTAATTATTTCAAACATCACTTATGTGCCCAACTGATTTCTGATCTGTGAAAGGACCCAGGAATTGAGGGCCCTCGTTATAAATCCCCTCTCCAAGCTCATGGCCTGTTTGTGCGTTCTTTTAAAGGGTAGGGTTTCCAAATGATGTTTCCCGGTTAAAAAAAAGGAAAAAGGGGTACCACAAAACCTCTAAAGAAGTGAAAATAGTGAGAAGCTGAGATGCCTGGATCTCACTAACAATTTTAATAATATATTCAGGTCAACACATAAATCTAAATGAAGTTTATGTTAAATTATTTGCATACTGAACAGTTTTATTCCACTACAGAAATCACAAAAACAGGAACACTGAAACAAATTTGGTGGTTTTTGTATGATTTTAAAACTTTTTTAATTTGAAAATTCCAATATTAAGCCGTAAAAGATTTCTGTACTAAAGGACAGTTTACAAAGCATGGTGAAAAGTAAAGTCACAAACAAAAATGATGATGGAATTTCATAACCTGAAAATATGAAGTAATTTATGTTTAAAAACTAAGGAACACAAACAAGTTGCAATAGCATAATTTATATTCTTTCCAATTATTGTACAAAAAAATTTTAAAATTTCATTAATAAATTTTTATTAATTGATACAAACATGCAAAAGTTGTATAAGTAAAGAAAGAAAGATTTTAAATCCTGATTTCCATTCAATACATCACCATGTTTCTGAATTCCACCAAAGTGCAGATAAAAAAATTCGATGGTTCAACATAATTAACACACATCTTTCCCTCCAAAATATTCATTTAAAATTTGAAGTTTTCTTTGGAAACAGAATATTCTGCATCATCCCAATCCCAAGGTTTGGTTAAAATTTCAATTGGGGTTAAGTCAAGATGCCCTGACAAAAAAAGGAATAAGATAACATAACAACCTAGTTTCCCCAAATTTTTTCCAATTTTTTTTAAGCCAGAATACTTTGCTTTTTGGCGTTTAACTTTCAATTTGGCAAAACCTCGCATTCAGCCACGATTTCAAAAAACCCTCTTCCCCCCCAAACCCTAACAGTTTTGTTCCATTTGGTCAAAAAATTATTGATTTGAACTATTTATCCAAAAGTAAAATTTTAATAATAAATTTTGCCAGAATGATGTTGAATTTCAAAAAAGATCAAGTCAAGGGGCGGATGATTCACAATGAACCTTACAGAAGACCAATGATTTGGACTAGTACACAATGACAGACCCTGATATTACTGAACAATCCTCAGAATGTTCCATCAATTAATGTTAATCCTCGATGAGAAGGAAGATTATGTTTAATTAAAAGTCTGGAATACTTTACTGTATTAAAACAGTTTGAAAACTTGTTAGCTTTAATTGTTTGACTGATTAGTGTTTCCCGGCACATCATCTCCTACGTCCCATAAATATCACGCATGTTTTATTGCAGGAGGTGGCGGTAATCTTCCCCTGCTGGATGGCGATCGGGCCCCTGACCTCTCGTCTGTAGGGTTTTTCCCCCAAACCAAAACCCCCCCCTCCATTGGGCCCTGCCTCAGTTGGGACATGCTCTAAGCTCCCTGGTCTTTAAAAAATTTGTAATGTACGTATCGGGTGTGTGTGTGTGTGTGTGTGGAAGTAATGTCAATTGTCTTGGTTGTAAAAATTAAACTTCAATGTGGGTAAAAAACAGTCAGTGTTATTAATTTAGATTCAACACAATACATACTGAAAATCATGGATTTTTCAGATGCAAATGTGAGTTCTCTACCTTTAATTCCTGATGATGCTACCCGCACTTGATGCAACTTAGGCAATACCTCACAATCTAATAATGATGGAGAATTTCCACACAAGAATTTGTAATCTGTAGACTTCAAAAAGTGATCAAGATGTTGTAGTTCACTTTCTAGATGACTGGAATTTTTTAAAACCCCAATAAAAAAAAATCTTAAAAAGAAGTCCAAAACAGTATTAGTTAGAAATACTATTTTAAATGCCATACAATAACCAAATAAAATCAACTGATACTATTTTAATAACTGAAAAAAATTTTAAGGGAAAAAAAAATTAATTTTCTTCTTTCCCCCGGGTCCCCCCTTCACCCAGACTACTATCCTTATGTTGAATAATTTTCAGTGAGTATGTTGAAACTTGCTCTCAATTTTATGTTCCTGAATTATTGCGATGCATTAGTCATGTGATATTTCATGTATTCCTTCATTGTACTTTTCTGAGAACATCTGGCTTTCTATCCTTTTGTTGAATAATTTTCAGTGAGTATGTTGAAACTTGCTCTCTGCACTGTGTGATATCTGTCAAATATGTTGCTTGCACTGCGAGCTCCTGGTGTAAAGCGGTACATATCATGGCTTCATTTTCACCATGTCTCGAAAGGCCATTCAAAAATTATTCAATTATCTTATCCAGGATCGATTGTCACAATTTTTTGCTAAAGAGAAAGAAGATGTGCAGTGAGACATCTGCAGGGAAATGAAAAAAATGCGAACCTTGCAAAATAGAAAAAAGACAAAGACTTTGTACATGTTTTTATGAAAAAATGTAAAATAAGGCTTGTTTGTAACATGCCAAATTCATTTGTGGAATGCATTTATTATTGTTATTATATAAGAAGATAATAAGATATTTAATGATTTTTGGGAATACTTCCTTAATTTTTACCTTTTTCAATAATTATTGGAAGAAAAGGTTTTAGCAGTGTAGAATTCATTAACAATTGCATTGGGGACATGTGCAAATTAAATAAAATACATATTTCAATAAATAGAGCTTCAGATCATTCGCATTCACAAAAATTTGCCTCATCTAGAATTTTTTAGGCACGCATAAATCTACCTTTTTGGGAACCCCTGGATTAAAAATTTTGGAAACTACCATTAAAGTGTCTTTAAATTAAGCAAAAATAAATCAATTACTAGAAAATGGTGCAATCAAACAAATAAAGATGTTTAATTACATTCCTTTGGGAGATATAATTAACAGCGACACTAAAGGGTAATGTTCAAACATAAAAAAACTTAACCACTACTCTTTTCGCACCTTGTTGCAATTGTTTTTTATGATTTCTTTGGGGGGTTTAAATCCCAACCAGGATTCTTTCAAAAGATGAAACAAACCCCAGCAACATCTGGGTTCTACTAAAAGCCCCAAAGCAGAAACTCTCAACCGTAAGCCTAGTTCACAGAAAACTTGAGGTGGGCGTGAAACATTAACAGGAATACTTTCCAGTGATGGTAGGACTCCAGCAGCAAATTTCAATTTGGCAAGCATAAGTACTCGCTGGCTTTGGTGACATGCTCCTAGGGCTTTCCCATCCCATCCAGCTTTCACAAATAAAGTAACTCCTTTTACTTTCGTCGCTCCAAATTTGATTCGTCTCTACCGACTGCTCAATGAAAAGGACAGTTTTAACTATGATCCACGGAACGAAATATACCACGCCCCCGCTTCGTCTGCAATTTCAGAAACCAAGCTATTTGTGTGCGAAAACGTCCTTAGCTAAAAATAGTCATTCTTGAGATTTAAAACTAGTTACCCTACAAATGTCACCCTAAAATTTCCCTTAAATTTTTTTCATACCAAAGATTTGATAAAGAAAGTCGTACTTACCTATTATGTGTCTCTTGTCCACTCATTTCCTTTTCAGGTTAATCAGTCCAGAACACTACCACTAGCTGCAAGCTTGAGTTGTTTAGGTCTATTTGAGTTTTGGGGCCCCGGTGGCCCCCAACTGTTGATTGAACCGTTTGTTCGATTTTTTTCCTAACGATTCGTTGAATCGTTGAAATCTTCTTTCGTTCCCCAAAGACGGTATCTTGCGTGATTGGGGGATCACAGTTATTAAAACGCTCTTTAAAACAAGAAAATGGATATTTGAATAATGTAATTACTTTTTAAAAAACCATAAAATGTTTAGCATCTTAAAAAGAAAAGGGTTTAAATCGTTTTAATAATCAATGATATCATTTTTTATTCAATCTCCCCAATTTAAACCCGAAGATTTTTAAATGAATGAAATAAAAATAAATAAGAAGATAATTACTCGGGAATTTTTTGGTAATTTTTTTTTGAAACTCGTTATTTTGTTTTTTATTTTAATGATTAAATAAAGAACCATTGTTTTAAAAATGAACAATTACAAAATCCCTTTGTTTGGAAACTGGGTTTTCCCTCATTCTTTCCAGTCGATTCCCCTCACCGCATGGGGAATTTAATCAAGATGGAGACAAATCCCCCGCCAACGAGAATTTAAATTTGGGAAAACGCAAAATTGGGGGAAGGGGCGGGGGCAAAGGATTTTTCAAAACAGGGGGAATTTAAAAAATTATCATAAGGGAACAAAAATAAACCCGGGGTTTGTTGGGTTTAAAATTGCAGTTTTTCATTAAAATAATACAATTTGTTTTTAAATTAAACCTTATAGTTCAGTATAACAAACAGAGAAATTAAATGAGGGGGTTTTTTAAGTACAATGGCTATGTTTGTAATGAGATATTGCTAATCATGAGGCCTCCTTTTAATATTTCAGATATAATATAAAATGTCTGTTTCTCTAAAACCCCACCTTTCTAAAAAATTTGGGTTTTAAGCACCATGATCAAAAATTACCAATTTTGAATTTATCTCAATGACACTCAATATCATTCATTATAAAAATTCGGGCCATAATTCAGTCCTCCATTGCCGTTGTTTTCCCTAAAATATATTCATAGGTGAAGTGTATTCTTCTGAAAAATTTTAAAAAAAAAATTGGGAGGTTTTTAGAAAATTCACCAGCATTTCTAAAAATGGAATTTTGAGCTTTTTCCGCAAAACCTGTTTTGAGAATTTTTGCATCTGAATACTTGTACTCACAAATACAATAATGTCTACAAAAGATTAATAATGTAAATAAGATGGAGATATTAAAAATACAATAAATCATAAAAAAAAAATACATTTTTTTAAATTTTTTGAAAGAACAAAAAATAAAAAAAGGGTGTTTATGTACTTATGCAGCTTGTAGCTTTAACTGTACAAACAGTTTGAAAAAAAAATGTGGGGCCATTTTTGAAAAATCTAGTTTCTAATTATTTTGATATTGCCTATATTTCACTGAAAATTACAAAATAATATTAATTTTTTTTTAAAATTTTTATAAGATTTTAAAAATTTAAATTTGGGAAAAAAAAATTGTATCTGAAAAAAAAATTTCTTAAAATTTTGTTTTTGTGGAAAGGCACCAAAAAAATTTTCAAACTTTTTTTTTTGAGGATTAGGTGTATCCATGAAAATCAAATCAGTGTCATCTTTATACATTTTTCCCACTTTACCCTTACAAGAAATTTAAAAAAAAAGGGGTTTTTTTTAAAAAGTTTAGAAAAGCGGGGCTTTTTTAAAGACCCCAAAATAAAAATTTTTCCCAAAACCCAAAACTTTTTTTCACCCCAAATTAAGGGGGAATTTCTTTTGAAAATAACCTGTGAAATCCCCCAGTTTTGTAGAAACATATGAACTGAAACCAGATGACAGACAGACAGGAAAAACACAATTTTTGTTGTAAGTAGGGAAAAACTATTTCCTTTAAAACCAAAATGGATTTTCCCAACCTAAATACAAATCACTGATTAAGAATATTGAGAAAGTAAACCAACAATATTGTCTCTAGAATACTGTATGAACAACAATTAGATAACAAAATTTCGTTTCTTTGATGCAGCTCGTCAAATATTAACAATTTGCGGGGACATGCTTTTTTTATAAAGAGGCTTAAATTTTTTACCCTACATCAATCCTCATCTAAAAAAAAAAGATTTTCCATATTTGCATTACTATTAAACTACAATAAAACAAATATCTAATAAAACTTTGCAGCCCCCGGGAATTTAAAAAATTTTTAAAAAATGTCGAAAGTTATTCAATAAAATTTTAAAAAACTTGACAGTAAAAAATTTTATTTTTAGGATTTAATATAAATTCCCCAAAATTTAAAATGAAATCTATTAAAACCTACAATTCATACTATCTATAAAAAACCATAAATACAAACCATTTCCCAAAAAATAGTGAACAGTTGTGATCAATTGATAGACGGGGATGACCTGGGGGGGATAGCTGTAAACCCCCGGCCCTGTTTTAAATTGGGGTTCTTGATTTTTTTTTTTTCATTAAAGAAAATTTTTTTAAACTCTAACCAAAAAATAATTTATCGATGATGAAAAGAATTTTTTCATGAGAAAATTTTTTATTTTGAAAAGGGGGGCTCTATGATCAATTGTCCCATTTTTGTTTAACCCCCCTGATAATTGATTCAAATAACTATAGTATTTCTTTTTCAATTCCCGTTTATGACCAAATGCAGATTCAAACTTAAAACAGAGAAAAATTCAGAACAGACAACACCAAAAAACCCCAAACTAAGAAACATAATAAAAAGCCCAATATTTGCTCAGATTACAAAATGAGAATACAAGGCAACCAATACAAACTAAAAGTTTAATCATTCATAAAAAAATTTTAAAACACAATCCCCCTTTATTTAAAAACTAAAAATTATAAAACCAAAAATGGATAACAGAACCAAAAAAATGTCATGTAAAAAAAAACATGAAAAATTTGCAAACAAATTAACATTAACTTCTTATCAAAAAACAGATCTTTAAAAACCAAAAAAGTAATCAAACAAAAAATTATGAAAATGAAAATCAAATCACCTAAAAAAATAAAACCTTGGGATTTATCAAAATATACAGCTAGCACCAACTAAAAATTAAAACTGAGGTCTTCAACCCCCTACATTCCCAATATTCTTAATGGCATATTATAGTTTTAAAATATGATAATTTGTATCATACACTTCAACTATCATTTGAAAAATTCAAAAATTGAAACTAAAAAAATATATTTTTTTTTATTAAATGTCTAAACAAAAACAATTTTTTAATTGTGTATTACGTTCTACATATATGTACCAACGATGCACAAAGGGTTTTTTCCTAAAAAAATTGTTTATAAAAAGCAAACAAACCAGTCTTCATAATCCCCTTCTTTTATCATTTCGTTTTAAAACAAGGTTGAAAAGAAAATTCCCTTTTCATATGGATACTTTTTTCCCATTGTTTGTTGATATAGAAGAAAAAATGGATAGAAAAAAAATTTAAATATGATTTTTTTTAATTTTAAATTATGTTTGAAAGCATTACTCTTCATCCCCACTTTTTAAACAAAGTGAAAATTATCTTTTCCCTTTTACTTTTCCAAAAAAAGGGACGCATTTTTAAATAGTTTTTAAAAAAAATCAAAATTAAATTTTAAATGTATAAAGCTCAAATGTAAGAAATGTTTAAAAAATTTGAAATAATATACAAATTTAACTTATGAAACACCCAACTGGTTGGAATTATGTTCCAAGCGAAAAGAAATTCGGAGGGACTTTTTTCCCAAAATTACAAAAAAATTCTAAATTTTCAAAATTCAACCCGACTATTTGAAGAAAAATTTTTGAAAAAAATTTTCATTAGAAATAAATGTTTTCATAAAAAATCTTTACAATTGATTTGAAATTGGAATTTTTTTTTTTTCAAAAAAAAAAAGGATTTAAGAGCTTGAGACCACCATTCCTAAAAATTTGTGTTTTCAAGAAAAAAGGTTAAAGAAAAAAAAAATGTTATATTTCCCCAAAAAATTGCAAAAATCAAAATTTAAGATTGTAGGGACTTTATTTCAAATCATTTTTGGGGAAGAACTTTAAAGGGGGAAAAAACCTCCATCTTCATAATTGTAGTTGTGGAAGAACCAAAATTTTTGAATTTTGAAATTTTAAAAAATTGGGGTTTTTTTAATCAACATGGGACATGACATCTTCAACGTTCTTAAATTTTTGAAAATTCCAAGGGGCCTTAAAAGCCCCTCCCAAAAAAATATTTTAAATTCAAGGGCCCAGTTTTCAAATTAAAGTCAGCCTTTGATTTGCTCCTGGACGTAAATGTGCTTCACTACGCACGGTTTGTTGGGGCTTCCTTTTTGCTAGTAGGGGTAGGAGAGCGGGTGAGTTTCATTTTTACAATGAAAAAAATCAAATCCTTCGTTTACCGTTAAAAAAAAGTTTTCTATAATTCGGTAACGAAAATATAAGTTTTTGAGATGTTAATCCCCGCTTTTAAAAACTCACGGCGTGGCAATGTTTTTCTCCCCCTACGTTAAAAGTTTTAACTCTAACTAACTTTTCCCCAACTAAATAAAAAAAGGGGAGCGGCATCACCCAAATCGTTTCGGCACAATTTTGAGAAAGATAAACGGTTTATCAAGCTTGTTGAAGACAGACGTTTTGCTCAATGATTTTTGGAATAAAGAAACCAAAACCCAAGGATTCGGCACCCCCGTGTTACGATTTTTCTGAATTTAAAAAGGAGATCCCTTTTCGTTAACAGGCCCCTGTAAAGGTTTTGCCGAAAATTCGGTTTTCGCGCAAAAAGCAACTGCAAAAATGGTAGCGAGAAAGAAAAAATGCAGCCACACAAAACAAAATTTTAAAGCCTCACAAAAATAAAACATATTAAACCAAATTTTTTAACAATTTGAAAAATTAATCCCCAACTTCTAAACAATAAAAGCAAATAACACTAATGTACTAACACAAATCATCAATTCTATATTTTTAAATAAACCCCTCTGAAATTTTAAAATCAACACAAATGGAGAATAAATCCCCAGAAAGCCGGGAAAACTTTCGAGATTTTCTTATCAAACACGTGTTTTGTATATGTAAACATTTTAATTTCAATTATTAAAAGGGCTTTTTTTAGATGTTTTCAAAGGGCAAATATTAAACCATTTTTTAAAAAGGGGCAAAGGGATCCAATGAACTATAGCTATCTCCTGTTATCAGGATTTTAAAAATTCTGAAATTTTGCAAGATAGACTCAGTTTCTCAATGAAAAAGTCTTCAAAATTAAACATAGCTTAGGAGTAACAGATCCACAAGAAAACCCCTATTCTCCTTTTAAAGGCATACTTGTTGCATTAAATTAAAAAATTCCAGGCCTCGCCTGAAATACAGAGTTCGGTCCCGATTGTAACGGTTTTTCCCTCACTAGCAGGGGAATTTAGTTGCTGGCCGGAGGAGGGTCGGTTGATCGGTAGTTTCCGGGGTTTTTCCCGATAAACAAGGTGTATCTCCAACCCAGGGCCACGGACCGGCGCGATCTTTCCCCCTTCCTTGTCATATCCTTCCCCCTTCTCTCCTCCACACAAACACACACACCCCCTTATACAACACTTGTGACAACATAATAAAAATCCCGAGATGGTCGAGAAGTTGGGGGTCGGGCCCAGTGGGGGAATTGGGGGAAATCCCGCAGGAGTGGTGGGTTGAAAAAACCCCGGCCGAAAAGTGGTCCGGATCACACCACCCCACCCCGGAGCACACCATCAAGATCACCCCACATCCGCGATAAAATTTTGGACTGCACTTACGGAACTAATGCCCTTACCCGTTGTCGCCCCTTTTCGTTGATCACTCATTATTCTATGATGGATCGCGTGGACAAGAAACATCTTTCTGACTATTTCCTTATCTCTGATGGCCTTTTTCCCCGGTTTGTCCCCCCTTTTTTCACCTGCAATCTAGTACTCCTTTAAATGATATTTTTTTTTTTCTCAATTTTTCCCCCCGGACCCCCATAATTAAAACAATCGGGGAACAGAATGGCACAGACTTTCTCGAACTTTTTTATTTTCCCCTTGGTGAACGGGCCCCCATCCTTGGTTGGACTGGTCTTGCCCCTCCTTTCTTGGACTGGTTTTCCCCGGCCAAAGGCCCCAAAAGTACATTATTTAAATTGTCCCAATTTTCCGTTTCCTAATACTAGAACCGAACTATTTTTTTAAGAATATTAAAGAAAAGTGAAACCTGTCAAAAATTAGATTATTACAAAATTTGAAGCCGTTTCTAAAAAATTGGCTTTCAGCGCCCTGAAAACCCAAAAAATTGGTTCTTTTCACAGGAATCTATTGGGTTTTAAAAAACTTCATTTGAAGTCATTAAAATTTCCCACCCCAAAATGAAAATGTATACAACTTTGGATATGTGCATATTAAGACGGAAATTTTTTTAAAAAATACTTTTTCCGGGTCTGTTTAAAGTCCCCCAAATTTTAAAAATTTTTTTTCAAATTTTAAAAGCTTAACTAGAGACAGGTGGGAAAAGGTTTCTTCAATTTTAACAAATCCTACGCAATGTTTAGGCGCTGTAGGTGTTCACGGACCGACGTCAAAACGCGGAGGGCGGATTTTTTGCTTTCAATTGGTATTTCAGCATAAAGCCCCAAAAACTGGCATTCGGGCTCACCACGTTTAGATGTTTTTTATTTTAATTTGAATGGTTTTTTTGATTTTTGTTAGGGAAATGTTTTTTTTCTGAAAAATTCTTTTTTTTTGGGGGTTAAAAAACACTCTATTTTTCCCCCGATATCTAGTATGGAGTTAAAAATTTGTTAAAATTGACAAAAATTTTTAAAAGCAAAACGGTAAATTTTAAAAATTTTCATTGAAACATTGTAGGCGGAAAATAACGTTTGAAAATTTCGGAAAGGGCCCAATTTGAAGCCTTTTTCTTTTAAAAACTTGATTTTTCGACAAATAAAAGAAATTATTTGAAGCAATTGTCCCATATGGCGATAATGTTTTTAAAAAATTTCCCAAATTCCGTAAACCCAAATTTTTTCGGTCAAAGGTGAAACAAAACTAAATTCTGACTTATTGTTTTGGGAATTTTATAAACTGGAAGAATTTATATCCACTTTTGCGGTAAGATCCCCATAGGGTTGTTGAATTTTTTGACAAAAATTGCTGTTTTTCATGCCAAAATTCTATCTCCTTCCTGCATAATATCGCAGTCCCCTGGTAAAATGGAGAGAATAGGAAACATCCACTGATTGAAATATGCATGAAAATTTAATTTACTAGCGGTATTTTCGATGTGAGAATCAGCCACGATTGTGACTTTTGATAGTCCTAGCTGATCGATTTTCAACGTTATGGTCATTCCCTTTAGTGTAGTAAATATTTTATTCGGGGTGGCAGAGTCCCTTTCCCGCTGGATGGTGAGATCGGGCCCCCCATATCATGCGGCCCTTCTCCGGTACCTCTGCCCGGGGTACTCCCCCAGCCCTTCAAACCCCCAGTAAGTCGCCGACATGTGTGGGTGTTGTGAGAGTATTTGGGGACATTAGGACACGGAAGAAAGATCGCGCGGGTCCATGGCCTTTTTAATACACACTGGCATACGGGGTTGTATTAAAAGAAAACCACAAAAATGACCGCAGACCGAAAAAAATTTTGATGAATTTTTTTGCGAAACCGAAGTTTTGTTTAAAAATAAAAAATACAGAAAATTTTCCTTTTTATTGTTTTCTTATTAATATTTCAAAATATTATTTGAAATTGTTGTATTCAAGCAAAAAATATAGAAGGAAAAAATTACAATTTTTAAAGTTTTTCCCGGCACAAATAAAGGCCGGTTTCGGCAGACCCCTTCAGGGGAAGAAGACCCTTTGGGGTAGGGGTTTCCCCTGCCCTGAGCAGGTGGTTCTTCTTGCTCCCCGATTCCCCCCCCCTCGCAATGGAGCGCCTGCTGAACCATCGTTTGTTTTACGTTATCTTGGGGGATACAAAAAGGGTTTTGTTAATTTTTTCAAAATGTATATAGATCCTTTGTTTTGGGAGTGTTTGAAAAATTTTTGGGCCCCGGAACCCATCCCAAATTCTTTTTAAATTTAAAATTTGGGAAATAATTTTTACATTTATGGAAATTTAAAATTTTTCCCCAAGGCCCGGATTTTTTCTTTGCCCTACCAAAAACAATCCATTGAAAAAAAAAAAATAATATATATAATATTATATATATATATAACACACACACACAACAAACAAAAAAGTGAGCGTTTTCAAAACTTACTTCCCGAGGCCCGTCGTGGGCAAGCCGGATCAAATTTGGTCAGGGGATTTTCAAAATTTTTTCTCACCCATCTTTCGGCCTTGTGATTTTGAAAAGCGATTTAAAAAATCTGTTCCAAAGATGGGAAGATTTTGTAAACAAAAAAATTGTTTTTACCCCTTTTCCACCCGTCTCAATTTTTTTTCCCATCCGTGCACTTTTGGGTTTTCAAAAAATCCTTTTTTTTGGACGGGGGAAATTTTAAATTTTGCAATATAATAGAAAAGCTCCAGTGTACTTGTTGCTTTGTTGCAAAACCCCAATGTTTCTGAAAATAAATCGCCGATTCGGAGAAAGCTTTCGTACACAGACAAAAGATTTTTTGGGAAAATTTCCCATTTTTATCTTTTTTAAGAGATTCTTAAAGTTCATTATATATCTTAAGCCCAAGACCACAAATTACGGAACATTTTTCCCGGGCCTAAATGCCTATTTGAACGTTTAATTCACCTCGATCTCAGGAGTAACAAATTTATGTCTTTGACCAATTTAAAATAAGTACTATTATGTTTTTCTGTGCATTAAAAATTTAACGGGTCAATCCTCCGAGGAGAAAATTAGGTATTAAAATTATTTAAAAACTTAGAATGAATGATGAAAATGAGTTTAGAAAGTTTTATCCAGCATCCCCCAGCGTAACTCAAAATTTTTTTTTAAACCCAAAAAATGCAGGAACATCGGCGTTTCCCGTAAAAATTAAACAGCGAAAATTCTGAAGAAATTTTTACCACTGCCCCAACTCGGTGATGGGGGCGACAACATTCCTCATAACTGGCTCGAAGGTTCAATTTTTTTCCCCTACAATAAGCAAAAGAAAGGGCATTTTTTTGAAAATAGGCAAGAAACAGCGTTTATTGTGACAAAAAAGCGGTGAAAAAAGGTATTAAACAAAAAATACAAATTTAAAAAGGTAAAATTTTTAAAACACTAAAATAAAATGTTTCAAATTTTTATTCCAACAAGTAAAAATTATCACTTACATGAAAAACTCTTTTCGTTCTAATCTTGATTCACATGACCCCCGATATGATTAAAAATTTTTTTATCCAACGCTATCTCGACAAAATCACTTTTGTGAACTCCTTTCGAATCTTGGAATCAGTAAAAAAACGTGATTATATTTTTCGTTCATTGCCTATTTCCTGAATGAGATGGGTAAATCGTAATTCATATACACAGAGTTTTTCCTAAAAAAGGGATCGGGGGCCAAAGTCAATAGTAGAAGGGATTCCTTGAAAGAACAAAGTCTGTCGTCATTGATGAAAGACACAACTTGATTATCGCTTCTATTCTTTTGATTTTTAACACCCCGGCTCTGCACCCACAGGGGAAAAGACAAAGCGGAAAATTCGTTTTGCCCAAACTTGTAGGTATGGTTTGATCGAATCGGCCAGAAAAATGGGAAATAATAACAAAAAAGGAGGGAAAATGATTATGTTTTTAATAGGTTGAAAGAAATTAACAAAACGGGAAAAAAAGGTATAAAAGCAAAAGAGGGGTTTAAAGGGGAAAGCGATGAAGGGCAAGTTTTTTTCTTCGAAAAAATTTTCCTTTTTATACATTTCGGAATATTTTGTTTAAATAAAAAGGTTTCACAATAAACCAAAATTAAAAAAATTTGTTTCCCAGTAATTTAATTTTTTTTGTAGAGAGCGACTTAAAAGGTTCTTCATTCTTTTTTTATACTTAGACTCTTTAAAATTAAAATGAAGGCCCAAGTTGGGATGGTTTTCGACACGAAGAGGACCTTATAATTTAGACCTTAAAATTTTTCAAAGTTTTTGGTTTTGTAAAAACAAATTAATAGTTAACAAAGGAAAAACTGTCTCAATGCAATTTTTCCAAACCCAGTCGTATGTCTTTAAAAATAACAATATAATTGCGGCTAAGGAACAAAATTTCAGGCCTAATTCAATCAAACCTCAAATGGAATGTACAATAACAAATTAAAAAATTATCTTTTGTTTTATGATTCAGAATTTTTCTAATTTTCAGTTATAACTGTTGATGTTTTTTAAAATTAAATTTCCCCCGGGTTGGCAAAATTTTTAAAACACCCTTTTGTTCCCCAGACATTTAGTTGCAAAAAAAATTTATCCGAATAGTAAAAAACTCCACCCACGTGATCCGTCCAGCATCTTTCATTGAGCTTAATTTACCATTGCCCGTATTTATTTATGAGTCTGTAGTATTTGTAAAAACTTTTTTTTAACGGGGGGAACTTATTTTCAGAAAACGATATTTATAGTTACAACACTCGACGTAGAAATCATGTTCTTAATTCGTATCAACAGCGTACAATCATGTATTTCCAAACTCATTGCCAGGTGAAATGAAACAATTAAAATTGGTACAAAAAATTTAAAGTGAAAAGTAAAATCTTTTCTGCTGCAAAAACGTTTCTATCAATTAGAACTATACATCGTCAAAAAAAAAAATAATCTTACTTTAAAAAAAAACAAGATTAATATAACAATTAGTCTACATTTGCTTATATAATTAAAAAAAAACCCAAAATCCTGTAACAAATAATGTACTTCCGGGTCAATACCCCCTCTCGATGGTTTTTTCAGTTTCCGATCCATTTATCAAAAAAGATGGCCCCCTTTCTTTTCTTCTGGGCGTAAATGTAGCCACTATGGGGTTTTGTTGAACTTTCCTTTTTTTGTTTAAAATTTGGGGGAGTTTCTATTTTTTTAACAAAAAGAAAAATCAAATCTTTTTTTTCTTTTCTGTTAAAAAAAAGCTGAATTTTTCAAGAAAATATCAGTTTTGAAAAGTTAATTTTTTTTTTTAAATTTATTATTATTTTTACTATGATTTTCATCTTTTTAACTATTAATAGTTAAAATTTTGGGGAAGGGTTTTAAACTAAAAAACGTGGGAGATGTTTTTTTCCCCCTACGTCATACAGTTTTGCTGTTTTTTACTAAATAAATAAAAGGTCGAAACGTCTGCTAAAATGTACAGTTAAATTGGCTGAAATCATCGTTGTTTTTTTCAATATTTTTCGTTTTTTAAAAATAAATTTTAAATTTTGGGAAAAAATTTAAAAACATCTTTTCGATTTGAGGCACATATTTGATGACATTGCTTCTGAAAAGGCCTATTTTTGTGGGCTCATTGTTCACAGGATCACTATTGGGAGATTAAAAATTGTTGTGGAAGAATTTAACTCAAAGGACAAAACATTAGAAGCTGACAAAGCCATAAAAAAATTCTTAGGAAAAGTTAAAAGTTATGAGAGAGAATACAAGATGTATGAATTTGGAAAGGAAAAAAAGAGTCACTTGGGTACAGTTTTGGCGTCTTTTTAAAGGGTAAAAAACAACTTTAATTTATATTTTTACATTTTTTGATACTAAGACCAAATGTTTTATTAAAACATTTTTCTCATATTTGAATTTTATGTTTTCCATTTTCAGCCCCTTTAAAGTTCTTCACCAATTTAGTTATATTTAATTGTTTAATGATTTATGTTTACAGTTTATGATGTACATTTATGTTCATGTTTCATGGGGGACTGTTAATCCCCTTTACCAATTCTGTTATTGTGTCTTAATTCAACATTTGATTCTTTCCAAAATTTTGATTGGTAGTTGGAGTTTTTGCAGGGGGGATTTTAATTGCACGCGGCATTATCATAGGATAATAAACGATTTTCCATGTAATTAATGACCACATGAAATTTTTAAAAAAAAATGCCCCCGAAGGGGCCATTTGGAATTGATGTCACTGCAATGTCTCTTCCGAGGTCATGGGTGGACCCCACTGAGCAGGATTTTCCATACAGCTAGATATCTAGGTCGAGTTCAGTCGGTGACTGGAGGAAAAATTTTGGGGCCCGGGTGCCTGACGGGTTACCGATCAAACCAGGCAAGCGGGGCAGGCCCCAACAAACGGGCCCCGGGCCCCGATCTTTCCTTGCCCCTTTCCGCCTATCTCACCCCCTTTCACCTCTTACAATCCATCTACTACCTGTCGGGGACGCCGGGCCAGCTCGTCCGGGCTGGGGGGGTGCCACCTGTTGGAAGAACCTGATTGGGAAAAAACCCCCGCCGAGGTAGGGTTTTCGCCGGATCTCGCCATATAGCAGGAAGATCCCGCCCCCCCGCGAAAAAAACGTACACCTTAGGGGAAATTTTGATCTTAGCAGTTGACGCGCCCGGGTCATCAAATAAAAATTGAGACAGATACAAAAAAGGGGAAACCATTTTTAAAACACTGGAAAACTTACGGGGATGGGAAAAATATCCTAATGAACGTTATATCATCTACAGGGTGGCGCTGGCTTCTGTTTGGTTTTTAGTCTAAAAAATATATTCAGATATGTTGGGATTATTTCCCACTTTTATTTTGGGGAAAAAATAGGTAAGGCTGTTCAGTCCTGAAAATTCATCATAATAATAATATCCAAACAGTCTTTTAAAAGACTATTATTTTAACAGCTTTTTTTTTAATGAAGATTTCAACCGATTGCCTTTTTTACGAAGGGGTTGGATCAAAAAAACTTTCACCATTTTTAACTGTTTTTTCAGGGTGAGCTTTGGAAAAAAAAAAGGCATAATTTCCGCAACAACATCATCACATCAAAAAATGATAAATTGTTTTGATATCAATCTTCAAAATAAAAGATAAAAAAACATCTTCGCTTTCTGCCAAACTGCGTTTCACAAGAAAACATCAGACGGGTTTAAACCCCCCAATTTATCAAAACCTTTACAACGACGACTTCTTTTTTTCCCCATTTAGAACCTCGTGATTTCAAAAAAGGTTTCAGGAATTTAAAAGTGGAAATACCGGATGGGGGAGATTTTTTCAATTGTCTAAAAGAAGGATCATCCCGTGGAAGAGAAACTGCTAGGCGAAAGAACGAAACGATTGGGGAACTAATCAAATTCAAAAAAGACTACCAAAAAATTTTGGTACAAAAAACCCAAATAAAAAAAAACGTTTGCATGTTACCGAACCTGTTCGCGTCCCTTTTTTAGTAAATTAATTGATATTAACAAACTTGTTAAAATCACTAGATTCATTAGATAAGTTTTAAAATATAAATGTTTGTTTCAATTTGAATGAAAATTTTATATTATAAATTAGCGTTATAATTACTCCTTTAGTTAGAAAGTCTCGTTAAAACGTAATTTGAATTTAAACATGATAAGACTCAAATGGCACGCTATAATGAAAGTGATGATTGCGATTTGATTTTTAAAATGTCGTACAGTTAAAAAAAATTGAGGCGCTACGATTCTCAAAGTGGGGATAGACAAAAAAATTTGAGAACCTCTGTTTTTGAGTAGTAATCCCCTATCATAAAACAATTTATCTCTTTTTTTTATCAGGGCCCCAACAACAGCTTTTTTATCTAAAATTTTTTTCCAGCATTAAATACTTTTTCTGTAATGCAAGGGTGAGATAAAAAAGTGGGGTTTATCAAAAGTTCCCGAATCTATTCGAACAAAAAAGTCACAAACCCCAGATGCTTCGGGAGGGCATACAGCTCCCCAAACAATTTTGAAAAATTTCCCTAGCATCACACTAAAGTGAAACAAAAAAATAATAAAGGTTTGATGTCTTTCAGAGAATCAAATAAAAAAATACTAGAACTCATTTCGCCAAGAGGGGCTTGGGGATCAACTGATGTCCCCCGGCCCTGCCGGGAGCTTTTAGTCCCCACGATGGTGATTTTTGGCCCAGCTGTCTGCGGTCGTTAGTCGCTATCTGGGGAAAATTAAGGGCCCGGGTTTCTCTGATCGGGAGCTTTCTGTGGTTTCTCAGATCAACCAGGCGACTGCCGGGGCAGTACCCCAAAAACGGCCAGGGCCCGGGGCCCATCTGTCCTTCCTCTTCCTTTCCTTTCCTCTCCCCCTTTCACACACACTTACACTAACATTCACTCACTCCACATATTCCGGAGACCGGTCGGGGCTCGGCTTTCCCCCTTTTGGGGGGTGCCCGCATAGAGCCTGGTTGGGGAAACCCGCTAGCCGACGTGGTCGGCCGGATCTCGCCATCAATGGTGGAAGCCCACCGTCACCTCGCGAGGGAAAAAATACACACTTACGGACTGACCCTTAGATTTTGCGCCCGGGGGTCGTTCCTCATCAATCAATCAATCAATCCAAGTATCCATATACACCGTGCAGTGCTGGTGTTTTCGAAAAAAATTTACGATTGTTGAGATGTAGAGTTAATTTTTTACTCGAAAATTACCTAATGCTTCATATATGGGGTTGTGTGATGGAAAAATGCGGTAAAAAAATTTAGTGGGAAAAATAATTTGTAATTAAATTTTGGCGCAATGTTTCATTGCTATCTAGGGGGTGATTAGTTTTGGCCTTTTAAATCCGGGATGTTCAACCCAGCTGGGTGCGCGGATTCAATACGGATAATCATCCCTGCTCATGTTGTACTTTGCAAATAAAAAACCCCCGGCTAAAAGCCAGAAAATTTTAACTTCTCGAAACCTCCCCATCACATTCCATCTTTATTCCATTTAGCCAAAAATCTAACGAAATGGATGACGATTTCATGGGTTCAAAAATTACAGGGAACGCTGGTTCCTTTTTTTCATTTTTTTTTTGATCTCTATTTCTTTTAGCCCAAAACTTACGAAATTTTATGAATTTATTGTTGTTTTTTTTTCCCTTTATGCAATAGTTTTAAAATTACACTGGACTCAGAGCACCCCGCGATATACTAGGGCGGGGAGGGGTTTTACAGAGGAAAAAGTGGGTTTTCAATCGTGCTCAAGCACTTCAAGGATTTAGAACAATAATTATCCCATATTTCTTATCCTGCGTCTGTGTTTCATATCTAAAATTTCCCTTTGTTTTTTAAAGTTTCTTTTACATTTTTAATTGCATCATCAGCACATGACAACAATTTTTAAAATAGTATATGATCATTTTCTTTGTACCGAACGTGTTTTTTTGATGTTTTCCTTTTTTTCCTCATATTGTGGGTTCAGGCTGGGGTATGCAAATATCCCCGCGGGAAAGCACGAAACGCGTTTTGCGAGAAAAAAACGGGTGCTCAGCGTTTTCATTTCTGTTAACAAGCTGAGAAAAACAAGAAAACATTTTGTACTAAAATTCTTTGAAAATTTCTTAACTTGTATGCGGAAAAGCCTTCCACCCATTTTATATGCCCCCAATTTAGTAGCGATTCCCCACATCTCCCCTGCTGGAAAAATTTTTAATCAATGGAGTTTGGACGAATGATCGTACCATTGCTTACCACAAAAAGGGGGAATGAGGACGGATTTAAGGTACGTCCGGGCGGTCTGGCCCCTTTTTCGGGGGACTCCCCCGGCATTCCCCCTTTTATTTATCGGGCACCCGAAAATTACCAATCAGTGGCCTTCTGCTGAATTCGGTGGCGTCGAGCTGGGGAAAATGCCCCCGTCGGATCTCGATCCCTGGAGGGAACGCATTAAAAAGCGAGAAAGATCCCGCATCATTGCTCCCTTGGCGATATTGGACCCGGCTTCCTCAACCCACTTCTCACGCAGCGCCGCCCCGGCGACCGACCACGCGTTTCCGGCATTCCTTCCCTTCATTTTGGGGCGGGCCGACGCGCCGGCGGGGAAAAGAAAATGCGGGGGAAACGGTTTAAAAAAAATTTATCGGGTCATATATTAAACTACGTATCACTGTTTTTCCCGAACACGGAAAGATAACTATGTAAAAATGATGTCATTTGTCGTTTCCGAAAAAAAAAACAATGTTTAAAAATATTCCTCTGCATTGGGAAAAATTTTTTAAAAATATTTTCTAACTAAAAAGTAATCATTTTTAGAATAACTTATTTTTGCGTAAATAATTTTTTTGTTTTAACACATTTCTTCCAAATAAATAACGACGATTTCTTATATTGTTCGAAGGTAAAAGCTAGTGAGGTACGTGCGTTTAAAATATACATACAAATAACTTTGATATGTAAAAACATTGAATCCACAAATTTAATTTCAAACTTGTATTTTTTAAAAAAAAATACTACACAAACGCGTTCACATTATTACTTTACAGAATTACCTCCATCCTTTATTACCCTTCCCAAATTTGTAACATTATTTGATTAAAGGTAGGGGAAAAGAATATCAATTAACGGGTTCCCGAGTAAATCTTGTACATAAAGTTGTATAAAGGGCCCGAAAAGGAATTATTTTTTAATTTGAAAGGGGATGATTTAAAAGGGCCGCTGCCCCCGGGTTTCTTCTTTGCTCCCGGGCCGCCCTGTCTTGAGGTGATACTGTGCGGGGGTTTGGTGAAATCTTTCTTCGTCCTCGCGCGCGGGGTCTCCAGGAATGTCCCCAGGGGAATGTCGCCCGTTTGGGAAAGGGGTTCAGGGGGGTAGATGGGACTTCGCCAGAGAGATTATGTAAATCCCTATTCTCATCGGTGGTACCCGAACCCCGGACCACATACGGGGGGCGCACCCCGAAGTGGAACAGGGAAGAAAGAGAATTGAGGCGGCGTCCCATTATCAAAAAGGGCAGTCAAGTCCCGGAGATAAGATATTATTTTATCGCCCCGAGTTTAGCCTTTCAGGATTTTGGGGGTTGGGACTTAGAGATGCCATCATCTGAATGCTCCCAATTTCCCTTCGGCGAACAGTGTCAAACTAAGTAAACTTTTAAATAATATATTCAGTTAGGTGATATAATAGATTTATTTTAGTACTTCTATGTAAGATTTGATATGATAAGCATGTGTGGGGATGTGCTCAGGGGTGTTTTGAAAGTAAAAAACTATTTTAAAATGAATGTCTTCAAAATATTTATTATCTAAATTCTAAATGATGTTGAAGATTGAACTACTTAGCCTCTTTAAGTGTGTACATATTTCTGTAGTAAGAAATTTCGTATTATTCTTGTTTTTTGCAGAATCTGATCCGGGGCCCCGGCGGGCTCAAGATAAAATTAAAGCTTTGCTGGTGCCCGCTGGGTTTGGGGCCACCACACCCGGGCGTCAACCGCCAGCAAAGTTTCTTGGGGGTGACGTACTTTTTCCCTGGAAGTTGACGTCCGGGTTGGGCGCGCGTTTGCCGGAGGCCACTCGGCGGAGAAATTGGGCCCCCCCAAAGGAGTGATGGATGCATGGGGATTGTGGGGAAGGTATGTACATTGTAAACAGGATGGCCCGAACCTAGAAACTTAAAATGACGGAATTTCAATAGGGAGTTAGGGTTTTAAACCCGGTATTCTTCAATGATTTGATTTTGCCCCAAATTTTTGAAGCAGATTGAAACCCCCCTTTTAATTGATTTTAGGTGAACGCCGACTTTCAAAACGAAAGGAAAAAAATAAATTGCCACGTCGAAACATTGATTTTGGCCGGGTCCCCTCGCGGGGCCGATTCCGACGGGGGTTAAAGTGTTTTCCACGCGCGCGTGCAGGCAGCGTGTCCGCCAGCTCGTCGCTGACGGTCCTTGCCAGAACCTTTTCCCCCAAAGATCAGCTGGGTCGCCTTTCAGACTTTTCCGGTCTGCCTGGGCCGATACGCGGGGCGTCCTCCCCAATGGACCCATGACATAACTTCCTTTAATTTTTCTTTTCGCACATTCTTGAAAAAAAAGGTGTTTAATGCTTTCGCAGCAGGAAAAATGACGATGTTTTGACAACTCGTATGTGGCCCGGAATCCAAAAAATTAAATTCTATTAGGATCTCCCGTTAAAAGGGCTGAATCAAATTTTATGAGTTCGATTTTGAGGGAAAAAATGGTTCATGTGGGAAAAGTCCTCCGTTCATGGGCAACTAACATTCAGATGCTTTTCAAAACGATAGTCTGAATAGTTGGCCAAAACGCCCTAAAATTTTGAAATCTTTGATTATGGGGGTGTTTTCATTAAAACCTCATTAAAAAAAATTTAATTTTAAAAGGCTATTTAAAGGAAATCCGTTAAATAATGTTGATACTTTTTTTTGGGAAAAAAATTCCAAGGTGGAAAAAGTATTCCCCCTTTTTAATGGTATTTCAGGGGTAGCCATAGTAACCACAAAAAAATATGAACTGCCATCAGGTCATTAAAAACCCCCATATGCCCTGGTAGCTCACACTACATTTAGTTGTGTTGGGGCCATCCCCTTCAGGGTTTGGGGATGTTCTGGGGAAATGTGGAGAAATGTCAGTTTTTTAAAAGTTTAACGGGTCCTTTTTTAAAACAAAGGATGGAAGATTTTAGTGTTGAAATGCATGTTAAAAGGAACACCCTGGTTGAAGCCTCCCCGAAAAACCTGGATGTTGAGTTGGGGACCAAGGGTTCACCCTGGGAAACCGGGGTTTGGTAAAGATTGCGAAGTGAAGGGTATTTATCAGCCCCCCTTTTAACACACCCCAAAACTCTGATGGTTATCGATTTTTGTCATTTTTTCTTGAAAATTAAATTAATTTTTTAAAAAGTGTGAATCCCCTATATTTTTTAATTAATTTTTTTTCATTCTTATGTTTTAGCCACGACTGGATGGTTTGAGGACTTTTTCAATTTTTGGACCCCTTTGATCTCCCTCCCCCTTCTCTCAGGAAAGGGACAGCGTCCCATTTTCCTGGTGGGGGGGCACTATTTTAAAAAGGTGACAAGGTCCCAAAGGGTTTTTTTAAAACGGGTCGTCCAAACCCCAAACCCCACTCAACGGACAGTCCCGTGGTGGCGCATTCCGACTTTCCGGACCCCGATAAAAAAAAGGTTCGTTTGCAACGGCGTGAGAGAACTTGGAACGCAAGGGGAAAAAAGGAGGGGTTTTTCGTAAAGTGGAAACTGCTTTGACCGACATACTTATATTATTCCTGCATGCTCCTTTTGGGGGTAACAATTCACCCAATATTGTTTTAGAATTATTTGCGGGCCCCCTTTTGGGGGAGAATGGGAACTCCAACTGTTCTTTACTTTTTTTGTCGTTTCCCAAAACTGGGATTAGCAATCAAATTTTTTAAAATTAGGGGAAACCCTAGCAAAAAAACAATCCCGCAATGGGGTGACGGGATAACTCATTTGATCAATTTGGGGGCTTTCCGCTCCGTTGTCGGAAAAAAGGCTACCTCTGGCAGCCCCCCGCTGGATTCTCTTAGTGGAATTTTACCCACCGATTTGAGTCGAAAATCCGCCACCCCGGGTCCGGATTTGGTCCCTGACATACCCGGGGAGTCTGGTCGGAGCATTGCCCCCTCTGCAACCACTTGATCGGCGTCGGTTCGAATCCCGACAGAGGGAGGCCCCTCTCTTTACTGTCGAGATGTGGTTAGCCGCTGTCTGGGGGGAGAATTAGAATAGCCACTTTTGACGTTTGTTTTCCGTAGTTTCTCGATCAATAGCAGGAGATGCCGGGAACTACCTTAACAAAACCCGACTCAGACCGCGCGGTCTTTTTCCCTTTTCCTTTTCTTCTTCAACGTTTCCCTTTAGAACAACCCACCGGGCCGGGGGGGGCCCGTCCGCGTGAAAATACCGCCGATGAGTTTGGCGCCCCTATCACTTCCCCGGGGGGAAAAAAATTTTATCTTTCATTGAAAACTGATTTTGTATTTTTTAGAAGTGTCATTTAAAAAAAATGTACCATTTAAATATAGTGTATTTTCTTTTATTTTGTCAGATTAAAAGAATTTTTTACTTTAAAATCACAAAAGAAACTCATCAAAACAAAAAAAAAATTTAGTCCACCGTTTGATAGTTTCATTTATGTAAGAATAGCTCGACGGGTTTTTCCATCTCGACGGTTTTTTCCCGTTTCCCCCTTTCCCTTGAGCAAATCATGGCCCCCTTTTTTTGCTTCTGGACTTTTGACTTCATTATCTGCCGCTTCTAGAAAATTTAGTGAGAAATACAGTTATTCAAATTATCATTTCCATGTTGCGGAAATTTTTTCGAAAGGGCAACATGGATATTTCCCCTTATTCTTATTTATCCGAAAAAAACATTTTTTTTACATGGGGGTTATTTTTTATTCAAAATTCAAGTAGTATTGATTCAGTCGGGAAAATTTTGAAATGTGCACCAAATTCCCCTCTAGTAAAATAAACATTTTTTAAATGTTTTTGACTTAAAATAAAGAAATAAAAAAAAAGCAACAAATAATTTTAATGAAAAACAACCATTTCATTTCTAATTTTGAAACCAGTATTTTTTGATTTATTAAGAAACTGACACACTAGTTTAAAATCATTACAGAGGCCAATGTTTCCTTAAGAGTGCATATTACTGTGGGGGTACAACACACCAAGGTTTTCTTTTGTTAAATTTTAAAAGTTAAAAAAAGGGTACCATGCAAGATTAATATAGATTTTTGTTTAAATTTTTCAAATTTGTTTTTTTATTAATTTCTCAACCCTTGTTGACCATGCAAGGAAAGCCAAAACAACCCCTTTTATCAGAGGAGGGGGGTACAAATTGACTGGGGGGTGAAATTTTGAAGATTGGGAAAAGGACCATTACAGCCATGGGAGTCAATCACTAAAATTTTGTGACACTTCCCCCGTAAACATCCCTGGATCCCATTGTTTTGGGGGGGAAAGGGAAAGGTGAAAGGGCGGACAGAGGTACTTATGTTCCCGCTACATCTGTGCCCATGGAAAGGAGTTTTCCCGTGCAAACCAAAATTTCTGACAGGGAAGTAACTTGTCACCCACAAAACTTCTGTTTTGTTCAAAAAAGGGAATGGCGGTTTTGGATTTTTCAAACCCTCATTGCCTTTTATCAAAATAAAGTACCTTTCTTCCCCCACAAAAAATAAATCCCTTATTTTGCCCTTTTTTCTTTTAAAAAATTAAGGTTTGAAATTTGTTGGGTGTATGAAAAGTATTGTTATTGCACTGGTTTCTTTTAAAATCACTTGTCTTATGAGTGACATAACAGGAAAATCCCCCATGTCAGTGACAAAATTACCTTCATGTGGGTATGTTAGGGGAAATTTCCCAAAAGGTATAAATACACTATTTTATTTTTTTCTTTATTGTTATTAAATTTAAACATAATTTAATTTTTCTCTTAATATAATACCCCTGAAATGGGGTCTAAATTTTTTTAAAAATTTTTTTTACTTATCACAGGAAGAATTTGGAGGGAGAAGAAAAGGCTTAGTGGATGGAGATGGGGTCCAACTCTTGTGCATCACTGACAACGCACAATTTTCTAATAAGTTATTTCTTTTTTAAAATTTTTTGTCATTTTTGAATTTTTAGTATTTTCATTTTCCCCAAATTTATTTTTAGAAATAATTTAATCTCTTTTCTTTCTACCCGGTGTGGATTAATTTTTTGAATTTTCATTCCTCTGACCTATACTTTTTTTTTTGCAGAAAGTTCTGCTTTGTTCCTCATGAAAACATTTCATGGAACAAACTGATTTCTTTTTTCCCAAAAAATAATCTAAGAGTTGGATTTTTAAACATATGAATCAGGTACAAAAAGTACTAATCCTCTTAGTAAAATTTAAAACAATTGACTTTCCATTTGCTATCCGAAATTTCCCTTCGAAAATAGTAAAAAAAAATAATGAAGGGAAAAAAATTACAAAAAATTTTTTTTTTTTGACAGATAAGCATCAAGAAATGTTTTAGCACTTTTTTTGCATCTAGTACACAATTACCTTCATGTGGGTATGTTGGAAATCCACTATGGTATAACTGCACAAAATTATTTTTTTTTTATCTTTCATTGTTATTAAATTTTAAAATAATGTTAATTCTTTCTCTTAATATAATCCCCTGAACTGGGGTCTAAATTTTTTTTAATAACTTTGTGACCCTACAGGAAAATTTGGAGGTAGAAGAGCATTAGTGGATGAAGGCAATGGGGGATTCCCAAATCTTTGACGCTGAGAAGCACAATTTTTATAATGCAAGTTTGTTTTTTTTTTTTTATTGTCTTTTTAATTTTAGTATTTTTTATTTTCAAAATTTTCTTTGATGAAAAAAATGTAATCTCTATTTTTTTATTATTGGTCCCCATTATTCTGAAGGATTTCAAAAATCTTCAGTGCTTTTAAAAAAAACTTACACATATCATAATAAATATTATAATAAATATTCTTTTGCAATGTAAAAAAATAAATATTAAAACTTAACAATACTCAAACCTAATGTTTTTCTTTATGGTGCAATTAACATGAAGATACTGATTGTGTTTCAGTAATTGGGGTGAAAGCCTGGGTTATGGGAACATTAGGAAATTGTTTTGAAAGTATCTAACAGAACAAAGCTCAAGTATAATATTTTTTAAATTTAGTTCCATTTTTCCCCAAAAATTAAAAGGGGTATTACTATGTGTTTTTAATTCGTTTGAATAGGGGCAATAAAAAACCTACAATTTGATATCTTTTTTTTTTATTTCCTTTAACAAAAGAATTACAATACCCTCTTCCCTTAAAAAGCAACATTTCTTACATTTTAATGTTTCTGCTCTATTAAAACCGATTCCCCTCAAATTTTATTTCTGCACAAAAGGGGTTATTAATACCGTTCCCTAACAATGCACATTTAAATTATTGGGAAAACTATATTTAATAATTTACTCATGTAAAAAAAAATCTACGAAAAATAAAAGTTCGCTTGAAATGTAAAACAACGGAAAATTTCACAACCAACCTAAAAATTTAAAATACAGGCAGATACCCTTCCCATTCAACGAATTTTTTCGTAGCTAATTTCATGTTCAGTGAACCTAAAAAATCCAAATCAGATTACACCGAAAAAAATACCCCCAAATGACACAGGGCGAAAAACACTGCTGTGGAAACACGGAAGTATAAAAATATGTTTATTTTTGAGTAAACGAAAAATTGCCAAATTTTTTGTATTTCTTAGGGGGAAGGGCGAAATACAGGCGGGTAGTCGTTGGGGATTCCCAACGTTTCAATGTTTAAAAAAGGGGGGAAAAAATCGTTGATTGGGTGAAACATCTTGCCAACACTATAATTTGTACGCGCAGATGGACCGGGTGTTTGAAGGCACCGTAAGGCATTCATGCCAAGATTCAATACCAACGTACGGAAGAAAATGAATCGGTTTGAAAAAAATGTAATTTTTTTTTAAAAATAAAAAGTTAATGAATAAATTGAAATAAATCTTTAAAAAATTAGTTATATAAATGATTTTCTTTCATAAATCGCTTTCTTAAGATGAGTATACGTTTTCCTTTTTCCCCGCTTTGGGAACAAAAATTTTTTTGCATGGTAGATTGACGCTCTTGGGAAATTCAAAATGATGTCCTGACAGTCGTCCAGTTCCCCAAAAAAAAAATAAATTCATTGTTTTTGAAGGAAATAACATGGATACATCTGGTATATAGTTTAAAAAAAAATTCAAAATATTTTAAACACATAACTTAAAAACTATAATTTTGTAACTTTTTTCCTTTGTAAAATATTAAAATGATAAATAATGCGAAATCCGAGAGGTTAATTGCAGCCTCTGCTAATACATAATTCCAATTCGCCTTGGTTCGCCAAGGAATAAAGAAAAGCAGTTGCAGCAGTAGTAGTATCTGCTGAATCGCAATCTGCGGAGGTGGTACAAACTGAGAAACTGAGTGAAAGGTCGATTATGTCTTCTGAACGTTAATACGTATTTATTATGCCATATATGTACCGACGATTTTGTTCGTTGGTATACGGATATATTTCTAAGAAAATATGTCCCAAATTTTCGGTCTAAGAATAAAATGTATTTACAAAATGGTGGTTAGCATAATTTGTTTAACCCCCGAGGGCCGTATGGAACACCTGTCAAAAATCGTCAGAAACGTCTAGTCTTTGGTTTTGTACCAACATGAAATTAAAGCAACAATTGATTTATAAGAAACAGTTGGCGATTAAAACTACCGTAATGTAGGGTATCGTCTTCCGACATTTCCACTTGAACTATCTGCTGTTCTGATCGTCTTTAGATCACAGTTTGCAGATTGGATCGTTATGATTGTAATGGAGAAAATAAAATAAAATACAATGACCCCTTTTGATGACTTTATGTACCTCATCAACTCTGTACTTTTGGGAGAGGAACCAGTAAGTATTTGCAAAGAACGTGAATTTCTGGTATTATTAAATAACTTTTAAAATTCTTCTCTTATTATTTTTCAGACAATTGAAGACTTATTTTTTTTTAAACGTTTTTTAGCATTTTGGATTTTTTCCTTTGGGGTTTTTTCCTGTTGTCCCAAAGCAAATCCACCCATTTAAAGATCAGGGATCATATAAAAGTTTACACAACTTTGATCTAATTCCTACAAACAGTGCCGGAATAACAATTTATTTTCATCAAAGCTCATACGTGAGTATTTTCTTCATAATATATTTGTACATGAATTATATTTCAAATGTAATTTAACAGTCTAGCTGGATGGTTGATTTCTTTATCATTGTATCAAGTCTGTATTTTGTGTCTTAAAATTTTGAAATCATCACTATCAACACTGACTATTGCATTTGAAATTATTGTGTATACCTGAATAAATTATTTCTTTTTATATTTATTTTTTTTTGTATATTTTAAGGGTAACACAAAATAAAACCAAGTTTTGATGTATTGTTGCTTTTTAAAAAGTTATAACTAGTCTCCCTTGGTTTGTTCTTTTGCAGACGAAATTCAAACAAACACACTATGAATCCTGTAAGTTGTCATACTTTATAAGAAGTTCAAACTAATGTACTTCAAGAACGTAATGAAATGCCAATTCATTTTGTATTTTTTAAAGTAATTTTTTTTTGTATTTTCTCTTATGATATGAATTGTTCTTAAAATGTACAGAAAATTGAGTTATGATTTTTCTTTAGAATAAATCACTGTTGCTTCCAATTGACTGGGATGCCTCAGATGAAGTCTTTGATGCCAGGAATGATGTCTTGGATGATTCTGTTGTGTCCAAAATCTCCACATATCCTGTGTTTTTCAGTCCATAGTCTTTACGACATCTTACATTATAGTGTTGGTGAAGAAAATATTGTAAATTGGTACTGGGTTATATAAGTAGATATTACAGCTTAAAAACATTAGTTCTAATTTTTTTGCTCAATTTTTATTTGGTGAGAAAATATTGTAAATTGGTACTTTTTCATAGTGAAATCAGAGAGCAAAACAATTAGCATCAGGGTATTTATAATATTTTCTTTAAGTAGTGTGAAAATGCTTATCTTATCAGAGGTATAAAATAATAAATAAATAAAAAAGGTCAGGAAAATTTGTTCCAGAAAATGAGTGGCCACCCTGTGTAAGTACCTTGCATAGAAGATCAGAAGTGTAAGAACTGAAGCACTGTGAAAGAGGCACGTTTATTGGAAATGATGTTGATATTTGCTGTCGTTCTAGTTCTTTCACAGCATTCATATAGAATGGGTCACTTGCACATGCTACCGTTTCTAGTTCTTTCATTGTTTCACTTTCTTCTACTGCATTGGATCCTTCTACTAACTCGTATAGATTTTTCTCATCCTTCAGTTCCTGTGGGAAAGTAAATTTTATGTTATTCACAAAGAAAAAGTTGAGCTGCAATTTGAAATTGTTTTTCAAGTTCTTAATTGTATTCTTTCGTTTATTATTAAAGTGACACTAATCTCTGAACAGTAAAGTCTTGTACTTTACTTAGGTAGCATAACATGCGTAATTTTCTTTCTGCATCACTTGATGTGTTTAGAAGACCAATTTTCGCAACTTGTTGGGATGCCTTACTGACTGTTGCTGAGATGCGGAAGTAATAAAGATTCTACACTCCCACTAGTATTTCCTTGAAGATTTAAAGATTCCTTTTGACAATTGAAACAAAAATTATTTTACTTGATTTAGGTATGTGGAGTATTAAAATTTTTCCAGAGGTGCAACAAGGACTTTTTAGAGGGGTTGCAGGTAAATGTCTAGCCTACTTGATGTTTTTTTATAAAGAATTTTTTAATGCTGAATTTAATGTTTTTTTTTATTTGTTCACCTATAGTTAATATTGATAATGCTAACAATGAATGATTTTAGTGTGTATAGAGAATTAGTAAAAGCTATATTTAATAATACGATATGCTTCTGGGGAAGGAGGTTGTAAAGTCTCGTGTCCCCCCGCCCAGGTGTAGCCATGAATTTTTATTCTTTTCTCAACTCAAACACAAAGCATTTTAAAGCATTTGCAATCATGTTTTGGCCAACATTCAAAATAAGTAAAGCAAAATCCAAAATTGTAAATTGGGTTATAAACAAAGGGTTCCCTGGTTTGCATGCACAGTTTTTGTCTCTTCTGCATGATTTGTACCATTTTAGATGTTAAATAAATTAAAAAGGACGTAGTTAATGATTAAAAATGTTTTTATGAGTTCAAGCACCTTATTTTTGATATCTTGAACTAATTTATGCTGCTGCTTTTGAATCTGATAAGCCAAATGCAGTAATTTGTCATTTAATATCACCATCATGCTATTATCAGATTCTGTGGGAGCAATAAATGCACTAGCAAGATCTAGTGTAATTTCATTCCATACTTCTTTTATTTTCATTTCTAAATATTTGTCAGCCAGTTCCATAGTGATCTGGAACAGTAAATTAATAAAGCAAAATGAAGTGAATGTTTAGGAATATGTTTTTATGCTTAAAATTTGAAATGATACCTCTTCTGTTTTTTGAAGAACATTGTGGGCGTGATAAAATTCCTCAATTTCTTGAGTTAATTCTTGGTATCGGTTTTTTATTAGCTTGACCATTGCATATATTTTTGGACGAGCACTTGCATACATATCAAGAATTGCTGGGCTTGTGTTATAGTCCACTTTGTCTGAATATGTTTGGAACCATTGTTCCCTTCCCATCAAAGGTAATGTAACTTCTAGAAAAACAATGACAATATTTTGAGATTGCATTTAGTCTGAAAAACAGTCAGTTGCCAAGATTTTTATAGGTGTAAATAAAAATTGTTTAAAACCGAAAATGATTCTCATTCAAATATAAATAGGATACACAGTGTATTTAGATAATTATTTGAAGAAAAATTAAATTGGACACACCATTCTGTCACTTGTTGGTCTCATAAATGAATAATTTAGGGAAAGGGGGAAAGAAAATAGATTTTTAGAAAAGGAAAAAAATTTTTAAAAAATTTAAAAAAATTAATGAAGATTTTACCAAATAATTTATAGAGAATTTATAATAATCCAACCATTTTGGTACAATTGATTATTGGTGAAGAAAATTCACAACAAAAATATAAAAATACTCATAATAATTGAAGCTAGCTCATGTATGTATGTACAAATGAAGGTGTACCAGCAATGCATCCAAGAGTGTCACGGTGTGGGGAGATGAATAATTCTTCTTCACGCCAAATTTGCATGAGGAGAGATAAAAATGTACATTTTTTATTTCCTCGCCAGGTTATTACAAGGGGGATACAGTTTCCAAATTCAATCAGATCTACCAAAAGGCCAAGAAGAATGAGTTGAACTGGAAAGATACTAATCTGAAAGATAAACATTAACAATTAATGCTAGAGAGCTCATCTTAATTAATTCATTTTTATTTTAAAATGTTTGTTATGCTTATTTCAACAGTCAGGTACATATTAAAGTTGTAATGTTGCATTCACCTGTAGTAAGTCCAATAATTTATATACATAGTCTTGCTTTACAATTCTTTCACAATTAATTGGACATAAAACGACTGCTTCCCAAAAAAAATCTATTGCACATATAATCAATCTAAAAAAGTTAATAATTGTCATATTAATTGCATAATGTATTTATTAGGATTAAAATTGTTGATAAAATGTAGCAAATATTAATTTTAGAGCATTCATAATATTTTCCAAAACATTACTCCACTCTGTGATATAATATTCCTACAATAATTTCAGCTTTTTTCTGTAAAGGAAACATACTATGCCTATTTATTTATTTATTTATTTATTTATTTTTTTTTTTACGTCAAAAAACAGTTAAAACTGCGTATGATGTGCTATGGGGAAAAGTGAATTGTGTGCACATTTTCAAAATTCTGTGATCCCTACACTAAGTCATATACTACTTAAATTTTGAATTTTTGAAAGGGAGAAAAAAAAACAAAAACTCCCATGTAATAAAATCTATTTTCAAGGATAAACAAGCAATAAATTTTGAATTTTGAAAGGGAGAAAAAAACAAACAAAAAAACTCCCATGTAATAAAATCTATTTTCAAGGATAAATAAACAATAAATTTTGAATTTTGAAAGGGAGAAAAAAAAACAAAAACTCCCATGTAATAAAATCTATATTAAAAGATAAATAAACAATAAATTTTGGCTCTCATAACTTCCTGCCGCGACAACATTTAAACGATAATTTGAATAATTGACATACCTACATGACATCCCTACAAAATGTATTTTTGTGACTCTCTGTAGTTATGTGTAACTTACTTATCATCTACCGGAAAGGGTTCTTCTGATGAATTAGTTGACAGAACTAATTTTAAAAATAGGTCTAGTATTTTAATAATAATTCCTCCATGCCGTTCGTTTTCTTGAATATTATTCATACATAATACTTTAAGTACAATGAAAGCCTTTGTCAGGACCCGTTGCTGCGCAAATTGAAAGTCAGGCATACTCAACAAACTGTGACAAAATCCTGCAATACAAAGTGCAGATGAAAATATTTTTTTGTGATTTTCAATAGAGTTTAATTAAATTTTTTGTCAGATATTTTTGATTTGTATCAACTTACGCAAAATAATACATATTGCTCCGGTATCATTAATTTCCTGCAGAAAATACTTGTCTTTAAAGCAAGAAATATAATATAAAGCAGTGAAACAGGCAAGTAATTTCTCTGTATCAATCTGAGCAGTAGTAAAACTTTCAACTACAAGTAGAAAGTAAGATAGGCCTCCACATTTCACTAAATCAAGAGGTGCTGTCACTGAAATGGCAATAAGTGCATGTAAAGCCAAGTCAGCCAAAGCTGTAGATAAAGTATGATGCCATTGAGATAATTCTATGGCATTTGGTTCTGCCATTCGCAGCAGTCCAATTATAACTCTTCTTTTTCTCAAAATCTAAAGTAAACAAGAAAAAAATGTAATGTTTGTACTATATAAGATTATATACTTTGTTACGAAGTGGATTAAATAAATGTGTTTTGTAACTGTGAAGTACAGTCGACTCCAGTTATACAGAACTTCCGGGGACTAGCATTTTTGGTTCACTATATCCGATGATGTCAACATTAATTATAATTTTTCCATAACGATTAAGTTTATTAATTCAGAGACACAGCAAAATACATTAACAGCACCAACTTTAAAAAATTTCAATATCTTTGTCTTTAAAAGTCAATTATTTTCAATCGTTTACTTCGCACTTCTTCATTAGTTATTTCTCTAGATTCTTCTCCCGGAATTCCTTCTCTCTCAATACTTCATTCTGCATTGTCCTCTGTCTTTAAGTATCGTAAAGCAGTTTTGACACCTTTCAATACCCCTTGCATTGTTGGAACACCGTCTCTCTCTCTCCGAAGACCTTTTTCACTCGCCTAAAAACATACGAGATGCTTTCGGTATAGCGGGGTGGCGCAAGCGACTAATGAAACTGACCGCTTTTCCACGTTGTGCTTCCTGTCGCCCACGAAGAACTCAAAGCGCTTTGTCAAGGAACACCCAGCTTGATACTGAAGCAAGAAATCTCGCGTCACTGCCGCCAGATGTAGCCCAAGCAGGACACGGCCTTCGTTTCTGCAGTGAAGGTGAGGTCATAAGGTCATCAGGTCCCCTATCCCGTGTCCGTTACCTTTACCTCAGGGGACACTTCGGTAATGAGCTTTGGCCGACGATACATTTTTCTTCCTTCCTAGAGTTGGAATTTGTGGCACTGAGGCGATATATTCCTCCCCCTCCCCCCAGAAAAGTAATTAATTTCCAGGGCCTTGTATTTCCTACGTTCACTATGACTGAGGTTCCAGTTCACTATAACTGAATCCTTTTATGATTATTTGTAATGTTAGTGAAACGGGACCAATGACGTTCACTATATCCGAGTTCACTATAACTGGAGTCAACTGTATTTGTAATAGTTATTTTATTTGTAACAGTGTAGTAACAGTTCTTTGTTTTGCCATTCATGTGTTATTTTGTTAGATATTTCTATACAGACCTATTCACAGGGATGCACAGCCTAAAACGTGAGGGGGGGTCCATCTTCATTTCTGGGCCACCCTATCCAACTTTTTTAACATACTCGTATTGCATTAAATGCTATGTGTTAAAAACTTTTTTAACATATACATTTTGAACTATAGTTTTGGGCGATTATAGGAGGGATCTTCTCTTACTCAGCTGCATTTTCAGAGTAGTTTCTTAAATCTTACTTTCTCATACGTATATACGGAGTAGTATGCGTATACCAGAGAAAGTTTTCGTTTCAATGGAAAGACGCGTTTCAATGGAAATACGCCTTTTGGAGTCCCATGACACAGTCTTTTTCGTCTCCCTCTCTCCCTCCCTCTGTCTCTCTCGCCTTCTCTCTCTCCTCTCTCTCCTTCTCTCTCTCCTCCTCGCTCTCCTTCCCTCTTTTTCCTTCGTTCTTTTCAAAATTAATAATCTTCCGTCGATCTGGACAATACCTTCCATTACTACAGGCCTAACAACTATATGACGTCGGTATATCTAGGCCTTTCGTTTCGCGACTTGGAGGGTGGGACTGATCCAAACACACGTTGTTTGCACATGCACTCATTTTCCAAGTAAATATATCAATTTTTGAAATCGATAAACCACCGTTTATTATAAAAATACTTATTTAATGTAAACGGACGATTGATTTAAGGGCATGTATTATGAAATAATTTTTAACATCAATGAAGTGCATACTCTTTAATACATTAGATTCTCTGGACTTTCAGTGAAAATACATTATTCCACGTGTGTTCTTAAATACTAGTTAAAATTAGATTAAACTAAATATCCATTATATGAAGTATAATTTCGATAATTATCCTAACATTATAATTCATTTTTACCGAAACAAGTTTTATCTGAGGTCTCAATCAGTTTTTAAAAGAAATTGAATTAACTTATATGATTTTAATTGTTGCTCTATATTTAATTAATCGATTATATAAATGTAGCAAATTCATTATTTATTATAATTATTAATGTATTATAATGTAATTATTAATATATTATAATTATTACTTACCTACAAATTCCAGCATTACGAAAGTTAAACTGCTTCATATCTCTTTCCCAATGTCTTAATATAAATATTAAAATGTGAGAAATGAGAAAGAGATAAGGAAGCATATTAAAGAATAAACTTCAACACAAATATAAGGAATTTCAAGGGTAATTTCACCAGTTTCTAATATCTTTAAAACAAACTAATGCAAATCAATAATTAACAGTAGAAAATTTATCTTTCTTGAAACATTAATCGAAATTTGGCACTTAGCTCTTCTCTAACACAATGAATCGCTCTCTCTAATACGATAAAGTAAACGCCGTTTTGTTTATACTTTTGTTTTTTCAAAAATTACAAAACTGTATTATTTTTGGCTAGCTTCTCACGTCGTTAATATTTACATTAGTGGTGAATTGTATACATTATTGCATTAACGAGTAAATGTACTTCAAATGATGCCGCATAAAATATCCTCGAAAACTATTAAAGTTTTCTGTAAAAATGAGCTCAAAATTCTGCAATTTTAGAAACTCTCCAAAGCCATTTTCTCGAAAACGGCTCCACATTTTTTCCTTAAATGTTTTGAATGGATGGTGTTAAATGAACTTAACATAACGTCAACGCCATTTAATTGCGTTCTATTGTTTTTCAAAAATGAAACTTTTTTTAAAAATATCTCTCTCTGTTAATACTTATGTTCTCAGCGATTTGTGTCCTGGCGGGAATAAATTACTACCTTTCCAGCAGGAGAGATCAAACTCTCTAAAGGGAGTGATCCTTGGCATACTCCCTATTAAATCGCACAATGTGATTTAGTGCAGTAAGATGTATAAATACCTCAATTGCATCATTTTGTTGCGCCAGATAGCATATTGAGAGAAGGAGAAGTCGTTTCAGTTCAAACGCTTCACGTGTCCTGTCCATAAGAAATGTTTTTGTCCATTCCTCATTTATATTCACTTCACTGGCCACAGTGAGGATTGCAATATCTGGAATGATATGATGTTTTCAAAAACGTCGTATATATAACTGCATTTAATAAAAAAATAGGTTTAAGATGTTATGAATGATATACATTTTATTTGAGATCATTATGATTTATATTTGGTTCATAAACCAACCAGGAAAATATAACTATACGATTTATGCATGAGAGGCTCAAAAAATTTTAAATTTTTCTTACACATTTTATTCTTCATAAAATTATATTTTTAAAACTGATTAATTTTAATTGTTTGAAATTTGGATTATTATTTGGTTTGACAAATTTTGAGAAATGTTTTCGTTGTTAAAATAAATTGTGCTGTTCATTGGACACTCTTTAATAGAACTTTACACCTATTACGTAATCGTAAATGGGAATCCTAGTTTTAAAAAGCTTATCATCAGTAATTTAATGTAAAGAATACAGTACTCACCGTCGGCCAAACCTGCTTCAACAACAGGTAAATCAGGGAAAAGATGAAGTGCAAGTAATACTAAACTCATGAGAGAAATGGCTCCTGGTACATAACCATCTTGTACAACAGAATGAAGACATTTACTTAGACATCTGAAACACATAAAAATAATTACAAAAAATCTTTAAAGTTGATTGTATATATTTTTTAAGTCAAGAACATATTATTGTAATTTTAAAAGTGACATAACATTAACAATCTTAAAATGCAACACATCAATTAATAATTGTGAACAGTATGTCTGATATTTTGATGAATACGATGACTTAAAAGAGTATAATAACTTATAAGAATATTTTCAATTTATGAAAATCCTTAGAGTCATGTAAAATATTGTTAAAGTCAAAATCATAGATTTTGACTTTGATTTTCGGCAACCTACTATTGCTAGTTTTCAACTGTCACTTGCACGTGTTTGCGTACATATTTAAGAGGGCAGGCGAGAACGACATCATGAGCTCTTAGTATTTTAATCATTGGTGTTTTCACGATCGTTGACAAGTCCCTATCTTCCATTTTGCGCAGCTTCTCAGTTACGCGAGTAGTGTATTTCAGTGCCGTATTTCCTAAATTTTGAGTTACTGGCTTCTGAAATGGGTCAGTCGATGCTCCAGACTGCTGAGCCCTGTCATTTTCGTCGTAGATAGTCGAAACGGAAATGGGAGGGGAGGGGCTGTCTCTTTGTTTGCTTTGCGACAAGTTGGGCAAAAAGATTCACTGCCTTATTGTAATAGATGTAGATAAGTTCTAAAGCAACAGTATCCTGTTATTACACAATCTAGATATCCGATTCACTTTGCGATATCTAGACTGAGGTGGAAACCGTACTCCTGGTAGTCGTTAGATTCCAGCACTCCTGCCACATGTAGACTTTCTTCCTTTCTTCTTTTGCAAATTTGGATCAGATATTTTGCTGACATTGCGGATACTACTGGCGTTCGTCGTCGTCGTAGGCGAGGCTCTTCTATAGTCTTTCCACTATGGTCATTCATTAGGAATCGTTAGACATCGTACGTGGATTAGTGCGCTCTTTCTGCACACAGAAGCCGACTTCCTTGCGTTTCGGTGATTTCCG
Source organism: Teleogryllus oceanicus (assembly GCA_964035755.1). Taxonomy (NCBI): domain Eukaryota; kingdom Metazoa; phylum Arthropoda; class Insecta; order Orthoptera; family Gryllidae; genus Teleogryllus; species Teleogryllus oceanicus. The sequence continues at coordinate 8,513,872 of CAXIVR010000012.1, forward strand.
CCCACGTATGACAGCTTTCAGATATATAGATGAAATGTAATTTAAAATCTACTTTAGGTCCGTCTGTGACTTGCAGAGTGCGGCATGAAGCGTGCCACAACAGCAAATAAAGCAGATGTTAAAAAAATAAGCTTTTGAGTGAAGTGGCAGAGCGTGTTTTCTTCAAAGCGCCAAGAAAAATATTGGAACAGTAAACACAATTGGCTCCGTAACTCCGGTGTACCGTAAATATTAGAATAATTATCTATATAGTATGAGTTTTATTTTTTTTATTTTTATTTTACGTCAAAAAACCAGTTAAAAACTGCGTATGACGTGCTATGGGGAAAAGTGAATTGTGTGCACATTTTCAAAATTCTGTGATCCCTACACTAAGTCTAATACTACTTAAATTTTGAATTTTTGAAAGGGAGAAAAAAAAACAAAAAAACTCCCATTTAATAAAATCTATTTTCAAAGATAAATAAGCAATAAATTTTGGCTCTTATTACTTCCTGCCGCGACAACATGGAAACGATAATTCGAATAATTGTATTTCCCACTGAATTCTAGAAGACGTGCACAGAAAATGAAGTTACATTTATGTCCAGAAGCAAAACAAGAGCATCTCAGCATTTGCTCAATGGATCAGGGAAACTGGACGAAAAACCTGATCGAGATGGGGGCCATTGACCCGGAAGCTGTAGTACAATAGTTGTTACAAGTTGATTATACTCATTTATACAGTCCAAATGGTAAATAATGCATTATGTATCATTGTTAAAATTAATGTTCCTTTTCTTGTGATTCTCAGTTGTTATTGTTGTTATTTATTGTTACATCTCAGTTGTTATTTCTCAGAGTTAGTTGTATATCTACGAAAAGATTACAGAATATATAAAGAACTTTGACGCAGATTTTGACCGCGAAGCAGCTTAAAGGCAATACGCCCGAAGGATCGCTAATATGGAATATGATCACAGTCCTAATGTAGAATATTCCGCATTACTGCTGTATGGAAAATATGCATGGTGCTTTAGGCTAAATGCATTTAGTTGCGTTTTCTAACATGTTAATGTAGACATTCTATACCGTACTATGGAGGTATCTATTAGACTGTGTCAAAATGGAAAGAAAAAAATGGCTCATGTTTCATCTGCTGGTAATCCAAAAAAGAATTTCGTCTGCAGGCAATATCTGAAATACTTAATCACGTATATATTTTTGCTTAAATGAACGTCGATAATGCATTTATTATTTGCTAAAAAGCATTTACTATTCCACTTTAGGAACAGGATATGCCTAATGTGGAATATATGTAGACTTTTTTAATAACCAAATATCGTGAATTTCTAATAATGTGAATAATATTAATCATCCAATTTTGAAAACAGATTATTACATGGGAGTTTTTTTGTTTTTTTTTCTCCCTTTCAAAATTCAAAATTTACTGCTTGTTTATCCTTGAAAATAGATTTTATTACATGGGAGTTTTGGTTTTTTTTCTCCCTTTCAAAAATTCAAAATTTAAGTAGTATATGACTTAGTGTAGGAATCACAGAATTTTGAAAATGTGCACACAATTCACTTTTCCCCATAGCACGTCATACGCAGTTTTTAACTGTTTTTTGACGTAAAATAACTAACTAAATAAATAAATAAATCCATGTTTATAAATGACTAGTTTCAGTAATTGTGTACTCTAGTCTTCGAATTTGTGAAGTTGTAGACCAAAATGGGATAAGCATTCCACATTCGGGCACTTTCTAGGCAGAGCACCGCGAGTCGCTGTCGTCTGTCGGCGTTTTCGTGGTCAACCCGCTTCGCGGTCGTGCGTTACACGCTTTCGAACGAAAGTAACCCTCGCAACTGTTATGTCACATCAATAGTCGCTGGAACATCGGAGAGAAAAACGAGGAAAAAAGAAAGTGGAGAGGAGAAACGAGGAGAAAAGGAGGAGAATTAGAAAGAAAAAAGAAGAAAAAAGGAAAAGAAGCAAAAGAGGAAGAAGAAAGAGAGGATGAAGAAGAATTTACTTAACGAATATTCTACACATTCATATTTCTCGCTTATTCATATTGTCCCGTACAGCGACCTCGATGGCTAGTTAGTATATAATATAGCATATGTATATTAACACCATTCTATGTAATTTTCGATGCATTTGGGTTTCGATTAGTGTCTCCACATTTAATCGTCCCCGAGGAATTATCTATTAATAATAATAATAATAATAATAATAATAATAATAATAATAATAATAATAATAATAATAATAATAATAATTGGATTGTCTTTATTTGTGACTAGGCTCAGACCATAGGGACCATACCTCTTCTGTCTGACTACTTTAATACATTTACATTTACAAAAATTACAGTTGAGACGAGGCGGCGTAAATAATATTAACAGACATTTCGCATTACAGGAAAAAATGCAATCTGATATTAACATCGACATGAAATTAGCTGTGCAAGCCGTGACTTACAAGTGAATTTAATTGTCATTTGTTCTGTATTCTTGAAATTTCTTGCACGAGAGAGAGAGAGAGAGAGAGAGAGAGAGAGAGAGAGAGGAGAGAGAGAAGGAGAGAGAGAGAGAAAGAGAAAGAGAGAGAGAGAGAGAGAGAGATGTGGCAAGAGACATGTATCAAGATGAGAGAAAACTACTATTATGAGGGAGAACTAACTATCATTTATAAAATCAATAGTAATAATTTCGCCCCAAACGTCATTTGCTATCATTTATAACCGGTGTCTCAACAGTAAACAATTAACCAAAAAAGGAGGAGGAGGAGGAGAAGTATTTATAGAGTACGCCTCATGTTTTGGCTGTAATGCTATGGAAATATTTTATGGCAATTTTATTGAAGAAATTAAGTAAAACAATACGAGAGAAAACGTTGAGCTGACCTAGCACATAGTGCACACGCAGAAATTCGGAGCTTGAGTTCTTTAGTTTGAGCTAGCTACCTGAGAGCTTGACTTGATGGAGTTCGTCTGTTTAACGCAGGGTCATCCAACATCTGCAGAGCTCTGAGCATGCCCCACAATAAACTAGTCTCAACTTCATCGAGACTAGATACTTCACAAGGATCTTTAAACTCTGCTGCGGTTTCCAAAGGATATTCTGGATCCAGACGCAGAAGAATAAAATCTATAGTTCCTTCATTTGCAAGAACTTTGCCTGTAATAATTGGTGGCAGAATGTTATTTTCCAAATGCAACAAAACAAATTAATTCAAGTTAATAATGATTCCTTTTTCCCATCGTTACGATTGAGTACAATTTCTTAAAAAATTACCTTACGTTCTTAAAAAACCTTACGTTCAGAGCATACTCGTATTTACGAAACATATTCGTAAGAAAAGGCTGACAGGATAGCCTAGTGTGCATAGGCATTGAAAGCCTAAAACAAGAGGGCAACTACATTTTTGCACCCCTGTGACCCCTCTAGGTCCCCTTTTCAATTTCTAAAAAAAATGTTCTCTCTTACTTCGTAAGAAAAGAAAGTATTTTAATTGTGCGTGCGGAAAAGGGCGACTTTTTTTGGCAGAAAAACTCTTATTTCCGGGCCCTGGTAAAGAAAAAGTGGATTAATCCTGTTCCTAAATATAGAAAATTACTTCCACTAACACCTTGTGTAGTCAGAATCCATGTCTTATGGATCCATGACACTGACAAATCGATTGACGGCAAAAGTCTGTCAGTCAGTCCGTGTTTGCCAATGTCTGTCGGACTGTTTGTCCGTCCATGTCTGTCTGTGTCTGTGAATCTGTCAGCCCATATTTGTCCTTGTGTGTGTGTGTGTGTGTGTGTGTAGTCTGTGTCTGGCTAAATTTTGCCAAAAATAGACAATTTTGTACATAAGAGAGAGCGGCGAAAATGGGATTAGCACAATATTTTTTACCGTCTCTTGATACGTAGGTGGAAAACATTTTAAAAAATTAAAATGATACCTTTTTTGAAAAAAAATTAAAAAATTTTAGGAAATTAAAAATTTTCGCTATTTGACGCCAAATTACGCTAAAACTAGTCACTCTTCCGAATAATTAAACATGATCTTATTTCAAGATCTGTCTTTAAGGAAGAGATTTCTTTAAGGAACTAGAGGTGCTACAGAATGGCACAGACTTTCTAGTAGTAAAGTTTTTTTCTTTAATAGGTGCGGACTGGCTTTACGGTGTTGCCCCATCCTCTTGCCAGCTGCCATCTATCGTCGCCCAAAGCACATTTTTTGACATTGTCACAACTTTTCGGTTTCCTAATAGTAGAACCGAAATATTACTTCAAGAATATTAAAGAAGTGTAAAACTTCGTCCTAAATAGAAATTTTCATTGAAAAATTTGGAGCTTTTTTTTTACGAAAATGGCGATTAAGCATTAGGGACAATTCATTTTAAGTGGTCCAACACTGGTCGCTCGACCACCTCGAAACAAAATCATATTTTGTACATAAACTTCCTTATGTTTTGGCTGTTCAAAAAGATACTTGATTTATTTTTATTGTATCTGGTTTACAAATGGCGTCCATTTTTGTTTTTCGCCATGCAACATTTTTCGCGTTTGTAGACATTTACACTTTTCTAAATTATTCAGTTCTGGGTTGTTCTAGCATTCTAGAATAAATGACATTGGATTCAGTATACTCTGGCCTACAAATCAAAATATTATTATCCAACCATCTATGTTGTTATTTGAGAAATATTAGTAACCAAATCAATAGAACGCGAATGAACCAAGTTCGATTTTCATAGAGTAATTTCTCAAAGAAGGAATAGAATCTCAGTCTTAATGTTTTGTGTGCTTTTACACATAACAGTTTAATTACTTTCCGTAAAATATCATTGGTAAGTAACGTACCCCTTGAAAATTACACCCTCCTAAAAATTGGAATTTTTTATTTTTTCCAATTTTTTACCTGTAATATCTCTGTTGGGGGATCAGATAAAAATCTGAAAATTGCACACACACTATATCTCAATGTCACCAAACTTTAGTAAACTTTTAACTTTTATATTTAACTCAATATTTTTAAAATCAGAGGATACGTTGGACAAGTAGTTATCATTATTTTGAGCTATTTTAACAAAATTATTTTGATTTAAAATAATTAATTTTACTTTATTATTAATAACATAAAAGTTATCTACGTTTGTAATTGAAAAAAATATGGTCATTTTGACGTGAAAAGCTGAACCGAATAATATAAAAATAGTTTATAAAAGGTAACAAATAAATAAATTCAGCGTTTTGTTTATTTTTTCGCGTTTAAATTTGCCACGGCTTATTTCTGAACGTTTCTACAGAGATACAGACAATTGCACTGTACTCCTTAATTCAAGCACCACGAATGAATTTTAGAATAACATGTTGGACGCAATGATTTTACTGGTAAAAGATTGACTGAAACATTTTTATTCGTGTAATAATGAGCCAAAGTTATTTAGAGTAAAAGTCTTCAAATGCAAAAAATGGCGCACGCCCTAAAACAAAAATGGCCGTAATTTGTAAACCAGATACAATAAAAATAATTCGAAGGTGTTTTTGAACAGTCAAAACATAAGGCAATTTATGTACAAAATATAATTTTGTTTCCAGATGGTCGAGAGGCCAATTTATTAAATTCTGGAGCACTTAAAATGGATTGACCCATTACTGTAAATGAAAATGTATCTATACTACGTATATTTCTTCGTGTACGAGTTACGTACGTACGTATACGAGAAAGTAAAAATACTTTTTTTACTTTGAAGGTTGTTCTAAAAATACATTCTTTAAAAACGTTATGTACATTTAAACTAAAGGTGCTTCAGAATGACACAGGATATCTCGATGTAAAGTTTTGTAATTTCCTTTGTGTGGACTGGTACTGTACAGTATTGTCCCTTCTTCTATCCTGCTTTTATCTATTGTGGCTAATTTTTTTTTTTTTTGAAATTTTCGTCGCTTTTCGGTTTCCAAATAGTAGAACCCAGGAGCTACTGCACTTTTTCCCCACCGTAAGGATGAAGATTTTAGTCCGTCTCGTAAACTTTCCCGCCTTCGTCGGTTGATAGATTGATTTTTTTTGTGTTTCCGGGCACGTGAACAGCTTTGGTCATTAGTCCCGTAAGTGTTGTGCATGATTTTCCTCGGGAGATGGCGGTGATCTTCCCCCACTGGAGGCGAGATCCGGCGTCGACCTACCGTCGGCTAGTGGGGTTTCCCCCTAACCAGGACTCTCCTACCAGCGGGGCACCGCCCCAGCCGGAACAAGATGTAAGCTCCCGGAATATGCGGTAGTTCACGAAAGAGGAAGAACAGATTGCCGCGCGGACGTACTGCAGCGGACGGAGAGCGAGGAGAGCAGCAGCGCGAGGTCCACCAGCGCCGTGTAGACGCGGGGCGCCAGCTCGAGGAAGCGGCCGGGGGGCGCAGCACGGGCCCCGTTGGGCGCGTGGCGCGGCGGCGCGTGCACCGCGCGCAGGCGCACCTCCCCGTCCTCCAGGGTGGCGATCAGGTAGCCTGGCCCCATTCACAACGCCAACTTAAACGTAACTGATTGATTGATTGATGTTTCTGGGCAGGTCAACCGCTTTGGTCATTAGTCCCGTAAATGTAGTGTATGTTTTTTTCTCGGGAAATGGCTGTGATCTTCCCCCGCTGGATGGCGAGATCCGGCGCCGACCTACCGTCGGCTAGTGGGGTTTTCCCCTAACCAGGACTCGCCCACCAGCGGGGCACCGCCCCAGCCGGGACAAGCTCTAAGCTCCCGGCCGCTCTCCCGGAATATGTGGTAGTGTAGTGCATGTTAGTGTAAGTGTGTGTGAAAGGGGAGAGGATAGGACAAGGAAGAGGAAGGACAGATCGCGCGCGGTCCGTGGCCCGTTTGGTAGGGTACTGCTCCGGCATTCGCCTGGTGTTGATCGGAGAAACCACGGAAAACTACCGATCAGAGCAGCCGGCCGCTAGAATTCTCCTCCAGACAGCGACTTTATTCGACCTAGCTCAAAAGCTAGTGTCGAAAATCCTGCCACTGTCAGAACTCGAACCTAGGACCTCCCGGTCAGAGGCGCTGCAGTGACATTAGTTGATGCACTGAGCTACCGCTCCCGGTTTAAACGTAACCGTAACAGCGTAATGGCCGAATTCATAGTCGACATTTGAACTGAGTGTTCCCTTAAGTGAACGAATCATATTCATAAACAGCCCTTGAGTGAAGTCTTAAGTGCGCACTCATTCGTATAAGCGACGCAGCTTGCTCCCTTAAGTGGCCCTTATGGTTGTCTCGTTTCATCAGTCGTTACCAGTTTAGGTTATATTTTTACGTAGCGTTCACCTACTGTTGAATTCGTTTTGTTGGTTTTACAGTTAAAAATTTGTGTTATTAGTAGTCAATTAAAACTATTCATTTGTAAAGAGTGTTATAGATAACGACTTCGCCGAATGTTTTGAGTTTTATACTCAACACATCCTGCGAAATACAAATAGATATATTGGAGATGGGAGCAATCCATTGGAAATGTATAATGATGAACAGTTCCGAAAGCGGTTTCGTTTTAATAAAACCACAGTAGTGGATTTACTTGTGCCGATGATCGAGAAAGTCCCAATGACGTAAAGAGGACTGCCGATTTCACCTTAACTAAATATTCTCGTTGCATTAAGATTGCATCGTTTCAGCTATGTTTCCAAAATGTTTAATTTTGCTGCGCGCGTCAACTCAACGTCGGAGTGTCCGCTCTCCTGTCAAATTGGACGCTCTTTGTACAAAATGGAGTGCGTGTGTAAAGTCGGTGACCAAGAACTTCGAATCAGCAGCCGCCAATGCCATGTTGCCACATTTCCCTTTCGCTTAAGGGAACACTCATTCCGCGGTCGTAAGGAACGTCTATGAAATACAAGCGCCTACAAGTGAACACTTATTTTGAGATAGCACTTATCACTTAAGGATTCTCTTATTCCTTAAGTGTCGACTATGAATTCGGCCCGTAGACACAAAACCTAGAAATGGGTTATAAAGCGAGATCATTCACAATGCCTTGACGTAAACGTAGACGTGAGACGTAAACTTAAAGAGCTCGCAAGCTCCAAGCTTCTACGTTTAAGTTTACGTCGAAATTCTACCGAAGACCAATCGGAGAGCAGCATGAAAAAAACAAATGCACAACAAAATCCGCGAGAAGGAAGGTCGACTCCAGATCGAATCTTGTTTATGCGTGTGTATTGGTGTGCGTTGGTGTGTATAGTTGAAAGGTAGAGCAGAGAAGTTTGTGGAGTTTTGGTACGAGTTGCGAAGTGTTGATTCGAAATGGCAAATAAAGCGCCTCCTTCTTCTTTTTAAATAAAGCGCCCCTAAAATTAATGCTGCAGAAGCTTGCAACAGCACAAACTGCACGCCCAAATCTCTCTCCATGACAAAATCTGAACGTGGCGTTAAATATATTTGCGGTACACAGTTTAAAGCTCACTGCTCGCATATAACCTCAATAGGTAGGGGCGCAACAGCTGCTTGCAAATACAAAAGGTGAAATCGATAGGAGAGTCGAAAAAAAAGCTAGAAACGCATCGATCAATATGTTGAATTCTGATTGTTTCAGGCAAAACCTACGTTCCAGCTTACGTTTGCCATCGTGAATGCTCGTTTTTCCGTGAAAAGTTTACTGCATACTTTTACGGCTTACGTTACGTTTAAGTTTGCATTGCGAATGAGGCCTTAGTGTAGCGCAGGCTTCTTGGCTCGCGAGGGGGCTTCCCACCAGCGCGCCGGGAGCGGTAGAGCAACAGATGGCACTGCAGCGCCTCTCACCGGGAGGTCCCACTCCCCACGGCGGCAGGACTTTCGATACTAACTTTTCAGCTAGGTCGAATTCAGTCGCTGTCTGGAGGAGAATTCTAGCGGCCGGCTGCTCTCGTGGTTTCTCCGATCAACACCAGGTGAATGCCGGAGCAGTGCCCTATCAAACGGGCCACGGACCGCGCGCGATCTTTCCTTCCTCTTCCTTGTCCTATCCTCTCCCCTTACACACACACTAACATGCACTACACTACCACATATTCTGAGAGACCGGTCTGGAGCTTAGAGCTTGTCCCGGCTGGGGCGGTGCCCCGCTGGTGGGAGAGTCCTGGTTAGGAGGAGACCCCTTTAGTCGATGGTAGGTCGGCGCCGGATCTCACCAACCAGCGGGGCAAGATCACCGCCATATCCCGAGAGAAACATGCACTACACTAACGGGACTAATGACCAAAGCAGTTGACGCGCTCGGAAACACGAAAACATCAATCAATCAATCAATCACCTGGAGAGCCCCGTAGCCGGGGCAAGCTCTAAGCTGCTGGCTCCGGCATATGTGGTAATGCGCGTAAGTGTAAGTAACGAGTGATGATAGGGCAAGAAAGAGGAAAGAAAGATCGCGCGAGGGCCATGGTCCCTTTGTTAGGTTACTGCTCCGGCATTCACCAGGTATGGACGGAAAACTAACGATCAGAGCCACCGGGCGCTAGAACTCTGGTCCAGACAGCGACAGAACTCGACCTACCTATCTAGTCCGTGTCGAAAATCCTGCCACCGTCGGTACTCGAACCCCAGGACCTCATGGTCAGAGTCACTGCAGTGACATCATTTGAGCCCACATCCAGCTCTCTCGGCCTCGATTATGAATATTGGGGAAACAAGTACAAAATGGAGTATCAACTTATGAGAATGAAGCCAGTCATTAGATCTTTTCCTAGAAGGTGAAGAAGAAGAAGAAGATGAAGAAAAAAAAGAAGAACAATCCTTTTAAAATAGTCTTACTACGGTTTTGCACTTATTTCCCTTAAAGTTTGTTCTCACACTATCTAAAGCCATTATTACTAATTAGGTAAGCTTAATTTATATTAATATCTAAATTCTGAAAGTTCGCATTTTGATTTTGTAACTTCCCTTAAGGTTTCAATATTTAAAGTGAGGAGACCTATTGTTTAAAATAATTCAGTAAAACAAGGACATTAATTTCGACATTTTTTGACACGAATCTATGCGAACTTTTAGTTTATTACTAAGATTTTCTGTACGTTTAGACAACTGACAACAAACTCGTTCAATATGAAAACCTCAGGTGAATATGCTGACACCTACATCTTTGGAATGCACACATACACACTTTTCTTATTTCCTTAGAATCCAAAACAGGTATCGTGATACACATCATGTATAAAATACAGACATTTCTTTGCCTATACATTCCGAATCACCATGTAAACTACTCAATCATGAACCACACATAAGAAAATCCACACACACACACCAAAAAAGAAAAGAAAACTAGTGGTGCTACAGAAGGGCACACATTTTCTGGCAGTAAAGTTTTCTAATTTCTTTGGTGTGGACTGACTTTATGATTCTGCCCCATCTGCCGCCCAAATACATTTTTTAAAATTTTCTCAATTTTTCGGGTTCCTAATTGGCGAACCGAAATATTATTTAGATAAAATTAAAAGCAGAGTAAAACCTCGTCCTAAATGACAATTTTTATTGAAAAAAATTGGAGCCGTTTTTAAGGAAATGGCATTTAAGTTTACTGTAAATGCGAAATTTGAAGCTCTTTTTCACAGGAATTTATTGAGGTTTCGAAAAACTTCATTTGAAACACACCCACTCACAAATCTAAACAAATAGCTGGAAATGTGCATATTAACGGTGAGAGATATATTTAAAACTAGAGGTGCTACAAATAGCACAGACTTTCTCGTAGAAAATGTTTACTTTCTTGTATATATACGTATGTACGGGAGTATATATACGTATGTACGGGAGTACGTACTTAGTATAGAAAAAGTGATGTAATGCTGCGGAAAATCGATTTCGAGATATCAACGGAAATACACGTTTTGGTGCCCCCTGATACCGAAAATATGGTTTTCTTCAAAACGTCCGTCCGCCTGTCTGTCCATCCATCCATCCGTCTGTGAACCCTACTAGCGCCTAAACCACAACTAACATCTTTTCCAAATTGAATAATCTTCTGTCGATCTGGCTCTAGCTGAAACTTTGAAATTTTGAAAAACATTCTTTAAAATTTGGAGGTACTTTACATGACGTCCTCCGGACATTTTCAACATTTTCTCAGAAACGGCTCCAAACTTTTCTTTAAATTTCTCGTAAGATTAGAGTAAAATACACTTATAAAGATGGCATAAGTCCAATTTTAACGATTAACTCTGAATTTTCGAAAATTTCAAAAGTTTGAATTTTTTCCGCGTCTTCCTACAACTATAAAATTGAAGACAGAGGTTTAGTCGTTCAAATGAAATTTGCTGTGCATAAATAGTTCTTGCAGCCATGTAGATTTGGACAATTTTAATAGTTTTCGTGCAGTAGTGCGTGTAATATTTGCAACTTTACAAGTACAATAAACTAACTTACTAAAGTACAATAAACAGATTTTCTCAAAAGCAGGTCCAAATTTTTTCTTTGAATTTTTCGTAGGGGTAGTGCCAAACAAACACTATACGTTGACGTAAACGCCATATTGCTTTATTCTTTTGTTTTTTCAAAAACATAGTAAAATGTATTATTTTTATTTGTCTCTCTCTTTGCTGATTTTAACATTATCGACAATTTCTTAACATTATTGTATTTATGTGTTCACATGCTTTAAATAAGATTAAATAAAATGTCTCGAAAAATCAACAGTTTTTTGTGAAAATGAACCACAGAAATCCGTATTTTCAGAAACTCTCAAAGGCCATTTTCTCAAAAAAGGGTCCAAAATTTTTCTTCAAATTTTTCCAGTTGATAGTGCTAATTGCACTGTTTAATATGACGTAAAGTTATTTTTAGTGTATTTTTTGTTTCTTCAAAAATTACACAAATGTATTTTTTTAATATATCTCACGCTTGTAAGTAAATGTGCTTCAAATTACTTCTAATGAAGTTTTTCGAAAACTCAATAGATTCCTGTAAAATGAGCTTCAAATTTTGTATTTGCGGTAACGCTAAACGCCATTTTCTTTAAAATGGCTCTACACTTTTCAATGAAAATGGCCATTTAGGAAGAGTTCTACTAGAAGATACTGCTCTTCTTTAATTTTATTTAAGTAATATTTCGGTTCTTCAATTACGAAACCGAAAAATTAAGAAAATATCAAAAAATGTACTTTGGGAGCGATAGATGCCAGCAGGCAAGAGCAATGGGCAAAACTGTAAAGGCAGTCCACAGCAAGAAGAATAGAAAACTTTACCACGAGAAAGCCTGTGCCATTCGGTAGCATCACTAGTTTTTCTTAATGTAGCAACTGCATTTATCCACTTTCGTTATCAGGTTCCGGCAATGATTTCTTTGTGCCGAAAATTCGCCGTCATTTCTCCCAGCATTATATAACTTTCTCTATACTGCGTATATTACTCCGTACGTATACCAGAAAGTAAAAAAAACCGACTCGATAACCTTACCTCACTTGAGCGAATGACCCAATCCAAGACACTCCGAATGATGCTATATTTACGTAGCACCGTCACGAGCTCTTTCCGCCCATTAACACATGAAAATGGTATACATTGACGATACACGCTTTAAGAAGAAATAAAAGAGGTCAGATAGAATCTATCTTATTGTGTATTTATTTATAATTTTGTTGTATCTTTCTGTATCCTGTAGACTGACGATGACGGCAAAGCCGTCGAAAGCCGGCTATCTTAATAAAGCTGATATGTTGACGAATATGACCTCTTTTATTTGTTCTTATAAGAACGTCAACAACACCAAATCAGAATTCCCACAACGATACACGCTTTGTTTGAACCAGGTTGTTATAAAAGAATAACGGTGATAGTTGACGACAACCTGAAGATTGAGAGCGCCATGCGACTAGAAGATTGTGGATTCGATCCCGGGCAGGTGCCGAAAATTTGCTTGATGTACTGAAAGCAAACGAATTTGTAGCACTTGTTGTGAACGAGTTCGTAGGCCGATTGCTCTATCAGTGTGACCTTGGTTTTCAATGACCAATTCCAGGCGAATGCTGATTCCCTCTTTTCCATTAACTTCCAGTTTGTGACGAGGCAGCCCTTCCCGCTAGAACGGGCCACGGCCTGTGCTCAATATTTCTTTCTCCAATATTTGCCCTTTCCCATCGCTAGCATCGAGCGTAGAGCGAATCCATGGCCTAATCCTCACAAGGAGCTAACAAAGTGACAATCTGTGTGAATCCCGAAACATACATGTATCTTATGCATCTAAATCCGTCATTATATATGCGCTTCTGAGTAAATTAATTAATAAAACCATCAAAAAATAAAGCACATTGTTAAGATCTCTACTACTTTCCGCCGTATTGCGAGTTTCCGCGGCTAGTTAGGCAACCCCGCAATACTAAACTGAATGGTGTGTTGCCTAAAAGTTCCTTACTAGGCGCAGAAAAATTATTAGAGTAAAAGTCGTCGTAATAATTATTCTTGTCAAAACATTAAGTGTGGTTCATTTAAGTTAAAACATTAGAGAAATTTGGAAACGTCAATGAACTTAATTCTACCACTCCCAATGCCAAGATGTGTAAAGGCATAAACTTCAGGATGTAATAGGAAATCTTGACCCAATAAACCCATTATATTACAATTAAATTAAAATAATTTATAAATTAAATTAAAATAATCACATTTTATTACAAAACAAATTGATATCATGCGTATAATAGAAATGAGAAGACATGAAGAAATTAACTGCTAATAAAAGTAGCATGTTCGTTGTGAATTGTGTTTTAGATTACCTAAAGAATTAAACAGCTCCTCCACTTCATCCATCGGGGAGAGGCCTTCGGTTGGCTCAAGCATTAGCGGCGGGCGGCAACTCAACTCAAGCATATTGCGAAGGATATTTCTGTACTCAGGTTGCTCCGATTCTTTGCCCAGGAATTCAATTGCATATATGAAGTATCGCAAATCTCTTAACAACTACGGAGCATTAAGGATTTTTATCTTACTATTTTTGGCATAGTAGTTTATATAAACACAGTTCCATTTAGTACGTTTGCCGAAAACGTTGACACCATAGTGTACAATAGCTACTGTTTTTTTACGACCAGACTATAATACGATGGACTTCAACTGTCAAAGTTTTCGTGCAAAACCTTTTATGGTTTTTAAGGTAGATGATAAACCGTTGATATGAAGTTACAAAAAGAGCAAACACTGAAATTATAATCTAAGAAATTGGTTGCTGATGCAACTTACTTGCTTTATTCGACTCGCGAAAAAATGAGCAACAAATGAATAAACGTAATCAAGGATAGCTTCTTGCATTTACCTGAGATCCACTGTTTTATGAAAAAAAAGGAATTGGATAATAAATTACGATATGTGGTGGTTTGTATTTCTTTGATTGAGTACTTAAATTCTATAATCGAAAATTATTCATTGGAAACCGTAATGATACGATAATGATAAGCTTTAGTTTTTGAAAGATTTCATTTTATGGGGTATCTGTTAATTTATTAAAATAAATGATAGACGCTATTGTAATACAATAAGATATTAGATAGATATTTGATTTACTTAGGAATTAACACCCGGTGGTAGATTTCTGAGAAGTACAAGTAATACAACGTACATCAAACAAACATAATTACATTGAAACACAATAACGCCAAAAACATTATAACCCAAGGCGCGTTACACAAATACATTTACAACTTCATTTTAATGTATACAATTAAAACATTCATCCATACCTAAACACAAGCAACATATTATTTTCAGAAACGCATACTTAGGAAGCACTACCAAACACTAAGAACCAACATTTTCGCAATGGCAACACTCTTTAATGTTAGCTCTACATGCGTTTACCAATTTTCTCCATTACATACTCCCACATGCACACATACACACGCTCGCACATACATACTTTCATTATCCCAATGCGTTTCGTATTCTCACATGTCTCAACAAATACAGCCAAGAGCTCTCCGATGCAGTCACGAACTTGTACTAACGTACATCATGACCCCGCATACGCTCTTGCACACACACACACACACACACACACACACACACACATGCACACACACACAACACGATGAAAAGCGTGAGCAAGGCAAGTTAGATAAAGTTTAGGATAAAATAATTTTATCGCAGCCCCTGCTTTTCACATATAAGGAGCACCATCCGATGGAAATAGTAGAACCTTTTCATGTTGAACTCCACTCGGCCCAAGAACACTAATTAATTTATTGAAATACCTCTCAATGAGGGGTGAATATGCTCTTTTTGCGGATGAGGGGTGAATATGCAACAAAAATATGCAAATAAGGCTCAAATACACAAACAAATGAAATTATGGTGATATATGCGAAAATATGCGAAACAAAAAGAGCCTAAATCGATTCTAAATGCCTCAAAACATACACAATTTGTTGAAACAGGATGTTTTAGTTAACAGAAAAAAAGTAAATTCATATAAATCACAGCCCTACTCATAACCAAAAATATTCGTGGATTGAAATCGAATATGACAAACGTCGAGATACTCTAATGGATGAACCAATCATCACCGTGGACGTTGTCCAAGCTGCTTTGAAGAAAGCACATAACTGGAAGGCAACGGGCAGTAATGGCTTTCACAATTATTGTCTCGAAACATTTACTGGTACTCACCATTATATAGCTACTATAATTCAATATTTTCTTCGCAATCCAGAATATATGGTTCCAGATGATATGTATCATATCCGCCAACGAATTTTCCACGATGACTATTTAAATAGTCACCGTGGAAAATCGTTGGCGGATATGATACATTTGCGGCCCTTTATTGTTCTGCTTAGCCATTAATCCTCTGTTTACTCTACTAAATGTATCTAATTATGGCATCGCTCTTAAAAAGGGAACTCAATCCTTTGTGTTTCGCATCTTGTTTATATGGATGATCTAAAGCTCTATGCAGACACTGAGAATCATATGCGGCAAATAATTAGCGTGACGGAGAAATTCACTGACGACATCAAGATAAAATTCGATTTGGATATGTCCAGGGGAGCGAATGTGATTCGGGGTCAAATGCAAATTACAAATTTGGAAAATGACAATGAACCAAAGATTACCTTCATGGAACCCCATGAAACTTAAAAATACTTAGATTTCGACAACTGAAGGGTGTAAACGATTGCATGGACTCTTAAAACTTCAACTCTCTGCTAGAAATCTTTCGCAGTCCACCAATTCATATGTAATTTCAGTGCTGACATACTCCTTTGGCATTATTAAATGGAGCAATACCGACCATGACAACCTCCAGAGGACAATTCGAACCGCTATGGCTCAACACCGAAAACATCATCCCCACACATGTATTGAACGGTTTACCCTTCCAAGATCACAAGGAGGGCGAGGTGCTGTAGATCTCATAAATCTACACAGCTCTCAAATAGCATCACTAAGAAAATACTGACTGGAACATTACGGGAGACATCAACAAGAAGTGTGTGCAGTTGATAATAACTATAGTCCTCTGAACTTGAAAATGACTGATCTACTGTTCAGCCCGTCGTTGAAACCGAAGAGAAGGTAACTCATGGAAAGGGAAAGCACTGCATGGAAGGTACTCTCATGAGCTGAGCAAACCAGAAGGTAACAACTCTGCGACGCACTCATGGCTCCAGCACGGGGATTTGCGGAGACAGAGTGATAGCTATCCAGGACGAAGTGGTCCCAACCTTGAACAACAAAAAACACATTCTGAGAGATTCGATCATCCATTCCGACACCTGTAGAAGATGTGAGGCCGCAAGCGAAACTATCCACCACGTGACAAGGAAACGTAGTGGCCACGCACAGTTGGAATATAAAAAGAGGGACGATGAAGTAGCGAAGCAGGTCCACCAATTATTGGAAATGAAAACGGGCTTACTCGGCACTTCCTCGCCATATTATAAATATGTTCCTCAGAACATGTTGAAAGAAGTGAGCACACTCCCTACCGGAATCGCTTCCTTATCACTGACAGACAAGTCGGCGGCAATAGACTCGATATAACATACAGCGATAGAAACCATCAGCAGGCTTACCTTGTTGATATGTCAGGACCCAGCACCCACAACATATCGGCAAAACATCAAGAGAAGATCCAAAAATATACCGATCTCGCCCACGAAGTCGCAGCTCAGTGGAACTTAAGCAAAGAGAGAATTGTGCCAATAATAATATCAGTCACAGTAGTGATCCCGAAAATGACACTTAGAGCACTAGAGTATCTTCACTAGGATGCCAGGAGTGTATACAATATGCAGAAGGTAGTTATCTTGAATACATGTCGTATTGTTAGAAGCCACCTGAATCTTCAATAAAGCAACCACACACCTGGTCATCATACCTTGGAGTGGTTAACATTCCTACCAGTAAAAACTGTGAAGAATAAATAAAATAATAATAACAATAGCAATAATAATAATAATAATAATAATAATAATAATAATAATAATAATAATATGTTACATTCAGGTTGGCATTACTATCTCGAGAAAAGTAGAAGGAGAATTATAATATTTCTTCATTATGTAGTGTTTGAATTTTGTTCTGGCAAATTAGTGTTACATCGAAATGTATGCTAAAGCACTGGAAGTAAAAGAAAGGTTGTGTAAACGTTCCTTTGATGCGATAATTATTTCTAAGCATGTGGAAAAGTATTGCTATTTTTTCTTTTCACTGATAAATGACTGGGGTAACAAGGATACGACACCATCTTGTGACACTCGAAGATATTCACTTAAGAGACGAGAATGTCTGTGAATCATTGTAGTGGCAATATTATCCGCGAATAAAGCGCAGGCTTTCCTTATTAGATAGCTTTGGTCGTACAAACATGGGGCACAAGGAATATCACCCTTTTCTTCATCGTAATTACATTCACATACGTCACCCAGAGATAAGTTTTCTTGGAACTGTAAATATAAAAAGAATTGATATGAATTCAGAAGACTGTTAAACAATAGTAAAAGGTAAACTTTGAATTTGCTTACTTCAGTAGACATTGTTGTGACTTGAGAAAATCCTGAGAAATTCTGCACAAATATTACAATTTTTAGTTGAAAAAGTATAGTGTTGCTTCCAATGAAACGACGACCTAACTGTTTCAGCTTATGAAACAAAAGCACATCTGAGTTAAATCTAAAATTGAGACTGAAAATCGATAGTCGAATAATAGTTATTTACGAAGTATCGTATGATGTTTGTATAGGAATATCGTACAACAATTTCCACTTTGTGGGAATTCCGATGTATTATAATGTTCAAATTTGAATATTCATCCTGCGGAAAGAGACAAATGTTGAGAGTAGTTTTATAGGAGACCATGGATTATTAGAACATTTGTGTGAATACTTTTCCGTTTCATTATGAAACTGATTTTTATTCTTAGTAGTGAGCCATTAGTACGCTCCAGTTTGTAAAGTTTGACTTTACCAAAATGTACAAAATATGTTTAATTTCAGGTTATATTGTTCTCCGTTCAAAACAAGTATTCTTTCAATTTTTTTAAAACTAAAGCCATTTTATTTAGGAATAAATGATACGTAATGTGACTATGAAAATTAAAAGTGCAAATGCAAGTGTTTCCTCTAATATTCCGTATACATTTTCATCTATATATTCATTTCAAGCACACAGTTTGAATCATACTGAATTGAAAATGATAATATTTATAATCCGGCCATAAAAATAATTCACTTCATTGGAGTTCCAGCATCATCGCAAAGGATGAATAGAGTCAACGTATCAACAAGGTCTTGCTTCATATTTCTATTCGCACATTAGACAAAGAAAACATAAATTGGTCTTGTGGTTGCCGTGAAGCCGTGTTCCGGAAGTGGGATGCGATCTGGTCCACAATCCACTTGCTGGTGTCGCGAGGTTGGGCACAATGCTGAAGGCTCCTCGACTGCTGGCGCGGCCACAGTCTGTGCAGCACAGCTCCACAGTGGAGAGGGTGCTGGTCTGTGACGTGGGTGGAGACTCTCGGCTTTCAATTTCCCCTCGCCAATACCCTTGGCGAGGCGGGAGTTTATTTACATTTTGGGATACAAAGCTCCAGCTTTTCAGCTTTTGGAGCGCAGGGGAGGGCTATATCTTAAATAAACTAGCTATATTTAAACTTAAAACTAACACGACAGCCTCTTTGGGCTATTTAGTTTTATTTACAGGTATTGAATTTATTTGAAAAAGTTCTTGAAACGGAATGTTCTGTCTTCTGTTCTTTTTTAAGATTTATTTCATTCACTCACTCATTCATTCTTAATCTATATGTACAACACTTTCACGCACTCATTCATACCACACAGCACAGCACTTCACTACACTATATACACTATGTACACTAATTTTTACGCCACGGCGCCGACTTTACTCAGGCGTCCGTGGCGCCGTGACGTCTTCAGGTCATGACTCTCGGCTGTGATGCAGCTGTGACTCGGCGCGAGTGCGCTGCCGCTGGGGGGGGGGGGGCGACTGCCTTTGCCAGGAAAAGCTGACGAATAGAACGGCGCCGCCACCCAATGAGGGGGCCGATTTAAATGTCGGGCGCGTACACGGCATTGACGAAACAAATCAAATAAAAAGAACACATTTTCGGCTCTAGACGGGTGGTGCTGATAGAGGGGGAGTAAGAAACCTTGTAAAAAGTCATATTTTTTTTATCTTAGAATCATAGTTGAACTTCTCAGATCTCATTTGGTTGTAGAGAACATTTTACCATCTCATCTGGGGGCACTTTCTATAAGAAAGAAATTTTGTATATGCTATGAATAAATTTGTGATTTTATCAAATAATATTGATTGTCTCTAATTATTTAGAAAGCTCAACTTTTTAAAATAAGGTCAATTAGACAATCATAATAGGCGAGTTCCCTCATTCATTATTTTATGTTTTTCGCTTATTATTCTCGTACAAGTTGTGTCGAATGTTTTAATAGCCATGCCGATAACAGCAAATGTTGATCGTATATAACGTACGTAACACCCATGCTAAATAATGCTCTGTCCTGTACTAGACATTTTGACATTCTAGGTTTCAAACGGGTGTTTCCACAAAAGATGTAGTTTTGTGGTCTCTTGTGAAACTTGGAAATGAATGACTGAGTTTAGATGCGAGACTTTCATTTGATGCCATCGCAAGGCAACATCAATTTTTACATCTCTTATAAAAGGTGTGAAAAAATGAATGCCACGATCTCTCTATAACTTCAAGATGACACCAGATTTTTTGTTTACAATAAATAAATCATTTTCCACATTCGTTTTAGGAACACATTCTCAATAACGGTAATTTAAATGCCTGCAAAGCAAAATAATTTCAAGTTGCGAGCAATCCCTCGGAATCAGAAACCACAAATTAGATACTCTGAAATTCTTATTCTGTGACTGGAATTTTATATTTTACCTTGGGGCGGGAAATAAGTGAAATTATACTCAGTTGGCAATCGATTAAGGAAAACTTGGCAAGAAATATGAACATAATGTAAAATAATATATTGATTAAAATAAAATTCAATAATTAGTTATTGTTTTCAATTCCAAACAACGTATTAAATTCATTAATCTTGTTACCCTGAAAGTTTCATATAATCAGTTAATTTAATGCCATTTATTGTCTTCTATTTGACGTATTGAATACGAGTTGACTAAATATTATTTTACGCATTAGAAACGTAAGTACCTAGGCCGATGTTACTCCTTATTTCAAATATTCTATTAGCAACGCTAACTTTCCCTTTCATCTCCCATATTTATCAGTACTTCATCATGTGTTCTCTACAGTGAGACATCAGCAGCAACAAAATCAGCCGTCATTTGTTGAGGTTTGGCAATAATAAAGATGTCCAGTTTTAGATATTCGTGGGAGCTATACTTGTAAATTTTGTTTGTGGTCTCTATTTTTTAATAGTTTCTGTTTAATGAAGCATATTTTTCGAGGTTGATACTTTATTGGAATGGTTTAATATTCTTAAATACAAACTTTTATAGCAAATTATGTGAAAAAATGAATGTAGTAGTTTACTCCTTTCAATATTTTCAATGGATTTCAGTTTCAAAAAAATACTGTAGAAGAATTCTAAGAGATACGGAAAGTCGAAGAAGCTTCATGCAAAAATGTTACCATTTCTTTTAAGATGATTAGAAAAAATCGCTCTCTATTGTCGGCAATCAGGACCACACCATTTTCTTTTGACGGTTCTTAATGTGGATTTTATAAATGCACAAAGTTTTTCATTCATGAGATTGGTATGTTTTGGCAAATTTCATGTGTGTACTATTGGCGTTCTTCTTTTGTACAATTAGGGTTCTTTGCTGTTCATTGAGATAATGCTGATCAGCGTGTTTTCACAATACACAATACATTTTTTAGAATGAGTTACTGCCATGGAAAGTTATTTCTCACGGATGAACATTTATAGTCTCTCCTTTCTTTCATTATCACTCCCCAGAACTCGGTTCTGATGTCACCCATCTAAAGTTGAAAACAACGGTACCCTAATCGCGCCAAGGGCGCTGGCACAGTTTGTAATTATTGTTTCATCATACCCACGGAGGGGGCACCGCGCGCTAGCACCGGCCGGGTCCAGGAGGCTCTGGAGCGTAGCACAAAAAATGGCTTCCGCGGCGCCCGCCCGCCCGCCACGCCCTGGAGCTGGGCGGCCTTGAGACTCGCTAACGGGCCGTCGCCGCCGCCGCCACTCCCACCTTCGCCCCTCCGTCGCCGCCGCTCCCAACCCACGATGCTCCGTTTCAATTGCCAAACCTTTCGTCTCCTCGACAGTCACTCTTATTAACTTTTTCTCATCTTGTGATCTGTAAAAAATAAACTATTGAATTGGCCTTATTTTACGTGGCGAGACTCAGGCCATAAGGCCTGCTCTTCCGTCTGACCACGCAAATTTCGTTACACTCCTTTCACCAATCATGGGAGAAAGAAGGTATTACTTGGGCGACGAAACAGGCGATTTGAATTTTGCTCAGAGGCGTCATTTAGGCTTGAGGATCTTTTACATGCAGTAAATGTACTAACATGGGACAGCCGGCTTTACTTCCCCTCCGAAGGAAGGCGTACGAAGGATTTTTTCGCCTTTAAAAATCCACGGCTTTGATCGGGTTTGAACCCGCAAACTTGGGTATAGCAGTCCGATGCGCTAACCGCTCCACCATCACCGCCGCCAAAACTACTGAGCTGGTAATGTTTTTAGTGATAATATAAATGTTCGTTTATATAACAATGTTCGTTTCCGAAACTTCTTCCTATGAAATTCTCAAAATAATCGGTAAACTAAAAAATAAATATTCGTCCGGTTTAGATGAATTCCCGGATTCTTTGTTAAAGACTTGTGCGTATGCCATTATACACCCGTTAACTCACATATTTAATGCATCTTTATGCACTGGAACGTTTCCAGATATTTTCAAAACAGCTAAAATTAACTTAAGCCGCTTTTCAAAAAAGGCAACAAAAATGAAATTCAAAATTATCGGCTCATTTCTCTTCTATCAGTTTTTTCAAAAATATTAGAGAGACTTTTTTACGTACGAATGGAAACCTTTCTCACTAAACACGACGCGCTTTCAGATTGCCAATATAAATCATGACGATGCACGTAGCGCAGATGGCATCTTTGCGCGGAATGTTCGAGACGATTGTGGGTTCGAATCCCGGGTAATTTATTTTCGTCTAGTGATTGTAACGTGCTAGCCAACAGTAAACTCACATATTCCATTATATTATTAATTTCATTATTACATTAATCATTAAGTCAAAATTGATATGGGTTCAAGGGATGAAGGAGTTAAAATGCTAATAACTGCACTGAATGTATATAAGTAATGACGCCTACAATGTCAGCTGTGAGTTCCGCCGCCTACTCCTATAGGAGGGTTATGTTGATTTAATCTCCAGTCACTCAGAGAATGAATCTTTACTAGGTAACCTGCTTAAATCTGCCCAAAGAATGCGATATAAAAATAATTCAAAGTTTAGAGCAGTAAATTCATGACTACATCTCTTTTTGCGAAATTTCCTCGATGTATTCGTTATTGGCGTCGCCAGCATTACGACTCGCATCTTCGCGCCCTACGACTTGCACCTTTGCTTCATTCTCCGTAGTCGCATCTTTGTGCCTACAGCATCAAGCGTCTCAACAATGTTGGATTTTACAGTACTGTTTAGTCATCAGATATACGCTTTTAATATCACTAATCCTACGGACTGGTTGTGTTCAGCTCAGAGATAGCATTGCTGCTGACGCTGCAGCGTCCCTGACTGAGCAGTCCCTGAGGTCCAGCGCACGAGTGACAGAAAATTTTGGACACCAGCTAGGTCGACTTTAGCTGACACCTGGAGGAGAACTTCAATTCAGAGATGTCTGCGATCAATACCAGGTGAATGCCGCAACAATATCTCAACGGCAGTAAACCACTATCTTTCCGCGATATAAACGCGATCTTTCCTTTCTCTTATTCCTCACACACACACACACACACACACACACACACACGTATATAACGTATACTACCACACATGTCAGGAGATCGGTCGGGAGTTCGCCTGTGAGGGGAGACACCTGCCTGATTATACCCCCCTCGCAATCGATCTGTAGGGTTTGCGCGAATCTCACCATCCAGTGAGCGAGGAATGTTGCAAGAGAAACGAGGAACAGATCCGCGGTAAAACATGCACTTCTCTAACGGAACTAATGACCAGAGCAGTTGACGTGCCCTAAAACGTGTCAATCAACGGATACTACATTGCCTCCGCCTCTATTCCCCCTACCTCTCCAAGAGCCATCTCCCCTCCCAAAGTTGCTGCGACCTTCACTGACGTTCAACACGCCGCAGCTGCCACTACAACTGATGCCGTAAACACGAGTAATCGGCTATAATGCAGATAAATGCTCATACGAGTGCTTTTCTCATCCAGAATATGTAGTGTGTTCGATGCCATTTCCACACTTGACAGTTCAGTGTGATCAACATTTTGAACTCAGATAAGCTCTCTTTCGAAAATACCAAGAATTATGTGGACTGTTTTACTATGTTCTGCTATGCTACCAACTCGACTTTTTCTTCCGCCAATTAACATACTTTAGAGACAGCATGTGAATGCGGGTGATTGCGAATGTAAGACAATTATAGTTTAATTTTGCCGATGCCGATGCTTACAAGGTTTCACAAATCGGTAGCCGGCAAACGTATTTCAATTTATGCAAATTGCGACAGCAACATTTGAATCCAGAATAATGAGGACACAGCAAACAAATCACTTGAAGAGTAAATACTCCAAAACCGTATTATTCTTTCGATAAAGAATGAGAAATTATTCTCATCGAGTTTCTTTGTTAAATTACTTGACATCAAATTCTGGCTTTCATTTTTTGATCCAGAAAAGTTCCACAATCAAAAGTTTAAGAACGAGTTAATCTGAGAATTACATGTTCTGTTCGCTCTCTACATTGATAAGTGTAAACTTGCAATATATTTTCGATTATTGTGATGCTAGTAGGGCGTTGATATTGCACAAATACAAAGATTCATCTCATCAAATTTTATTTCTCAATTTTAATTTATTTACTCTGAACGTATATGCCACTGGTACATTCACAATTTCTGAAATAAAAGGGAATAATTCCGTTTCCAGTTTACCAACCGGTTGACGACAAAAAAAGATTGCCTTGAAATTCATAAATTGATTTACTTTAAATTTATCAAACACCATCTAGTTTATTTTGAGAGTTCTTGAATTGTTATAATGAGAGTGATTTTTTTAACGAATTGAAGGCCTTTTTAAGGCGCTCAAAACAGAACGGTAGAAGAAATTAAGGAAAAATTTATCATGCAAAATAGCGTTTTTCAAATGTTAATTTGAATAATGCTTGTAATAAGTTATTATTCAAATTATGTCGAATTCTTAGAGAAGTTGATTTATACCAATTACTCAGGACCTTGAAAATATGATCTAAAGACATCACAGTAATCCTTTTGTTTTCTGTAAGATTATCATAAAATTCATTAAAATACATTTTGATATTCCCTTGTTATCAGAAGTTACATTTTAATTGGGGTAATTGCTCATCGAAGAAAGTCTGAACTGCATTAAAATAAGACAGTGGTTCACTCGTAGTTTTAAATACGGTACTAGCAAGACAAGCTGGAAGTAGCAGGCAGAAATGTCAGCATTCTGGAGTTACCGGATTCGTTAATGAATAAGTATTTGCCTGAGGTAAACAAACCAGCACATTTTACAGCATAATTAGCAGTTTACTAGCGGTTCATAAGCGATTCAGATCACTTTGAGGAAGTCCAAAACTGGACAACCCAAAAGAAAGGAAAGATCGTCATTATTGGGAATTTGAAAAAGGAAACACACCAAATGTGTGCTAATATTTTTTAAATTACTCAAAAATAAATTTGTTTTACCGTGTCTTTCGTTTGTGGGAGCCTACTTATTTACAATAAAATGTTATCTTTTTACAATATACAAATATATGATTTGCTCAGAAACGTCAATTTTGTCTGACAACGTCAATTTAAATGTAAGTTCTTAAGCGATAAATTTACACCTTGAACGTTTTGAACTTCTGACTATAATTTCTTTACACATTACTCTAGTCCCACGGCCACGCACATAATGATCACTAGGGAACGGACTTTATTGTAATAAAAAATGCAAAATATGTACATATGTATGTACTTATTTTTACCAAAACATGTAAGAAAAAATAGAAAATATGTCAAATAAAAATTCATTATCGTTCCTAGGGGATCCCAGGGGAGTTGGTTAAAAAATATTTGTTAGTTTTCGATTGTGTAACCAATTGGCTGTTTGAAACATGAGCAAGCATGTAGTTGAAATTACTTTTGTTCATAAAAATCCGCTCATCTTTGCCTCGCAAGTACGCAGTAAGCGGAAAGGAGGAGTGGTAAGTTTGACCATTCATGGCGCAGATATGGTGGTAATACAAGCACAGCAGCATTGTATTTGATTTGTATGAAAGATGATTCCATAACAAATATTGCAAACGTGCATTTAAAATGTTCCGTTTCGACGTACAAATATATTAAAATGTAGCGAAATATGTAAGAAATGTGTCGTAATTGAAAAAATATGTAAAAAAAATATGTAATTATACCAAAACATGTAAAAATATGTAAAATAAAAATAGTTGTAATTCATTCAGAATGTCTTGTAAACTCTAGAAAATGTTATTGAATCCGCATATCTAGTTCCTGTAAAAACATGTAATTACATGGAAATCCGTTCTCTAATGATCACCATTACCTGTATTCACCGAACATGCGAAAGTGTTGAGGCTGTGCGCAAGACTCTGGGTGTAACGTTTCAACTTCGCTGGCGGATTTGCCAAAGTTAACATGATATGTAAACAAATATTGGAAACATTGTTAAATGTTACGATAGTAACAAAAGTGTTGACTTAAAAAAAGAAAAAGGTTGTTGAGAGAGATTGAAAGACGAAAAACGATGTTGATACAAAATTGGAATTAGGAATTGTACGAATCGTATGTATCCTTTGAAGGGTTAAATAAATTGTTCTATTAAAAAAAGAATCTATCTCATGTGATATCTGAAAAGTGAAGAACGTCATACAACATAATAAACAACATGATAAAGATACAACATAATAAAGTGATGTTGTATGGATATATAAAGTTGTAACGGACAGTTATTAAGGCAAGGCAAGAAAAGGAACATTAATTTTAACAATGATACATAATGCATTATTTACCATTTGGACTGTATAAATAAGTATAATCAACTTGTAACAACTATTTTACTACAGCTTCCGGGTCAATGACCCCCATCTCGATCAGGTTTTTCGTCCAGTTTCCCTGATCCATTGAGCAAATGCTGAGATGGCCCCTTGTTTTGCTTCTGGGCATAAATGTAACTTTCATTTTCTAGAATTCAGTGGGAAACACAATTCTTCAAATTATCGTTTCCATGTTGTCGCGGCAGGAAGTAATAAGAGCCAAAATTTATTGCTTGTTTATCCTTGAAAATAGATTTTATTACATGGGAGTTTTTTTGTTTTTTTTCTCCCTTTCAAAAATTCAAAATTTAAGTAGTATTAGACTTAGTGTAGGAATCACAGAATTTTGAAAATGTGCACACAATTCACTTTTCCCCATAGCACGTCATACGCAGTTTTTAACTGTTTTTTTGACGTAAAATAAATAAATAAATAAATAAACAAGGTAACGTGGACGTTACATGGGGAAGCGAGTGTTTGCGCTGCGCGCGCATCCTGGCGTCGTGGGGCGCGGGCCAGATGCAGCGGAAGGCGTTGGCGGATGGGCGAGTGCGTTCAACCCACTCGCGTCAGCGCCCGCCTCGCCCTTCCTCCCGTGCGTTTTAATCCGCACTCCCCACGCATCGCACACGGCAGAGAATAAACGACTGCGCTGAAAAGAAGGCCACTTGCATGGCTACTACGATATATTCGTGAACGCGTTTCATTCATTCGTCTTCAAGAAGAAACGAGTAGAAATAAGTCGTCCAGAAGTCGAGTCTGATCTATTGAAGAAAGAAATAATAAACTAAAAATAAAAAATGTAATTTCACCCGCTGCACTCAAGAAGATGCATACAACTGTACTCCCTCCATATACATTATAATTGACTCGTCATACACAATTGTAATTGTATATATGACTCAATAAATATAATAATAATAATAATAATAATAATAATAATTATTATTATTATTATTATTATTATTATTAACTAATGGCGCTACAGAACAACACAGTCCTGCTCGTAGTAGTTCGTTTTCTAATTTCTTTGGTCTGGGCTCCTTTTTTGGTTTTGCCTAACCCTCTTCCCACCTGCCATCTATCACCACCCAAAATACATTTTTAAACATTTTTCGGTCTCTTAAAAACAGAATTAACGACTTCATTAATATTATAGGAGAATAAAACCATATATGGCAAATTTTGTTGAAGAATTTGAAGACGTATTTGAGAATATTTGGAGACGTATTTGAGACGTATTTGTTTCAGCGTTTCTGTTTAGGCGAACAAGGCGAAATTTGAAGCTCTTTTTCGCAGAAAACTTTTTAGATTTGAAGAAGCTTCATCGGAAATTATTTGTAGCCTTCTACTAAAAAATGCATGTATTAAAATATTAATGGCATGAGAGAGATTTTAATAAAATACTTTTGTGTAATTTTTCAAAAAACAAAAGGAAACATCAAAGTGGCAATGTCATGTTGTTTAGTCCATTTCAAAAAACCAGTTCAAAACAATCTGAAGCCATTTAGGAGAAAATGACCTTTGAGCGTTTCTAAAATGCAAAATTTTGAGCTCATTATCACAGAAAATGTTTGAATTTTCGATGAACTTTATAAGACACCATTCGAAGCACATTTATTCATACATGAAATAATGTATACAAATCGCCAGGGATGTAAATATTAACGTCGTGAAAGATATGTAAAAGAGTGGAAGTCTGACGCCTTCTGGGAGCCCCGGCCGTCCCGGAACAATGGGGCGGGCACACGACTGCGGCTAAGGCAGCTCTCCAGCGCCAGCCCATGTTCGAGCTGAAGCAAGGCGAAAGCCTAACCAGCGAACCTAGTTGCCGATAAGGCACACCGACCTTAAGATGAATATTCTTCATATAACAAATAAAATTGTAATACTTTAGAAAAAACAAAAAGAACATAGCAAAATGACGTTGATGAAGCTGTGGCGTTGTGACAGAGCAAAATGACGCCGTTACACTAAGTGTATCACGGATAAGAAAAATTTGGGGTCCTTTTTCAGAAATTCTTGTGTTTGATATTTTTAATATGGTACAACATATATCACTAATGCTGCGGAAAAACGACTAAAATTTTCAAAAGAGAAATGTACATAACGTTAATGAAGGAACTAGTTATGCAGAACAAATTTCATTTGAAGAAAAATTCTCTATCTTCAATATTATAATTGTAGGAAGACTGAAAAATTCAAACTTTTGCATTTTCCGAAATTTTAGAGTTAACCGTGAAAATAGGACATATGCCACCCATATCAGTGCACTTCAATCTACCCTTGCAAGAAATTTAAAGAAAAAATTATGAGCAATTTAGAGAAAATTTTTAAAATGTCGCAGGGGCTTCGTATAAAGTATTCTCCAAAACCACAGAACGTTTGTCAAAATCGGAGAGCTTGAAGTGAGGCCAGATCGACATGGGAGTGTTGAGTTTGGAAAGCTCCTACTCACAGTTTAGGTGTGTGTCTAGGCCTGTGTTGGTCACAGACGACAGACAGACGAGCAAACGAACGGGCGTTTCGAAAATAAATAAATAAATAAATAAACTTCCGCAGCATCCAGGGAGTTGCCGTAGAATTACATATCTTTCTGTTGACTGCGTATTTTACTCCGTACGTAAACGATAAAGAAATAATCTGTGGTCGTAAAAATTGGTGTTAGCTTAAGTTAAAGAATTCACTCTTCGAATGAAAAAAAGATGAGTTTTCTAATTGGAATTCTTCTGATTTAATGGAAGAGAAGAGATCTCAAGTAAATAGAAATAATTATTCGGATGCAGTTACCTTGTCCACAACGGAAGGTGAAAACATCAGACGACGTACGATGATGGCAGTGGCAAATCTAAAGGATGAAGACCATATCCTCCATCCACCAAGCCGACAGCTTTTGTAATTTTTCTCAATTGTTTAAAAATATTCACCAAATATTGATAAAACCACTTAATAACAAGGGGTATGGAGATACATTTTTCAAGTTAGCAATTAAAAATATTATTCCAGAAATCTTTAGATGTTGGAACTGGACCAAGTATGCACTACTCTTACAATCAGTTATTACGAGTTTTATTCAATTCCGTGAGAATTAAATTCATTGATCACTTGGTTTACAGGTAGACAATTTGGAATGAATCCATAATAGAACACCAGAAAACATTTTATTTTCCCTAAGTATTTTTCAATTTAATAACGTTAATTCAGTTTAATAACATTAAAACTATGTTCGAGTGCATCACTTTGCATATTATACTATCGACACCCAAACAAATTCAGTAACATTTCATAATTCATAACAACACGAACAGATGTTTCTCTCATTGACCCTTCGCCAACGCCACGGGCTCGCTTGAACGCATTGTAGTCGCGTAGGCGGCATCGGTGCTGATATTTGCGTAATAATGAAGTTAGATACCCCCGATGACATGAAAAATGTCAACCAGAAAGAGCACTCTCTTCCTCTATTCCGGCAGGAGACATACGCTATGTGCAAGTGAAGGACAGGACGGGCGTTTGAATCTTCTAAACATCCTTCCACTCCGCCAAACACGTAGTTTTCCTTGCTATAAAGTAAATTGTCGGCGTATTTGTCACAAATCTTTGTTAACCGCTACAAAAGAAAGGTGTAAAATTTATTAGCGTATTCAAATTGTTATATTTACTTTTTTGAATAAATGTGGATAAATACATTATCCTGTGGACTCCATAAAACATACCTGTCATGTATCTTGGCTTTCTTAATAATTCTCAGATGCATGTCACATATTCTTCATCCACATGCACAGAATTTATTCTACCAAAAAATACAGAACGCAGAATTATATCCGTTTATACATAGAAAATCCAATCTTAAATCTCGTTTTATACGGTTCTTTTATATAAAACTATCCTCTGCCTACTTATCTTTGGGGAGGTGCTCCGCCTCCTTGTACTGAAACCGCTTTTGCGCTCTAGAATAAATTCCTCCGTACTAGAGTAAAGCTTCTTTGTTCGTTACGAATAATCAATTACACATAGAATTCGATCTATCGAAAATACCCCAATTCGCCTATGTTTCTAGTAAATTTTACAGATTTACTGTTTTTCCAGACGTATGTAATTTATTTATTAGAAAATTATAGAAGCAAGAAAGAAGAATACAATTTAAATTGGACAAGAATAAATTAAAACCCTCGTAAATTTCGTTTCTTATCCTATCTGTTGTATGTACACGCTCTAACCGTTCTTCCTCCCCATTCTATTCACGACATCATTTAGTTTACATTTGGGGTTCCAGAGGAAGCGATGTAAATTTAGCCAGCTCTTATTCTGTAATTCCCTTGTTAAGTCCGCTACCGTGACTACAAAAATATCAATTCTGAGGCTATGTGCGACGACAGTACCAAAGCTCCCTGGCAGGAGGTTCAAACATCCCTTAATAGTAAAGTAGAAGCCTTCAACGAAATTATATCAGACCTTTTCGATAAGCATGCACCATGGAAAACGCGACGAGTGACACGTCCCGCGGTCCCATGGCTTACAAGTGAATTAAAGCAGTTCATGCAGGAACGCGACTCAGCTTACCGTCGCTTCAAGGCTAATAAAACCATTGATAATGAAAGAGCGTACAAGAAGTTACGAAATTCCGTAAAGCAGAAAATTAGAAACGCGAAAATTCGATATTATTATGACATCTTTAAATTGAAAACGAACACTAAAGATGTTTGGAACTCT
This sequence comes from Teleogryllus oceanicus, assembly GCA_964035755.1. NCBI lineage: Eukaryota > Metazoa > Arthropoda > Insecta > Orthoptera > Gryllidae > Teleogryllus > Teleogryllus oceanicus. The sequence continues at coordinate 8,545,326 of CAXIVR010000012.1, forward strand.
CTGAGAGACCTCGGGATTTCGAAAGCAAATTCTTCTGAAATTCCTGTCAACATGCCCTTGAATGACATTAATGACTACTTTGTAAATGTTTCAAAACCAATACCACCCCGTGTCAAGCGCAACACATTACAGACTCTTGCAGCCAATTCACCTGCGGTCGAGGATAAATTTTATTTCCATTACGTAGATTATCACGAAGTTAGTATGATTGTTCGTTCACTAAAATCAAATGCTAATGGCTCCGATCGAATCACAGCCAAACAATTGAAACTTGTCTTACCATTTGCCCTTCCGGCACTTACGCATTTAATTAATTTCTCACTAACATCGGGAACCTTTCCTCAAGCGTGGAAGCTTGCACATGTTCGACCCTTGCCAAAATCTGAACATATTTCGGGGCCTTGCAGTTATCGTCCAATTAGTATATTACCCACAGTGTCAAAAGTTCTTGAAAAAATTGTTCGAAAACAGATTATAAAACACTTAACTGATTCATATCTGCTCAATAACTTTCAATCCGGCTTTAGAGGAGGTAGAAGCACCCAAACAGCTTTAGTGAAAGTAACTGAAGATATAAGGAAAGCGCTAGATGATGGCCTCGTAACTGTATTAACACTTTTAGATTTTAGTAAAGCTTTTGACTCTGTAGATTACGATATACTAATTGCTAAATGCAAAAATCTAAATTTCTCTGATTTCACTATCTCTTGGATTGCAAACTATCTCTACAATAGGCAACAAATTATAGAAGTTGACGATCTCCATTCTGACCCAAAACTTCTCCACCGCGGAGTACCTCAGGGATCCGTGTTAGGGCCGCTGTTCTTCTTAATTTATGTGAATGACTTATCACGCGAACTTAGAGAATGTAGTCATCATATGTACGCGGATGATCTGCAAATTAACATCTCCGGGAAACCGTCCCAGGTAGCAATGCTAATAAATAAATTAAATAATGAGCTCTCATCTGTAGTAAAATGGTCAATGAAAAATAGATTCAATTTAAATCCTACAAAATCACAAACCATCATAATTGGCTCTTCCCAAATGCATAAGAGACTTAAATGTTTATCTATTCCTGATGTGCTTATAGACAATGTTGTAGTTCCTCGTCATTCACAAGTGAAAAACTTGGACTTAATTTTTGATGATCATCTAAGCTGGGAATACCAGATCCGAAATGTCTGTCGCAAGGTTTATGCATCTTTGCAATCCCTTAGATGTATCGACAAATGTCTCCCTACAAATACGAAGGAAATGTTAGTAAAAACTCTGTTGTGTCCTCATTTCGACTACGGTGATATTGTGTACAACAATTTAAAAGATTCACTCGCTTAAACTGTGCAAAGAGCTCAAAATGCCTGTATTCGTTTCATTTAAAATATAAAAAAATACGATCATATCTCCAGAGTTTATAAAGTGAACAAAATGCTAACACTAAAGAATAGGCGTTTGTATCACAGCCTTTGTCTTTTATTTAAGATGCTAAAAATGGATTCCCCGTCATATTTAACAAATTATTTCGTATATCTTAAATCCTCTAGATTTCAGAAATCTCAGTTACTCTGTATTCCAAAAAGTAAAACAAACTACTACAATAAATCATTCGCAATCACGGTAGCCCGAGAGTGGAATAAATTGCCTCTCAACATTAAAAACTGCTCCTCATTAACGTCTTTTAAGAAACACCTGAATGACTTACTTACAAAATAGAATATATCATTATACAATTTACATCACTGTAGATATTCGAGTGTCAAATCCAATGCCATTTTTACCTCCTTTTAGGAATGCTAAAAAAGTGAATAATATGATTAGAAATAACTGTAATGTACTTGTTGAAAATGTTTGATTTGTTTGATACTGCCGGAAATGTATTTTCATCCATAGGAGCAGAGGTGGATTAGAGCAAGAAGACGATCCCGTGCAGCATGGCCAGCAGCTGAGGAAAACATTCCAAAAACCTGTCACTTCATTTTAGCTTAGTTACTATTGTATTAGGACGCAGCCTGCCTGGTGGGTTTTCCCCGACTAGCGGGTTTTCCTCCAGGGTCGAGCGGCGAGTGAGGTGGTGTGTTTCTGTATTAAAAGATTACAGTCGCTCGGGGTGAATACCAGGCTGCCGTGTAGCGCGCAATGGAGCAATGTTATTCAACTCAAATTGTTTTTAACGTCCGTCTATTAATTTATAATTCGTCAAGCAAAATTTGCCACATTTCTGTGTCTATTTAATATTTCATTTATCTTTTAAAAGCTGCACTTAACTTATACTTGGTTTCTACTAACTACTTACAATCTTAAATATATTTTACATTTGTATATAATATTGCATGTCTTTGTATGCATCTGACATGTGGTTAGGCGGAAGAGCGGGCCTGATGGCCCGAGCCTCGCCATATCAATAAAGGCATTATTATTATTATTATTATTATTATTATTATTATTATTATTATTATTATTATTAAGTGCTGATATACTGTTTAAATATTGTGTAATAAAAATTTCAGGATTGATTAATTATCAAGCGGTAAGAATGAACAAAATACTGAAAAATAATGATGTCCCCTGAAATTTTAGAATTGAACAAGATAAGACTTTTAACCATCAGAAGAACAAAAACCACAGTCACTGCTGATACAAAAGGTATCGAGCCTGAATGACTTGAAGTCCATTCCCTACCAGATCACAGATCGAATCCCGCCTTGTCTCCGAGAGCATGCAGGCGCGGGACGAAACCCTAGAACAAAAGCCACCCGGAAAGCGCACGTCGCCCCAAGGGTCCACCCGCGTATTCGACACCCAGCGCGTAACCCAAGGCACTGTGACCTTGGGGGGTGGTTGCGGGCGGGGACGGCGACGGACGGGCAGGGCGGGGCGGGGCTGCGGAGGCGACGGCGGCGGCGAGGGGCCCGTGTATATAAGGTACCTCCGCCGCGATCCCGCATCAGCGTACGTCCTCGAGTCCCGCAAGAAGTCGCAGACGCCGCCACGCCCCCTCCGGTGCCAACATGAAGGTAAGCCCCGTTGGATCGGCCTGCGGTTCACACAGTCAACTTATTGCATCATCTGTCTTTAGAATTAAAAATGAATACAATCTCGCCGCGTTTGAAGAATGATCGTTTTCTGAAATTTCGCAGAGTTTGATTAAAACAGATTTTAACATTGAAACGCTATTGCGAGTTTTGGGAGAGATCAATATTTATTAAATAGATTAATTTGAATTAGAATAGTGGTAGTTCTTTACGTTCGTTTGATATTTTAGGAAAATTACAAACTTTTGGAATTTGAAGGTGTACGAGAATCGAATGCTAGTGGATAAGGCAGACTGTTTTCGCATTAGGGGTACTGCCCTATCGACGAAACATGTTCTGCAGTTGAAAGGTTCAACCAATTATAAATAAGGATCAGAGGTAAGGTCCAATGTAAACATGTAATTTTCGGTCGATTCAGAGTGGTGAAAGCGCACCTGTTACTCCTGCGGATGAAGTGAGACAAATTCGCTGTTTCGTGTCGCGTGTGTCTCAGAGGACGCAAATTATAGCCAAAGCGTGTCTCCAGGTGAATTAGAAAGTTACGTAATGAAATCTGATTTTATGTTTCAGTTTTTAAATTTTGAGAAAGGAAGTCTAACGATATTGGTTAAGTTTGAACGATAATTTATTGAGTTGAAATAAATTAATCATTCACGAGTAAAGTATGAGAATTTCATTACTGAGATCATAATCACGGAAATGTGTTTTAATTACTATATTCTGAGATTAATCTTTACATTCATCATTATTTTGCGAAATGAAGTAAGTGAACCACATTCATCCTTCATTACAACCTCATCATGTTGACACAGACATGGGCCTTAGGTATCACGCCCAGGAACGAATCAAACTTATGTAATTCACGCAATACTCTTTTTGGTATATTTCACACTCGTAGGGAGACTAGAGAAAAGACGAACCAAAAACGTACTTCTCTACCGGTTCAGATTTCTTGCAACAGAAAGAAACTATTGTTGACTGGGGAGCTGAATCGGGGAGAGAGTAATGTGCATCTAAATAGCTGCAACAGTGTCCCGAATGAGTAACTCTCATATACGATCATATCCAGTCTCTTCAGAAAACTATCGATACATTTCTGGAACTAATTCTTTAACAAATGCTGTACCTTATGATACACCATTTAATAATAATAATATAAAAATAATAATAATAATAATAATAATAATAATAGACAAAAAACCGTAACATTAGTAACACTCTTGAAAACGACCAGATGTATCTCGAAACGCCTCTTGTCGGAGATGCATCGCCAACTTGTTGGAGATACCCTCACTACATCACAAGGCGACTATCCAAGCATCTACGATGTATGTTATGCACATATATCAACTTGTGTTGCAGAGGAAAAATCATTTATCCTTCGATAATCGATGGTGAAATATTTGCGATTTCTTGTGAAAGGTTAGATGAGTATGTTATTCTTTAGACTTGCTACCTAAATATACCACAGTATATAGTTTGCAATTATATTGAATTCTCATATCGAGGATAAATATTAGGTACTCCAATGTCATACAACACAAAATCGAAATGTAAAAAAAGCATGACCTTGTTACAGTTTGTGTACAAACGGCAAGCAGAAGTGCATTTACATTTTTTTCACAAAGTTTTTCTCGACGAAAGTTTAACTTAAAATTTGATTTGCGTTAGGTTATTGTGTCCTTGTAGGTTTTTGGGGGGGAACAAAATGGACACGAAAGCGAATAGGCCAACGGACTCACAATCAAAGCCATTCAATGTTACATAAACTGTGGATTTCGTATATAAGATAGAATACCTTTACTTTTAAATAATGAAGGCAAATTGATGTAAATTGGAGATGAATTGTCAGATAATGCGCTAATCGTCATTATAGTAGCTAGTAATGGGTTTCATAGCTGCTATGAATGAGTTTTATCGAGATCGAAAACGAAGTTCATAAAAGCAAAATCTTTGCTTCCATTGAACTTACAGGTAAATTTGAGTTCGTGTAAATTGCAGAGAGGACATTGTGAAGGGACATATTCATTTTATGAAGACGATGCTGAAGATCAGAGGATTTGATCTGTACCAAAGACCACTTAATATTACAGAAATTTTGGCAGCCATCCTGATATAAGTGTAAAACTCGCGGACTTTTCTTTTTAAATGAAACTCACCAACAAAAATAGGTTGCTCAAGTCACTAAATGTCTGGGATGTTTGAGGTCCACACGAAACATTTTGTAAGTGAAGCCTGCGTTGTTAAACAACGAGTATCGTACTTGAATTGACACACCTGGAATTAATGGAATTTCTCATGTGAGTACATTTATGAGTGCAAGTTGAAACCCGTAGTTTGAGTTGCAATCGTTCATTACCATTAGTTTTCAATATTCCCATTAACTAATAGTTTTTTCTCGTCATGCACCACTTGCGTACTAGTTGTACGCACACCGCCGTCTCGGAAACCCTGGGATAGATAATAGAAATGCATTTACCCGCAGATACGCTCGACCTGGCTACACCTTGTCTTTCTCTGCAGAATCATTTATACTTCGTTCTGCGGTGCATCTGTTCCTGGCATTAAGTCAACCCATCCCAAGACCAAGAGTCTCGGGAATCTCAAAGTTTGCCTGTTGCATTATGTCACTGAAGCTTGTAGTTTTTCCGTATCATTAGGGATGGTTCTTGTGAGGGTATGGGAGTAGCTCTTCAGATGAGAGTTGAATTGAATTGAATTTGCATTATTTTACGTGGCGAGACTCAGGCCATGAGGCCTGCTCTTCCGTCTGACCACGCAAATTTCGTTACACTCCTTTCACCAATCATGGCAGAAAGAAGGTATTACTTGGGCGAAGAAAGAGGCGATTTGAATTTAGCTCAGAGGCGTCATTTAGGCTTGAGGATCTTTTACATGCAGTAAATCTACTAACATGGGACAGCCGGCTTTACTTCCCCTCCGAAGGAAGGCGTACGAAGGATTTTAAAGTGAGTGAAGGGGTAATTAATGTGGAAAGAAGGATCTTTCGTGGACATTGATACGTTATTTTCAGGCTTCGGTATCCTCCTGACATTAGTCACAGGAAACAACGCAAACAACCATTCCAAGCGACCTGCAGCGATCACCCGGCTAATTACTCGGTGTTGGAAATCGTGCTGTGTTGAAAGCCTCGAACCTTGCACTGGTTGAGTTTAGCTCACAACGAGCATTACCACTCATTCTTCAGCGACTCTGATCCGGAGGTCTTGAGGTTCGAGGTGAGACATTGGCGGATTTTCGACTCTAGCTGCCTAACTAGTTGGATTCAGCCGCTGTCTGGAGAACTGTAGCGGGCGGTTGCTCCAATAGGTAGTTTTACGTAGTTTCTCCGATCAATGTCAGGGGAATGCTGGAGTAGTACCCTCACAAGTGAGTCACGGACCTTTTAAAGTGGGTTTTCCAGAGGTCGATTGTAATACTGTAATTCTGTATGTCGGCGCATTGTTGACGCGCCAATTATTAATGTTCACATGAGACGGCACTGCCGTCCTTCATTTTTGCCTTGTATTTCGTAGTTCAGTATTATTTTTCCCGCAGCTGTTTGTGATCCTGCGCATCAGGAAAAACTCCTATTGTATAACATTTGTGTGAATAAATTGTAATGTTTGAGTTATTTGATTCTTATATCTCCAAGTATTGAGATCCTTTAAAGTTACGATCCTGTTTATTTTAGAACCTGGAGCGTCCTTTCGAAAAGTTTCGAATGTGACGACAGTCTTTTCGAATCCGATAGCTTAGAAGTTTTCTGTGTTAGCTTTGCATAAAAATTCATTAGGTGCAAGCATGGTCACCTCGCTATTTGCTTCGTAGCGAGGCCTTATTTAAAATTTGTGCTGTCTTGTACAGCTGGCGACCGTACTCAGTTATTTTTTCGTAAATTAAGAGGTCAGCCAAGTTTGAAATATAACACAAAATTGACGCGCGACCTTTCCTTCCTATTGCTTGTCCTATCCTCTTCCCTTCGATGGTCCACACTTCCGCGCATGTCGAGAGTTTCGAGCCTGTTCAGATTGGGGGAAGCTCCACTGTGGAGGGAAGATTCCTTGAGTGGGAAACCTCCCGCACGCTGACTGGTAGTTTGGCGCCGTATCTCAACTCACTATCCAGTGGGGAAGTACACTGCCACCTCCTGTGATGAAAACAATGACTTCTCTAACGAGACTCATCACCAAAGCAATTGGCGTGCCAGGAAGCATCAATCAATCGAACCTCGTCTAGGACCCCGTGTCTACGAAGATTCGGCTGTGGGCTTAAATCTACACACGCTATAGCAACCAGATTCGATCATGGCCTCAAAGCATAAATGTAGTTATTGTAAAAAAAATTCTTCAAACCTTAATATCTACATTACTCGCCAGCTGGGCTCCGAGGTGTGAAATCCGCGGCTTCAGATGCTGTTGAAATAATTAGTTAAGAGTTTGATTGGAGTCGTAGTAATATCTACAGATTTTACTAGTTTGTTCGGTTGATTATATTTAGTTTTCTGCCACGTCAACTGCTACGGTCATGAGCACAGTAAGTGGCGTGCACGCTATATCCTGGGACGTGGCGCTGTTGGGGATATGGGAGCTTTGGCTGCTGGTATTTATTTACATATGGGAGAAAGCGTGTGTAACGGGAGAAGAGAGTAAAGAGTGAGGATGCAAATATCGTCCGTGGGTTTGTTGAAGTGCTGCTGCGATATTCGCCTGGTATTCCTCGAAAAGAACTCGATAAACTCCCGATGAAAGCATCCAGCTAGAATTCTCCTTCTGAGAGTAGGTGAGATCTTCCCAGGTACGTAGCCAGTGTCGAAAGGCCCCACCGAGGGGACTCGGAACCCAAATACCTCCCAGTCAAAGACGTTGCGAACGCAACGCTGTCATTGGACCATCGAGACACAAGAAAGGTTAGCACTAGACCCCTCAGGTTCAGGCATTTATTTTATCTACAATAGGGAGCAAAAAGACATTTAGTTTTACCTAAATGTTTTCAAAGGAGCATTTATTCTGGCTAAAGTATGGGTTCAGTAAGGCATCTAAAAAATGAAAAATAGTATGTAAATGGAATTATTGTAAAACATAAATAATTAAAAAAACATGATACACATTTTTACTTAATTCTAAAATTTACATAAGAACTTACATTTGAGAAACGGTCTTTTCTTTGTAATCTTGATTCTCCATGGCCATCGGGTATGATGTCTAAGAATTTGTTTTACTCGCGACGCTGCCCCTTCGAAATCTATTGGGACTGCTTTCTCAATCGTGAAATGGCATTAGTGAAAACGGATCTATATTTTTTGCTCTTCACACCTGAGTAATCGCCAACACTGAGAAGAATATATCATAAACAGAGACCTCTGTTCCAAAAGGAATACTCATAAAAGGCATACACAAAAGTAGGGTGGGATTTCTCGTGCGCTAACAAAGCCTCCTTGTCATAAATGAAAACTAGTGGTGCTAAAACAGTACGTACATTCACGCATACAAAATTACGCAAAATGTACTCAAAGTTTTGAAAAATTGTACATGACCTTATTTCATAATCTATCTTCAAGGAATATATTTAATTAAGGAAACAATCTTTATCTTTAATATTTTAGTTGTAGGAAGACACCGAAAAAATTTAAAATTTTTGCAATTTGTTCAGACGTTTTTAAAAAACGAGACCTAAATTATTCTTCTTCCCACTACTTGTACTACTTCCTTCACACTATTCAGCAACAAATTTTAAAGAAAAACGGTGAAGCGATTTTTTTTTAAATTTTGAAAAAGTCCCAGGTTCTCCATATAAAATACCCTCCAAAATTAATATATAAATTTCAAATTGAAGTGCGATCTTAGTGAGTATGCCGGAAATTAAACTAATGCCAGGTGTCGTTGATTAACCCCAGTTCCAAAGGCATTTTCGCCCAATGCGCCATAACTTTCTTTCAAGACGTTGGCAACACTGTTGTTGACATCTTTAAGTGAAGAAGTGAAGTTCATTTGAACAAAAAAGTGAATCTCGCAGCATATTTCATTTTAAGTACATTATCTTACATAAGGCCTATTATCTTATTTTTAAAAATAAATTTGCGAAAACCTAAGATCAGTATTGCTTATACGCACCAAGGGAGTTGTAAGGGTTCTAATGATCGAGTAGCCACAAAAGCCCGAGCACCTTCGATCCGAGGGTTTTTTGTCGCACGAGGTCATTAGAACCAGTTAACGCCTGCGTCACATACATTATTTTATGTTTTGCCTCATTTTAATTATTCATATTTACTAATTTACTAATCAAATAGTTTTAACTTGACTCAGTTTGTCTTTTCTTATTTCCCTTCTATAATTCCGTCATAATTCCCTCCGTAAGCGAACAAATTCAACTGTTTTCATACTTCACTCGTCACTACGATCCTCTGGATCCAGGTAACTTATGCAGTGGGTATCGATCTCCGTATCGAAGTCAATAACAAACAATAACGTATCAGTAAAAAATTAAGGCATTTTGCCAGACTTCTGAGCTCTAGTAGTCACCCAGCCATCAAAGCCGGCCTTCTTCTTTAGTTCCAACCACTCCGTTAGTTCGAGTGCAACCCCTCGGCGAGCTCTGGTGAGAGAGAGAGAAAGAGAGAGAGTGAGAGAGAGAGATAGAGAGAGATAGAGAGAGATAGAGAGAGATAGAGAGAGATGGAGAGAGATGGAGAGAGATGGAGAGAGATGGAGAGATATATATAGAGAGAGATAGAGAGAGATAGAGAGAGATGGAGAGAGATGGAGAGATATATATAGAGAGAGATAGAGAGAGAGATAGAGAGATAGAGAGAGATAGAGAGAGATGGAGAGAGATGGAGAGATAGATATATATATATATATAGAGAGAGAGAGGGGGGGCACCCGGATGCGGTGCTGGCAGCGCTAGGATCCGCCGAATCGCTCATTGCGCGGCGTTATCCTTCGGCGACACGCGCGCGCACGCGCTCTTTGCATAATCGGGCGACATTCCGGCTGGGCCAAGGCCGCCCCGCCCCACCCCACTCCCACCCCACTCCCACGCATCGCTCCCGCTTGCACCAGACGTGTCCACCACGACAGCCGCCGGCCCACACGCGCCTTCCCGTGTTCATTGTCTGCCCACGAGATGTACACTCATATATTTTTACTCCATGTTTGGTATTTTCTTGACGGGTGGTTGGTTGTATTGTGCTTTGTTTCTCTTGGTGAATGACGTCTGTTTCCATTCACGAAGCAGTCCTAGAACGTGAGTTGTAACAAATCTACATTGAATAACAAAAAAGAGAAATGTCTTGGAATTACAATACAATCTACATTTCAAAACAAACTTTTACGCTATTTTTAACAACTTACTAAAAAATGAACTTAGTAAAATGTTTTTAAAATATTATCCTGAAGGCAATTCTGTCAGAAATGTAACATACATTTAATGTGCATATTAAAAAATTGTTCACTTAAGTTTTGTAAGAAAAACAAACAAGTTGATGGGGACCGCTATGGGCATAACAACCACTATAGCGTAACAGTGTAGAGGTAGGGGTAAGTACTCCAGAATATAAGATGTTCGAGAGTTAAACTGAAGGCAGGAGGCGTCGCTGTAAGCCTTAGAGAGTTAACCGCAGTTAAAAGCCTAATGACGGTAATGAATTTAGAAAGTATAATATGATGTGGTATAATATTTAAAAATATCACATCTATCTATTTCTTTTCCAGTAAATTTGTCAAAAGTATTAAACTAACAAATAGTTTTAGAGAAATATTTTTAGAAAACTCCGAGTAGCTTAAGAAGGGCTATTTCATGGATATAATTGCGGTTGAGGGATATTGTGTGATGTTGGTAAAAAATAGGTTCTTGCAATTCAATTTATTTGTTAATGGAAGAAGGTACGATTAGAAGTGAGCTAATGTATCAAGGAGACAAAGCAAAAACCTCTCCTTTGTAATTTCTTCTAGACCCTGTGGGGGCAGACACCATTAATTACCAATATGACTATTAAAATATTTCATTCTTCGATTAAAAAAAACGTGGATAATGCTGCATCAAAATAAGTACAACAGACGCACGGCATACACTAAATAAACAAAAGGCCATTATTCACCACGACGCGACAGCGCCTTTCAAGGCGGTCGCAGAGACTCGTACGCGCGAGGAAGCGACGAACCCATTATGCGCGCAAGCGACTCCGCCCATCCCCGTCCACAGAAGAGCTCTCCATTAGCATACGAAGCACGGGAGCGGATCGTGAAGAATCTGTATCTAGACTGGGAATCAGGCAGCGGTCTTCGTTCGCGGTCCGGACAAAGCGAGTCGTGTGTCAAAGTCAAGAGCGCTCCGTTGGGAGGGCGGACACTGCCGGAGGCGACGGCGACGGCGGCGGCGGCGGCGTCGCGGCGGCGGCGGCGGCGGCGGCGTCGTCGCGGCGACCGGTCGTCCTTGCTTCGCGGCGAGGGCCGCCGCAGCGGGAGGACACGTCGATACCGCGACCGCCTCCGTCTAGAGGCCGTGAGGGATGGCGCAGGGCATCAACACATGCCTCTGTCCGGGAGGTCCTATGTTCGAGTCCCGACGGTGGCAGGGTTTTCGGCACTAGCTCGTAGGCTAGGTCGAATTCAATCGCTGTCTGGAGGAGAATTGTAGCTGTTGGCTACTCAGACCGGTAGTTTTCCGTGGTTTCACCGAGCACCACCAGCCGAATGCTAGAGCAGTATCCTACCAAAAGGGCCAAGGACCGCGCGAGATATTTCATTCCACTTCCTTGTCGTGTCGTCACCCCTCATTTACACTAACATGCACAACATTACCACGTATTTCGGGAGACCGATCGGGAGGTTAGAGCTTGTCCCGGATGGGGCGGTGCCCCGCTGGTGGGAGAGTCCTGGGTAGGGGGAAACCCCGCTAGCAGACGGTAGGTCGGTGCCGGTTCTTGCCATCCAGCGGGAAAGATAACTGCCTCCTCCCGAGGAGAAAACATGCAGTACACTTACGGGACTACATACCTCAGCAGTTAACGCGTCCAGAATCACTAACAATCAATCCGACTGATACAGAGAGTAGCGCATTCCTCTGCGCCACCGGTTCCGCCATTTTATGTCCAGTTGAACTAAGCGGTAGTGTAAGTAAGCGGTAATGCGGGAACTACCAATCTAGCCAAAAGCAATGCAACTCTCCACAATGCCTTCATTTGTTGTCATTTCTCCTTGACTACTGAAGGATATTAAATGGCAGCGGCCGTTGAGGTCGCGCTGTGCTCTGCACGTGGGGCCCCCAGCTCCGTCAGCGGAATGCCGCCCTCTGTCGAGGGCCGGCGCCGCGAATGCAGATGCGCTGTTGCCACCGCATCGCGCTCGTGGTTATCGTGTGCGTCGAGAAGGTTCCACTGGCGACCGTCAGCCTCAAGAGCTGCGCTTGTCCTATCTTTTCTCGTCATCAACTCCCTGTCTCTCGGATGCTGCACATTTTCTGCTAGCACACCATCTTCGTACACACACAACCCTCATAATCGTTTCTCTTTCCCTTCCTCTTTTTATGTCTTCTCGGTTACACGATTCATGTTTTTCCCTTCATATTTCTCCCCCGTACACGCCCGTATACATATCTTTCACTTGTGTCTTCATTAACTTTTTAACTCTTTGTAATATTCCATTATTAATTTTACGAGTTTCATTTTGTCTATAGCTTTTTCGAAGTTACAAGCTTCCTTATTGAGTTCTACAGTATCACGTTATTTCTGAATTCACCCTCAGTATACGCATTTCACTCAGCCCTAATGCGTTTTCCGCATGTCATCATTTTTATCAATGAAAGTCTCTTTCATTCAGGCTTGAAAACACAATAAGACCTTCCCATAACTTGCGAGATTATACTCATAGTCATCGAAAAGAGAAGCATTTGAACCAAGTGTAAAAAGTAAAAAATCATCTCGTTCCTGAGTTTGATGTGTAGCAATTCTCAAAAAGAATTTTGAAATGGTCTTTTGTATCTGAACAGTAAAATTAGCTTTGCTTTTTACCAAATATACATTATTACTGCTCATTGGTGCCATATACGAGTAACACAGTATTAATATATAGGCAGTTTAGAAACTACCGAGTGTTGAAAATGTCCTTATTATTGAGTAAATTTTACGGATGAGATTCACAAATCCGTCTCGTTGTTATTGTATGTTAATATGCTGGGTACATTAATTATCTTCCTTAAAATTCAAATTCTTCATTGCTAGTAATCGTTTCAACTCACTGAAAGTGATTGTCAGCATGATATGCTCCGAAGAAAAATAATATTACAATTAGAGTTTTAACGAAGATTTTAAAGAGAATAGATTTAAATCCATTATTTAAATTTCTATTACATACGCTTTATTTTTGTTATTTACGCTTCACTAGAGCTCTTCACTGTTTAGTTCAATTCGAGAAATATTCTTGTAGTTAGTTCTAATAAGCAATTCTTCCCTCCTGCAGGTCGCCCTCGCTTTCGTTTTCTGCCTGGCCGCCGCCGTCAGCGCTGGCGTCATCGCGCCCGCCACCACGCTGGTGCGCACCCCCAGCCTGGCTCGCCGTCCCAGGCCGGGCAGCCCGTCGGCGTCTCCTACCCCCCCCGGCATCTCGTCTCCGGCTGTCCTCGCCGCCGGTCCCGCCCCCGCCCCCGCCGTCTTCGCCGGCCCCGCCCCCGCGGTCCTCGCAGGTCCCGTCGCCGGCCCCGCCTTCCTTCCCAGCCTCATCTCCGGCTACCCCGCCTGATACACCGTCTGCTAAGATTCACCTCCCCCCCCCCCCCCCGGCCCCCCGCCGACCCGCCAACGGGGATTCCGTCTCCGTTGAGTCCGCTTAAGACCTAGCGCTCTTGCCTTTCCGACCTTTTAGATTCTAGTAATGAATGTTCTCATTCGTACTTCAATAAATTTTATTTTCTAAAATCGTGTGCTTTTCTATACACCGTCTGCTAAGATTCACCTAAAACCCTTTACCTACATCTCCTACAGAAAAGATATATTTCATTTCCAGTTAAGGATGCACACAATAACGGTTCCAAAATTGGGCTTCATACCAAGTACACATATACGAATTCCTCAGTCCGAAGGTTCAGAAAAAATGAAACACAACATAGCCCACACTCAGAGTATCCGATTGCCATTATTCAAGATGGAATTTGAAGCCTCTAGCCTCAGTTCGGATCAGTAACTGTTCTAGTAACTTCAGGATTTTATATTAAATATTCTGTTATTCTTTGACGTAGGAGATATAAGATGCAATTCAACAAAATAGATAATTTGCTTTGTTATGAAACACAAAAATATAACAGATTTTAAGGATTCTGAAAGTTCCTTTAAAAACAACATTTCTGGTAATAATAATTTTGGTAATATCTCTTTCATAATAAGCAATTGGTACATCACAAATGACTTGTCTCCAGAACCCTTCCGCTGAGAGAAAGTTAGGCAACCCCAGCTTCCACATTCCAACACGACATGCGCCACTAGCGCTTGCAGTAGCAATTCCAGTTCCGACGTGCCCCGCCTTCCACGTGAGCTACAACCGCAACATAAGCAGAAACGCTCGCAAAGCACGAGTAACAATCACTGGACAGCGCCAGCACAATGCACTGCCTCATCGGATCGCGGTTGGCGGTCGCGAGTTACAACTCGCGCAGCCCGTTAGAAGCAACGATCCGACTGCAAGAACACGTCCAACATCCATTACACGCTCAATACCCCAAACACAACGCTCGCGTATTTCAGTCGACCCTCGGGGTTTATATCTCAGGCGGCGTTTCCTCATTAAGCTGCGTAACAACCTGCAAGGCGCACGCTCGCCTGGAAAGTGGGACAGGCGAGACTTTCCTTTACTCCGTGACCGTGCAAGGTGAGGCATTCTCCCACAACAACACAGAAAACGAGTCTAATTTATCCTCCAAAACGCGTGTGCGGCTGATCTGAAATCAAATAGGACGGGGAGAAAACAGTGTGTCGTGTAATGAGACAACAGTTTCACACAGTTATCGGTTTTATTGCGAATTCTGTATATACAAACATACGCACATTCTCTCTCTCTCTCCCTCTCTGCGCTCCGCTTGCGTCAGGCGGTCTGGAGGGCCGCTGTGGCGGCCTTCGCGGTCGGAGAGAGACAAGCAACAGCCGGGCAGCGAGAGGAAGAGAGAGAGAGCAGCGGGCGGAGGAAGAACGCACGAGTGGCGAAGGGCTAATCACCCTCTGGGGCGTTTTTTATCAAGCTTTTTAAACAACGCAACGAGTACATCAACGTTGACAAAATTATACTTCTCCCATACGTGCGTTTCATAACTAAGTAATGACTTGAGGATTTTTTTCGGGTAGGCGGCAGTTTGCAAGGCGATCCCCAGAGGCGAAGATTTAGGAATGCCACTGTGTCTCTGGGAGAGGAAGAGGTAGCAGGACTATGCGGGGCGGCCAATACCCGAGGGCATACAGGAAGTGCAGACGACAGTAATGAACCTCTTGGAAATAATATCTTTTTGATAATGTCACACGACGCCTACATGCAAAAAGTGAGCTGGAAGAAAAAACAATTAAGTCATTCAGGTAGTGGTAAGATAAACCCATTTAGCTCGGTGACCAAAATGAATATAACTAACATAGAGAAATATCAACGTTAAAATAATTATTTTAATGTGAAAAAAAGTTATAATACGACGTACAAGAAATTACATACGTAAAACATTCGTGATGAAAGTGGGGAATACATAAAACATGCTTAAAAATGGTTTAAACATGACAAAAGTTTAAACACGATGTATATATGTTTATTACATATTATATTAAATTAACTCGATTTATGATGATAACTTTTCATTGACTTTTTCGTCGGCCTTTCCTCCTGCACCTCTCATTTATGCAAAGAAAAACATAACAAAGCAGATAAAACACCAAAGAAGTGAAAACATTGAAATAAGAGAAAGAGCAAAGAACTATCTACATCTGTCACCAAACATTTCGCTTCGTCAAGGGACGTGCTTCCGCTCCAGCAGATGGCGAGCGATTTTGCCCCTGTTGTTTTTGAACAACCAATGGAACCAGACAGGGCAATGCTGATTCAGAAGAGGAAGAGAGAACGAATTTCACAAAACACATAATAACCAAAAAGTTATCCAACGTTTGCATGTCAAGATTTCTAGAATATTCTTACTGACAGATAATTACAAGTTGAGACGAAGTGTACGATTGCAAAAAATGATTTCTTGTTGCGAAAACATGGAGATTTTAAGTATAAATTACTTGCAGTTATAGTGGCAAATTAAGCAGGATTGGTAAGCAGAAACGTTGTTTACCATTTCTTTTGCGGCGACTGACTTCATAAGAGTAGTATTCAGGTCATTTCTTGGCTTATTGGTTCAAACTACGGAATGCAAATTATAAACGTCCACAGACCGGCTACAAAGTTGTTCCGAGTGCCAACAAGTGTCGCTCGGGGTGTGTCAGTCAACGCCGACAGGATGCAAGAGAAAGGATCATGACCCGACAAAATAATTATTTGATTAGTGACTAGAGTACGTTGTTACGTATTACATTCGCGCTTAACGGAGGTTTCATCACTTATTGGCAGCCTTGAAGGTTTAACAACGCGGAGAGTTAATATATTTTTAAATGCAGTCAAAACAGAGAAAGAGTTGCTAAAACAATATGGCAACTTCGAAACTTCACGGATTGTACTCTTTCTAACTCGAAAGAAACTTTGGTAACCTCAGTCAACATATTTTGGTGTTAAAACGTAAGCGAGTATAAACAGATGTTTGACTTATGCGTCAAGACTTTTTAACGATAGCTTAGATTACGAAATCAAAATATCGACACGATCTCAATTTGCATTATGTGGCATAAGTTGGACATTAAACCTAATAATACGATTTAAAACTAGATTTGCACTAAAGAATTAATGCTGTAATGAACAAGTAGATGACATAATTCTTGAAACAATTATTGACAATTATAAGTAGATTCTTAAAGGTCGTGCAGTTGACACACAATTTTAAGAAAGAATACATAAATAATACATCACCAACTGCATGGATAACAAGAACAATTATCTGGGTTTAGGCATAACTTTTTTTTTGCTGACGTCTTTACGAAAATTCTAACTTGAAGGATGGACATATCATTCTACTGGATTTTTCTACCCTAGCTGCAGAGAGATATTTCTAATTTATTCTAAAAAGGCAAAAAGTGTCACTTCGGTGTTTAAAAATCTGTAAGAGTTCTTTAATAATTTGAAAGAACATTTAATTTAGAAGCAGATTTTTATCAAATAATGCTCAACTGATAACATGAATCAATAAAACAAACAGGATCGGAAGTAAACAGTGTGGAACGCTTCAGATTTGGCATCGCGCCAAAGTTCTCCCTTCCTTGGGGCAGATCCCGGACAGGGTGTGCGGGCGGCGCCATCTGCAGGAGAGCACGAGCGCGAACGGCGCGCGAATGCCTCATAATGCCCGATCCCAAAAGGCGCAAGCGCGGAGGGCGACGGCGGGGGCGGCGAGGGGGGCGAGGGGGGGCGGCGAGGGGGAGAGGGGGGCGAGGGGGCCGAGGGGGCCGAGGGGGCCGAGGGGGCCGAGGGGCGAGGGGCGAGGGGGTGAGGGGGTGAGGGGGCGGAGGGGCGAGGGGGCGAGGGGGCGAGGGGGGGCGGCGGGGCCGTCACGACGCCCGCCGGGGGGATTCCGAACGGCCCGGCGGGGAAACCCGGCCATCGACGCGACGCCCTTGGACGCAGCCGCCGCCGCCGCCGCCGCCGCCGCCGTCGCTGCAGCAGCTGCTGCTGTAGATCCGGGGCCACAGGTGGCTGCACAGAGCGGGCCACCCGCCCCCGGTGGCGAGGACGTGCAGACGGCTCGAGACCGACAGATGTCGCGCCGTTTTCACGAATCTAATTGCTTTTGTGTGACCACGAAATATTCGCTACGTAAGTTTGAGTTTATTTCAAGAAGAATCATGATACATTTTCCCCTGTTCGAACTAGAACCTACCTTAAGGCAAACTTCTGTGTTTTTTATTTGTTTCCAGAGTTGTTTCGTGGGTAACTTGGATTTTATTCTCTTGTGTCTGAGCTAATATTTTAACTTACTGGCAAACATTTGAGGGACTGTCTGCACCTTGAAAACCCATCTCGAAATGTCTCTGTGGTGTCAGGTGTCAATGAACAAGAGATGGATAAGAACGATTACGCTCTTTGTTCTGAGTATTATCACAGGCTGGTGTATCCGACTCTAAACACGTCGGTAACTGATTTAAGCGACAATTTAAAAAAAACTATGCATCAATAATATTAGAATTACAAAAGCATTTTAACACTATTTATAACAATTTTACGAGATATTTTGTACTGCCAGTGTTTCTAGACTTATGCGTATTACAACAACATGGTAACTAGTGGTACTTTTAAAAACTAACATCGAATCTGCCTCGTATGTATCAATCTCGAGCACTTCATCTGCACACCCCCACTTTGCAGGCGACATCGTCTCCGATGTTGAAACCTTACTATATATGGAGAGGATGTCGCCTGATTACGTTAGTACATAAACATGTCGTACATAATGTTCGACAGACGAAAATTCTCAAAATAAAGATGCAAAACCTTGCATTATCGCACTATTCTTTACAAACAACCTTTCTTTTCAGTTTAGTTTACTAGACGAACTACCTTGGTGGTATTCAATCACGTTCAATGACATGTAATCTCTCAAATGTTTTCTTGAGCTTTGGTTCTTCTTAGGATTGCTTCATAATGAATCACGGATCCTTGATACATTTTCCACAGTAAAAAGATGTAAACGAACACTAAACGAAATTTTGCGCTCTACGAGTTTGCAATTTCGGAGAGGCCACCAGGCGGTCCCTGCATTGAAGGACCTGGCAAGGACCACCAGTGCAGTCTAAACGACAGTCCGTCGACGGCAGCTCAGGCCTCGACGCTGACGGCGTCCTTGTCGGGCTCGTCCTTGGCGCCTGGGGGCAGCGCGCGGCCCGAGGGGTCGGTGGCGGGGGCGGGGCCGGGGCCGGGGGCGGGGCCGGGGGCGGGCGCCGGCGGCAGGAGCGGGTGGAACAGCACCAGCGACGACAGTGGGTGCGGCGCCAGCGAGTAGGGCAGCAGCGACGGGTAGTAGCTGTAGTAAGGGCTGTACAGCGGCAGCAGCGTGGGCGACAGCGGGGCCGCGGCCTCCTTCTCCTGCGGCACAACAACATTCAAGCGTTATTCCGTGTTCCCACTGCTATGGCCATTAGTTAGTTAGTTAATGCCTTATTTTACGTGGCAAGACTCGGGCCATCAGGCCCGTTCTTCCGTCTAACCAGGCAAATTTCGGTACGCTCCTTTCAGCACCTAGCGGAGAAAGGAGGTACTATCTTGGGCGACGAAAGGATCTCAATTTTGTTCAGAGGCTTCTTTTAGGCTTGAGCATCTTTTACATGCAGTAAATCTACTAACACGGGACAGCCGGCTTTACTTCCCCTTCGAAGGAAGGCGTACGAGAGATTTTTTCACCCTTAAAAATCCACGGCTTCGATCGGGTTTGAACCCGCAAACTCGGGTACGCTGACCGTTATACCACCGAATCCGCCATTAGTCCCGTACGTGTTTCTTTCCCCTCTAGACGGTGAGATCTGGGGGCGATCTACACGTCATCGAGCTGTGGTTTCTCCGGCCACTTCTCTCCCACCATCGGGGCAACGCTCCAGCTGGGACTATCCTGATTAATCTCCAGACATGTGTGATAAACGAGTGCATGTAAGTGTGTGTGAGTGAGTAAGGGGTGAGGATAGGTCAAGGAAGAGGAGAGGAGGATCGCACGCGATTTATTTATTTATTTATTTATTTTTACGTAAAAAAAATAAGCAATAACTTAAATTTTGAATTTTGAAAGGGAGAAAAAAACAAAAACTCCCATGTAGTAAAATCTATTTTCAAGGATAAATAAGCAATAAATTTTGAATTTTGAATTTTGAAAAGGAGAAAAAAAACAAAAGAAAACTCCCATCTAATAAAATCTATTTTCAAGGATAAATAAGCAATAAATTTTGAATTTTGAAATTGATTTGAATTTTGATTGATTTGATTGAATTTTGATTGATTTGATTGAATTTTGATTGAATTTTGAATTTTTATTTTGATTGCTTCATGGCCCGTTACGCTGTTATAGTAACAGTGTAAGTTGAGATATGTAACTTCCATGTCCTACGTGAAGGTAAACGCATGTTTTATTTTCATGAGGGGAAATTAATTTCAACCTAAACTTTCAATGCTGATCTACGTCCGTTACCGGTTAAATCGCAGAGGCATTATAAACCCCTTTGTATCTTAGCGACTAATAAATACGACGTCGATACAATCAATAGCTATTGCGAAAGTTATAGTTAAAGAAAGGGGTAATGCTAAACGTACCCTGTAAATATTACTCCATCACATTTACATATCTCAGGTTGCATATCTAAATAGCATTTCACTTTTGAGGACCAGCCGCATTCCACGTGAGGCACATCAAGCTGCACCCGCGCGAGTTGCTTGCCCGCCAGGCGCTCCCCGACTGCGCTCTCACCCCCTCCGAATCCAAAAGGGGCGGAAAATACTGGCTCCACACAAAAATATCTTTGCCACATATGATAGATAGATAGATAGATAGATAGATAGATAGATAGATAGATAGATAGATTTATTAAAGTTCGCTTTGAGCTAATGCTCGGTGGCAAACATTATTACAATTAGATATACAATTACAAAACTATTACGAATATTTACAAATATAATTACAATTAGAATTAGAGATTAATATCCTAGTTATAATTAATTTTGAGCTATCAATATGTTGACTTGAGCTTTTCTAACACTTCACTCCACTTCACTTCACTTCACTTCACTTCATTGTTCTATCAAACAATCGAGATTTCAATTATGTTTATATTTGTTTGCTAATTATTACTATTTCCTAATTATTGTGTTTTTAAATTCTGACTTGTATAAACATTTTGCCAACAGGAAGGAATATGTTTAATGAGAATTATTTACTTACTTTCGTTTTATGTTATGCTGCATTAAATCATTCGGTTATTTGTTGTATACAGCAATAAAATTAAGTAACTTAACGTCTTTGTAAATTAACAATTCTCACTTATGGGCGGAGAGATAACAGGCAAGAATCTTTTAAAATTCTTCTGAACTAGGAAGTTCTGCAATTATTGCAATCTTGAAGTAAACACGATAACAAAATCAAGGTACTTTCGATTTGATACAAATTGCAGTCATACGCTGTGTCAAGAGAAACAAGTTTCAAAATAATTTATTGCTTAAATAGTATATCTGGGTGCGACAACAGCAACAATCCCGTAAGTGAAGTGCATGCTTTATAGCGGACGGTTCCCCTGCTAGATGTTGAGATCCGGCGCCGACCTACACCTGGGATAGCAGGGTTTTCTTCTACTAGGTGTCTCCCACCTGTGGGGCACCGCCCCAGCCGACACGAGATCTAAGCGCCTGACATGTGTGGTAGTGTAGCGCACACATGTGTAATACATAGTGTGTGCATGCAAGTACGGGCTGAGGAGAGGTCAAGGAAGAAGGAGGAATGGTCGCGTGGCCCGTTTGTTGGGGTACTACTCCGGCATTCGCCGATCGGAGAAACCACGGACAACTACCGATCAGAACAGCCGGCTGCAAGAATTCTCCTCCAGACAGCGGCTGAATTCGACCTAGCTACGTAGCTACAGCCAACAATTCTGCCACCTGAGGGCTAGGTATAGAACCTAGGTCCTCCCGGTCAGAGGCACTGCAGCGACATCAGTTGATGCAATGCGTCACTTAAGCCGGTCTCAAAATAACTGAATCATATGTTATGGGGCAGTGTGATCAAACAGAAAAATAGTGGAAATCCACCAAAATTTGACTGCGAAAAGAAACTCACCGAGACGTTTTTGCAAACCCAAGAATTTTAATATTTTTCTTGCCTTCACAATTGTTCTGGCAGCGTGACTGCTCAATCTTATTGTAGGCAAAAATTCTGTAGTAAAGGTTCATATGGACTCAAATACTTGATATTTAAGAAAGTAAACACCTCATCGTAAATAAGATATCCAATTTCTGTTTTAATGTGCATGAATGTACAGTCATGGCTTTTGTACTACTACTCGTATAAATTTTACTTCCACACAGGCACCTTTACATATTTACACACACGCAGACTTGCCTGCGCCATGTAGCGAAACTACGATCGATTGTAATTGGCAGAACAAAGTAATGAACAAATGAGAGGAGATATGGGTTCATTCTATTATAAGATTTTATAAAAATTTAGTGTTTGTATCATAAAATCGGTGAAAAAAATGCAGGCTACAAGAGTCTGTGTAACATATCAAGGGGAAATATCAATTGATTTCTAAATGAAAATCCTTATTGTTTGAAATATAAAATTTGGCATTGTCAATAGTCTGAAGTCAGGTCAACAATCAGAAACGACTGTGCAGTTGCAAACATTTTAAGTAAATAATGGGCAACAATGTACAATGAAAACATACAGTAATTGTTACGATTGATGCTAATGTGTGAAATCAAAAATGATGTGAATGCATTTCTGTTATTGAAGGAAAGATATGATCAAAGAGACTATTCGAGTGAGGCCCAACTGTAGAAAGTTATTGACGTTTAACGGCAATATGGAGGAAAGGTACGTGAACAATTTACATGATGGCGATGGAGGTAAGGAATTGTTGAAACTGGGATGACATAGACTATCACAGACATATGACAGAGTTGTTATAATTTATGTTTGAGAGTATAATTATATGCTTAGAATATATCATGAGCGAGACATATACTAAATGAGGTAGAATCACAAATATGTAATTCACGAACTCCTCCTACAACTTTCTTCCGGATTACATTGTAAAGTTAGAGGATTTTAGTTTTTAATCAACATATTTTAATATGCATTAGCAATTATGTATGGACGCACTTACACGGAGTTTTTAAATTATTCCGCATCAATTAGAAGTAAGTCGCTAAGAACGCTTTACTTTTGAATACACAGAAGACCAGTTTTAGTAGTTTTTACAGTTGATTAATTTACACTTGATAGCTTGTAATATTTTTCGGGTAAAACCAAGGCATCAGAAACCGGTTTTCTAGAATATAAATAATGTAGAATACCAAGTCCTTCCGCATTTTTCTGTCTTGAGCTAAATAAATTATTTTTGAGTAAAGAAACGGAATAGAAGGAAACATTTTTTTCTCGATTTTTAATTTACTAACAGTATATATGAAATTTAACTTTAAGAATACTTACAGAAGAGTGAAACCATTGTCCTCTGTGCAAATTTTCATAGAAAAAATAGAAATCGTTTTTGAGAAAATGTCGTTCGAATATTTCTGAAAATATGCAAATTTGAGCTCATTTCGAAAACTTCATAAGAAATAATTTATCATCATATGTGGTCCTAAATGAAATAATGTATAATAACACCGTAATGTAAATATTAAAAACCAGAGAGTTGCATAACATTTTGTATTTTTAAAATAATTAAAAGAATACATGAGAATGACGTTTATTTCAAATTATTCAGTGCATTTAGCATTATTCAAACAAAAAGTTTAAAGAAAAAGATTGGTGCCGTTTTTGAGAAAATCTTGTGGTTTTTTAATATTAGGTACTCAAAACCGGGCGAAAACTACCAATAAAAAAAATACAACCTGCAAAATTAAGTAAAAGATATAAATCAGAAATGTTCTTATACATACATTTTGTGTCTGCAAATATTTACATTAAGGTAATGCTGATGAGATGTAATTAAATGGTGAAATAAATGAAGTCATTTTGTTTTAACTTACTAGGTTTTTCTCAGATAGCCGAGTTTCGACAGCTTTGCCCTCATAATCAGTCTATATAAAATAAATAAAATGCATAATAAAATTGTATAATCTTATTTTGCATTTTATGTAATAGACTATTAGTAGTATATTATTTATAGACTGATAGAGACGGGAAAGCGGTCCAGTAATTGATTGATTAATTGTTATTGATTCCGGGCGCGTCAAAAGCTAAAGTCGTTGGTCTCGTAAGTGTAGTGCATGTTTCTTCTCGGGAGATGGCTGTGATCTACCGCCAGTGGATAGCGAGATCCGGCGCCGACCTACCGTTGGCTAACGGGGTTTCCCCCTAAACACGACTCTCCCATCAGCGGGGCACCGCCCCAGCCCCAACAAGTTCTAAGCTCCCGACCGGTCTTCTGGAATATGTGGTAGTGTAGTGCATGTTAGTGTAAGTGTGTGTGTGTGTGTGTGCAAGGGGAGACGACAGGACAAGGAAGAGAAAGGAAAGATCGCGGACGGTCCGTGGCCCGTTTGTTAGGGTACTGCTCCGGCATTCGCCTGGTGTTGATCGGAGAAACCACGGAAAACTACTGATCAGAGCAGCCGGCCGCTAGAATTCTCCTCCAGACAGCGACTGAATTCGACCTAGCTGACAAGCCGGTGGCGAGGCCGTCGAAAGCCGAGTGTCTGGATAAATCTAGTAAGTTGAGTTTAGATTTATTGTTTATTCTGCAATTAAGTGTAGTAACTTGGTGGCAGAATATCTTGACCTTACATACATTAAACTTACATTCATTAACAAACAGAAAAAGAGTTTCAATGAGGCTACTCACCGCCGGTCCGCGCGCGGTGGCGTTGGCCGCGTCGGCGGGGGCGGAGAGCGGCGCGACGGGCGCCGGGCCGATGATGAGCGGCGCCGCCAGGGGGGCCGACACGGAGACGGCGCGGCTGGGCAGCAGGCGCTCGTCCGTGGTGATGAGCGCGTTGTACACGCGCGGCACCCGCAGCAGCCCGCGCGCGCGGGCGACAGCAGCGCCAGCGCGGCGCACAGCAGCAACAGCGCGCGGACCTGCGCACGCGCATTTGCCCGCTATAGAACGCCGCCCAACAGCTCTTCACTAGTAAATGATCTTGGCTGTCCAGGTGACGCCGCGTCGAAGGCTGTGTTGCCGACGTTTCGACCATCTCGTCGTGGTCTTCCTCAGGGCTGTTGTGCGCCTGAGGAAGACCACGATAAGATGGTCGAAACGTCGGCAACACAGCCGTTGCCACAGTGTTGCAACGTTTCGACCATCTTATCGTGGTCTTCCTGAGGGCTGGTGTGCGCCTGAGGAAGGCCACGATAAGATGGTCGAAGCGTCGGCAACACAGCCGTTGCCACAGTGTTGCCGACGTTTCGACCATCTTATCGTGGTCTTCCTCAGGGCTGTTGTGCGCCTGAGGAAGACCAAGAAAGATGGTCGAAACGTCGGCAACACAGCCGTTGCCTCAGTGTTGCCGACGTTTCGACCATTTTATCGTGGTCTTCCTCAGGGCTGTTGTGCGCCTGAGGAAGACCACGATAAGATGGTCGAAGCGTCGGCAACACAGCCTTCGACGCGGCGTCACCTGGACAGCCAAGATCATTCACATGACTCTGGCCGCGGAAGCCTACGACTTCAGGTCTTAACTAGGATTTGGGTCTGTGTCTGAAGGAACTGTACAATAGACTTCACCACATATAAGAATTTTTAGCGAAATATAAAATAGAATGTGCACAGTCTACCGACTTTTGCCGAAAGCAGCGAGACTGACGATGACGGCAAAGCCGTCGAAAGCCGGCTACCTCAATAAAACTAATATGTTGACGAAGATGACCTCTTTTATTTCTTCTCATAAGAACGTCAACAATACCACATCAGAATTCCCACAATTCAGTAACAGGCAGGTTTAGTACATTTAGTTGTAAACCAAAAGATAATGTCAGACCCGCAGAGTTAACAGGCTGGCTTGAGCACAGCGTATCACAAGTTTTAAACTCGATAGAACTGGTCTGCTGACGCGAATCTGTTGTTTTAATGGCGCCAGGGCTGTAAGCAGCAACGAGACGTACGCCAAGGGCTTGCCACTAGCTGTTAGACCAACAGCTAGGTTTGGACATAGCATATCGCCAATGCTTCAAATGCAATTTACCCGACGGAAAAGCTGCTATCTACAAAGGTACGTCATGGTAGTGGTTGACCGGCAACACATGAACATGTCGAAAATGCTCTATCCGTACTTGCTGAAAGGGTGTTGGGACTGTCACAGCACTTTATTGCTACTCAAGCGACTTCGACTGGCCATCAGCAATGACAGGCGGGATCAGACATAGCGCTTCGTTAATGTTTTAAACTTATGTTTACAAGACCACAAAATGTGTGTAGTTGTAAATGAAGCCAGTGATTAGCAGCAGTGGAAATGCATGTACACAAAGGCCAGTGTTAAACCCTACGCCGTTATCTGAAACTTCGGGGCCGTGGCAACAGTACTATGTTTGCAGCTGAAGCTGTAAATGAAGTGTCAGAGACCGGCAGAGTACTTTTACTACAAACCTACCACTGAAGAGTAAAGTTTAGGAAGATTAGAAAACAAGTGAAAAAAATAAAGTTTAGGTGAGGAATACAATGAAAATTGAAAAAAATATGTGACCATACCTTAAAACAAGAAGAAAGCTTTTTTTCTATCAACACATACTTTTTCAATCCATTAGAGATAATTGAGTACAATTTTAGCGCTTACGATTCTCATGTATTCTATATTTCATGTAAACGCGATGTTGGGACAATACTGATGCAACGTGACAGTGTGGCACTGTCATTAACATAAGATACGCAATACTCTCCATCTCTTTAGCCATTCTTCTACACTACTGTGTGGACAAAGTAGTAGAGCCACACGCATCAGTGAAACCAGAGATCTGATTTAATATGTGATCTGGGATATTCACCGGTATACGTATGAATGTTTATAATCAGGGCTCGGATTCTGATCTGCTAAAATTTCTTTGAGAAGAACTTATAAAATAACTTAAAAATAAGAGGTAAAGGATCTATAAAATTACTTAAAAATAAGGGGAAAATTACCTATCTTAAAAAAAAATAATGGCCTAACTCTTTAAAAAATTTTCAGAAATTTGTATGAAAATGTTTATTTATTCAATGAACTTTACAATTTTAAATAAAAATTATTTGTATAAAATTATATTTAACATAAAGTTTTTATTTTAGGAGGAAATGTAATCCTTTGCTCCGACTGACCAACCATCAGTTTTGAAACGTCGAGGAAGTTAGCGAAGATCCGTGTAATTTTGAGAGTTCAAAACAGAGCTCACTGCAGTAGTGAATTTCGTCGTGAACTGATGATACAATAAAAACTTTGTTTTAGTGTGTCATTGTAAATTCATGAAATATTCACTAACAAAAACATGAAAAAGAAATAAAATGCGTAAAAATACAAAATGATGTAAAGTTTAAAAAAGACCAAAAAATTGAAAGATGGCAAAAAATACAAAACATGACCGAATAACTATACATTTCCACCACCTGTATGTCGTGATAAACATTCATCTGGAATGCACCAATAAATTCTGATGACAGAATCCGAGATCAGAATCATCAGAATCCGAGCCCTGTTTATAGTACTCCGATCGTGGTTGCAAAACAATTTCACTTATTGTCTCTTGTTCACTCATTAACGTGTTCGTTGTGGAGAGATGTCGCTTCGGAGATGAAATAAGCGGTTACGCACGTGTCGCTTGCTTAGTTGGTGCAATAGGACTCACATTTAGCCTCGCGCGGGCCTTCAGCGGCTAATCTAGGAAGTGTGTCCGCGGATTCGAATACGAGTGGTCTCGTTTAACTGTGTGGCTCTGTTTCTCCATTACTTACGTGGATTCTGTCTGGGGTCTTTTTTGACACAATAGTATACAAGTATTTATTACACGGATGTTATTTGGATTAACTGAGAAAGTGATGATTTTTATTTTTATTTATTTAATAAGTAATCGTCTCTCCATCGCATCAAAGCCGCGGAAAAGAGACTATAATGTACATGATATTTATTTGCTTTATTTACTACATCGCACTATATAAAGAATAATGTTCTTTACAGAAAAGCAATGAAGGATATCCTCAAAACTACACTTAGGTGCATATCTTACCAGCATGAGAATGTTTGAAACAGAACCATCACAGCATAATAGACAAATACCCCAAATTATCACTCAGAAACCGCATCATAATACTACAAAACGAAAATGGACAAATTTTAAGAATTACTTTTGTAATTTAGATGTACAATGTGGCATTTCTGACCCCCGCATAAAAATTCAATTATTTCCAACAGAAAAATAACTTAATAACTGAAAAGTTTACAGCAAATAGCATATCTATAAGGAGAAGTTCATGGGCATAATTTTCAGTGTTTCAAAATATCATTTGCCCCTAGAGTCACAAAAGACCCCAAACAGAGTGTAAGGGTTAAGAGAACTCACTCTGTCGTAGTAGAGAGATTCCATCACTATGAAGCTATGTCTTTGTCATCATTATTTTCTTCAATATAACTTCACACCTCTATCGGCACTTTCTGCACAATTACAACGTAAGATTCTCACGTGTAAAGTTTTACATTCAGCATGTCAGGTTTGTAATGCGGGAGAAATGTAAAATATGTTTTTGTTTACATCATATATAAACATAATGCCCTTTTTTAATACACTCACTGCAGAACACACAAGACGATTTGCGTACCTTACTGCAATTAGTTCACGATACCGTATGCTCAAATTTTCTCCTGCAACCTCCTGCTCTCCTCTCTATAGTACAACTTTTCCTCTGTAGTATCTCTTTCGCACACAAGACGCTTCTTACGGTTCTATCCATACTTCTTGGTGTTTGTACGCACGTACTGACAGGAACAACAGAGGATGTTTTATTGGGAAGTCAGATTTCGATGTCACACTGCATAAGGATTCTTGAACACGAACGCCATAAATTTTCCTCTGATGGCTTGTTTTGAATGCATGAGTAGTAGAGTTTCATAAAAGATTTTTATTTATAGACGTCATTCATTTGTGAAAACTGTGTTACTGTCATCAGAGTAAAGAACTACTAATAAAAAGATTTGCTTATTTACAAATAACGGTTTAGGATTTTAAAAAACTTGTATACTATTTATATTTAAAAAATGTATTATGCCAATAGCCAATCATTGAAATGATAAAGGTGCTTTTCTAAATGCCAGCGAAAATAAAATGACCTATGAATCAAAGAAGTATTTCATAGCAACAAACATCGCAATTATAATTGTCTCACATTTTGTGGTTGCAACCGTAATACTTGCAGTACTAATATAGAAAATATTGCTCTCCCGATTTCAAAATCGTCCGAAGGCCTTTAAGGTTCTTTCACAGTCTTTCATGCACCTGGAGCGAAGAATGAATCACCTTCATCACGCAACTTGGCGTTTCGCTCAGTTGGCGCTCTCCCCGCGGCGTTAGTCACCGCCTCCTGCGCCGGAGGGCTCGGCCACTGCCCATCCCCCGGGGGAAATCGTGAAGGCACGTGAAGGGCGTAGCGATGAGCAGCAAATCGTGTTTCTCTGGGTACACGTGTGAGATAATCAAGTTTGTGGACATCAATTCTTCACTTGTGCACAGAATTGCATACAGTTATTGCAAGATGTTGAAGTAAAGATGTACATTTTTGGCCAAACGTCGTATGAGTTCTTGTAAACGCACATGCTTTCTTTATTTAAAAAGAGTTTCCATCCTATATTTCGAACAGGGCACATTGCCATTTGAAATATTTGACGCATGTTAATGGCTTTAATTACGATATGGAACCAGCACAATCATTCTTATTGTTCATAAATGATTCTTATTA
Organism: Teleogryllus oceanicus; assembly: GCA_964035755.1. NCBI lineage: Eukaryota > Metazoa > Arthropoda > Insecta > Orthoptera > Gryllidae > Teleogryllus > Teleogryllus oceanicus. The sequence goes on from CAXIVR010000012.1 coordinate 8,575,080, forward strand.
AACAAATATATTTTGTTTCACAGACATAATTTATTTGTACAAACAAACTCAATTCCTACAAAAGAGAATTCAAAAGAGCAATATTACATAAATATGCTTATTCAAGCGCATACATTAGTTTTTTTATTCCTTATGAAATTATCTAATAACAGGATTAAACTAAATATTTGTTTTTCTGTTTAAGGAACAAAGTCTGCGCCACAAATGCATTGTTATTTGTAACGTAAAGACTAGAATCTGTATCGCAATTATATAACTCACTGTCATCCTCTGTTTGCCTCTCGGAAACAATGAAATCGTGATGCATCCTCATCCAGTTCAGATAGCAGATAATTAGCCCCAGAATATTGTATCCTCATCTCATTACACATTACTTACGTCAACACTCGCGAACCTAACCAAGCGGATCGCAACTAATATCCCACGCAAAAGACACGCGAGCGCTCACGCACATTTATAAGGCGTGTCCTTGAGTACGTGGGCGCGAAAGTTCCTAATGTAAACTTGCCGATGCCCCCGGTTCCTGTCTTATTTCGTCTCGCTCCGTGGTCTCTTATGAAAGAGACAGCTAGGAAGGAAGGAGCGTCGCCGTGCAGTAAGAGAAATGGTTCACTGAAGTGCGACCCACCGGAACAAAACGCGGCGTCCAGTGACGTTATGTATTACTGCGCCTTTCTCATGTCATCATTTTGTAATGCTTGTTATATGAACTCTCGAAGATAAAAACGAGTGAAATTATTAACACGATAATAAAACAATTCATTTCTCATTATTATAACCTCAAAACATGATCAGATGACAATAGTAATTTACATTACAAGGCAAGAAATTAGATATTTCCATGAATAGGCGAGAGAGTTTCCGGACGAGGCCAATAAACAAAGTCTAGAAATCCTGTTGTATCGTGAAAGTCACTTTAGTCGAGTGATGTAAAATATATTTTTCGACACCTCAATTTAATGACAATTTTTCCTTGTGATACAAAAATGTAACTGACGATCACAGGAACATACAACGTATTTTTGGGAATTGGTAGTCTTTTTTTCTAACTGTTGTACTGTCAGTACTACTAGTAAGAAAGTACTTTCGGTTCTTACGTTTCCAGGCTGCTGTTGAGTCGCACTTTCATGTTCGAATACTGCACCATTTTCTAAACGGTCTCGATTAAAAAGAAATACTTATTACACATTAGTTGGCGATTAATGTAGAGAATTATTGTTCTACATCGTGCTCATCTAAATTTTACGCGGTAGAAACCAGAAATAATAAAGTTGAAAATTGTTATGAACATTGTTTCTCGTTTTCCCTCATATTTGAAGTTCGAAAATAATTACAACTGTTTCACCTCATGTAACTACTATGTATTAATTTCCAGAGCAACACATGTATCTCAAACACACTGTCATCATTCCAAAGATCGATTATATTATTTCATCTCCTCAAATCAGTTAATGCGTAATTTTTGTAATCTGCGCAGTGTTAAATAGAATGTATTAATCCTATAATCAATACCAAGGACTTATTGAAGTGGTAAGTGATAACTTTGCGTGAAAACAGCCGTAGTGCACAGAGTGCATTTTGCCTGTGAATCAGAGCAGTGCTTGAGGCGTTACCTTGGCATTTGTCCCACACACCCACGCTCAAACGGTCAATTAGACACGATAATTCAGCGCTTTTGTTCCGTATCAAGGTACACAAGCAAGAGTAACGGGTTAGCGTATCGAAAAGAACGAGCTTGAGTGATAGCTTTTCAGGAAGTTATTCTGCTGAGTAATGATTAATTTTCCGTTCATAAGAATTAGTTCTGCAATTGACAGTGTTACATAATTTTCTGGGATTGAGTTTAGATTTAATGATTGTTCTGCGTTTAAGATATTTTACGCACTTATTATTTTCCGTTCTTGGACTAATTTTTTTGAAATATACAAAATAATATTGTACTTCATGACTCCTAAAATCTTGAGCTAAGGAACTACTTAATTTCAATCTTGAGTCCGACGTTCCTTAACCTTCACTTCTGTTGGGGATTCACGCAAATATCTTTTTAATATTTCACCCATTTCTTCTTTCAATTACATAATAAAAGCGTTCATTATTGAATCCTTCGTGAAAAATAGTACGTGACATAAATCATTTGTAGATCTAATTATCTTCCTTTTTGGAAATTAAACTTTAACGATTTTCCTCTTCGAATGAGTAATTTGATACTTTGATTTAAATTCTTATTATGCCATAAGTATATTCGAATATTTAATCTCCAATACTTTTATGAACTAGCTTTTTTAACAATAAGAGTGATACATTTAATTGATTAAAACATGTTGAATATTCTTCCTGATCCGATATAGCGTGCCTGGGCATTTAGATTTACGTTAGATATTCGCTATTTTCCCTTACGGTCAAAATTACATGTTCTCAAGACCACGCCTTTCTTACAAAACATTACGACCCAGTGATCTTGAAAGTCTAGTTTTTGCAGAATCGTGAGCTTTGTGACACTATATAAATATATGCCTAGGTACCTGTGAATAGAACTAGAGAAAGTGAAAAGAACAAGAGAGTGTTTTCGTTCACCTTCAATAAAGGTTACAATTAAAATGCAAGGTAAAAGGATTTGAACCGGAAACACATCACGATCTCTGATCAAAAGTGTCAGCGATCAAGGAAACTTCTGTGGTCTCCTTTCTAGAAGCAATTTCTATTTCCACAAAATATAGCCCGATAGACGGAATAGTTTTGTATTAAAAAGAAATATTAAAAATTTAAAAAAAAAAATATATATATATATATATATATATATTATATGAGTTAGAAAATATGCAAGTATTATGAATGATTAATTTAAAAATAGATTTAATAAAATACAAAATATGATTTATCACCCATACACTTCTTGAAATTATTTGAACTAAATTCCAAATGTTAGAAGATACAGTTAATTGCTTTTTAATTAGGTTTGAAACATATCCAAAAAAACCTACAGGTCTTCTTGATACTACATGCTTTGTAAAAATATGCATTTACGCGTGAAGTATCGAAATTAAAATATTATCTTTTAATCACAAAATAAAATTTTAATGATATGTAATACAAATACACGAGGCTTGTGAGTACGGCGATTTTTTGTAAATTTGCTTTAACAATAACAATAAAATAAAAAAATTATTCATATGGACAATAAAAAAGAATCTATTTTATGGAAATACCTAGAATTATTTTATGATCACTTTAAATATTTTAATAATTCGATGTGAAAAAATCCATTGATATATATCAACATCTTCGAGATTTTAGTATCTCTCTAAGTATTCTCATGAAATTGTAATAGGGCGTGGCAACGACTAATCCTGAGGGCCGTACGTGGCGTTATGTTTGGGTCAGATTAGGAAAATTAAACACACACGACAAAACAAAACACGTTGCAAGCCGGCATCGAGGCGCGGGGCGGTTCCGCCCCCTCCCCCTGGTTCCCATCCGGTTGCGCCCGCCTCGGGGGCCTTGGCAGCGACCCACGTGCGGCGACGCGGCCACGCCCGGCCGAGCGGAGCACTGCGGAGACCCACCTTCAACATGGCGGCGGTGCGTGCGGACGCGGCGGCGGAGGCGGCGGCGGCAGCGGGACTGGCGCGGGCCGCTCGTGCGCCGCTTATAAGCCGTGCCCCGCCCGCCCGGCCGGCCGCCGGCCGGCCCTTCACCGCCCGCCCCGCCCCCGCCGGACCGCCCGGCACCACCGGCCTTCGCACGGGTACCACCCAGCCACCGCCGCCCGCCCGCCCGCCCGCCCGCCCCCGCGCACGGCCACCCTGGAGTCATGGCCGAGTGACCCGCGCAACAGCGGAGTCGCTCCTGGACTGGGAGACTTCAATGCGTGGGTCTGAGAGAAACCCCTCCTTAACACGCGCGTCCGCGCAACAGCGGGAGTCGCTCCTGGACTCGGAGACTCCAATGCGTGGGTCAGAGAGAAACCCCTCCTTAACACGCGCGTTTCTACCCACCCTCTCCAATATTCACGGCTTAAAGATGAGAATGATGAAATTCCTATTTGAATGTTGTAGTTTTTACAGACAATTCTGTCTGATCACTTCTAAAAACATTTCACCAATTTTTGCCTTCACAATTCACTTTAACGTGGATGTTCTGTATAAGTCATTGATCTTTTTTGAGAAAGAGTTCATTTGTTTTTCTAAGAGCGATTAGGAAACTGATCACCAAACCTCTGTTGTCACTTCTCCTTTTTGTGAAAAAGTTAGTAAAGGTCCTTGTTCTAACAAGTTCAAATTATTTTTATCGCTGATCTTTGTTACGTTGTACACTCGCAAGTGACTGACAAACTTGTCTTAATTACAAACAGATTAAAACATATTTCCTGTAGGTGGAACTTATTTTAAATGGAAATTTGGAGTGCAGGTTTGATAGGTCTCATCAATTCAGCTATGCGAATGGCGTCTGGTAAGTTGTTATAAGTTAACGTTCACGCCTTCCAAAAGAGACCGGTTAGGCGAATAAATCAGGATCACCAGTGAGTAGGAATGCTAAATATGATACGCCTTTCAAATTTCACCTATTTTATAAAAGTAATTTTCACTCTTAAGCTACACATATTGAGTGGAATGAAAAGTTAATAAATTGGAAAATTCTATCATATTTTGCTATGCAGATGTTTCGAGATAAAAGAAAACCACAATATGTGCAATGTCGAAACGTCTGAAAGCATATGTCTTATTTGCCTGCTGTTGTTACTTGTGGGATCTATAAAAGAGTTACTCTCCATTTTCATTCGTTACGATACACACTATGTTACAGAATCAATTTTTCAAACGCAACCGCACCTCAAGAAGAAGTAGAGCATGAAAAGCACTCAGCAATAAATCGTCAAGTAGTGAAAAGATAAGCGTGGGATTTAAGACATGTTAAAGTTACAAACCGGCTGAAATTGCTCACCTATTGTCGATGCATCGCGTCTAATCGGGAGGCCCTAGGATTCGATCCCAATGGTAGCGAATGTCCCTTCCTCATCCTCGCCCACTTCTCTCCCTTCTCAAAGATAAGAGTTATGAAATTCTTAATGGCATGTGTATCTCTTATACACAATTGCGTCTGATCCCTTCTACGAAACTTTACACCAATTTTAGTTTCCACAATTCACTATAACATAAGTGTTAACGTGTTCTGTATTGACTCTCATAAATAAATGATCTTTTTGAGTGCTTTAAATGCACTACACTTCCCCTCGTGACGGAATACCAGTTGCGAATTTGAAGTTGGCCCGGCTGTGGCGGTGCCCCACCGCACGAGGTAAGTGGATGGAGAAAATTCGCAAGCCAACGTGTAAGTGCCGGATCTCACCTTTCAGCGGAGGAAGAACACTACCACCTCTCGACTTTAGAATGCACTGCGCTCACGGAACTAATAACCAAAATAATGACGCGTCTGAAATCACTAAATAATTTCTCAAAAATTTACAAAAACTCACAATGATGTAGTTCTTTCTCAGATAGTTGCACGAGTTTCCTGTATTTTACAGCCACTAATTAGCTTTTTGGAACAATAATTTAGATAGATCTTAGAAAATTGATACTATTTGATAAAAATAATTATATTTTACCTAAAAAGATTATTCATGCGGAAATGTCAAATAAAATATTGAAAAAAAAAAAAAATCGAAATATTATTCCCGTGAAACGTGTATCAAAAACTGTAGTATTTCTTACCGCCATTAACAGGATTACGTTAATTAAATTTATACCATGTTAACTCTCTGCGTCTCAGACAAATCTGCAACCGAAATTTCATGGAGTATCTAGAATCATCCTACAATTTATTGCAGAAATCATCTTACAAATCTCCAACACTCATTTCCAAAACCTCCTACGAAATTACTGCAATATTGAAATCACAAAATTCATTTTTAACGTTATTTAAAATACTTTGAAAAGTGTATCAAGAAATTTCGTAAGTGTGGCATGTGGAGAATGAAAGAGCGCTGAATGAGAATTCTGGAAGTGAATTGAGAATCATCAGAATGAATCACTAATTGAAACGCATTTCCTTTCAGATGGAGGACTGACTTTCCTCTTTAGCACCACTCATTGTAAATTTACTTTCAACAGGTCAGATAATGAAGATTTTTTATTTGATAAATACAATAATTTTGAAATGTACTTGTACTTTTTTTTAAGAAATGAACTCGATTATTGCTATTGTATTTATTTTCATAAAAATTGCCCTTTATATTTTCAAGGTATATGCTTCAGTCATCATATTTTAGAGTTCAGTGACATCATGCTTTACATTCAGTATTGTGATGAATTATTTGAAATGTGTTAAATGGTATTTTTTAACTTAAAGTCATTGCACTAAGAATGGAACAACTAGTGAACACTCATGTAGTCACCCTAAGATTGTGAGTGTACGGAAAGGGGCGGGGCGTTCTTCCCAGGCAGTTGGATGTGTCCAGATGGAAAATTATTCATTTGTTCCTGACAAGGACTCGGTTCATTTCTATGTGCCTCGTTTACAATCTCAACCATCTCAGATGTAAAAATCAAGAAATCCAAATCAAGGAAATTGGACAAGAAAAGATTCTAGAGAGTATTCTTTGAATTTTTCGACATTGTTGTGTAAGCAAACATAGTGTTCATTTCTCTCGTCAATTCGTCCATCGTCCTCTTCTGGACTACTCGTAGTTTGTGCCTTATTGTTATATGAACCTCGTACATTTGCATGTAAAACCTATTCGTACACGCGCATTATTTTGTCGACAAAAATGTTGTTTTGGTGTATTATTATTACCACAACATACTTACGGACACATACACATACTGAACAAAATGTATTGTGGAAATTCTGATTGGATGTTGTTGACATTCTTATAAGAAGAAATAAAAGAAGTCATCTTCGTCAACATATCAGCTTTATTAAGATAGGCGGCTTTCGACGGCTTTGCCGTCATCATCAGTCTCGCTGCTGTCGGCAAAAGTCGCTCGACTTTAGCCGACAGCAGCGAGACTGACGATGACGGCAAAGCCGTCGAAAGCCGGCTATCTTAATAAAGCTGATATGTTGACGAAGATGACTTCTTTTATTTCTTCTGAACAAAATGTATTTGTATTTTATGGCAACAAACATAAAATTTATTCATGAGGTCTTAGCGCGGGTTCTAGATCGACCCAGTCGCCTCCCTCGTGGGTGACGAGGTACTTGAGAAATTCCCCGCGCTTGCTTCGTTTTGTTGCTACTTCCGCTCCGGACATCCTCCTCGGGGGCGCAAATTCCCCGGCGTTAGCCGTGCGGGAGCGGGAGCGGGAGCGGGAGCGCGGCTGGTTTGGCACTTGCTCAGCGGGCCGCGCGCCGGGCAATCCCGGCGCCGGCGGCTGCGGCAGCGGGCGCGTTCAAAAAGCGTTCGGCAGCGGCGCTCCCGCGACGACGTCTATCTGCCGCCATTATCTCCACGCGCCGCTCCCACGCCGCTCGGGCCGCGCCGCGCCCGCCTTCATTCAAAGTTGCGGGCGCTCGCTGCAGTTCGCTCCCTGCCGCCGCCGCCGCGCAACGGTTCAGCCCAACATAAACTCCAAAGGAAAAAAGAACGACCTACTAGGACAACGGTTGATTCATTGATCAATTGCTGGTGATTCCGGGCGCGCCGTTTGCTAACGTCATTAGTCCCGTGAGTATAGTGCATGTTTTTACTCGGGAGGGGGCGGTGATCTTGCCCCTGCTGGAGGGCGAGATCCGGCGCCGACCTACCGTCGGCTATCGGGGTTTTCCCTCACCAGCGAGGCACCGCCCCAGCCGGAACAAGCTATAGCTCCAGACTGATCTCCTGGCATGTGTGGTAGTGTAGTGCATGTTAGTGTAAGTGAGTGTGTAAAGGGAGAGGATATGACAAGGAAGGGGAAGCACAGATCGCGTGAGGTCCGAAGCTCGTTTGTGAGGGTACTGGTCCGGCATACGTCTGGTGTTGATCGGAGAAACCACGGAAAACTACCGATCAGAGCAGCCGGCCGCTAGAATTCTCATCCAGACAGCGACAGAATCGTCCTAGCTATCTGGCTAGTGTCGAAAATTCTGCCACCGTTGGTTCCCGAGCCCCTCTCCCAGCCAGGGACACTTCAGCGGCAGTTGATGCCTTGAGCTACCTCTCCCCAAGCAGAACAATGTTTGTTGGAGGGTAGCTACTTGAGTGACCTGTTGTTTTAACTAACAATTTCTGATTATTGTTTTGATTCAATTGATTACGGGATTTCCTAACTGCAGAGAAATCGAAGACAAAATATAAGACCATCAAATAAGCGGAGACTGAATTCGCGGAGGGTTTTTACTCGTACATTCGACTTAGAGTCGATTTTTCGACTTTTGAGTCGCTTTATACAGATTTTCCAGTCCATTCCTTTTGATTAGACCCGGAGGTTCTAGAGCCACTCAGCCACGCCGCCGCAGACTGGTCCAGAGCGAAGACACGGGAAAAGGTCGAACCGGATAATGTTTGTACGCTGGACAGAAAAGGACACAGTCGGCTCTGGAACATAAGACCTCCGGATCAGAGAAACTGCAGTGACATCAATTGATGCACTGTCCCAGTCCCAGGCCCGTCATTGGCCTCCTTCTGATCCATCAAATCCACTGCACCCACCGTCCCTAATGCACCTCTGTCCATTGCGCGGTCGAGTCCACACCACCGCCGCCGCGTGGGCAAGCGGTTCTACAGGCGCCTGTTGCTTAACGGTATTGGATTGAATTTGCCTTATTTTACGTGGCGAGACTCAGGCCATGAGGCCTGCTCTTCCGTCTGACCACGCTTAAATTTCGTTACGCTCCTTTCACCTATCATGGGAGAAAGAATGTATTACTTGGGCGACGAAAAAGGCAGTTTGAATTGGGCTCAGAGGCATCATTTAGGCTTGAGGATCTTTTACATGCAGTAAATGTACTAACATGGGACAGCTTTACTTCCCCTCCGAAGGAAGGCGTACGAAGGATTTTTTCGCCCTTAAAAACCCACGGCTTCGATCGGGTTGAACCCGCAAACTTGGGTATAGCAGTCCGATACGCTAACCGCTACACCGTCGCCGCATCGGAGTGGCCTATCAATCGCTTCTGCTACGGGACCATGCAGGCGTGGGCAAGAGCTTTGTCTAGCACTGATTCTCGGTGGAAAGTTGAATTTCACGGTCGAGTGAAGTCATGTTTGCCATATGGAGATAAAGAAGTTTGCAACTGAAGGGGAAAAGTTTAATCCCAACGGAATCACTTACAGATAGGGAAATAAATAAAATCATTGCGTAATACTCGCGGAATTACAAAATTTTAAACACAGCCGATTGACTTTCTCAGAAAATTAATTCTGATTTATAAACTGATAAACACTTTTTTCTGTAATAATCAATAAAGGAATTACTCATTGGAAATCATTTACTGTACTTTTTTTCTTTATATGTAAGCAATGTTTTAGATGTCTTATTGTATATTTCCATTTATTCTTGACCACAAAACATTTACAAGTTACCGTTCTATTTTATTAGTTACCCAACAGTTTTTCTTCCTGGAGAGAGAAAAAGAGTATGATAAAATCTATCATACAAGTTGTTTAGTAAAGAAGTTCAGATCTTCAAGGTAAACTGCACGTATTTCCAACTTTCTTCTATTGAAAGTAAAAAATTGTTTACCCCCGAGTTAGATTTTGTTTTACATAATTCAGAATATGAATTTTTTGTGGTGAAATTTGGGAATTGAAGTTAAATAATAACTGGGGGGAAATAAGAAAAGATGTTATTTACAAAAAGAATCAATGCGAGAAACAAAGAACAAGAAGAAAATAAGAGTGACAGTACATACTCTCGGTGTCGCTAAAACTATCAAATTTCTGTAACGAGCACAATAGTCAGATGTATTGGAGGATGTTTAACTCCAAGAACACTTTGTTTAAAAAATTTGAGTCAATATTCTTAGTTTGTTGACGTACTGAAAGTTAAGTGGAGTTAATGTGAATAAGATTTTTCAGAACTTAGGACATTACGATTTTGTTACAATAATTCATTATTCTAAAATAAATGTCGAATTTTTTCCTTAGAATCTTATATCTATGAGATAATCTCATTTCTACTCCTCACATAGATTAACAATAATTTGCCCAGTCACAAGATATTTTGATTTTTGATAATTTTCTTCTCTGCTCTTTTGTTTACACACAGGGCTGCGGGAGTTCTGAAGAGTTGAAGGACCAGTATATGTTCGATAAGTAGCGAAGTAATTTGCAAAACGAAAGAATCTGAAAAAAATCTTTCATAATTTTGCAACAAGCCGCAGACTATCTAAATTGAGCACTGGGTGACTTCTTTCGAACACCGGCATTAGTCAGAAGAGGAAGCTACATTACAGGTCGTCGCTTGGGAATAGTGCTCGAGTTCAAAGCATAAATTTAAAACCGCCATGCTTTTTCGCAACGGACCAATGCAGTCACGTGGTCGCAAGACCCGACCATCGCCCAAAGTGGCAATGTATAGTTCTAAGTAGTATTTTTAAGATGAAAGCATTCCCCAAGCTCCAGAAATAGTAAGATTGGAGCAATTAATAGTATTCCCAAATTTTTGAATAAATTCCCGCCTCGCCAAGGATACTGGCGAGGGGAAAATGAAAAAAAAAGGCCCGACCGAGCCACCTGCAGACGCCGTCGCGGTCCAGCGGAGGCGCGCGCCGCCGGAGGCCGCTGGGCGACCGCAACGCGGCAGACGACGCGCCCGGGGCCACGCGGCCCGCGAGGGGCGTGTGAGGCGCGGGCTGGGCGGGGCGGGGGCTGGGCGCTGGGCGGGGTGGGCGGGGCGGGGCTGGGCGGGGCTGGCGTGGGCGGGGCTGGGCGGGGCCGGGCGGGCGGCGGGGCTGGGCGGGGCTGGGCGGGGCTGGGCGGAGCTGGGCGGAGCTGGCGGCTGGGCGGGTGGCGGCTGGGGGCTGGCGGGGTGGGCGGGAGTGGCGGGGCTGGGCGGGGCTGGGGGCTGGCGGGCTGGGCGGGGCTGGCGGTGGGCGGGGCTGGGCGGGGCTGGGCGGGGCGGGGTGGGGCTGGGCGGGGCTGGGCGGGGCTGGGCGGGGCTGGGCGGCTGGCTGGCGGGATGGGCGGGGCTGGGCGGGGCTGGGCGGGGCTGGGCGGGGCCGGGCGGGAGGCGGGGCTGGGCGGGCTGGGCGGGGTGGGCGGAGCTGGGCGGGCTGGGGGCTGGCGAGCTGGGAGCTGGGCGGGGCTGGGCGGGGCTGGGCGGGATGGGCGGGCTGGGCGGGGCGGGCGGGACGGGCGGCGGCGGGCTGGGGGCTGGGCGGGGTTGGGCGGAGCTGGGCGGGAGCTGGACGGGGCGGGGCGGGACGGGGCGGGGCTGGGGGCGGGGCGGGGCGGGGCGGGGATGCGGGGGGCATGGGCGGGGCTGGGCGGGGCTGGGCGGGGCTGGCGTGGGCTGGCGGCTGGGCGGGGCTGGCGGGGGCTGGGCGGGGCTGGGCGGGGCTGGGCGGGGTGGCGGGGCTGGGCGGGGCTGGGCCGGCCTGGGCGGGGCTGGGCGGGGCGGCACGGGGCTGCGCGGGGCGGCGCGGGGCTGGGCGGGGCTGGGCGGGGTTGGGCGGAGCTGGCGGAGCTGGGCGAGCTGGGCGGGAGCTGGGCGGGCTGGCGGGCGGGGCTGGGCGGGGATGGGCGGGGCTGGGCGGGGCTGGGGTGGGGCTGGGCGGGGCCATGGGCGGGGCTGGGCGGGGCTGGGCGGGACTGGGCGGGACTGGGCGGGACTGGGCGGGGCTGGGCGGGGCTGGGCGGGACTGGGCGGGAGCTGGGCGGGAGCTGGGCGGAGCTGGGCGGGAGCTGGGCGGAGCTGGCGGAGCTGGGCGGGAGCTGGGCGGGAGCTGGGCGGACTGGCGGGCTAGGCGGAGCTGGGCGGGGCTGGGCGGGGCTGGGCGGGGCTGGGCGGGGCTGGGCGGGGCGCGGGACGGGCGGGGCTGGGCGGGACTTGGCGGGGTTGGGCGGAGCTGGGCGGAGCTGGGCGGAGCTGGGCGGAGCTGGGCGGAGCTGGGGAACTGGGCGGAGCTGGGCGGAGCTGGGCGGAGCTGGGCGGAGCTGGGCGGAGCTGGGCGGGGCTAGGCGGGGCTAGGCGGAGCTGGGCGGGGCTGGGTGAAGCGGAAGGGGGCGGGGTGGGGCGGGGCGAGGTCGGGGAGATGGTTTCAGCCGAGGAAGCGACCCCTGAGCGTCGCAATTACACTAAACATCCGTTAATGAATCGCTAAAATCACTAAAGGATGTACGCAAATCCTTTTTTACTGTTACGTGTTATAATGAAACTAGAAAATTATTCAGAATTAGATTTGCAATTACGGCTGAAAAATGTAATGCAAGCGTTTCTAAAGAATTTTCTAGAAACTTCTTTATCTGTTATTTGTGCAAACGCCACATCTAACGTCATTGTAGACAAATATTAATGCTGAAAATAATTAAAATACCCGGCATTTATAATCTACTTTCAGGAACATATAACGTAAATGAATTTTTGAAGAGTCAAAATTAATTCGATTAAAACATTTGGAGGGTAAGAAAATTTTCTTAACAGAATGTAGAACCAACTAAATGACATATTTTTGCATCAGTGAAACAGAGTAAACTGAAGGAGAGAACAGGAAACCTGAATGTGGAGTAACATGTCAAAGTTTATTAACTGAATAATTACCCCAAGTACCATAGTACCCCAAGATCTGCCAAATCAAAATTAACTCAAATAACGGAGAAAACATAATTACCAAATTTAAAAAACAATGTTAAATCCTGTGACATGACCATTGGAAAACATATATTGCTTGGGAGTTAGTACGTTTCACCTTACGCTCCTCATATGGAAAATCATACATATTCATATTTCCAGTATTTCAACACATTCTGCAAACTTCAAAGTATTCTGTCTGAAAACAGCAAGAATTACCAAAACCCACACCACTTAAGAACGGAAATGACACGCGCTGGCAACCATTTTATGTGAGTTGAGAACACAGGCGCGGCGCCTGGGCGGCTACGCCCATGCCATCGCCCCGGGCGCCGCCGCCCCGCCCCGCGCCGCCCCGCCCCGCTCCGTACCGCCCCGCGCCGCCCCGCCCCGCCCTGCCCCGCCCTGCCCCGCTCCTCCGCCCCGCCCTCCCGCCCGCTCCGCCCGCGCCGCCCGCGCCACCCGCCTCCGCCCCGCCCGCCCCGCCCGCGCCGCCCGCCCCGCCCCGCCCTCGGCCTCTGAGCCCGCCCGCGCCGCCCGCGCCGCCCCGCGCCGCCCGCGCCGCCCGCGCCGCCCCGCGCCGCCTCGCGCCGTCCCGCCCCGCCCCGCGCCACCTCGCCCCGCGCCGCCCGCCCGCCCCGACCCGCGCCACCGCGCCGCCCGCGCCGCCCCGCCCCGCCCGTTTCACCCGCGCCGCCCCGCCCCGCCCGCCCGCGTCGCCCGCGCCGCCCGCCCGCTTGCGTCGCCCGCGCCGCCCCGCCCCGCCCGCCATGCACCGCCCGCCCGCCCCGCCCCGCCCCGCCCCGCCCGCCCCCCGCGCCGCCCTGCGCCGCCCCGCCCTCGGCCTCTGAGCCCGCGCCGCCCACCCAGCCTTCGAGGGCTTTCCGCCGCGCTCCCGTCGCCCGGCTCGAGCCAAGAGCCCCCGACCTCGGAGCCTTCGCGCCGAACAAACCTCCCGATCGCAAGGCCTATTGATCGAGAACCTGTCCAGGCGGGGCAGACTCTGTTGCAGCAACTACTCCGTGCGGAACCACGGGAGAGCAGGTCTGAATCTCGCATTAGCCGCGAGAGCTTTCACATTGTGCGTGTGACGTCAAAGCAAATGCAGACAATGGTCTATCCAGTGCGATTATGTAGATCGTCGTTCATTAATTCATAATTGTTCGGGAAACCCAGGTACATGTGTTTAGATTTTTTCATCTGCTTAATGTTTACATACCGTCAGATATTTAATCGCTTCCTAAATGCTAAGCTTTGTCACACAAACGTCTGTGTGTCTTAAATAGAAGAAATATATGATTGAAATAGGACTGAAAGGCATAGACAGAAATATAGCTTGCCATCGACAGTATATTTAACGTGTCTTCAGTGTGAAGAAGATAATTGTGGCGATTGCCAGCCGGAATGGAACTCGGTAAGAATCTACCAGTGACCTGAACAGCTTTGCGTGAACCTTTACAGGACACATATACCGATGAAACAGGTAATAAACGAAGTTTACTTAAAATTCTTAAGCTAATTTTATAGTTTATGAACATTATTGGGAACCTGTTTAATAAAATATACAAACAAATAGTTTTATTTTCTGGAGGATACTGCTTGTTGTAAACTTTGCAATTTAGAGCACAATATTTTTGTGTTTAAATAGACCTGAAAATCCAAAAGTAAAATCTACCCGAATTCTATTGTCGAATAAATTAATACCCAACAATTAACATATCGAAGTTTTGACAATTGGAAAATCAGGTAAAAATTCAATTAATTGCATGGGGAAAATGAAAATAACTAAGGATCTAGTGACCGGAAATAAAATTGAAAGAAAATTTAATCGTAAGTGAATCACGAAAAAAATTAATTTAATTTAGTGTAATGGATATGAATTGATGTAGAATAAAACAACGTAATCTCTATCACACAGTAATGGACATTGATCATTTTTCTTAGAATATTCACAAGTTTTATAGGCGTAATTTTTTGTGAAATATTCCGGAGAGGGCATCATTAAAGCTTGAATAGGCATAGAAGATATATTTATTAATGTATCACATAAGCCATCAACGCTCAAATGAATTGTTCTGCAAGTCCCACACGCTTATTATCGTTTTCACATTACGTCACAAATCACAATAAATGAGTGTTTTAGGTATCATATATACATGTCAAAATATTGTGAATGGGATGCTATACCTTTAAACATTTTGTTCCTTCTAAAATGGTTTTTGCTATTACATCCTCAAAGACGCCACAGGTATTGATTTGGGAGCCTTCGGTTAACGTACGCCATTTTCTCCATTCAACTTTTTCTCCCTGGAGACCTATATTTTAGCGCAACACTCGTGATCCATTAGTTTGTTGATGTCATAATGGAATATATTATTCTCTGTTTGGAAGGTAGCACCTGGCCATGTGTGCCCGACCTGGCAACCTTCTCGCTTCAAATGTCACGATATACCAACTTCCAAGCCACAAAATAGCATTTGTGAAGAATTATATAGCTACCACCCTATTCGCTTCAACTACTGCGTTGAAGTCTCTTCATCAGAACATGGTATAATGGAGGTCTCTTGGCGCATTATTCAATTATTCATGCATATGAACCCGAGTGTAGCCAGGAGCGTGTGTTTGAACCCAAAACAAATCTCTAAACGCTTCGCGTCCACGAGCGGCAAGGCCGAGTCTCACCGTAAAAAACACCGCAGTCCGCCTTTACGAGCGCCTACTCCCGACGCAGTTTTCGCATCCCTGGGGCGGCCACCAGACCTTGACGCATAGCTCGAGCCGGTCCTCGGCACCACGCCCAAACGGCGCGCTCCCCGCCCCCGCCCCCGCCCCCGCCCCCGCCCCCGCTCGCCAGACACGCCCGCTCAGGCCTCATTCACAATGCAAACTTAAACGTAACCGTAACGTAGCCGCAAAACCTAGAAATGGGTTATAAAGCGAGATCATTCACAATGCCTTGACGTAAACGTAGACGCGAGACGTAAACTTAAGAGCTCGCAAGCTCCAAGCTTCTACGTTTAAGTTTACGTCGAAATTCTACCGAAGACCAATCAGAGAGCAGCATGAAAAAAACAAATGCACAACAAAATCCGTGAGAAGGAAGGTCGACTGCAGATCGATTCTTGTTTATGCGTATGTATTGGTGTGCGTTGGTGTGTATAGTTGAAAGGTAGAGCAAAGAAGTTTGTGGAGTTTTGGTACGACTTGCGAAGTGTTGGTTCGAAATGGCACATAAAGCGCCTCCTTCTTCTTTTTAAATAAAGCGACCCTAAAATTAATGCTGTAGAAGCTTGCAACAGCACAAGCTGCACGCCCAAATCTCTCTCCATGACAAAATCTGAACGTGGCGTTAAATATATTTGCGGTACACAATTTAAAGCTCACTGCTCGCATATAACCTCAATAGGTAGGGGCGCAACAGCTACTCGCAACTGCAAAAGGTGAAATCGATAGGAGAGTCGAAAAAAAAGCTAGAAACGCATCGATCAATATGTTGAATTCTGATTGGTTCAGGCAAAACCTACGTTCCAGCTTACGTTTGCCATTGTGAATGCTCGTTTTTACGTGAAAAGTTTACTGCATACGTTTACGGCTTACGTTACGTTTAAGTTTGCATTGTGAATGAGGCATCACGCGACGCCGCGTGGGCCGCCACTCACCGCCCCGGCCGGCCGACGCCTTCCGCTGTCCGCCTCGCTTCCGGCGATCATCTCCCGCGGCGACGGCGTCTTCCTGCAGGCGGGCGCGGCCATTGGCAGGCGCGGGAGGTGCCGGACGGGCAGCGGGAGCGGTGCCTGCCTCGGGAAAGAGCGCTGTCTGCGGCGGGCGTCGCAGTGATGAAAGAAAGCGCCCGGCTGCTGCTGCTTGTGGGCCCGAACGTCAGCTTCCAGGAACGCGCCGCTGGGCGGGGCGGGGGCGCCGGCGGCTGGTGACGGTGACGCGGCCCTGGAGCCGCCGGCGCCGCCTGCACCGCCGCCACCCCGGAGGGCGAGCGATGATCCACTTGCAGAGCGACCTGCGTTTCGACATCGCCTGCTCGCCCGCCGCTCCCCTCCGCTCCGCTCTGGCTGCGCTTCGCCGCCGATGAATATGCATGGCGGCGAGCTGCGCAAGGTGACTTGCATTGTGCCCCGCCGGAGGACAGAGAGAGAGAGAGGAGAGGAGAGAGAGAGGAGAGAGAGGAGAGAGAGACGAGAGAGACAGAGAGAGAGAGAGAGAAGAGAGAGAGAGAGAGAGAGAGAGAGAGAGGAGAGGAGAGAGAGAGAGAGAGAGAGAGAGAGAGAGAGGGAAAGGCATCTCCAAGATTATGCAGCTTCATGCATCTTGCGCAACTACACTGAGTGCACGGATTGCACAAGGGAATGAATGAGCAGGTGAAAGAAAAATTCAAGGTAGGCTCTGTGCGTTGTACCCAATTCTCAATGTCAGTAGAAGCTGCTTACGTTTCCCTCGATTCCTTACATTTCAGATGAATATTAATAAGGACTATTAAATGCATGTTCAGTTCAATGGATTTTAGAAATATCGAATATATTGGAGATAGAAGTTCTCTAGAAATACGTTCTCTCTTTTTTCTCTTTTCGACAATTAAATCTTAATGTAAATGATAGTACTTTATCATCACAGAAGAACGAAGTTTGATACATATTTTATTGCGGTTACGTATTCATTAGATTGAGAAATGTAAATCAAACCAAGTATCATATAAACATATAGATTTTGACAAATATGAAGTTCGTTCTTGAAAGTCGCAAACTTCATGAAATGAGACCGTGTTTCTTCCCACCAAGGAACTCAAGAAACTAATATTTACAGGTAAAAACAAATCTAATTTACAGAAATCACACAATATATTGTCAATCATACAGTACAGTAGAATATACTCTGAGAACAACATTAACAATAACACATTAACAATTTTGTTTTAAATCGTACGGCAATTTTATTACAAAGAAAGATACCTACAATATATTTAAATAATATATACATGCATATTTGTACAGCATTATTCTGTCTCACTTCCATCCTTTCCGTCTACAAGTTCTTTTGTTCTGCCTTATTGGATGTTATTTATTCTACAAAAATGGATGTTGTCCATGCAAAATGTCCATTACTTTGCTCCCAAAGGGATTGTGACTTAATAATCACATTGAATCTGAGTTTTATTAAATCAATTTCCTCACAGGTGCACTCCTCCACTTCTATTCCCATTACAATCTGTTTTTCATTTATCTTTCAGCATATTGGCAAATCAAATAATTGATGTCTTAAGCAATAGTAATCATGCTTAGGAAACAAAAAGTATGACTTCCAGTCCGGCTCTCTCAGAAATGAGAGTACCGGAGAGGATCAGAGTTGGATCGTGTCCATTACTTTCCAATTGCACTCAAATTATACAATTACACGATAATATTCAGTGATAAAAAATGAAATTTTTTAATTAGAGTTCAGAATATAATTTCAATTCAGATAATATAATAATGATATTAACATAATTAGGTAACGAGTTAAATTCAAATGAAGACTACTTTGAAAGTGTACAAACAAATAGTAAGATTCAACACTTCTGAGAAATGTATTTCGTGCATAAATTAGAGCTTTGTCATTGATCGCATCACATAGCATTCCTATAAAACAGTAACTCTCCTACCTCACATAAAGTGCATTTTGCCTACAATACTTTACTTACGTTACTCATCTTGCAGTTACTTTGTCCCCAATTTGAAGATTTTTTCGTTGCATAGAACTCTAAAAAATTTTTAGGTAAGTTTGATTATTTCCAAATGTGACGAATCAATACGTTTGATTTGCCAATAACCGTCTTTCACTACTCATGAAGACGTGGGTACAAAAGAGCGTGTTCAAGGTAAAGGAAGCTGGCGTGTAAAGCATGTTTTTTAGTTCTTAAGAGATGTCTTAAATGCCGCACATTATTTCATTGAAACTTCACAAAACAAAAGCAATACAATTTACATTAATGGTAAAACACGAGCTCAAAACAAAACTCAGTAAATAACTGTCACGATGTTATGTCTTATAAAGTCTTCGAATCAATTACATATTATTAGATTTCATTAACTCATTTGTAATATCTAGTAGAAATCTTGAGATAAAGACATTTTAACACGAAGTTTTAATAATATTTTTAAAACTTTATCTCATGATTTTCACTAAATGTCTCATACCATGCGTCAGTATCGCAAAAGTAAAAGCAACAGCGAGAAATGTGAGCTCACAACAAGCAACATTTACCTTCACAAACACGCTCTCCTGACTAGTCTTCTTAGCTCTATAGCTCACATTCCTGAAGACTTACGAGGAAATTCAACTCTGGTGTTGAAGGCATGTATGATTTAAGGCATTTTCAGCCAATGGTCAGTAAGCTCTTGTATCAAGTGAAAGCCATCTGTACTTACACGATAGTGTAGGTGACATTGGTCAAGTACGTGTATGCGCGTCTTCAGTGTCCGAAACTAAAGAAGCTGCAACAGTACATACTTTCTCGCATTATTTATAATTATCCAAATTTTGTTGAACATTTGAAAAAATGCTCTTTATAATTTGCGTTAACTTCAATCTGAAATTATGAGAAAAATACTCGTTTCATGGAAAAATTGTACATGACCTTTTTCAAAGATCTGATTTTTAAAACTGATTTTATTTAAGACAAACATCTTCAATTTTGTACTTTTGCTACATAAACTTGTTGCCATTTTCGAAAATGCAGAGTTCGCTGAAAATGAGACTACTATCATGTTTACATCCTCCTTTGCTACATATGATAAGAAAATTTAAAGAAAAAAGTTGGATATTTTTAGAAAAAAAGTTTTAAAATATTTATTGCAGGAAAAATACGCGGAAACTACTCATATTTTCGAAAAGTTTTACATGACCTTTCTTAAAGATTAGAGAAAAGAATTTAAAGAAAAAATTATATTCAGAAAAAAACTTATTTTCAATATTGTAGTTGTAGAAATTTAAATACTCCAATTTTCGAAAAATCGGGCATTTCAACGAATATTAGACTATGTCGTTCTATTAAGCGTCCTTTATGCTATCTAAGGACAAAGTTTAGGGCAAACATTTGAAGTAATATTTAAAACAGCTTGAAAATATTTTCGAGACTTTATGTAAAGTACCCCCCAAAATGAAAATATCCGTTTCAACTTCAGAGAGCCTCGAGTTCCCTTAAATCTATTGATGAATATCAATTTTTCCTTCAATTTTTTTGCTGACTTTTGCCTTCAAATTTTCGGTATACATGGCCCCACAAAATACGTATTCTTACTACAACTGTTAGAGGAAGTAATCTACTATATATAGGAACAAGATATATCCACTTTTCCGTTACGAGTGCACGATAATAAGAGGTTATCTGTGAAAAATTAGCCCTTTTCCAGCGCACAATTACAATACCTTCTCTTCTTAGGAAGCAAGGGCGAGAAAACAAAAAGCTGGGATAAGTTCCTTTATTTACCGCGTGATATTATATACCGCGTGATCTATTAGCTCAGTTAAATAATAGTAATAGTAATTATAAATAATCTATGTGTCAAATAGAAATCCGAAAACTTTTGAATGTAATATTGCTGAAGTTCAGGTGTGTCGATTGGTTGCCTCTGTTTTCTGTACAAACCGCCACCATGCCTCCAACTCGAGAGTTCGGTCTCCTCGGAGTCTTGATGCTCACCCCGCCGCCTGGGCTGGCGCCTCGACCCGTGCGTGCGTGCGTGCGCGCGCGCCGACGCGTGTGCGTGGGCCGCTAGGTGCACGGGACGCGGCGCGTGCTCGGCATGCCCGTTCACGCACGCGCACGCGCAGCAGGCATGTGCTTCCTGCTCAGCGCGCCACACGCCATTTGTCGTGCGACGACGTCCGGCAGCATCCGGCAGCCACGGATTAAGCACATCCATCTGCGAGTGGTGTGGAAGGCTGCAGGATTCCGAGCGGCACTGGGACGTCTAGTGCACCGGGCGAGTAGTTACGTAGAAAAATGTTATTGCAAAATACGAATTGATGCTACATCTTCTCGGCAAGGTCTTCTTTCCGTCCATGAGGTACACACTGCAAATAAATGACACGAGACGATGCAGCATGCGGCAGGCGGGCTGGAAGAAGTCTGATGTATTCTGGCCGAAAGATTATCGTATTATATTATCGTTTGTTGGGTAGTGATGTAGTACAATGTTATAGGAACATGCTTGTCTGTAAATATTTTCTTGAATGAGTCTTTTTACGATTCATGTGATTTATAGATATTTACAAATGAGATCTAATGACTCAATGACTCAATATGTAATTAAATGCGGTTAGAAGTTCGAAAACAGAACTATCTTTTTACTTAGGCTTCTACATTCGTTGCAATGTTGTATAATGTGCAATAAACCAAACGGCACAATTGTATTGCATGAGACATAAAGAGTTATTGGTGCTGTTCAAATCTGCAGAAGATTTTCTCGCCTTCCACGTCTGCCCTGGATGTTTCATCCATAACTTCACCACAATTTCAACTTCTTTACAACACGGCTGCTCATTCCCTGCGATCGTGGCGTGCGATAATCGTTTCCCCTCGTTTTAGTTCGTCGATTATTTCAGCAGCCGCGGGGCGCGATCTCGCATGCTCCCAGTCACCGCCTGCCATCTTCATTAAGGCGGTTTTCCCACCGCTCGAGTCGCGAGGTCTGACGGGGGGGGGTGAGGGGGTTCTCAGGGCCGTTATGCGCCGCCTTACGTCACCCTGCCCGCGGCAGTGAGAGGGTTCTCTCTCTTTCCGCTCGAGCGGCCCGGGGGGGGGGGAGGGACGAGGGGGATCGCGCTGGGGCAGGCCCGCAGACAAAGGACGCCCGACTTTTGGCAGCTTGGAGTTGGGTTGTGATGCGGACGGCTCTCAGGAGTTGCGAAGTGACTTTGCAACATCGTTTCTGAAAGAAACGAAAAGTAAGGAACTGTATTGCAACTCTGGAACGCCTTTAAGCAACTTCTATTTTTTTCTACATTTACTTTTTTTCTAGTAAAAGTTGACATCATCTATATGTGCTTCTCGTCTTTCTGTCTCTTTTTTTCTATTTTCACTATTTTGTACAGAAACAAGTTCTTTTCACGCAAGTTGAACAGTATGCCCATATCGAAGAACGGAGGAACGGAATTGATCGTATTATAGGAAGATTATCACTTGATGAATAAACGCGTAATAATATTAACATGGTGGCAAATTCGCGTTGCCATTTGTACTGCGATTCGGGAAACAAAAAAATATGCATTTAATGAGTCATGATATTGATTTGTGACAAGAATAACAGTGTGTTTCAGTTAAACTAGAGATATCAGTTGGTGGGAGGCGCACGGGTCACACACCACGTGCTCTCGACTGATGCTGTCGACTTCCTCCGCTGCGCCGCGCTGCCATCGCCCAGGCCACCTCCGGGGCCTTCACTCGGTGACGACGAAGACTTGCAGGCCCGGGGTGAAGCGGCTCCTTTCGGCCGTCCGCCGACGCCGACGCCGACGCCGCGTCGTAGGCTAGCTTGCCCACATTCCTTCCGTCTCGCCGTGCCCTTCTTCAGGGCAACCGCCTTCACCGACTGCCGAAAGCGCGTTTCCGCGCTGGAGACGGTGACAGCAGGAGGTCGGCGACCACTCCCACGACGCGCCGAGCCGGAAGGCGTCATATCGACTCCATGGGGATGGCGTTGGCGCGCCGTGCCGGGTGACGTCATATCGACTCCATGGGGATGGCGTTGGCGCGCCGTGCCGGGTGACGTCATATCGACTCCATGGGGATGGCGTTGGCGCGCCGTGCCGGGGCGTCAATCGACTCCATGGGGATGGCGTTGGCGCGCGCCGGGCATGGGGATGGCGTTGGCGCGGCGCACGAGCGCCAGTGGCAGCGCGAACTGCAGCTGCGGCACCACGATGGCGACGAGCAGCGCCGTGGGCGCTAGCAGCAGCGCAGTCGCGTACAGCAGCAGCGTCAGGGCGGCCGGCACCGCCAACATGGCGGCGGAGCGCTTCCTGCAACAGCGCAGCAGCCATTCAAATTACTACAAGACAGAAAAAATATTATTTTTATTTGTTTTTTATTTATTTTATTTATTTTTTACTTTATTTACTTTATTTACTTTATTTACTTTATTTACTTTATTTACTTTATTTACTTTATTTACTTTATTTACTTTATTTACTTTATTTACTTTATTTACTTTATTTACTTTATTTACTTTATTTACTTTATTTACTTTATTTACTTTATTTACTTTATTTATTTTATTCATTTTATTCATTTTATTCATTTTATTCATTTTATTCATTTTATTCATTTTATTCATTTTATTCATTTTATTCATTTTATTCATTTTATTCATTTTATTCATTTTATTCATTTTATTTATTTTATTTATTTTACGTCAAAAAACAGTTAAAAACTGAGCATGACAATCGCTATGGGGAAAAGTGAATTGTGTGCACATTTTCAAAATTCTGTGATCCCTACACTAAGTCATATACTACTTAAATTATTGAAAGGGATAAAAAAAAACTCCCATGTAGTAAAATCTATTTTCAAGGACAAATAAGCAATAAATTTTGAATTTGAAAGGGAGAAAAAAAACAAAAAAACTCCCATGTAATAAAATCTATTTTCAAGGATAAATAAGCAATAAATTTTGAATTTTGAAATTTTGAAAGGGAGAAAAAACAAAAATCTCCCATGTAATAAAATCTATTTTCAAGGATAAATAAGCATATAAATTTTGGCTCTTATTACTTCCTGCCGCGACAACATGGAAACGATAATTATTATATTAGCTTATATTAGCAAATAAACCAAGAAATAAAAAAAAATTTTAAAAAAAAAAAAATACGTATTCTAATATTACGTAACAGAAAAAATAAGAGAAACAGCTAATGTAATATTTTGACATTCAATTTATGAATCTAATAAAGTAAAATATACATTTTATGCTATGCTAAAAATTGATTATGCAGTGACACTTATGACAAAATTATTGGAACAGATAAATTTAAAAATAACTAAGTGTAATAACAAAAATATTATTATTTTGTCGAAATTGTGTTATTGTTTGTATTGTGTTTCAGGAAAATTTAGAAATTTAAAGAATTGCAAATGTGTACAGTTGTCTGGCTTCTCCGAACAGATTGTAGGAACTAAACCTTTTCCTTATTCAGACACGACAAGACAAAACGTGATTTTGAGCCCATCACGTTTAATTTCTGACGTAAGATTGTAGGAGAAATAAATTATTTTATATCATCGCAATACACTCACTGACTATTAATTGGTAATTCAGAGTACTGTTTTCAAAGTAATATTTAACTTTAATAACATTTAATTCAAATTTGCAATTATAATATTCTAAATATAATGTTATATTCTGGAGAATCTTGATCTATAATATCTAAATATCACGAAATATCTAATTGTCATGCGGTTCATGAGAGCAATTTTCATTTACTGCCTTATATTTATAACATTGTATACCTGTATTTACTTGTGTTTTCAGTTCAACCAACTCGTCCTGAATATTATGCAAATTATGTAACTATTTCGATCCGCAGGCTAAGCTGTCGCCGAAAACAACTCAACGTTGAAAGAAATTCGTTTTGCTATGAATAGCTGAGTCACTTACTCGAGGTCAAGGAGTGTCTTTTTTTTTTTTCAAATAAAAAAAATTATTTCTTGCAAAGATCGAATAGCTACAATTAGACAAAATCTCAAATAAACAGATTTACTGTATATCTTCCCTCATCATTTTAACTACCATGAGAAACAAAGAAGCTGTGAAAACAAAGAAGCAATTTTCAGATATACCCAGTCGTATGAGGAAAGTCAAGTAACACCCACCATTGGTCCGAGATCGATAAAAGAGAGAGGAAACGTCGATGTACATTTTCCCGATTGTCATTTGTTATTCTAGCATTTGATTGCTCATCGAAGGATAGCTCGTTAATGATTTTCAATACTAATCACACCTCCAAAGGTACGAATTTTCAAAGTTACGGGCGCTATTTTATAACATTTTATAATCATTATTTTTAACAGTGCAATCAGAAGAACATTGTAAATGTTGAATTAGTTCTTAAAAAAATATTGCCATCTGTGTCCCTCCGGAAAGAACCACAACCACTGAGCATGTTCAAAATGAATATGTCTTTGCTGTACATAAAACACAGAAAATATTTTAACACAAACTTTCAAAAAAATGTGATTATTTTATTTACTTAATGTTGTTTTTCAACTACTGAGGTCATGCAGCGACCCTCTAAGTAACATTGAGTTTGTGACTTGGGGGTTACGGTAGCGGAACTGACGTACTCGTGCACACACGAACATCAGGCCCCGGACGGGGTTCAAATCCGCGACCCTTCAGGCGCGAGGCAGCTACGACCTTTCAGCCTTAGCGACCTCGTCTACCCGTTTAGGAGATAAAATGTAATTTATTGCTAAAAACCGTTCTTAGTATTTAATTAGTTCACAAGTATTTAAAAATTTTCTATAATTATATTGCAATTTAATCTAAGTCCGCCTGCCCCCTGGTATTCTTCGGGTACCGGAACGGCATTGGTCATAGGATTTAAGGAGAGAGGAGGGAATAAGGATGAGGACGGAAAAATCCGTCGTGAGCTTTTTGTTGGAGTACTGCTCCCGGTACTAATTGGAGAAAGAGAAAAAACAACAACAATAATAATAATAACAATAATAACAATAATAACAATAACAATAACAATAACAATAACAATAACAATAACAATAACAATAACAATAACAATAACAATAACAATAACAATAACAATAACAATAACAATAACAATAACAATAACAATAATAATAATAATAATAATAATAATAATAATAATAATAATAATAATACCTAGGAGTCTGATGTGGGGCCTTAAGCAACTGGGTTTGAATGAAGACCTGTACAAACCCATGCAGAAGGCAGTTGTTATTTCAACAACAAGGATAGTGCGGAAATTTATGGGAAACAATGTATTATAAATTCCTTTTAAAAATAGATGTTTTGTGCTTTGATGCTGTATATCTGTGCAATTCATTCAAATGTGCCAATAAGATGAGAAAATAAAAACAATAATAATAAAGTCATTGATTCCAATGTTTGGCAAGGCCTCGAGCTCGAATAATGCGGTGGATCAAAATTGTAACCGCTTTCAGGTGAGCTAGTCCTGAAGAGCGTTTATTGAAAGAGAATTGTCCACTGTCTATATTATTGCCCCTTTCACTTTATTCACTCCATATTTTTATTGACCACGTCCATTATTGGCCACGGCCTATTATTGTCCACTAATTTTTTTATACTGCCATCACATCACATCACTGTTCACTTATTGACCACTGTGCATCTTGTTTGCTGCTATTGACCGCACTCCTCACCTTTATTGACCGTAGAATTCGCTGTAACTGTCCAACCTATATCTTCTCTATGTGTGAAAAGTTTCCACAAGCTTCTCTATTTCGTTTCTCTCGACCATAGTTTCCCGGCTGCAGCTCGTATTCCTTAGCTCCAAGGAGTTCTTTGTCGCCCACTTTCCTCTTCCCTACTCTTGTGACCCATATTGTTCATTAGGCTTTTGCAATATTGTTCATTAATGAGATTTAGGATTTTTAGATTCAAAACCCTCTGACGTGGTTTCCTTTAAAACTGTTATCTTTGATTCCATGTAGAAGGATTTTCTCATTTGTCATTTGGTTTGCATTTCTGTTAATTACAGATGTGTTACCCCTATGCCGTCTTCTTTTACCAATGTCATAGTTATGTCCCTCAACATACAATTTAAATTGATGACTGCAAAACTCTTTATTCTGCTTTCTACGTTCAAAGTGAGACATTTTCTGGGACAAATCTCCGCAGTACTATAACTTCGTTCTTCACAGAAGGCCTTTCCTAACGTAAATATAAAAAATAAAATGCGCACTCATAAATTAGTCATCAAAACGTTATATTTTTTAATAGTTATAATTTACTGTTATTTTCTTTGCAAATGTGAATAGGTAATACAGATTTCTTCAATTAAAAGTTGTTCCATTACAAATACCCCTGGAAGGTAGGTGCCCCGCTCATCACAATCGTACGTCGGGTTGCGGAAGGCAGGAGCGCATTAATAAGAGCTATGGTATACTGTAATGCAGTTTCGGAATCTGAATACTCTTGACGGTAAAAGAACATCATTACAGAACCGTCAGATAATTGTCAAACGATAATGTCTTCTTGAACATATTTCACAGGGGAAACTTCTTTTATAGTAGGGTGTTTGCAACATTAATCACCTGGACATGTATGACACTCTGTTACATGAATAATGCACCTTCAAGTGTATTAGCGTTCTAAAAATATAGAAAGACCTTCAATATTTTACCGAAACTGAATAGAATATTCTGCATTCACTTAAACACATTTCCAAATATCCAAGGAAATTCTCGTAATACATCAAAATTAATAACTTCAGCTTTTATTCAAGAATAATTAGGAATCTCCTTGATAACATTAATACTCGGATATTAATCGGAACATTAGTACTTGTCTTGATTAAGACAGATGCTAGACCATTGTCCAGGACTTTTCTCTCTCTCATGTAACCAATGTGCCTCAATTATGGCGA
Organism: Teleogryllus oceanicus; assembly: GCA_964035755.1. Classification (NCBI taxonomy): domain Eukaryota; kingdom Metazoa; phylum Arthropoda; class Insecta; order Orthoptera; family Gryllidae; genus Teleogryllus; species Teleogryllus oceanicus. The sequence continues at coordinate 8,602,427 of CAXIVR010000012.1, forward strand.
CACTAGAAACTGGAAATACTGTTTGTTGTGTTGGATAGATTTAATCTTACTCTTACTAGAAGAAGGAGAAGAAAAAGAACCTTTTGGAAAAGATATCAGACGGATACATGGTTCGAAGAGTAGCAAGAGGAACAGCAGAACGGGTCTGAAGATTACAGGCTACAGTAACTTCATTTATGAACCTCTCTGGCAAAGTTATTTACAGGGTCCATATAGGGAAAGAGAAGAATGCATAAACCATTTGTGAGAATGTCAAGTCATAATAATTATTTAAGAACGATATTCAGAACTTTAGTTAATTTATTTCCATAAAAAACATACATGTTCCTATTTTGTTCATATCGATAAAATATATTTAGATATTTACAATAATTTTGAAATTATGAATGTTTCTTGGAAATATGTTTTTAAAACTTCACTTTAGATTATTAGTCTTCCGTATTTACCACAATACATTACACTAAAACTATTTACAAAAGAAAAATTACGTTCTAATTCAAAAACATAACTTTTCAAACATTTTAAATGTCCAATATTCGTCAAAAAAACAACAGAAAACACGAATACAACTTTGCATTCATTAACCCTGCAGGAGAAGCACTTTGTTATCCGAAAATCGAAGCATAGTGGTTTGAGGATAGAGTCTCGTAACAACCACAACTCTCTGCAGTGCCTCTGACCGGGAGGTCCTAGGGTTCGAATTCCCACGGTGGCAGGATTTCGACACCAGCTAGATAGCTGGGTCGAGTTCATCCGCCTTCTCAAAGAGAATTCTCGAGGCCGGCTGCTCTGATCGGTAGTTTTTCGTGGTTTCTCCCATCAACACCAGGTGAATGCTGGTGCACTACCCCAACAAATGGACCGCGTGCGATTTTTCTTTCCGCTTCCTTGTGCTATCCTCACCCCTCACTTACACCCACTTACACTCACATGCACTACCTACTACACGCGTCAGGAGACACACGCTTGTCTCGACGTGGGCGGCGTCCCACTGGTGAGAGATACCTGGTAAGGGAAAATCCTCGCAAGCCGACAGGTACATCGGCACCGGATCTCGGCATCCAGTGGGGAAAGGTCACCACCAACTCTCGCGAAAAAAGTAGCAACAGACGCGCCCGGTATCACTATTCAATTAATAAAAAAATATCAGTTGCTGCAGCTTTCAGAAATAATAAGTCGCAGTAATAGTAACAGTAACAGTAATAGAAGCAGCTTTAAATAATAGAAAGTCATTTCTATTATTTAATGGGTTCATGTATTTTGAAATTTCCATTTGAAGGCGTATTTTCTTTGAACATTTTGGTGGAACTAATTATTCAATCACTGGTGATAACACGTGGTCGCAGCTATGCCTGGCCATAGAGCAACTAAACTGAAGTTCTCACTAACATGATTATTACTGAAATTATTCTTGAAAACGGCAAAGAAATGCATGGAATGTCAAAGTAACACACAGAATGGGAAGCCAACGTCGAAGACAATGGCATTATTCAACAAGAATGTGTGTAGGCCATTCGCATGCAGGAGCTTTATCGCGCCGGGAAAATACGAGCATGGAATGTGTGGCGCTGCCCTTATGTAACTCGAGTTCCAGCCTCTTGCTATCCGGCGGCCTTTGTGCGCTGGGAGCAACTTTCCAGACGCTGCACCGTCGCTTGGGGCGCAGCAGGCGCCGCGCCGCGGACGCTCGACGAACTACTAAGCGAACGCTGCTGAAGACATCTGACCATAGAACATGCGGAAGTTGGTTACACCAAGAAATATTAACGAAAGAATGCTACGGTTCGCACAAAAAAGTAATAAAGGAAAAGAAACAACGAAAATGCAACACAAATTTAACAATAACAAAAATCAATCGTAACAAAAAAGTATCAATAAGGAAACAATATAAAAACAACATAGGAAAAACAACAATTAAAACTAACAATATAAAAACAACTATAGAGTAAAAAAAATGAATGTGGGGAGACTTGAGGCCAGTGTCTCTCTGATGATTACAGATTAGGTCTCTCAGAAAACAATTTATCTGAAACGATACTAGGACATAGAAATCTTGTTCATCAGCAGTCAACAAGACCAGCTACCAAAAAATCGCTTATGTATGAATTATTTTACAACACATCGCCGTATGATGTTAACCAATTAAAATCGATAGACAATTTTAAATGCCAAACAAAATTCCTTTCTGCTACATAACTGCTCCTACACAATTAAAGACTACACTGTGCATCAAAAACGAAAATAATATTAAAATTATTAAGGATTAGTTGCCAATTGATTTGTACAATTCTAAAGTACTAAATATGTCACAAAGACCTCTATTCCGATTAAGTTTTTCGTCTTATTTCCCTTAATCCATTCAAGTAACGCTTAGATGGCCCTTGCCTTTCTTTTGAACATAAACGTAGTTTCTCTAGCGGCGCAAATTTTCTTAAACTGTTATTGGATAATGTGGTTATTTTGTGAACAGTACCATCAAATATTATTTCTTCCTGTTTTTGCGGAAATATATTGTTTTCTTCACGTGGGGGCCTGATAAGAACCAAAATATCCAACAATGATGTAAGAGAATTCTCTTACACCGTCTAACCTATATAAATATATTTTTTTAAACAGGGAGGAGATAATTTCTTATTATCTGGGTTTGCTAAAAAAAATATCCTGCTACCTTAAATATATGCATGCAACCTTATAATTCCCCTTGCTGCAGTTTCCGTGAAAGTAAGAGGAAATACGGAGACCAAAAAAAGTGCACAGATTCCACTTCACTCTCAAACGTTACAAACAGTTGTAAAATATTTTTTGACGTTAAATAAATAAATAAATTCACTATTTTGTACTTTAGTTCTGCGTGAAGCCGCGCAGAAACAATGAAAGCCTTGACTACGCAAGCTACGAAAAGAAGCTAGAAATTGATCACGCACATCACCTATCTACATTTACATCACAAATTAAGAAGTAATTAAGAAACAAAACACGCAATAAAATAAAAACGGGTTTCAGCAAAAGAAGATCATAATTGGAGTGGCAATAGTTAAATTTGGCCAAGGGAATGAGATGATAGAATTTCAATTCTATTATAAAAGAAGTAGAGTTCACGCTACAACTGTATCAGCAGCATTATTAAAAACTACAAAACAAAATGTGCAAATAAAATAATTTAAAAAACCAAATTTATCAACGATTATCTATCCTGTTGCAATCATTACCTCGAAAATAGTACATCATCAAATGCTTTCTTCATGCAAATGCATTCACGTTTTTTAGAACCCATCTTTTTGTAAATTTCCGACTAACAAGCGACGCAGCCGATGTGGCCGTTGCCGAAATGCGCGCAACGCAATGTGGAAAGTGCAATGTGGAAAGTGCAATGTGGAAAGTGCAATGTGGAAAGTGCAATGTGGAAAGTGCAATGTGGAAAGTGCAATGTGGAAAGTGCAATGTGGAAAGTGCAATGTGGAAAGTGCAATGTGGAAAGTGCAATGTGGAAAGTGCAATGTGGAAAGTGCAATGTGGAAAGTGCAATGTGGAAAGTGCAATGTGGAAAGTGCAATGTGGAAAGTGCAATGTGGAAAGTGCAATGGGAAAGTGCAATGTGGAAAGTGCAATGTGAAAGTGCAATGGAAAGTGCAATGTGAAGAGTGCAGTGGATCAAGTGGAAAGTGCAATGTGGAAAGTGCGAAGAGTGAATGTGGAAAGTGCAATGTGGAAAGTGCAATGTGGAAAGTGCAATGTGGAAAGTGCAATGGGAAAGTGCAAGTGGAAAGTGCAATGTGGAAAGTGCAATGTGGAAAGTGCAGAAAGTGCAATGTGGAAAGTGCAATGTGGAAAGTGCAATGTGGAAAGTGCAATGTGGAAAGTGCAATGTGGAAAGTGCAATGTGGAAAGTGCAATGTGGAAAGTCGGCTGCGTGCGCAGGCGTTCGCGCACGCGGAAGCAGGGAATGCGTGCGCACAGGGAAGTGACAGCCTCCACGCAAGGTCACCGATCGGCGCTTTACCACTAGGCTGCCCGCGCGTGACGTCACACTGAGAGATCACGACTTTCAACAAATGACTGCGGAAGCAATGGGCCACTTGCAGGATTACAAAGGCGAAATCCGTTGTAAGATGTGCAATTAGAGTCTTCTGTTATAGGTATTTCCGCAAGAACAAAATGTAAAACTGACAGTGAACTGGCGGGTACGCACGTGTGATTATGTGATTGAACAATCAAATATTTTGAAATATTTCGTGAGATAAGGTAAAGCTGGCGTGCATAACATACGAGTATGCAAGATGATCATAGCATCTTATCAATTCAGATAGGCGTGCGCTACTTAAAACAAGATGGGGCAACTACATTGCTGGACCACCGTCGCCATTGATATTTTTCACATATAACATATTTACTAATAAATCAATAAAATAACTACAAGGAGAATGAACCTATAACTCTGATAAATATACACAACTGAATTTATGTTAAACCATTTCAGTTGCCATATGCCTTGGAGAGCTTTTCCCCCAAATGTTCGTGTAACATTTTCTCAAATTGTCATGTTAAAAAACGGAGAAATCAGAGAGTGAATCTAATAAGGAAGTAAAATGTTTTATTAAGTAAAGCTTCGGGGCCCGTTTTTAAATTTTCATGGGGACGACAGCTCCCTTTCCCCACCCCTCGTGCGCAAGCTTGTGACAATAAACTTAAATGTAATCTGCATTTCGTCTCCATTGTTTATGTAACATTTGTAATGTTGACTATTTTGTATTTGACATTGTCAATATTTTGTTATATTTCGCATCTTACTGCATGTATTGAACACATCTTCAATTTATACAGTACTATTAATAAAGCTAAATTATTGTCACGTATGATTGTAAGTTATTACCATTTTGTTTTGTCTTTGTTTTATCCCTGTCTCATGTTCGTTTGCTAATGACTATGATTTAAAAGGTGATGCTAAGAATATTTCCGGTTGTAAAATAGTTCAATTTCTCTTACTCAAGTCCCAAATTTATGAAGTAGCTTCGATTAAATTACATAATACATTTTCTTTATAGTTTCATCATCGCCATCATCATCATCATCATCATCTTTCTTTATTGATTAGGCATATTGCCTGTTCCAGCCTCTTTCCATCTCATGCTTGGCCTCCCAATGTTTCTCTTCCCTTTCGGCTTATAATTCAAGGCTTGCACTGGAAGTCTGTCTTGCGACATATTTCCAAGATGTGTCACCCATTGCTGTCTATACTTCTTAAATTTCTCATGTACTGTTTCTTTCTGCCCCAGTTCTTCTCTTATTTTTTTCACTTTTTATTTGGTCTCTTAATGTACAGCTTTTACTCCTCTCAAAAATCTCATTTCTGCTGCCTTCAAAAATCTTCTTGTTTACGAACCCAAGTTTCACATCCATACAGTAAAACTGGGAGGGCGATAATTTCATAAAATTTTAAGAAATTTTTAGGGGCTTTTTTTAAAACGTTCTACCTATAGTTCCACATACTGCTTGAATTTTGCTGTTTAGTCTGCTCGTTTCTGTTTTGTAGAAAATTTAGGTATGCTACATTTTTTCTGCACAGCCTCTGCAAACGTATCATTCCATATTTTCAAAGTTTTCCTTTTTCGCCTAAATATTAGAGTGCCTAATGCCTCATATGCTGCCCTTCTTATTAATTCTTTAAAGTTTTCCATTTTTCATTCACTATTCTGATGAGGCAATGTTGCTCAAGAACTGATTCAACCGTAATGGATATAACTTCCTTATACTATCGTCTTCTAGTAGATACGCTTTATATTCTACATCTTCTTGTTTATTTTTTGAAGCAGTTCGTTTCTTAAATCTTGCTCTTATGTTTATTTTTGTTTTCCCTAGATAGTGATCTGAATAAATGTCATATCCTCTAAAAATTCAGGTATCCTTCACGTCTGAACTTAACTTTTTATTAACTATTACATAGTCTATCACTTAGTGTTGTCCCCGGGCATTCCAAGTCTATTTATGAATGTTCTTTTTTCTAAAAAATGTATTGGCGATTCTTAGTTCATTGTATGGTACAAATTATCTGAGTTCTTTTCCATTTTCATTCATTACCTGTTCTCAATAGAGTCCTATAACATTGGAAATAGGCATGTTTACCACTCTCGCATTTACATCTCCAGCTATAATTAGTGAGTTATGTGGATTGCATTTTTTACCTGTCTGCAGCTGGTCATAAAATTTAATGGTCTGTTCTTTCTTACCTTCGTCGGAGGCATAAACTCCTATAACTGTAAGACTACCTCTACTCATTTTAACCCTATATTGCCCCTTGTTACATATATGTAACAACATTTCTAGTCAACTCGTATTTGTATCTTTTTTCACTAATTTGAAAATTGTATTTCTTCAATAGTTAGAGACAACCTAAATGAAACAAAGGCAAGTTTTCTTCATTCCTGAATGCCAGATATCGATTTAGCCGTGATCGCTAAGGAACTGGACATAAATGTAACTTCATTTTCTGTGCACGTCTTCTAGAATTCAGTGGGAAATACAATTATTGAAATTATCGTTTCCATGTTGTCGCGGCAGGACGTAATAAGAGCCAAAATTTATTGCTTATTTATCCTTGAAAATAGATTTTATTACATGGGATTTTTTTGTTGTTTTTTTCTCCTTTCAAAATTCAAAATTTACTGCTTATTTATCCTTGAAAATAGATTTTATTACATGGGAGTTTTTTTGTTTTTTTTTTCTCCCTTTCAAAATTCAAAATTTAAGTAGTATATGACTTAGTGTAGGGATCACAGAATTTTGAAAACACAACAATTCCCTTTTTCCCCATAGCACGTCATACGCAGTTTTTAACTTTTTTTTGACGTAAAAAAATAAAATAAAATAAATAAAATAAACTGTATGCTCCCGGCCGGGGTGTACATTTGACTTGCGTCGGTTCGAATCTTCATCTAAAACCCTGCTTTCGTATATGCCTGTGGTGAAGTCGGAGGGAGAGGCCGGTGTAAAGCGAACGGTGGTTGGTCCGCCCCGAAGTTGCCGGGTCGGCTTCTTTACTTGAGACTTATTTTCCCAGTCATCGATCTCTCTTGTTCTTGTGAAGTCGTAGGCTTCCGCGGCCAGAGTCATGTGAACGATCTTGGCTGTCCAGGTGACGCCGCGTCGAAGGCTGTGTGGCCGACGTTTCGATCATCTTATCGTGGTCTTCCATATGTCCTTCCAAATGTTCCATATGACTCTCTTGTTCTTGTTTTCTTTTTTGTTTCTGTTATTACAGCAATGTTGTTTTTCTCTTCCTTCTAATATCTTTAATAGTTCTATTTCTTTATTTTGTATGTCGCAAACATGCCATGTTACCACATTTAGTATATCCTTTATTCCCTTGTGCTTCAACATATTTCGTTTGCTGAGGTTGTCATCAGTTCGGTCCGGCTTCTTTCCTTGAGGCTTGCCAGTAGCAGAATATATCCCCTGACCGCAATACAGGCGCTGCGCAAGTTGATTTCGGTAGAGGGGCTGCCTCCTTTCTGCCTCCAAACTTGCAGAATTTAATTAGAGGTTTTCCCCTAGACGGGTTGGTTTCACCTCATATGAAGTGTTCCGTCTACCCCAGTGTGAAGGGAATGCAGAGGATATCCTAAGGAAGCGGAACCTCCGAGTTACTCGATCCACCCGTTGGACTCGAGGGTAGGGAAGGAACAATGGACGCTGAAAGATTGATATATCAAAAGGTGAGGACAGCGGTCAACTGCTCCTTTATAGGTACAAGAAACCGGGCTAACTGCTGCATTCCCCCGCCCTTCGGTAAGGGCGTGCAGCGCGATGGGGCCGCTACATCCCTACGCCTGTTCTTTACGGTTTTTTAAGAGAAAACGTATTATATTAAGTGTTTGATACAGGAAAACTAAAATAAAGCACTGTTAATATCGAGGTTTTAGTCTGAGTACATTGTCTGTACTATCTTTTCATCAACTCACCCTTTCATTCTTCCTCTCCTATTCTCGACAATGTTTCTCTTTACCATTCTCTTATTCTCTTTATTAACTGTAAAAGACTGATATCAATAGAGTGATAAACTACAGACTTCGGGGCCTGGGGGCAGCAGTTAATAAACGGATTCTTTCTTTATTACTTCTACAAACATAACAGCTTTTTTCTAGTGACGGTTGACGATTTGTTTACTATTAAAATACTTTTATATTCTTTAATTGTGCGAACATATGTTTCTTGCTTATTATTACTTCTATTATTTTATTTTTGATACCGGTTTAATCATGATTGGTAGATAATAGTTAATTTTTCAATTAAAGAACTGTGTGTTCAAAAATCCTTCTATTTTTCCTCTTCATTCGGGACACCCGTAAATCTCGAGCACCAATACAACACCATGAGTACCTCGTGGTAGTTATGGCCCGAATATATAAGGGTTTAACTTTAACAAAAGTAACAAAATACTCCAGCTGGTATTGTATAAAAATGAAATGATTCCAACATTAGTTACTTTTATTAGTAGCTAGGAAAGGTCGAAATAGTTAAATATTTTTATCGCAGACACAGCACTCCTAGACGAGTGAACAAAACGCGGGACGAAAGCATTAGCTATTAAATATTTATTGTTACTTATAATTTTTTATAAGTAAATGTGTTAAGATACATTATACTATTAGATGCTACATATTGTTATACAGTAATTATTTTGAAGAATGTTTCAATTCAACGATAAAAAGGTTTTAAGACAGACGAAAGTAGACAATCAATCGCGAAAGAATGTTATTTGTAAGTGGTCTTGAACAGTTTTGTGGGACGATAATCATGGTTCCCCTCTGTCATTTCCGCTCAGTTTGTACTACGATTATATTAATATTCACTTATTGATTTAATGACAATGGCAGTCTTACATCTCCCAAACTTTCCACAGAGCTCAATTTGATCGTTATCAAAGCCACAAAGAGAAATTTTCATACGCATGTTTTGCATCTAAGCTTTACTTATCGATAGAAAAGTAGGTCGCCTGTTACGAAACTATTCCGGTTGGCGCTGAGAGTGAGGGCGAATTCGATGTCACGGGAGCGACTGAGGAAGTGGGGGAGAGACCGATTTCTCCACCAGCGTTCAAAGGTGGACGCGTGGGGAAGGTGTTCGCACCTATCGCGCGCTTCTCTGTGGACATTCCTCGACTCCATGAGCACGCGGCCGCGACGTTCTCCACTCGGTCACAAACACCCTCTAGGCGACATGTATCCGATCGTTATGTCACAGAGCGATGAACAAAAAAATAGTGATATCAGAGATTAATTTAAAGGCACAAAAAAAGGAGCTGGCTTACTGAATAACAACTATTGAAGTTAGAAACGTCATATTTGCAATAAATATATACTTATTGCGAAATATAAAAACAATAATTTTTTAAAATTGAAATATATTTGGGCCGTCCGCCAAGTTTAGAGGTATCAAGGATTGCGGGGCGGGGAGGGCTGGGCGGGGCGGGATGGACCGGAAATAGGAGCGCGCAGGGAGGGGCGGAGGAGTTGCCGTCTCTATTTTAGTATTATTATGTTGGGGGGGATATTTTTTTTTGTTTAGTTAGTAGTTATCTTTATATATGTGTTTTATTATAGTTGTATTATTGTCAAATATTTATGGGTGGTGGTAAGGTTAGGGTTATTTCATTTTTATCTATATTGTGCTACAGAAATTGCTATTTATTCATGTATTAGGGGTCGGTGAGGGAAAATAGAAATAGTATAATAAAAAGAATAGAATAAGTTAGAATATAATTTAGTATTGAAAATCAAAATAGGATAGACTAAATAATCACAAAAACCACCAAAAAATGTACAAAATAAAAAATAAAAACTAATAAAAACAAAATAAACCGGAGACGGTGCGACGACGGGAAATGACTTGGTGAGCAGGAAAACATCACTTCTTTTGGGGAGCAGCAAAGAACTAAGAAAACTACTAGCTACAAATTACCAGAAAGCGACAAAGCGCGCCGCCCAAAAAAGAGATAATCATAGGGCGGCCGCAAAAACTAACAAATATAAAACAAAATGAGCATCACTGGCGGAAGAGCTCCCCACCAGGAGCAGGCCGCCACCTGTCTAATGCCTCATTCACAATGCAAACTTAAACGTAACCGTAACGTAGCCGCAAAACCTAGAAGTGGGCTATAAAGCGAGATCATTCTCAATGCCTTGACGTAAACGTAGACGTGAGACGTAAACTTAAAGAGCTCGCAAGCTCCAAGCTTCTACGTTTAAGTTTACGTCGAAATTCTACCGAAGACCAATCAGAGAGCAGCATGAAAAAAACAAATGCACAACAAAATCCGCGAGAAGGAAGGTTGACTCCAGATCGATTCTTGTTTATGCGTGTGTATTGGTGTGCGTTGGTGTGTATAGTTGAAAGGTAGAGCAGAGAAGTTTGTGGAGTTTTGGTACAAGTGGCGAAGTGTTGATTCGAAATGGCAAATAAAGCGCCTCCTTCTTCTTTTTAAATAAAGCGCCCCTAAAATTAATGCTGCAGAAGCTTGCAACAGCACAAGCTGCACGCCCAAATCTCTCTCCATGACAAAATCCGAACGTGGCGTTAAATATATTTGCGGTACACAATTTAAAGCTCACTGCTCGCATATAATCTCAATAGGTAGGGGCGCAACAGCTGCTTGCAAATGCAAAAGGTGAAATCGATAGGAGAGTCGAAAAAAAGATAGAAACGCATCGATCAATATGTTGAATTCTGATTGGTTCAGGCAAAACCTACGTTCCAGCTTACGTTTACCATTGTGAATGCTCGTTTTTACGTGAAAAGTTTACTGCATACGTTTACGGCTTACGTTACGTTTAAGTTTGCATTGTGAATGAGGCATAAAGGAGGAGAAGACGGGCGGAGGAGGAAGGGCGGAGCACAATGAGGGTGGAGAGGGTGGTGGGTGGCGGGGGCGAGTGGGCGTGGCACGCAGAAGGGCGACGGTGCGGTGCGCGGCCCGGCCGGACGAAGCGGGACGAATCGGGATTCAACTGGTATTCCTTCGTTTTACTGTCGAATCTAAAATATGATTGGGTTTTATTTATTTATTTAGTCAAAAACAGTCAAAAACTGTATGTGACGTATGGGGGAGAAAATCATCTGCGCACGCTTTCTTGAGTTTCAGAATCCCTTCCCAACAATTTAACTATTAATAGTTGAAAGATGCAAAATCATAGTAATAATAATAATAATAATAATAATAATAATAATAACAACAAATTTAAAAAAAGCGAGGGATTAACATTTCTAAAACGAGATATTTTCGTTGCAAAATTGCAGAAAACTTATTTTTAACAGTAAAGGAACGAACAGATTTGATTTTTCTGTCTTGTTAACAAAATAGAAACTCACCCTAAGCTCTACTACCACTACAAGCAAAAGGAAAGTTCAACAAAACGTGCGCATAGTGAAGCTACATTTACGGCCAGAAGCAAAGCAAGGGGTCATCTCAGCATTTGCTCAATGGATCAGGGAAACTGGACAAAAACCCCATCGAGATGGGGGTCATTGACCCGGAAGTAGTTAATCAAGTATTAACATGAAGAACGACGGTTTATTTCAGTTAGTACTTCTGTATCAAATATTTAATATAAAAGAGAGTTTCTTACTTCAATAAGATTTTTCTATTATTCAAAATACAACAATACTAGTATGTACGAAGAAAATATTTTTCTAAGTTGAACTTATGGTTAATTAGTTTATGCTCAACATAATATGGAGATATTTTGATCATCATTACCCAATGAACCCCAATAATCGGGTACCACAAGCACTATTTTATTAAGAGAATTCCAAATCTTAGTTTAAAAATTTCCATTGAAAAACTAAATATTAAATGTTTGCTCTAGTTCGTTAACGTTTAATTTTGCAATGAACATGAACTAAAATGCCTCATTTTTATTAATTTTTTTTTTCTTATATTTTAAACCCAGAATTAAATGTCTATCTAAACATTGTTCGAAGAACCTCAAAGAATATTTTAATTGTGAGAAATTGTGCTATTTTTTTAAAAAATTGTACTCAAATATTTATTTAATAATGAAGAGAAACTAAAATATTAAAAAAGTTAAGTTGCATCACCAGTGATAAAAAACTTTGGAAATATATTTAATCATGAACATTGTCCACATAAAAATTAGTTTATGTTCATTCTAGTTGTATAAACTTTTCATACAAACTTTGTTCCTTCCTTAAAATTCTTTACTATACGCTGTGGAAAATATCAGTTCATACATTTATCTTGTGATCTCTCTTTTCTCACGTCACACATAGTATTTCAACAAATATTTTTGAATCTCAATTGGGAATTATATTTTACACAAATTCTTCATATATAATAGATACTTATCTCTGAAGGCAACATACAGCTATCTAGAATGTTCTGAAATATTTGTTCTTTAACGTACTTGTTCATGATGACTACTCTTATTAGAAATTTAATGTAACGAATATTGTCAACAATAACAGATTACCCTGAAAGCGCTAATACGATTCTTAGTCAGCAATATTTTATTTGCGGGACCCCTAAGAAATAGAACAGCAAAAGAATTTCCTTCGTCACTCACGCAATATAGCTTCGAATCTTTTTCATACCCAACGCCATACATAAGACCCTCGCATCGGCCACGTAAGTAAGGGAGTGCGAGGAGAGAAAGCATGTATAATATCATCCGTTCAAAACCACTTTTTAAAGACAGAATGACCCAACACACAAATATCTCTACCCGTGTCTACCTCCATTAATACGAAAACAAAATACGCTGTTACAACACATTTTGTGCAGTAATGATCTCTTCCTGCGGGCTGCTCTGTGACATAACTGCATCGCACGCGGGGAGTTGCGTAAGACGGGCATGGGTCGCGACCTCCGCCCTGCGCCTGCAGCGTTTCCTGGCGCTCAGTAGGTCACGATGCACCTACACTCTCACTCTCACTCTCTCCCTCGCTCTCTCCCAGCCAAGGCCCCCAACGGAGAGACCGCGAAAAAGTTCGAACGGGGAATGTCATCATTTAAACAATATACGTGTTATGACATTTCTTCGTACGGTAAACAGACCGGGAGCGGTAGCTCAGTGCATCAACTGATGTCAATGCAGCGCCTCTCACCGGGAGGTCCTAGGTTCCCACACCCCACGGCGGCAGGATTTTCGACACTACTTCTTCAGCTAGGTCGAATTCAGTCGCTGTCTGGAGGAGAATTCTAGCGGCCGGCTGCTCTGATCGGTAGTTTTCCGTGGTTTCTCCGATCAACACCGGGCGCATGCCGGAACAGTGCCCTAACAAACGGGCCACGGACCGCTCATGATCTTTCCTTCCTCTTCCTTGTCCTAGCTTCTCCCCTTACACACATACACATACACTAACATGCACTACACTACCACATATTCCGGGAGACCGGTCGGGAGCTTAGAGCTTGTCCCGACTGGGGCGGTGCCCCTCTGGTGGGAGAGTCCTGGTTAGGGGGAAACTCCACTAGCCGACGGTAGGTCGGCGCCGGATCTCGCCATCCAGCGGAGGAAGATCACCGCTATCTCCCGAGAAAAAGCATGCACTACACTTACGGGACGTATGACCAAAGCCGTTGACGCGCCCAGAAACGCGAACAAATCTATCAATCAATAAAGTAAACAGACGTCATTATCTGCTACTGTAGTACAGCGTGGTATTAAAAATCCAGACTGAAACCTTCAAGAAAGCGGTCTCTAAGTCTTTCGAGATCTAAATGACTGCATTGTTTGAAGATATCATAATATTGGGGAAACTCTCATTTAACTATATATTTTGAAAGCTACTGAAAAAGCTTTGTGCAAGGAAGAAACAATTCAAGATATTTCATTTTCAATGAATTGTAAAGGAGAGAATTTTGAAAATGTCAATGTATACTGAATAATAGCTTGTGAATCGTATATAAAGGTCTTCATATTTTCACTACAATGTAAATGAGACACAGAAATGTCAAATATTTACATTTAAATAGTATTTGCTCGATTTTTAATTGCATGGATAACACCGTTCAAGAAGATTAGCTTCTAAATTCAAGAACCAGGATAACTATAAAAGTGAAACATGTCACAAAAATCATGTCAGATTATTTCAAAGAACATGGACTCAGATGGAATAATCTTCATTCATTTTGTTTTGATCGTTCTCCTATCGTATTGAAAATCAGTCGGACTTTGCTATATTCGTGGAAAAAAGAAGAATCTCGCTTCTATAACTACTTTGCATAACGCTCCTAAAAGTTTTGGCGACAAAAATTTGACACAATGGTGAACGCCCCACGCGCTGCCTTCAAATTGGAAGAAAGGGTAGGATGGAATTGGAAGGATGGCACGTGGCACACATTTGAGGCAAAGCTCTGCCATCCACCAGGTATTGATCGGACGAATCGCCAGACGGAAATGGTTTATTAGAGTTGCCATCCATTAGAATTATCAATTAGACTGAGGCATATTCCTACCGGCAACTCAGGAGTGACAAAATTCTGACCTCTCAAGGTCTCATTTACTTAAGAGCACTAACAATACAAGGACACACACCTGCGACTTGAATCCAACTGAACTGGACGCGAAAAAGTTTGCAATCGTCAAAATGAAACAAACAATCGATAGAAAAAAATTATTTAAAAGGAAATATCGAACACGTAAAAGCAAGTTTTATATAGGCAATATAAACGCCTTCGCAATTCAATATGTTTTTGCTCTTTCTTTCCAAATAATTTCCTTCAAAACAGTATATTTGCTTTTTGTCACAAAGTGAACCGTAATTCTAAAATAAAATAGTTCACTTTTCTTTTAATAATTGTATTACCTTCCTCTTTCGTGCGAGTGCAGTGTGATACTATTTTCTTTTTCCCTCAAATGACATCAAGACGAACATGAAAGCTTGGAACTAGCATTCTTTTGTGATACACATCTGACTAGTGTTCATGTTTGTAATTAGAAAACCATTGTGAAAAAATAATCCCAGTTAAATGCCTGGTTGCTAACTTTTACGATCGCGTTTTGTTTACGGTAGTGTCTCTACGCGAATGGGGTCTGGCCTCGAATTCCTTTGCCGAAAAATCAAAAGGAGTACGATTAGTTTCAGCTAAACAAGAAGAAAATCAACAAAAAAATAAAGGAATACAAAGAAAAAAAAATCATATATATAACTGATGAAAATAAAATAAATTTATACCAAACCCACCAACTAATACAATATATCTTAACAAAATCAATGCCATTCTTACCTCATAAGAAATTGTTTTTGTCACAAAGTGAACCGTAATTCTAAAATAAAATATTTCACTTTTCTTTTAATAATTGTATTACCTTCCTCTTTCGTGCGAGTGCAGTGTGATACTATTTTCTTTTTCCCTGAAATGACATCAAGACGAACATTGAAGCTTGGAACTAGCATTCTTTTGTGATACACATCTGACTAGTGTTCATGTTTGTAACTAGAAAACCATTGTGAAAAAATAATCCCAGTTAAATGCCTGGTTGCAAACTTTTACGATCGCGTTTTGTTTACGGTAGTGTCTCTACGCGAATGGAGTCTGGCCTCGAACCTCTCTTCCTCTTCCGTAGCACTCGTTGCCTGCAGCAGTTCCTGCCGCTCTGTCGCGTCGCCTCGGTCAGCAGCGCTCGCTCCACCGCCCTCTTTCCACGCCGCGCCGCCATCTTGCCATGAACGTGCACTTTCTCCCCTGGATTTATTTTGGCGCCGCCGTCGCCATGTCCATTTACCGTTGGAAGTGCACGCTCGAAAGACACCTCGCTACTCCTTGCTTTCTCTAATCATACTACAGAGAAACGTCGAACAAATTTCTGACAATAGAGCAAGAAAATTGCATGAAATGAATTGCGCGACTTTAGAATGATATTCATCACAACTGAATTCCTAACTTGCTTTGCACCTTCTCTCTCCTGATTTTCGGTATCGATTGTCCAATCATTTAGAGATGAAGATCTTTCGTTCACAGTTACATTTCATGATAGTGTAAACACAACAAAATTTTAAGTAAGAGATAAACACGCCATTTTAATCCATAACAATGTACTATCTTTTCCCCTCTCATTGGTTACTTTCAGTTTCTGTTGTTTATCACATTAAATAAATGAATAAAATAAATTAATTTTTACGAAGTTCATAATTTTACGTACAATATATCACAAAGGAAAAAATGCAGCAAACTAGAAAACCATGTTCTAATTTTAGTAGACTTAACAAAAAAACACTCACTACTCACTTCAAATAATTGTATTCATTTGAAAAGTTGTAGAATTTATAAATGGTGCGTTTTCATTAGAACAATGCCCAGCACGAAATCAATTAACGTATCCATTTCAAAGGGATGGATATTAAGCCACTAACTGGAAATAAAATAGCAATGCATTTCAGAATCCGAGGTCAGCAGTTTTCGCATTTTCACGCAACACTCACGCATGAAAATAGACATGTCATGACATTCATGCCAATGGCGGCTTTCGAATCCCCGACCGTTCATATCAGGAATCACATTTCGTATCGTTAAAATGGAACGCGTTGTAACAATCTCGGCCATTCATGACAGCCCTTAATTATTCATCTAATTTAAGCCATTCAATTTTATTCTGGTAGTATGTCTTTCGTTCGACATATGTGCGAACTGTAATGGTAAAAATATTAGAATATTGTTAAATATTTCCATGTTCATAATGATTCATGACCATTTTAATTTTGCAGATAAGCTTGAAAAACATGGATAAACATTTTAAGGGGTTATGTTAATCATTACAAGTTTGTGTTTTCAGGTCATTGTTTACAGCCCTCGGGAGCACTCGCCAGAATTTGTTAAAAATCATGTGAAACACTTATTGTCATGACACGACAATTGCCCACATAGTGGATCGGAGATGACATCTTCATTTGATAATTTATTGTTCACTAATATAATGGCGAAGCAAGAATGATTTTACGTAATTGGTAAAAAGTACTGATGAGAACTCTAACCAATGAGTCGATATGTCAACAAATTCATTAAAAGTAACATGAGTATCAGTGAGTCAGTGATAAACGCGGTGTTCAGCAATCAATCCCAAAACGGTTCTAAATAATATAAGAGAACTCTGATTGATCATATTTTATATATAAAATGCAGATATAAGGTCTGGATGGATTCATAAGTAAACGTGAAATAGTCAACTGAAAACTGGGAATTGCTGTTTACGCTATTTTAATCAATGAGAGTCATTTTCGTTCTATAGTTTTTTAAAATAAAAATCTGTAGGAAGAGCGCTACTCACGTAAGAGGGGCGCAAAGAAAATAAGTTGGCAAGCCTGTTCCCAACGAACAACAGAGGGACGGAGGGAGCAAACTCGCTCCGCAATTTACTATGTCTAGACTCTCTAGTCTTCCACATTCAAAAGTAAGTTGTGAAGGGAATATAGTAAATTACATACGAAAAATTCGCTTGGGAACCACTAACAGTCCATAAAATAACATAACCCAAATTAATGTCACTTAAAAAATCATTGTATTTCAGTGGTGTATTTCTTTTAACAAAAAGGAAAATCAATTTCTTAATTTTCAGTAAAATAATACGTCCTCTAAAGTAATGCTTCTTCGTTGCATCTCTACATTTTACATCAACCCATTACTGGAAAACTACGATACATTCCAATCGGGTCAGATTTCAAGACATGTTTAGGTACGATCTTTGACTCAAATATCAAGTGATCAAATCGTAAACACGGCTCATTACAATCCAAATATCTGTCAAGGACACTGCCATACACTTGAGTTTGGGAATGGGCACACTTGTGGGGGTCTTGCAACCACTTTTTTCAGAATCTCTCGTCCTCTGGTTAATACTCTGCAAAAAACTGGTTCTGTCGACAGGCGGCGAGTGACGGCGCAACCCACGAGCCATATTGCTTCACAGGAAAAGTCGCAACACCGCGCGGGTAAGCAAACAGCGCCGCTTGCTGGCCTGAAGGAAGCAAGCCTTTCCGAAGGCAGCAAAACGGAACAAACAACACTTGTCTCTGACCATCATCTCTTACACAAGCCACAATTCGTTACCCGGTCATGCCAAGTTGTAATGTTGTCGGCTGAACTAAGCAAAAGACATTAAATATGTAATATTTTTATTTATTTATTTATTTATTTTACGTCAAAAAACAGTTAAAAACTGCGTATGACGTGCTATGGGGAAAAGTGAATTGTGTGCACATTTTCAAAATTCTGTGATCCCTACACTAAGTCATATACTACTTAAACTTTGAATTTTGAAAGGGAGAAAAAAAACTCCCATGTAGTAAAATCTATTTTCAAAAAAAATAAGCAATAAATTTTGAATTTTGAAAGGGAGAAAAAAAACAAAAAAACTCCCATGTAATAAAATCTATTTGCAAGGATAAATAAGCAATACATTTTGGCTCTTATTACTTCCTGCCGCGACAACATGGAAACGATAATTTGAATAATTGTATTTCCCACTGAATTCTAGAAGACGTGCACAGGAAATGACGTTACATTTATGTCCAGAAGCAAAAAAAAAGCCATCTCAGCATTTGCTCAATGGATCAGGGAAACTGGACGAAAAACTTGATCGAGCTGGGTTTTAATGTTTAATGTTATCTTATAAAGTTCTCTAGTTCCATATGAATATTAGACGCTTTGGTACTAAACTTTCAATACATTACTGATGTTCAGCGGCCTTCGAAAAAGTACATTTCTTTATATCAAATGATTTGCCAAAGACGAAACTTCATTCACATCGCTACATTAGCAAAGACTTGAGTATCAAAAAGTTATAGCCTATTACATTAGAGAGAATAATATTATTAGGTGTGAAAAAATCTATAGCTACTACTCGGTCATTTCCATTTTAAAATGTATTTAAACTTCTAATTTGTTTGAAATATGTTTAATAGTAATATTATGTATAATATTAACAAAGGTATTATTGACCTTCTTGCCCAAATTAAGCTGGTAATTTTACAGACACTTGCAAACACTGAATCCTACATAATATATATTTTATCTTTGATGAAAATTTGGAATATAATACGTATTTTTCTGTCCTTTCGTCTAATTCTTGATTTTCTACAAACGTTTTATCCATTTCTGTTATCTAAATTAAAACTTTTTCGAAACATTAGTTTCTAATCAGAATTATTAGAACACAAGTGCGACCTCTGTTATGAATGTCTAACTGCGTAGATCTAATGGACTCGTTTAATAATTCTTCATAGTATTGTTCTAATATATCTTACAATACTTAGTCAGTAAATATCTATAAAAGAACAAGGTTTTAATGGTTCAGACTTCCTTCTAACGTTTTTACATTTTGGATGAGGGCATTTCCAAGAATGGAAATGACTGAGGTATCACGTGAGCTAGAGGGATAGTTTAATATTTCACAACATAATGAAATAAACACCGGTCTTACTTCGCTGTTAAGTGGAGTTAAGCTTACAGTAAAGCGGAGAGGTTTTTGACCATTATCGTAAGAAAGCTACTCAGTTGTGCTGCAATTGAACCCAACTCAAAGTTGCCTCTTTTTCAAAAATTTCGAATACTTTCTATTTCTTCATTGTTCATGTTCAATTCTTTATGTCCCATATTATAGAGTACTTCATGGTTCATTAAGTCGATCCTGACTTTGTCAAAGTTTTTTTTTTTTTGATGTGTCGGATTGCGATGTAACTTGCCTCGGGAACCGAGTTTAGTTCGCAGTTTGCACATTTTAGTTACGGCCTCTTTGCAGAATAGCTTCCCTATTGTCACAACTTTTGTAAGTCTTTCAACAAACATACGGTAGGTATATTGCTACACTAAAATGTACTCACTGTTCAGTTTTATTGATTTACTGCAAGACCATAGTGCTCAAAGTTTCACGTTTCTCTTCCTGTAACATTGCCTCGGTATTGCTTCTGGTGTACACTTTCTCCAAAACATGTCGATGTATGTAAGAATTCGAACCGACTGCAATAACTTTCTTTCAAAAGTTCGTTTTTACTTTTACTGACGAACCTATTATTCGACATGGTGACGAGAACAATATTCATGCGTTCAACTTCTCGGAATCAAGTGTTTAGGCATAAAAATCATGTATTTTTAAAAATAGGTATTTTCAATGCACTATTTCCAATCTTCTTTTGATAATACCAGTAAATTTCTTCAATTTGAAGGATTATCATTGTTAGAGGTGCGAGTGAAGTTCCTAGGATCCTACATAATATTTCTGTTGAAATTTTGTCTTTTCAATTTCTTCCACATCATTCGTGGATACATCCTTTATCGCATACGGCACGTCCTTTGTCTCTAGTTTCGATTCCAAACCTCATTTCATAGCATGGACAGCGCTGAAGAACTTGACCCGCATATCTTCTGTTTCCGGAGAACACATTTCCCGACCTTCCCATTACTTTCGTCCAACCACCCGGCGCCAGGGCGTGGAAAAAAAGCAGTCTCCGCGGGCAGGAAGCACCGCCGCGTTCCCACGCGTCAACCCGAGGCGGAAAAGCGCAAGGACACGGGGCGACCTTGCGGGCAGCGCGCCCGCGCACGCGCTCGCCGGCCAAGGCACGCGCACGGGCACGCGGCGCTCCCGGCATGCAAAGCACCCGACGCGACGCCCTGCACTTGAACGCGGCGACGCAGCTGCTCAAGGACGACACTTCTCGAGCGAAGCGAAAACGACCAAGTATAGAGCGATTTTCCTAAGGATGAGCCAAAGTGACAGCTACTAGTCGCGCGACTTTTCTTGACGTCTGAGCTCCCTAGTGCTCAACACAGCACGACTCGGTACGGTCTGGTCACAACATTGGTCTCACACGGAACGGCACGGCAAGATTGTCCGGGCTGCCAAGCTCTGCTTTCAAATGAATTCAGTTCTCGCGTTTTCGCTGTTAGTGTTGTGCCCTGTGATTCATTCGATTCGGATTTTGGTAATATCATATCTCCTTAATAAGCAATATTATCGTTATCTAATTATTTTCACTTGTGGTTGCTATTAATTGTGTTATTTGTTATATTTTATCGTCTATAATGTCCTGTTGTATTAAGAACGAAAGAGGCGCGAATAGTATTAATAAGGTTACAGTTGGCAACACCCGTTGGATGTGACGTCGGGAGAAGCCTCCTCTCCCCGCACCCCGCGCTGGGAAACGTCAAGAAAAGTCGCGCGACTAGTATAGAGCGATTTTCCTAAGGATGAGCCAAAGTGACAGCTAGTGCTGGCAACATAACTGAAAGTTCTGTGGTCGTCGTGCCCTCGAGCCCAATGGACTCCCTTCCTGCATTTGTTCGTTTGTAGTTGGCTAACTTGTAAATGGCTTCAACGCTTCCTTTCGTGGCGTCCTCGTCCGACAAAAATATAGTGCGCCGCGAGAAATAATTGAAATTAGGAAGTGCAGTGTTAAGTGCTCTTCTGTAAAAAATCTTTTTTCCTTTGTATATTACATTGAATTTAATTTTTGTGTGATAAATATTATGTTTATTTTAAAACCGAGACTTGAATACGAGATGCGTTCCGGCCTTTGTGTTGTTATGTGGCGAGCTGTGATTGAGAGCTTTCTATTTACATTCGTGGCAAATTTCTTTTACTGGTTGTGAGAGCATATTAAGAGGTTTTCCACATACGTAATTAAATTTATTTCCTGGACTCGCGTACGTGCATATACATCAGCGAAACTCTTAGACTTCTGGATTGTGATGTCTTCTCAGAAGCCATAACCAAACACTTTACGAGGGGGCTGAACAGCTGTCGCGGCGGAGGCTGAACAGCTGTCGCTTCTCTGAAATACATGTGATGTTCACTTGTTTTCGCGAACTGTCACTTTGGCTCATCCTTAGGAAAATCGTTCTATACTAGTCGCGCGACTTTTCTTGACGTTTCCCAGCGCGGGGTGCGGGGAGAGGAGGCTTCTCCCGACGTCACATCCAACGGGTGTTGCCAACTGTAACCTTATTAATACTATTCGCGCCTCAATACAACAGGACATTATAGACGATAAAATATAACAAATTATAACACAATTAATAGCAACCACAAGTGAAAATAATTAGATAACGATAATATTGCTTATTAAGGAGATATGATATTACCAAAATCCGAATCGAATGAATCACAGGGCACAACACTAACAGCGAAAACGCGAGAACTGAATTCATTTGAAAGCAGAGCTTGGCAGCCCGGACAATCTTGCCGTGCCGTTCCGTGTGAGACCAATGTTGTGACCAGACCGTACCGAGTCGTGCTGTGTTGAGCACTAGGGAGCTCAGACGTGAAGAAAAGTCGCGCGACTTAGTACGGCGCGGAGGAGAAGTCCGCTCCATATTTATGCAGATTTTTTTATTTATTCGTATGGCAGGAAACAATCCAATAAGAAAAGGGAAAAAATTTAACACAAAAAGAGCAATTCAAAACAATTAAAAGAACAAGTACACAATTTAAAAACAATATAGCACATTGAAGTAAAAACTATATGTCTAATTCACAATAAGAAGTTAATTTTATCAGTCTTAAAATATTGATTCTAAAGCCTTAAGTCATGTTCCTTTGCCCATTGGGCCGCATTATCAGTTACTGCGATGAATTCTTGGGGGTTTCCAGAAAACTTCCTTCTCGGACAGTCATTGACAATGTGATGTATAGTTTGCCTGACATCTGCGCAGTCACACATCGGGCTAGGGCTTATCTTCCATTTATGCATTAAATCAGCACAGCGGCCATGTCCAGTACGTATTCTGTTAATAGTTGTCCAAGTGCTGCGTGGAAGTGAGAAACCTCCAAGTTTTTGATTTTCCTGTAAAATAGGTTGCCATAGTGAAGATACAGATCTGTTCCAGGTTTATGCAGATACTGTCCCGGGACGCCTTTGTTCTTCATCTTCTTTTCTTTATACTCTTTTAGTTTTTACTTTATTATTTCCTTTGTTTTCTTTTGTACTTTTTTTAAACTTTATCTTTAATGTTTCTTCTGATTATTTTTTTTTTCTTAAAGAAACATACCACCACAAACGTGCCTTGAATTTCATAAGGCCTACGTGTGCCATTAGCGTTGCATTCCTCGCAGAACTGCGGAGCCTTTGTCCACTGGAAATTCTTTCCATCCTTTAGGTTTTTTTCATTACTCGAGCGGCTTTTGCTTTTTTTTTGGAAAATAGTCTCTTCACTACGGTGTAATTCCTTTTCTGTTGGTCATGGAAACCTGCATAATTGCGCCCCCAATCGCAAACACAAAAAAGATCAATTGAAGTTTTAGAAAGTCACCACTGGAATGCTGCATATCACTCCAAGTTCTATAGAGTTACAGGTGTAGCCCCTGCTGAAGTTTTGAATTTTACGTAAGTATAAAAAAACACCACAACCACACTAATTTCTATAACATAGAACCTCGTAAAGAAGTTATGAGGATGACGCACTCGTCACGATTCTTTTCCTACATCGGCGCATGCGAGCACTTCGTTCACACTCGAGGAAACAAGAGCACAGCATCACTTCCCCGGCACAATTGGCACAAGCGGCGCACGCGTGGATGTCGGCGGAGGCGTGGCGCGTGCGGCGCCCCGCCCCGCCCCCCGACGGCCCCTGCGCGAGGCCACCCGGGCGCCGCCCCCGCCCCACACGCAGGCACCAGGAGCGGTAGCTCAGTGCACCAACTGATGTCACTGCAGCGCCTCTGACCAGGAGGTCCTAGGTTACAGGATTTTCGACACTAGCTTTTCAGCTAGTGTCCCGCAGGTGGGAGAGTCCTGGTTAAGGGTAAACCCCACTAGCCGACGGTAGGTCGGTGCCGGATCTTGCCGTACAGCGGGGGAAGATCACCGCCATCTCCCGAGAAAAAAACCATGCACTACACTAACGGGACTAATGACCAGAGCTGTTGACGCGCCCGGAAACACGAATAAACCAACCAATCACACGCAGGCGCTGCGTCGGCTACTCACGCTGTGCGGCCGCTGCAGCTGCAGACGCGGCGCCGGGCGGCTCTCCACTGCCCGACGCGCGCACGTGAGCCCAGGCGGCGGCGGCGGCGAGGGGCGGCGAGGAGGGCGGCGGAGGCGGCGCGGGCTCTCCGCTTCGCGGGCCGCGGCGCCCGCCTCCGCCGCCGCCGCCGCCGCCGCCGCCGCCGAGCGCGGGTAGGCGGTGTCGTAAGCGCTTACGTCAGCCACTTAGCTCCGTCGCGTTTCACTTTCCATTCCGCTCGCGCGCCCATCTGCCCCGCGCGACGCTACTGCCCCACGCCGCCTCCGGGCCGGGAAGAGAAGATGCACCCGGGGGAAGCGGGATTTATTTATTTATTTATTTATTTATTTATTTATTTATTTATTTATTTATTTATTTATTTATTTATTTATTTATTTATTTATTTATTTATTTATTTATTTATTTATTTATTTATTTATTTATTTATTTATTTATTTATTTATTTATTTATTTATTTATTTATTTATTTATTTATTTATTTTTTATTTATTTATTTATTTATTTATTTATTTATTTATTTATTTATTTATTTATTTATTTATTTATTTATTTATTTATTTATTTATTTATTTATTTATTTATTTATTTATTTATTTATTTATTTATTTATTTATTTATTTATTTATTTATTTATTTATTTATTTATTTATTTATTTATTTATTTATTTATTTATTTATTTAGTCAAAAACTGTATGTGACGTATGGGGGAGAAAATCATCTGCGCACGCTTTCTTGAGTTTCAGAATCCCTTCCCAACAATTTAACTATTAATAGTTGAAAGATGAAAAGCCATATTAATAATAATAATAAATTTAAAAAAGTGAGGGATTAACGTTTCAAAAACTAGATATTTTCGTTGCAAAATTACAGAAAACTTATTTTTAACAGTAAAGAAACAAACAAATTTGATTTTTCTGTATTGTTATCGAAATAGAAACTCAACCTAAGCTCTACTACCACTAGAAGCAAAAGGAAAGTTCAACAAAACGTGCGCATAGTGAAGCTACATTTACGTCCAGAAGCAATCCAACCAACTTGAGCCAGATGGTGTGGATAAAGCAGGATAAGGCTGCATGAATGACGATGTATGGAACATGTCGGATGTCATCCGACTCATGTTCGTATCAACCTCAGACGGTCGCTAAGTCATGTTGTTTTTCGAGTGTTAGACATCTTGTGAGTGCCCAAGAACAATTTTTGAAATTATTCGATGGAGTGGCTTGAAATTGTTTCATACGAGTACAAATTGTGAAGGTTGAAGATAAAAATCCTCGCCCCTCACTCGTAAATGTGTGACGAAGCGTCAACTGAAGTACATCATGCGGTGAGGTTAGGTTGAATCGGGTAAACAGAAATGTATGTCCTCCACAATAGAACTTCAAACTATACACCTTGAATCTCATTAACGTTAGAAATTTCCATCCTGTTTATCAAATGTCTGCTATTGCCCGTCAACCTGACGTACTTCACCTTTACTAGCCACCTTCTGTTGGCTAATGTAATACTAGAAGAACCCGCTCTTTCTCCTGAATATATGCACTGCATGACACTCTCCGCGATAACATCCCCTTTGCGGGTGCAGTGGTAACACGCAGGAATGCTCCGAGGCCGCATTGGTGGTGCTTTCTGGAAATCTATTTTGCTTTTCGGGATTTTGTGCTCTGTCTTAATATAATTTCATATGACTTGATAATTGACGAAGGTAGTACCTCTGATCAAATCAGCGATGTACGGAAATTGTCGTGGCAATAAACAAAGAAAAACATATCGTCTTCGAGGGCCTATTACAGGGGCCAATGCCGGAATCAATTTGCATTTTTTCTGAAACATCCGCTCGGCACGAGCACGCGTTTGCCTCAATAACAGCGACAGCAGTGGAGAGAGTAGCATCGGAAAGAAAGAATTGTAGGTGGCAATGTGGGCGGGAGAAGCACTGGCAACGGAAAGAGCTCCTGGCCGCGGCTGCGTTAACCGGGGCAGCAAATTCGGGAGCGGAGGTAATGAGGGCGGGGCGATGGCTGCACGTGTGCACACAGAGGGAGTCAGGGGCACACGGTCCCCTTGACACTTTGTAATGGGTCCCGAAGCGCTACGTCATAAATCATTTTGTTTCCGTAAATATGACCAATGACTGATATTCTCCTTTTTAAGCTGATATTTGGGGAATTTACAAACTTGACAGCAATGGAAAAGAAGCATTCAAATCATTTGGCAACCCTGTAAATGGTTCAACGTAAAATCCATTTAATTCGTGATTATATTATTAGTGTAATAAACTTCAGTCACCTCACATGTTTCATTTATTTATTTTAAATATGTATCCTATGTAATCTAAAAAGTTGAATGGGAAAGGAGGCTTAGAGGGCCCAAAAATGTGTTGGTCCGAAGAAAGCGAGGAAAAGCCGAGAGTGTCCTCCTTTCGGGCCCCGACCACCGTGCCGCTGCCCACCTATGACACGGAACGGATGATTAATCGCGCGCCAATTGCGGTTCAAACTGTAATTATTTCGTGACGTCTGCGTCTGTACTTTGACGCCAATAATGCATTTTCTCTGTGTTTTGGTTCGTTTCTTTTTTTTGCCATATACTCGTTAAACAATTTCAGTGTATTTATAGCTGCTCTATTGAAGTGCACAAACCATTATTGGTCATTATGTCGTCATTTAAATACCCATAGCCATGCTAGTCCATGTTGAATACAAATTTTACAAGACTAAGCTGTGTTATAATGACAGCAAATATTGTTCGATTATTTAGTGAACCTATAAAAGCTACAAACGCAACACGTAACATTACCAGCATTCAAATTCTATATTTTTATTAATTAGGAAGAAATGTGTTTATGGCAGGGTTGGGAAGTATTTAAATACTTGTATTTGAAATGCGTATTATAAATACATATTTATTTAAATAACTGTATTTTTGAGTTTTTTGAACATGTATTTTAGAGTTGAATTTATAAACATAAAATATGTGTATTTAAAAAGGAAATACTTCAAATACAGATTAAGATAACGAGGATAGTTTCTTCTTGTTTGAATCTGCTAATGAATGAACCTCATTGAAATAAAAATAAAAGCCCCTTAAGCTAATAAATTTGATTTCTCTTCATTTTTAAATTATAAATAAATCATTAAAAATACTGGACAATTATCCGACAACAGAAAATGCGTTTATTCCTAATAACTAGAGCCCGGACAATGCCCTTTTTGCCTATTTTATTTTTTTGAATGTATTTTTAAGTAACTTACCAGTCAATCAGAAATGGCTTTTGCGAGGGTTTTAAAATGCATATTTTAGAGATAATTGACTAATCGAGCATTAAGAGTCTCTAAGTGCCTATATTGAATTTTCCGCATTTTGAATATTGTTTGTTCGCTATATTTTGTTTTCTACAATCTTTCTTTTTGTTGAGAAATCACTGATGGATAATTTTTTACCAAGCAAGTAACAACCGCGTAAAATTACCAGGGCGTCCTCCGATAGAGAAGCTCTATGTCTATCCTGCGTGTTCTTGCCTGTCGTCGAGCACGGCTACCGCTTAGCATTTGACGCATGAGCATTTGACACCGAGCGAGTTACCTTATCTACTTCGCCAAAGCCCGTCAGGGCGCACCAAAGACCAGGGAATTGCTCTCGTCTTTCCGATCTTTGCATGGATTAGTGAGCTGTCTGTTAATTTCAAGAATATAAGTCTTCAAAAACAGCTCTCCTGGCATCTTTCGCCTTTAGAAAGTAGAATTACACAAGATAGGCGGAGTCGATAGTTTTATATTGGTTTTGAAGTTTGGTGCATGCCAAATCAGTAAATTTGTTTTTCCTGTTAAGCATGCATGCTACAATGTTAAAAGAGAAAGTATCAAGAAGTGCATTGCTAAAAGAATGGATTTATGGAGAAGATTCACTGCGGATTCGAAACTTTTTTGCTAGTGTTGTGAAAAGGAGGTAAACAGTGCAAAAAGTATTTCTTACAACATAAAAACACTGCAACTCATGCAAAAAATGCGAAAAAGTGAGAAAATATATTCAAATATATTCTTCAGCAAGTGCAGTCAAAAGATAAAGACAAGAAAGAATTTCAACACTGATTTGTGCCATGCCGGAAACATTCCATTTCCAAAACTTGAAAATACAACATCTAACTAGTTTAACTAACAAAATATAAAATTCCACACGAGTCAACTCCTAGGAAATATTTAACTTCGCAATATGTTTTGACAATCGAAGAAATTCGATTCGTTTTTAAATAAATGTGTTCGTCATTTATGTAGTATGTACTATGTATAAATTTTAATATAATTGAACCACAATGCCCATTTCCCTCTCTATTTTCGACCTCTTTAATGCTCAATGTCCGAACTCTACATATAAAACTAGTTTACGTTCATCCGCACCAGTTGAACGCCCGTTTTCCTTTGCGGCTTTTATACATTCTCTATCTAGCGGTTTATTGTCTGATGATTTGTTTAAAAAACTGGTCACCTTGAAAGGAAATTCCGCTTATAATTTGAGTTACTCTTATAAGTTATTGTTCAGGAATTTATGACGGTCAATGAACTATTTATTATAAATGACAATTACAATAAATTGTTGCAGTAAAAGATAATAATATTTTTTATTTATACTGTATTTTGAGTATTGAAAGTATTTTAAATGCGTATATTTTAGCTATTCAAAATCTAATGTACTTGGAGTATGTATTTAAATACTTATTTACAAAGTATTTTGGCGAAATATTTAAATACTAAATTTAAAGTATTGTGCCCAACCCTGGCTTTTGGTGGGTATTGTTGTAGAGAATACTGTGAAAGACACACGAAGTCTGAATAAATTAAAATGCTGAATATCTGAAATTACCTTTTCCTTCTTTTTACTTGTTTCCGTACTTCGAGTCGTTAAAAGGAATATTTCATGGCAAATAGCACTTTTTAGAAGAACAGTGTCCGTTCCGCTTGGTTCTCTACGATGTTTTGTTTCGTTTACTTTCGCGCTCATTCTGCGACTAAAGACTACGAGGCTCTCTGGCGGTGGATCTTATAACTTTCGGCGAAGGTATGTTGGCCTTCGTGAGATGGCGACTTCGCAAGCGGCCATCTGCTCAAAGGCCATCCGCTGAATGGAGACGTTACGCAACGGAATGAGTTGTAAGAGACTGAGTGTAATGCATGTGCAAGTGTGGCTGGTCCTTTGTGACCGCTTGTGGAGTCCGACAAGGTCTAGGTGCAGAGAAATTGAGATTCCACGTCTTCAAGTGGATGAAAAATAATTAGAAAACAACATCTTCAGGTTTAGGAGAAGCACAAAAGAGTAGTTGAATTTTTAGCTGCAATTGTAAGTAATTGGCAGCAATTGTAAGTAGTAGTAAGCAATTGTAAGTAATAATATTGCTGATAAATATGCATTGCAATTTTTCATTGCAATTTTTGGGCCGTTTCAATTTAAAAATATGTAAAACTAATTTAGAAGAAAATAAAGTCTTCGACCCAATTCAACATAGGCGGGATTTCGGATCTTTTATTGGGGGGCAAAGGGTCTTCCCGCATAGGATTATGAAAAGTTCGCCTAATCCAAATTACATTTGAGTTGTTACATTATAACTCACACATTAAACTAAGATTTTTTAAAGTTTTCTTGGCCCTATCCCACCCCCACATCCATCTTCAGCCAGAAACGTGATTTTGTAATTTTAATTATTTTCAACACTATTTTATCTGATTGAAAAAAAATTTAAAAATTAAAAAATAATTTATACTATTGTAAAAACATGTTTACTTTCTCACTGCCGAACTAGTGATGCTACCGAACGGCACAGACTTTCTCGTATTAGTTTTCTATTTTCGTTGGTCTGGGCTAGCTATTCTGACTTGTCACCGGATGCCATCTCCAGCTGACTGTTCTCCGGCTGTATCTATCGTCGCCCAAAGAAGTACACTCTTTTGAACTTCTCTCGATTTTTCGGTTTCCGAATGGTGGAATTGAAATATTACTTTAAGAATATAAAAGAAGAGTAAAACATCCTAAATGCCAATTTTAATTGAAAGAAATTGGTGTCGTTTCTAAGAAAATTACGTTTCAGCGTTACCGTTAATGCAAATTTTAAAGTTCTTTTTCACAGAAATTCTTTGAGTTTTCGATAAACTTCATTTGAAGTCGTTTGAAGCACTTTCACTCGCAAGTGCAATAAACTATACAAAACGCTGCATACAAATGTGCATATTAATGGCATGAGAGATATTTCAAAAAAATTACAATTGTATCATTTTTGAAAAAAACAAACAAATGCACAAAATGAACTTATTAAACATATTAAACTATGCAATTACAACTATTCTTCAGAAAAATCTAAAGGAAAATTTCAAGCCGTTTTTGAGTACATGATGTTTGAAAGATTCTAAAGATGCGAAAATTTGAGATCGTTTTCCCAGAAAAATTTGGAGTTTTCAAGAAACTTTATCAGACATCATTTAAAGAACATGTACTCTTCAATGCAATAGTGTGAAGAAATCGCCGCTAATGTAAATATTACCTTTTAACATTTTCGAAAAACCAGAGTTTACAGTGAAAATGGAACCTATGCCACTTTTAAAGGTCTATTTTATTCTATTCTTACAAGAAATTTAAAGAAAAAACTTGGAGCCATTTTTGACCAAATGTCGTTTCAGCGTTTCTGAAAATGCGAAAGTTTGTGCTCATTTTAACAGAAAATTGTTGAGTTTTCGGAAAACATTATATAACATTATTTAAAGCACATGTACTCGTAAGTTCAATAATGTGAAAAATGTACCTCTAATGTTAATACTACCGACGTGGGAGGCAAGTGAAAAGTGGAGGTGCTACAGAATGGCAGAGACCTTCTCGTAGTAATGTTCTCTCATTTCCTTGGTGGATGCTGACTTTAGGGTGTTTTCCCATTCTCTTGCCAGCTACCATCTACCGCCGCCAAAAGAATATTTTTTATGAAAATTTCTAAACCTTTCGGTTTCCTAATAGTAAACCGAAATATTACTTATGGAATATAATAGAAAAGTAAAATTATGTCCTAAATGATAATTTTCATCCAAAAATTTAGATCGGCTTTTAAGAAAATGGTGTTTAAGCGTTAAAGTAAATGCGAAGTTGGAAGCTCTTATTCGCAGGAATCTATTGAGTTTTCGAAAAACCTCTGAAGTCATTTGAAGAACTTCCACTCACAAAGGTAATAATGTATACAAATCGATGGAAACGTGCATAATAATGACGTCAATTATTATCATATTAATGGCGTGAGACATATTAAAAAAACTGCATTTGCATAATTTTTGAAAAAACAAAAGAATACACCAGTGTCATTACCACTATCCGTTGCAAAAGTTTGAAGAAAAGTTTTCGAGACATTTTTGAGAAAATGGAGATTGAGCATTTCTTAAAATGCAGAAATTTGAGCTCATTTTAAAACAAAACTATTGAATTTTTGAGAAACTTTACTTGACATTATTCATGTCACTCATGTACTCATAAATACAATAACACGAAGAAATCGCCTTTAATGTAAATACTACCCACGTGAGAGACTAGTAAAAACAATATTTTTTTGTAATTTTTGAAAAAACAAAAGAATAGAGCAATATGGCATTATGTAATCGTATAGGTTACATTCGGCATTACCCCTACCAAAAATTTAAAGAAAAAATTTGGAGCCGTTTTTTAAAAAATCTTGTTTTAGTTTTTTTAATTGCAAATATTGCACTCACTTTTACAAGAAAAGTACTAAAATTTTCAAAAAAAAATATGAAATTTTTATTAATGAATTATTAATGAAAGAACTTTTTTTAACAACAAATTTTATTTGAAGGAAAAATTTCTGTCTTCAATTTTATAGTTGTAGAAAGTGGCTGACAATACTACTAGCGCCTAAACCATTCGTACGATCTGTTTCAATACGTTTCAGATTGAAGAAACCTCTGTCGATCTAGCTCTAATTGAAGCTTTAAAATTTTGAAAAACATTCTTTGAAATTTTGGGGTACTTTACATGAATCACCCCGAAAATTTTCAAAATTATTTCAAAATCGGCCCCAAATTTTTGCTATAAATTTCTTGTTACAATAGATATTAAAAAAAGGGAATTATAAAGGTGGCGTAGATCCAATTTTCACCGGTTACTCTGAATTTTCGGATATTGCAAAAGTTTGCATTTTTCGGCGACTTTCTACATCTACAAAACTGAAGAGAGAATTTTCCTTCAAATGAAATTTGCTGTCCTTCATTAGTTCTTTTATTAACGTCATGTATATTTTTAAAAACCTTTTAGTAGTTTTCGCGTAATATTGCGAGCGATATGTGCTATCTTAAAAATTAACGGAACTATTATTTTGTTTTTTGAAAAATTATAAAAAAATTTTTTTTGACTTGTCTCTCACGTCGATAACACTTGCATTGACTGCGATTTGTTCACATTATTGCATTTAAGAGTAAATTTGCTTATATAATGCCACATGAAGTTTCTCGAAAATTCAATAGTTTTCTGTGAAAACGAGCTGAAAATTCCGCATTTTCAGAAACGCTCAAATGGGATTTACTCAAAAACCGCGTTTATAATTACAGAAAAGTGAAATTATTATAATTGCATTGAATAGAACAGAACATACTCAGATGAGATATTAAGTTCGCTTTTTTCTCACTGCATACGGCATCAAACAAATAGGTCATGCGTTAGTTCTATTATATCTTGCATTATATGGATACATTGCATGGAAAACATACTTAAAATACATAGTATAATAATCCGTTTTACTCAACATCATTCGTATATTTTCACTTTAACTTTTTCAAAAATTGTAAACACATAGTTTTTGATCTCTTAAATACTGTATGTTCACGCTAGAACTGCTGGACCACAGAAAAGTTAGTCAGTCAGTGACTTTTTTGAATCCGTACGTTTACCAGTGTTGACAAATTTCTTCATGTTTTGAAGGCCTGTTAAATAAAATTATTTTACAACATGAACAACGGTCTAAAGTTTTCAATTTTCCTACTATGCTTCCATAGTTTACAAAGAATGTTGGAAAAAAAACAATAACTTTTATCGCACCGCGAACCCACGATACGTTGTTTCGAGAGAAGCCCCTATTTTTTCTCATTTATAGGTAAACGACGTTTAAAAGCAATAGAATTGAAAGATGATTTATTAATACGGGATATTCACAGTAACGATGAACATTATCCCGCGTGTTTTATAATACGGAGTTAAAGTTTACCAACTTATTAATATATATCGTATTACCTCAGCTTAATGCAATTATTTTTCGATTAATATTATTAAACTTCTTCTCAAATTACAGGAAAAAAGTAAATCGTTTATGATATAAAATTAAATATCTGCAATATTGAATGTTTTTAAAAAGTATGTCACAACATTGCGCGGGAGGGGGGAGTTGCCCCCTCTTGCCCCCCTTAAATCCCGTCGTTGCAATTGAACTTCCACTTCTTCCGCCAAAACTCTCTCTTTCAGATAAAGAAAGTGTACACTTGGTACATACGTAAGGAACTATTTTTATTCCTTTGCAGACTATTATATAATAAGTGATCGTGTCGCTAACCAAGATCGGAGCATGACTGGTAACTATTCTAAACGCAAAAATAATTAGTTTGTAACCCCTTTCACTTTCTAAACTTGTCAATTGTGTTACAGATTGTAAAATCAATAGGGGTTCGTTTGCGTGCATTCTCTTTTAATTTTTTGTGCAGTTTTTTATACGTAGCGTGCAACATACTCTTTCTTAAATGTTGAAGCGAGATTCAATCAGAATGTTACAAAACACCCGATTTCGATATCATTTGCTTAATACAGTCATATAATAGAAGGATATATCAGTAATATGCTTCTTTAAGCCAATACTTTCATTTTGTTGACAATTAATTCATGAGAATATATGATGAATGACCGCAGTAGTTTGTGACCTTGTATCTATGAGCAAAACAAATATTTCTCGCTACTCAAATATAAAAGCAATTAGTGATCACCATTTAATGGTGATCATTCCATTAATCTTTACCGCCATTCAAAATCATGATTTAAAATGTGCTTATGACCTCGCTACCAGTAAAGACATTTATTTTTTTTAA
Source organism: Teleogryllus oceanicus (assembly GCA_964035755.1). Taxonomy (NCBI): domain Eukaryota; kingdom Metazoa; phylum Arthropoda; class Insecta; order Orthoptera; family Gryllidae; genus Teleogryllus; species Teleogryllus oceanicus. The sequence continues at coordinate 8,636,505 of CAXIVR010000012.1, forward strand.
GACAGTGTTCGATTGTCCTTTTTGTGTAATATACATTTATCCACAGAGAAAATGACGAGGCGATTTTTTTCTGAGCAGAATGCCCTTTCCCTATTATCATAATTTTTCATATTAACAATACTTATTGTTTTTGACACATCGAAGTACAATGCTGGTAAAATGTGCATTCCGCCAAAAGTATTTATCCAAGTGGTGTGTAAAATATTAGAGAATTTTTGTTTTCAGAATAACGTTGTCCTTCTAAATTGTTTTATTGTGGAGTTCTTATTGTTGATTATTTTTTATTTAACGATGATTTGAAACATTTTTACTTGTTGAAAGCCTTTGCACATTCTTAATTTGTACTCCGAAAAAATAAATTCTATGACATCAGATTAGTTTCAAGAGAATGTGTTGATAAGAACGTCAAATATAAAAACGTTGTAAGTTAACATAGCCACGCACATTTGAATCAATAACTGGTAAGATGTGTGCGTCCTTGAAATTCCCAGTCATCGCCTTCACAATAATCGGCATCGGCATGATGACGTCAAACCTATGAATGACTCGTAACAAGTTTAGAGTAAATTAATGGGAGTGTCCAACTCGTGAAATTAAAACCAATAATGTTTAACTATACATATAATATGCCCCAATCCGATTTTTCATACCCCTCCTACGTACTGGCCAATCATAAGCTCCGACTCATGAATCTTTGGAGGCGGTATGTATCAACCGCTGTGTGTAATAGACCGCGTATGTATAATATAACCTCTTTGATTTTAACATCACTTCAAGTTATTTTCAATAGTAAGAACAGCGAGATTCGATGACGCGTCTTACGCCCAAAGCAATGAAATAATTCGTGAAGCTCCAGAAAACAGAGAAGAATAGAAAGTATATTTCACATGAATATTTAGATATTTTTTAAACGAATACTTCACATTTTTAAAGTCAAAGTGCAATTCGTCACGTTTCCGTGAAATCCTCTTTCTTTGGAGACCTCATTTACAAAGATGGGCTGCATGTTAAAGACGCAAAAGGTATGGATACTACAGAAATAATGTAGGAGACGATGCTACATCACAGAAACCCTACCTGAAAATCAATTAGTAATACCATTCGGTAATCGTAAATAAATTAAGACACACATTTATCATCAAACACATGTGTTAAAGAATCTAACATGATTACGAATCAAAATAAAGACATTCCTTGAACATTTAATTTTAAAAGTGTGTGTTTAATAAATGTATGTTCAACTGGAAGAATATATGTTTGTTTCTTTAAATATTAACGTTTTTTACATCAAAAGTTTGTTACTTTAAAGCAAAATAAACATATATTTCACGTCATTGTCTGTATATTCACATGTTTATTTTTGATTTTGGTTACGTATCGGCCGCACGAATTAACCTTGGCCATCTACATTAACAGATGGCCATTGTAGAACTAGCGAAATATCAAAAACGTACATTAATACAATATTAATATTCGGCCCATTTTGGAACTCTATTGGACGTAATTTTATTCGTGGAATAGCCCTAGTCAATACCGCTCGTGCTTTGGAAATTCTGAAATAAATTCCAAAGCATTCGTGGTATTACGTATGATAAATTGATTATAAATGATGCATTCTAACTAAAACATAACGCACGCTATCGTTACGCTATTAAGCCAAGCATTATGCGGCCAATTGTTTGCAGCATCACGTAACTTTATATACATTGTCTAAATACTCTGTATACACTAGCAAAAGAGAAAGTAAAAGATGAAAAAGATGTAATAACGCATAGAGTTCGGAACTTAAAAAAAGAACGCAATGTGTTTTTAAGATCCATATTGTGATGGTTTACATTTTAGTAAACTTTTAAATCGTGGCACACAGGAATGCCTGTCTAATAGCATTATGTTGTAAGAATGTTAAAGTGATTATTTATTTTTAGTAAATTTTGTTGGACCGCCTGAATTCTGTTTTTTTCTCGTTGGTTCAACCCTGAAGTTCAAAAGTTTGGATACCCGCGTTCTAAATAATGAGGAATGCTTTGAGGACAGGATCTAACGTGTGTTATTGATTCACTGTCATCAGTAATTCCAAAATACAAAGAGTGTATTTTCACACATAACTTGCGAACGATAGTCGTTGTGTTCGCAGCAGAACTATCAGCTTGGTAAGCATTCCGGGATGCGTGTGGCCTAGATTCATTAGTCGGTTGATTGATTTGAAATCCCATACCTCATTTTTCGTCTGAATTCTCACACAAGTTGTATCAATCCTTTCCAATTGACAAACGACAGTGTGACTATTTCATAACATGTGCCGGTCACATGGGGGTTTTGCCTGGGCGAACTCGGCCATAAATGCCACGGAAATCGAGACAGTGCGGTCGGTAGAATCGTCGAAGAGGGAAGGTGACTTTTCGCTATCGGAAAGTCTACATTGTACTCACATTATTGTAGAAGGTGGGACTGTTCACCGTCGACTCCGATGTACTCTCAACATCTAACAAGTTCTAGTTCACTCGGTAAAGGATATTTTGTATTGTGAGAAAATGGAAGATATTCCTGAAAGTATTAAAAGTGAAGTCGTGAATACGGTGAAAGATTTACTGCCCAGTAAATTTATATATGCGATGAGTCACGTAACTTTAACACCTCCTGCATTTTTTGAACTGTTGAAGTTATTGCAATGCAGTTTTCACGGAAGTGCATGAGGAAATGCGGCTAATTGATATATATATATATATATATATATATATATATATATATATATATAAAATATCACTTGTATTTTACGAGATATTAAGATAACATTGTTTCTTCAAATTGAACTATACATACAGTAGTGTGAAAAAGACGAATCCAACGACATACACATTGTCATATATTATATAAGCATTTTTAACTATTTTTTTGCCGCTATTGTCTAACGGATTGTTTGAACGGACCACCGGAGTCCGCACACAAGGACACTTAGCGCTCACACTGATAACGCGCGTTCGGGCAAACAAAGCTGAGCATGATAAAAATCAAAATTACTAAAAAAATGCTTAGCTAACTTATGTATATCATTGGATTTGATTTTCTACGATGTACTAAAAAAATATGTATTGTTGCATTGGAAAAAAATTTACCTCAATACCTCGTAAAATATGAGGTGCTAAAGTTACGTTATTACCTTGTGTGTGTGTGTGTGTATATATATATATATATATATATATATATATATATATAGAGAGAGAGAGAGAGAGAGAGAGAGATCTAAGAGAAATAATGTACGCGAGGAAGTTGTATTAGCTTCTTTTGCCGCGAAACTAAATACCAATACTTAATGGAGTTTTGCAGAAATGTACAAGAAAAGGTGTATTATGCTTTGTTATTTGATAAATATAATGAGTAATATATATAATAAATATAATAAGTTTTCTTAGGTATGTGGGGACAACTTTGGCAGACCATATACTAGATTACAGCTCATGATAACTTCAGCACGGTGCGAACCACTCGACATGTTTCCAAGATGACAGATTGTTGCGACTGAATTATTGCATTCTGGTGTAATTGTAATTTTGGTATATACTGTATTGCTATTATTATTGATGTTGTTATTATTATATTATAGTATAGAAGCAGTGATTACCATACTGAGTTAGTTACATAAACCTAAAAGTGAATTTGAAATATAAAATTAAGTTATCGAAAGGTATTACGGCTAAACAAGAAGTCCATGAATAAATAATAACAAACGTGGTATATGAAGTGATATTTTATATTTTTACATTTAACAAAGCAAAAAAAATGTATTCTGAATCAAATGATAGATTAATTCAATTTCTTCTTTCAAATTGTACGTCAACAGATTTGGTCATTAGTCCCATAAGTGTAGCTAACGTTTTTCCTCGGGAGATGGCGGTGATCTTCCCCCGCTAGATGGCGAGATCCGGCGCCAACCTACCGTCGGCTGGCGGGGTTTCCCCCTAACCAGGACTCTCCCACCAGTGGGGCACCGCCCCAGCCGGGATAAGCTCTAAGCTCCCGATCGGTCTCCCGGAATATGTGGTAGGGTAGTGCATGTTAGTGTAAGTGTATGTATAAGGGGAGAGGATAGGATAAGCAAGAGAACGTAAGAACGTAAGAAGGAAAGATCGTGCGTGGTCCATGGCCCGTTTGTTAGGGTACTGCTCCGGCATTCGCCTGGTGTTGATCGGAGAAATCACGGAAAACTACTAATTAGAGCAGCCACTGGCTAGAATTGTCCTCTAGACAGCGACTGAATTCGACCTAGCTGAAAAGAGAAAATGTTGAAAGTGTCGAAAATCCTGCCGCCGTCAGGATTCGGACGTAGGATCTTCCGGTCAGAGGCGCTGCAGTGACATCATCACTGAGCTACTGCTCCCGGTCGTGGAAGTTTTTAAGGTTTTCATTGTTTCTAAATCTTACTTTTTAATTCTAATGATTTGTGAGCATATTATTAGCTATACATGTTACTAATTATAATTTCTTGAAGTGGATGAAAACAAGTTTACTATTTGTTTTCTCATTCCTTTTAATTTTTGGAAGTAAGTACTAAACCACCTTGTTCTCGCATTGCGGAGAGAAATGGAGACGCGTGAGGAAATGACTTCAGAAGGTCACGTTTGAGCGCAGTCGAGGGGATTTCTAACACCTGCCAACACCTGCGCATTTGACGTTGCCAAAGAATCAGGCGCAAATGCCGTTTGTAGTTCTGTTATACAAACGTATTATTCTCACTACTTGTTCACTAGAAAGAAGTGATCTTTTTCGTCCCTTCTTCCGTAGAAGTTTCTAACATTTATTCCGAGATTTATTCAATCATTGCAAAATTTCTTTTTTGTACAGTGGCATCTCGTGTAACTATACTAAAAATGTGTGTACTGACACTTTTGAAACAAAGCTACTCAAGATAACATTTGTAGATTTCTGATGGGTTGTTTTACATTTTTCAAGAGGATGGATAACTACGTAGTGGAGGATTAATATTGTTACATGTGCAATTACTGGATGAGATTTAATTTAAAAGAATTTGTAACAACATAAAAACCCAGTCAGGTTCCGAGTTGGTATGCGTTTGCAATCCCTGGTTTAAAAATCGCCTCTTTAAATTGAACAAACAAACAATATTAAGAATAGATAATACATATGAATTTGGATATAAGCACATGAAAATTGACAATTTGGATTGTGAGTACATAATGTAATGAAAAGAATGGACAACGAGAAAGATAGTAAAGTACGTTAACCAAAACATGGAAATTTTCAAAATATTTCATCTCGCGTTTCAATGGTATTGATTCTAATGGGATTTTAGCTGAAATCCATAGGTCCTAGAAGATGCAAACTTACGAGATAGGTTAAAGGCGCCGCAAGTAGGATATTGCGAGAGGAATACTAGGTGTAGAACTCCGCTGACATGTTTTCTTACCAAGAAATTTTCATTTATTTTGAATTGTAATAATATTTGTTGATTTTAATATTACAGAAAATTGGCATTTCATTATTATGTAAAATTAGTAAAAGCTATATTTGTGAATATATGCTAATTGCGTTACGAGAACCCACATTTTGGGTGTGCAACTAAAAGTAAATTTGAAAAACTGCAAAAAAACAAACAAACAAAAACAACAAAAAAAACAACACTTCTAGGCTTTGTTTTGAGTGATATTTTTTTCAGTGTAGTGTATATTTCTATGTATGTTAGATTTAAATAATAGTATAATATAGAAGTTACAAGGTGGGTGCTAAAACCCAAGAATATTGTAGGCACTGAAATCTACTAAACGAGTTCGATCTAATAAACATCCAATGAAATGACTGGTCGCGCGAGTCTCCTCCGCTGGACGTCCTCGAGCGGGCAGCGGGCGTTGCTCTCAGGAAGACGAGTGGAGGTAGGTTGAAAACGTTCCATGAATATTTATAGCTCAGGACGAACTGGCAAACTGGGCAGGGAGACGGCTGACTAGTTCTAAATGGAATCTCATTTGCACTCGAATACGAAAATAGAAACTTCAAAGTTAAACCAAATATTTGTGGTGAGATAATAAAAGATTCGTTAATGGTATTGTAACGTATTGTACGCTCCACTCACAATGTCGCTGCGCCAAGGGATTAGACGCCAGGGGCCAGGCAGGATGTGAGAACAATGCGGTATTGGGAGAATTCCGAGAGCTAGGGAAAGGGATGCCCAAAATGCGGGACAGCGCATTTGCCGCGTGCCGCGTGCAAAATTCTTAGAATCCAGGGCAATGGATGCCCAAAATGCCTGGCAACGCGACTAGCGCGGGCCGTGTGAAAAACCCAGTGACGTTTCAGGTCACGTGGGTCGGAGCTATATAAGAGCGAACGCAGAGCGCGGGGGTGGGGTTTGTCGAGCTGAGTGGAACCCTCGTGCGAACGCACAAAACTTGCGCTCAGGGCGGTGCGGAGCCGAGCGAGGCTCGTACGGCAACCTATGTGTTGGGACGCCGGTGTGGATATGTCCACGAGTGACCTAAGTCGCCGGAGCCGCGTGCTGTGTGCATAAGGTTCGCTGAGGAGTGGCGCGGGCCACGAGTCAGATTACATTTTTAAGGATCGCTCCTGCGATCAGGGGGAGTAAACGTCCACCAGAGCTAAGAGTAACTTAAATATTTATTGTACATATTGTGAATAAACCTGTACATATTTATCATTGAAGCTCGTGTCTGTGTCATTGTGTATTCCCATGACGTCACAGTATGTCACAATACGAAATAAAACATTTATAACGTAATACAAGGTCCACTAAAGTCTCATTTTGTAGATGATGTCCGACGAGGAGCATTACTCGTTGGACCTAGGGCATCGAATGGCATTGTCCTATTAAACACCCATTTTTGAGTTAAGCACAGTCAACGCAGGACAATAGACCGACCGAAAGTGCGAGACAACTTACTAAGCCCATGCAAATCGTGAAGGGATTGCACCGTTGTGCCCCACGCCAGACACAATAGGAGTTAAATTTACCTCACGGAATAACGGGAGTATCCAAAGCGAGTTGGCAGAAAATAGGCTCTTTATGTTCAGGGATCGAGCAGTGGCGGCTCGTACTTAGGTTGCACAACCCCCAGATAATCAAAGAAATTCTCATAATACGTTAGGAATATAAATTTCTTAATGACATTCAATTTTCAAGGTTGGTTGGTTGATCGTTCATGATTCCGGGCGCGTCAACGGCTTCGGTCATTAGTCCCGTTAGTGTAGTGCATGTTTTTCTCGTGAGATGGCAGTGATCTTCCCCGCAGGATGGCGAGATCCGGGGCCCACCCACCGTCGGCTAGTGGGTTTCCCCCTAACCAGGACTCTCCCACCAGCGGGGCACCGCCCCAGCCGGGACAAGCTCTAAACTCCCGACCGGTCTCCCGGAATATGTGGTAGTGTAGTGCATGTTAGTGTAAGTGTGTGTGTGTAAGGGGAGAGGATAGGACAAGGAAGAGGAGGACAGATCGCGCGCGGTTCGTGGTCCGTTTGGTAGGGTACTACTCCGGCATTCGCCTGGCGTTGATTAGAGAAACCGCGGAAAACTACCAGAGGAGCCGGCCGCTAGAATTCTCCTCCAGACAGCGACTGAATTCGACCTAGCTGAAAAGCTAGTGTCGAAAATTCTGCCGCCGTGAAATCAAAAAGCGCCCGACAGCGCTCTTCCCGGCGTCAGGTGCTTTCCCAGGTAGTGCCCCATTCACGCTCTTACACACACACACACACACACACACACACGTACACGCACACGCACACGCACGCACGCACACGCACGCACGCACACGCACGCACGCGCACACACGCGCGCGCGCCGCACGACACACGCACGCACACACGCGCGCGCGCACGCACGCACACACACACACACACACACACACACATATATATATATATATATATATATATATATATATATATATATATATACACAAACAGAGTGAGAGTGAGAGATCGAGAGAGAGTGAGAAAGAACGAGAGAGCGAGCTAGAGAGAGAAAAATCGAGAAAGTAAGTATTCTAAAGTGGATTAAAAAGATTAAAATATGTCAAAAAGACGAAAATTCATGGAAAATATATGTACATTATATGAAATAATAACGGAAATGACAAAAGTGTTCAAACTGTTGGTCCTACAGAATGGCACGTAGCAAATTTTCTAATTTTCTCGGTGTGGACCGGCTTTAAAGTCGTGTCCCATCCTCTTGCCAGATGACATCTTTCGTCACCCAAAGTACAGTTTTACGTTTTCGTATACGTACGTATATACGGAGTAATACACGTAGTATAGAGAGAGTTATGTAATGCTGCGCGAAAAAAAGGTGAATTGTCGGCGGAAAAAATTAATTGCCGGGCTCTGGGGGCGAAAAAGAACAGTAATCCAGTTGCTAAATTAAGAGAACAAAATCCTCTAACACGTGATGTAGCTAAAATCCCTGTTTTGTGGGTCCTTTATGCAGAATAACCAATTGAAAGCAAAACGTACAAATTAAATAATGGGTACCTACAGAACCCATCATTTTTAATGACAATTTATTTCGAACATATACTCTTCTCAGATAAAAAAGATATTTGTTGTTGAAATATGGTTCATGTTCTAATATCTTTTAATTAGTGCTTCAAAACTGTACATTAATATTCATTTGACCTCGGCATTTAATGTAACATTGATGCCTCATGAATGCTTTTTTGATCCGTCACTTCTCAACAGTACTATTCTTGAATGTTTCCCATTCCTTCTAATATTGTATTCCTTATTTCTGTTCCTTCGAAGATTTATTTAACTTATCATACTCGATCAGGTTTTTCGTCCAGTTTCCCTGATCCATTGAGCAAATGCTGAGATGGCCCCTTGTTTTGCTTCTGGACATTAATGTAACTTCATTTTCTGTGCACGTCGTCTAGAATTCAGTGGGAAATACAATTATTCAAATTATCGTTTCCATGTTGTCGCGGCAGGAAGTAATAAGAGCCAAAATTTATTGCTTATTTATCATTGAAAATAGATTTTACTACATGGGAGTTTTTGTTCTTTTTTCTATTAAGTAGTATATGACTTAGTGTAGGATCACAGAATTTTGAAAATGTGCACACAATTCACTTTCCCCATAGCATGTCATACGCAGTTTTTAACTGTTTTTTTACGTAAAATAAATAAATAAATAAATAAATAAATAAATAAATAAATAAATAAATAAATAAATAAATAAATAAATAAATAAATAAATAAATAAATAAATAAATAAATAAATAAATAAATAAATAAATAAATAAATAAATAAATAAATAAATAAATAAATAAATAAATAAATAAATAAATAAATAAATAAATAAATAAATAAATAAATAAATAAATAAATAAATAAATAAATAAATAAATAAATAAAAATACTCACTTGTTATGAACTTGAAATCTTAAAATTTAAGAGCGCATTGGCACCGAACGGGAACCGGCGCGTGCATGCAGACCCGGCAGGCCATTCGCGCGGATATGAAATTCGCTCTCCGCCCCGCCCGCCTCGCCTCGAAGGCCGCTCGGCGTCCGGTGCATGCCTAGGACCACGCGGATTTGCGCGCGCCGGGCCACGCCACGCAGGGGGTGCAGGGCGGGCGCCCCGGGCGGGGAACGGGCCCCGCCGCGGAAGCCGCCGCCGCCAAGGCCAAGGCCGGGGTTCGACGCGCGGGCGTGGCCGCGAGGGCGCGCTATAAAAGCCCCCGTCGCGCTCCGTCGCCAGGTTGATTCTCAGCTCGAACAACGCAACTACCGCAGCCATGAAGGTGAGTTGGACTGGGCTGCGTGACCGCATGGGACCGTATGGGATCCGGGCGGGAACTCCAAGAACGTGTTCATTGCGGGTGCTGGGGTGGGGTGAAAGAGGGTCGATATTTTTTTCATCCTTGCCTTTTTTCCGTTTCTACTGGGTCGGTGCTAATGAGAGATTTTTTTATTGATTTTCCGCGTACTCCATTTTTGAAATTCTCATTTTGTAATGTTTTTACTGCCGGGTACCTTTCCTGACGCCAATCTTACGGGACACACAAACACATAACACATAGACAACACACACACACAATCACGAAACACACCCCATGCCCGAGGCGGGAATAGAACCCACGATAATTCGGTCCGTGATCGTCACGGCGCTACTGCTTTAGCGATCTCGGCTCTCCGGATCGGCTAGGTCAAAATTATTACAAATAATAAAAAGGATTGCTGATGAGCGAATGCATATCACAGGAATTACATACATGTGGTAAATTGCGTTGACAATCTTAAATCTTTGGTTAATAAATATCAGCTGCCACGTGTTTCGTGTTGTAGACGTAGGATTTTTGAGTTTTTATATTTTACGTTGCTCCTCGAGCACTTAATTTCTAATTGAAGGGTTATAAAAGTTGGTAACCCAATGAAAGATGCAGTTTCAGAAATTATTTTTCAAAAGATTCTAAGAACGTATTTCATGTTTATATTGAAATTTATTTGTGTACACATCAATGAAAACTCGATCATTTTTATAATTTGTTCTTTCTGTAGGTTTATATTTGGGAATAAGTCGTTTTTTTTATATTTGACTATCTTGTGCTACTATTAACTCCTTCCTACTATAAACGTCTTCTAAATGTAGTTACAACTACTTTATATTACTTTCCCCCATCAATACGTAAATAAAACGAATACAATTCGTTATACATTGCTTTCATTTGCATTTTGCACATTAATAGTTCATGTATTCTAAATTTATGATTCTTGGTGTAAAGTTTTGTCTGACATTCACATACACTTTACCTACTTTACATACTTGTGTATACACTCACAAAGTGAATGAACGCGTGATTCATATTCATAAGCATATCTCTTGCGAACGTTCTCAAGGCCCAATAAAACTTGAACGTCACACACTGCTCTGAACACGGCGAAATGGCGCCTAACAGTATCTGAGTATAATGTCACCGTTTTGTCACCAACACGCCCGGTACTGCGCTCAAGTATGATGTAGTAAATATCGATTAGGCTGTGCACTTAGCTGAAGATAGGCCAAAGCAATACTGGTAGTCTGACAAATTAGAAACACGACGTGAACTCTTGAAACAATCTACAATCTTCGAAACAGTTGAAGGCGCCACCGAAACAAACGAATGCGACAATTAAGAATGAAAGATGGAATGAAACTGTTCAGGAAACGGTTAAAAATGCACAATTAGGACGCATTTGAGTGTTTCTGCTTATTTGTCAGTGACAACAAGCGAATGTTTGGAATAAAATTGTATAGTTGTTGCTTCCATCTCGGATAGGCAATATCACGTTTTCCTTTATTCCTGTAAGACATGCATATCAGATTAACGCAGAAACGGTAAACTAAAATGCGTGGTAGGGTACAGCTGCAAGGTGTCTGGGACGCAGTGAACAAAGGAATTCATAAGGTCCAAGGATCTGAGCGCAGAACTAACAGGATCCAAAAGGAAGGCCGCGGACTGAGGTGCGTCAGAAGGGGGGGGACGAGTGGGGGGGGGGCAGGCCCAGTGGGCGGGGCCCGTGGTCCGTTAATATGCAGCAGTGTTTCATCGTCGATCTTGAAATTTCCCACGTCACTGCCGATCTCCTTAAGAGGAAAGGTTTTCTTTGGGCTTGGCGGCAGATAGGGTCTTTTTTTTTTTTTTTTTTTTTTTTGCTTTCTGATAGTTCCACCGATACAGCTCTCTTTTTTTAATTGGTTTATTTAAGGTCGCTTCAACATCTAAGGTCATTAGCGACCAACAGCTCTCTTTGTTAACAGGAAGGTTTTTTGCACTGAGACCTTTCGGCAACGCATCGTTAATTGGGAGGGAGAAAAACTAAAAAAGAAAACCATCACTAAATTAATTTTTTTGAAAAATGGTTCGATAATAGTGTTTCGTATATACATCACCCTCAGAAATGCAGGTTGCAATAATGATTCCTAAAGCTATTTACATGTTTTTCAAATCACATTCCAGCATCATAATAGGTTTGAAAAGAGTTATATATGAAAAAGGTGTGAAATAAGTTTCAGTAAATTACTGTACGATTACTTTTCATTTTACATGAATGCTAAAACTTGTACATGAACATTTACTTTTTTTTCTCTTTAAGCTGACATGAAATCGTTTTTAGCAAATCATCTGGTTCATTATTGAGTAATTTCGGTCAAGATTTTAAAATATTTTTTAAAATTCTAAAAAGTCTAAAACATTATGCAACATGCGTAGAAGAAATTTATCTTTCTACTCATTACTTATTCTTGCGTTATATCAGACATGCGCAGAAGTGATGACGTTGGATTCAAATGATGGTACGAAGTGATATAAATAACTTACGGTGGAACTATCGCAAAATAATCCTTGGGAAAATTGAGAACCTGGCGTGTAACTGGTGTGTGCCTATCCAATTGCCCGATTGGATGGCCGATTCTGTCCGTGCGCTCACCCGCTGTGCCCTGCTTCAGGTCATCGCCGCCGTCCTCTGCCTGGCCGCCGCTGTCAGCGCTGGTGTCATCGCGCCCGCCACCACGCTGGTGCGCACCCCCAGCCTGGACTCCGCCGTCATCCAGTCCGACCGCGTCGGAGGCAACTTCGCCTACAGCACCGTCGAGGGCCACGCCTACGCCGCCGTCTCCCCCGTCGTGCAGAACGTGGTGCAGCCCGTCGGCGTCTCCTACACCGCCCACCAGGTGCCCGTGGGCGTGGCCTACTCCGCCCCCGTCGCGGCTTACGCCGCCCCCGCCGCCGTCGCCGCCTACGGAGCCCCCATTGCCAAAATCCTCGGCTGAGTTCCTTCTACTTCTTGAAGATTCAAATGAACTTTCATGACGAATCTCCTTCTCCGTCCTAAATTGATACACTTGAACATGAAAACTCTTCCAATTATTTTCTCTGCTCTTTATTTATTCAGATAATAAAGAAACCTTTACAAAAAAGCATAACGTTTTCTATATGAACTGTTTTTTCCAACCCTCACTTCTACTACTCCAAAATAATGTGCCTTAAAATTAAAGAAAAACACAAGGTATTAGGACACTAGTACTTATATAGTAAAATATACAATATATAAATAATTAATTATTTATAAAACATTTATTGAAACGCATACTTACATTAACGCATTTGTGAAGTGCAATTATTTGAGAAAAATGTGAAAGGAGACCATAACACAATGACTGGCATTCAGCTATTAGATTCATTATCTTGTCACCTTCCAAAGATCATGCTTCATATAATACGAGTATATTTGGTCCAGAAGATGAGTTCCGAGGTCCTGAACCAACAATGAGAGACGCAAAAATTGCTAGCAAGTCATCTTGATTCCTTATAGTCGTACTTATGCGTTTTAATCAGAATCCATAATTATTTCTAACTGTTCTGTCGTTGATAGCAACGGGAGATTCCTTACATCTTTATCAGCAGAGGTTTCTTTTCTCTGAGATTATTATTGAAGGCTGGAATTATTGGTGATAGGTAGAAGAAAGACTATTTCAGATCGTGCGATGTAGTACGCGGGGTCCATCATGCCACTTTAAAAGCAATGCAACATCTCAACAAATTTGCATATTTATGTGTCGTTTGAAGGTAACTAAATATCAATAGTTGATAGGTTTTTACTTGTGGTTTTCACATTTCTCTTTCCTGATGACCTAAGCACTCTAAAATTCAGAAATTGATTCTATATAAGACTTGAGGTTTTAAAATGAGATTCATAAAGTATTCTGGACATTATTGGTCAGAGAGCAGGTTTTTTATATGCATACTTACTACTCCAGACATATGATTAATATTCATTATATATACATATCATATCATACATACCATTTATATTCATACATACTATTCATCATTAGGACACAAAGACCAACTCAGAATTTTTTTAATGCTTTCTTGCACACATAACAAACCTTGAAGGTGTTTTGAGGAAGTTTTAATTACACCAAGGTCTCGAGGTGTGTCGGCAATTAGTCGTGTGACGTACTAGAAAGATATCATTTGGCTCCACTTGCATTGAATAAAAAGTTGACTCGATGCCGAATGGCCTTCAGACTAATGTTACCGAAACAGGTGCGAAACCAAAGGTGACGTTACGCACCTATTTCGTACATAAACTTCCATCGTATGGATGGCCAATCCAAAAATGTCATATACTAATCTTATGTATTTTTAAAACACTTCGACTGTATTGTCGAACAAGAAAGTACTTCTAGAGAAACGGGGCACATAAACTTCTAGTGGAAGATCAAGGTAGGAAATGGTTATTGGTAAATAATAGCATCAAAATATATTGAAAAGAATCTTTATTTTTCCAATAAATAATAAAGAAAGCAAAAGATGAAATGTGAAGATCGGATAGGTAAAGGGTGCGCTCTCAGTGCCATGATGATCTCAGCTCAGAGTCAGGATCTCTGCGTCCATTGATCGTAGCATTGGGTCGGCTTCATGTGCAAAGAAGTGGACTTAGGCGACGACCACGCCGCTGGCGGCGGGGATGCCGTACTGGGCGGCGTAGGGGTAGCCGGCGTAGGGGTAGGCGGGGGCGGAGTAGGCCACGCCCACGGGCACCTGGTGGGCGGTGTAGGAGACGCCGACGGGCGACGGGGCGTAGGCGTGGCCCCGACGGTGCTGTAGGCGAAGTTGCCTCCGACGCGGTCGGACTGGATGACGGCGGAGTCCAGGCTGGGGGTGCGCACCAGCGTGGTGGCGGGCGCGATGACGCCAGCGCTGACAGCGGCGGCCAGGCAGAGGACGGCGGCGATGACCTGAAGCAGGGCACAACGGGTGAGCGCACGAACGGAATCGGCCATCCAATCGGGCAATTGGACAGGCACACACCAGTTACACACCAGGTTCTCAATTTTCCCAAGGATTATTTTGCGCTAGTTCCCCCTAAGTCATTTATATGACTTCGTACCATCATTTGTATCCCACGACATCACTTCTGCGCATGTCCGATACAACGCAAGAATAAGTAATGAGTAGAAAGATAAAGGACAGCGGCGATGTTTTACGAAGGACAAAGCGTGTTACGAAGACGTTTAATTGCAAATTAACGCCGAGCAATACCTCATTTACTCAGATGATCCCCTAGTTCAGGATAATACTTCACAGCAAAAATACGTCATTAAAATATAGGATTTCTGGATTGAAAGCCACAATTGTGAGATATATGATAAGCATAACCTAACAGTGAACTAGTGCGAGAACAAGTTATTTGTTATTTGTACGGAATGAATAATACATGTAATACTTCCTCTAAATAAATATAATTTAATTTAACCTAGAAGGAGAGTTACTGAACATGTTTATATCTACACATCTGCTCATCCTGCAATTTCTTCTCGAGATGCTCAATCAAATGTGGTAGCGATCACATGTATTCGTCTTGATGCCAAGAACCTCTTTACGCAATCTGGTGACGGTCGTTTAGTGGCGAATTTTAATGAAATAGTCTCCAAACAGCTCTCAAGAATTCTCTCGATCTCTCGATCGATTTTTCATGCATGATATTTCACTCTTATTTGAAATTTGTAATTGTTACACTTATTAACTTCCCAGCATGATAATTTTATCAATATGATGTACTCAATCGTAACCAAGTTCACCTGGTAATTAACACTTTCAAATGGGAGTTGATAAACGATACGTCTAGTAGATAGTAGTATGATATAGGAGTGCAAACAATTGCTTTTGTTCTCCGGAATCCTTTAGCATATATTTGAATCTATAATTAACGACAGTGATTCTCGAGTTGAATTCGCATATTTAAACAAAACAGGATTTGAAGTAATACATGAAGTATAAAAAAGAATTAAATTCTGTAAAGCAATTTTACAAGCAAATTATGATTTTAATTGTAATTTATATCATTCTTACGTCTAATGTCGTACTCAGTACATTCTGGACACAAATAAACCCCGATGAGTATGTGAAGTTCATTTAATAATACTGTTCGATTTAAATATTTCAAATTTAATATTTGAAGATAAGTCTATCTCATAGAGCAATTTTATTAATTATAATAAAATATTTTATCGGAACATTAACATTTAATTAAAACTTTTCACAATAAATATTTGTATACC
The DNA here is from genome assembly GCA_964035755.1 of Teleogryllus oceanicus. NCBI lineage: Eukaryota > Metazoa > Arthropoda > Insecta > Orthoptera > Gryllidae > Teleogryllus > Teleogryllus oceanicus. The sequence goes on from CAXIVR010000012.1 coordinate 8,652,577, forward strand.
GTAATTATTGAAAATGCTCTACAATTAGTCTTATCAATTCCCCCATTATTAGAATATGACGTATAAGATATTTGATCTCCTTGTGTTTCGTTTATTCAAACAAATATACATCTAAGAAAAGTTCGAAGAGTACGTTTTATTGATTATGAACAAAAAATCCTATCACGTTTTAATTTTATCATTTTTACAAGTAATAGCATTTCAAATCCCAACAAAGATAGAAATTTCCCGCAATTCAACTTCCGGTTTCTTCCCAAGTTATAGTAATACAGAATTCCAGTTGTTTAAATAGGTAAAAATGATCGACATGAAATACTGCGTCGTCAAAGGTTACTCCCAAAAACAATTCTAAAATCAATAATTAAAAATCCTTTACCTAATGATGAGATATTTCAATATTTCCTCGCCCATTTTAAAGAATTTTGAATGAAATAAACCACTCATTTCCTGGAGTTTCCTAAAGTGAAAACGCCGTTCTTAGTACGGTTAGCTTAATCTTCGTTTGCATGTGTTATTCCCGCTCTGTCAGTGGCCCAAGCGTTCGCCAACGAACCCCTTACCTTCATGGTGATGCGAAGTGCTTGTTTCTCGTGGCGGGAGGAACTGGCGGCGGCCGGCGGCGGCGGGGCTTTTATAGCGTCTTCGCGCCGCCGCTTCCCAGCGGCCGTTCCCCGCGGGACCACGCCCGCCCGGCGCGTCGCCCACCCGAAATCGCCGTCGCCGCCTGCGCCGCCCGCCTCGCCCCTTTTGGGCGCCGGATCTGGGCGCGGCCGCCCACCGCCCCGCCCGCCCGCCTACGACCTTGCCCGGCCGCACGCCCCGGGGGCCACGGCGCGCCGCGAGGAGCTGCGGTGACCTTGCGACTGACCGCCGCCCCGCCCGCCCCGCCCGCCCCGCCCACCACGCCCCGCACCGCGGTGTTCCGGCCTGCACCGCCCGGCCGCGCCCGGCCCCGTCCAGCCCCGCCCCGCCCCGCACCGCCCGGCCCCGCCCGGCCCGTCCAGCCCGCCCCGCCCGCCCCGCCCGGCCCGGCCCGGCCCGCCCGTCCAGCCCCGCCCAGCTCGGCCCAGCCCCTCCCTCCCCGCCCACCACGCCCCGCGCCACAGTGTTCCGGCCTGCCTCCCCGCCACCACGCCCCGCGCCACAGTGTTCCGGCCTGCCTCCCGCCCAGCCCCGCCCGCCCCTACCCTCCCCGCCCCGCCCGCCCACCTCGCCGTTCCTTCCCACCCCACCTTCGCCCGCCCGCCCGCCCACCCAGCCCCACCTCCAGCAGCACAGCCCGGTTGTGGAAAAATGCGACCACTTTTATGGGGTGGCCGTAGGCCGCCCGGAGCCCGGACTGGTCTGCGCGTGTTGCTAGGCGCTTTTTGCCCAGATCGACGGCGCACGGCCGCTCTCACAAGCCACGCTCCGCGGAGGTCCTTCGCGAAATTGCTACCGCGTCTTCGAAACTTCACGACATGGCAAAATATTTCCTTCCAAATGCAATAAAGTCTTGCAAGTATGTTCGCTGTCGTATCGTAAAGCTATACTCGTTGAAAGTAATTAATCCGTAAAACTAAACAACGAAATGTAATGTATTATAATAAGCAATGAGTCATGAATTCTAGTTTGGTCCAGGGACAGAATACGCAGAAGAAAGATACTAAGCAATGGAGGTGCAGACAGTGTGGTTCTAAACAAGGACTATCGTCCAAACCAGAGGAAAAGGACCATTCTCCTGACCAGGTGATACAATGAAATATATTTCAAGGCACGTGAAAATAATTACAGCAACCAATCGTTCAAATACGAATTTCGGTATTTTATTTTATACTTTGTCATAACTGTTCGAGGTGTTTAATATTCTTCTATAATATCTATAATATTCTATAGTATATCTTTTTATTAATATTACTGCTGTATGCCCCTATAATGTCTTTATCGGTATTTTTGAAGCGTACATGATGTCTCTTGAGCAGAAAACTCAAATTAAAGTGAGGTCGCAAATTTATCACATGTACTGAGTTTTATATTCAATTGTTTTATTAAATGAAATAATATATTAATGAAACAGATTTCGATCGGATGTTGTGGCTGTCTTGAATGTTTCACTAGACAAACTGGTTTGCTGTTTGCGAACTTTCGGGCCTTTAACGAGAAGATACTTCTCCCGCCATATTGGTGAAGTCCGAATTGTTATTGTTTATTTGTTTGATTGTTTCTGTTTGTTTTTTTCGGCGAGAAAATTTTCGGGAAGCTTCGAACGGGGATCAATACCAGACGGAAATTCGAAGCGGTTGATTCAAAAGTTTCTGTTTTGACGTTATATTGCAAGGCTTCACTCTACGTCAGGCACACGAACTCCAGCTTACGTTCGGATATAAAATACCTTGGCATTCTCCGTAGTATCCCGTCATTTAACCCTGCAAATATTTATTGTCTTTTCAGTCATTGGAGCGATTGTTTCGACACTCATTGATGCCAAACCAACTTGAGGGGCGTAGACGGTGAAACGTGTAGAACTGATTCATTTTCATTTCATCAACTTGTGCTGGAGCCGTTTGCTCCTTATTATTCGTGTCATTCTCCTAACTAGAGAATGTTTGCATGGAATCAAAGTATTCGTATAGCAAGAGTGCAAGACAAGTGCAATTTAAAACTTTGTATTTAAGAACAATTATTATCTTTTGAGTTGAATTAAAAGCGTGATGAAAGTAAACAATGTGGGCTCTTTGTCGCCTCTTCATGTACGCTATTTGTTGACTTCATTCACAAGCATACATACACTCTTATACGCTTTTTCGACATGATTTGTATCAATTCTTTCAGTATTCTTTTTGGTGACGGTTTTGGAACAATGTAAATCGCTAATGAAAACTAACCTAAACCTCCGGCTAATTGGCACTTTCAGGCATTCACAGTTGGCGCTCCAGCCCGTGCGGCTGGCAGAATAATTCATTTTGTAGAGCGATGCGGTCTTCGGCGATGCTCAACTGTTTTAGAACCTGTCATAAAAATCGCCTACTGGCCTGGACGTAGCGCGCGCGCACACACACACGTACCACACACACACACACACACACACACACACGTACACACACACGTACACACACGTACACACACACGTACACACACACGTACACACACACACACACACACTATTTTTTCCACAAAACACACAATGGGGTCTATGGGGCACCTAGAAATATATTTCAATTTTCAGAAATTTGGAAAAGATAGAAATAAAACTATCGTATTCTAATTTTATGTATTTATATGTCTTGAACAAATGTTAATGTTATTACTCTAAACGTAATTCATAAAATAATTTTAAATTATTCCTGTTCTGATTTTAAATAGTACAAATTGTGGAAAGTTGCACTAGAGATTTTCCACATACTTATTATACTATCTATCATTTATTCTGAAATGCCAATTGCAATCCTATTATCACGTTTAGTCACAACAATAAGTCCCTAAATGAGTTATCACAATGAATCTCAGCAAATATTCAAAGAATCGCTAACTTCATTTGCGCGAGCAGGAAGTCAGAGAGCAACATTCGTTCTGAGAAAACAAAATGAATCTTCTGATGTGCGTAGTGAGTTCTATGCTGCGGCGTCCGCGTGCGGCGTGGGGGCTCGCGAAGTGACGCTCGGTCTTCCCCTTTCGCAGAGCACGCTCCACTAACACGGACACGGCAGGTAATGAAGATGCGATGAGCTTCGTAGGACCGACAATTGACAACGTAGGACCTTTTGATGTCAATGCATCGAGGTCAAATTATAGTTAGTTAGTTAATGCCTTATTTTATGTGGCGAGACTCGGGCCATCAGGCCCGCTCTTCCGTCTAACCACCCAAATTTCGCTACGCTCCTTTCACCACCTAGCGGAGAAAGGAGGTATGTATTATCTTGGGCAACGAAACAGGCGGATATCAATTTTGCTCAGAGGCTTCTTTTAGGCTTGAGGATCTTTTACATGCAGTAAATCTACTATCATGGGACAGCCGGCTTTACTTCCCCTCCGAAGGAAGGCGTACGAAGGATTTTTTCGCCCTTAAAAATCTATGGCTTCGATCGGGTTTCAAATTATCAAGAAAGACTAGAATTATTGTTGAAGCGAATAATGTCCCTGATGAAAATTAAAAGCCAGTCTCTTCGCTGAGTTCTTTGCACAAGCATATGAAGTGTTACGATCCTTATTGACGCCTCAAACCCCTAAAGACTTCACATACACTGAAATTGGGACATTTGAGTTTGCAGCTGCAAACTCATTTCAACCCTGCACCTAATGAAATTGTCGAAATATTTAATTTTAATAAAAGAGTCCAGTTTTTGAGAAAATTTTGAAAATGTCCGGGAGTCTTCATGTGAAGTACCCCCAAATTTTAAAAAAAAAATCAAAGCTTCAACTAGAGCCGAATGGATAGGGGTTTCTTCCATTTTGAAAAATCCTACGTGTCGTTTAGGCGCTAGTAGTGTTCACAGACGAACGGACGTTTTGCGTTGAATTGGTATTTCAAGGCAGTAGAAGAAATTTGTAAAGAAACATTCAAAGACACGATTTTATCGAAGGTACGATGCTGGGCGTTTCATCAATGGCCAAACCCTGAACTTCCAGAAAAACTCCAACCGTATCAGTGAAAGAAACTGAAACTTCTGTGCATAAAGTTGTGCTTTGGGGGAATCGTTTTATAGCATCTGGAGTGATGAGGAAAAGATTTTTGGGTTTATTACATGCCAATCATCCAGGAATAGTGGAATAACTCTGATTCAGTTTTTAACAATATTTATTTAATACACGGCAACGTTTATAAATTTATCTTTGAATTATTATTGTTTTATTAAATAAATTTTTATATTGAATACGCCAGAATAAAAATTAAATTTTTATAAATTTGAATTATTATTTTAATAAATTTTTTAAATTTTTAATGGGTTTTAGTTGTTTTTATCCGATTTCCTTCTCTAATATCTTATGTGGTAGCATATATGAAGTTTTTAAAATTAGTTATTTCATAAATGGGAAGAACAATTAATTTCTGTTTAGAATAATAAATTAATATCAAATACCTGTTAAACTATGATCTTGGTTCTATTTGATTATGCTAGTTGGTTTTCTCTATTTTCGAATTTGAATATATGGCGTGGTGGGATATCTCTGATTCAGTTTTTAACAATATTTATTTAATAGACGGTGTTTATAAATTAATATTTGGTGTAATAAATTAGTATTAAATATTTATTTAATTATTTAATAAGTTTTAGTTGTTTGTACCCGTTGGTACTCTCCAATTTCCTATTCGAATATCTCACGTTGTTGCATATATGAATTTTTAATTAGTTATTTCATAAATGGCAAATTAGTTATTTCCTTAATTTCTGTTCAGGGTAATAAATTAGTATAAAATATCTGTTAATCTATGTTCTTGGTTTTATTCGATTGTGCTCGTTGGTTCTCTCAATTTTCGAATTTGAATATCTGGCATGGTTGGATAACTCTGATTTAGTTTTTAGCAATATTTAATAATAATAATGATGATGATAATAATAATAATAATAATAATAATAACAACAACAATAATAAACACCATGTGGTGTCGGAGTTTTAGTAGAATAGCACGTCGGGACCTCCCCCTGTCGTAGAAGGCAACTAATCGGAGCAGCTGTCCGCTGTCACTCCTTTAAACTTCCTGTAATTCCCACTTGTAACTTGGTGTGTCATTGCTTCCACTTACTTGTGGCACACTTCTGTTTTCTGTCCTGTAGACCAATCATCGTATCGGTCAACTCTTGTGTTTCTGACCCCGACGCAATTAGGTTCGCGAGGCCTAGGGAGTCGTTTCTATTTTACTCTTCTATTCTGTCTTTTTCCACTGCCCCTTCTCTTCTCCTATTTCCTTTAAGCTGGCGGTAGCTTAAAAACGCACAGACTCATCACAGCATGGAGGCACGAAGCAGGAGGGGCGGAGCACGAAGGGCGGGAATATATTTTCAGAAAATGCCGAAGTCCATTACTATAACACTCGACGTAGAAATCATATTCATCAGGGGGCAGTATCAACAGCTCATTACAAAAAATTCACATACAATACATGTACATTATTTTACAACACTTTGCCAGATGACATTAAACGATTCAATTCAATAGAAAAGTTTAAATCCCAAGTGAAATCGTTTCTGCTGCATAACTGTTTCTATACAATTAGAGACTATACTGAGCATCACAAGAAAAGTAACATTAATTTTAACAATGATACATAATGCATTATTTACCATTTGGACTGTATAAATGAGTATAAACAACCTGTAACAACTATTGTACTACAGCTTCCGGGTCAATGACCTCCATCTCGATCAGGTTTTTCGTCCAGTTTCCCTGATCCATTGAGCAAATGCTGAGATGGCCCCTTTTTTTGCTTCTGGACATAAATGTAACTTCATTTTCTGTGCACGTCTTCTAGAATTGAGTGGGAAATACAATTATTCAAATTATCGTTTCCATGTTGTCGCGGCAGGAAGTAATAAGAGCCAAAATTTATTGCTTATTTATCCTTGAAAATAGATTTTATTACATCGGAGTTTTTTTTTAATTTAAGTAGTATATGACTTAGTGTAGGGATCACAGAATTTTGAAGATGTGCACACAATTCACTTTTCCCCATAGCACGTCATACGCAGTTTTTAACTGTTTTTTTTACTAAAATAAATAAATAGGAGACGCCTCGGAAAAAAGCCGCTGCCTGGGGGCGCCAGGGCGCGCCTGGAGCTGGTGCTGGGCGTGAGAGCCACCAGTGGTAGTGTGCCGATGAGACGGCAACTACCGGGTTACCCGAACAAGATACAGACCATATCAATATCAACCCTGCCCAGCAACACCTAAGGGTAAACGATGGGGGAAGTGTTGCAGGAGTGTGTACTCCCGAGCCCACGACTCTCGTCCCGTCAACAAGGCAACGTACCATGAGGACAGATGAAATGAACGAATATGTGGTACAGTGCTACTATAGATTGACTAAAATAGAGACATCGAAACATCCATTCTCTACCGAACTACACAGACTAGTTACAGAGAAGTATCCCAGCTTACGCCGTAAGACAGTGCAGAACGTCATAGATCAACGTAGATCAATATTTACGAACATCAGAATAGCTGCGGACAGAATCAATGCGATTAAGGAGGAAGTAGCTGTAGAATTGGTCATGGCAGAGAAAACGGATACCAGAGATGAAAATGAAGAACATCAAGTTCGGGTTGCGGAAGCCCTTGCACTTCACAAAAAGCAAGAGGAAGATGTTTTCCAAACCAACTCTATGAAGTATGGAGGAATCTGTTGTACTCTAAGACCTACGCTGCCGAAAATTATCTTTAAACGAGATACAAAAGGCATCATCAGCAATGTCAACCGCATAATAACTGCTCAGTTAAAAGATGAAAGCTCACTAGATGACTTGCATACTCTGACATACATTGGAGCAATGACAGTTCTCATTCTTAATGGGCAACACGTCAGTAGTACAAAGCCAGTACGGAAGAGAAATCCCAACACCCCACCATGGGAGCGAAGACTATGTTCCAAGATTGATCAGATTAGAAGGAATATTGGCATACTGACCCAGCTAGCACTAGAAGGAATATTGGCATACTAGCCCAGGCAAAAACATTGAACTGGAAGACACCTAGACCCAACGGATTGCAACATTTCTGGATAAAGAAATTCACCGGAATCCACTAACATCTAGCCAAGTGTTACACTGGTGTATTGCAAAATCCGCAGACGATGTCTCCGTTCATGACAGAAGGGATCACCTACCTACTCCTCGAAGAGAACACAGACAGAGCTGATCCAGCAAAATACTGCCCTATCACATGTCTCCCAACACTGTACAAGCTGCTTACATCCATAATAAGCAGCAAAATATACCAACATCGAGACAACAACAAAATATTGGATGAAGAACAAAAGGGATGCCATAAGGGATCACGAGGATGCAAGGAACAACTGATAGTAGGTTCCATCATTACCAATTCTGTAAAACAGAGAAAGGGATCATTATATACCGCATAAATAGACTATCAGAAAGCATTTGTCAGTCCCGCACACGCGGCTGAGTGAAGTGTTGGAAATCTATGGTGTTGAGAATCATGTGAAGGGATTCCTGAGATATTCAATGGATCACTAGAGTACTAACTTACAACTCAGTGCTGGCAAAAAGGACGTTCAAGCTGGGAATATTAAAATCAAGAGAGGTATCTTCCAAGGTGACGCTCTCAGTCCTTTGTGGTTTTGTCTTGCTGTGAAACCACTAACATCAATGTTAAATAGGCAGAAGAAGGGATTTAAGCTGGAACAATCAGGAGCACAAGTAAGTCACCTTTTTTATATGGATGACTTGAAAGTGTATGCTGAAAACCAAAGTCATCTTCACAGCCTCCTAGATTGTGTAGGAAAATTCAGTAATGACGTGAACATGAAACTTGGCCTCGACAAGTGGATAATTAGCTGTACGAGTAAAGGTGAATGGGTTGAACATCCTGGATATGAAGTAAATAAAGTGCAAGGCACCATCAAAGGAATGGCCGAGGAAGAGAATAACAAATATCTCGGACATTTCCAGTCTAAAGGCATAGAAGACAAACTTGCCAAGGAAATGGTGGGTAATAACTACATCCAGAGGGTGCGCGCCATCTTGAAGAGTTGAGTGCACGCAACACAGCGAAAGCAATCAACATTTATGCAGCCTCAGTACTCGCTTATTTCTTTGGAATACTCAAATGGACCGACACCGAACTGAAGAACCTTGACATAAAAACAAGGAAAGAATTTTATAAAGCAAGAGCACACCATCCACACATTTCAATTGAAAGGTTCCATATTCCAGGTTAAAAGGCTCTTTACATTCAGCAAGTTGCTGCAACTTCTACTAAGCTACTACTGCTAGTAATAATAATGATAATAATAATAACAATAATAATAATAATAATAATAATAATAATAATAATAATAATAATAATAATAATAATACAGCTCCCGGGTCAATGACCCCCATCTCGATCAGATTTTTCGTCCAGTTTCCCTGATCCATTGAGCAAATGCTGAGATGGCCCTTGTTTTGCTTCTGGACATAAATGTAACTTCATTTTCTGTGCACGTCTTCTAGAATTCAGTGGGAAATACAATTATTCAAATTATCGTTTCCTTGTTGTCGCCGCAGGAAGTAATAAGAGCCAAAATTTATTGCTTATTTATCCTTGAAAATAGATTTTATTACATGGGAGTTTTTTTTCTCCCTTTCAAAATTCAAAATTTAAATAGTATATGACTTAGTGTAGGGATCACAGAATTTTGAAAATGTGCACACAATTCACTTTTCCCCATAGCACGTCATACGCAGTTCTTAAGTGTTTTTTGACGTAAAATAAAAAAAAATCCCCCGAACAGATGGCAGCAGAGGTATTCCTCGCGTCACGATCAGGCATTATAAGCAAGTAAAAGATCTTAGAGACTACTTCCTCCAGAAGGCCAAATCCAGTGAGTGGATGACTAATTATAAAGGCAGATCACAGCGCCACACCTCTTAAACTCTCCGACAATGTACGATCCTTCCTCGAAGATCCCTACAAACGAACAACAACTAGAAAGATGGAGGAGTAAAGCCCTCCACGGCCGTAACAGAAATACATTAAAAAACACTGAAATAAATCTGCAAGTTTCTTTGGCTTACCTGCAAACTGGCAACCTGTTTGCGGAAACGGAAGGTTTTATAATTGCGATTCAAGATCAGGTAATCGCGACGAGAGCTTACTGCAAGTACATCATGCGTGAAAACATACAAAAGGCCAACTGGAGAACGTGTGGCCAAAAAGAGGAAGGGATCGATCACATTATTTCTGGATGCTCAGTTTTAGCGCCAAAACAATATCTTTACAGGCATAATTGTGTGGCCAAGATAATACACCAGGCTCTCAGGCTAAAGTATTTTGGAGATGAGAAGCAGGCGCCATACTACTCTTATGAACCGCCACCCATAAGAGAGGATGAGAGCTGCAAACTTTACTGGAACCGCCCAATACTAACAGATAAACAAATTCCGAACAACATCCCGGATATTGTACTGGTTTTAAAGACTGAAAGGAAAGCCTTTATCATTGATATTGCAGTCCCTCTACCAGCCAATCTGAAGAAAACACACACGGAAAAAATTAACAAATACCTGCCATTGGCAGATGAAATGAAATCTATGTGGGGAATGGCAAAAGTCATAGTGGTACCAGTTGTTATTGGCGCTACAGGTGAAATCCCCAACACACTGAACAGCAGTATTGACATCTTAGATTTGCACCGTGATATGTACATTTCCATTCAGAAGTCCGTGATTTTGGACACCTGCAGTATTGTCTGAAGAATACTGGGAGAGTAGTCACGATGTCAAACAGAAATCTTACGTCCTTTGGCTACAGTCCCGAAATAAGATGTTGGCCTCCTTTGAATTGAAATAAGAGAAATATTAAAATAATAATAATAATAATAATAATAATAATAATAATAATAATAATAATAATAATAATAATAATAATAATTTAAAAAGAATAACACCAGAAATTTCTATAAAACTTTTAAAGAACATCTCAGAGGATACCAACCGCCTAATATTTGCTTCAAGAAACCAGATGGCTCACTAGAAACCAACACGAAGAATATCCTCGCTAACTATTTCAACCAACTTCTCAACTGCGAAGGTCCCACAGACTATATATCCTTTAAAATGTCCACACCAATTTCCGACGCTGAACCACCAACATTTTACTCGGCATGGTCTCCACATGAACCAGATAGGTAAACACAAACTAGGAGCCATGCTCATTTCACACTTACTGGGAGCCCCCGCCCCTGTCATCCCACATCCATCTCCCACCCATCCTTCCACCTCTCCACCCACACCCCACTTGCCCACTCCACTTGTCTCACCGGCCTCCAGTCCTCTCTTACCCTCACCAGTCCCTTCTCCTACCTCCACACCTCTCCTGCCCACTCCACATCCTTCACCGGCCTCCACACCACTCTTACCCTTTCCAGTTCCTTCACCAGCCTCCACACCTCTCTTAGCCTCTCCAGTACCTCCTCTGATCCCATACCTCGTTTACCCACTCCTTCGCCAACTCCTACACATCCTACTCCCCATCCCATCCGTAAGTACAACTTCCGCTGCAACCGTAAACCCACTCCTGTTTATAACCTGTAGCAGCAAACATCAGCAGGAAAGCAAAAAATACACAAAAATAAAAACTATCTTCACATTCTTCATCAAAACGTACAGTCACTGAAAAACAAACTCACTGACATAGAAGTATTACTAGAGGAGAAGCTCAACCACATTTCAATACTATGCTTTACAGAACACTGGCTGACCAAGGAACAATTAGACAACACACATATACCAAGCTTACCTTTAGCTAGCAGCTCATGTCGAAATATTAAGAACGCACATCATGCATATGGTGGGACATGCATTTTTATTAAAGATAAAATTAGTTTTGCACCCTACACCAATCACACTCACCTCATAAAAGAAAAATACTTTGAAATATCTATCACAGACTTAACTGGAATAAAAACATGGGTCCTATGCACGTATCGCAGCCCAACTGGAAATCTGAAAATCTTAAAAAACCTCGAAATTATTCTAACAAAACTTAAAAAACGCAGACAGTATAAAATTATTCTTTCGGTGACTTCAACATAAATTGCTTCACTCAATCCAGCAACGAAAATCTATTTAAAGACTTACTAAAATCATACAATCTACAAACAACCATAAATACACCAACCAGAATATCCAAAAATAGTAGCACTGCAATAGATCAAATAAGAATAGATGCAAATAATAATAGTTTTTCTGTTGCTACATTTATTACCGGCTTCAGTGACCACACTGCCCAGATTCTAACACTTCAAATAGAAACAAAAATCACAGAACAGACAACTTAAAAAATATAACTTAAGACATTTTAATGGTTTCCTCAAAAACTCAGAAAGATTCAAAATAATAAAAACAAAACGTGGATTACTAAAGGCATCAAAGTGTCTTGTGAAAGAAAACGCAACATGTATAAAATACTAGCAATGAACAAATGTAACCCCAGCTTCATTTCATACTACAAAACATACAATTCAATCCTAAAAAAGTAATCAAACAAGCGAAAATTATGACAAATGACAAGTACATTGCAAATGCACGTAACAAAACAAAAGCTATGTGGAACATTATTAAAAAGACAACAGCACCAACTAACAATAACAGAAAAAATATAGAGCTCCACTTCAAAAACCAAACTTTACAAGACCCACAAGAAATTGCTGACATCTCCCTGCTATCAGGATTTTTGAAAATTCTGGAAAAGCTTTTTAATGATAGACTCAAACACTTTCTCAACAAATAATATCCTTACAAATGCACAACAGGTTTGGTTTCTCCTTTTTAAAAACATACTTATTGCACTAAATCAGAAGGAAATTCCCATTGGCCTTTTCTTAGATTTGTCAAAAGTCTTTGACATTATTGATCATCACATACTTTTAACAAAACTAGAAATGCTAGGGATCCGAGGCATTGGCCAGAAAAGAAACTCAAAAAACGTTGCATGCACTAGTAAAATGGTTTCAAGACAACAAACTTATCATAAACACCAGCAAAACAGTCTCTAAATTTCATGAATCCCCATTCCAAAGAAAAACTCTCCCAGCATTTGCTCATAAATAATAATCCTGTAAAAATATCACAGGAAACTACCTTCCTTGGTCTAACAATCCAAGAAAGCTTAAAATGGAATGCTCACATTTCAAATCTTAATAAGAAGCTCACCAAATCTTGTTATGCCCTATACACCCTCAGGTCAAGCTCCAACATTGAGACTCTTAGGACAATGTATTATGCAAATGTGCACTCACACTTGAAATATGGATTAATATTTTGGGGAAATGCCCCTGAAAGCACTCGTACATTTATTATCCAAAAAAGAATACTGCGAACAATGATCAGCACTCATAAGCTGGAGTCTTGCAAACCCTTGTTCAAAAAGTTAAGGATTCTTCCACTACCGTGCATGTACATATTTGAAATAGTTGTCTTCACAAAGAAGATTCTCATGGAAAACAAAGACACTTTCACTCTAAATTCTGAATTACACAACTATAACACTCGACAAAACGATAACCTACATGTTCCCCATTCTGAAACTACACTTTATCAAAAGAGTACCGCAATAGAGGGCATTACACTTTACAACTAATTGAGCCATGATATTAAAGATATTAATACAATACATAGATTTAAAAGTAAATTGAAAGCTTTCCTGCTTAACAACATGTTCTACAGTGTTAAGGAATACACAAATCACATCACTACCTCCCTTAAAAAACAAAAATAAAAATTCTAATCCCGTTGATTCTCTGTTTCATGTTGACTGTTCAAGTTGAAGCAAAGAAAAAAGAACTGGCATATCCCATCCTGCCTGTGTTAAATTGCAGTTGGACTGATGTAGAAGGAGAATGCCAAACCCAAATTCTATTTCCTTCATCCTGAATTTGCTAAATGCACTAGGCATCATTAATATCGTTAAATCATTTCTGAATGAATAGTATTTTATTATTAGTATTGTTACTATTATAATTTATATTACTATTATTAGAATTGTTATTATTACTTATTATTATTATTATTATTATTATTATTATTATTATTATTATTATTATTATTATTATTATTGAGTATTATAAGATCAATGACCAACTTGATCAGGGTTTTTTGTCCAGTTTCCCTTGATCCTTTGAGAAATGGCCCCTTTGTTTTGATTTCTGGACAGTAAATGTAACTTCACTCTGCCATATCTGACTGCATACACGATTGAAATTGTATTTGTGACTCAATAAATATTATTATTATTATTATTATTATTATTATTATGATACAGTGGAAAAAACAACAACTTGCAATTTGTGTAATTCACATTATCTTACAGAAATAGTTTTATTAAACAAACTAAATAAGTTTTATTAACTTACAATAACTAATATTTAGGTGTTAATATTAAAAGTGCTTACAATATCCTGACATATAATTACAATATTTACTATATTATTAAATAGTACATTGTCTTATTGATACTGAATGACTGGTACACAGTGGTCACTCTTGTAGCAGTACATGGGTTTTAACTTCAGAAAAGTCAAAGCAGTTCAGATATCTTGTATGGACACATACTAATAAGATGATGTTTAAGCAATGTTTTGAAGTATTTATCATTTGCTAACTTTATGGTGACTGGGAGATTATTAAAAAGCTGAGCTGCAATGCAATAAGGGTCTTTATTAGTTGAAGACTTCCTGGTGAATATCCTGTGATAGTCCCCATGTCCTCTAGTACGATAGTTATGAACCTCTTTATTCCTCACAAAATATTGATTCTGATTATTTCTCAATAGTAGTATTACTTTGTAAGAGGAAAGTGCTACAATAGTCAGTAATTCATATTTAATAAAGAAATCTTTACAGGACTGACTTGGATTCAGTTTGAAAATGATTTTGATACATTTCTTTTGTTGGACCATTAATCTATCCATATTTTTTTGTGTTGTATCTCCCCATAATTCAATACCGTATTGAAGTTGTGAGAAGATCATGCCATAATAAATTGACAGAAGTGAGTCTGTTTCCAGGTATCTGGAAAAGTATCTCAACAGGAATACATTGGAGTTTATTTTATTACAAAGTGTATCAACTTGTTTGTTGTAAGTTAAGTTCTGATCTATGACTATTCCTAAAAACTTATGGCAATCAGTTTGATTCACTGATTCATTGTCTACTTCCACTTTTATGTTTTGGTGTTGGTAACTGGATGAAGTTTGAAATTTTAATAGACAGATTAGTTTCTAGACGACAAAGATTTTGCCCACTGCTTATTAATGTAGTATTATCTGCATAAGAAATTACAGAGAAATCAGAAGAGCTTGGAATATCATTAACATATATTATAAATAACAAAGGTCCAAGCACAGATCCTTACGGAACACCTGTGGTAATTGTATCAAAATTTGATGTAACTTTGTATAAGACATTTTCAGATTGCCAGAAGATCACTGTACATTGCTTATGCCCAGTGAGGTATGATCTAATGAGGTCATTAACTCCTCCACTTATTCCATAATAATCTAGTTTTGTCAACAGTTTTTCATGAGATACACTATCTTTGAAAGATCAATGAATATACCTGCTGTTTTCTTATATGATTCCAAGTTTCCAATGATTTCATGAATAAATTCCACAACAGCAGTGGAGGTGGAGAAGCCCTTCCTGAAGCCATGTTGTGATTTATGAAGGTATTTTTAGATTCAAGAAAACAATTAAGCCGTGCTAATATAACTTATTCATAAAGTTTGCCAAATACTGAAGTTAGGGTTAAAGGTTGATAATTCCTAACATCTTGTGTATTATTATTCTTAGCAAGTGCCCTTACAATACTAACTTTTAGGGATTTTGGGAAAGTGAATACAGATAGAGATGAATTTATTAAGTGAACTAATAAGAAGAGCAGGCTTACATTTTTTAAGAATTATTGACGATATTTCACCATTCCCCGACGAGCAACTATTTTTGAGAGAATTTATTAGTTGATTAACTTCATTAGCATTTGTATTTTGGAGAAATATAGATTTTGAAGTTCCAGAAGATAAAGTATTACTAGTATTACTGGTTACAATGTTCTGCTTTAAATTTAAGAAATGGCAGTTAAAGGTCCTACAAATATCAGAAGGCTTATCAAGAAGAATGCCTTCTTGTAGTAGGTGTGTGTTTTTATGAGTCTGTGTTTTACCATAGTTAACTATATTCTACAGTGTTTTAGATTTGTTTGTTGAGTTGTTAACTTTATGAATTAATTGATAAGCTTTCTCATTCATCAGTTGTATTGTTTTTTATACTGTTTATACTTCTCATTATAAAAGGGGTTATCATTAGTATCTGTGAACAGGTCATTCATGTTTTTCATTTTCTAAGAATAAGAATTTCATTAGGAAGTTTAATTTTGGGATTCTTCACTACATCCATTTGCCTCTTAATAATGGGACATGCAATATTCAAATGATAATTTAATGTACTCAGGAACAAGTTCCATTTCTTATTGTCATCATTACTATTGAGTACTTCAGTTCATTCCTCTTTTAGGAGACATTCATTTAGCAAATGTAGTTTAGTATCCCTTGTGTCACAGGTGAATGTGTATTTACTACATGGCAATGATAATAAATTTATCTTTGGGGTAATAAATTATTGAATGTGCATTTAATTTTTTAATAGGTTTTAGTTGTTTTTATCCAACCTTCCGATTTGTAATATTAATGTACATCTGTAAAAACCTCTAATTGGACTATTACTATAGACTTTGTAAATGAGTCCTGCTCCTACAAAATATAATTAATTTTATATGCCTGCCAACTGAATACAAATAACCTGAAATGTATTTTAGTGAAATACTCTGTAATCCATAATTATGTAATGTAATCTAATCTATAATGCTCTGAAATGTAATCGTATAACGTTGTGTATTGCTGCTGGCACAGGTTAATGACAAAAAATATTATAATTATTACTGTAATACACATCACACAATATAATCACAACGTGAATAATTCCACATAAATGACGATTTGAAAACAATTAAATCAAGAATGTCAATACAAATTTTGAAAACATTGTTAATTAAATATGTTATTTTTGTACAATTTTAATTTTAAATTTTCACAAATATAGACAATTACCGTATTTACCCAAATATGTCAACTCTGAATACAAGACAAGCCCTTAAATTTTAAGAGGCCCCCCTGTGAACTCAAAAAAAATTTTTCTACCTATTATTAGATGTTTATATAAGAAAACAGTTCATTTAATTTTTTTTTTAAATCAAAAGGATCTTGATTATACCTATCATGCTCTGGCCACCCCTCATTAACTCCTTGATCATCACTGACCCTCTTTAAAAATTGCTGGTATAGCCCGATTTCAGCACGCAAGCCCCCCTGCACAGAGGGCTACGAGGTGGACTGCAAAGAATTTTTCTCTGACATCCTTTCGGAAAGATTAACTTTACTCATGCAGTACAGATCTAATAAAAAAGGGTCTTTTTAAATTTTCAGCAACATCCATATGTATTCTTAAATATATGTAATGTATAGTTCTCATGGCAAGTCAAACAGATGTAATGATTCACACAGCATTTTTTATAGCAATCTCCATATTGTAAAAGATTATAATTACACTCTTAAAGTGATGTACTAAAAAGAAATATACAAGGAAAGTAACAATATTTAGAATAAAAATGACAAGTAACAGACAAACTGAAGTAGGTAGCGTTTTCAACAAGATCTTATTTTGAAATGAAGACGATCCAAAAGGTCATTATACATTTTGAATATTTTGTACACTACTGCTTAAATGAGCACATTCAGTCAGAATTACTGGTAATAATATACAAATTAAAAATTAATTACAATTTTCCAGTAAGTTCTGGAACAACTTTGAATAAATCAGCAACAAGACCGTAGTCAGCCACTTGGAAAATAGGAGCCTCGGGATCCTTGTTGATGGCTACAATAGTCTTAGAATCCTTCATTCCAGCCAGATGTTGGATAGCACCCGAAATTCCCACAGCAATGTACAGTTCCTGGAAAAAAGAAAAAAAAAAGTTGTTTAGTTCCAAAGATAAAATACATGAAGATATCCACTCATAACCATACATTCACAAAAGTATTTCCCTCAAAACTAGCATCTTCATAGCACTAATATAACTATATTCTACACATTTCAGATCTGCTAAAGTTTGGCACTCTGCCCATCAATAAACCCCACAACACAACCACTTTTCTAATGAATTCCCACATCAATAATTCAGAATCCTCTGGCATTTGCTTTTAGTTCACATGACTAGTACCAATTGTAGAACTCAACGAAAAGAAAAAATACATTTCAAAAGTAAAATACACAACCTGAAAACTTTGTTGGCTTACACTTCCAAGTGCATTTTTCACAAATTTAGAAAAATATTACTTACAGGAGCAACAATTTTGCCAGTCTGGCCAACTTGCAAGTCATTAGGAACAAATCCAGCATCCACAGCTGCTCGTGAAGCTCCAACAGCAGCATTGAGCTTATCAGCAAGGTCATACAGCAACTTGAAATTATCGCCTGACTTCATACCCCGACCTTCAAAATACATTTATAAATATTTGTTTTATTATGGATTCACTCTTTATGAAATATCTACAGAAATAAAGTATCTAAAAAACACTTTGAAATTTTCATACAAAAAAAAAATTTAATGAAAGAAACGGTATAAAGTTTGATCTGACATAAGAGGAAGGGATAAAAACAATATTCACTGTCCAAAAGCAAGATGTGGAATGAACTACACTTTTGATGAATTGACCATGGGAACATATTTTTCCATGGTCAATGCTTTCTCACACTAACACAAAGTAATTGAAGTTTCACGAGACATTCTATTTTTTTCTTCCTTCAAACAAGAATAAAATCAATGACTCAGGAATTTTTACTTACCACCACTGACAACAACTTTAGCACTTGTCAGTTCAGGACGGTCACTTTTGCTCAATTCTTGAGTTAGAAATTGGGTGAGATCTTGTTTGTAGTCACCTGCTGGAGCTTGTTCAACTTTTGATGATCCCCCTTCAAGAGGAGCAGGCTCAAAACTAGTACCTCTGACACTAACTACTTTCACAGCATCTTTTGACTTCAGTGTTAAAACAGCATTTCCTGTCAAGAAATTTAGCACCACAAGTTATGAATTTATCAATGTTCAGTATAATCATTTGAACTTAAGTGACCAAAAGGATAGCCAGGAGAACATACCAGGTATACATGCTCTCTTTAATAGGGGTATCTACTTTTATTTTATAGCATCTTATTTTTTTTTTTTGAAAAAGTTTGGAAAGGGACATTTGAAGCAGGTTTTGAAAATGCTTCTCAGTTGACACATGGCCTTGTAACATTGCAATAAATATTTATGGTATGTAATTAATATTCAAAAAAATTCACACCATTTCAAATCTAATATTACTTTAAATTCCTTTTTTCTTTTCTGGTTCTTCAACCTACTTTAGGGCATCAACTTAATAATATTTAAAACCCCAAAAAAGTTTCTTTAAAATTTTCATTGAACCAATGTACATGAAAGACAAACAAATAAACATTTGGAATTTTCAAAATTACAAATTACAACTCAATTATAATCACTGTGTGCTACAGTGATTATAAAGTGTTAAGGGAAATTTTTTTTTGAAATTTAAAACATACGCGGAACCAGTTTTTAATGATTTCAATACAATCTTCCAATAAAACTCCAGATAAAATATCTACTCTATATCACTCACCTGCGTAAATAGTTCTCACAAAAGTATCAGGTGCTTTTATCCCAATAATATCAGTCACAGGTGATACATCAAGTTTAGCTGCAACTCGAGGCAAAAGTGCTTTACCAAAAGCAGTAGCACCAGCCAGAATATGAGTGAAGTTGAATTGTTTTTGTGTGGCAAGAATGAGAGGAGTTAAACTCTCAGGAGTAAAGCCATTAAAAGCTTCATTTTCTGCCACTAATATCTTACCCAAACCTGATGCCTTGGCCACTTCTTCAGCCACCTATGAAAGTATAAAAAGTTGAGTTACAAATCATCCGCAATATATTTAGAAATTTACCAACTTCACTCAATCATACAGACTTACTGGCCCACATTTTGTCCCAGCAACTAAAACAGAAACTTCCCCTCCAAGCTGTTTAGCTGCTGTAAGTGCATTCTGAGTAATTGGCAATAACTTTTCATTATTGTGCTCGGCAATAACCAAAGTACTCTGAAGTCTTTTCAAGTGTGCTGCCAGCTGTAAAGTTCATTTGTCAATATCGGCAATAATACAGGTAATGCATTTGCAAAGCAATATAATTAACAAAACATCAATGAAGTTTATTTATTTGCTATGAATTCTCGCCACATCACTACTGTGTTAAGTAACATGCTGCGAATTACTATTACCTGAAAAGTCCGAGAAACGTTCTTCGTAGTTGTAGAAAACATTGTGCGGAATGGCTGCGCAGTGTACGACCTCAACGAATGGATCTACGCTATTTTTCTATACTGTTCCTAAAATATATCCATTCAAAATGCCAGCATTATTTAACCAAGTAACCGTACTCCCGTCCGGGCCCTCGTCTTGACCTAGCGAAACTGAACGCTGGGTAATGATTGTCATTTGCGTCCGTGGTCCAAAGTGCAAAAGGCAAAGCGCGATTCATTTAATCCTAATTCTCTCCCTTCTCTCAGTGCTCGTCAGTATAACACGATATACTGCGGGAATTCTGAAATACTAATTCCCCACCTTTCCCCTCTTTAGGGAAATGCATGAGGTTACGTAAACACAAAGCCACAAGAAAAGAAAAATAAAGCTAACCTGACTGGTTTGTTCCCTTGTAGAAACTATCTCTCTTAGTTCAGTAAGCATTGTTTCTCTGTGAACTCCTGATTCCTCTAGATTAAACACGTTTATAATGCCCGGGGCTCCAATTGCATATTTAACCCGCAGAGAAATATTTAGCGCGTGCCACAGATTACACAGGTAAGCATTTTATTATGGTGAAATACTCTTAACTTGCAATGTTTTCTCATAAATTTTGTTGAAACTGTAGTAACCACTTGTCTGAGGAAGAAAACAAAGCTGTCTATGGAAAGTGTAATAATTTCCATGGCCATGGCCACAATTACGTCGGTAAGGAATTTATATTTTAACAATAAAATATAGTGTTGAAATGGAAAAATGTATTCACTTATTCATATTTTTGGTATTTTTTAGTTGAAGTAACTGTCCGAGGCCCTGTTTCTTCTGATACAGGGATGGTAATGAATATTGCAGATCTCAAACAATACATGAACAAAGCTATCATGGAAACCATGGACCACAAGAACTTAGATAAGGATGTATTATATTTTAAAGACGTTGTAAGCACAACTGAGAATGTAGCCATTTTTATATGGAATAATCTCCTCCAGATGTTACCAAATCCATCAATTTTATATGAAGTTAAAATTCATGAAACAGAGAAAAATATTGTCATTTATCGTGGTGAGACTTGTTCATAATAACCATGGATAACCAAATGTAAAACATTCCACAAGGCTACTTATATACTACGAAAAGTAACCTTTACTAACAAAAACAAAATTTATTGATGGTTGTATTCAACTGATTTATGTTAGATAAATACATGAACTGTTTTGTATTCATTATGATGCATAATACAATTTAATTTCATACAATATGTCCAATTTGTTTTTTCATTTCAAGCTTCAATATGGAGTTTTAATAAAATCATTGTAGTGTTATTATTTTCTTGACCCAATAAGCTTAATATGGATGTTAAAAATTAGAATTCAGGAAACTTGAGGCTCTCTACTCTTAATAAAATGGAAATCAGAACAATTTAATTCTCCAGAATCTTCATAAACAAGTTACTTAAAAAAAAATATTTGAAATAATTTACTTTAATATTCCTTTCTTAAAGTTGGAAATGTTTGAATAAATTATGTTTCCATGATGACTCCATCCAATAATTTGCCAAGGAAATGGAACTAGTAGGAGTAAGAGTGACCTTATTTTTAGCAGAAAATTAACCTTTAATTGTGAACCTTTCATAGAACTTATTCTAATTAATTCAGAAGTAATGTGATCATTTTTCTTCTTAGAAGAAACTATTCTGATTTTAACAATAACTTTGTATTACTATTATTTCTCCATTGTATTCTTGCTCAAATTAATGAGCCCTGCCCCTAAAAAATAAGTTCACAAATCAAAGCAATTGAACTTTAAAAAAATTCCTTAAACCTAATGGAGGAAATACAAAATAGAAATTCAAATACATAGGAAAAAAAGGAGAGAAAAAATACTAATTTCATAATATTTAACATCATTATTTAGACACTGGTAAAATACATTTGTTAACACGTCAAATCTTATCACCAAAATATTTCTACATATATATTGCTACATTTGGTAAAATAATGAGGTACATAAATATTCCTTGAAAAATTACTCACATTTCAAGGAGTGAAATGTAAATTACAAAATTAATAAAATTGTTTAAGTAGTTCCACTGGGTATATAGCCATATTGCAATACTTCACACACATTTAATGAAAGATTAGTAAATACTGTGCCTTCACCCCCATTACTAAATGTGTTATCGTAGGGTGTTACAATATTGCTAAAAGAAAAATACAATTATCTACATCACAGATGTTTCTTACTGAACATTTATAAAATATACTTTGCTGAAAATTGTACACTGTAGAAAAATAAGACACATTCATGGTACATTATATGCCATGTGGAGCAAAGTGTACAAAAGGGAGGGGGTTGGGATGAACAGAGCCCAAAAATACTTTTTGCCAAAGTTAATTAACTGTGTTTTATCAAAGTTGAGGATTCAGTCATGTACTATCAAAGAACAGAGTGCAGTCACACTTGAATTTCAGTGTACAAGAAGGATTACATATACATTACTTCAGTGTACCTTTGTATCTATATCTACAATGAGGTGCATGTCACACCAAATACTGATTTCACATCTCTTGTATTAAATTTCACAAAAGATCCACTAAGGTCCACCATATATCTCATTACTACTATTTTAATTTCAGCACCATAACAATACCTTCTAAGAAGTAACTTTTCAGGCAACAAGAATAAAAAATCACAGCAACAATACAAACAAAAATTAATGAAGTTTAATTCTTGTTCCCTGCAGGTAATGGATCAAATCCATAGCTTTTCTTCCTTCCTTTACAATGTAGCATAAAAATGAAAGCTCAAATGCATAAATAAAATCTAAATATTTCTATAAGCAACCATTCAGTAAGACAAGGCTCTGGCAGAACAATTAATAAAAATGAATAAATGCCATTTTAGGTACACAAATAAAGGGAATCTGAAAGTTCCAGGCAAGATACAGTATTTAATGCACTCAGCTGCATATTTATCAATGGTAAAAATGTATTGTCTGCCATTGCTATAGACCAGAGGTTCTCAAACTTTTTAAAGATTTGTACATCTTTGCACATTACTTAAAGTCACATGCTTCTCAACAATGAAATTTCCCTAAATGTCCAACTTTAAATATTATTAAAAGAATTTGAAGTCTCATAGTAAATAATTTCAAGAATGGGGAAGAAACAACTTTACAATGAACCACAACAAAGCTTTCTACATTGATATTACAATAGCTTGAATATCGACAGTAGGGCTTGGGCTTTTCAGTTCAATTTTTTCAGACACCACTCTCGAGCATACTGAAAACCCCTGGTGGTGTGTACTAGTTTGAGAACCTCGGCCATAAACCCTTCATTATATGCACGTATGTATTGTTTCTACAGACACACTGCATGGGAAGATCCCCGAGAGGACAAGGAACAAAAAAATGTAAGATGCATATGGAAATGCACGAGTTCCTTGCTAGAGGGCAATAATGTTTCCAAAGAGCGTTTTCCCTGAAGTCCAGACTAGGATTTATCAATAAAATTAGTTACAGTTCAATGCTGGAGTCGGGGGAAAAAAAAAAAAAAAAGTATAGTGCAGCGATGAGCTGATACTCCATGCAGAACAGGCCAACCTGGATTTTACATGAACAGACAGGCAAATAGCAATCGCAGGTGGCTGCAGGGCTGTACTGTTGAATGCCTCACTGACAGTAAACACACCACAAATATTTGCAGTGTTTCACTGTGTCTGAGAAAGGTTTGTTTACAGGGGAATAGTGAATGGTGGATGCACTATTATAGGGAATATTACAGCCTTCTAGCAAGGAATTCGTGCATTTCTTTCATGCCATTCCTTATCTTCTCAGAGACTGTCCTCTGCAGTCCCCACGAAAAAAAATAATCATCCTGTGTATATAAAATTCTGAAATTTAAAAGTATTTGAGACCCATGTCAACTTTCATTATACAAATTCATTACATTAGTAATTTTGTACGTTATCAATTAACATATATCAGAATCTTTGTAATTTTTCCAGATATATAATTCTGTGGCAAGTTCAAATCAATCTTACAGTCTTGTAATTGCAATGTATGGTATTATATTTCATTCTTGTGACCTTTGTAATAGCTGCGGATTGTGACATACGGAATTCCAAGTTCAAAGTTATCTTTGGGCCAATATTTCAGGACTGGAGTTTGTTCTGGGCATTCGTCTTTGACAGCAAAATAAGCAAACAATACCAATGCTGTGTAAGAAGCAATGAATATAAATATGTGCCAAAGAGCATGAAGGTAGGGAAAGTTGATTGCTGACCATGCATCACAGAACAACCTATCACTCAGCCAACAGAACACAGCAAGAAACCACATACTGGCAGAGCGAACTCCCAGTCTGAAGACACGTCCACAGCGACATCTACAAGGGCAAGACATAATTGGTTAAATTTGCAGATTAAGAGACCATTTTATACACAAGATTTGGAATCACGTTTACAAAGTTTTATGAGTAATGAACAAAATTATTAACAGTTTTATTTATGCAAATAAAATTGTTCTCTAAACATATGTATTCCTACATTTAACACCAATAGATCATGTAGAATTAATTTATAGCATTCTTTTTTTAACAATGATTAAAACCCTTCAGTGTATTGTAAACATGGTTCGGAAGTTGTCTGGTACTGATACCTCTGTTGGGTTTTCAGTTCATGTGAAGGATATGAAGAGGATGCTAAAATAAAGTAATTTATTTTATAAATTAGGTTTGGATCATTACACATCATTTGTAAGGTCAAAAATGTTGTGCCATTAATGGGTTAGTTATTGCTACTGTAGTGCTATTAATAGGTTCTATCGATATCAAATAAAATCTAATGAGCACCCAAAATTATATTAAGAGAGATAAATCTCTCACTGTACTTTAATTAAAATAATCTCAATTCATGAAATTGTATGCAATGAAATATTTACTGAATAATATTAGTATTTATATAATACGAAAAACTGTCATTTTGTAAGAGTGGACGTTAAGTCATAAGGAGCTGGGAAAGAATGTGCAAGTTCAATTCTTCAGTTCCAGTTCAATTTTTATGATGTAGGAAAATTGAAATGAAAACCTTTGATCTAGTTGCTTATTAAATGAAGTCTAATTAATAACATCTCATGTTTATTTCACAAAATCTACATGGCAGAAAATATTTTGCTTCAAACTTTTATTAAACTTTCTTTCAGAAAGGAAAATACAGTGGGGACATGTACACAATTTGAAAATAAATTCTTAAAAGAGAATAGAAAATGAATAAATTATTCATTACAACTCATTTAAACAGTTTGGTTTTTCAATACAGTGGAATCTCCAGAACCTGAGATTTCTGCGATTGATTATCCAGGAATTTAATTATCTGGGGTGTGTTTCCTTGACGAAATTTATTGAAAAATAAAAAGTAAGCAACAGGACTAACTAGCAACATCTGGATGATTTAATTAATTTAAACAATTGACTCAGGAATTAAAAATGACTTTTGAATTA
Source organism: Teleogryllus oceanicus (assembly GCA_964035755.1). Taxonomy (NCBI): domain Eukaryota; kingdom Metazoa; phylum Arthropoda; class Insecta; order Orthoptera; family Gryllidae; genus Teleogryllus; species Teleogryllus oceanicus. Next base: position 8,678,179 of record CAXIVR010000012.1, read on the forward strand.
ATAATGGGAAAAGAGAATAGAAATTAGAAAAAAGTACTCAATAAAAAATGAAAATCGCAGATTATTTTCACAAATAAAATTGTAAATTTAAGTAAATTAATATGAATTACTTAATGTGTATTCACGATAATGGAGGTTCTACAGTCCTAAGCAATTTTTTTATAGAAAATGCTAATATGTCAGTCTCTGAAACAAAATTCCCTTTCATGAAATTTGAAAACAAAACTCAGCATGGTGCTCTGCAGCATTCTTTTCTCACCTTTTCAGTCCATCTACAAGCAGATAACAGGCTGGTATTCCAAGTGTCATTAGAGCAAATGCATTTACAGCAGGATGCATAATTGCAAATCCTGTGCCAGCAATAGAGAAAATAAGAGTTGCAACACTGAATAGCTTCCTGGAATTGAGAAAAAAGAAACTTTTATTATAAAGTACATAACAAAGCAATTTTATATGGGATGCAATGCATAGGAAATTACCTGTTATTTTGGAATACATATGGAAAATGACGTCTAGGGTAAAACATTGAGAAAGCAGCCATGAAGACCCACAGGATGGCAAGTTCATCGAGAAGCTGTCCAATTAAACTCAATGTAGCATGAAAATATGCTGAACTCAAGCCAACAACAATCATGAGAGCCCAAATGATATGTATCCCAGGGTTTACAAATTTTCCATATTCCTTGAATAAGTGTATCAGTAGTGGGGGCAATAAGAAAAATATTATATTGCTCAGCTGTAAGCAAAATTAAACACAGGGTCAGACACCCAAAGATTTCCATAGAAAACAATAATAATATGAACACAGATGCAAAGGAAATTTGTAAACAATCATCCATTTTTCTAAAAAAAAAGTAAGGTACAAACCGTGTTCACGAATTCTGCAATTACAGGAGAAATTAAATAATTTCCTTCACACCAATCTACAGGTGAGCTGCCTGGTTCGAGATGTTTCCACATTTTATAAGTAATACTGACACAAAGACGATTTTCTGTGAATTAAAGGGAACATTAATTGCTGAAAACTAAGTTATTACAGTACATTTTTATAGTATTCCTACGTAATACATATAAAATATCAAACCGAAATTGTATAAAAGAACTCACACAAATTCATGAGCACTTCTCAAAATTCAAACAAAGACAACAGCCATTTCAATTTCAATTACGCGGTAAACGGCATTCCTTGGGCTTTTATATCTTCCTCACCGTGACTGATTTGTTGCAACTGAACGTAAGCACCACAAATTCTACTGCTCACCGAGGTCCAGCTAAGACTAAAAACATTGCGCGCACGGTTCAGCAGCTCGCCAGCTGATTACAAATGACAGCTCCGTGCCACAGTGTTGCCAGACTTACCTCTGGAAGAACAAAGACGAAATGCGTCATCATGAGCCGCTGCTCGATGAGGCACGGGGCAGGCAGTGACATAGCCGAGTAGCGAATTGTTATGCTCTTAATTCCCTTTTCCATATGTTACCTCGAAAGTTTTACTGGGATTACGGGTGTTGATAGGATTGTATTAAAAACAGAAAGCCCACGCGAATGTGGTGATATTTTTAGTATTATCACAGTATATCTATGGTATTGCATTAGCTACAGTATTATAGTGATATTATATGCACTATATAATAATCACACAATAATATATGTATATATTATATACATTAGTAGGCGCGAATCCATGGGGTGGGAAATAGGGAAATTTCCTCCCCCTATAATTTTTCAGTAACTATTAATTTTAACTTGTCTCGAAACTTTCAAGTAAGAATATTTTCGGATAATCATTAAAAGAAATAAAATTGTATCGTAGCATGAGCTGGTTGTAGCCTGCGACATTTTACAAAATCTGCATTGACACATTCGATCAAAACATTTTTAGTTTTCCTCTTCCAAAATTTGTCTCTTGATCCGCCCTTGACATTACACGATAATAAAATAGATATTTTGCTTTGTAAGAAATACAATTTAACTAGAAGTTGGAACCATACCCCTCCCCTCACATCCTCCCCAATATTTTCAAGTACATCCAGAAGTGTCATTTTGTTATCAAAGACACTTTCAGTACAACATATTACCTATAACTATGATTAATTAATCGTTATGAAACGTTCAGGTTGTATAACATGGTGCACAGAAAAATGTTTGGCGTCCTTGATTAGTCGAAAATGCATGTGCGATAAATTGTATGATGATATTCCCGAAACGGAGAGATATCCCCGAGAGCCAGTATGCTTCTCGCCACAGCCGCCCCCATCATGGCTGCCGCTGTACCCATAATAATACTCCCTTGCTCGTGACATCCAGGTCGTGACCGTGAACATTTTTCTGGAAATCCCCTGATATCGAGATTTTACAAAAAAAAAAAAAAAAATAATAATAATAAATTGCCACGCAAGTCATTACTGAATCGAAATTCTAAATGTTTGTTCGAATTTTACGAGCCTTAAAAAAATTTGAAGTCGCTTTACACATGTTTTTTACAATTTAGTTTTCATCAGTTTACGGCGTTGACCCTCTTAACGCAAATAAATCAATAAAAAATATGGTGGCTTAAATTAAAACTCATCGGCAGAATCGCATTTAAAGAAGAAGAAGAAGAAGGAGAAGAGGAAGAAGAAGGAGAAGAGGAAGAAGAAGGAGAAGAGGAAGAGAAGAAGAAGAGGAGAAGAAGGAGAAGAGGAAGAAGAAGAAGAAGAAGAAGAAGAAGAAGAAGAAGAAGAAGAAGAAGAAGAAGAAGAAGAAGAAGAAGAAGAAGAAGAAGTTCACTTTACAGATAATGACTTTCAAAGCAGATCGCGTTTTCCCTAAGGGTCACAAAAACGTGGTTTTAAGGGCTTAGGACGCTTCGTTTTCGAGTTGTGCACAGTCCATTGTTACGTGTGTTGCGGGTAGCATGGTCGCCTACTGTTTCCATAGTATTAAAATCTAGGAACTTCTAAATGTTTCATCTTCATTCTGTTTGATGTAATACTAATGATGTGCTAATTCCCTAACCATCAGTAGCACACTTACGGGGTTTTGAATCAATGGATTCTTATAATTAGCTCAAAACCGACCTCTTTTCCTAGCGTATTAAATTTGGGAAGGATTCTTATTTTTATCATCAACCTAATTTTATTTCCAGAACATACTTGCACTTATTAAAACATTTCTGTAAAATACAAAGAAAAGTGATAATTCTATCTGAGCCCTGAAGCCCATTATTGTTTTTTATTAAGTGTATTAGACCGATGTGGAGCAAATGATGGTCGTGACTAGGGGCGGATTTTAATGATTTTTTTTTTCACTTTAGAGAAATGCCGTTTAGTATAGAAAATCATTTGATGTTATGACAAAAGGAATTAACCAATTTTATAGTTTTTTTGTTGCATTTTTCGCTGATTTCATCGATTTCACTTTCATTTTCTCTGTTGACCCGCACGGCACTGCACTTGCCATCTCACATCAAGAGCATACGGCAGACTGATTTGTAACTGAGGCCGAACCGTATGAAGACATGTTCTTGGTGTGGTATGCATCCCCCATCTCGATCAGGTTTTTCGTCCAATTTCCCTGATCCATTGAGCAAATGCTGAGATGGCCCCTTGTTTCGCTTCTGGACATAAATGTAACTTCATTTTCTGTGCACGTCTTCTAGAATTCAGTGGGAAATACAATTATTCAAATTATCGTTTCCATGTTGTCGCGGCAGGAAGTAATAAGAGCCAAAATTTATTGCTTATTTATCCTTGAAAAAAGATTTTATTACATGGGAGTTTTTTTGTTTTTTTTCTCCCTTTCAAAATTCAAAATTTATTGCTTGTTTATCCTTGAAAATAGATTTTATTACATGGGAGTTTTTGTTGTTTTTTTCTCCCTTTCAAAAAATCAAAATTTAAGTAGTATATGACTTAGTGTAGGGATCACAGAATTTTGAAAATGTGCACACAATTCACTTTTCCCCATAGCACGTCATACGCAGTTTTTAACTGTTTTTACGTAAAATAAATAAATAAATAAATAAATAGGCACCATTGTAGCTTAACGACATAGCAATTTTCATTTTCCTTACATCATTCAAATTTTAATTGAAGTTTGTTTCTAATTGTAAAGATCTGCAGTTCGTTATTGCTTCTCAAGAAGTTCGAGACAAGAAAATTGAAGAAATTTCTTCTTTAATTTTATGCCCGTGATTTAAGTATTTCTTTGAAAAAAAAGCGCATTTCTAGAGCAGACAAATTAACATTACGCTATTAAACAAGTTTAGACGTAAGATGCATGTTCTGGGCTGAAGAAAAGAAACTAATACCGAGGATGTTGTAAAACATCGGACCAGCCTGTCAAAACAGCTTTCAAATCGCTTGCAGCTTGTATTCTCTAGCGCACCTGTGTTTAATTTGTGTCTCGAGATGCTGATGACCTTCTACGGTACTAGCAGTTGTCTGTATTCGGATTGGTTTTATCATTTGATTAAGCTCTGTATTTGTGATTTGCATTACTGGCGAAATAAGTGGCAGTAATGTATCTAAACCGGAACATAAATAAGATAGTTCATTTTCATTAGGAATTTTCAATAGGTATTTCATTAGGCAATTTTCAAACATTCTTTCCGATTTTGACCAATTAGTCATTTTTTTACCTTTTTACATAATTTTTAATACATTTTTCTGCTGATTTCATCGATTTTAATATCATTTTAATGGTACTTGCTTCAAATAATATTTACGCGATGCAACAGAAGTTCTTCTCAGGATCCCTGAGTACCTATTCGATTTCTTGGCTTGAAGGAATAGAAGCCTCGATTACATCAGTAACCTATCCAGCTTGAGTTGTTCATCGGAACTGGTTTTGATAATATATTTTACGTCATATTTCTTCACTTTTAGGACATTTTAAAAACATTTTAAGAGCATTTTTGGAAATATTTTAAGTCATCAAAATCCGCCCCCTAATTATTACATATTCTCACTGTTTTTATTACATATTATATACTACATGTTTTGAAGTTTCATACTACATATTTTTCCAGTCTCTATTCATAACACTTTTTATACCTGGCGTGAAAGATTTACGTGAAGACCAGGTCTTCTTTTTGAAGTGGCTTTATTGGACAAGAGCACAAATAATTATGTTTAATAAGGCAAACAAAAACCACATAAGTCCATACAACTACCGCCCCATAAGCCTGCTCTCGCAGACATCCGAGTTATTTGAAAGATTACTTCTCCCGGCCATAACCTCAAAATTAGAAACAGCAAAAGCCATCCGCCCTGCTCAATTGAGATTTCGCAAAGGTCACTCGTCGGCGATGCAAACTTTCAGATTAGCAATAAAAATCGCTTTCACTCTTGCTCTCCACTGCACCATCCCCGCAATTTCCTTCGATTTTTCTTACGCTTTCGACAAAGTTATTCATCACATACTCATGCAAAAATGCCATAAATATCTTCCAAATTATCTCTGTTGCCTTCTCTTTAGTTACCTAAGTAATAGAACTTTTCAAGTAAAACACCAATCTGAAAAATCTTCATACAAAAACATTCTTGCCGGCGTACTTTCTCCCCAACTCTGCTCTCTCTACATCCACGATCTCTCTCAGTCAGCTCACGTTTCGGAATACCTCTTCGCCGACGAAGTGGCCTTTGCAACAATATTCCCTAAAACTGAAAGCGCAGTACGAAGACTTCAAGACGCCACTACAGATTTAGAAAACTGGTGTAAACTTAACGGCATAACAATCAACCCCAACAAGTGCCAATCAATATTATTTAGCTGGAGCATAGAGAAGCCGCCCACGCCTCTTTCCTGTCATTGGAGTTCGCCTTTCATGGAGAAACGAAATTACTTACGTAGGAATAACATTTGATAATAAACTACTTTGGAACCCACAAAGCAACTAAGCTCCCACATAGCTTGTCTCTCTCCGTCTCAGGGCCAAATCAACTACAAATAAAATGAAAATCTGCTCTACAAACCATGCATCCGTAGGGCGGGCACCCACGCGCGCATTACTCGGGCTAGAGCAGGCATGGCTCGCCATTAAAGGCTGTAAGGCGGAGCCGCTACTGTCGAAATCGCCGCCCAAAATAAAATTTAAATTATATTTATAAATGTATTTATTTATTAATAGTGGCTTTCTGAGTTACATTATGTAACAGTCTTATCAAAATTTTTGTTTGTGAGCTCGATAACGGTCGTCCGTAACGCATATGAAGCTATTGATAGGGAAGATAAAAGCGTTAGGCTCCCACTTCATTCTGCCTTAAGGCCTGTGTAAAACGACGAGGTGTGACGTCATGCATTCACTGCACAGGCTTACAGGCGGACGAAGGCTGCCTTTAAGGGTGCGGCGTAGGGTCTGAAGAAGGACGTGCTCACCAAATATCATTACTATGCAGCTCAGCGAGAAGAATTGCCCATCAAATAGTTTTCCCAATATGCTGAAGGAGAGTTACTCCCTTGAGTCTGTATCGGAAGAGATTATGAATAGAAATAAAATGCAGGCAATGCAATGCAATATAATGCAATGCATTTGAAGCCTTCCCCTATCTAGAAAAGCACGAGCCGCGACTGGACTAGAGCCAGAAAAGATAGCATCCGCCACCTCACCAAGGCAGAGAACCGCTTTGTCAAAATAGCATTCCGCCTAGAACCAGGGTAACCGTACAACCATTATCTTAAAAAACTAGACGTTCCACACATACCTCAATTCATAACAGAAACTGCCAATTAGCCAATTCAATCATTTTCTTCAAATCCCGACTCAAATAACATATTCCAGCAGTACGTCCAATATTATAACAAAATTCCATCAGCCGGGCGCAAACATTTTCCATCCGACGCTCGGGGCCTACAACCCCATAATTACAAGCTAACTTTTATATTCACGTATAAACATTAAATAAACCCTATCTTAATAAAAATGGCCATATAACAGCACCATGAAAGCTTCATTATGCTAAAGTGGACTAGCCGCGATCGTTAATATTTGCACCGTTTCCAATCCCTGCGTCTACTCATACTACTTATCTGTTTTCTCTATTTATTCGGTTTCACCACCGCACACTTGCAGCGTTTCACGATGTAAAATTGAAATCAGCACTTACAAGAGTTTTCCAAGACATACGAGGCAGGACTCTGATTGGTCCCCAGCACCTCACCGCTGAACACCCCGGCAGAAGAGCGCCAATCAGGACACAGGTCGCCCCGCTCAATACTCTACTATAATGACAGAGCGCTGTCACTGCCCTGAGGAAGCCTGCGACATGACAGGTCACGCGGCGTCACCCGGACAGCCAAGAAGTCATGGACGCGAGCCGCGGAAGCTTACGTGTACATTTGATTAAATTTTGTTATTGGATTAAAAGTAAAGGGCGTTTAAGAGAATGGTGCAGGTCTCATGATCGTTGAAAACCCTGATTTTTCGAAAATTTCAAAACCACAAAAGTTTTTCGAAGTCTTCCTCCAACTAAAATATTAAAGAGTTTTTCTTTTAATGAAATCTGTTCCTTAAAGTTAGATTTTGAAATAAGATTATGTACGATGTTTAGAGAATTTGAGTACTTTTCGCGTAATTTTGCGTGAAAGTACGTGTTGTTTTGGCACCACTAGTTTTTATTTTATAAAGTTGGATGATTTGTTTCCAAAGTATTTTCAAATTTGCTGTGATGCATCACTTGTTTACGCATAACGCGTTCAACGCATAACACTTTTGATTCATTTTCATCACCAATTCATGTAAAACCAAACTTTATATAACCTTCATTAGACTTTCGCTTTTTACGGAAAGGTAAATCCGAATCCCCAGACGATTTTTGATACTATAAAGTACGTAACGGCTCGGCTCCCAACAGAATTTTCATCTCATCTTTTCTTAAATATCAAAATATTCATGTCCGGTCAACATTACGCTTAACAATGTCAAAGGGTTGAGATCATTGTCAAATACTGATACCTATTCCAGGTGGCAAACTTCTACGTCCAATGAATACAATTGTTGTTTTCACGGTGTGACACATGCCTCAATTTTGATGGTGATTATGTGGGAAAATGGTGCAACATGTGTTGTATCTACTACAATATAGTTTTTCCATGAAATTATGTTTTCTTTGTATTGACGATGGAAAGGAACTTTCTCGTTGCGTCTCGCATTACGTAAGCGATACAAATATACGAGAGAATATGTATTATAGCATCATAGTGTTAGACAAACACTGCACTCTCTCACAAATTGCAGGAAGTTATAAAGGAATAATCCTGACTTCATCCAGTTTCCATATATCCTTTAATTAATGCATCCCTTGCAAACAATGGGTATAGCAATTTATATTGAAAGAGATTTATTCCAATTGCTATTCAGAAATAGTGTCCGGTCGATTTTGTGAGATTATGCAATCTGTGATTATTTCTAGTACACTTTTTACGTCAAATTTTCTGGTTCATATTCAGGTTTGACCTGACATTATGGGTACGTTCCTATGATAAGGTCATCCATAATTTCCAGGATTGGATGGAATATTCCAGTTTCATAATTCTGCCGACTAAGGAATTGATTGGGAGCTACAGCAGAGCTTTCAGATAACACGTGCTCTATAGACTTCTCGCGGGTTCCATAAACATGACTGTATTCATTTTTAGTTTCCTCGTCAATTGTGTATTACTGTTATCTTTAAACGCTATTACATTATCTTTAATGGCCAGTATAAATCTTTAGGTACCACCAAAGATAATACCAATTGTGATCTAAGCATAAGATGTCTCCTTATCAACATTTAGTTCATGAAGCCTTCTACAGTGTTTCTATGCAGTCTTAGTTACCCAATCAACAGCTCTGTCCTCTATGGTCGTTGTAGAGAAGGGGAGACTTTCTGTTTATGGAATTCCAGAGGCCTCAAGGCATCTCTTTCATAGTAATGACATGGATAATGAATATTTGTTAGTCAATCAAGAAAAATTTTCTCAGAGCAACTATTTAAGAATGACACATATCTCTGAAGGACACTAACAGTTATCCCTCAAGTTTCGCCGGGTTTGTGGTTCATTGAACGTGCGACAAGATCTCACAAGGCATATTTCTCTCAGTCTCTCTCTCTTTTCTCTCTCTCTCTCTCTTTCTCTCAGTCTCTCTCTCTTTTCTCTCTTTCTCTCTCTCTTTCTCTCTGTCTCTTTCTCTCTCTATCTATCTTTCCCTCTCTCTCTCTTCCTTTATTTTAGTATTTGTTATACATTTGAATACGTTGTTGAAGCACCCAATAATATTTTAACTTTGTGACGTAGTTACAAATTATCTTTTTTTAAAGGTTTCTAATCTTTTTGTTTAAGTATATTTCGCTAAGTAAAGACGATATATTTTGGAAGTTTTTAAGAAACCATCGACACAAAACGTTGTAAGTGTAATACTGGTAGACAGAGAATTGCACTCTATCCTACATTGAACAGTTTTCAGAAAAAAAATAGAAGTTTGCAGATTATGACGTCCAAAAAATATTGCAACACACATTATAATCGCAAATAACTCGGAAGCGATGCCTCCTAGGCCTTTTAAACCAGATTTGTGTGCCTTATAGGGATACGAGTTTTTTTGAGGACAAGTAAATTCTGAAAAAGACATGTTTTGGAAGACGGCTAGATCACAAATGGGGAAATGATGAGATACACTTCGGGTGCAGATGAAGAATAGATGGGCGACACTAGAGAAATGAAGGTGGACAGGTTGAACACGGATTATGTTCTTAGGCAGGATTCTTCAAAATACGACTTTTATGATCGTTCTTTTTCACAATTTTGCATATTTTGTTCTCTTGGGTGCCCCCTCTCCATAGCATGGGTGGATAGAAAGGAGAAGACGCTATAAATGTAAAATTAAATTGCAGGAAAATACCGAAATGATATTTCACGATAAAATTAAATGAACCAATTTCTTTATATCAGTTGAGATGGTTCTTTTGTATTGGGGATCCAATAGATTACTCAATCGATCAAGACATTTGGTTGATTGATTCATGTTACCTGACACGTCAATTGCTACGGCCATTAGTGTAGTGAATGCCATTAGTGTAGTGGCTTTAGTGTAGTGAATCTTTTATTCCGAGAGGAGGCCTGTAAGTCGGCTTGCGGCTGTTTTCCCCTAGTGGGGCACCGCTTCAGCCGATATGTTCATGCTCCCGACATGGGCGGCAGTGAAGTGCTATTCCGTTATGTGTTAGTTCATTATTCCGGTGTACATACCAGAACAGATGATATCTAGGTTTAATCGAAAAGCTTATTGGACTTATATCAAAGAGGCATATCTCTATTTCCGTTTTGTTTTCTAGTGTCACATTTTAATATTCTTAAGACGCTTTTCCAACATGCTGCAAATATTGTGTTCAAGAATCGCGTTTTTATTTATAATTCTATTCGAAAATCGTTGAATTCTATCTTGAACTTTACTAAATGTGATTACTTTCTCTTCTTGAACTAGTGGGGCTACAACAGCATGTACTTTCTCGCTCGTATTCTCACACAAAACTACGCGAAAACTACTAAAAGTTTCGAAAAATTTTACATGACCTTATTTCAAAATCTATCTTTAAGGAACTGATTTCATTTATGGAAAAAACTCTATCTTTAATATTTTAGTTGTAGAAAGAAGTTGAAAAACTTTTGATATTTTGCAATTTTCGAAAAATCGGAGTTTTTAACGAAAATAAGACCTGCACTGTTTTCTAACACGTTTTTCACATGTTCCAATGACAAAATTTAATAAAACACGATGGAGTCATTTTTTTAAAATTTGGAAAAAGTCCCAGAGGCTTCTTGTAAAATCCCCACAAAATTGCAATATCGGATTGCAATTCAAGGGGACGCGACATTAGTCAGATTTATTGAGGAATATCAATTTTGGAGAAAATAGGCTGAACGGTTTAGCCGCTAGCATTGTTTACAGACGGATAAACGTTTTGTCATCATTGGATTTTTCGATATCAAAGAGTCACAAAACATGGATAAACGCCATTTGTTAGAGAATTTTTTCTCTAAATTTAGCAATTGGATTTATCCATGTTTCGTTATCAGGACCCTACCCCCAGGAAAATACAAGTTTTTCTCCCGAATATTCGCAGTTTTTTCGGACGCAGCATTACGCAACATTCTCTCTACTCCGCAGGGTTAGTATCATATTATTTATCACGGATATGCATCTCTTTGGAAATAAGCTCTTTAATTCTGCAGCCGTATCTAACGTATTTGAGCATAATTTCGCATATTTAATTCTTTTTAAAAAGTTAATTTTCTATTTCTTTTCGGAAGAAGTCTAATTGTATTTGATAGTGTAACGTATTGTATTAACATAAGCAGGAAGACCGGTTGATTGATTGATTGATTTTTTCGTGTTTCCGGGCACGTCAACTGCTTTGGTCATTATTCCCGTTAGTGTAGTGCATGCTTTTTTTCCTCCGGAGATGGCGTTGATCTTCCCCCGCTGGATGGCGAGATCCGGCGCCGACCGCTAGTGAGGTTTCCCCCTAACCAGGACACTCCCACCAGCGGGGCACCGCCCCAGTCGGAACAAGCTCTAAGCTCCCGATCGGTTTCTCGGAATATGTGGTAGTGTAGTGCATGTTAGTGTAAGGTGTGTGTGTAAGGGGAGAGGATAAGACAAGGAAGAGGAAGGTAAGATTGCGCGCGGTCCGTGATCCGTTTGGTAGGGTACTGCTCCGGCATTCGCCTGGTGTTGATCGGAGAAACCACGGAAAACTACCGATCAGAGCAGCCGGCCGTTAGAGTTCTCCTCCAGACAGCGACTGAATTCGACCTAGCTGAAAGGGTAGTGTCGAAAATCCTGCCGCCGTGGGGAGTGGGAACCTAGGACCTCCCGGTCAGAGGGGCTGCAGTGACCTCAGTTGATACACTGAGTTACCACTCCCGGTAGGAAGACCGGCGTCTTGCAGGCGCGGGGTCGCAGGATCAGGGTAACCAGAGAAGGCTGGATGGAGAAAGGAAGTACCTAGGGGCAAAGACTAAAGCTTTATGCTAGGGGCGGAAGCACCCCGAGGTATTTTGAGAACTTCCAGGAATCCATGGAAAGGGATGCCCAAAATGCGTGGCGGCGAGACAGTCACGTGGCATGAAGTGCCGTGCGAAAGCAATATGACGTTGTGTGTCACGTGGTCTGGAAAGTATATAAGCGAGAGAGCAAAGCGCGGGGGTGGGTTTTGAGCTGAGTAAAAACCTCGTGCGAACGCACAAAACTTGCGCCCAGGGCGGTGCGGAGACGAGGTATGCTCGTAGGGCAACCCACGTGTTGCGACGCCGCTGTGGAACATTCTTTCCACGGGTGACTGCGGTCGCCGGGGCTCTACGTTGTGCGTGTAAGCTCGCTGAGGAGAGACGAGGGCCACGAGTCAGGCAAATTTGCATCATTTAAGGATCGCTCCTACGATCGAGGGATAGGGTCTAACAGATCTGTACATAACTGATCAAACTATTTATTTGTAAATACTTATTAATAAATCTGTAAATATCTCAAGCTCGTGTCTGTGATTGCTGTTGTGTTCCCACATCACAATAGATAGGAAGTAGACAATTTGCATAATTTAATAAGAAAATGTTATTTATTTAAGAAATTGGGCAGGGATCGAGATAGGAAGGCTACAGCAGCAGCTCTTATAAAATTTAGACTTTATATTGCATTTGTTTCTTTTAATTCACGATAAATATATTACATTTTTTCTCCCTTTGTAGTATCTTTGTACATGATTTGTGTTATATTACATCAATTTCAATCTCAAACAAGTTTTTTCACATTCATTTTAAATACAAATAGGTCATCATATTTTACTCTTAACACTTGAAAACATTAATTAAATACATTTTTATTTCCTTATTTTTCATGATTTAATTGTAACCAAACTAAAATGAACTTATGTAATATAGAAAATAGCGTGTCACAAGAAGGTGGAGTGTAACATGATGCAAAAACGACAAATCTCATGTTTTAAATGTTGTGTTTCTTTATGTCTTTTTATTCAGATCGTAAATAAATGTACTTTTTTGGTTTTAAGAGGAATTAGGAAAGATGGTAAAAGGGTGTCATTTATTTATAAGTCTCAGACACACAGTCAATGCATCTTGAACACTCTTCAACCTAAAAGTGAATGAAACTTGTCACCCCGAGCAGGTGGCTCGACGCTCGTAATTATGTTACGCAGACGTAAAGAATACCAAGCGGCGACCTTGTTGCTGAGTAAAATATGTATTTTAATAATTAAATTTGTTCAAAGAACTGTCATTCACATTGACCTTGAGAATTGACATTCTGAGTGGCAAGGAGTTGATCCTTGTCTAAAACTGAATATTAGATGAATCTTTTACGTTCAACGTTTTGGGCAGGCCGTAACGTATAAAACACCAGTTTGAGGTTAGATATCGCTTGCTCCAAATAATCAGAAATAAGAAATCCCATCGTTCGTCGATATCCTGAACTCAGTACGGCCTGGCCGTTCGCACGTTGCGAGTTAATGTGCGGTCCCATCGCCCAATCAGCTAAGGATTTGAGGCACATCTTTTAGCTGTCGGGTCGAGGAAACCAGTGCGTCGGGGGTCAAACATGTTTTTAATCGCCTCTCTCGGTAAACATCCCTTCCCCGGCTGAGGCCGGTACATTGACCCAGGTGCGCCCCTCCCGGTTGGCCTGATTCCAATCCTCTCATCGATGTACACCCGTGGGTCCCTGTTTATGGAGTATTCTCGTCACCTGCGTTTAGCGTTGCCCGCAGGTCCATTTTTTCTAGCCACGAATTAACGGTATCACACACCGGAGAAAACAGCATTGTTGGGACAAGCCTTATATAGTGCGCCACCGGTATAGAACGATTTTCTTAAGGTTGAGCCAAAGTGACAGCTAGTACTGGCAACATAACTGAAGGTTCTGTGGTCGTTGTGCCCTTGAACCCATTAAGACTCCCTTCCCGCATTCGTTAGTTTGCAGTTGGCTAACTTGTACATGGCTTCGACACTTCCTTTTGTGGTGTCCTTGTCCGACAAAAATATAGTGCGCTGCGAGAAATAATTGATATTAGGAAGTGCAGTGTAATGTGCTCTTCTGTAAAAAATATTTTTTTCTTTATATATTACATTGAATTTACTTTTTGTGTGATAAATATTATGTTTATTTTAAAACCGAAATTTGAATGCGAGATGCGTACCGGTGCACGTGTTTCCGGCTTAAAATCATTTTTCTTTCTATTTACATTGTGGAAGTTTTCTTTTACTGATTGTGAGAGCATGTTAAGAGATTTTCCACATACATTATTAAATTTAAATATTTCCCGGACTCGCGTACGTGCATATACCTCAGCGAAACTCTTAGACTTCTGCATAGCGATGTTTTCACAGCAGCCATTAGCACTTTACGAAGGGGCGTGACTGAACAGCTGTCGCGGCGGAGGGATACTTGTCTGAAATAATGTGATGTTCACTTGTTTTCGCGAACTGTCACTTTGGCTCATCCTTAGGAAAATCGTTCTATAAAAACCAGCTTCACTAAAACTGGCAGAGAGGAAGGAACTTGGAAATGGCGCCGTCGTGTGCAATGCACACCTGCTTTTAACGCATGCTCCAACGTTACCTCGACGCACCGGACACGAAGGAATACGTTCAGAAGGGCGGTTGAAGGTTCCGCATTCTATGCCACTTATTTATTTATTTTACGTCAAAAAACAGTTAAAAACTGCGTATGACGTGCTATGGGGAAAAGTGAATTGTGTGAACATTTTCAAAATTCTGTGATCCCTACACTAAGTCATATACTACTTAAATTTTGAATTTTTGAAAGGGAGAAAAAAAAAACTCCCATGTAATAAAATATATTTTCAAGGATAAATAAGCAATAAATTTTGGCTCTTATTACTTCCTGCCGCGACAACATGGAAACGATAATTTGAATTATTGTTGAATTATTGTTATTGCCACAACACACAAGTAAGCAATCAGGCCACACAGGACTCAATCTCGCAACCCATCGAACGAATCCCGCTTCTGCAGTTGTGTCTTAACGACCTCAGCTGTCCTGGTGGAACAAAAGTTGCGTTTTTGAGATACAGCGTCGGATTAGTAAGTGTTGGTGTAAGTTGTGGTAGTTGCACCTCCCTTGCCGTCGCACAGTTGCTTCGGATTAGAGATTCGATGCCGTAAAAAGTGTGTCCTTAGGGTTAAATCATGTACAACCAACTGGAACACTAGGATTTTGAACTATTCATCAAATATATCCTTCCAACTATCTTCTTGCTGCAGACATGTGATCTGACGGAAACTAATATGAGTAATACGAAGAACGTAGGCATTTCAATGTGATATTCTAAAATACGATTGTGAACACTTTAAAAGGAGTCAGCCGCCTCTACAGCTATACACTCACGTAAAAAATTGTATTCTACATCCGTACTTGTTATATTTCTTTTCATTCAACTTTGTTATATTTCTTTTTTAACTCGTTTTTTCGGAGATAGTTAATTGTGAATCTCTTTCTGAGGATGGGACATAGACGTTTCATAATTATTACTCACTACTTTGTTAAGATATTCTTAATAGGGGATTGCACACTGTATTAAAACTAATTACTTTTTGGCAAGGTTAAATACCAATGCAAATTGAGAGCGAGCGCATGGATCAAAGTTTTTTCGAACTCAATTCGGTAATCAACGAAGACATAGTGGTGTAAGATGCTTCACAATTTCTGTGAAATTAAAAGCATAGGCGTAATTCATCTGAGGTTCGGAAATGTAACTTCTTGACAATGTGCATGAACTGAATCCAATTTGAAATCGCTGACTACTATTTTTAGATCATCAGTGTAAGGGGAACTTAATGAAATGACAAATCCAGCTGCGTGTCTTCCTCGAGGTAGTTTCTTGTTCAATAAAAACTGCCGCCAGATAAAGCAAATGATAGGAGAAAATGGTTACATAAGAAAGTGATGTTTTGATAGTGAAGCAAGTCGGTGGTTACCAACAGGATTTTTTTAAATATTACTTCTGTTGATACGACATATTATTACTTTATTTCAAATTTACAAACAAAATTCTGATTACAGAGATAAACCAACATCAAGGAGTAGTTCTGACTTTCTACAGCGCTTTGGTCGAAACTGTGCCGTTCAAAACAGTCCTCAAACTTTAATGTGTCAAATTCTAAGAAGAATGTAACGTACGCAATATTACTGTGTTCAATCCTGTTTGCTACTCTTTCACGACACTGCTCGTAATACTGACTGATGTGTTCTGCTTCATTACTTTCTGTATGGCACGCAAGAAATTCACGCATGGTTCGTTAAAATGTAAATAAAAATAAATTTTAACATATCAATACCCAAACTCTCTGTAAAAACATTTAAAAAGATCTCCGAATTTACTGATTAGAATTCATGGCACTTCATAGCTTTGTTCTGAATTCAGACGACATGTAGTAGGATGTGGCATTGACTGTGCAATACTTTCATCACAGGGAATATAGGAGAGTTCATAGATCTTCTTTCGACGAGTTTGTGGTAAAATGGTTACCTAGCAAGCTCATTCCAACTTCGAAAACCTTTAGTTCATCTTCAGCGACACACTTTTGCAGCAACATAGCAACTCTTTATAGAGACGTCACATATTAATATAATTGCTAATTATTCACAAGGAAATCACTTCACTTTATTTAAGGATACTGTATGTCACAATACAAACAAAACAATCGGAATGGAAAGTGCATGAGATGCTTCAGGTCTGAGGTCGACGCACCATGCTTTAGGGGAGGGGGAGGAGTGAAGAAACAACATACACAATTTTCGGAATCGAAAGATCATGATACAGGGAGTGTCTTTAACATTGTTTCTTGATTGTGCCAACTTCAAACAGTAACACACATAAAGAAGGAAGTTCAACTTCGTTGAGAGAGGCGATGAACGAGAAATGAGGGTACGGTTTGATGTACAAAAATGATCGTCACTTGCCAGCGCAGAGCAATGTCATCATTACGGTCGACGAAGGCCTGTAACTGTTAGAGACACTCACTTCCGAGTGGCGTCTGCTGGCGAAGCTTTGGCTCCAATGATGGAAGAAGAAATAAAAGAAGTCATCTTCGTCAACATATCAGCTTTATTAAGATAGCCGGCTTTCGACGGCTTTGCCGTCATCGTCAGTCTCGCTGCTGTCGGCAAAAGTCGAGCGACTGTGCAGCGAGACTGACGATGACGGCAAAGCCGTCGAAAGCCGGCTATCTTAATAAAGCTGATATGTTGACGAAGATGACTTCTTTTATTTCTTCTTATAAGAACGTCAACAACATCCAATCAGAATTCCCACAATCCAATGATGGAATTCACGCGATTGGCGGAGTCGCCACGCAGTAGCGGGTGATGGCGAACTCCTGCCACCAAGAGCGCAGACGCGCGGCCGCGCCACAGAACAGGTACTACACAGAAAGGAAAGCTACCCACTATCCATGCGACGATACGATGCGCATGGTCGCCATATTGAAAGTGAGTAAACAGCTGTACAACTTGACGTTTTTAACTGTTTTTTTTTGACGTAAAATAAATAAAAATAAATAAAATAGATTACTGGTATTACAAAACATCAATTAAGTAATTTATGAAGCCCAAACTATCATATTACTTGATTCCATTAGAGTGATGTTTGAGTACTGTACACGTTTTGCAAAAGTACATGAATTTGTAAAATATAAAAAAATTCCTAATCAAAATAACTGTTGTTCAAAGTAAATTCAAAATTTAAGTAGTATATGACTTAGTGTAGGGACCACAGAATTTTGAAAATGTGCACACAATTCACTTTTCCCGATAGCACGTCATACGCAGTTTTTAACTGTTTGTTGACGTAAAATAAATAAAAAAACATTGTTGTGTGGTGAACGGTGGTGAAGGTACCTTTTATTTCCGTTTTACTCGTATTTGGTGTGTCTCTAACTAGCAAAAACATACGTAACCCATATACGGGGACTTTTACTTCGACATATTAATTTTGCACACAGGCAAATATTAATAAAAAATAGAGATAAAAAGGTAAAGATACATAATTACTAGTGCTACAGAATGGCACATACTTTCAGAATTAGTTTCCTATTTTCTTTGGTCTGGGCTAGTTTATCGGACTTGCCGCACTCTAGCCAGCTGCCATCTATCACCACCCAAAGCACATATTTTTGAAATTTTCTCAATTATTTGGTTTCCTCATAACAGAACCGAAATATTACTTTAAGAATGTTAAAAAAGAATAAAAAATTGTCCTAAATGACAATTGTTATTAACAAATTTGGAGCCGTTTTTAAGCAAATATCGTTTAAGCGTTACTAAAAATGCGAAATTGAAGCTCTTTTTCACTGAACATTTTTGACTTTTTGGAAAACTTTATTTAAATTCATTTAAAGTACTTTAACTTACAAATGCCACAGGGTTTACAAATCGTTGAAAATGTGAATATTAACGGAGTGAAAGATATTTCAAAAAATTACACTTCAGTAAGTTAAAAAAAATAATACACGAAAATGAATTTTATGTCATAATAAATCATGCAATTAGCACTACCCGTGGGAAAAGTTAGAAGAAAAAATTGGAGCCGTTTTTGAGAAAATGTCCTTTGAGCTGACAGTTCCTTTGCAAAGTTTCAAGATGGCGGTCCGCGCTGCGCGGTGTCTCGCTGAAGATCACAGGAGCCGCCCTCTACTTACGTTTCTGGGTAGTATCTATTCTGTGTCCGCGCCACCACCAGTAGAACAAAGTTGTAAATGGCAGCCTTCAGAGTAGGCCACTCAAACGCGGCACTCAACCTACTTAAACCTGTTGACTCCTTTGCGACCGCCGGCGCCCACAGTGGTGAGGCACAAGAACTGATCCTCCCTCGGGATTAGTTCTGCTCGGTGATGGCTGTGTGTGAAGAGCCGATCCAGCTGACCATTATCGAGAGGGGCATCATAGATTTTTGTTAAATAATAAACATTTTTTATTATATTGTATATTATTTTTATATTGTATATAGGATACTAAACATAATTATTTTTTAAATAATTACATAATTATAACAAAAATAAATATTTAAGTCAATTTTGTCAAATAAAAGATCGTAACAAACGACAACTCTAGGCTGGGGGGGGGGGCATACTTCCCTTCATTGATCCGCTACTGTGTGTGAAAGGGCTCGGCACTTCTCGATGACGCGACAGAGTGGCTATGTCCGAGCTGCCATAAGCTATAGGATGACAGGAAGACGCAATTACCTATCCTGCGTACAGCTTTGCTTGGATATTCCAGTGTACAACGTCGGTCAGGATATGTTTTGTCAATTCAACTCCAAAGAAAGCCAACACAGGGTCTTGGCGTTGTCAAATCTATTACGAGAAGTCGCCCAAACAACCGAGATCTTAACATTGTGCATTCTCTTTATTACCAATAATCACTAAAAAGACCGACAAAGGATGGTAAAGCTAACCTACAACACTGTACTTAAGAGTAATAGTGTTGAGTGAGGGTAAACAGTATATTGCCGTGAACAAGACCACAACAATAACTGCCTACAATGCAACGCCGGCCTTTCTGTCTGACGCGACAACATTGCAGGATACGACGTTTTCCGGCGCAGTAGGGCAACGAGACGGCGTTAAACACGCGACTAACCGACAAAAACAAACGACACCTGTGCTTGATAGAGGTGTAAATTGGCATTTCAGCTCCTAAGAAGAAGACCAGAGCAGTATGACATAAACACAGTCTCAATGCAACGTCGCCCTCACAACCTGATGCAAACAGGCAGAGCGCGACTCACCAATACAAAGAGATGACGCTCGCCTTGTGTGCTTGATAGAGGACAGCCTCCAAGAAGAAGACCACATCAGAGTGACACAAACAGTCTCTAACGCACGTGGCCCTCCACAACCGCATCTTGAGACTCACTGACACAGAGGCGACACTGCCCTGCGCCCTCCGTGCTTATACTTGAGTTTTCGTAACGTGGCGGATGACATGAGGTCATTTGTACACCATACGCCTTATAAAATGAACGTTTTTAATTCATTCGCGAACGTCCTTCTCAACGGCACTCAAACACGTGCTTATCACTATTATAAAGAGTCCTTTTATAAGACAGGCGGGGTAAAAATGATCTAATAGAGGTGTAAACGGGCATTTCAGCCCCCAAGGAGAAGAGCACATGAGAGTGACACAAACATGGGGCAACCAGTCTCCAACGCACGTGGCCCTCCACAACAGCATCTTGAGACTCACTGACACAGAGGCGACACTGCCCTGCGCCCTCCGTGCTTATACTTGAGTTTTCGTAACGTGGCGGATGACATGAGGTCATTTGTACACCACACGCCTTATAAAACGAACGTTTTTAATTCATTCGCGAACGTCCTTCTCAACGGCACTCAAACACGTGCTTATCACTATTATAAAGAGTCATTTTATAAGACAGGAGGGCTAAAAATGATTTAATAGAGGTGTAAACGGGCATTTCAGCCCCCAAGGAGAAGAGCACATCAGAGTGACACAAAGTCTCTAACGCACGTGGCCCTCCACAACAGCATCTTGAGACTTCTCGACACAGAGGCGACGCCCTCCCTGCACCCTTCGTGCTTATACTTGAGTTTTCGTAACGTGGCGGATGACATGAGGTCATTTGTACACCACACGCCTTATAAAATGAACGTTTTTAATTCATTCGCGAACGTCCTTCTCAAACACGAGCTTATCACTATTATAAAGAGTCCTTTTATAAGACAGGCGGGGGAAAAATGATCTAATAGAGGTGTAAACGGGCATTTCAGCCCCCAAGGAGAAGAGCACATGAGAGTGACACAAACATGGGGCAACCAGTCTCCAACGCACGTGGCCCTCCACAACAGCATCTTGAGTCTTCTCGACACAGAGGCGACGCTGCCCTGCGCCCTCCGTGCTTATACTTGAGTTTTCGTAACGTGGCGGATGACAGTAGGTCATTTGTACGCCACCCGCCTTATAAAATGAACGTTTTTAATTCATTCGCGAACGTCCTTCTCAACGGCACTCAAACACGTGCTTATCACTATTATAAAGAGTCCTTTTATAAGACAGGCGGGGTAAAAATGATTTAATATAGAGGTGTAAACGGGCATTTCAGCCCCAAGAGAGACACAGAGTGCACAAAGTCTCTAACATGGCCTCCACAACAGCATCTTGAGACTTCTCGCACAGAGGGCGCTCCCTGCACCCTTCGTGCTATATAGAGTTTTCGTAACGTGGCGGATGACAGGAGGTCATTGTAGCGCCACCCTTATAAAATGAACGTTTTTAATTCGTTCGCGACGTCCTTCCCCACGGCCTCAACGTGCTATCACTTTATAAGAGTCGCTCATAAGACAGGCGGGAAAATGATCTAATAGAGTGTAACGCATTTCAGCCCCAGAGAAGACACAAGTGACACAAAGTCTCAACGCACGTGGCCCTCACAGCAGCATCTGAGACTCTCGACACGAGGGCGCTCTGCCCCTTCGTGCTATGCCTGAGTTTTCATAACGTGGCGGATGACGCTTGGGTCATCTTTCACAGCACTCACTGCTACACTTATAAGCATTATGCAGAGGCTAATGTTTATAGAGTTCCATGCAGCAGCACAGTCCAAGTCTCAACGCACGTGCCTTCCACATCTTGACTTTACAAGAGTTCCTTCTTTTATTTAAGACGAGGTCTGCCGCATAAAATGACGTTTTAATCATTCGCGCATCTTAAACGGCTTACATTCTGCAGGCGGTCAGGACGCATTTCGCCCAAGGAAAGAGCCATGAGGTGCAACATGGGGCAACCAGTCTCCAACGCACGTGGCCCTCCACAACAGCATCTTGAGTCTTCTCGACACAGAGGCGACGCTGCCCTGCGCCCTCCGTGCTTATACTTGAGTTTTCGTAACGTGGCGGATGACAGTAGGTCATTTGTACGCCACCCGCCTTATAAAATGAACGTTTTTAATTCATTCGCGAACGTCCTTCTCAACGGCACTCAAACACGTGCTTATACTATATAAAGAGTCCTTTTATAAGACAGGCGGGGTAAAAATGATGTGGGCGTTTCTCAGCCCCCCAAGGAGCAGAGTGCGGTGCTCAGCAGGCGTCGCCGAGGGCGGGCGCGCGCGCCAGGTCGCCGAGCAGGCGCTCGATGCACACGTCGCCAACGGTGCGCCGGAAGAAGAGCTCCTCGAGCGCGCGCCGCGACGCGCCGTGCACCGCCGGCAGCAGCAGCAGCAGGCGACCGAAGCGCGACGGGTGGCGCGCCGCGCAGTACTCGCCCAGCATCACGTGCGTCTGGTCCTGCAGCAGCTCCACGTGCGCAGGCTCGCGCAGCCCGCGGCTCTCTGCGCAGCACACAACTCAACTTCACCACTCCTTCCTTGGTTTCTTTGATTCATTCATTTTTTTCGGGTTTCCGGGCGCGTCAACGATTTTGGTCACGAGTCCCGTAAGTGTAGGGCATGAATTTTCTCGGGAGATGGCGGTGATCTTCCCCCGCTGGATGGTGAGATCCGGCGCCGACCTACCGTCGGCTAGTGGGATTGCCCCCTAACCAGGACCCTCCCACCATCGGGGCACCGCTCCAGCCGGGACAAGCTCTAAGCTCCCGACCGGTCTCCCGGGATATGTGGTAGTGTGGTGCATGTTAGTGTAAGTGTGTGTAAAGGGAGAGGGTAGAACAAAGGAAGAGGAAGGAAAGAGCGCGCGGTCCGTGGCCCGTTTGGTAGGGTACTGCTCCGGCATTCGGCTGGTGTTGATGGGAGAAACCACGGAAAACTACCGATCAGAGCAGCCGGCCGCTAGAATTCTCTTCCAGACAGCGACTAAATTCGACGTAACCAACAAGCCAGTGTCGAAAATTCTGCCATCGTGAGGAGTGTAATCCTAGGACCTCCCGGTCAGAGATGCTGCAGTGACATCAGTTTATGCACTGAGCTACCGCTCCCGGTTTGAGGAATTTAAAATGACAGAGGATTGGCGTGGGTTGTGTACTCATGGTATAATGGTTAGCACACGTCTTGAAATTCAGCAATACGAGTTCAAATGCCGATGCGACCTACCATGATTCAGAAACATTGAGCGTATTCGGGAAATGTGAAGAACAGAGCGATAGCATGATTAATGGTCTCATGGTGTAATAGTAGTAATTCTGGATTCTAAATCCGGCGATATAGATCTAATCCTGCCATAATTGTAAAATACTGAGCATATTTAGGAATTCTGAAGAACAGTAAACGCGTGCGGCAGGTTGTCATGGTGTAAAATGGGGTAAATTTTTTTATTAAATAAAGAGAAATTCAAATACAATATAGGTCGCATATTGGATAATTTAGTACTCCAAACTTCGAATGCAGCAATACGTGTTAAAATGTGGGGTTTACTTGGCCGTACTATGGAAGATGACACTGGTGTAGATAAGGTTGAATAGGGAGAGAGCGGAAATAGAGCATTCTTACATATATTCTTGCTTACCCTTTTCATAATGCTTGTGCGTGTATTTTTTTCTGACGCTAATTTATGTTTTTGAATAACCGAGAAAAAGAATTTACCGCGGTTGAATGGTGTAATATTTATCCTTTTGGAATCAGATTCCTACCATTCATGGTAGGGGGTTCAAATGATGGTTTAATTTTCGCTGAGACCTCTCATTATTTTGTGACTTTGAAACGTAGTCAGAAGTGTTTAAGTACTGAGAAATTCACTGTGGGGTCAGGATGTAGTGGTTAGCACTTTAGGCTCTGAATCCATCGGTCCAGTTTGATGGGAAACTGTGGATGGAAATGCTCCTTATTTTGTGATACTGATGCAGACTCAGTTATGCATGAAGAAGGAGTTTCTAAGTTGGTATGCTGTCAAGGTGTAGCGGCACTCTATACTCTGATTCGTCTGTCCTTCCTCTTCCTTGTCCTATCCTCTCCCATTACACACACACTTACACTAACACGCACTACACTACCACATATTCCGGGAGACCGGTCGGGAGCTTTGAGCTTGTCCCGGCTGGGGCGGTGCCCCGATGGTGGGAGGGTCCTGGTTAGGGGGCAATCCCACTAGCCGACGGTAGGTCGGCGCCGGATCTCACCAACCAGCGGGGGAAGATCACCATCTCCTGTGATAGAAAAACATGCACTACACTTACGGGACTAATGACCTAAGTTGTTGACGCGCCCGGAAACACGAAAAATCAATCCATCACGGAGGAGGCCGAGGCTGATGCGCAAAGGCAAAAGCGTGTGGCGAAAGCGAAAACATGGGCGTAATGCCGGAAGCAGGCGAGTGGCTTGGCTGACCTGGCTTGAAGAGCACGAGCGCCTTGAGGCAGGCGAACTCGGTGTGGTCGACGCGCAGCGCGGCGAAGCGCGCGATGAGGTCGCGCAGGCGGCGCGCGTCCTCCAGCAGCGCCGCGCAGCGCCCGGCGCCCGACACCGCCCCGCCCGCCAGCAGCCCTGCGCCCCAGCACAAGCCTCCATTATGTCATGGTTGGTACTACCTTCATTACACAAATATATATATACACACACACACCTCTATCACTACACATAAGCCTCCATTATGCCATTGTACATAGTTGGTACTACCTTTATTACACAAATATATATATATATAATGGTCACCTTGCCCGTCAACTTTTTTTGGATGCACTTACGCTCGGAGAACGCAGACGCACGCTATCCAAATTGTGACCATGTTACTAAGTAACAATGTATTTTAATAATTAAATTAGTTCAAAGAAGAGAGCAGCTGGGCGTAAACCAGAAGGCCCGGGTTCGTATCCCGGTGGGGGTGACCAATTCTTTGAACTTATTTAATTACATATATATATATATATATATATATATATATATATATATATAATTACTAATTCTGCAAATAAGTTCCAGAACTTGGTGGCAGAATACACTAACTAAACATTACAGAGCTTAACAACTATACAAAATTTTACAAATTTTACACACAAATTAACAAAAACATTTCACTGTGCAAGCTTCCATGGCACTCCACTTCACTTCACTTCATTTCACTTCACCTCGTCTCGTCTCACCTCACCATACTGCCAATCACGTTTTAATGTGATTTTGACTCACTCGTTTCCCTCAACTTCACATCACTGCACTACACGCCACTGCACATAATAATAATAATAATAATAATAATAATAACAGTAATAATAATAGTAATAATAATAATAATGTTATAATAATAATAGTTATAATATAACATACTTTACATAGAAGATAATAAGACACATCTAAACATCTAAACACACACACACACACACACACACACACATATATATATATATATATATATATATATATATATATATATATATATATATATATATTTGACGGACCGGGGTTCCAGTCCTGTGCAGCAGTAAATTTATAGTTAAGGGGACAGGTATCCTTTTTTGCGAATGGGCTCTGGGTTATGCAAACATTGAAACAACAGATTTCTAATACAGGGATCATACAAAACTTTATTTCTATTATCATACAAACACATTAAAATTATCTTAACTTTTAAATCATCATGCTGCGAATCACTGCAGTCCCTAATTAAGTCCTGGCTAGATTAGTTAAACGTAATACAAAATAAAACCTGGTGTTCATTAGGCGGCGTTGCTTTTCACGCCGGCTCCCTCCCGTTCGGCTTGTGTCCCAGTAGATCGGCACCACTCGGCGTCGCTCGGCTGCTTCCCCGGCGTGGCGGTGATGCGACCGCGGCGGCGACAGCTCGTTCCCACGCGTGCCCGACCGTTATCGGCCCCGGTATCTTCATCCATGCGCTCTCGAAGTCTAGTTCTGGTGCACAACTGCCGCGCCACCGATTCCAGGAGCACGTAATCACAAACAAATTCGGCTTCAGTTCTTACCGGCGTGATGTTCCGCTACTCCACCACCACGTGGTCTTGCTCGCCTCTGACTCCCACTTGATATATCATCCATTTCTTTCATAGAACGATTCCCATCACCTTGCCATAATCATAATATCATTTCTTATTTTACTTAGCTCCACACCACACTTGTCCCCACGGTACACCCTCTTCTTCCCCCCCATTCAGCCTCTCTGAATTCAACCCCACTCGTCACACTCTTACTATTACTTTATCTGTTACGGCAGTTACTTCCAGTCATCTTACATCTCACCACCTGAGTCTTCCTCCTTTCTCCCATCGGCCACTTCACGCGCAACACTTCCGCTTCCTTTCAAGCATCTCCTCCAACTGCTGCTTACTCGCGTCGGCCTGTCCGTTTTCTCTCGCACTCCGCGGGATCTTTTCTCGTACTAAACGATTCGCTCGGGAGCTGCCAAAACTGCCGCATTATTTAAATTGTTATGCTTCACATTGGCTGAGAAATGCGGCGCGTTTCAATATATATATTGAGATATTCAAAATTTTCCTCTCTCTACATTTATATCTGCTAAAGATCTTACCGCCCGGCTTGCTGGGTCAATGGGTCACGATATATTATAATCCTTATTACCTCTATAATGGATTATAGGATCCGCCGACTATACAGCGCAGCTGGGAATCTGAAATAGAATGATTCTATTCCCAGTTCATTTCTGTTTGGATTGACTAAATGAAAGATCACTTTCTTTTCTAAAGAACAAAATTCAACAAAGTTTATTTTTTTGCGCTTTTATCAAACAATTTAGTGAATTTACAATTTTTAGGCCTTTGATCAAGATATCTTTCAATTTACAATTTATACCGCGGTTAACTTATCTTTTCTTCGTTGATGTCCCTCGTAGACTTCTCAGTCGAAATATCTTGCGAGCTTGCCGTAGTCCAAAGTTCCAAGGAATCCTCTTCTGCCCCTATCCAAGCTGGTCTCAAACTATCAAAATTATCAGTCCCGATTACGTCCTATGACATAGTCCCGAACTCGATTACCACTCCCACAAAGTTCCAATTTATACATCAATATTGCTTCCACATGAAAATATCTACAATATCATTCACTGTCCTTAAAATTTCACTGATAACCCAATTCTATCTAGATTGTACTCGTTCCCTCTCACGAACCTACGATCAGTTCAGAAGCGCGTTGCCGAGCAGAATGAAATCTTCCTGCATGATTCATCCCTCGAAGACTTCGTATTAAACTACCTTCATTTTTTTCATAACATTTGACCGTCTAAACTTCTTTGCCCAATCCCAAATTTTCTACTTTCGGCACCAAGCCATCTCTTAATGCATTTAGAAAAAACAAAAACTACATTGTTTATTCACGGTCGTTGCTAAGCTCTAGCTCTCGTGATATTTCGTAATGCATGTTCCACCATATTGTCTACAAATAAATGTTAGTTTATTTTAACGTGACATATCGGTATGTCACATATATATATATATATATATATATATATATATATATATATATATATATATATTGCGACGGAACACGTCGTCGTCTTTCGCGACGCGCCGTGCATTCACCAACTGATGAAGGGTCAGGGTGGTTATACCCCACGAGATCTTATATATGGGTGTCACCAGCCACATGCGACGTCTTCTCCGCCGCTCTGTCGCCGGGTTCTAACAGTTGTTTATTCAAATTGAAAGTATTTCTTTCCCAGGAAACCCTGCTTGGAATATGACTGAGGAAACTTGACTGACGAATAGGGCCAACTATGTTATAAATAAAAGAGCAAATAAAACATACGAGTATACTATTTTTGTTTTTTAATGTACCATTGTAATGTTCTTTTTTGACATTGTTATTCTCCATTTTTGCTTAGGCCTTTTTGTAATGCGCATGTGGCCCGTTTTGTATAGTTTTTTTATTCAAGAGAAAGTCACAACGTTCCGTTTTTTATGATCTGGGCACCTGACCCCCGCTGTGGAATATGAAGAGAGCGCAGGATTACCTTCGTCCACCGGGAGCGCCCACTGCGCCGCCGTCAGCACGAACAGCTCGCGCCAGCCCTCCTCCAGCAGCAGCGCCTGGTCGCGACCCGCCAGCTGCCAACACACAGTCTACACTCAATACTTATGCGAGACCCTTTCTGGGCGGCCTTAGTGGTTAGTTTCCAATATTATTGTCTTCAAACATTGTACATGTATGATGACATGTATTAAAAAAATGATTTACATACTCTGTAACATAAGAACCCTTGAAAAAGATTGGATTGCATTTTTCGTGTTTCCGGGCGCGTCAACTGCTTTGGTCATTAGTCCCGTTAGTGTAGTACATGTTTTTTCTCGGGAGATGGCGGTTGTCTTCCCCCGCTGGATGGTGAGATCCGGCACCGACCTACCGTCGGCTAATGGGGTTTCCCCCTAACCAGGACTCTCCCACCAGCGGGGCAACGCCCCAGCCGGGACAAGCTCTAAGCTCCCGACCGGTCTCCCGGAATATGTGATAGTGTGGTGCATGTTAGTGTAAGTGTGTGTGTAAGGGGCGAGGATAGGACAAGGAAAAGGAAGGAAAGATCGTGGCCCGTTTGTTAGGGTACTGCTCTGGCATTCGCCTGGTGTTGATCGGAGAAACCACGGGAAACTACCGATCAGAGCAGACGACTGCTAGAATTCTCCTCCAGACAACCACTGAATTCGACCTGGCTGAAAAGCTAGTGTCGAAAATCCTGCCGCCGTTGGAAGTGTAACCTAGGTCCTCTCGGTCAGAGGCGCTGCAGTGGCATCAGTCGATGCCCTGAGCCACCGCTGCCGGTCTCACCTGCAGGAAGGACGGGATGCTGCGCGCCCACTTGACGGCCAGGAAGAGCAGCTTCGCCGCCGACTCGTACACGTTCTCGGCCGGCTGCAGCGCCGTGAGGGCGGGCAGCTCCAGCGGCCGCAGGGGGCGTGGTCGCCCGCCGCAGGGCGTCGCCTCGCCCGCGCCCACGCCCACGCCCACGCACGCGCCGCCCTCCGCGCACTCTGCCACACGCAGGAACACTTTGCAACACACTTTGTAGACGATGCTTTGGCCTCGACAACAAGTATATTGATTCAGTGGGGAGGTGTAGTTGACATTTACATAATTGAAATGATTGAACGCGTTGTCATTGTTAACAATAGTATTTATTTCACAAATAGCAGCTTTCGATGCACACCACACCCAGCACACCGCACCCAGGCCATTAACCCTCCTCCTCCACCCCACACAGACGGTACTTAAGCTTCCGAGGCATGCCCGAAAACCGCGCAATCGTTTTGTGGCTCCCAGACAGCAGGTAAGAAACGGCTCAACTTATTTTTCGTATTTTCTCTCTCAAAATTGTACGTGTACTATATTTTTCATTCATTTCTTGCTTAAATTTAAAAAACTACTATATTACATAAAGATATAACTCTCCGTCCCCTTTTTTTTTTTAATTCTTCTTCTTTCATTTCTTAAGATGTTTTAAATTATATAAATTATTTTATATTATAAAGATCTAACTCTCCGCCCCCCTTTTCTTTCTTTCATTCTTTCTTTTTCTTTTCTTTAATTCTTCTCCTTCCATTTCTTAAGATGTGTTTTTAAAATTAGGTAACTGTTAATTCTAATTTTATACTTTTCTTGTACCAGAAAACTGATGATGATGGCTGACTGATGATGATGATGATGATGATGGCATCGAAAGCTGCTATTTGTGAAATAAATACTATTGTTAACAATAACAACGCCTTCAATCATTTCAACTCAACAACAAGAACACAACGATACAGACGTTCGGTGACCGGGCTCTCTGGGATGAAAAGCGAGACGAGTGAATGAGTTTTCAGGTTCGTCAACTAATAAATTGATTAGTCCCGTAAGTGTAGTGAAAGTTATTTCTGCGAGGACGTGGTGGTGGTGGTTTTTCTTAGCGGATACATGGTATTCGGAATCGACCTTCATTCTGGTCTACGGGTAGACTACAACTAAATATCTCTCCTAATGACATCATGTCCCTGAAATGTTAAGACTAATCGTACCGAAAAATATTTGTAATGTTTTTAGATAAATTAATAGATCGCAGCACTATCACAGGGGAATTTACTTGACCGATAGTATCTGAACAAATGGTCCGACTTTCGATCTGTAAACGGCATCGTTTGCCTTTTTAAAATATAACTGGTGTCACGAAGCCCTTTTTTCAAAAATGATTCCCAAATTTAAAAAGAATTTCTATCACATTTCCGGGATGAAATTAAAAAATATAGGTTTATAGCGCGATGACGGCAAGCTTCTTGAATCCAAAGCGAGCACCGTGCCAATTATTCAAATCGTATGAATAGGAGCTTCGTAAAGTAAAATTGGGGAAAACACCGCATCCCCTTTCCTTGTTGCACGCCGTTGGGTCACCCGCTCGTTGAGGGTCGCGGCCAGCTCCGGCGACCTGAGACGCAGGAGGAGACCGAACTTTCAGGCACGCAAGCCGGGCAGTCGGTTTATCCTATCGTCCCTTTGCATCTTAGTATTTTTCCCCACACATTAAAAACAAGCGATGCTGTAACAGACTTTCACTTTGGGCTCTGAATCAAGCGAACTCAGTACAAATCTCGGTGAGACATGGCATATTTTTTAACTCTTTGAAGCTGTTCGAAAATTGCGAACTACAGAAAAAGGGTGAGGAGCGTAGTCGTAGTCTCATGGTGTAATGGTAACCTCTTTGGACCCTGAATCCAGCGATCCAGGATCAAATCAATGGACGCATGCAAAAACCTGATATGTTTCATTTCAGAAGAAATGAGTTTTTCCCATTCAAAAACCTAACATATGTCCCTCTATTTTCCCACAAACACTCAAAGCTCTAAGTACTTCACGAATCTCTATATAGATAAAAATATCATTGGGCGTGAACAAAGCGTCTGCCTTCGTCCGTGCAACAACCTGATATGAGTTTCACTTCTCATAGCGAGTTCAGTTTTAGAGATTGATAAAGAGAACTGTGTACAGTTGTGCCAAGGGGTAATAGAGGTGCAAACAAGATGTTATTTAAAGATTCTAATAGAAATATTTCTAGTAAATTACGAGTTTACACCTTTTTTTCGAACGTTCGGCAAAAAAGTTAGTTCAAAAGAAATAAACTTCAAAAGAAGTTATTTGAAGTTTCAAGTTGAAATTACTAGGACATAACGAGTTTTTAATTTTATTTTCGATCACAGTTAAAATCTCGGTTAGAACTGAATTCTATTGGAACAAAAAACGTATTTCAGCATATTGTATTTAGCGGATGCGTCACTGACCCCTCTCGGTCACTTGGTGTAGTGGTTAGAACTCTCGACTCCGAATCCAGCGATCCGAATTCTCAGTGAGACATAATAATATTTTGGACTATCGACGTAATTAAAATTAGTGATTTAACGAAGCGTCAACTAATCGGTCTCATGTGTAATGGTTAGCACTCTGGACTTAATCCAGCGACCGGTTCAATCCGGTGAGACCTAGTAATATTTGGGCTATCGACGTAATTAAAATTAGTGCATTTAACGAAGGTGTCAGTAACTAACGCGGTCTCATGGTGTAATGGTTACACTCTGGACTTGAATCCAGCGATCCGAGTTCAAATCTCGGTGAGACCTAGTAATATTTTGGGCTATCAACGTAATTCAAATTTAGTGCACTCAACAAAGGCGTGAGTAACTAATCGCGGTCTCATGGTGTAATGGTTAGCACTCTGGACTTTGAATCCAGTGATCCGAGTTCAAATCTCGGTGAGACCTAGTAATATTTTGGGCTATCAACGTAATTCAAATGAGTGCATTTAACGAAGGCGTCAGTTACTATCGCGGTCTCATGGTGTAATGGTTAGCACTCTGGACTCTGAATCCAGCGATCCGAGTTCAAATCTCGGTGAGACCTAGTAATATTTTGGGCTATCAACGTAATTAAAATTAGTGCATTTAACGAAGGCGTGAGTAACTAATCAGCGGTCTCATGGTGTAATGGTTAGCACTCTGGACTCTGAATCCAGCGATCCGAGTTCAAATCTCGGTGAGACCTAGTAATATTTTGGGCTATCAACGTAATTAAAATGAGTGCATTTAACGAAGGCGTGAGTAACTAATCGCGGTCTCATGGTGTAATGGTTAGCACTCTGGACTCTGAATCCAGCGATCCGAGTTCAAATCTCGGTGAGACCTAGTAATATTTTGGGCTATCAACGTAATTCAATTTAGTGCACTCAACAAAGGCGTGAGTAACTAATCGCGGTCTCATGGTGTAATGGTTAGCACTCTGGACATTGAATCCAGTGATCCGAGTTCAAATCTCGGTGAGACCTAGTAATATTTTGGGCTATCAACGTAATTAAATTAGTGCATTTAACGAAGGCGTCAGTACTATGCGGTCTCATGGTGTAATGGTTATCACTGTGGACTCTGAATCCAGCGATCCGAGTTCAAATCTCGGTGAGACCTAGTAAATTTGGGCATCAACAATGGTTAGCATTCTGGACTCCGAATCCAGCGATCCGAGTTCAAATCTCCGTGAGACCTACTAATATTTAGGGCAATCAACGTAATTCAAATTAGTGCATTTAACGAAGGCATCAGTAACTAATCCCGATCTCATGGTGTAATGGTTAGCACTCTGGACTCTGAATCCAGCGATCCGAGTTCAAATCTCGGGAGACCTGTAATATTTTGGGCTATCAACGTAATTCAAATTAGTGCATTTAACGAAGGCATCAGTAACTAATCGCGATCTCATGGTGTAATGGTTAGCACTCTGGACTCTGAATCCAGCGATCCGAGTTCAAATCTCGGTGAGACCTGTAATATTTTGCGCTATCAACGTAATTCAAATTAGTGCATTTAACCAAGGCAGCAGTAACTAATCGCGATCTCATGGTGTAATGGTTAGCACTCTGGACTCTGAATCCAGCGATCCGAGTACAAATCTCGGTGAGACCTTGTAACATTTTGGGCTATCAACGTAATTCAAATGAGTGCATTTAACGAAGGCGTCAGTTACTAACAGCGGTCTCATGGTGTAATGGTTAGCACTCTGGACTTTGAATCCAGCGATCCGAGTTCAAATCTCGGTGAGACCTAGTAATATTTTGGGCTATCAACGTAATTCAAATGAGTGCATTTAACGAAGGCGTCAGTAACTAACAGCGGTCTCATGGTGTAATGGTTAGCACTCTGGACTTTGAATCCAGCGATCCGAGTTCAAATCTCGGTGAGACCTAGTAATATTTTGGGCTATCAACGTAATTCAATAGTGCATAACAAGGCGTAGTACTAATCGCGGTCTCATGGTGTAATGGTTAGCACTCTGGACTTTGAATCCAGTGATCATCAACGTAATTCAAATGAGTGCATTTAACGAAGGCGTCAGTTACTATCAGCGGTCTCATGGTGTAATGGTTAGCACTCTGGACTCTGAATCCAGCGATCCGAGTTCAAATCTCGGTGAGACCTAGTAATATTTTGGGCTATCAACGTAATTCAAATTAGTGCATTTAACGAAGGCGTCAGTTACTAATCAGCGGTCTCATGGTGTAATGGTTAGCACTCTGGACTCTGAATCCAACGATCCGAGTTCAAATCTCGGTGAGACCTAGTAATATTTTGGGCTATCAACCTAATTCAAATTAGTGCATTCAACGAAGGCGTGAGTAACTAATCGCGGTCTCATGGTGTAATGGTTAGCACTCTGGACTTTGAATCCAGTGATCCGAGTTCAAATCTCGGTGAGACCTAGTAATATTTTGGGCTATCAAGGTAATTCAAATGAGTGCATTTAACGAAGGCGTCAGTTACTAACAGCGGTCTCATGGTGTAATGGTTAGCACTCTGGACTCTGAATCCAGCGATCCGAGTTCAAATCTCGGTGAGACCTAGTAATATTTTGGGCTATCAACGTAATTCAAATGAGTGCATTTAACGAAGGCGTCAGTAACTACGCGGTCTCGTGGTATAATGGTTAGCACTCTGGACTTTGAATCCAGCGATCCAGTTCAAATCTCGGTGAAACCTGTAAATTTTGGGCTATCAACGTAATTAAATAGTGCATTTAGCGAAGGCGTCATAACAACGCGGTCTCATGGTGTAATGGTTAGCACTCTGGACTCTGAACCCAGCGATCCGAGTTTAAATCTCGGTGAGACCTAGTAATATTTTGGGCTATCAACGTAATTAAAATTAGTGCATTTAGCGAAGGCGTCACGTAACAATGGCGGTCTCATGGTGTAATGGTTAGCACTCTGGACTCTGAACCCAGCGATCCAAGTTAAATCTCGGTGAGACCTAGTAATATTTTGGGCTATCAACGTAATTCAAATTAGTGCATTTAACGAAGGCGTCAGTAGCTAATCGCGGTCTCATGGTGTAATGGTTAGCACTCTGGACTCTGAATCCAGCGATCCGAGTTCAAATCTCGGTGAAACCTAATAATATTTTGGGCTATCAACGTAATTCAAATTTGTGCATTTAACGAAGGCGTGAGTAACTAATCGCGGTCTCATGGTGTAATGGTTGCACTCTGGACTTTGAACCAGCGATCCGAGTTCAAATCTCGGTGAAACCTATAATATTTTGGGCTATCAACGTAATTAAATTATGCATTTAACGAAGGCGTAGTAACTAATAGCGGTCTCATGGTGTAATGGTTAGCACTCTGGACTCTGAATCCAGCGATCCGAGGTCAAATCTCGGTGAGACCTAGTAATATCTTGGACTATCAACGTAATTCAAATGAGTGCATTTAACGAAGGCGTCAGTAACTAAGAGCGGTCTCATGGTGTAATGGTTAGCACTCTGGACTCTGAATCCAGCGATCCGAGTTCAAATCTCGGTGAGACCTAGTAATATTTTGGGCTATCAACGTAATTCAAATTAGTGCATTTAACGAAGGCGTGAGTAACTAACGCGGTCTCATGGTGTAATGGTTAGCACTCTGGACTCTGAATCCAGCGATCCGAGTTCAAATCTCGGTGAGACCTAGTAATATTTTGGGCTATCAACGTAATTCAAATTAGTGCATTTAACGAAGGCGTGAGTCACTAATCGCGGTCTCATGGTGTAATGGTTAGCACTCTGGACTTGAATCCAGCGATCCGAGTTCAAATCTCGGTGAGACCTAGTAATATTTTGGGCTATCAACGTAATTAAAATTAGTGCATTTAACGAAGGCGTCAGTAACTAATCGCGGTCTCATGGTGTAATGGTTAGCACTCTGGACTTTGAATCCACGATCCGAGTTCAAATCTCGGTGAGACCTAGTAATATTTTGGGCTATCAACGTAATTAAAATTAGTGCATTTAACGAAGGCGTCAGTAACTAATCGCGGTCTCATGGTGTAATGGTTAGCACTCTGGACTCTGAATCCAGCGATCCGAATTCAAATCTCGGTGAGACCTGATTATTTTTTCGGTAATAAATTTTATAGTTAAAGCATTATTTGTGACATTGTGTCTAGTTTATAATTATTTATGTATTGAAACGCAAAGCTCTTGTTAGCGCAGTGTTAACCCTCTAGACTCTGAAATCATCATTTTTTTGAAAGTTTTACTTGTCATTGCATACAATACTAACATTTGCTTTAGTATAGAGAAAGTGATGTATGATTGCTATTAGGTAATGGCGATTAACTGTCTTGGCTTGTGTCTATGGATGAGAGTTTAAATTTTGTTTAGTTCTGCTTTTGTTTGGTGAAATAGATGTATTTTAGTATTGGTAATAAATATGAAGAGAAATAGTGTTTAGTTTGAGCCAATGGTGCTGCGGATATCCTCTTTTGTCCGTTCCCAGCGGTCTGTATTCGAATCTTTTTTGGATTTTGTATAATTTAATTAGTAATTTAATGATTGATTTGATACCATGATGAGTTTTTTGAGTATTTACGTCGTGTAATACGCCCTTAGCTCCTTAGCAACCAACCATCTAAACAAACACTTTTTGAACGCTTTAGTAGCAACGGCTGTTAAAATTTTTCGCGACTCTCGCGTTTAGATTTTACTGGTGTTCAGAAATCTTTAGATAAATATGTCTCTCTTGCCTTATGAGTCCCCCTTTTCATTTGTTGGCTGTTTCTCCCTTTTGGTGCCCCGATGTTTCATTAGTCCCACTTTTTTCATTTTCCCCCTTTTCCGTGTGCCCTCTGGCTCATTGTATTTCTTTGTACCTTCTTTTACCGACGTTCATTTTGTCCCTGCTGTCCCCTTGTCCTACGTTGTCCCCTTGTCGTATTTTCCCGCTTGCCCTTACCGGTATTTGTCATCACATTTATTTTACATAACTTTAGCTGCTCATTTTCTCAATCCCAAAACACGGCTGCGCTTCACAACTTTGATATAAACTCTGTCAACAATGTTTGCAAATCGATTTTGTCGATCATGGTATTATAAACATGTAAAATTGCAATACTGTTGATCCTATCTTGCAACAGAGATGAATGAACATACGTTTTGAGTCGACACAATGCTGAGAAAGTTGGTTCATTTGTAGAGTTTGACGTTTATGGAATATTTTTCTGTTCCGACATTCCCAAGCGTGCGCTAACCTCTTTTGATGTCGGCGGCGCCGTCGACGGCTGCGACGGCGTCCGGCTCGCCGAACGCCCTCGAGGCCTCCTCTGAGCTCGTCACCTCGTCCTCCTTGGCGGGCGGCGGCGGGCCCGACGGCGGCGGCGGGGGCGGCGGCGGCGGCGGGGGCGGCGGCGGGGGCGGCGGGGGCGGGAACGCCACCGGGGCGCCGTGCGTCGCGCCCAGCGGCTGGAAGTGCAGCTGGAGCCCTGCGCAATGGTGAAGTCATGATTGAGGAAATATTACCATCGTCGATACTACTTGCATGCTGCCTTCAAGAGCTGACATCAGTACGTTGAAGGCATAGGCTTCCGCGGTCGGATTGGTTGGTTTTTGGTTTTTTCGTGTTTCCGGGCGCGTCAACTGCTTCGGTCATTAGTCTCGTTAGTGTTGTGCATGTTTGTTTCTCGGGAGTTGGCGGTGGTCTTCCCCAGCTGGATGGTGAAATCCGGCGCCGACCTACTGTCGGCTAGTGGGGTTTCCCCCTAACCAGGACTCTCCCACCAGCGGGGCACCGCCCGAGCCGGAACAAGCTCTAAGCTCCCGACCGGTCTTCCGGAATATGTGGTAGTGTAGTGCATGTTAGTGTAAGTGTGTGTGTAAGGGGAGAGGATAGGACAGGGAAGAGGAAAGACAGATCACGCGCGGTCCGTGGCCCGTTTTTTAGGGTACTGCTCCGGCATTCGCCTGGTGTTGATCGGAGAAACCACGGAAAACTACCGATCAGAGCAGGCGGCCGCTAGAATTCTCCTCCAAGCAGCGACTGAATTCGATCTAGCTGAAAAGCTAGTGTCAAAAATCCTGCCGCCATCAGGACTCGAACCTAGGACCTCCCGGTCAGAGGTGCTGCAGTGACATCAGTTGATGCACTGAGCTACCGCTCCCGGTTCCGCGGCCGGAGTCTGTATCTACTAGGAGACGCGTTCTAAACACAGATGTCAACGGTTTGGCCGTCAGGCTGCGGCCTTCCTCAGGGCGAAGTGCGCGGGATTAAGTAGATCGCGGTTCCTCTCTACCGGCAGCCGGTGGCCGATCATTCGGCCCAGCTGCCAACGGGCCTGCGCCGTTGCATTTCGGCCTAGGCTGCGTCTCCTTTCGGACAGCTATGCATGAACATGAATCAGTTGCTTTTCCTTTACAGGTTTCGAGTGGAATGAGATAATAATTATTTGGTAGGTCTAGCGAATGCATATATTACGTTCTATTGTAGGGATGAAAAAGCAGCTACAATAATATTTGTTCCTGAATACAATGAAGGTAACTCGTTTCCCAAGTGGGTTTATTTTTTGTGGCTTTTGCTATGTCGAGCTACATCACATAATCTTAAATGTATGCACCAACGTGCGTATGAAAAATGCAGCAAAAGTTCATAACGTTATACCTGACGAGAACTTTCTGAACTTAATGATATAATTTTTCTATTTTAATTTTTATAAATGGTTGTTTTAAAATTCATACTTTTTAATGATCAAAAATGAATGTATATGACGTAGCTTTCAATAAATAATTTTTTTGCATTAATACTTCAACTTTTATGACGTTTGAAATATTCTTACCTGTTTAAGATGAAGTTCTTCCCGTACAGAGTGTAATGTAGGTCCAACAGACGTCTAGATATTGGCAATTAAAAATAATAAAATAATTATGAAATAAATAATAAAAATTGAAGAAATAAACATGAAAATCAATAAAATATATGTAGTAATTTTTCTCAAATAAAACAGATAACATAAAAATTTCAAATATTATACAGAAATTTATGGTACTAAAATAGTACGGCAAATAACAAATATTGAAAACAAATTATAAGAATAATAATTACGTTTTTACACTTCGATAATAATTAAATCATTCAATAATAAATAAAAGAAGAATAATAAATTAATAATACTAAATGAAACTAGTTTCTGGCTTAAAAGAAATATAAATCGGTTTTTTGCTGATGCCGTTAAGACTTTCTTTTCATCTTTACAGTCTCTCCGGCTAATTATCGGTAGAGTACCATAGTCCGCGTGAGTGGTATGGCATGTAAGACAAGTTGTTTAATTGTCTTACGAAATCAGTGAGGGTGATCGTCTCTACTCGGGATGAAATATTTTTTGAAATTCTGAATAAACGATGATGAAATAGGATAATGTTTGAATTACATTATTTTATTAAAAACCGATTGCATCGTAATGATTTGATTCCGTGTGTTGCGCTGCGTGATTCAGTGTTCGCGAGCCTGACTTGCGTCGCCTTTAAATGTGTCGCACATGCTTTGTTCGCGCAACCTGCCCCAACGAAGGAACAAGGCGCCACATTGAAAATCTGCGCGAGCGAGGTACGGGAACTGTTTTGTTTACTAAATGGATACATTTACATTGGCATACATTTTTAACCAGCACTTGTAAAATTGGCTGGCGACGGTTGTACACCCACTGCTGTAGCGTTGTTCCGACAAAAAGGAGAGGTTGTTGGAACAATGCGGCGAAGACAGAAAATTAAAGAAATAAATAAGTAAGTAAGTAAGTAAGTAAATAAATAAATAAATAAGTAAATAAATAAATAAATAAATAAATAAATAAATAAATAAATATGTATGAATGAAGAATACGAAATGAACGAAATGAACGAAATGAACGAAATGAACGAAATGAACGAAATGAACGAAATGAACGAAATGAACGAAATG
Organism: Teleogryllus oceanicus; assembly: GCA_964035755.1. Lineage (NCBI taxonomy): Eukaryota > Metazoa > Arthropoda > Insecta > Orthoptera > Gryllidae > Teleogryllus > Teleogryllus oceanicus. The sequence goes on from CAXIVR010000012.1 coordinate 8,717,304, forward strand.
AACGAAATGAACGAAATGAACGAAATGAACGAAATGAATGAAATGAATGTTCTCCTCCTCGCCGTACTCACCGAGCGGCAGGCAGGCGGCGGGGGCGGCGAGGTGCGGGGCGGTGGCTGCGGCGGCGGCGGCGGCGGCGCGGCGGCGGCCATGGGCGAGGGCGCAGGGCGAGCGCGGCGGCGGCCGGGTACAGCAGCTGGGGCGGCAGGTAGGCGGCGGGCTCCAGCAGCGGCGGCGCGCCGCCCAGCAGCGCGGCGGCGGAGCCCGGGCGGCCGCGGGCGGCGCCGCCCACGCCCATGGCCAGCCCGCAGCCGGGCGGCACGGCCGCGCCGAACGCCACGCCCGCCGGCGCCCGCGGCGCGCGCTCGTGCTGCACGGCTGCCGACACACGCGCGCCGCACGCTGCAAGGGAGTGGCGACATGCGCTCGGCGCGGGCGGGGAGGAGCAATTGCGTTTTTAGGACATTGCTCTTGTTATGTCCCAACGTACAGGGAGTAAGCAGTACTTCATGTACTTCGGAAGATAGGGCTTACGCCTTCAATTAGCTCAAAGGAAGGAGCGCCCTCTGTGACCCCCATAAAAGATATTTCAAAACACAGCTCTCATCCCTCACCCAGATAGGGCGTAATAGATTCCAATAATTGACATGTGCCCCCTGACCTTCACATAAAAATATCATAAACGCTGCCTCCCTTGTTGTCACCAAAAACTTCCTCGCGCGCAGCGCTACAACGAAGTGTATTTAATATTACGAAAATATGGTAAGGTGTGCACTACCAGTTTAGACTTCATACTAGAAATTTGTATCAGTTTGTATCAATTTGTATATGTTAATTTCAGAATAAAACTCAGTTTATTCTTACTCTCTGAGTTCGATTTCATCGAGCCTGTCTGAAGAACTTGTCGACTAGCCATCGACATTATTTAACTTTCTTAAAGCTATAATAACCATATTAAGTGATAACGTTCTATTATCATTCTCAGTGTGTCAGTACGTCTATCAACTAGTACTGAATCAACTGCCAAAATATTCTCACTAAGACCATTTTCTCAACCACCACCATTACACATTAATAAACACACAATTCCATGGACACCAAAAACCAATCAGTAAAATACCTCGGGATGAATTTCGACACAAGACTCAACTAGAAAACACACATAACACTAAAACAACAACAAGCGAAAATAATAATAGCTCAACTGAAATGCCTTATCAACTCCAAAATCCTGCTATCCCTAACAAATGCCATTGCAATTTATAAAGCAATAGTCAGACCATTAATGCTCTACGCATGTCCCATCTGGACCAATGCATCTATTTCTAACATTAATAAACTCCAAATTGTACAAAATAGATTCCTCAAATTAGCAACACATGCCCCATGGTTCATCTCTAACGCCCAACTTCATAAAGAACTGAATATATCACCGATCATCAAACATATTGCCCATCTTTCCAATAATTTTTACTCCTACCTAAATACAATTAACCGAGCCGTCCACTACAACCTGGCCACTATAATTGACTTCCCTACTAGAATTAAGAATAGATTTCCTGCCGAAGCGTTCTTGAACATTTTCTCTTCTAATTGTCCACAGTAGGGGCTCTTGTAGTTTCCTACACCTATAGTAAGGTAGTTTAGTTTTAAGTTTTTAGTATTAAGTTTAGCATAAATAACAATGTAAGCCTGCAAATGCACATGCGATAGTAATTAGTACTGATCTGTGTAATTTCCAATCACTCAATAAATAAATAAAAAATAAAAAAGTACGTCTATGAAATGTCTTGCCCAAAAGTATGTATCTTCACGATTAGGATACTCTGTATTTGGGAGTGTATTCTGCAAAAAGGAAGTGTTCTTGATATGTTGCAACATCGTTCTCAAAAGCAAGCTTTTTGTGAACACAAATAGCATTATTGCTTTTCCTTTTATTCGTGCTACGTAACAGAAATACGTCAATATTGAGTAAAAAGTGCAATTTTAACCCCCCCAAAAGGCAAACCCCATGTGCATTAATAACAATTCTTAAATTTCTACACAGAGTAGTAAATCCTTTACTTTTCCTCTTCAATGAACATTTTCAAATTTGGTGGCACGCAGTCCACACCGAAATGCGTGAGAGACGATATGTGCTAATCTCTTGTGGGGAAAAGAATATAGAAAGTGGTTCGAGGACGAATTAAAAGTGTTCTGAGATTAATTCAAACATTAATTATCAACAGTTCCGTTGGGGAGCAATATCTTTGCCAAAGACGTTCTAAAAACAATGCCTCTCATCTCATTTACCGAATTGAAAATAGTTTGTAAGAAAAATTCACTTGGTACGTGTTTAACACGTAGGTGTATCTACTGTTAACTTCACTTTACTAATGACACTGTGCGAATTCACATTAATTTAGGGAACGGAATTTATTGTAATAAAAAACATGTACATATTTTTGTACTAATTTTTTCTAAAATATGTAAGAAAAATAGGAAATATGTGAAATAAAAATTCGCTATAATGTTTAAAATGCCATTCTTCAAGCGTTTTCCGAGCAGAGTACGTTGTCGATCAGATCTTAACATGGATTCAGAGAGGCTGAAAGAAAGTCCTACATCTACAAAAGCAATTATTCGCAATTTTTATCTGAAATATATAATATTTCGTATTATATATATAATGTTGTTTACGAGGTGCCGGCGCTTAAGTGAATTGTACCGTGTAGCCTGTGATAGAAAGAGGGGAGGGTAAAGGGAGCATTTATCGAGTTACGCATGGGGTTTAAGAAACGTGAGTAAGCATGTGTTTGAAGTTCCTTCTGCTTCACATACATTCTCCCATTTCTCCCATCCTTGATCCACACTAGGTTTCCAAGAAGCAGATGGGGCGGGGGAGGTAAGTTTGACAATTAATAGTGATGGTCTGGCGTTAATACAAGCGCACTGCGTGGTTAAGTATTTCGGTAACAAAGTTAGCTTTCAAGTAACATATATTTCGAACTCGCATGTGAAATGTTCATTTTTGACTAAAAAGTATATTAAAATGTAACGAAATATAAAAAAAATGTCATTATATCAAAATATGCACAAATATGTAAAATGAAAATGGTTCTAATTCGTTCAGAATGTCGTGTTAACTCTAAAAAATATTAGTGAATGTAGGTATCTTGTCTTTGGAAAAATATGTATTTACATGGAAATCCGTTCCCTAATTATAATATAATAAAAATATATCTCAACAATATTTGTCAGTGCAAACAACAAAAACACTGAACAGGCAGCACTAAATGTCTATCTGCAGTAGAGCTCTGCCTCTGAGCGGCGCCAATCGAACACGCACGATACACCATTGCGAATCAATTTGAATACCTGGACAACATTCTAACACAGTGCATTCAGACAAAAAAGACATGAAAGGGGGCACCCGGAGTTGAACCAGGGACCTCTCGATCTGCAGTCGAATGCTCTACCACTGAGCTATACCCCCTCACGAAAATCGGCAGCGCGAATACATATCAATTTCAATATCCGGATAATACCTCCGGTCAGTGCATAGACACGAAACAAATGAGGTCAGAGAGCATTCCGATGAGATTTAAAGACCTCTTGATCTGCAATAGAGAGCTGTTCCACTGAACTATACTTCCAAGAATACAAAGCAATTTGAATTACAGGATAGTATTCTCGATACACTCACGAAACTTGAGATGCTACAACACCATTTTTTCCCTCTCCTTATTTGTAAGGATTACGTTACCTTCTACATAAATAAAGTTGAGGTGTGTGTCTGTGATTTCAAAATAACTGTTGTTTAACATTCTCAAATGTTTACTTAGTTGATACAAAAGCATTTGAACTGTTTTTAGGATTTTTGTCTGGGGTCAGCTCTGGAATTACTGAACCGATTTCAAACCTACCTTTACAAAATTATTGAGCTTTGTCGGGCTTAACTTAGTCTACTTGTTTAAATTATTATTTTCTGTTATAAAAAGAATAATATATGTTTGTTTTTTTCATACAAATCTACAATATTATTCTGAACGTAAAGAAATTTTGTTCACGTTACCTTCAAAACAAAAGTTAGCGTGAACATGAAATTCCTAGAGTAAAATTTAAACAAACATTTTAATTTTCAAAAACACTGTGTAAATAGATCAATGTGAATAAGAACGATCTTAAATCCCATAACAGATCTTTCTAATTGCAATTTCTTTCTTTCGACAGCGTCAGCGATTGGAACGGAGTCTCGGCCTAGCAGTGGTAGCGTGCGCACGTTCCGCTGCGTGGCAGCGTTTGCCTTCGCCTCCGTAGTGACCAATCAAGATGAGCGTTAGTTGGTGAGCGTCGGATACGGATAAGTTTATTTAAAACATTGTTTTTTGGGACTTTCTTGCACCAGTTACGTGCCGATTTATTGTGAATGTCAGTGAACTCAGGCCCCTTAACGGGGCAACTTATCAGAAGTGCCATGGACACTTTGAATAAAGTGGATAGTGAATGTGATCATGTGAATTCCCAGCCAGATATTAACATGACAGCTCATCTACAACAGCAGCAGCAGATGTATCAACAGCAGCTTCATCAGTTGCAAACACAGCTGAAGCTCGCGCAAAAAGGACAAACTCAGCCGCAGCTAATGGGAGTGCCTCAACAGCCTCATGGTCAGCCTCCGCTAATATCTCCACCAGGACCAATAATTACAGCACAAGGAGACCAACATAGTGGCGTATGTACTCCTGGTACTACTACCTCGCAAAATTCACAAGTAAGTGACGTTAACGCCGATAGCAGATCGGACAGTAAGAAGTGCAAATTCTCCCAGCGTAGTGAAAGTAATGAAGAGCATAGTGAAGAGTGTAGTGAAATCAATCTCATCTAGATATAAGTTGTTAGAAAATACTGAAAGTAATTCCATGCAGCACAGTCAGTTAGAACCAGTGCAAGTGAAAATCCCTCCCATTTACGTAAGTAGATGATTATAATAAGTTAATATCAGACTTAAAAAAATTAGCCCAAGCAGACTTTACTACTAAATCTAACAAAAATTCAGTCAAAATAATGTTCACTTCTATTGAAGACTATTGCACTTTTAGAAAATTTTGTGATGAACAAAACATTTAGTACTACTCGTTTAGAGATCCAACTCAAAGCCCCTATCAGTGATAATGAAGGACATATCTACAAGCTACACAGAAAAAGATATTAAAGATGAACTTATTCGTTTGAATCTACCAGTGTTAAACGTTTGTAGACTTTATAGTAAGGAAAGAAAGCCCATCCCTGTATGTGCAATAGATTAAGAGAACAATAATGAAGCGCGAAAGATACATTCTTTAAACATGTTTATTTATAGTGTAATCAAAAGCGCAACAAAGGTTAAATTCCAGAGTAATAATGTGCAAAACATGTCAGAGATATGGTCATTCACAAGAAACCTGTGGCTATCTATTCCCATTTAATTCACGGAAACCATCATTATTCGGAAGGCAAAAAGTCTAAAGACGCTGCACCGGAGTGTGCTAACTGTCTTGGTTTTCACGCAGCTAATTATAGAGGTTGTAGCTATTATAAAAAATATATTCAGTCATTTATTAAAACTTCGAAAAAAGCAAATGACAGTAAATCGAACAACCAATGTACTTTACAATCCACAATTTCTCCAAACCTGCCACCTCAATCCAGTAAACATTTCCCACCCTTCCTTGCACGGCAGCCAAGTTCAAACAGCCAAACAATATTTACTACCCAACCTTAGACTAACTGGTCAAATATTATACCAACAATAGCTTACCGTTATATTTGCAAAGTTATATTTGTAATCGTCGCACAAATCCAAAGTGTGGTAGAGAAAATAGTTTCATCAGTATTAAATAATGACAACTATTCTAGAGGTAAATAAGATATTAAATTGGAACGCCAACGGTCTAAAAAGACAGGAAAATAGCTTCCGATATTTCCTGAAACATCACGGTATTAATATTGCCTGTATCACGGAAACCCATTTAATTCCGGGTGAAAGATTCAATATTTCGGGTTTCATCACGTATTGTAATGTCAGAGAAACGTCACATATAGCGTCAGGCGATATAGCTATATTTATATCGAAGAACGTTAAACAAGCGCAAGTTCCAACGACTACGTCAAGAAACCTGAAATCTGTCGGAGTGCGAATTGAAGGTAATGGCAAAACGTTAACTATTATAGGAGGATATAAACCCCCTAACATAAACTTTCCGGAAAACTCATACAGAAGTAAATATTCAGTGAAAACAATCCGACACGATTACTAGGTGACTTCAATAGTAAAAATATAGCGTGGGGTTGTAACTGGACATCGTGGCAAGGGCAGAAGCTATCAGATTTTCCAACTGCATATAACAACAACATACTAGCTCCAAATGAACCAACAAGATATGCGTCCAATCCAAACATCATTCCAGATGTCTTAAATATTGTACTCACCAAAAATGTTAATTTTCCTATTCATCAAAAAGTTTTACCGGAACTCGACTCGGACCACTGCCCGATACTAATATCCTTATCGGGACAAATCTATAGAATCCAGCTCGATCAGGTAGTAAGAAGAATCGTAAATTGAAATAAGTATACTAATCTAATGTTATCCTTTTACTCATATACAAAAAGTAACAGTAATACGTGCGACATCGACGATGAAGTTGATAAGTTCTCCAAAGCAACCATTAATGCCACCAAACAGTCGACACGACCTCGTCGTCCACCAAATGCTAAACCAATCCCAGTTAACATTCGAAATTTAATAAAATCAAAAAATAATGAGACGCTACTGGAAAATTACTCGAAGACCAGACGTCAAAACGAAAGTAAATAAGTTAACAAGGCTGGTGAAAACAAAACTTGATAAACAACGTTTTTCAAGTTTCAATAAGTATATAGGCGAAATTCATCCAAATTCGAGTCACCTCTGGTCATCGATCAAGCGCCTAAACAAAGAAAAATCAAATATCCCACCCATGAAAATAGGAAAGAACCGAGTACACTCAGATGAGGATAAGTCATCAGTAATGGCAGAACACCTTGAAAATTCCTTCAAACCGAACCTCGTGTCCAACGCACAATTTAACTCTGAAATCAAAACTTTCGTCAACTCTACTTTTCCAACTGACATTACATTCATTACATTCATTACTCCATCTGAGACAGGCTTTGTAATCAAGCGTCCGAAAATTAAGAAAGCAACTGGAATCGACGGCATAAATACCATGAGCATGAAAATGTTGAACAGGCGATCCATTGCAGCATTGACGGCAATATTCAACGCGGCTTTAAGGCTTCACTCTTTTCCTGCCGCGTGGAAAAAAGCTGCATGGACGTGCGCATAAAGAAAATATGTGTAATATGTTCATTTGTTTTTGATATTGAATCACGTTCAGGAAACAGGCTCCAAATGTCTAAACCATTCTGTCAAACTCCTGTTTTTAATAGTCGTTATGAAAAGAATAGCAATCATGTAGAGCACAAGACTTTTCAAAAACAAGAATCTACTTGCATACATTTGAGAATATTTATTTAAGGACATAATACATGTAATATTGTGTAACATTTCATAGAATTTTCAATATATCAACGTTCTAATACATATAATAGTATTTTGTAACTAGCCAGTATTTTAGATAACATTACTCGTCTATATTTCAAATAAAAGTTGATATTCTTCGAAAATATTATTAATAAGAATTTTTTTAAGGGATTACAATTGTAATCCACGCGATCACTCGCGTTGCAATGTTGATCGCGACTGCTGAAGGGTTAAAGGTACACATAGTAACGATGGCGATTGCAACAGTGGACACCTGTGCTTACTACTGATTGCAAAGTATGTTGTAAAAGAGTATGGCTAGTGTGATGTGAAAGAAACCGTTTCTGACCATTTTGTGGTATATTTTCAACGACCCAGAAATGTTAATACACTGATGTGAAAAGTGAATTGCAGTAAAAGGTGAAAAGTTACGGATTTGTTTAAATTTCTATTAAAAATAGAAGTTAGTGAGACCAGTAACTAATGGAACTTACCACGTACGTAACTGAGTGTACGGGTATTCAGAAAATAAATATGAGGGAAGGGGCACCGGATATGAACGAGGCAAGGACCTTCCAACTTTTAGTCAAGTGCTCTGTTACTGAGCACTATCCTCACAAATGCGCAACGTGCATGAATACATAATAATTTGAATACTAGAATACTCTACGTTTCCTATCTTTGCACATGCAAGCGGAAATCGCTTAGTACAATATTTTCCGCAATTTATGTCAGCGGAAGAAAAAAAAATTAAGCCGGATGCACCTGCGTTTCTCGATTTGTTTCAAATTATCTATTGGACTGAACTTCCTGTGGCTCCTTATTACTTTGGATGAATGATAATGTCAAGTAATTGTTTTTTCAAATGAATCTTGATTACTCGACCGGATATTCCTGATTCATACATCGGTGTTTTTGAAAAAGACGCGTTACAACGCGTGTGCATCCCGCATCCAGAATATTCCTCTTACCGAATGCGAGAAGGGTAGGCCGATTACTAACCTGTTGAGTTGGGAAATAGTCTTCTTCCTCCCACCTTTCACCTGCCCGCTTTCGCCCCCTCCCGTCCGACACGAGACACATCCGAAGCGGAAGGGACGCAAAAAGTCACGTCGTTACGCGCGTAATAATTAACACGTCGTGTGGGTTTAGCGGTGCGCACGCGTGCGTTCTCAGCGTGAATCACGCGCCTCCATCACTTATTCAGGCGCTCGCTCCCCCGCCTTCAATAACAAAACGCTGCCCCCTTCCGTCTCACCCGCCGCGCCGTCCGGACGCCGCCATTTGCTTTCAGTGCTCGGTGTGGGAGTATTCGGTTTGGAAACGATTCTTAAATGTTTTCAGTTTGGAACGATTGATAAAATGTTTTATATTTTGAGAGTGTACAATGCATGCTGCATTAATTAATTCGTTATGCAATAATGAATCGCTTTAACAATCGCGTTATGAGTAAGGTAATATCTTTATATTTAGTAAGGTAATCTCTTTATATTTATTTTGTAAACTTCTTCTTCGCTTCACTCCTTTTTATTATCTAAACTCATTTCGACAATGTAGTTTTGCAATATTTACGCAAGAAAGAAAAATGCCGTGTTCAAGTGGAAATAATGAAAAAATTGCATATTCTTCATATTATATAAAACAAGCCCAGACCAAGCAATGCAATATTAAATATTCGGCGAATTCACAAATATTCAGTTAGACGAAGTTTCAAATAACAAAGTGCGATAATTTCAATGAAATAAGATGGACCTTTGGAAACTGGATAGACCTTTTGGAAATGAATGGGAACGGCATGTTTTATATTCATGTAAATACTTCAGTCAAAGGGAGCTCGAAAATGACAAATAGCAGAAAGTTTAAGTTAAGCTTTGAAATGTTATTTCATTTTTGGGTCGTTCATCACGAATATCCGGTTTGCCCATAAGAATTTTATCTAGGAATGCATTTGTTAAGCAAAAAATGTGTATAAATCACGCCTTTTTGTCAGTTTTTCACAATATCTGCGAGCCCATCCTTTATTCGTAAATAGTACTATGTAAAAAATAAGATACAGTTACCTACATGTAATGTCATTACGCTTTTTCCTTCAATTAACGGTTGAGCTATGATAGCAACGCGAACTTCGACGATTTAAGGAAAACACATGAATAAACGGGAATGCTCGCCTTCATGTCCATTAAAAACTACATTTTTCGTAAATATTAGTCCGATATGAAATGAAAGAGCATAAAATTGCCTACACTTGTCTCCTCAGTATTTTCTTTTAGGGACATCGGAGTAGCCATTAGTGTGCAAAATATGCCTAGATTAATTAGACTGTTGGTGATGTAGATACCTTATTAATTCAAAGTAAATAAACAGAGGTTGTCTGGTATCAAATATATATTTCTTCTTAAGATCTTTTCGATCGCGTAGCGATCATCGTCAGAGATGGAAATACATTAATAGATATAATTATACATTAAACCAAATTGTCTACAAATTAATATATAAAAGAAGTGTGCAGATGCGTAAGCAAACTGGATCGGTCTACCTTGTAGATACTGGGCGGAAAACGAAGTTCTGCGGATTTTTGAAATAGCGGCTCGCTTAAGAAGGCTGGGCGGCGGTCGGGCAAGTGTGGGGGCGGGGCAGGGGAGGGCGCGGCCGAAGGGTCGAGAGGCGCGGCTGCTGGGCCTGGTGTGAGGAGGGCGCGGGCGGACGGAAGTGGGTGGATGGAAGCCTAGATGTGTGGATGCCTATATGCCTATATGTGTGGATGGAAACTGAAAATGGCACTCCACTCAACCTCACTCACTAACTCTTATTGAATTTACATCCAATAAAGTTGTGTACAATAAATATAGTGCCTTGTGAATCAGTTTACATTTTAATTGGAAAAAGAGAAGTAGGTGAAAAAGAAAACTATTTTGAAAGGCCGTAGACTGCTCCTTCATCGACCGGGTGACGGGACTGTCGTGCAAACCCTACCCGTCGCGACTGGTAGGTTTCGAAGGCCCAGTTTTCGTAGACAACTATTCCATAAAAATGGATTAGCGGGTCTTTTTTTTTTTTTATTTGTTGCGTCTACATCTTGACGCAACGCGTCTCCAAACCCCTTAAGGGGCATTGAGCGCTTTACACTTGGGAGTAATCCTCCATTAATGTGCTTTTACTTTTTAATAATTGTCAAGTCTCGTCACGTCGCAGTCAGTCAGTGCCTTTTATTCCTTCGGCCAGGGGCTCCACGCCGTTAGATCCCGGGGTTCCTGGCCGGTCACCCAACAACGAACACGCGAGTCTGGAATGCGCTTAACCTTCGTGACTTCACGGAGCGTAGTAAACGAATTCGGCTAGCGCCGCCGGCTTTCGTTAATATAACTCTTATGTGTTATATTGTTTCTAATGAGTAGTATTGCCTGATATCTTGAAAAACATCTAGGACTGCTTCCATTGGTTCGTCAAGTTAAATGGCTTCATCTTGTCTTGTGGCACTGTAATTCGCCTTTCAGAAGTAACGATTATATTGTCGCAACACTTTTCGCAGTGGAGTCACAAGTTAGATCATGAATCCCTTGCCTTCTTGAAGTCATTTTACTTTCTCGTATACGTACGTGTATACGGAGTAATATACGTAGTACAGAGAAAGTTATGTAATGCTGCGCGAAAAAAGTGTCAGATTTTCGGCAGAACAAAATTCATTGGCGGGCCCTGAAAACGAAAAACCGGATAAATCTAGTTGCTAAACTAAGAGAAAAAATCCTATAACACGTGGTGTAGCCACAATTCCTGTTTTGTGGGTCCTTGATACCGAAAATCCAATTGAAAGCAAAACATCCGTCCGTCCGTCTGTCCATCTGTTCGTCTGTGAACACTATACTAGCCCCTAAACCATGCGTAGGAGTTTTTCCAAACTGAAAAAACCCCTCTCCATCAGGGTCTAGTTGAAGCTTTAATATCTTGAAAAATATTCTTTAAAATTTGGGGGTACATTACAAGAGGCCCCGATCATTTTCAAATTTTTTTGAATTTTCAGTCTTGTAGCCAGCATGCATTTTTTGTGGGTTCTTCATTCCAAAAATCCAAAAGGCAAAATGTCTGCCTGTCTCTCCGTGTGTGAACAACGGCAGCGGCTAACCCATTCAACCGATTTTCTCCAAAATTCATATTCCCCAATCGATCTGGCTGATGTTGTGGCTTGAATTTGAAGCCGATATTTTAATTTTGGGGCGTACTTTACATGAAGCCTCAGAGAGATTTTCATAATTTTCGAAAAAATTTCTCCAACATTTTTTAAACAATTTTTTTGTTGGATAGTGTGAAGGACGTTTAAGACTATAGTGCTGATCTCACATTCATTAAAATCTCTAATTTTTCAAAAATTGGAAAAATTCACAATTTTTCAGCGTCTTCCTACTACTAAAATTGTGAAGATAGATTTTTTCCCTGAATGAAATCTATTCCTTAAAGACAGATTTTGAAATGAGATGCACATTTTTTCGAAAATTTGATTACTTTTCGAGTAACTTTGCATGAAAATACGGGCGAGAAAGTACGTTCTATTTTAGCACCACTAGTTCCTATATATAGCGATTTCCGAGTATGATGATAAACTCTTAAAAAGTGTTGCTGTGCTGCAACTGCAGAAGTGGTAGTGCAGCAATGTTTGCCTTGAAGCTGAAGGCAGATTTTGCAGATACATATCAACTTGCCGAGTAAAGGCACATTATTCCCACTGGAGCCAAATAGTGAAGCTTGAAAAAAAACTTCACCAACATCAGCATCTATCTCATTAGTTGCGTTGGAGAGTTTGAATAATTTCATAGTCAGCAAAATTAGTGTTCTTGATCAGTGAGAAAATTCATTTTTCTTTCCTTGACAAATATCGCGGTATTTTCGCAATCACTCATTGCTTGTAAGAAAACAAAGTTATCGGTAATATTTTCACTTATAGCAGCAAACAGGTAAAGTGGATAAAGAAACTTTTTTTTCTCGAATTTCAAAAAGAACACAGTTGCATTCTTGCAGAGAGCTCTCAGTATTACCAACAGGTCTTCTACATTTTCATCAACTACAATCATGGCCTTATTTGTTGGATATGAACACAAAACTGTGTTCATTATCGGAATATCTGCGTCTTGCATCGCTTGTTCGCATGTCATTCCTGCTAATAAAAACTTTGTAACCAACATCACTATTAACCGCTTTTTATTATTCGTGTTAGCAAGAAAATTTTTTAGGCTATCGTGTCATCACTGTGCCAAGAAATATTATACACGCATCTTTCATTTCGCTAAGCACGCCATAAAAAGCAACTACTGATTGTGATTCAAGGTTGACTCATACTCAATATAATTAACATGGATAGACTCCTGAGCAAAAAACCGGACACAAAAACTCGGCATTTATTATGTAATGAATTTGGACACTGTATTGATTGTTATTGATTTGAAAGTTTTAAAGAGTGGTTTGAAAGTTTTAAAGAGTCGGGTTTGACGAGTTATTCCAAATACACTCAAAGTACATTTTATGCAAATTTAGCCGAATAACTTATTTTAGGACATTGGAAACCGAAAATGACAATATACAAGGGGATAACATATTTACAAAGAGGACATATGGCAGCCACATTCGATAGACACAAAATTAAAACGTAAATATTGCAATAAGACTTTGAGGACTCATGAGTGTTCAAGGCTGGAATAGTCAGTAAATACTTGTAATATAAATTAAAAACAGTTGTGATTTAGAGCGCAGTTAAAATTAAAATATAATTTTTTATTAGATAGCGGCATATGAAGGAATGAAAGAGAGATGTACAACCAATGGTGACACGTTTTATTGTCGATGTAGCCGTCAGGACAAAAGAAGTGACTGTTTACGCGTTAAGGCCAATGATAAAAATAGTTATAGAAGGTTAAAAGTCAAGTGAAAATGGAGGTGACATTTTTCCTGAAGAACCTTGATTTTCTCAGGAGCTATTCAAATCCGGCAGGAGATGCTTGGAAGCGTTGTTGAGATTCGGAAGCAGATTCTTGCAGACGGTGTTCAGATTCGGAAGCAGATCCTTGCAGACGGTGTTAAGATTCGGAAGCGAATGCTTGTGTGCCGGTGTTCAGATACGTTAATAAGCAGCCAAGCGCGTGTGAAACTAGTGGTATGTACTAAGACAACACGTACTTTCCCGTCCCTATTTTCATGCAAAATTACGCGAAAAGTATTCAAGTTTTTGAAAAACTTTACATAACCTTATTTTAAAATCTATCTTTAAGGAACATATTTCATGAAGGGAAAAGATCTATCTTTAATATTTTAGTTGTAGGAAAGCTCCGAAAACTTTTTGAACTTTTGCAATTTTCGAAAAATACGGGTTTTCCAACGAACATGAGACCTGCACCATTGTCTCAAACGTCCTTCACACTATCCAGCAACAAAATTTAGTTAAAAAACGATGGAACGATTTTTCTAAAAATTTTGAAAATGTCCCAGGGACTTCATGTAAAGTGCCCCCAAAATGAAGTGTCAAGTCTTTGGGTCGGGTCTGACAACAACCCCGAAAACGAAAACAAAATTTCACAATTTTTTTTAAAATAAAAAAATTGGAAGGGGCGCTCCTGTCTTAAGGATTTAGTGCGTCGATACCCATAGAGAAACATATGTCAAGTCTTTGAATCCGACAACAACCCTCGAAAACAAAAAAATGCAATGTCACGTTTTTTTGCCATTTAAAACTAGTGGTGCTAAAACAGCGCGTACTATCTCCCCGTATTTTAACGCAAAATGACGCTGAAAATTCTCAAATTTTAGAAAAATAGTACCTGACCTTATGTCAAAACCTATCATTGAGGAACAGATTGAATGAAGGGAAAACTCCGTATCTTTAATATTTTAGAGGACCCTCAAGGGACAATTATGGGGTATCCAGAGGCATGACTTCATACGGTTGCTTCATTGCTTCAACAACAGAGCAATTGGTTAACAACGTTCAATTTGAATAAGACTCTTTTTCTTCGAATTATGTGGCATGGTTGTCTTGATATCCCTATTAAAACATCAGGTGTGCAGGTGCTCACCCTCAACCTCCCGCCCCAGTGGAGCGGCCATCTTGTGTTGAACACTTTGCCTTTTATTTGCATGGATTGCAGTTTGTTTGTTGTATTGTTTGTTGTGTGTATTGTGGTTATGTTTTTTTCATTAATAGATTATGTTAATAATGATAAAACATTGTCATATCACTAACTTTAATATGTTCTGCTTTCGTATAAAGACTTGTACAAATAAAAGCATTGGGTTTAAGACTAGAACTGTGAAATAAAGAACAAAATAAGCACTTTTGAAGCTTATTTGTTTTTAATCATAATAGAATATTAAAAAAACATTAACATTTCACATACTACACACATATTTAGTACTTCACGTTCTAAATACTCTCGTTCTCTAAGGACATCAATTAAAAAAATAACAGTAATGATTTATCATTGTAAAGAAGATTCGCATGCCAGGTAACGCCTAATGAGTATTTTTATTTCTTTTTGATTTATAATAAATACTATTAGTGTGCATTTATATTTAACGGACTTGTAGCGAATACTTGTTTCAGAATGTCTCTATTACCACTCTTCTCAGCTGTCCTTTCTACCCATAATAATATAATTTCATTTCTTGTTTGCGATCCTAATTTCCTGTATGTCATCCCTCTTCTTCTTCGTTATAAAACCCACGGCCTTCCACACTCTCCATTTATCAGCTCGCCCTCGCAGTCTCCACGCACCCAGCCGCCTGCCTGTCCGTCAGGAAGCACCGCTCATCCGCCCCTCCCCCCTCCCCTGTGGGAAGTCGGCCGTCTGCTGTTGACAGAGGAATGACGGCTGGCGCGCCCGCGTATTCGCTTGTTTGTCTAATAAGGGCGGGGGCGGGGGCGAGGGCTGGATCTTTTTCACACCCACTTAGCGGCGGGGGCTGCGTCGGACGCTCCTCTCGTGTCTGGCGGCGGGAGTTGGCTCCCTCACCCCTCGCCCTCCGCCGCGGAAGCGGTTAAGAATGGTTACGCGGTTAAGAATCGCAGTCATTTCCGCGGCTTAATAGACGCCCTCGAGAGACGGAGGGGCTCAAGAAATGCGCACTCGCCGCCGCTCCCCTCGCCCGCGCGCAGAGGCTGCCTTTCTGCCGCAGGCACCCCCCCCCCCCCACGGCGTGGCGCTGACTGAGTGCTCTTAGCGACTGTCGCCTCTCGCGCCCGCGGGCTTTTGATGGAGCGGCGCCGTCGTGTTTCTCGCTCTTCACACTTTCGAGCTTCTGGAACACCTATTTACTTTTTCCGTTCATTTCGTCATTATTAAGCCGACGTTCCAAACTTCTCATGTTTGAAAATTGTCCTTTCGCGTTTCTTTGTTTACTTCAGAGACAATACTTTTGTAATTCCTCTGAAAATTCCCACTAACGTACTGTACCATATAAAGTGCTTAATATTTCCCATAATAAAGGGAGCACCTTATTCTATACTTTTTTTAATAAGAATGATTAATATTATAATTTTGTGTGTTTTTTTTATTTTGTTCTAATTGTCCAACATATTTCTTGACACATTTCTCGTTCAATAAACATTTTAAAGTAAGTTTTTGTATTAATGTTAAATCGACTCATTTGTCTTCAAACATACAATTCTCCAGAGTACGTTCTTACTTATGAAAATTGCAAATCACGAGACAGAAAGTTTAATAACACAGACACACGAGAAAAGGTTGGCAGACCCAAAGACATGGTAACATGTTCCTCTGTGTATTTTGAGGCGCTGCATCCGAATCTGATGCTAGACTTGCGCCATCCTCCTCCAATTTTTTACTTTCTCTTTGCGGAGTACAGGGGAATTTCGAAAAACGTGGCTCCATCGTGATTTGGTCTCGTCAGCTGTTTCTTAAAGCTCTCGTTTTAGCCGCTACTGGTTCATAGCGCTATTTCTCTTCCCGTTCACTTCGATTGTGTGCTGGGAGCGCGCGGGTGCGGGTGGGGCGGGCCGGGCGAGGCGGGTGGCAGCAAAAACACGCGGAAGCTCACACGGGGTCGCGCCACCGCCCTCTGACACGGAGGAAAAAGCTGCTGCTGCTGCCAGTGGCCGCCCCCGCCGCCCTCAAGGGCCTGCGCTGCGAGGCCGACGCCCCCGCCCCCGGCTCTTCCTAGAGGCCATCGATACAGCGCAACCCGAACAGCCGCCGCCATTGAATATCCTTTCACCCGCTAGCCCCGACAGGCAGCATTGTTAATGCCTTATTTCACGTGGCGAGACTAGGTCCGCTCTTCCGTCTAACCAAGCAAGTTTCGCTACGCTCAATTCACCACCTAGCGGAGAAAGGACGTATTATCTTGGGCGACGACACAGGCGGATCTCAATTTTGATAAGAGGCTTCTTTTATTTTACATGCAGTAAATCTACTACATGGGACAGCCGACTTTACTTCCCCTGAGAAGGAAGGCGTACGAAGGGTTTTTTCGCCTTTAGAAATTCACGTCTTCGATCGGGTTTGAACCCGTAAACTCGGGTACAACAGTCTGGTACGCTGACCGTTATACCACCGAATCCGCAAAGCAGCATTGAGGAGTTGAGGACAGCTGATTACAAGCGAAGGCATTATGAGGAATTTCCAGTATATTATCATTGGTTTTTAGCACATTGGTGGTTCCTAACTAACCCACAATACCGCTTAGTTCAGCTGGATATAAAATGGCGCCTACTCTCTGAATCCACGGACTCAAGCTCTCTCGGCGCGGAGCGCCCAGCTTGTGGAACTGCGACGGGTTCAAGTAATTCACGAAATAAAATGCAGAGCTAGGCCAAATTGAGGACTGTTCTTTCAAAACTTCATAAATGCAAAAGATAGTTTTCTGTAAACGAATGTTGAGAATGCATTTACAACAGTTTTTGCTAAAATCTTCATGTGTTGAATGCTTAAAGCTAAAGTTTGCTATAGAACTTGTGGAGTTTCGATAATACCCGATTTGAGGGATGATAAAACTGGTTAAAAGATTCTTAAACGATCTACTATAACCTATATTTATTTTGCATTTGCACATTGCGGGGCCTCGGAGCAAAAAACCGTTCCATGCGGAAACAATGCTTTCCAGATTTTCTAAAACACACTCATAATAATGGAATGACTTTTTGTGGAAATATATTTAAATATTAACAAAATACTTATAGAATCGAACATATTCTTTTTATTTAAATCCTCTTTTAATTACTTATGTACAAATAAATTAACTTTAATTTTTTTTAAATATTCCTTAATACAAACGTTTTAGTACATGGTACTATTTTATTAACACCAATTTCTCAGATATAAATGCATTTTGTGTCTCTTTTTCGATTATCTAATGAACTTTTTCTTTGGTGCACGAGTCTCCCAATGAATGTGGGGGGGCTAGGCAACAGCTTATTTTTCTATTTCATGTACTTTTTAAATCTGGGCCTAACGTTCAGTGAGGTTACAGAAGGATACACGTACAAGAGAGACAAAGAAACAAGTGCAAGATAATTTTTAAAGGAGTAGAGGTGTCCGGTGTCTGTGAATGGAGTGTTCGAGCTCATCTGTCTCAGCTACATCACTTTCTAAGCAAATGTTATCTTGCATTTCTCTTGCCATGACTAGTCTTTGCTACAAGCCACGAATGTCTTTCTCCTTTGCGTCTTCTTGCTGGCATCGTTTCCAGGCTTTTTGTCGGTCTGTTATTTATCATATACATAACATTGAAGATGTGCTTTTTCCATATTTTATTTAATAATGTCAGTTCAAAAGAAATTCTCATATATTTGTCTTCCTTACTTCTATATAAAACTGAACGTAACGAATTACTCTTACGAAACGGAAAAAAAATTGAATCGCATTACATAAATGAGGGACTGGGAATGATAATGGCATATCCCAACCCAAGTTCGTTTTGAGAAAAAATACTTCTTCCATTATCGTTCACGTTCACTTTCACTCCGGACCAATTTT
Organism: Teleogryllus oceanicus; assembly: GCA_964035755.1. NCBI lineage: Eukaryota > Metazoa > Arthropoda > Insecta > Orthoptera > Gryllidae > Teleogryllus > Teleogryllus oceanicus. The sequence goes on from CAXIVR010000012.1 coordinate 8,735,823, forward strand.
TGAAGGTAAAATTTGAGGGTTTTGACACATCGCATATCATTTGACGCTTCAGAGTATAATAGGTATATGGCAGGAATTTACCGTCATACTTCGAACTGAAAATGCGAGGTCCGTTGGGATCTGCCATTCTTATTCTTAGCACATTTAATAATAGCGGTATTATAGAGAAGAGTGAAAAATTTGCAGTAATTAGTGGTTCAACTTGAATCAGCGGGAAGAGAAAAATGGACTTCTCTCAACATATATTGTAATATCGATGTATAATCTAGATGCTGATTGCTGTATAATGTAGACCCTCATAATTTCATATTTACAGTGTTAGATAAAGTATCTCGAATGCAAGAGTCAAGATATTTCTCTTTAAAAATCTGTCGCATTCTGATAATAATTTGCCGACAGCTGGGCAGAAGCTGAGCGCCAGGTGTGTTTTGGGCGACGGGCGCCGCGGCAGCTCGCAGAGCAGCAGAGTGAAAGCCTGGGCCTGCACCGCAGCGACGTATTTGCTCGAGGCCGGAAGTTCCCCGTTTGCCCGGGCGCCGTGCCACCGAACCCGCAGCGATGGGGCCTGGAAAGCGAGTGGATCTCCTGAGGCTTCAAGGCCAGTCAACCCAATAGGCGCGCTCGGGCTGGATTCAAAACCTGCTCATTCAAGAGGCTTACAATCGTGGATGTAGCCAGTGTAAGATAAGTACTAGCCGTTGCCACCCTCTATAAATTGAATAATTAAGATATAAAATGAAATAAACTTACGAAATGTGTATATAAATTAAGTATAACCATAATAGTTTGATATTTATTAAAAAAAATGATATATAAATATTTATATTTTGTATATAGTAATGTAAGTATCATAAACATTTCAAAACTCGTTGTAAATTACTTCTTCTTCCATTAGCACTACAACCCTGTGTGGGCCTTGGCTTTCACAACTAAACCGTTCACTATCTCTCTCCACTCTCCCTTGTGTAGCACCCGAAGATCTTGACACACGTCGTCCATCCGCGAAGTTCTTCGTCTTCCTTTCTTTTTATTTATTTATTTATTTATTTTACGTCAAAAAAACAGTTAAAAACTGCGTATGACGTGCTATGGGGAAAAGTGAATTGTGTGCACATTTTCAAAATTCTGTGATCCCTACACTAAGTCTTATACTACTTAAATTTTGAATTTTGAAAGGGAGAAAAAAACAAAAACTCCCATGTATTAAAATCTATTTTCAAAAATAAATAAGCAATAAATTTTGAATTTTGAAAGGGAGAAAAAAAAAACCCACTTGCGCCCACCTCTTGCCATCCACGACATGTTCCTCTTTGGGAGTCTATCCATCTGCATCCTCTGAATTCCTGCCCTTGGTGTCTTGAGCCTTAAATATTTATTATATCTTCCCCTTTTTAGGTTTTTAATCTTGATTTGTTCTTTTCTCCATGTCGCTTTACTTGAATCGGCCCATATATTTTACGTAATATCTGTCTTTCGAATATTCTCTGTTGGTTTATATCTTCGCCGCTGGGTGTCCACGTTTTTGCTGCATATGTAACAACTGGTCTTATTAGAGTTTTATATATCCTAAATTTTATGTTTCTTGACAGTATTTTACAGATTTTAATATATTTTGATATGTATTGTATGCTTTCTGACCTTTTCTTAATCTTTCTTTTTTCAGCTTGTATTTTTAGGATAGCTCCCAAATAGTTAAAGTTATCCACCTTTTGGAAATGGTAGTTGTTTGTTTGCAATTCTTTAATGCTGGGTAAATGTTTTCTCGTCAGATGAATATACCTGGTTTTCTTTTCATTTACTGCAAGACCCACTTCTTCCGCTTCTTTTGTCAGTTTATTATATAAATCTATGTTATTTCTTGTTTCTGTTTTTCTGTAAATTACTCAATAACTTATAATTTTATTTTTACTTTCTCGCTCTTTCGAATGTACTTCGTAAGAAGAGAAAGTTATGCAGTGCGCAGGAAAACGGAGGATTTTCATCAGAAAAACTCTTTTTGTCAGGTCCTGGTAAAGAAAAAGTGGACAAATCCAGTTGCGAAATATAGAAAAAAATCATCTAACACGTGGGATAACCAGCGTCCACGTTTTGTGGGTACTTGATACCGAAAAATGGATTGACGTCCGCCTATCTGTCGAAAACGTCCGTCTGTGTCTGCCTGCCTGTTTGTCCGTCTGCCGTCAGCGCTAGCGGCTAATCCGTTCAGCTGATGTTCTCCAAAACTGATATAGCCGGATCGATATGAATGAACTCAAAGCCCTAAGGAATTTGAAACGGATATTTTGATTTTTGAGGGTTCTTTACACGATGGGAGCATTTACGTTTTCAAGCGTCGGCCCGAGTTGGGTCCTGTGACGCAGTGCTATGAGTTAACAATGCGAGCTATACTTGCGTTTTTCTAACGTGGCGGCTGGTATTAGTATCTCCAAGATGGAATTCGGCACGACATTTGAGTCATTCTCAGTCCTGCCGCTAGAGTCGTTTGATCTGCTGCACTGCTTGGTGCGGTTGTGATCATGCGACATCTTGCGGCAAGACCAAGAAAGACGCAAAAAGGCATGCCGAATTCCATCTTGGAGATACTAACATCAGCCGCCACGTTAGAAAAACGCAAGTATAGCTCGCATTGTTAACTCACAGCACTGCGTCAAAAAAATAATTCTTGACACAGTTTTTGGTCTCTCTGCTATGTAGTTTTTTCAAGGATTTTAATTTAATAGTTGATAAATTTATAATGTTTCACTTTCTTCAACATTACGCTTCACAACTGTATTAAATAAAAAGGACATGTAATTTTTTTCAAGGAATTACGATTATAATATGAGTTCCTAGTGGTGAAAATTGTTCTCAAATAGCTTAATAATTACTGCACCACATGAGAATCGAATTTCTCAAAAACTTGTGATCATTAAGCGATTCTGCGCGCACTACATCGTAATTATAAACGTATCATTAAGTTTCGACAGAAGACTGCGGTTAAAGTGTTTGAAATATTTTTCTGAAATATTTCATAATTGTTTATTCCAGTACACAGTAATTCTGTTTGTTCGGCTTTAAAATGAAAATAAAGTTACTTTTTGTTATTCTATGCTTATAATTTTTTTTCACTTTTGTTTATTCTGGCCAGGTGCTGAAAATACAAATTGATGCGTCCGAAATGAAGCTGTTGGGTGTAGAGTTTGACGGCGCAGGGTGGAAGCTAGAACGGAGAGGAAGTGCGAGAGCCGGGTTTGGCAGGGGGCGTGGCGCCGGGGGCCGGCGAAGCAGCTTGGGAACCGCCGCAGTTGGCGCCTCTCCGCTGCCGCTCCCTCGCGCGCCGAGAGCTTTCTCGGCCCCATTACGCGTCAATATGTCGCGGCGCAGTGACAAGCCGCGGGCCCCCGCCCCCGCCCCCGCCCCCGCCCCCGCCCCCGCCCCGCCCACACCCGCCCACGCCGAGGCCCCGACGCGCACTGGGCGAAACAGGCCCAAGTGGTAAGTGGCAGCAGCTTCGGGATACAATATACAGAGTGAAAAAAGTATTCGTACACTGCAATTTACGAAAATAATTTAGATTCATTTCAAGCTTTATTTCTGTAATAATGAAAAATTATGCCTCATAGTAATAAAAATATATTACTTGATAGATTCAACTTAAAAAAATTGACAGATGTCACTTCCACCTCCCTTCACATCTAAAACTCGTAAATTTCAGTAAAAGTAATGGCACAAAAACTGTCTCACATTATTGCTGCCGTTGTGTCGGTAGGCTAACGGAGGGTTGAAGCGACTCTGCTCCGGTTCAAGGCCACAAACGTATTTTCTGTTTCCACTGCCCGTTAAACGCCGTGTCTATCAAGATGGGACGCAAAGGCTGTGAAACTAGAAATACATAATGAGTTATAATAGTTCGGTTACATAATCAGTGCAAACCATTGAGTGAAATTTCGAAAATTGTGAACAGACCTCGATCCACTCTTCAAAGAGTAATCGACAGGTTTAGAGAAAGAAAATCGTATGAAAATTCACCAAGAAACGGACAAGAAAAATTGGTGAGTACAGTGGAAAGGCAATCATAAGAAAAATGAAAGAAAATACTCATATAAGTGCCCCGAAAATTACTGCTGATATTAGAAAATACCTCAAATTAAATGTATGTTTCAGTACTGTTCGCAACTGCCTGAAAAGTAAAGAATATCACGGTAGTGTAGCTCGCAGAAAGTACTTCATAAATAAAGCAAATAAGACGAAAATATTGTTGTTCGCTAAAACTCACTTCAATCGTCCCAAAGAATTTTGAGAAAAAATAGTTTTTACAGATGAAAGTACATTTAACATCTTCCAATCAGATGGAAAAAGTTATGTTTGGAGGAAGAAGAACTTAATAAAGAGAATCTTCGTCCCACAGTGAAGCACGGCGGTGACAGTGTTTTGGTATGGGAGTGTATGAGCTCTGCAGGAGTGGTAACCTTGCATTTTATGGAGGGAATAGTAGTTCACAAACAATATATAGATAAACTGGAGGATCATGTAAAGCCTAGTGTTGAAAAACTGAGAATTTGTGATGATTTTATATTTATGCAGAATAATGATCCTAAACATGCCGCCCTAAATACTCGCCTTTGGATACTGTACAATATCCTATCCTTCCTCCAGACTCCTCCTCAATCACCAGACATCAACCCGATAGAACATTTTTGGGATTATTTGGAAAGAAGGCTTCGAACGAGGCATATTTCTAATATGTAGACACTAAAAACTTCTACTGGAGGAATGAAATAATAGTTCGGCGAATCGTGACATCGAATTTGGTCAGTTCTATGCTGCAAAGATTGGAAGCAATAATAAAATCAAGTATCTATCCCACTAAACATTAGATTATATTTTAAATTAATGTTATGAAAACTATCATTTGTACTAATATTTTTTTGCTTCATTTCTGCAAGATAAGTTTGTTATTAACAAATAACTCAGTTTCTATTCATTCTTCTATTAATAATTTGTTATTTACAAGTAAATATTAGAGCAATCTTACACAGTGATGGATAATTTTATGCAAATATATTATATTTGGGTAATGCAGGCCTTTTTTGTTTTACAGTATTCAGTGTACGAATACTTTTTACATTCACTGTATATATTTTTCACGAGCGAAAAGGTTTAGCGTCCAGTAAGAGCAGAATTCTCACAAGTGAATGACATCTATTCACTCTTGATTGATATTTCCGGGCATGTCCACTGCTATAGTAATTAGACCGGTTGTGTAGAAGATGTTTTTCTGAGGAAAATGGCATTGTTCCTTCCTGTTGACCGGCCAGACCAGGCTCCGATCTATAGACCGGCTTGCGGGGGAGTTCTCTACCTCCAAGTATCTCCCCCTGCGGGGCACAGGTCCATCCAGGACAAGCTTTGACCCGCTCCGCGACCACTCTCTCTACGTGCGTGGTAGTGTTGTGCATGTAAGAGTGTAAGGGTATGAGAAGATTATAGGACAAGGAAGACGTAGGATAGATCGCGTGCTATCCGTATCTCGTTTGTTAGGTATTGGTCCGGCAGCCGCCTTGTTTTGATCGGAGACACGACGAAAAACTACTGATCAGAAATCCCGGCCGCTAATGTCAGCTTGGAGCTAAACTAATCAAGCATATTTACTCTCAAGTTACATATCGATGGATTAGTGCACACAAATTATGTCTTGAATGTTAATTTTAAAGAAAAACAAGCTTGAAATTTGGTAACGGTGTGGTTAATGACGGAGCAACAAAGTTTGCTTTCTGGAAAAAATATTATCCATCTTCTGTCGACATAGAACCTGTATACACTACTTAGATAATAACAAAAGATCTCCAGAAATGAAACAAGTATTAACTAAAAAAGTGCCCTGAGTAGACATTCAATGTTTGTGAACTAAGCCATCGATTTATTGTTTCATCCACCACTTCGTTAACCCAACCGAGACAGATTGAAATCTCTGATATTTTGTGCATCTTCAAATTTTTAAAATAGTTTTTCTGAGAATATTTACAAAGAGAGAGGTACAAATAGACACATTAGGTGCTGCTAAATTATTAAACAGAGCGTTGAAAAATTCTCTCCTTTCCCCTTCTTCGGAAATGGCAAGGCAGTCGGAGATATGGCAATTTCGCTCTAGTTCAGACCTGCCAACGCGGAGGAGTCGTGACCCTGAATATGTCCGAGGCATCCTGAAGCCAATTCCTTCTCTCACCCCTCTAACTGCCAACTTCACGCTGGGTGGCATTGAAATCGCGATTTCTAACGCAAGTCGAGGATATTTCGCTTTCCCTACAAGTTCTCGAGAACAAGCTGAAAATGTGAACTGAAAATCCTGCAATCGAAATTAGCAGAAAGAGGAGAATCAATATTTCTTCTTGATTGTCAAAATATGTTTACAAATAAAAGTATCCAAAGTTTTTTATGACAATCATTTATTCAGTGTAGATAGTTTTAGTTAAGAGTTATGTGGTATCAACTGTGCGAGAGTGAGTTTTTTCGGTATGGTTCCTTGAATGTTCTGTTGATGTGGTAATTCAATGGAATAGCGTTCCCTCATTAAGTTTAGCACCTGAAGATGTAACAAAACGAGTTACGAAACGTTGTGAAATTACTGAATAAATGATTGTCATAAAAAACTTTGGATACTTTTATTTGTAAGAAAGAGGAGAAGTTCTATTTGAACTAGAAATATTAAATACACGTAATTATATGTTCTTGTTATTTCAACACTACATTTTACGTGTTTTCATTTTTAATGTAACTCTTAAGAAGATTCACCAAAACACTTACTGTATTAAAATGATTTATCACTTCACCTTCTTTTCTTTTTTTTCTTGTGCTATATTAAGTTCATTTCACTTACTCTAAAATTATATAGAAACATTAATATATTTGCAAATGTAGTCGGTAATTAGTAATACGAAAACATTACAAAATTTACATTGAGGTCCGAGCGAACACTAAAACAAAAGCGCCAGTTGGGGTGGCTGGTGTCATCTTCCTCTACTAATCAAATCTTCCCAGAACTGACCTTGAAGAGTAGCGCGGAGCGCTGATAGTAATCCACAAGCCCGCAGATGCTCTGGGCAGTGGAATTTGACAAAGAGCACAACAACTTTGCTATTTGTGTGTAGAAAGCACTCATTAATGAGAATATCATTGCGACCATTTCTCAACTCACTGTATTAACAGTTCCATAGCCTTCTTTCCAATTTGGCTTCAGAGAAAATCACTCAACAACTCACCTGTTACTAAGATTAACAGAGCAAGTTCACTTTTCATTTCAATCTGGTTTTCATTTACTTGCAGATTTCTTAGACATTGCCCAAGCGTTTGATCGAGTGTGGCACGATGGATTAAAATTCAAATTAAGGAAAATTGGAATACCATTATGTCTCTAAAACATTTTATCAAGTTTCCTATTGAATCGCACTTTCTCTGTACGTCTTAACTCTTTCATTTCTTTACCTCGAGCTGTTCTTTCTGGCCTTCCACAAAGATCCCCAGTGTCTCCTTTCTTATTTAATTCGTACGTCGCAGATATTCCCACAACTAATAATATACAGTTAATATAACTCTTTTTGGAGATGACACTTTACTCTTTTTTGCAAACCAAAATCTAAACACAGCATGTCGTGTAATTCAGTGTCACTTAAAAAACATAGAAAATTGGTAAAAATTGTGGAAAATCAAAATTAACCCAAATAAATCAATAGCCAAAGTATTTACTTTAAGGTATCCTGTCTTCCCTCGCCCCTTATCTCTGAACTCTTCTATCATTCCTTGGTCTCCTCGGAATTCATCTATTCGTTATCTCGGGGTTCTGATGGACACAAGACTAAATTGGCAGTCACATCACGTCCAAAGTAGTCGAAGCCATTAGAAGGTTAGCTATTCTACGTCCCATTCTCAACCGTGACTCTTCTTTAAAAATTCATTCCGCTTTAACCATTTACAAATCCATTCTTCGCCCGATATTAACTTACGCATGCCCCGTTTGGATTTCAGTTGCTCCATCGACATTAAAGAAATTACAAATCTTCCAAAACAAAATGCTAAGAATAACAATAAACGCCCCCTGGTTTGTCAGCAACGAGACCCTTCACAACGATCTTGCAATAGAACTAATTACTTCCTATATTAGGAAGCTGGCACATAATTTCTTCAATAATCTAAGTCATGTGCAAGGTGCAGTCACCTACGAAATAGGAACCGATCAACCCCCACTCTCCCGCCTAAGAAACAGACTTCCATTCCACATTTTCCTTCAGTATTTCTCTGACATTAGATAAGGTAAGAACATTTCTTACATTTACCTGTCCGTCCCATAGTATCTCCTTTCGAAACCCTATCATTACGCTCTAACAAAATTTCCTCGCAATAACTTAGGTTGAAGTTATAATCATTACCAAGAAATTACCCCCTTCACGCTTTGCTGATACAAAGTTGCTCGCCCAATCAACTGAAGAGTCTCACGTCTGAACGTTGTAATGTCTGCGAATGTAAAATAAACAAATAAATAAAAAACAGTTCCATAAAATTTTCAGCAGTGATTAAAATAGTACATTATGAATCGATGATGTAATGATGGGTATTAATACACGAGTGTGATATTTACGATACGAGCGAGGTATGAGCGAGTATCGTAAACTTCACACGAGTGTATTAATACTCATTACATCAAGTTTCATTCGGTACTTTTTCTACGACTTTTATAAGTTAAACTTTTACATTGAATCGTTTCGTGGCAGTTATCATGCAGGATTCAGCCAAGGTCACCTAGCAGACAGCTACCCTACCTGCCGGAGGTGGCGTTGGTTTGCCAGTCCGCCTGCGAGGGAATACAAAAGTTGTGGCAATAATTTCAAGGTCACCATTTTTGCTTTTTCTCATATTTCTGAAGGTGCCAACTCATCCTTTGAAATGTCTGATGAATCAAACTAAAGAATTGTCCCCTCTTTAAGAACAAACACACGGCAGAAACATATAACACATAATAACTTGCGTTCTCATCTAAACACTCGTCAAATGTTCCCTCTGCCACTACCACAGCGCTAGTCAAATAGGATCAAAGTGAAATTACGATCGAATTTATTTTAAATAATATTCCACGTAAAAATGACTGATAATAAAAGAAATTAAAACTGAAAAAAGTAACAATCGAACAACACATTTATTATAAAGATTTTCAATGATTAATGAAGGGTCAATACTTGGTTTATAAACGTCCCTGTGATTGGTCAAGAACCTGTCTCATAATGAAGTCTGTATCGTAATGAGTATCATTATGCAACGAGTTGCAACCATCAAATGACAGAATTATATAATGGGAATAGAAAAAAGGTTTAGAATAATTAACACGTTTGTTACATTACTAGTACAACGAAATAAAAAAAAAGGTTTTGTTGGCAGGAATGAATGAATGAATTTGTAAATTACTTTGCACGCTTTCTATCGAGTTTGAACCCGGTATAAGTTCGATTCGCTGAGCGTTAAGATCTTTAATTTGCTTTGCCGAAGCCTGTATAAGATATTTTATATGATTTACACTCTTTCATTTCTAACCTTCTTTTATAGGTTGATAGCTTAGGCAACAAGCTTGATAGCTAAACTGTGCCATAATTATTTGTGCACCGAGAGCGTTGTACGAGTGCAAACAATCGAGCGTCGATAAAAAGCCCTAGGGCCTTTGGCCCTTCGGCTCCGTCCTGGCTTTTTGTCGCCGGTGATTATTAGAATGAGTTAACGCCGTGGTACATCAAATATTTTATTTTTTACGTACTTTCGATGATGAAGATTTACTTACACACTAATGAACTAGATGTTAACTTGACTCGTTTGGTCTTTTCATATTTCCCTCCCATAATTCCCTCCTTAAGGGAACATGCAGCATCATTCAACTGTTTTCATATTTCCCTCGTCACCACGATCCTCTCGAACCAGTTAAATTGTGCGTCTATATCGAAGGCAATAACAAACAATAGCGCGTCAGTAACAAATAAAACACTTTCGTCTCCCTTTCGGCCCACTGTCGACGGGCGCTCCCGGCTGAGAACGCGACAGAAGGCGCTCGGCGCACGGCCGCCTGGATCGCTCGGTTGGTGCGAGTGCCTCGCGCCTGCAGGAGGCCGTGATTCCGCCCCGCTGCTCGCTCCCACACGCCTCCCCCCCCCGGCCACCTGGAAGCTAGAATTTAAGAACGTTGCCACTCGTCCTGGTGGCCATCGATCCACCCGGTTTTGAGACTGCCTTTTCCAGAAAGTTTCCAACTTACTTTTAATGCATGACGTGCAAATTTTAATGCTTGCGCTGTAGAAAAGCTACAAAATATAAACTAATAATTTTATGGGCTACAATATATATAAAGTACGAAATATAGATGTACGAATTTTAACCATAATGAACGAATTCTTTTGTATTTGTGATAGAATATGCCTAGGGGATAGCAAAACGGGAATCCGATACTTTCCCAACTGGTCCTTCAAGTAAAACTGAAAGTAGAGTTAATGGTCGTATGCAAAGGAGCATGCTGGTTCGCACCTCAGTCATAGTCACATTAATAAATGATATCGCGGCAAGCAGTTACTGGTGACGAACACTTTGTGAGATTCTCTGACCTTCACTGACCTTCTCTATTGCAGAAACCTGTTTGCAATAATCAGCAGGCAGGATAAAGACATCAGCAGTTACCAAAGCGTCAGTACTGACCACTCATAGACAAAATTAGAAACTCAGATTTGGAGGCTTCTCATATACCTTGTAGTGGTGGGAATTAGAAACAAGATAATTTATTTACTTTTCATTATTTTGTATTTAAATAACAGCTAACCTTATTAATTATACATAAAAGAGTTGTAACTCGAACTGGTACTTTTTTGGACTATGTTCAAACATGTTCAGGGGGTAGAACGTCGATTGGCCATTACTGAACGTATTATCTAATTCCAACCAAAATATTCCAATTTGCAAGTGGCTTCTACTGGAGCAAATCTGAGTTTGGATATAAAATAATAAAAATAAAAAAATGAATATTGGCACGTTTTACGCAAAGGCTCTATTTAGATAGTCGTATACTAATCGCTCATGACTTCCACGTTACGAATCACAATAATTTTGAGAAAACTACAAAAATACTCTTAACCTTCGCCATCATGTGTAGTTGGTGATTCCGGGCGCGTCAACAGCTTAGGTCATTAGTCCCGTAAGTGTACTGCATGTTTTTTCTCTGGAGATGGCGGTGATCTTCCCCTGCTGGATGGCGAGGTCCGGCGCCGACCTACCGTCGGCTAGCGGGGATTCCCCCTAACCAGGACTCTCCCACCAGCGGGGCACCGCCCCAACCGGGACAAGCTCCCAACTGGTCTCCCGGAATATGTGGTAGTGTAGTGCATGTTAGTGTAAGTGTGTGTGTATAAGAGGAGAGGACAAGGAAGAAGGAAAGATCGCACGCGGTCCGTGGCCCGTTTGTTAGGATACTGCTCCGGCATTCGCCTGGTGTTGATCGAAGAAACCTACCGATCAGAACAGCCGGCCGCTAGAATTCTCCTCCAGACAGCGACTGAATTCGACCTAACTGACAAGCTAGTGTCGAAAATCCTGCCGCCGTGGGGAGTGGGAACCTAGGACCTCCCGGTCAGAGACGCTGAGTTGATGCCCTGAGCCACCGCTCCCGTGCATCATTTGTGTTTTGAGGCTTGTATTGTGTGTTGTTTATGATCTGCCACTCACCGTCTCTCTTCATGTTGACGCGCAGGCACTTGCTGAAGCGACACGCCTGGCACTGGTTGCGCCTCGTCACGTCCACCACGCAGCGCCCGCTCTCCTTGCAGACGTAGTCCAGGTTCCTGCGCGGCGAGAAATTTTTTTAATTAATTAATTTTCTTTAAATAACTTGTATATATTAAACAATTAGCCCAAAGAGGCAATGTGTAGTTTTAATTAGGTTAAGATTAGTTTTTAATTAGTATATTTAAGATACCGCCCTCCTCAAGCTCCATAAACCAAATAGGTTGGAGCAATCTTGTAATCCATACATTTGAATAAACTCCCGCCTTGCCAGGGCTACTGGCAAGGGGAAAATGAAAAAAATGAAAAAAAAAAAAAAAAAAAAAAAAAAGAGCGAGAAATTTACATTTTCATTTTCGGAGTAATCATTCTGCTCTTTTTATATCAGAACACAACATTTACTTTTTTCTGCTCTCTGACCGATTAAAGTAGATTTAAGAGAGAGAATCAAAGCTCAGCAAACGCGCAATATACGACACAAAGCAGTTGAGTATGTCGAGAACCTGTGTTTCATATTTACTCTATTTTCCGTAGTAGTTCTTTGGAAAGTTGAATTCCAGCGTTCATATGTTTTGTTTTCTCAAACTAGTGGTGAAATAAAAGCAAATACTTTTAGTTGCCTATTTCTGAAATTTAGAAGGAGACCTGTGTCATTGTTTAAGCTTCCTTTGCTTTATCAGATGCAAACTAAATATAAAAAAGAATTGAGGAAATCTTTGAGAAAATATTGTAAGATATTCAAGAAAAACTACACGAAAATCACTCGTTTTCTTAAAAATTTATATATATTATATATTTCAAGATCTATTTTGTAGAAAATATTTTGTTAAGGTCAAGAACCGCCATCACAAGTATTGTACGTTTCCAATGAGAGTTCAAGAAATGGGACCTGCGTGCATTTTGTAAGTATTTTCTTACACACTAGAAAATAATAAAATTGGAGCCGCTTTTAAGAAAATAACGGTTTGAAATAGCCTATATTGGACGATAACGATAAAGATATTTTCTAAAAATTACACATGATCTGTCATTTAAAGATCTGTCATTGAAAACAAAATCTCGATCTTCAATTTTGTAGTTGAAGATTGAAATTCTGTGTTTTGAAATTTTTGAAAAGGCTTCATGTAGATATCCCCCAACATCAAAATATACGCTTCATATTTCCCTTAAATGTTCTCGTGGTGTAATTTATAACACTGGACTTTGCATTCCGCGACCCGAGTTCAGATCTATTTGAAATCTGTCATCATTTTGTGCCAAAAAGACTGATGTAATGTTTGTGAAACATAGAGAAAAATACGAGGCCATGTTCCCTTGGCGTAATGATAGGGAATCTCGACATCCAATGCAGTGACATTCGACTTCAAATCACGGTGGGGTTTAGATCACTTTCTGACAGAGAGGACGTAGTAGTCATTATGAATGCAGGGAAAACTGAGGGAGTGTGGTCCCATGGAATACAGATTGTCACTCTGTTTTTATAATCCAGCGATCCGAGTTGAAGTCCCTCGGCGATCTCTAATCATTTTGTAACAGAGAGGCTGATGTAGTCATTCTGAAATACAGGGAATAAATATTAAGAAAGTCCGAACTTCCAGCGTAATGGTTGACACTCTGAACTCTGAATCTTTCAAATCAATTTCAAACCTGGTGGAGCCTGACATCAATTTGAGTCAGACCGACGGACGTTGTCTTTATCATAAACAGAGAAAGTTAAAGAAATATGTGGTACAATGGTATAATTGTTAGAACTGGGCTATGAATCCACCGATCCGAATTCGGATCTTGGTTGCGCTTGCCATTATTTTGTGACATAGATTGATGATATCATTATAAAATACTGGCAAAGCTGGTAAAGTGTGGCCATACGATGTAATGGCTAACACTCTAGACTCCGAATCCGGAAATACGAGTTCAAATTCCGGTGGGGACTGCTATTATCTGATATTCACTTCACAAAGCTGAAGTATCCACCGCTAGAGTGCGTCAACTGTTTGATCTACTGGAATACCATTTATTCACGAAATAAAATGTAGTTTTTACTTTTACACTCCTACTCGTAACTTTGCCGAACAATGCACTTACACCCCATGTGCTCTCTAATATGTTTGGTGAAGCCTCATTTTGAGTTGGGGCATGACGTAGCCGCAAATCCCCTGGGAGTTAGCCAATAGCCAAGCCAGGAAGTCGCGGTGGAAGTCAGAGAGCCATCGTGATTGTGGGAGAGTCGGAGTTGGAGTTGGACAGCCCGACTCCTAGGAGTTACCGGAGACGCCGAGTAGCTGAAGGTGGCGGTGCAGATTTGGTGACGGTGAGCGAGTGTAACGTCGTAGGGATCTACACCACAAAGGAACAGACACGAGTGGGTATTTACAATTTATTTACAATAAATTATGTACACTATTCACAGACCTCACTCTAAGGTGTTTGTCGGAGCTACCTGCAGCAGCCCCCCTTCCCAACACGCGCCTTGCGGCCGCGCCTGCGTTTAGCCAACTCGGCAATCGCAAATGGCACCTGGTGTGCCTCGGCAGACAATCTGCCCCGAAGTATCAAGCATACTTCACAGTGCTCGAGACTCGAACACCTACACGTGCCTACAGCACTTCCGCGCCAGACTTGGCCGGACACGTTTTGCGGTGTTGGGCCGCGAGGAAACCAGAAACGTTACCCAACCCAGGGCTTCTGCCACCGCCCTTATATATGCTCGAGTGACATGACTTCCTGCGTCATCTTTCCCCCACGCACTCGTCTTGAGGCGCCTGCTGTTTCCGTTGCAATTTGCACCCGGCACCTCCAAGCCCTCTCCCCTTTTGGACTTTCTCTGAAGGGTTGGCCTTTGTTCGGGAGCCTACTATTGGCTCCCTCATTCCCATACCTAGCAACTTGTCTCTCTGGAGCAGGGAGTCAAGTCTATGACGCTACACGAGAGTCGCCGGACGGACTGCCGCGTGGAGGCTCACCGCCACGGGCAGCGGGGACCCGGGACCCAACGGGCTTGACGATTCAGAGATGAGCGCGCCGACGCTCGCCTCCTTACGGCTTCGTTTGGAAGATAGGAAGAGGATGAGGCGATTCCGAAGAGCTGCCTTGGACTAGAGTTTAGAAAACTAACTAGCGCGAGAAACTCTGTGCCGTTTTGTAGCAACACTACTTCTCTTGTCTCGAAGAATAGTAATATCTCAGTTAATTGTGGGAATTGTGATTTGGTGTTGTTGACGTTCTTATGAGAAGAAATAAAAGAGGTCATCTTCGTCAACATATCAGCTTTATTAAGATAGCCGCCTTTCGACGGCTTTGCCGTCATCGTCAGTCTGGAAGATATAGAAAGATATAATGCTTATTATCGGTATTAATCCCACCCCCCGTCGCAATTCATTTGTGCAATTTTATCTTCTATATGTTCCTTATCTATTGCAATCATGTAATGTGTCTTTCTTTATTGATTTTTTTTTTCATGTTTAATTTGAACTACTACTAATCCTCCCGTCGCATTCCTTTTTTTGAAATTTTATCTGCTATCTGTAACTAAATACTTTAAGTCGGTTACATCGTTCAAACAGCGCGCGATAATGGTAAACGAAGACCCAAAGCAGTAATAGTACCGCTGAACTCCAAGGAGGTGCGCCAGAAAAAAAAGACATTCTATATTCTGAATAAAAGTTCTGAACGCACTCAAGTAGCGGAAATTCAACATCCAGTCAGGAACCGCTTTGAAGAATTTCGGTCGGCGCGATCCGCACCGCAAGGAAAAATTCTCTCTCTGCTACGAACCTTCGAACGGTTCAGACCAGTTTCTCTCTTTACCGCGAACCTTCGAACGGATCAGTTTCTTCTCTTTGCTATAAACCTTAGCACGCAACGAACCAGTACTGTCTTGCGTTGTATTTCGCTTGGACATTCTAAGTAGTGAGTGGCGTATATTTGTTGCAGACCGCCGTCGGACTGTTGCTTTGCGAGATCGGCGAGCAGCGAACCGACGAAGAAAAGTACTTCACGACGCGAAAGGTTAATTCGACCTTGGGCGCAGCCGGACCATCGCCGTCTTCTGGAGAGGCAAGAAAGTGTCTTCGCAGCGACGTCGTGAGTTAAAAAGACAAAATTTCAAAAATTTAACAAAATACCTTTTGAAAGGACAGTTGGAAGGCGGATAAATCATGCATTAGAATATAGATTTCACCTCACGCCCAGACGGAGATAGTTAAACGTTTAAACCACAGCTATTAAGCATAACTTATCGACATTTCTATATCGTAGCGAGAATTCAGATCAATTATTCATACGAAACGATGTAAAATTTATTCCTTTCGATTTTTTGTTTAACCATTTTATTTGTTCTTGTAATAAATATTCTTTTTTTGCAATACATGATTTAAATTGAGTTAATTAAATGATAAAGAGGTTAATAAATTGTGTGATAGTGTAAACGCTTAAGGGACCTCATTCATTGTATTAGATTATGTAATAGGTATATGAAAAAGGGTATATTGTACATATGAATTTTTCTTTCAGCAGTGTTTGTGATGTGATTTTTTTTTTTAGGAATTTGCTGAGCCATACAGCAAGTTACTTGAATTTATAGGTAATACGTAGATTAGTAACGAAATTGTGCCACAGAACTTTGATAGAATATATCTACACGTTCTTAAAGTTAAAAGTTAACTTCCCTGTTTTATTTAATATCTTAAAAACAAGATAAAAGACGGACCCACTCCTGTAGGACTTCCTAAATTTTGGATATAACATTAAGTTATTGGAGTGACCCGCTCTTTTTTTTATTCCATAGTAGAGAGCGGTCACACATCTGGTATAGTATCCTTGAAAAAAATAAGAAAGGTTACAGTATCAATTTTTTGTAATTTAATTTTCTATCTTATTGTGTATTTATTTATAATTTTGTTATATCTTTCTGTATCTTGTAGACTGACGATGACGGCAAAGCCGTCGAAAGCCGGCTATCTTAATAAAGCTAATATGTTGACAAAGATGACCTCTTTTATTTCTTCTCATCTCAGTTAATGTCTGAATTATAGGCTTGGATTGTTAAGTGATTGATGGATGTGTCCTAGCAAGGCAACGTCCATTGCCATTATCCCGTTAGTGCAGTGAATGTTTTATTCTGGGAGTTGGTGGTGATTCCTTTCAGCTGGAGGGTGAGGTCCGGAGCTGGCAGAACCGAATAGTGCAGCCGACCGCTGGAATTCTCCTCCAGACAGCTGCTGAATTCGATATAGCGCAACGCGTCTACTAGCTTATGTTGAGAATCTTGTGCCGTTGGAACTCGACCCGTTAAAGCCTCTGCCGTTAGACTCAGCGGTAGCACTGGCTCCGAGCTGAACTTAACTCTGCTGGTTTGAATTGTTGAGATGCACATTAAATTAATTACTATTTTGTTTTCATTTTATTGTGGATTTGAAATAATTAAATTAGTTGGAAGTAGTAGATTAAAGCTGAGACCTGCCTCGAATTACTAATAAATCTTTTTTTGAAATGTCGTACACAGTTCTTTCTGTTTTTGACGTTAAATATGTATAAATGATCATATTTTGAAATTATATGAATTCGTGTTAGTGCTACAAACCCAGATGAGAAGAAAAGAGGTGTCGACAATCTGCGAATAAATTGCTGGCTAGAAATTGTAGTTCATTCTGAATAGTTCTTGTGGCCAGCTCAGTAGACTTGAGAAGAACGTAAAGTAACAAATATTAAACGATAGAATTTTGTTAAAAGGCCTACACATGTCTGGGAGTATATTTTGCGTAGACTATTAAATACTTAAAAAGAGGGAAACATCCTCGTTGAAAATATTCCTACAGTTTTAAGCCACTCTGATCCATCCTGATGTGGAAGCCTTGCTAGAGCCCTAATAGAGAAGAACATGTGAATTGATTTTTTTTAATAGAGGGACCGCTCAAGAAGTCGACGTGAGTATTCTTTGGATTCTCAAACACTTTGACGTCTCTCTGTTATGGCGCTGTCTCGCTGTAGCAGGTGGACGGAGGATAATTGTGCGTCGAGTGTCGTCCTAGTGTCTGTCCCTGAAGCGGTTTGCCGCACGCGATGGGGCTCCGCCGTAATTGCTCCTATCGGCGTTGCATCGCACCCTCCGAGCACTGTTGGCCTAGAGCAAAGAATTATGCCTCTTTATTCTTTGTTGTAGGCGTCGAGCGACCCAGTTCAGGGCAGCCAACCCCTCTGCACACGGCGTGCACACAGGGAGCCTGAGCAATTCCGAAGGGTCCCAATACCCATCCAGTAAATATTTTCCTTCCCCCTTTTTCCCCTGTAAAACGGGCTGTAAAAAGTAATTTAGGTCGTTTTAGGAACAACTGAAGTCATTAGCAACCATATTTTATTATTATTATTATTATTATTATTATTATTATTATTATTATTATTATTATTTATATTACCATTATTAATATTTATGCGTAAGTAATAATATTTTAAATAGTACAATAAACATAAAAATTCATTACAATAATTTTTCGCAATAGTTAAAGTTAATTTGTCAAAGCCAGTAAATTAGGGGATTTGTTATGCGACATTTGAGGAAGACTCTTCAGGTCTTGTAACCCTGCAAGTAGTTCAACATAAAACCATTTTTATTTATTAGCAGTAACCATTAATATTATAATTCTCTTTTTAATATCTTTTACTTGTTTACCAGTAAAATGTCGTATACAAATATGAAGAAGTTCAATGGAAAAGGGGGCCGAAAAGTGCGGATGCCCCTTTAATGTTTTAGGCTGCACACGCCTATGCCTCTGTATAAGGATCATTTCCTTGACAGTGAATGAACTCTGGATACTAACTCTGGAACTAGTTATATACGAGTTTTTCGAAAACTTCCTTTAACACGTTCTGTAGTCAGAATCCATATTTTGAGGGTCTTTGATTCCGAAAAATTCATTGACGGCAAAACATTTGTCTGAATTCCGTCAGTCCGTCTGTTTGTGCATAGCACCTAAACCGTTTAACGGATTTTCTCCAAAATCGATATTCCCAATTAAGTCGGAGCCCATTGAATTTGAAACAGACATTTAATTTTGGGGGGGTCTGCAACATTTTCAAAATTTAAAAGAATTGGTCCACTTTTTTTGTAATAGGTAAATGTTTTTTATAATTTTTGTTGTCTGATAGCATAAAGGACGCTGAAGAAAATGGTGCAGGTCTAATTTTCCTTGAAATTCCTGATTTTTAAAAAATTGAAAAGGTTCATCTTTCCTCCGGCGTCTTCCTACACCTAAAATATTGAAGATGAAGCTTTTTTCTTTAATGAAATCTGTTCTTTAAAGACAGATTTTTAAATAAGGTAATGCACAATTTTTCGAAAATTTTTGGTAGTTTTCTTGAAATACAAATTTGCGTGAAATATAAACAATTTTGATCTCGAATTACGTAAAGGAAACTTAAGAGGAAGGTCTCATTTTTGTTGAAATCCCTGATTTTTCTAAAACCGCGAAAATTCAATTTTTTCCACGTCTTTCTACAATTGCAATTATGAAGATAATATTTTTATTGAAAAGTGTTAATCGAAAACAGATTTCATATAAGGTCATGTTCAATTTTTTTAAAATATGAGTTTTTGGCGCAATTGTACATGAAACGTAGGCAGGTTTTAAAGAGTATAGCCGAATAAGGGGGGGAAGTGTCCACAAAGCAAATCGATAATAGCTCATACTCATCCAAAAGAGAATAAAAAGCTCCACTCATACGAAAGAGAATAAAAAATCGTAGATTCACAAAAAATCAGCCTTCAAGGGCAATCTGTTGTAGAGAAACAACGAGAAACGTGTTTTTCATGTTTTATTTTTTCCCAATTGCTATTGCATTTATCAAGCTGAAAAAATTGGAGAGTGGGAGAAAACTAGTTGAATTGTACGGTATTTTTGGCAACTAGGAAAAAAAATTGAAATGTATTTTCAACATGATAACGTTGAAGTACTGTCTCAGTTTTCCCCCTAGAATGTGCCTTATAACATTCTATAATATATATTTTTTTCATGATTTTAAACGATGTGGACGATTGTGAAAAAAATTATAATCAATTTAATCAGTTCAAAAATTTGAAATTCGCGCCAAAATGTGATTGGGAAAAATGTTTGTACCAATAATTAAACATAGATTCAATGACAACATATGATCTCGAAATCTTATGTTACATCATTTATGAACCAAACTCAATCGGACAGTTTTGGGGGCACTTTTCACCCCTTTATTCGGCTATGCCCTTTTAAACAATTATTTTCTCAAAAACTTCTCAAACGGTTCTAGAATGTAAAAATTTGGTTTCAATTAAACATAGGATAGAAGTCACTGCTATGGCCAAATTAATTTCTGCTTGGAGACTAATTCCGTCGATGATTTTACTACTTCCATATTCATCTGGGTTGAGTTCATATATTATTCGGTTGTATTACTATTTATTGTCCACATTTAAAAACTGACAAGAATTAAAATGAATAAAGAATATAAGCAGAACTACGTCCTTTTGCAATATCCTAGCTCTTAATTCCTTAACATTTGGACTACATTGCTTTTCATTCTTTGGCGAGTATTTTACTAATTAATATCCATTTCATTTCATTTATTAAAGATTCCTTAATAATTCCTGATGAAACTAATCCGTAGGAACAAAATATATTGTTCATTTCTACCAAATGGCATATTATCCTGGAAAATACTGTACATAGGTTGTTGAAGGGAGTTTCAGAGCTTCAACTCTGTGCGATATCATTTGATACTTCATTCCCAGGGCCAGAAATATTTCCACCCAGGGTGAGTTTCTGTTGACTTATTAATTCATGAGTTTTCTGTCAGCTGGAAGGAGTGAAGGCGTTTCCATCGACGGCGGTGGCGCTGCCCGCAACGCACCGGAATGTTGGGCGCTTCTGTTCGGGTTTCCACCGCGATGGATGATGGAGTGGATAACGAGAAAAAAGTCGCCTTGGCTGCTAATGGCTCGTTTTTCAGCCAATGCCCGTCCGTCCTATTGTAAAGCTCAACTTTCCTGCTCTTCCTATCGAACGATGAATAAACGGGAGCATCCCTAATGCCAGCCAATACCGATTCTGCGTTTAGGAATGAAAGTGATGTAACGAATACCCTATTTTTCACTCGATTAATTTCAAAATGGAACTGGGATGAAAAGAGAAGTGTTTTAAAAACACTACTTCCCTAGATACCTACATTGCTATTTTTAGAAAGCACATTTACTTTAAAAATGTAGAATTAACATTTTATCGCAAGATTTTCATTTGTTGCGTTTTTTATGATAACTACAGCGGTTTCATTATCTCTCATCTTGTCTGCTCACTGAACATCACATAATAAAGTGTATTGCGTAAATAAATATGAGTAATATAGAAAGTTCATGTTCATAATATTTTTGTTTAATGTAGTGTACTTAATGAACGTTGAAAATGTGTGTACTTAACTTAATGAAAACTTAGTGTAGTGAACTTAATGAAAACGTTGCAAAAGTTATGTTAGAACGTCGTAAAAGTTACGTTAGTAAACATAAATATGGTAAAGTAAAATAAACAAGAAAAAAGCAAATTACGTAGGTGTGGAGGAAGAATACGTAGCTACTTTGTTTCACAGCGAAATGAAGGACAACTAGCTATGCTACAGAGTGGCACAGACTTTTTCGTAGTAGTGAGATTCCTAATGTGTTTTTGGCTGGATCTAGCTCATCCTCTCCTCACCTGCCATCTATCGCCGCCCAAACATAACTTTTTCACATTTGCAGGGTTTTTCGGTTTCTTAATGATAGAAATGAAAAGTTACGTTAAGAATATAACAGAAGAATAAAACCTCGTCATATATGGAAATTTTCGTTGAAAAATTTGGCGTAGTTTTTACGAAAATTTTGTTTTTTGTATTCTTTTTTAATCGCAAATATTGTAGGCCATATTGCGAGAAAAAAACTAAAATTTTCAAAAATGTACATGACCTTAATGAAAAATTTTTTTAAGGACAAAAAAATTAATTTGAAGGAAAAATCAGAAAGTTCAATTTTGTAGTGGTAATACGACGCAAAAAACGAAAACAAAAAAAACTAACCTTTACAATTTTCGAAAATTCAGAGTGAACCGTGAAAATAAGATCTATGCCACCTTTATTCGTGTATTTTACTCTATTCTTCCAAGAAATTTACAGAAAAAATTTGGAGCCGTTTTATAAGAAAAAATTGAAAATGTCTGGGAGGCTTCATCTAAAGTACCCCCAAATTTTCAAGAATGTTTTCAAAATTTCAAAGTATCAACTAGAGCCAGATGGACAAGGGTTTCTTCAATTTCAAAAAAATTCTTACGCATGGTTTAGGTGTCCGAGGTGCTCACAGACGGACAGACAAAAGGGACTGTCGGGCGGTTGTTTAGTTTTCAATTGTTTTTTCTGCATCGAGGACCCACAAAACAAAGATTCTGTCTACACTACGTGTTAGAGGAGTTTTTCTCTTAATTTAACAATTGGATTTATTTTCTTTTTCGTTATCAGGGCCCGGCAATGAATTTTTTTCAAAAAAAAAATCCGCCCTTTTCCGCACAGCATTACATAACTAGCTCTATACTACGTATACGAGTAACTAAAAACGAATAACTACAATGTGGAAACAAGCGTGAAAAAGCTCGAGGAAAAGAAGTTGAATGAAAATAATGCAAGATATAAAAATAAATAAAAGGGAAAGAAGTAGAAATAAGAAAAAATGTATAAAAAAGAGCAAAGAAAAAGAAGGGGTAAAAATGTAAGAAGATGAAGAAACAGAATAAAAAGAACAAGAAGAAGAATAACACCTAAAAGTGAAAGAAATGAAGAAGACGATAAAGAAAAAGAAGAAAAAAGTACAAGAACAAGAAGAAGACACAGAAGAGGCAAAGTGAAAGACGGTGGAAAAGGAAGAAAGGAAGGAAAGAGGCGGGTCCTCACCTGCGGATGCTGCGCTTGAAGAAGCCGCGGCAGCCGTCGCAGCTGGGCACGCCAAGTACAAGAAGTAGAACAAGAAGAAGACACAGAAGAGGCAAAGTGAAAGACGGTAGAGAAGGAAAAAGGCGGGTCCCCACCTGCGGATGCTGCGCTTGAAGAAGCCGCGGCAGCCGTCGCAGCTGGGCACGCCAAGTACAAGAAGTAGAACAAGAAGAAGACACCGAAGAGGCAAAGTGAAGGACGGTAGAGAAGGAAGAAAGGAAGGAAAGGAGGCGGGTCCCCACCTGCGGATGCTGCGCTTGAAGAAGCCGCGGCAGCCGTCGCAGCTGGGCACGCCAAGTACAAGAAGTAGAACAAGAAGAAGACACAGAAGAGGCAAAGTGAAAGACGGTAGAGAAGGAAGAAAGGAAGAAAGGAGGCGGGTCCCCACCTGCGGATGCTGCGCTTGAAGAAGCCGCGGCAGCCGTCGCAGCTGGCCACGCCAAGTACAAGAAGTAAAAAGAGAAACAGAAGAGGCAAAGGGCGGGTCCCCACCTGCGGATGCTGCGCTTGAAGAAGCCGCGGCAGCCGTCGCAGCTGGGCACGCCAAGTACAAGAAGTACAAAAAGGAGAAGACACAGAAGAGGCAAAGTGAAAGACGGTAGAGAAGGAAGAAAGGAGGCGGGTCCCCACCTGCGGATGCTGCGCTTGAAGAAGCCGCGGCAGCCGTCGCAGCTGGGCACGCCAAGTACAAGAAGTAGAACAAGAAGAAGACACAGAAGAGGCAAAGTGAAAGACGGTAGAGAAGGAAGAAAGGAGGCGGGTCCCCACCTGCGGATGCTGCGCTTGAAGAAGCCGCGGCGCCGTCGCAGCTGGGCACGCCAAGTACAAGAAGTAGAACAAGAAGAAGCACAGAGAGGCAAAGCAGCCAAGTACAAGAAGTAGAACAAGAAGAAGACACAGAAGAGGCAAAGTGAAAGACGGTAGAGAAGGAAGAAAGGAAGAAAGGAGGCGGGTCCCCACCTGCGGATGCTGCGCTTGAAGAAGCCGCGGCAGCCGTCGCAGCTGGGCACGCCAAGTACAAGAAGTAGAACAAGAAGAAGACACAGAAGAGGCAAAGTGAAAGACGGTAGAGAAGGAAGAAAGGAAGAAAGGAGGCGGGTCCCCACCTGCGGATGCTGCGCTTGAAGAAGCCGCGGCAGCGTCGCAGCTGGCACGCCAAGTACAAGAAGGAGAAAAAGAAGAAGACACAGAAGAGGCAAAGTGAAAGACGGTAGAGAAGGAAGAAAGGAGGCGGGCCCCACCTGCGGAGCGGTTGAAGGCGCGGCGCCGTCGAGCTGGGCACGCCAAGTACAAGAAGTAGAACAAGAAGAAGACACAGAAGAGGCAAAGTGAAAGACGGTAGAGAAGGAAGAAAGGAAGAAAGGAGGCGGGTCCCCACCTGCGGAGCTGCGCTTGAAGAAGCCCCGGCAGCCGTCGCAAAGTGAAAGACGGTAGAGAAGGAAGAAAGGAAGGAAAAAGGCGGGTCCCCACCTGCGGAGGCTGCGCTTGAAGAAGCCCCGGCAGCCGTCGCAGCTGGGCACGCCGAGTACAAGAAGTAGAACAAGAAGAAGACACAGATGAGGCAAAGTGAAAGACGGTAGAGAAGGAAGAAAGGAAGAAAGGAGGCGGGTCCCCACCTGCGGATGCTGCGCTTGAAGAAGCCGCGTCAGCCGTCGCAGCTGGGCACGCCAAGTACAAGAAGTACAAAAGAAGAAGACACAGAAGAGGCAAAGTGAAAGACGGTAGAGAAGGAAGAAAGGAAGGAAAGAGACGGGTCCCCACCTGCGGATGCTGCGCTTGAAGAAGCCGCGGCAGCCGTCGCAGCTGGGCACGCCAAGTACAAGAAGTAGAACAAGAAGAAGACACAGAAGAGGCAAAGTGAAAGAGGTAGAGAGGAACGAGAGGAGGCGGGTCCCCACCTGCGGATGCTGCGCTTGAAGAAGCCGCGGCAGCCGTCGCAGCTGGGCACGCCAAGTACAAGAAGTAGAACAAGAAGAAGACACGGAAGAGGCAAAGTGAAAGACGGTAGAGCAGGGAGAAAGGAAGAAAGGAGGCGGGTCCCCACCTGCGGATGCTGCGCTTGAAGAAGCCGCGGCAGCCGTCGCAGCTGGGCACGCCGTAGTGCTTGCCCGACGCCTTGTCGCCGCACACGCGGCACAGCGCGTTGTCGGCGCGGGAGCTCCCGCCCCCGCCGCCCGCCGCCTCCATCGCCACCGCCGCTGCCGCCTCCTTGCAATCCGCGAGTCCCCAGGTGCTCTGAAAGCCACACGATACAGCTTCAGTTTGACACTGCTTTTCTCCAAGTGCAATAATATAGGAGACAGAAGCGGCTGTGGAAAACAAAGTCAAACTTCAAAAGGCAATCATTACGGTTTTTTGTTGTGAAGTAGCTTTAAGCGCTACTAAATCACAAGAGCAGTATCTCCTTAAATAATACCGTAGCCCTACAAGACAATAATCAGATCTCTATTGCTGTATGCTTGCTCCATTTCGACAAACGTTTTACAGACAAATATCTATCAAATACAAATAATGCCAAACAAATACTTAAGATTAGCCACTCACGCCCCATGGTTCATTTCTAACGATCAACTCCATAGGGAATTACGTTCACAATCAATCAATCAATCATCACATCGATCATCTCTCTAACAATTTCAACTCAAATACATTCTCAATATAACAAATAGCCGAGTACAACCTAGCCACAGTCAAAAATTTCCCGACCCGAATCCGAAAATCCACCGTCCGGGTCCGGGTGACGCCGCCTCGTAGGCTGTGTTGCCGAAATTTCGACCATCTTTCCGTGGTCTTCCTCAGAGCTTCTCTGTCTGGAGTGGTCAGTGC
Organism: Teleogryllus oceanicus; assembly: GCA_964035755.1. Classification (NCBI taxonomy): domain Eukaryota; kingdom Metazoa; phylum Arthropoda; class Insecta; order Orthoptera; family Gryllidae; genus Teleogryllus; species Teleogryllus oceanicus. The sequence continues at coordinate 8,761,398 of CAXIVR010000012.1, forward strand.
TCGGAATTATATATGCCCGGGGGCCAATACGATTGACTGAAAGCCAGCTTTCAGCCAGGTTAGTGTACGTACGTGTGTGTGTGTAAGGGATAGGACAAGGAAGAGAAAGGAAAGATCGCGCGCGGCCCGTGGCCCGTTTGGTAGGGTACTGCTCCGGCATTCGCCTGGTGTTGATCGGAGAAACCACGGCAAACTACCTACCAGAACAGCCGGCCACTAGAACTCTCCTCCAGATAGCGACTGCATTCGACCTAGCTGTGTCAAGTGAAGAAAATCGTGCCGCCGTCAGGACTCAATCCTAGAACTTCCCGGTCAGAGGCGCAGCAGTGACATCAGTTGATACACAGAGCCACTGCTCCCGGTTGCAACTCCATGTTGCTGTATTGTATCCGTACAAATATGAAAACTCGCTCGTAGCGTCCTTCGTTTTCAAAACGTGTAGTATTTATGCAGTAAAGCATAACATAAACTAGTTGCATAAAAATAAGTTAAATAAATTAAAATTAAATTTATTAAAATAAGTTAAATAAATTAAAATTAAATTAATTAACATAAGTTAAATGAATTAAAATTGAATTAAATTAAAATAAAATAAAATAAAATAAAACGGTTAAAATAAAACACATTAGGGGGCGAAGGGAAGTGGGAATCGGAAATGTTAGGGCAGAGGCGTTGGTGCGGACGATTTTCTGTGGTGCTGTTTGTTTTCAGGTGCGGAGGAGGCCAAACACTGGAAGGAGAATGCCTGACGCCCGCGCCAAATAAATAGTTTAAAAACCGGATAGATTAGCATGTACTCGGCTTCTGACGGCAGGTTTTTCCCCCTTCAGGGGTTTTTTCCTCAGCCGTACCTTATGGTCTCTTTTCCGCGGCTTTGATGCGAAGGAGAGACCATTTGGGGTGAATACCAGAATTCGAAAGGTTAGAACGAGGTAGTAGGTATTGTAATGGCTTAAAGGCCTTCCGCCTAGCCACAGTGCATCAAGTTTTTTTTTTTCATTTGTCTGTAATAATTACCTATTAAATAAAAAAAAACTAGTTGCACCAAGTAGTATTGCCTGTCTGTACTTGGTGCGACAGCCCGTGTACGAACCATGGCCTACCAACACCGTCACCAGCAGAGACCCGGCCTCGCTGCCTTGGGTTAAGGTGGTACGCGTGGTGAGCTTGAAGACATCCCCACGTCGTATTCTGGTCTTCTCAACCTAAGAAGTGAGTTTTCGCATCGTCACACAGCAACACTGGGATATTGAAAAGAAAACGCACATTATAATCTTGCCCGACCGAGAGTCGAACCCGAGGTCGCGTCATGGAAAGCTAGTAGGCTGAACAATGATATAAACCGCGAGCGCAAAATAGTGGTGAACAGTTTAGCAACTATTATTGCATCACCGCCAAATCCCACTCCGAACCGTTTCGCGTCTCTCCATCTCGTCCCCATTCCCGACCCTTCACAGGTTGGATTAGAAAATTATTTCTTATTTGTTTCATACATTGTAGTAATAACATATTTCAAAGTAACTTTCATAGTTCCAGTAGATTTACTCTGCGTTTTTTCTTTATGCTTGTCTCGATTCTTATACTCGTATTTTTGTAGATTCGATTAATTAAAATTCGATCAATTTGTCATTTGAGGTTTCTGGGCAACTAATTTCTTCTAAAAATGGAAATTGTTTGGAAGTTCCTTGCATTGGGAAATGTAGACGTATAATAAATTTGGAACATGTTTACAGATAAGCTTCAAATTCTACACGTCTGGTAATATTACCGGTTCACCATCACTTTTCCTGTTCTACAGGAGAATGAAAATGCCCATCTTTTCGTGTATTACTTCTCTTGTTTCAGAAGCACTTCCTCAATGTTACGAGACACGTCGATTTTCAAAGCCTAAATTAGTCCCTATTGTTTGTCGGGCAGATATCCTATTACAAAAGTCATGGACATCATTGCAAGGTACGATGTGCTCGAGTTGAGTTATGCGAGTCATTGCGTGGTATGAGTTGCACTATTCATGTTTCTCATTTTGTTTTTCTTTCAGATTTATTCGCATTATTTACATTCACAAATTAAAAGGTTAGAGTTAAATGCAATCAATTTTTGTCAATTTTCCCCAAGAATTATATCTTTCCACGCACAACTATAAAAAAGCGTGGAAATGTGACGTGCTGGTAGTTTGACATGTCACTGAATGAAAAAATTGTCTCCTGATTATTTCACTCTTGAGATGTTCACCAACAAAATGGAAGAGTGACTTCTGCCTCATCCAATCAGAAGCATTTAACCGTGCAATTTTATCGTTTTCATTTTATCACTTTTTTTTATTGCGACGAGCACTTATTTCCAGTACAACATGGTCGAGAAAATTCCAAATGAACATAACCTACATAGGTGTCCTGCAGGTCGATACAAATTGTTTTTGGAAGAAAGAGTTAAGTAAGTGAAAACGGATCGTCTGTTCCTCATTTCTAATTATTCTTACTTACAATCTAACTTGTGGTATAAGAATATTTTTCTGTTGGTCAGAACGAAATTTCTAAGTGGATCAATATTTCTGTTCAAAACTTTGTTTAGATACCACACATAAAAAAATACTAACCATTCAAGTCGACAATAATTTCACATATGACGCACGTCGGAATACACTAACAAGAAGCTTTTAAATAACGGGTCATGCGAAAGTCCCCTCGTTAACGCCGTATCTGCAATTATTTGAGAAACGCCATTCTGAACAAAATACGCAATTCAGGAATTACAAGTTCAGCTCTAGAATAAAATAAAACTTCACCAGCAACGTGCATTTAATTAAATATAAAATTAATGTCGGTGTTACATTCGTACACTTAAATTTGTTTCGTATGTAAGTTACGATTAATCTCAAAAATGCTACTAATTGAAGAAATAAATGCTTTGAATTGTGGACATGATATTCTGATTTCATTTTGGCTAATTTGTACAGTGGGCCTTAACAAACGGCCGATGCGGTAGTATCTTCTATTAAAACGTTGAGTGTTTAAACTGTTTATATTAATTGATATTGTCATTAAGATTTACTATTAACTATATATTTATTTTCATTCGTGAAATAATCTTCACAAATACCACTCGTTGTTCTGAGTTCCCTAGATAAATTCACTCGTCCCTACGCCACTCGTGAATTTATCGGTAAACTCAAAACCTTTCGTTATATTATTTTTTACTATTCCACTCGTGAAATTAAAACCAATAGTGTTTAACTATACATACAAAATGCCTCATTCAGGGCGGTATATATCAAAAAGTTGATCGCTTTTTTCTATCAAATTTTTCTTACTTCTCCCTACGGCCAATCATAAACTGTGACTCATCTGTCTCAGGAGGTGGTAGGTCATCGGGCGCTCAGTCGATGTCCAATAAACAGCGCAATAAACATAACCTCTTTGATTTTAATATAGCTTTGAGTTACTTTTAATATTTGGCACAGTTTGGAACTGTTGGACATAATTTCACTCCTATTAAACACCACTCGTGCTTTGGAAATTCTCAGATAAATTCCCTCCTCACATCGCGAGTCGGGAATTTATCGACAATTTCCAAAGCACACGTGGTATTACCTACCTATGATAAACACTTCTAAAAGAATTTTGAGTAGACAACACAAAAACCCAACAGCGGTTCAACCACCTCGCACGTTCTGCATGCGACTGACGTCACGTCAGCGCCTATGAGGCGGACCCAAAGCAAATGACAAGAGAGGCGCGCGGAGCGTGGCCAATGTATCGGCGCCGCCTCAGCCTTCGCGGGACCATTTCAATGACAAAAGCCGGCGGCAGCTGTGCAGCATTACACTGCCGCCGCTGCAGTCTCCGCCGCTGAAGGGGAAAAAAATTGTCGTCCGCTGACGCGCAGGTTTTGTGGCACGAAAGGACTATCAACGGGGGTGGCCGAGGTGGCGGCGAGGGGGGGTGACGTTGGCGACGGTGTCAGTGGTGGTGACAATGCGGTGGTTTATTTATTTATTTATTTATTTATTTATTTATTTATTTATTTATTTATTTATTTATTTATTTATTTATTTATTTATTTATTTATTTATTTATTTATTTATTTATTTATTTATTTATTTATTTATTTATTTATTTATTTATTTACGTAAAAAAAACAGTTTTATTTATTTATTTATTTATTTATTTATTTATTTATTTATTTATTTATTTATTATTTATTTTACGTAAAAAAAACAGTTAAAAACTGCGTATGACGTGCTATGGGGAAAAGTGAATTGTGTGCACATTTTCAAAATTCTGTGATGCCTACACTAAGTCATATACTTTAAATTTTAATAAAATCTATTTTCAAAGATAAATAAGCAATAAATTTTGGCTCTTATTACTTCCTGCCGCGACAACATTTTTTTCACAATGGTTGGCAGCTATTTATTTATTTATTTATATTACGTCAAAAAACATTGCCGTGGTTGCCGTGGAGATGGCGAGAGCGGGGCGACGGCGACAGTAATGACAGCATTGGTAGTAGCAGCGCGGGCGGGAGAAGGGGCGGGGCGGGGGACACGCGCCCGCGCGAATGTGTCGCCCTCACGCGACGTTAAGTGGAACGAACTGTGGGCGACTTCATTGGTTCTTCTCCGCTTTTTGATGAGAACCACAGAATAATCGAAGCTAGGGTTTCCTCATTTGGTTTCGCGTGTTTAAAAGGGAATATATAGTTTTTTTTCAAGTCAAAACTGTTCCAGGACGAATCAAGTGTTTGTTTCTTGCATGAGACTAATGAACATGGAAATAATTTTTTGAGGACTTGAGGTTTTATTGTTTAGTAAACAGTGTGAAATCCATAACTGAATTTTTTTTCTTGGCAACATACATGTCATGTAACTGAGTTTTTTATGATTAATTGATTTTTGTATAATAGTAACTCTTAGTGTTCATCGATTAAATAACAGGAAAATTTTTTTTTTTAATATTTTTATTTATAAAATAGTATATATTGAATTATTATAAATCATGAGTTTAACATAACAATAATAGTAATAATTATTATCAGTTAATATAATTAGTATTAATAATAATACTAATTATATTATTATTAATAATAATAATAATATAGTAGTGGTAGTAGGAAGTTGTTTTTCGGCGAAATAGTAATGTTACTAGGTAATGTAAAATTATAATTATTTACAGTTCAGAGAGTGAAAAGATACGTCAGGGCATATACCCAGGGGAAAGGGTGGGGTGAGGGGGACTATTGGTGGACATAAATTATTTGAACACTAATTATAAAATGTATCATTTCATTGTATATTTAAAATTGAAATTTTGTAAGTTTATTATGAAATATTATTCATAAATATTTGAAGGTTCCGAAAGGTAACAAAATGATAAAAAGTTGACCATTTTTTCTATAAAAACGCACTTCTAGTTCTATCTCTACCCCCCCTCTTGCCTTTGGACATTTCCTGGATTCGGGCCTGTGTCATGAGCACATAATTTCTCACAGACTATATTAACAATTTTTACTATCTTAGAATTGCTTCTTTTCTTTCTCTGAGACTATTTGTGACTATAGCAGAGCAGATACGTTTTTGAACATGAATTAACTATGAGATGTTGTAAGCAATGAATCTTTTCTACGGATTCAAGATTAGGCAGCCTACAATCCTAATAACAAGCTCTTATTCTCTGACAATTTAAAACCAATTTTTGTTACACGATTATTTTTTCGAGCATTTTCTGTTTGTTGATTTGTTTCAACTAAATTAAAGTTTCACCATGGAGGTCAAGGAGTTTATTGTGAAATGTATTTTTAAAAATATACACTTCCGAATTTTCATTCGTCAGAGTTTGATCTTTCTTTAACAAAAATTTCCATAAAATACTCTCTATTCGTTTTCTTAAAAAAATTACATTCCAGTATTCAGTCATGAATGTTTAATTCTTCATTAGCAATACTGTCGATAAAATAGGCTATTAATTTTATCTAAAAGTATGCATTCAAGTTTTCTTTCTAAGAGGAATTCTAAAGAGGATTTAAGATTTGATATATAATAAATTCCTTCACTTTTTGTAGATTGTAGCGTACTGGAAACTCGCGAATCTCATCCATTTTCCACGTCACTTACTTGACAATTGGGCGAGAAGCTAAAACGTCGGATGTTTCAATCGTTTGCGTATCACGCACGTCATCATTCACCAGAAGTGGCAGGAAACCTTCTCGTGCATCAGAGGTGCCTCCCTGATTGCGAGGTTTTCGATCGTGGCGAGGGGCGGCGGCGAAGAAAATGGAGGGCGAGCGGCGACCAACCGGGCGCCCAAGGACACGCGAGCGGCTCAGGCAATTTGAAGCGACGGCGAAGACACGCCGCGATGGACGAGAAAGAAACTGACGAACGAGACCACGTCGCCAGAAACAATATCGGGAAATGGCGAATCAGGAAAATGAGAATGGCACGAAATTTCGACTTCAAAGTAGACCTTCTTGTGAACTGTAGTAAGAACGACTTTACCGGCCATTAAAAGGAAAATAATGAGATAATGTTATAATGAATGTCAAGAAATCGAGTTATAATTAAATATGATGTGATTATTATGACGTGGATGCTTTGTCAGGAGTTGATGTAGTACTTGAGGTAAATCTGTCTGGTGAATATAAAAATAGAATTATTAAAATTATATTTCCCTGAAAAGAAAAAAAAATAATACAAGTGATGTGGGTTGGACAATGCTGCGTGCGAGCAGGAAAAATAAAATCGCAGATTTTTCTCTTTGTCGAAAGAACTATTTGCGGAGTATACGAATCAATTGATCCCTGATCGATCAATGACCTTCCTTTCTGGTTTTTGCAAGAGGTAATTCAAATACGCGTACGCAGTATTTTACTTTTCTTAGAACCTCTTACACTTTTTGTTTTGAACTCTAGCTGATATTTCAAATCCTCCACTACTCCTGTCTTTCTGAGGTATTAAAAATAATTTCACTAATTTGGGTAAAATTTCTCAGAGTATTCGAATGTAATGCCTACGTATATTTTTTATTAATTTCAAATTAATTTCTAATTTGAACAAATATTCTCGCACAATTATTGCTGTGAGGGCTGCCCTTTTCCATAAACCCATTTCTTCCTCGTTTCCTCTCTCGTCACACTCGTGAGAAACCCTTTTCCTTCAGCGTACGTATTTGTTTGAATGATCCCCTATTTATTATCTGCTAAACTTTTGAAAGTGGTTACGCGGAAGTGCATGCTCAATTGCATGAGCCTCTCCACAAAAAAGAAATGTATTTAGATAGATAGATAGATAGATAGATAGATAGAGAGAGAGAGAGAGATAGAGAGAGAGAGAGATAGAGAGAGAGAGAGAGAGAGAGAGAGAGAGATAGAGAGAGAGAGATAGAGAGAGAGAGATAGAGAGAGAGATAGAGAGAGAGAGAGATAGAGAGAGAGAGATAGAGAGAGAGAGATAGAGAGAGAGAGAAAATGGTTCAAAGGATTAAAAACTGAATGAATAACAAAAATGGTCAGGGATGCAATACAAAGTTTTAGAAAAATGAGAGAAAAAATATCCTAGATCGGAGAGGATGGATTATAGAACGAAATAACATTCACTCTTAGTGCATGATGGAATAAAGGCAAACTGGAAAGATAGGTATTGTTGATTTCCAAAGTTGTTTTAGAGTTATTTTTGAGGAAGAAAAAGAAGGAGAAGAAGGAGAAGAAGAGGAGACTTGGAGCAATGTTCGTGGTGAATTCGAGGGGGCGTGGCGGTGCTGGGTGGGGCCGGGCGCGAGTGCCGGGTGGGGGGAGGGGAGTGGCGGGAACGTGTCGGCGGTCAGCGGTCGCAGTAGCCCCGCCCCTCCCCCTCTTGAGTCCCACGGACCTTATCGACGCGAAGCGCTGTCGGCGTCGGCGGCAAGGCGGTTTGTCCTTCTGTCTTATTGATTCATCACTACGCAAATGATTTTTTCGATAAAAAGAAGTGTAGAACGCTGATTAATTTTTCCTGTTTATTTGCAGCTTCTTCCATTAACCAATCTGCATAATTTTCAAATTTGAATTAAAGGCAATATTTATTTATTTCACAGGCGTACTACAATGTTAAAACAATTTTCTATTTTCAAAAAATATTATTTTAATTTTCTTGTCTCATTTCTCTCCTCTTTCCCAATATGATTTAGTTTTTTACGCCAGCTACGTTTTTCCTTCCTCTTCTTTTATTAATATTATACACGTTATATTAATATTAACAAACATAAATATATAGAATGTGCCACCAATTTCTTATATAGTGGGTATTTTCTACCTGAACAATATTATACAGATCGCTTTATAATTTTGTCTAGATTCCTTGGTATAATTAACTAATTCAAGATCATCATTTCCTTTCAATATTTTTTTCCTCCCTCATATCTTTCTCCTGAAGAATTTCTTGGTTGTCACACCTTCCCCTGCTCATTTTTCTTGGCGTCGTGGTGCGGTGGGCGGAAACGGCTGAAGCTTCGCTTGGGCGTCGCGACGCCCAGCCATGCGGCGGCGCGGCGGTCGATGGCTCCGGCCCGGGCTCGGCAGGGCTGCCCGGAGCTAGAGAGAGGAGGAGTTGCCTAAGGCGGCTCCACACATTCGTCATTCGGCGAACAGCGAGCCACCGCTCGCCGAATCCCGAGTAGTGTGGATGAGGTGCTTGCTATTTGCCGAGTGACGAACATTCGGTATTTGCCCTACTCACCGCGTGACGGTCTTTTGGACACATGAAAGAGAGCGAACATTCGCCGAACATGTCAGCTGCTCGCGTTTGGGCGAGCACTAGCTCGCTGCTCGGCGAATACCGAATGTGTGGAGCCGTCTTAAGGATGAGCCAAAGTGACAGTTCGCGTAACAAGTGAACATCACATGTATTTCAGAGAAGTATCTCGCCGCCGCGACAACTATTCAACCACGCCCCTTCGTAAAGTGCGAATGGCTCCTGTGAAAACATCCCTTTGCAGAAGTCTAAGAGCTTCGCTGAGGTATATGCACGTACGCGAGTCCGGGAAATATTCAAATTTAATTTCGTATGTGGAAAATCTCTTAACATGCTTCATAATCAGTAAAAGAAAACTTGCCACGAACGTAAATAGAAAGAAAAAGATTTTAAGCCGGAAACAGTGACCGGTACGCATCTCGCATTCGTCTCGGTTTTAAAATAAACATACTATTTATCACACAAAAAGTAAATTTAATGTAATGTTTACAGAAAAAAGAACTTTTACAGAAAACCACATAACACTGCACTTCCTAATTTCAATTATTTCTATATTTTTGTCGGACGAGGACATCACAAAAGGAAGCGTCGAAGTCATTTACAAGTTAGCCAACTGCAAACGAACGAATGCAGAAAGGGAGTCTGATGGCCATAACGGCCACAGAACCTTCAGTTAAGTTGCCAGCACTAGCTGTCATTTTGGCTCATCCTTAGGAAAATCGTTCTATTATGTTGCTACCGGGACAATACTGACCACACCCCTTTCAAAATGAGAAAGTTGTATCAAGAAACTATACAATTAATTTTTTCAACAAATAACAAAAATTACGTTTAAGCAAAAAAAGGAAACATTTTAAATAATAGTTTTACATAAAAGTTTTTAAGAATCTAATAATACAATTTCTTCAGTATTAAATCACTTGTTAAATACATGAAATAATAACTACAAATTTCAGTATAACTTATTTTAATGTACGCGACATTTCATAGAGAACTACCTTACAAGTAATAACTATAAGAGCTATTGACGGTAAAAAATTAATTGAAAAGTTTATGAAATATAAGACTACTGTATCGCGACTTACAAAAATTACAAAAACGATTTTCTCGAGTTCTAATTTCTTTTTCAATTTTTTACTAATTTGTTCCCATCAGTGCCATCATGGCGCCCCTTGACTTACGGGGCCGCGGCCGACCGGTCGGTCTGGCCTTGCCTATACTGCGGATTTTACACAGTTGAACTTGACGTTTCATCAGCTCTTCGGGCAGCTGTGACAGTTCTCCAATGGGAAGCTTACACGTCACTATATGTAGTCAAGTTCAACTGTGTAAAAAGCGCAGTATAACGCGGGCACTGCGTCCAGGGCGGCGGAAGTTTACGCAGCTGCTTTCAGCCTGGAGGAGGAGCAGGGAAGCTCCAAACACGCATTGGCGTTCGTCTAGTCAACGAGGGTTTGCTTCACGAGACCGTCGTTTCTCCCGACAGGCAAATAACACGGCTTTTTAATGGGAAATTTCGACTGGTGGAAAGTCGATAAAATTCCTAGTACAAACTTCTGACTGGGTCCAATGTTCGTCGATTCATTGTTCTACAACATCTGCTTTTCGTAATACTGACTCATTTATTTTACTACGTGCAAATAATTTGTTAGACCACGTCCTGGACTCTACATTAAAATACCCTAATGGTGAATAACAATTGTAATATTTCCAAACGTTTATGAGCAAACAGAATTACATCCGTGAAATGATATTGCACTGCATATCAAATAGTTAATTTAATTCTGTATAAAATTCGAGATTTACACATCTGATCGCCCAGTTTATGGAGTGGCGGCAACAAGAAGAGCTAAACTCTGGGAAGATATTTTGTTTTTAATTTCAGGATACTAGGCTTCGATGACTTGTATTTTAATTCCAAGACATTTTTGTAGATACTTGGCTGTCCGGCAGCGTCGTAGGCACAGCAGGGCATCGCCGGGAAGCCCTAAGCTCCCGATATGGTAGTGTAGTGGGCATATGAGTACGTGTGCGTGTGAAGGGAGAGATAGGAGAAGGAATAGGAAATAATAATTTAAATTTTTAAGTATATGTGACTGATTTATAAATGACACTCTTTGATTTGTTGATAAAGAAAAAAACTAATTTAAGCTAGGAGAGAGAAAAAAAACAGTGCGAATTTTAACTGAATCGATGGATGGTCTAATGTTGACGAAATGTGTGATACACTGTGATGACAGTTAAACTTGAGCTTTATTTTACATTTCGGTTGAAACTCCTGTTTATTAATGCTGAAAATTGAATATTACTTTATCGTAAAGTGTATTTCCTGAGTGAATGTGGACACATTTCATTGATAATATATTTTTAAAACATTCTACAGAAAACACACTGCATTTATCGGAAGATCAAATTTTGACGGATAAATATTTGAAAGAGTATTTTTTAGAGAAAACAAATACAATACCGTATGTATATTTTATCGTCAGTATCGCTAATGAAGAATCAAATGTGACAAATGAAAACTTTTTATAGTGTGTATTTTATGGAAATTTTTGTTAAAGGAAGACCAAACTCTGACGAATGAAAATTCGGAAGCGTATATTTTTAGAGAAAACGAATGTAATACATTGTATTGGCAATAGTGTTAGGTAATCCTCATCGTATTATTGGGGAAGGCGATAATAATATGTAAATATGGCTGCTAACCTACCATAGTAGTAAATTTACATTGTGTCGAAGTATAAAACATCGTTTATGTAATAAGTAAAATATTTTTGAAATAAACAAAAGACAACAGCAACATTTTACTTACACACATTATAATTTGACAATCCGAAAATTTATTAAGGACGCTTAGCGCAAGAAAACATGAATGACGAGAAACGCACATGGAACGATTTTAGATCCATGTCGTGCACAGATGTCAAATGTTTTAAGTAAAGAACTAAGCCGTCTGGTAACACATGGAGCGAATAGCTGAACAAAAACAATATGTAAGGTGCTTACGGGAGAAAAAGGAAGTAAGAAATAGTTTTTTTTGGGTGGGGGGATTGCTTAAGTACGAATGGAGGAGGCGGAGGGAGTGACGATGAACGCAAGGTCGTGTGTAGCCAAAATTGAAATAGCTTACTTGTTTATAAACGCTTCTCCTTCAAATATCGTGGTGAAAAGTCATTCATTTTAGAAATTGTGCGAATCAGAAACTTCAAGCGTGGTTCCGAATAAGAGGCGGAATGTTCGTCCAAGAGAAATGGTGTCAACAAAAAAGGAAATAAATTAAAAACTATATGTATGAAGACCAAATATGGCTACGACAGGAAATTTTGGTGTAAATTTCAAAGATGGACAACTTATCAAACCTAAATAGATGTCATGCATGACTTTTAGTAGGGTATGGTTTTTATTGTTGTTGATCTTACATTTAGTATGTTCTAACTTTTATGTCATTTTAGAGGTGTTACGAGTTTGAAGCAAATCATTACCGCAATGTGATCAATTTCATGAGTATGTTTTTTTTGGCGAAATATTAGTTTCACGCAGAAATTAAATGGCTGTATAGTTATTGCTTCGGTGAATATATCCCGACCTATTAGTAAAGTTATTAAATCTACTTGAGACCCAGTACAGACAAGATCGTCAACACACACGAAAAATATACATTTTCTACGAACCGCAAAAGGGAGCTATCTAGACAAGTAATTATTTATATGTTAGAAATTAATATAATAAAAGTACAAGACAAGGAGGAAGACGGTTCACGATTGCTTATGATAAAACTTCGACGCATGAAAACCCGAACGCCCTGTTTAGAGAAAAGAAAATCCATAAGCGTGAGCAGTGGCGGAGGGAAATTTCGTCACCTCTTCATTAGGTATTTCAGTTTAAAAGACCGTAACTGACAAAATGCAAAAGTAAAAGACGAACTACAGTCATTCTAAAGATCTTTTCGCCCAGAACAATCATCATTATGGTGTATTGTACAGGTTACAAATAAAAAGTCATGTATATTTGTTTTACGAAATAAAAATCACATGTTGTACGATATAATACTCGCTATACATTCATTTAAAGACGTCGTCAGAGAATCAGTAATGAAAGATTCACTGTGCTCATTTCAATCGGGTCGAATCGTAGGTGCGACAAACATGTTGGTTCAAATTAAATATATATATATATATATATATATATATATATATATATATATATATATATATATATTGGGAAATTTCACCGCCCTGAAAGTGCCGCCCCACTACGTGGCCAGGGCAGCCGGCCGAGTGAGGAAGGCGGTGAAGCGAGGGCTGCGGCTGGGCATCCCTGCGTAGCGGCGGCGTCGCGATGATTAAGCGCGCGGCGACTTCTGCCGTGGCGTCGTGACGCAACGGCGCGGCCGGAATTTGGGGGCCGGGGGCGCTTTGTGGACGCTGACGGGAGGAAGGTGGCGGCGGCGGCGGCGGCGGCGGCGGCGCGGGGGCGGACCCGAGCGGAGATGACGGGAATGGAGTGACGGTAATGGCGGGGGAATGTAATTGTTGGGGGCGGGGGGCGGTAAGAGCGCGAACGGGTGAAGAGGCAACGGTGTGTGGGCGGTGGGGGGAGGGTGGCGGAAGTTGACCACGCGGCGTTGTAGTACAGTGCGACAGGAAAGTCTCCCCGCACGCAGCCAAATCAGGGGATCCTGCTAAAACTTGCATTTGTGTTCGTAGCATGCAGATCACTGGGAAAATGCAGCGCTTCTTACCGAGAGGTCCTAGATTCGAGTCCTGACGGCGGCAGGATTTTCGACAGTAGCTTTCCAGCTAGGTCGAATTCAGTCGCTGTCTGGAGGAGAATTCCAGCGGCCGCCTGCTCTGATCGGTAGTTTTCCGTTCTTTCTCCGATCAACATCAGGCGAATGCCGGAGCAGTACCCTAACAAACGGGCCATAAACATCTCGCGGTCTTTCCTTCCTCTTCCTTGTCCTATCCTCTCTCCTTACACACACACTTACACTAACATGCACGACACTACCACATATTCCGGGAGACCGGTCGGGAGCTGAGAGCTTGTCCCGACTGGGGTGGTGCCACGCTGGTGGGAGAGTCCTGGTTAGGTGGAAACCCCACTAGCCGACGGTAGGTCGGCGCCGGATCTCGCCATCCAGCGGGGGAAGATCACCAGCATCATCCAAGGAAAAACCATGCACCACACTTACGGGACTAATGACCAAAGTAGTTGACGCGCCCGGAAACACGAAAAATCAATTAATCAATCAGTCACTGGGAAACAAGTGAAGGGGACATTTCCAGCATCCGTTATGATTGTGGGGAGAAAGCAACTTCCGTCTTCATTTGCGACAAGCTGCAGTTCTTGCTACCTCCATAATCTGCGTTGCCAGCACTCTGATGAGCGGCTGGTGCCACCGCTGAAGGACTTCCCTGGCGCACGGTACGTCGCTGTACCACTCGCGCAACTTTTCTTGAACGATAGATTGACGAAATGCGGGCGGAGTGGGAGTATTAGTTACAAAGACAGCCACTAGAGTATTTTCAGTAATGCCAACCTTTGGTAGATGAAACTCAAACCCGCTATGTGTGCGGGCAGGTCATCGCTCTGGGTAGGCAACAGCAGGGACAGTACATAGGAGTTTTAGGTGCCTTCCTTGAAGGTCCTGGACCTGCCTCAGACATTTCTTTAGATAATGGTAATAAAACTGAACATAAGTTCTCGACTATGAAAGCAACTAGCTTTGACTAGCTTCTGTTTCGTGCCAACGAAGTTTTAATGCTGGGAATGTTGTCATCAGTGCTCGCTGCGATCTTTTGCCTTCAGCTGTTTATGGCTCCAGGGAGGGGGAAGCAGGGTCATCGTTCAAGAAAAGGTGTGCGTGTAGTATGTGACGGCGTTGGAGCGAAACGTTGGCGCCGCCGTGGGCGAGGGGATTCGCCTGACCACGCCGCTGACTCGCGCCGGCGCCGCCTTTCACGCCCCGGTGGCAGCGCGCCGCTTGGGTGCTGCCGCGGCGCAACGCCAGCGCCTGGGAGGCGATGCTCACGAAAGCCGGATACGAAACTATCATACACCCGCTATTATTATATGCATGCCCGTTTTGGAATAGCGCTGTTAAATCAAACACAAATAAATACAACAAATAAATAAATAAATTTCAATAAATAAATAAATTTAAACAAATAAATAAATTTAAATAAATAAATAAATTTAAATAAATAAATAAATTTAAATGAATAAATAAATTTAAATAAATAAATAAATTTAAATGAATAAATAAATTTAAATGAATAAATAAATTAAAATGAATAAATAAATTTAAATGAATAAATTTAAATAAATAAATTTAAATGAATAAATAAAAGGAAAGCCGGGCCGCGCAGCGAATTGATATCGGCGCTAACCGTGAGATAATTCACAAGGTCACCGGGTTCGAATCCCGTCTTGGCCACAGATTGATTGACTGATGTTTCCGGGCACACCAAGAGCTTTGTTTATTTTCCCCGTTCGCGCTGTAAATGTTTTATAGCGGCAAGTAGCGGTCTTTCTCCACGCTGGATAGTGAGCTAGCTTGCGCAGAATTTCCCCAAGTGGAGCACCGACCCAGCCCGGACAAGCTCTAAGCTCCCTATCACATGTGATGTAGTGCATGTAATCGTAAGAGGCGAGGTCATCCTCTCCCCTCCACTGACAAGAAAGGGGAAAGAAAGATGCCGCGCGGTACGTGGCCCGTTTGGTAGGGTACTGCTCCGGCATTCGCCTGGTGTTGATCGGAGAAACTACGGAAAACTACCGATCAGAGCAGCCGGCCGCTTGAATTCTCCTCCAGACAGCGACTGAATTCGACCTAGCAACGTAGCTAAAATCCGCCTCTGTCGGGACTCGAACCATACGACCTCCCGGTGAGGAATCGCTGCAGAGACAGTGACAAAGCTGGCTCTCAGCCTCACTTGGCCAGTTCGGGCATAAAGGCTTCTTCAGTGTTGTGACATTGTTGCGCTTGTCGAAACCTCCACGCTGTACTATCTGCAAAACCCAATACCTTTCCTGCCCTCTCCTCGCCTCAATGTTGTGTTTGAACGTGACTGCTTGTCAGGGGAGGAAGCTTCTTCAGTCCCCAACGTGAGCTCCGAATGGCTGCCATTTTTTAAATTTTTTAAATTTATTTTACGTAAAAAAAACAGTTAAAAACTGCGTATGACGTGCTGTGGGGAAAAGTGAATTGTGTGCACATTTTCAAAATTCTGTGATCCCTACACTAAGTCATATACTACTTAAGTTTTGGAGAAAAAAAAGCTCCCATGTAATAAAATCTATTTTCATAAATAAGCAATAAATTTTGAATTTTGAAAGAGAGAAAAACAAAAAAACAAAAAAACTCCCATGTAATAAAATCTATTTTCAAAGATAAGCAATAAATTTTGGCTCTTATTACTTCCTGCCGCGACAACATGGAAACGATAATTTGAATAATTGTATTTCCCACTGAATTCTAGAAGTCGTGCACAGAAAACGAAGTTACATTTATGTCCAGAAGCAAAACAAGGGGCCATCTCAGCATTTGCTCAATGGATCAGGGAAACTGGACGAAAAACCTGATCGAGATGGGGGTCATTGACCCGGAAGCTGTAGTACAATAGTTGTTACAGGTTGTTTATACTCATTTATACAGTCCAAATGGTAAACTTTTGGTAAATGGGTCCATTGAAACTTTCTACCCATCACGGGTGCAAGAGCCAAGCGGTGGGGAATGTTCTTGATCGCAATGGGCTTACGGGTAAAGGCGGAGTGGTCAAATGGAGGTTTGTGTTAAGTCAGGGGAGTTGAACTGAAGGCAGAGAGCGTAACTGAAAGGATAAGCTGAAGTCCAATGGTCAATACGATTGTTTTCTGAGGGATTTCGGTTACTTGAGAGAGTACAAGGTGGTGTGTGTGTTTATGGTATTCTCGTTATCTGAAATAAAAATATGTACCGCACAATTACATCGAAGAAGGCCGCAGTGCAGTTGAAAACGTTTTATGAGAAGGTAAATTATTTTAATGAAACTACGTTAGAAATTTCTGTTTATGATATTTGGCGATAGTTTAGAATTACCTTCCTAATGTTTGAAATGATTCCGATTCGTCAAAATCTTTGTTCAAATTCAGTGGAAACATGAAAAAACGATTTCTTAGCGATTCAAAAAGAATTACGAATCAAGATACGTTTCTAAACAGGATATGAAGAAGTTTTAAATAAATACATTCGCAGTAATAAAAACCTTATTTAGGTAAATTTAATTTTTAATCATGCTGATTTTATTGTAAAAAGTATAATCGCGATTTTATGTTGCAATTAATTGCAAATCAGTGTTAAAAATAATTGCACAGTTGCCACGTTGAGCATACAGACTGAAACAGTCAGGAGAAGTGCATCCGGCCTTCTACTGAAGCTTTTTTTCTCTAACGACGCTTCAAGGCTGCGCTTTTGCAGATCGCAATATTTTTGCTGCTGACTGTGACCTTTCAAACTGAAAACCTTGTTGAATGTTTTTTGTTCAGAAATAAATCGCAGTTCCTTTCTATCCCTTATTGAATAACATTTCCGTAAAGAGCAAAAAATAGTGGTGTTGTAATAACTTTGCACACTAAACGTAAGAGACAAGTCAATTAAAATATTTACATTACAATTTTCATAATATATTCATTTTTTGGCAATATTTTCGAAAAAATAGTTCTCTCTACGCCCCAGGAGACCCTAGGGTTTCAGAGGAATTAAATTGTTCAATAATACTTATAATGTATTTTATTATTCTTCTAATACATCGAAAACCAGCATGTACTTCTAAAGTACAATGGTTCGTGTTGGGAAATGGCTAAAGAATATTTTGAATTCCAAGATTCTAGTTCAGTGTAACTTAAAGGTAACTACGTAAAAGTTTGCATACTTTGTGATTAGCTTCCTAATTAAAAGTT
Organism: Teleogryllus oceanicus; assembly: GCA_964035755.1. Classification (NCBI taxonomy): domain Eukaryota; kingdom Metazoa; phylum Arthropoda; class Insecta; order Orthoptera; family Gryllidae; genus Teleogryllus; species Teleogryllus oceanicus. The sequence continues at coordinate 8,779,069 of CAXIVR010000012.1, forward strand.
AGAATTTGAAAAGCGTGTTTTACCATGGAGGTTACCCGACTTGCCAAAGAAAAGCTTTGAGTACGGCAGTCCACATCAGGTATGTTTACGCTACTTTATATCAGCAATGGGATGTGTAGGCATTTAAGCATCACTAAAAGTCCCTTTCATATATTACAATGGACATAATATTTCAACCACCCTTCCAAACACATAAATGCTAATATATCAAACTCCGCAATCATATATGAATGTTTCTCTTTGCTCATTAACAAACATGCCCATAAAAATTCTACGAAGTGTGATGTAAAAGACATCCTTGAAACAATATTTAAACCAGTAAAATGCTTCCATTTTTGTAAGTGTAATATTAGCATTGAATATTTTGTGTTTTATTAAAAATTTTAAAATATGAATAATTTTCTCTCTTTCTCAACCTTTACAGAGATGTAGCTGTGTCTTCAAAACAAAAGTGATTCACATCTTTAAAAAAAATAAATTCTATATTTATGGAGGGGTAAGATCGAGTAAATAATTCCAACCTTGCCAAAATATCGACCCTCTACGATTTTTTTTCTTTTTTATTTTCTTTGAGATTGTATCTTACCAAGAACAGTATATAAAACACTCTACATTTGATATAATTGCTTAAATATACTTAAAATTTATTTACAATACTCTTACTTACCACTAGGATGGTATAGATATCTTTACGTGATAACTCAACTTTTTATGCAGATCTGAGAATTTGTTGAGGAAAGTATGAAACTGGAATTTGCTTTTAATGCTGGTTTTGTGTGTTGGAGTTTGGAAGAGCCCTAGTAGGATTAACTTTGGTATGTTTATTTTGTTTTGGAAAAAGTAGGTGCATAAAAAATAATGTGATGGTTAAAGGTCCTAACTGAAATTCTTTGTGAAATTGTGCATCGGAGATGTAACATGGAGCGTTCATAAAGGTGGTGGAAGAACTGATTTTGAACTACTCGAAGTTTGAGAAGAAATAAAAGAGGTAATCTTCGTCAACATATTATATGTTGTATAAACATGTTATATAATATGTTGACGAAGATGACCTCTTTTATTTCTTCTAATAAGAACGTCAACAACACCACATCAGAATTCCCACAATACTCGAAGTTTGTTGGTATTTAATTTGACAGCCCTGATTCTTACTGGGCATCCACATGAAAGTAGTAATTTTATAGTTTTATAAAGTAGTAAAGTAGTGTTGTATAGTCATTTTGCAGATCTGTTGATTCTTGAGTTAAATTGGTGTGTTTAATTTTTGCTTATATAACTTTTTATTTTTGTGTTGTTTTCAATTAAGGTGGAGGTCTAGTATTAGGCCTTTTATGGTTTTTTAGGTTTTTTTTTTTTTGTGCATGTTGTACGGGTTCATGGTTCAATGTTCAGGGGGATGGTGGGTTGTAAGGTCTTTAGGACAAATATTTTGACTCCTATTTTCTCGAATCGATTTTAATTTTGCTTTTTAGCTGCCCAGCTGTCGATTTGGTGTAGGTATAACTCAAGATCAATCATCCACAAATTCTGCTGTTTTTATATTATATTTTGGAAAGTCGGCTAAGTTCAAGTTAGTACACAGCGCGGAAGATAACGGAGAGCCTTACGATAGGACTACCTCGACTGCTTTCGGATTAGTTTTATTTTTATTTTTTTGTTTTATTTCTTGCTATTTCGGTTGTACAGAGATGAGTATTACACTCTTTCATATGAAATGATGAGTTAATACTAACTTAATACTATGCTTAACCTAATTCTACTGTTTCTACTACATTGGGGTAGATTCCTCATGACAGTACCAAGCGTTCACAATTGGCTGAGAATATTTTTAGGAATGATTCGAACGGGTATCTATTGTTTATTCTGGTCTGAGTGTTGTTCGGATTAGTGATGGTTATCACTTTTCCCCATAGCACGTCATACGCAGTTTTTAACTATTCTTTTGACGTAAAATAAATAAATAAACTGTAACGGCAAAAAGTCTATAGCTGAGTATATTCCAATTTTTAAAGAGCTGCCGTAGCTCGAGAAATGCACCAATCATTTGGATTCACGGGCGGGGAGACGAGCAAAACGCCAATTTCCGCGACGTAGAAGCTACTTGGTAAAAGTTGAAGCGTGAGCTGTTTTTAATATCCGCGCGTGGCCTCGCCCGGCCTCGCCGCCATCCATCAAGGTCAGGTGCGGCGCTGGGCAGGGCAGGGGGTGCGCCACGCCCCCAGATGGCATCTGGCGCAGGTGGCGTGAGCCAGCCGCCTCCGCCGCAAGGGTTGAGGCTGCGACGAGCTTTCAATGCTCTCGCCGATATTGTAAACTCATTCCGTATTCAAATGGCGTGAACGAGGGGCGCGGAGAACTATGAGTCTCCGATGAACAGCTCAACGAGTCGAGAATTTTCAAAATTGATTTTAGCGGAGTATTTGATGTAACTAATCGTAACTTAGCTTCTTTTTAGTATTCGACACGATAGTATTTTCGACGATAATTATGAAATGAAAAGTTGTAGCTCATAATTTCTTTCAGTTCAGTGCATTGTTTCTTTTTACGGACTTTATCATCATTATTGATTTTTTCCGGCAATTCTTTTATTTTTAATACGAATAGAGACCGATATTATGAATCATATTTTTCAGTTTGTGCTAATACACATGTATATGATTTAAACCAAATCAATATTGACATGTATTCGAAAGTCATTCGGATTTTGTCAAAATAATGCCATAAATTATTCTGCGCAGTCTCACACAATATTGCGGTTTTTGTTGCATCGCACATTACCAAGTCAACCTTCTTCCACGGCGACGATGCTGGCGAAAGTTTCTGCTTCCGATGAGGCAGCAACGAGTTTTTGATTCTGTCACCGATATTGTAAAGTCATTCCACATTCAAATGTGACGAGGAATGATAGGCGTGTAAAATGCAAGGCTTCAGTGAACAGCTTAACGTGTCGAAGTCTTCCAAAATCGATTTTAACGAAGAGTAATAATGTAAGTAATCGTAATTTATTGTCTTTCAGTGTTAGGAAGAATACGATTTTCCCTTATTACTATGCGATGCAAAATCACCTCCGCAAATCTTTCAATAAGGGGTAATGTTTTCTTTCACAGAACATTTAACAATGAATTACCTTTAATCAGTCTTTTGTCTGATGTTTCTTTATTCTTTATTTTAACGCAGGATGGCATCGTTAATCATTAATTTCAGTTTGAGTGACTTTAGAAACGTTTTTAATATAGATATGATACATTTTATTTAAAAAGTATCTTGGTAAAAATACCACAGTACATGATGTTCAATTCGACCAAAATATCCATGTTTTTGCATGTACGAGAAATACTGATGGCAAAGAACTGCTTATTTGTCATGGAACTAAGGAATGATCGCAGTTTCCAATAAAAGTGCTGAACAGGAGTTTTCAATAAGCTTGTCTTAAAAAGTCATTTTGTATTCAAGTAGGGTGAGAAGAGTGCTTAAATTGAAAACTTCAATAAGCAATTCAACGTATTGAAAATGATTAAAATCGATTTTAAAGAAAAGTAAGTCCACATAATCATATTTTTATCATTTAAGAAGTTAGTTTAATTTTCATTTCTCAGTTTTGAAAATCGTCTACCAGTCCATTTCTTTCAAAATAAGGCTCAACTTCTTTTAAGCGTTGTTTGTAAAGATAGCTAACATGCTTGTTCACAGTACGTTTATTCTTTCGTTTCTCAAAATTAAATTGATCTTTACTAGCACTTCATATGCGTTTGTCCCCCCAAATTCGGTGGTTTTAGACGCGTGGTTTACAACGAGGCGTACATTCATTCAAACATAAAGAAGTGTTTAGCACTTCATATGCGTTTGTCCCCCCAAATTCGGTGGTTTTAGACGCGTGGTTTACAACGAGCGCGTACATTCATTCAAACATAAAGAAGTGTTTAGCACTTCATATGCGTTTGTCCCCCCAAATTCGGTGGTTTTAGACGCGTGGTTCACAACGAGCGCGTACATTCATTCAAACATAAAGAAGTGTTTAGCACTTCATATGCGTTTGTTCCCTCAAATTCGTGGTTTTAGACGCGTGGTTTACAACGAGCGCGTACATTCATTCAAACATAAAGAAGTGTTTAGCACTTCATATGCGTTTGTCCCCCCAAAGTCGGTGGTTTTACAACGAGCGACACACATTACCCCAACACGAACCCAATGTGTTCCGAGAAGGTGTCTGGCCGCACGCGCATGCAGGAGGCCGCGGCGTGAGGGCGGGCGTGCGCGCGGCGCAGATAGCAGCGGTCAAGCCACGGGGCCCGCGGTTAAGTCGCGGTCAATCCGCCGCGCGCCGTCGCCTCGCGCACGCGTGATAAGGGCACGCGAGGGCGGCGCGGGTCAAGCGCCGAGCGCGGGGGCGGGCGGGCGGGGCGGGGCGGGGCGGGGCGGGCCGTCCCCTCGCGACCCGCGCCGCCCCCGCGCCGCCCCCGCGCCGCCCCCGTGCCGCCGGCGGCCCCGGGGCGGAAGAAATCCATTTCCCTCGCATGCTCTCTGCCGCCCGGGAGTCAATGCATCCTGAGCTGTTTCGACAAGGCTTTGCACTTATTTTCTGGGGTTATTTGTGGTCATTAATTTTTTTCATTGTTTTAAATTTATTAATTTTGTATAAAAAATGTAATCATAGCTTACATCCACTTCCAAAAAGACGAAACGGTACAATTTCTTCTTTTACTTCTCGCGACTTCCTGTATTATGATTTTTTGTTTACTAACAACAATTACAATAAACGTTTATTTAGTATATCTGGGATAATTCTTGAGAGATATAAAATGGAACAGTTTTTTTGAGAGGCAACGCGATTTTCAGAGTTTTACTGTGGGAAAGAAAATCCAGAGAAGTATTTTACAGGAGATATTCCCGTAGGGATGGCAAAAAAATCAATATTTTTAAAACATCGCATGTTTTTACCAGAAAAATCGATATATTGACATTGATATTTTACTTCCGATGTTTTCTTCACATCGATAACATTTCGCCTGTGCAATTTGAGGGAATTTTAGGTGGTTTTATTTCGAGGGTGTCCGAATGGAAGTAACTAAAGGATAAAGTAGCAAAACATGATGTTCTTTATTGTTATTTTTTTCTTCACATTCCGTAATAATTATTATTAACATACTATTAAAATGCTGGTAACCAAACAATAAAATATCTCCCTTTTAGTACTGTAGTTAAAAATGGATATGAAAAGACTATGCTTATTAGTTTATAATTAAAACATCGATGTTTTCATCCACATCGAAAACCCTTTAGCGATATATCGAAACATCGATGTATCGATGTTTTGGTAAAATGTGCCATCACTATATTCTCGGGTTGAAACACTCCAAATTGCTTCAAACTTTAACGAGTTTCCTCGTACATAATGCCCAAAACAGAACTAGTTTTGAAACTTTTATCTACTTCATCTTTCAGTACTAAATAAAAACCCTTTGTTTTTGTGCAGAAGGTATTGGGATGGAAAACAAGTCACATGATAACATCCTGGGCAGGTGTTTTAGAAATGGTCTCAAAGAACACTAAATAGTATCTTCTGCATTTTGTTTCTATTAGGAATCAGTCGTAGAAAAAAATCAACTCTCGTTTATTTTCAGTTGCAACGTTTTCACATAGCAACGTGCAGTATTGTTTGGGTATCATCTCAAGGTTTGTTACTGCCGCTTGCTCACTCAAGCGCGTAATCACGCCACTTCTTTGTTTTACGTTCCTGTGCTTTCTGGCCGTTTTATTTACTACAGAAAACAATTATTTTTCTACCTCTTTCATTTGGATTTTGCACCTAAAAATTTTACGACTTGTTTGATGTTTTGAACAGAACATGGTAAAATTTGGAATGAATTGTACTATTCAAATCCGTGTATATGCCTTAAAAGTATAACTCAAATTTGAAGTATATAATTACATAAACTTCATTTTCAGTAAGCTTTTGTAATTTTGCTGCTTACTGCTTACTATTACTAAATTGCATTTACACTATCGCATTGGCTACTTTCAAAAGCTAACTGCATCCAAATGAACCATTTTATTGAATACAAATATTTAAAGCACACTATAACATCCAAAAATGTCATTTATTAAAGGACGTATCCAGTATTACCTCTATTATTTAGTTCACCTTTCATTAATTACTATTGGATGTAAATAAAACCTTCTAGGGCTGGCATGTAAAGATCGCGGTCAAGGTAACAAGCTTACCAGAGCTCGTGGGCACTGCGTCCAGAGCAACTGGCGCGCGATTTAAAAGTAAGGGTTGTACAAACGGCTTTGGAGTAACGGTACGTCCCTGGATTAGTGGCCCATGACAGTCTTTGGGAGAAGTTACTTGATAGTTATTGTCACAAATTTAGGTATATTAATTCCCATTTTCTCTTTAAGGCAAATAAATGATACATTAAAATGAAATAATATCTCAGTCCGGTTTAAATATTTCAATTGAGACAGGTTTAACAGACCAATATTCTCTGTTAAAACCGCGTTCGTAAGCGAGAATTCTTAACTCATAGTGACTTGTTAAGGCTACCACCACGGAATTTATTGAGACTTGTTAATTTATTTGAGATTATTGCTAATTACAATGAATTACTGAATTATTTAATAACACAACACAAAACGAAATCAAGGAAAGAATTCTCCATTCAAACATATTCCTGTCACTTAGCAAATATTTTCATATATAGAAGAATTTAGTAAGAAAATAAACATCAAGTAGTAATAAGTAGTGAAGAATATAAACATAATGCAATTCTCGGTTATTTGATAGAAAAAATCTGACAAACATATTTTCCTCCAACGCCACTACTCACCCCCTCGCGCCGTTCAACTTGTGCATGTGCTTCCCTTTCTGGATTTTAGGGGAAATGAGTGCGGAGTCGGGGGAAGTTGCCCCCGGGCGGGCAAGTACCTCTTACGGGAGTTAAATTTGCTAGTGTTGCGAATAATGTTGATTCTGCAACTTAGCTTCCTCAGGTTCAATACCACAGGAAGGATTGACTGATGATCTTGAATAAAACACACAAAGAAGTATATCGTCTTTTAATTCTGACTCAAAGCTCTGTACAGGCCAGGTCTTGGCCGAAAGATGTTAACACAAAGACGTCTGGTGAGCTTATTCGCTACCTTCCCTTCTAAACCTTTCGTGTATATATATATATATATATATATATATATATATATATACAAATGATGATTTACATTTGGATGTGTTTACAATATGCATTCCGTATACTACAGATAATGTGATTACACTTCATATGTTTATATTGTATATCTGGAAGGTTCCTTCAATGGAAAGAATATTGAATCACAACGACTCATTAGTAATCTACGGAAGGTTTCTACAATGGAATTATTTAGTAAACAGATAACAGCGGCTGGCTGTAGAAGCGGCGGTGTCTGGCGGAAGATTTCTCATGGAGTCTTCTGTGGCGCTTTCCGTCGATGGCGGAGTGGGTGCATTACATAATTCGGGCGCGATTTGACGTGGCTGCTCTTGATGAACTTTCCCTTTCAGTTTCTCATAGATTAACGATGGACATGGCTTTGTACATGATCCTAAGCACAGCAACCTAAGTATCAAAGTTGTATATTGTAGCCTTTGAGATATAGAAATGGCGTACAGGACGAACTTGTATAAAATCCTACAGCCCTTGAAGGAATCAACAGCAACTACTTATTCCGCGCTAATCGGTTTGAAGCGACATGCCGCTCTAGGGCGGAGGGGTCGTCGTTTTCTTCCCCCACACGAGCGGAGGGGCATAGTGCAGCCGCGAGTACGAGCATCCGAGCTCCTGATGCCTTCGCGAGATTCGGTAAAATGGAACAGAAGCAATCAAAATGAAGGTATTAAGTTAGATAATTGTCTGTATTATTAAAATTATATTCATTGTAATTTTAATAATGTTATTAAACATATAATATATATACACAAAAAGATAATTGAAATATTTTTTTAAAAAGATTAGTGCTAATTAAGACATGATTATACAAATTAAGGGTAATTTAAAAACGTAGTCTTAAATGTTTCATTGACGTACACTTCGACAGGTTTTATGTATGTATCATTGACGTACCAGATGAGTCATCTACGACAGTAGAGATTATTATTTGCTGCATTTTATCAATTTATAAATTTTAAGTTAGATCCTTGAATGTTTTATATATACTCGGCGAAATTAATATAATTATATTTTTAATATTTTATTTTAACAGTTTTTCTTTTACTTTATGACCTTCAAATTGTATATTGTAAACCTAGTCCTTAGGTGTAACACTCCGAAGAAGTTCTAATGTGAGTTTGGTGGAAACGTCGAAGATATCAATATACAATCAAATATAATCAGAAGCGAAGTGCAGTAATCACGTGAAATAACCACAACCAACTCATTTTCAATCAATCGGGAGTGATCCATTCAGAGGACATCTCTTCTAAGAAACCATATTTTTGTATTTTGAATCGCATACACTGATTCAATGATTATTCGATTTCTCCCGACTGACCGAGGCGAAATCCTTGCCACTTGCTTCGAGCAAATTCATCCTAAAGAAATCAGATTCGTCTACAAAAACACACAATTTTGTATTTCTACAGTGGGCACGTCAGGGAGTTTTACAGAATCAGTACCAATTCGTGGATAGTACTTCGGGAGGGAAATTTTTTTATCACGTTTCAACAGGATAATTAATTTAATTAAAAGCTATAATTAAATATATATTTACAGTTGTAATTTATATTGTAGGAGTAATTGGTGCTACAGCATTCATGGTTGATAATTTAAGTTTGTTTTCATTAAAAACGTTTTTTGTGGGATAATCACGGAAGATCTAAATGATAGAAAATTGTCAAGAGATAATTTAGATCAGATGGAAATAAATAATTCTGTTTGTTAATACATGTTTAGAGTTTTAGATTATTTTACAAAATATTTCAGAAATTCTTTGAACAAATCAACTTATTATTAATTCAGCTTAAAAACGTTTTGGGTCAAACATACATCATGATAAGTGAATCCAGCATGGCATGTTAACTATTTGTAGCAAAAATTTGCTTGCGAACATTTAATGGAGCAGAAATTATTAAAGAAACATATGGTACGATCTTTGAGATTATTCAGCGCATGCTTCATTTACTTATCACTTTGACCTGGATCTAGTTTATTATTTGTTATTGCAGTGTTTTTCTAGATTAAATTTCCAGCTGTTTTCTGTATAAGACGAATTTTTTGACTGAATAGTATATTCTATAAATAAAGCGCACATATTATGCTCATTCAGCATTCTGAGGATACTCATTCATAAATTCCATTACACCCTTTTCGTAAATTCAAGTGACCAATAGCGATTGTTTCCACTCTTTCTTAGCGCAGCAGATGAACACCTCACCCTCGAGAAGTGGTATTTCCGTGACCGTTCGATCGGTTCAGATTTCTTGACCTGAGATGTCAGCTCCGTCGAGGGAATGACAGCCCCTTTGCTTTGTTAACGCCGGCTGTCTTCGACGAATCCCCTCGGCAGCGCGTGAGCGGCGCTGCCCGCCCGTCAGCCGCACGCGGCCCGCCCGTGTCGCTCTCGCACACGCCCTCCCAGGCGCGGAGTCGTGGATTGACGAGTGGACCAGGCGCGACAACTGCTAAGGTCATTAGTCTCGGAAGTGAAGAGGATGGTTCTTAACGCGGGATTGGACGGTGATCTTCCCCACTGGATGCTGAAATACGGCGCACGTCGGCTTGCGGGGTTTCCCCAACCAGGTATCTCTCACCAGCGGGGCAACGACCCAGCCGGGACAAGCTCTAAGCTCCCTAGTGGTTTCCCGTCATATGTGAGGAAGTGTAGTGAATGTGTGTGCGTGTATGTAAGGGGTGAGGGACAAGGAAGAGGAAAGCTCGCGCACAGTCCGTGGCCCGTTTGTTACGGTTCTGCTCCAGCATTCGCCACGTATTGATCGGAGAAACCACGGAAAACTACCTATCAGAGCAGCTGAATACTAGGTTCCTCCTCCAGACTGCGACTGAATTTGACATAGATTTGACATAGCTGACAAGCTACGGTCGAAAATCCTGCCACTGTCGGGACTCGAACCTAGGATTTCCCGGTCAGAGGCACTCCAGTGATATCCGTTCATGCCCTGAGCCACCTCTTTCGTTGCGGGGACGGATTGGGCAATATTGCCTTGTCACGTGACGCCGTGTGGGTGGCGCTACGCAGGGGTTTTTCAATGTTTCTGCCTGCACCGGCAAGAAAGCATTCATGTACCGTTTCAGAAACAATTATTTTTATATGACGACAATGAAGATGACATATGTTGCGATGAAGCTACAGACCTCGTTTGTTTGGGCACTGCTCGACCATTCGCTTGGTGTCCCAGTGGGAAAGTTAGAGGTGCTGTCACACGGGGCAACTTTCGTGAAACATCCGCACTTCATCAGAAAAACTATTTTGTAGAATTATCTATGAATGTTTTTTTTATTAAAAACGAAAATATTTACATCGCGTTGAATGCCTGTATTGTTTGTGTTAGAAGATGTAATATAGTTGACCGTTAAATGGAGCAGACATTTTTTTATTCGAAACCAAACGAGAGTGGCACCTAAAATGTCTTTACATATGTAGTACAGCTATAAAAATATTTGCACTGAATTATTTAAATATTGCAATAGTGTTTTGCACATTGTTTTACGATTTTTGATTCACTTTTCTGGGTTATTGATTGAAGGTAATACGAGGTCACTAATACGAATGTAATCATTTAAGTCTCAACTTTTAGCTATTTTTAAATTCTTAGGCTGTGAAAACTAAATCGAACGAAAAATATAAACCAATTTGTAATAAATTTTTAAAAAAAGAAATATTTTTAAAGGGGTGATGTAAATTTTTTTTCATAATAATATTTGGTAAAAATGTTTTAAATGAAAATTTCGTTTGGATAAAAAACTATTTTGCTTAATTTAATATTTAACTGCATTGTCATAATTAAAACTAAAAATATGTTTATAATGTATAATATTAAAATTATTTTGAACGCAAAAAATTAGATGTTTAAATAAAAGTCAATGTATGACGGAATTTAATACTACTGAAATTCAAGAATGGGGCTGCATTCTTTTCCGTAGTAACTTAAACTAATAAAAATTTCAGTAAATAAAACTAAAATCAGAATTTTCCGTTTTCTTTTAAAAATTGTGTGAATTTTATTGTTTTCATTGTGTGCCCCCAAATGGGGGTAAACGGGCGGACTGCTCTAGTTCTTTGTACTAAAGAGGAATTCACTGTTGTGTGTGAGTACGACGGCGATGACTCGCTCCCCCCCGTCAGGGACAGTGGGCAATTTTTATTTTCCTTTGTGGTGAATTAAAATGGTTCATTTAGCACACTGCGCTAGTTGTGAACAGCTACCTTCGATTAATGAAAAACCCACCACGCGTCCGTTTTCCCATTTCCGTTAACCTGTTACTCGAAAAGTTCCGGCGGGGGTAAACAGCTTACCCATGCAGCCTTTAACTGCACCTCACTCAATCTCCGCCACTATCAAATTATGTTTTTTTCACACTCCAGTAGCATCCCCGGCTGCACAAGTTCTATTTACGTAATATTTGACAATATTATCAAAAATTTTTTAAATCCTTTTTGTACCTGTGAAGTAACGTCCTCTTTCTATTGGAAAATTGAAATTTACGTTTATTAATTTTATTTTGCAAAAACCCCAAAAAAAAGATGTTTTTAGGGTAAAAATAATTTTTGGGGTTGGGATTACCCCAACATGCAATACACATAGCATAAGATGTTCTTTTGATGTCCATATCGAAAATTTCCTTTCCTTTTCATCCTTTGCCTGTCCTTTGCTTTTAAAACCGTCATGTAAATGTAATCAATGACAATGCTAACCTATTCACTTTCGAAGTATTCGAAGCAAGAGCGCTGCGTGTAAAATAGTGCTCCCTCGTTTTCCCGCCCGTGTTGAAAGCAGGGTGAGGTTTCCATATTCTTCTTCCATGGTCATTTTTTTAAAAATTTTTAATTTTTATTATTATTTTAAAATTATTATTTTTATTCGGGAAACAACTCTTCTGGGGGACCAATTTTCCCCAATAGTCAGAGTCCAAAATTAAATTATAGGAAATTTAAACTGTAAACAAGTTGTTTCACATAAAATATTGTTTCTTATCATAGGCCTAGAAATATTACAATTTTAACTCATACACCACATAAATAGTAGAATTTAATATTAGATCGCGCACATACAACTTCCTTGATCAGTGAGTATCATTGATGAGCAGTGGCTTTCGAATAATTGCTCCACGTTCTTCGTAATGAATCGGGCGACCATTCCGAAATTACTTAAGTGCAATGGCAAAAGTTATATTTGACCATTACGTTCTGCCGGAACAGTTCCAGGCAGCCAACGCATTTTTCACACAATTAATTGACTGATTCACTGTTTTTAATAATAATAAATGTGTACACTCTGACAAAGATCCGACAAGCGGCGAAAGACGATTAAATACCTATTGACAGTTGCTCCATCGTTCCTGCCAGTGTCGAAAGCATAAGGTTTGGGATATGTCTTTTTAATGGTCTTATTTGTCAAGACCTTTCTTTTTACATGGATAAGTGAATCAGAAACGAACAGATCCTCCATCCTTCCCCCGGCAGAGCTGCCTCGACAGGTCTTCATGTTGCGTGCCCGCAACGGAGCCAAGTCCCAGCGACGTCACTATGCTGGCGTTCAATCTTCCGATGGAATGACACTGTAACAGCTGATTTACGCCCGAGGCAAATCCAAGTGCAGCTCGCTCGCTCGCTCGACAGCAGCGATTATCGAAGTCGATGAGGGTGCGCCAGCCCCCGGCGCAGATTTGGCCACGGGCGCACCTGCCCGCGCCGGGACGACGCGTGCTGAGACCGGCCACACGTGCTCCAAATCCCGGCGCACGCGACCCCCCCGCCCGACCAGCGCCCTGCGGGGGGCCCACCCCAAGCGTGCCCGCCCCCCCCCGGGCCCCCCCTCGCCGCCGCCCCACGCCTCCGCCCCCGTCGCCCACCAGCCGCAGGCCCAGGTGCCAGCCGCAGCCCACACCGCCTCCATCTTCCCTGCCTTTTCCCCATCATCCCCCCCGGATGGATTGTTTTTTCGTGCCGGACACGCCAACAACATTTAGTCACGTAAGGATTTTGAGTTTTTCCGGGAGATGGTGGTATTTTCCCCCCTTGGATGGCGAGATCCTGCGACGCCCTACGGTCGGGGGGGGTTCCCCAACCGGGATCCCCCACCAGCGGGCAACGCCCCAGCCGGGACAATCAACCCCCCGACCGGTCTCCCGGAATTGTGGAAAAGCATGTTAGTGTGGTATTTTTAAAGGGAAGGAGGGGCAAAAGGGAAAGGGAAAAAATCTGCGTTCCCGGTTCCGTTTTTTAAAGGTACTGCCGGCATTCGCCTATTGTTGATCGAAAACAACAAAAACCCCGATCGATCCCCGGCCGCTAAAGCTCCCCCCAGCGGACTTTCAACCTCCCTTCGTCACCTCCGCCCCCACCCCTCCTGCCTCCACCTCCTTCTTCATCTGCATTTCTTCCTCCGCCTTCGCCTTTGCTTCATCCTGGGCCTCGTTGATTGATTGTTAGTGATTCCGGGCGTGTCATTTTCTAAGGTCATTCCTCCCGTAAGTGTAAGGCATGTTTTTCTTACCCCCGGAAGGGGGGGGTCTTTTCCCCCGTGGCAAGATCCGGCGCCGACCACTCCGCCTACGGCTTCGCACTCCATCTCTGCCTCCGCCTTCACTTCTGCGTCCACCCCATCCTGAGCATTCGCCTCTGCCCGCGCCCCGCCCCCCCCTTCCCCGGGGTGGTCACTGCCTCTCCCCGCCCTTCCCTCCGCCCAGGGCCCCCGCCGCCCTGATTGCCCCCTGGGGGTCAGGGGAGTGCCTCCCAGAGGCGGGGGCGACTGCGGGGGGGGGTTCGATGGGGGAGCCGGGCGGGGGAGGCGCAGCGGGGCGGAAAAGGGAAAAAGTGCCATAAAAACACCCATGCGGTTTGGACGGGCATGAATGGTCGTAATCTGTTAGTTTTATTGGACTTTTTCTGAATAGATATCCATAGGACTGTGGGGAAAAAATGATGCTGAAGGTGAGGAAGGTGAGGGTCCATTTCGAGGCGGGGGGGGGGAGGTTGACGCTTTCGTCCTCGCCTTTTCCGGGGGGGAGACTGGGTGCGCAATGATCGCCTTTGGGAAATGATGATAGAATGTTTGAGGGTATGTAATGGGGGTGAAACGATTGAAATCGTGATGTTCAGACAGGCCTTCAGGTCCTCCTTTTGCGTGGTTGAACGCTGCACCGGGCGCTAATGAGGACGACAATGCTACGTTTTGTCTCCAAAATTATTAATCAATAATAGAGGTTAAAATAATTAAAAACGAAATGAAAAAGTATTTAAAAATGGAAATTCTATTTACAAATTACATATCTTTTAAATAAATAAAAATTATTCATGAGTGTACGTAGCTCTTTTTTCATAATTTGCAGGAATTTAATCTATTAAACTAAATAGGAAATGTGGGATAAAATGAAAATAATATGCAAGAAAAAAGAAGATACTAATTATAAATTTAAAACATATTATATTGGATTGTTGAATCGTTTGGGCAGTAATTTAATATATACAAATAGTATAAAAGTATAATCGAAGATGACAAAGGGACTTCCACATACATATTTTGAAGTAACTTTATTATGCTTCAGATTTCCTTGTTTAACATCTACAAAGTTGTTGTCATGTAAATATAATCTCAAGTGTTTGCGTGAGTTGTACGAATTTTTCAAATACGTTTTGAAGTGTATTTCAGTCAATACGTATTTTTAGCTTCAGGCTATAAAGCAAGAGTTCGCATTAACAAAGGAATACGAAGTAGGGGCTCAAAAAAGAAACGACTCGATGGTTCATGAACGAAGCGCCCACATCGACGACATCGCGGCCGCCCACGGATCCAGGAGCGTCCTCAATGAACCACGCCCCCTCCGCTGTCTTCGAGTCGCGCGGCCTCTGTTCAGTACGAGAACCCACCCTCTTAATGGTTCCCCGAAATTATTTTTATTTAATCGACCGACTTTTATTTTTGGGCGAGTGTAGTTTAACGATTAAAAATAAAATAAAATAAAAAATAAAAGCAGCCTCCAGTATTAAGGGCTGAAAAGAAATCGGGGGTGCGATTTTTTATTTTCTATCGTCATGCCAATTAGAAAACCTCCTAACTCCATATTCCCTCCTCTATTTACCGTTTACTTCACGATAAAATATACTTATGAAAAAAGAGTAATAAATGACAATAAATATCAAATGAAGCATCTTAAGTAGGTGAGTTCCTCAGTATTCACAAGTTTAACAAGAACGGAAACTAATATTCTGTGAACCGACTTTGTTTATTCTTTACATTGCAAAACTGTCCAATTTGAAAGTTAGGAGATATACTTATTAGCTTCACGCTATGTTTTATTGTTTTTTACGTTGATTGTTTTCAATTGAATAAGTCTAAAAACAAACACATTAATTCTAAAATTACCTTTAGCGTAGGAATGACACTTTTCGACAATATTGTAATTTTGACACGTTAGCACGCAGGCTAATAAAATTTTAACAAGCAATACTTGTCATAGCAGCGGTGTGATAATAATAATGGGAACGATATTGAATTAGCACATAAATACTGTGAAGAGACAACAGTTTCGATGGAAATTTTGTTAATTTATTACAATTAAGGAGTACCACAGCCACTATTTTCACTCAAAACATTCCAAAATCGTTACAATATTTACTCGTTCATGTGCACCAAACACTTCTTAAAATTCTTTAGAAATTTCCTTATTTATTATTTTATTAATTAAAAAGGGTATGTGCACTACCGAAACAAGTTTGTAATGTGAAGGAATTTTGGTATATTAGACACACTTATGTACTTATGTACACACTGTTACTTTAATCCCGGCAGCAGGAAAGGAAAATTTTAGAAAAGGAAAAGATTTACTAATGCCGCATTTAATCATCTTTAAAAATTCTAATTTTCTCCAATTTATGTAGTTATTTTCTTTTCTTTAGAGTTATCAGTTATTTCTTGAACTATTTATATTAAATTTCGGTAATTGCAACATCAATAAACGGGTAAAATTGGAGGGGTATCATGGTGCGGCTGTAGATCATTTTTGTTACGACATTGCTCGACGGGAGGGGACGCGGTAAAAAAATAATATTTTCGTGAATTGAATATAAAGCGACTTTCTCTTCTCTCCACGACGATAGGACACTCGTGCACTTCCGCTCTTCCGTCCTGCCACCGTCGCGCCAACGGCCGCGGGGTGCGTGCCGGACACGGAAGTCGCCCTCACTCCCGCCCCGCCCCGCCCCGCCCCGCCCCGCCCAGCCCCGCCCCCGCCCCGTCCCGGTCCCGCTCCGGCCCGCCCCTGCCCCCCCCGCACCGCCACGCCCCACCCCGCTCCGCCACGCCCCACCCAACTCCTCCCCGCACCGCCCCGCCTCGCCTCGTCCCCCCGCCCCGCCCGTCCCGCCCGTCCGGCCCCGCTCCGGCCCCCCCCTGCCCGCCCCGCCCGCCCTGCCCACCCCCCCCCGCTCCCCAGCCCCACCCCGCTCCGCCACGCCCCACCCTCTCCTCACCCGCCCGCCCCGTCCGCCCGCCCCGGTCCCGCTCCGGCCAGCCCTGCCCGCCCCGCCCGGGGCCCCTGCCCACCCCACCCCGCTCCGCCACGCCCCACCCCTCTCCCCCCCACCCCGCCCCGCCCCCCTCGCCCCGCCCCGCCCCTACCCACCCCACCCCACCCGGTCCCCCCGCCCCACCCTCTCCTCCGCCCTTCCCCCCTGCCCATCCCATCCCACCCGCTCCGCCTCGCGCCGGTCAGGAAGGGCGACCCCCGGGCGGCGGCGGCGCGGCCGGCGTAAACGGAGCAACCAAACATTGATTTGGTTCGTCCTCGGCTTATGCATTAAGCAGCTGCCCATCGATTGGCCGAGACGCCGCCGCCGGCGCCCCCACCCCACCCCACCCCCCAGCCCAGCACCAGGCGACGGCCGCCGCCCCCTCGCCTCCGACATGCATTTGTTTGCTTCACTTCTTGATGAGGTTATTTTAGTCAGTCCATAACTCAGTTATTCATTAGGCAACGATAATCTTCGTTGCAAAAACAACGTATTCTCAGATACCATTTTCTGCCATTCAATTCGGGATGTTTTATTTTTGACAGGAGAGGGAGAGCTTCTTGCAGCCGAAAACACGCTCTCACACTGCCATTTTCTTTGTGAGTTTATTCAGCTTCTTGGAAACAACTATCCTATATAGTTTCATCACATTTCACTTTAGCATTGAATTACGATAGCGTATTCTTTTTTTATTTCAAGCATACGATTAAAATATATTATCACCAAAATATTTTCACGATAGCTTCTTGCAGCCGAAAACACGCTCTCACACTACCATTTTCTTTGTGAGTTTATTCAGCTTCTTGGAAACAACTATCCTATATTAGTTTCATCACATTTCACTTTAGCATTTGTATTACGATAGCGTATTTTTTTTATTTCAAGCATACGATTAAAATATATTATCACCAAAATATTTTCACGATAGCTTCTTGCAGCCGAAAACACGCTCTCACACTACCATTTTCTTTGTGAGTTTATTCAGCTTCTTGGAAACAACTATCCTATATCAGTTTCATCACATTGCACTTTAGCATTTTTATTACGATAGCGTATTTTTTTTTATTTCAAGCATACGATTAAAATATATTATCACCAAAATATTTACACGAGTCCGTGGATACGGACATTGAGTGACTCGAATTTCCCCCACTCCAATTGGTATCTAAACCCGCCCGCTCTTGTCCCAGAGCGGTGCCTCTCAGGAACCCACAACGCCCAGCCACTTTGCCCCCTCCCAGTCGCTGTTTAAGCCGCTTTATTTTTAGCTCCGGGGTATTTTTCCGGACAAACTTCAAGACGCCTCGTCATCTTTCCACGTCATTTTGACGGTGTTGGTTATTAATGAATGGAATCAAAAATTGGCTCTTAAAATGGGATCTGAATCAATAAAATGTTTATCTGGCTAATAACTCGAAATTGCTCTCACATCTCTCTTTTATTAACTGAACAAATTTTATTGTAGTGTCAGGAGAACAGACATACTTTTGAATATAATATTACTATAAAACCTGTACTGAATTGTTATAGGATAAAGTTCACTGAATCTTTGAATATTAGAAACAAACATTGTATTTCGAGAAGAACGTATATCTATTATCTGGTTCTGTAACTTTTTTAATCCTCTTTTGAATCCTCTACATCTGAATATTTGTATAACAAAATGCCGCATTCAGATTACTTTTCGAAATAAAACTAAGCTTAAATACAGGTACATAATTTTGTGCATCGTGTTTAAATAAATTTCAGCAGCATTACAAAATAACAAATTACTAAATGTATTTTCAAACCAAAATTACGAATGTTCTCTTTTATCGTCAGATCCGGCAGAGCGGCTTTTATCGCGGTGTATTTTCCGTTGACCGTCATAACTGATAATTTAATTTTATTCTACATACTATTCAGCACCTGAAACTTTGTTATTTACGTCACATTTGAGAATTAGTTTACTTATTGCACCTTAACTTAATAAAATATTTTATCAGGTGATTGTGTCACTCACAAGCCAAATAAGAATTTTCTCCTTTTCATAGTCATATTTTATTTACATTCATTTGGAAACTTCGTGACGTATTAGTATTTATTACAGATGTTTTTCAATTACTTTGTGTCGCAGAGGAAGTGCTAAGAATAACAACTGTACTTTCTCGTCGTATCGTTAGTAAAGTGCGACCGAATACATCTTCAGAATGTGTTTTATGAACGACTTCCGGTAGTGTTGTCACCCAACTCATTGAGTTAAGCGGAATTCTCGCAAAACTGTCTTCCAAATTCAAAAACAGATCTTTCTCTTCAGAAAACAGCCATGAACGCATTGCTGTCTCATCTACATGAAAGATATTATTCCGCCCGAACAACACAGCTCTCAAGGCCTCGCAGCCGGTCGGAGAAACCGGAAGGCGGGTGAGGTTGTTGTCCGCCACGTTCAGTTCTCAGAGTGCTCCAAGATGGTCAAATACACCTTCCGGCAGGCTAGTCAATTTATTATTGGACACAAGTGTTCTCAGAGATCTCAGGTCCCGGAATACATGTTGAGGTAATTCGGAAATGTGTTTTCCATTGAACGCCAGTTCCATTTACCTCACTTAAACCGGCAAAGATCCGAGTCAGGCAACCCACTTTTCAGCAGGTTACTTGACAAATATAGCCGGTGACATTATGCAGCGGTGAAAATAAGGTCGCTGGTAGAGAGTTTAAATTGTTACTAGCAAAATTCAAGTCGGAAAATTATGATAATCCAGCGAAAGCATCGTTGGATACAGTTTGGATATTGTTTTCAGAGACAGAAGAGCAGTATTGCAATTGCAGGATGAAATAAAGAAAAAATTGAAATTTTTGCAGATTTTAAAAATTCAGTTCATCGGAAGTGGCCATGCGTTGCGATTTTACGCATATTTTGCCGTATCTGAAAGACAATGATCAAGAAAATTTGGTTTAATTATTGAAAATTTTGAAAATATTGAAGTTTCATCTATTCAATAACCAAAACCTAAACTGTCCGTTTCAAATTTGCAGAGCCTCTAGTTCAGTCAGATTGATCAGGAATATCAATTTTGGAGACAATCGTCTGATCGGTTTAGGCGATAACGTTCACCACAGTAGACAGCCCGACAGACTTTTGCCTAAATCAATTTTTGGTATCAAAGATCCACAAAACGATACTGACTACACAACGTGTTAGAGAAAGTAATTTACTACACACAGGAACAAGACTTTTCCCACTTTTTGGATATCAGAACCCCACAATTCGAATTTTACTGCAGAAATATCGCGACATTCCACTGTGGCGTTACAATACTACGTATGTATACCCACTCTTACAGAATGGGTGATGCCCTGTGCGTAAATCTGGCCTGCAACGGACAATATCGCTGGACACTTGACCAATCCTGGCGTCGGGCGTATCCGCTCTTATCATTGGCTTTTGCTCCAAGTTTCAGACCCGTCCCCTCCCTCGAAGATTTTCCTCTGGGTTATCTCAAAGGGCGGGCAATTTCTGAGGTCAGTGACTGCCTCATGCGTGAGCAGGGGGTAACAGGAGGAGGGTGGGAGGAAGTAAGGAGGTAACAGGAGGGGCACAGAAACAGGAAACGGATCGTGCGCGCGGGCGCGGATCACTCCGCCAATTGCACTGGACGTTGGCTGAACGTGGACGCTGTCGAACCAAGGGGCAGCGGGTCACGGGAAGAACTATGACATTTTATCGAGTTCTTTACCATCAAAATGAAGTCTAATTTATGGTATCTAATATTGCTTGAAATTTATGTCTTGAATTAATTAATAGTATTGAAAGTTTGTTTCTTACAAACTATTTTAAAATGCTAATGGTTCTAAAGCAAAAGGAACGCTAACTATTACATAATAATTTTCGGGAAACACAATATAATGCATTTACTAATATACGCATTTCCTATCAAGCAAATTGGGAAATTCATGTTCGTATTTAAAAACTTGTATTTTGACATTATTACGACATTATTAAGGAAATGCAAGCAATACACACATTTTATTACGCATTATGAAAATGTAATCGCCCATTTTTTCTATGAGCAGGTGCACGTACAAACAGTGATTTCGTTAATCAATTAAAATCACTGCAGGTGTCCCAAGTAGATTATCATTGCAAAATTGCTATTGTTAATATTGTTTAGACTATTTGTAAAATTGATGCAATTTTATAGTGATAATCCATTATGAAAAGGAACTAGGGAACCTCTCGTGAAATATTTCGAAAATATAGTTGTTTTATTCTTCATATATTTTTCAAAAGTTGCTATTTTCTGTTACACTGCTGGGAGATTATATCTATCACTTCCAGTGATATTTTTATTTATTTATTTATTTAAAAGGTAATATACAGGCAACAGTACAAATCGATATGGCCTGAATAGGCGCTAACATAATTAATTATTTTCAACATATCACATTGCATACATTAATAACCAAAATTGTAATAATTGATATCTTTAATAAATAGCTAATAATATAAACAACCAAATTTTTAATTATTTTAATTTGTGAAATCTACACTGAAGATAAATATTTTCTTAAATATTTTTGAATAACTACATAGTAAAAAGAATAAATTTAGAAAACCTTACAATGTTACGAATCAATGTAATTTTCTTAAAACAGGCTGTTAAGAAAGAAACAAAAACTTGTTTGAATAAACTTTAAAGAGAGATTGGAGTATTTTGTTAAAAATTTCAATTCAGGACAATTTCCAATTAAAATATTTAAGCGGAACAGTGTTTCCGAATCGTATTATCTTTCCAATTTATATTTAGGTTTTGTATGACCCCAGAAACAGTTTCTGGAGTGTTTAGTTCGATTCAAGAAGCTCTCCGCAATTCAAACATCCGGAAACCTTGACACGGTTATCGATATTGAAGTAAGAAACGGTTTTATTCTGGGAAACACACCGTCCTTGTTTTCTAACGATTAATTGTGAAATAATTTTAGCCATTGTAAGATAATATACGCATGACAAATAATTTGTGCTCATAAGATCCCAATACTTGAATACATATCGAACCTGAAAATACATTTGGTTTTAGATCAACACGGAAAACACAAGAGATTCAATGAGATCACAAGTTCTCAAATCTGAAAACTAAACTACAGTGTTTATTATTTTCACGAAATGAAACTTCATACCTTCTTTAATAATATAAAAGAACTGTGTATTGTGCTCAAATATCTTGTCAATTACATAGTGAAATATTATTCGCAAAATTTTCTGAAAATTAGTATAAAAGTCAGTTAAAATACTTTTTATTAATTACAAGATTAAAAGAGTAAAAAACAGTGAAAAATGACTAATTTTAAAATGAAATAAATGACAAAGGTAGTGTTACATTAAAAACGCAAAATTAGTTATAAAGGCATGTTAAAATCATCCCCTTCGCGCGTATGTGGGTCATAAATCCATAGCTAAAGAAAGTTTAAAGAGTTTGCGGAGGACAGTAGCCAGCATCCTCTTCCTATAGTCGACAGCTATGCACCTTCTTCGGCTCTTTCATTATCGCAGTGCACAGGAGCATGCTTTACAGTAAGGTCTGTTCTTCATTTCTGGGGATAGGGGTGGGTAACTACGGATGTCCGTGCGAGAAGTGGCGAAGTGCCCGATCGAAGGTGAATAACAATTCTTGCCTCAGGCTTAGAGCCACGGGATGGCCACGACAAGGGTCTTCAGTCGTTAGTTGAAAAGAGTTCTGCCACTCTGTTTGCACTCAAATGCATCGTTGGATAAAATCTTGGTAGTAGAGTAGATATTACCATAAAGATGTCTTTCTGGCTTCCTCGAGGCCAACTTTACTACCTAGTCAGAGGTTTCATTTCCACTTATCCCCACGTGGCCAGGGACACAGGAAAAAACGTAATTCAAATGATGGAGAATTAAGCGATATCTTCGTGTATTTGATGTTGGATATATGATGTCAGAGGTTTACTAGGAGAGAAAAGAGGAAATGGACGACAAGGCCATCGCTTCCTGGGTTCGAAGGGCCGCGGGTTCCGCCTCGGACATAGTGTGTGTTCTCAATGTCCTTACGTATTCTCCTACAGAAAACCCCAAACATAAAAATCACAGTGGTCGTTATATGACCTAGTAGTTAAAGAGACATTAAAAATATATACAAAAACAACAATTTCCAGATTGTCAAAGAAAATTTCATATTTGAATTCAGACTTTCAATAATCGTTTGCCTAATAAAACCTAAGGACTTTATTTCCCTGGGTAAAATAGTATTATAAAATGGAAATTTATTTAATCAAAAATGAAATTTTCATATGGTCTGCTAATTCGATTATTATTTATAACCCAATATTCAACTCTCAGAGATTTCCTACAATATTGCAATGATATTCATTGTAGCCAATACATATTTATTTACACTTTCTCTATTTCGTTGGTAGATAAACATATTTATTAAACTGAGTACCACTGAATTTAATAATGTTCTTTCATTACAATATTTATAGTTTTTAAGCCCGAGGTACAGTGACGGAAAATAATTGGCCTAATGTTAGTTAAGACTTCATTAAATTATTTATATTTTACATTTCTCGAATGCGCAGCACTACAGAAACAATGATATCAAGTAAAAATAGTATTTACGCAGGGGTTTTGAAGGAAAATTCGGCTTTTTGAAATCACGAACTCAAAATATTTCCAAAAGACTCTGCGAACATGTATTTATTTTTAGACTCGTTGTAGGAAAAGGACCGTGTACTGTAGTGCCGCAAAAAAATTAAAACACATTACTGACTTCTAAATCAATGTATTCTTTTTCAAATTGATATTATACTAGCAAGTTCATTGGGATTCTGAATCAATGATATTCCAATATTTCTGGAGGTATGTTACATTATGCTCATATTGCATTATTAGAGCTTTCTGAAAAGAAGTCTTTCTTTTTACTTTATCTTCATTCGAATACACTATACCGTTATTACAAATACTGCAGTAAATGTCACCTTTTATTAATATCTCTAGGATTTTCAACATTGCAATTACTAATCTGTTTCAAATTCTCATGAACTCTTTACTCTTCTACTCAGTATAACTAATTCTACAAATAGTGATAAAAAATTGTATAAATGTTTTCCAAATTTAGAAAATTGCTTTGCAGTGAAAACATACAAATTTTCCATGTGAACATAATCTAGAATTTTCTCATATATTGACTGCTTTCTTCTTAGGGTAGAGAAAGGATTACGTAATGCCTTTACGCGAAACGGCGAATTTTCGGCAGAAAAACGCATATTACCGCCCTTGCTTGACGAAAAAATCGGATAAATCCGCGCTAAATTTAGAAAAAAAAATCCTCCAAATCGTGGGTGTAGCCAGAATCCATGTTTTGTGGGTGGTTGATAGCGAAAAATCGACTGACGACAAAATGTCTATCCGTCGTCCCTGAACAACGCTAGCAGCTAAACCGTTCAGCCGATTTTCACCAGTGTTACTCCCAATCGATCTGGCTGATCGTAGCGCCTTAAATTGACAGATATTCAATTAGGGGAGGGTACTTTACATGTAGACCCTGGGACATTTTTCAAATGTTCAAACAAATGGCTCCATAATTTTTTATTACAAATGTAATAAAAATGTAAATGTAATAATTGTTGGATATTGGGAAGTACATTTAAGAGAATATTGCTAGTCTCATGTTCGTTGAAAACAGATTTTTCGTAAGTATTCCTACAAGTAAAATATTGAAATTTGAGATTTTTCCCTTCATAAACTTTTCCTTAAAGATAAGATTTTTAAAATAAGATCATGTGCAATTTTCGAAACTTAGTATTTTCCGCATAAGTTTCCGTGAAAATACGGTGAGAAGAGTACGCGCTGTTTAGCATCACTAGTATTCACTAAAACTGTCCTACTTCTAGACATTAAGCTCTTCTCGAATAATTGCCAGTCCTTTCTAGTTTTATTATGACAATGTAGTACTGAAGTATGCATGAAGAAAGTAAAATATTGTACTTTCTTTCTGTAGAAAAGTTCGCGTCTATTAAATTATAATTATATTATATTAATATATTTATTTATTCCCTATATTATACATTTTTATATTATATTATATATCTAATATATTTAAACTTAAAAAGGATTGAACTCTGAAAACGAAAAAAATATATACTGAAACGATTATGTTCTGGCCCCCAGCATAGGTTTTATTATTTTTAACTACTTTTTCTAAGTGGCAACTGAAACACAAATCGCTTTAGCCGAATGGTTAACGTCTTAGTGCGCTGTCGGCTTGCTAACGTTGTGAGTTCAGATCCAAGAGTGATTTTTTTTCTTCTGTTACGGTGTGATTTCGTAGTAATATGTCAATATTTTGTAATTAATATTAATTTTTTGAAAGACTTAGGGGCCCTAAAGGGCCAGTTTGTCGTCCATCAGTACACGACGACTAGAAGCCTCCGTTCTGTACCAACTGACCGAGGCGCTGGTGATCCTATTTTCGAGGAACTCTATATATTTTTGAAAATTGAAAGTTAACTTTCAAGACTACAAAATTGAAAATAGAGATCTTACTGGTTGAAAACTCTTTTCCCAATTCATGTAATAATATAATATTGCGGAGCAGTGACATTAGAAGAAAGTATGTGCTGTTGTAGTTCAACTACTTCGTTGTTTACATTAAGCATTATAATTTCTTTGAAGCAATCAATCAACTATTTGCTGATAATTAAAATATTGTTAGCATTATATCATTCAGGATTTAGGTTACAAGTTTTCATGAATAACGAATGCAAAATTTGTCGGAATTCTCTTAGTTGTGTTAATTGGTATAAAAATAACATAGTTACTTGCTTAATACTACGCGGTTCTGTATTTCAGACTGGTGTTTCACGACGAGTTACAGTTCAGTCTTATCACTTTGTAATGTGGAGATCACCTTGAAGATATGGGAGGGCAGGAATGGCAGTTCGCAGGATAGAAGCTACTTACTTGAGCCCCTACACAAAAGACATTCGAATCAGAAATATTTCTAACTAGAATCAACTATAGAATAGTATCTTTGCTGATGATTCCACATTCACTTATCAAGAATGTGAGTTTGCCTGTAATCTGGTAAATGTTGTATATCATAAGAACAATAAATGTCAAGATAGAATTCATTCTACAACACCCCTCATCGGTGCTGTAAAGTACCTCTGTGATAGCTCCGTGGATTAAACGGGTAGTAGATAGAGGAATGGACGCCAGATCAAATCCTGCCGAATATATATATTTTTTTACCTGATGCCTGGAACACATTAATCACTATCATCACGAGAGAGACATTCAAAATTCTTGCAAGGAGAACAAACTTGTTTTTGTAAACGATAATGTGATTATATTAAGATTGTGTGCTGGTATCTTGTATTCAAGCAATGTGACGAAACGAAATTTGGAAGAGATAGCTCAAATATTAACAGTGTCTCAGATTGTAATATCATTATCATGTATTTTATGTAATCGTTAGAAATAATATGAAAAAGTCTGTACAAGTTGTATAATCACTAGTAATTTACATATTTAACAGTTCTAGAGATAATCAAATTCTTAACAAGTCTGTGGGTTTATTATAAAATTTTTTAATAAGGTAATTTCTTCGTTCTTTTATTAATTTAGAAAGGAATATGTCTCTTTTACACGTTTAACAAAAGTTCCTTAGAGACTATTGCAGACTCATTAAAATTCAATTTTGTGTTTGTGCCTTTGTGATAAATGCTAACAGAACGCATCCATAATTGTTTGTAACAATTGATAATTTATTTCTTTTATGGTCTTCTTAAAATTTTTAATGTAAGTCTTCAGTAGGTGGAGCCACATTTCAAAATGTATTAACTCAAAACATAATAAAGTACGATTTGGCATGGTCTGTGAAGAAATCAAAATTTTTTTATTATTATCTCCATTTTTAAATAAGCAATGTTTTGATGGCTTATCTTTAGTGCAGGAGTGAGCTGAGACTAAGTGGTGACCATTCAATCAGTCCCAATTTTCCTGAAAATAAGGAATTTTAATTATTTATTTATATCCAATGATTATTCGCCATGCTTGTGTAGGTGATCCAATGCAAATCACCTGTCATTTAGTCTCAATATAGGAAAAAACAAGGAGGTGCGAATTTCGGATCTCAAATGTCTGGGATAATGTCGTTCTTTTAAATCTAAATATTAAATTTATTATAAAATTCATAAATATGATAACGAGTTAGATAAATAAAATATATTATCATGTATTGTTAAAAACATCAGTTGCCCTATTGCATTTTCCAGAAATTGTACTCTTGAGAACGAATATGTTTAGAGAATATGATTTCTATTACGTCTTAAATGTTACTCTCAGAGAAAATGGAGAAATTACAGAACAAACATTTCGTATTCGTAGATACATTAAGGCTTGCAGATTACTGAGGGCCTATAACTCTCTCTGTAGCTGAAATCGTTTTGACACCGGGTTTTAAATCGGAGGTATTGAGGATCGAGTTCTGCGCGATGCCTTTTTCTGTTCCGCGTTCTGTTTTACCTAAGTCAGAAATTAAACGATAAGAATGTTTAGCGGAAAATACTTGCTTATTTATTTATTGCTTATAAGATCTTTGCTGAACGTTTATACTATATAATGTGTAATTAGTTTGATCCGCTTTATTACAAATATTTATACAAATGTGTATTTATTTATATTTAGTTAGTAAATTTAACCTAACCTCGCTTGGAATTAAGATAGTAGATTGTTTTGACATACATTTGCATTCACTTCAAGAAGTTTGTCGCAACTCTGTCACTTCTTATAGGAAATGAAATATGAAGGAAATGTTTATCCCGTTCGTTAGTGATATCCATGTTGTGACCTGATAACCATGTTAATTGAGTACAAAGATGTAATTCCCTTCGGGCGAGAATCAAACCCGCATCGTTCGATTTACGACCAGTTGCTCTGACCACTGAGCTTCCGAAAAATGCGTTTTACAGTTGGGTTCTTGGGCTCGTGTATTACCCACGCATTTGATATTTGTCACCGCTGTCATCATTTACGTAAGTCAGTATGAGGAAGGTTTGGACCTTTAAGTAATTGATATCAAGTTGTGACTTTTACACAACGTCGTGTGCCAGATTGTGACACATTACTCGTTTTTCTTGATTACATAAATACATTCATATTTTGCAATATGAATCATTTATGTAAAAAATATAAACTCACCTTGAAGACAATCAGTAATGCGAAAATTCTCAGTACTGTTTTTTGTATCTCACCTTTTGGAACTGCTGTAACACGTTTTAGAAAGATTTTTGAACTATGATAATTCGTTATCTCAGCACAAAACAAAACTTGTACTTCTCGTTTTTACTTTCTCGTATACGCACGAATATACCGTAGTATACATGTAGTATATTCGTATGTAGACGTATATACATAAGTATATTCGATACGTATACGTAGTATAGAAGAAAGTTATATGTCCGGCGGAAAATCGATTTCGCGATTAAACGGTAATACACGTTTTGGAGTCGAAAAAGCAGTTTATCAAACCGTCCGTCCATCCGTCTGTGATCACTACTAGCGCCTAAACCACGTACGATCCTTTCAAATTGAAAAGCCCTGTTTTCTGGCTGTAGTTGAAACTTGGAAATTTTGAAAATCTTTGAAATTTAGGTACTTTACATGAAGTCTTTCGGACATTTCGGTCATTTCGGACACTTTCGGTAAAATACATAGAAGGATGACATAGTTGAAATTTTCATGGTTAACTCTAGTTTTCGAAAATTTTAAAGTTTGAACATTTGGGGCGTCATCCTACAACTACAAAATTGAAAACAGATTTGTCTTTCGATGAAAATATGTTGTCCATAATTCGTTCTTACACCAACAATCATGTGACTTTCTTGAAATGATGGCATTTTTCATTACAAAGAAGTGCAAGCAATATTTACAATTTTAAAGGTGTTTGAAATGCAAAACTGCAATGAAACCGTTTTTCTTTTCTTACTATTAAAACGTTTCAAAACCGATTTTGCGAAATCGTACTTTACTGTTTCTTTCATTTGCAAGCAACATTCCTGTCTTCAGCTAACAAAACTCAACAAGTATCACTCGTCAACACATCCTAATATAAAGCATTGTATAAGTGACTGCGGGAGTGACGTCATGTAGTTCAGGTGCTTGTTTGAAGAACTGGAAGACTCGAGTTCACGTCTGGCCTGTTCATGCAACTTTTTATTTTTGACTATGTGGCGAAGGATTTTAATTAATACTTTTCCTTTTCAATAATTAGGTATGCATTTACGGTTGTCGTTTGAGGATTTTAAAAAACGAATGAAGTGTTAATAGTGTAACATTTG
The DNA here is from genome assembly GCA_964035755.1 of Teleogryllus oceanicus. NCBI lineage: Eukaryota > Metazoa > Arthropoda > Insecta > Orthoptera > Gryllidae > Teleogryllus > Teleogryllus oceanicus. The sequence continues at coordinate 8,808,130 of CAXIVR010000012.1, forward strand.
TTATATATTAAGAAAACATGACCAATAACACGAGAAAATAGAGTTTATTTTTATATAAATGTGGTAGATGAACAAAAGATAATAACACCTGCGTAATATTAGGTGATTTTCTTGAAGTCAATAAATGTTTCTTAAATTCTAAAGTAATTACTTGCAGCAAATGAATTCTGAATGTCGGGCCGTGTCGAAACTTGTCTGCTAGCCCAACGTTATCACGTCTAATAATCTCACCTTGGGCAGAGGCGATAAGGGTTGAGCGGCAGGCTAGAACCGAAGCACAAAATTATAGTACTAGACTGAAACATTCTTAAGTAGAATTAACTATTTTATAGTGCATGCGTTTCTTTGCTTTCTTATTGTCTCTAGAGGTAATTTATTTATTATTTAAATTGCAGAAGTGCGGAAAAACAATGAGTTTGAAGACATAAAATTCGTAAGATTCTTAATTGAGTAAGTTCACGGAAATAACACGTACGTCTGTGTGTGGCGCAATCGCTTAGGTGCGTGGCTTCACAATAGAGGAACGCGTGTTCAAATCCCGTACGATATCAGCGGTTTTTTACTTGACGAGCAATGAAAATAAATTCCTAATAACGATGTCGAGAATGTTCTAAACATTCCTTTTCTTTGCAAGAAGATACCATTTTACAAAACTGGAAAGAATTGATGTACTTTCGATTACTGACCGTTTACCAGATATTCACTACTCCATATTTTCCTGTTCATAGGCCGTTTTGGTTTTTACATTTGGTACGTTCGTTTCCTTCCCAATCCCTAATACGAGTATTACGTCCCTTTGTAATTAACTTTATTTATTTATTGTCTCACTGTTCTTTGTAAGTTTTTTCTAGCTCAAATTTTTCTTTGCTTTTAAGAATTAAGAAATGCTTACACTTCGCTACTACCAAAATATGAAGAACTAGAGGTGCTACAGAATGGGACAGACTTTCTCGTAGCAAATGTTTATAATTTCCTTTGTGTGGACTGGTTTTAAGGTTCTTGCCAACTCACATAAGGTTCTTGCCGTTCTCTTGCCAGCTGACATCTGTCGCCGCACAAAATACATTTTTTGACATTTTCTCAACTTTTCGGTTCAAAATAGCTCTTTTCACAGGAATCCTATTGAGTTTTGAAAAACTTCCTCTAAAAAAAGTCATTTGAAGCACTTCTACTCTAAGTTAAATAATCTATACAAATCTATTCAAATGCTCCTTATTAACAGCGTGAGGTATTTCAAAAATTACATTTGTGTAATTTTAAAAAACAATAGAATAAGAGCAATATCTCGTTTATGTCATCGGATAGGCTGCATTTGGCATTACCTCAACCAAAAATTTAAAGAAAAATTTGGAGCCGTTTTTGAGAAAATCTTGTTTATATAAATTTTTAAAATTACCAAGAAATGTGCACGCCATATTGTGCAGGTAACTAAAACTTTTAAAAAATTGTAGCCTTATTAAAAGATCTAATTATAAGCAACACATTTCATTTTGAAGCAAAAATCTCTATCTTTAATTTTGTAGTAGTAAGACATATAAAATATTCAAATTTTAGCGATTTTCAAAATTCGGAGTTAACCGTGACAATTGGACAATATTCTACCTTTATAGCGTATTTTACTATAGAGTAAACAGTCCTTACAAGAAATTTACAGAAAAAATTTGTAGCCGTTTTGAAAACAATTTGGAATGTCGGAAGGCTGAAATAGTCCCCCAAAATTAATGAATGTTTTCAAAATCGCATGAAAGCTTCAGCTCAGGCGAAAACGATGAGGAGTTTCTTCAATTTGGAAAAAATCATTATTGCATGGTTTAGGCGCTAGAGGATTGCCTGAACGGACAGACAGACATTTTGCTTCAATTAGTTTTTTTGGCATCACGGATCCACAAAACTGGAATTATCTTCCTCGTGAAGGACTTTTTCTCTTAATTTAGCAACTTTTTGATTCAGTTTTCGTCGCAGAGCATGAAATGATTTTTCGCAGAAAATGCGCAGTTTTTTCGCGCAGCGATATATAACATTCTCTATACTACGTATATTACTCTGTATATACGTAAGTATACGAATGTAATAATAATAGTCATTTGTTAACAACTGCGTCACGCAGATAAATTACAAGGAATAAGTTTGAAGTTGAAAAATAATTCTTGGTTTTAAAACCATGTATTTATATAATAAATATTCGATTATTAGTTGAAGTAAATATGTTTATGTGCCCATTTGCTAACATTCTGAGAGCTACATTGTGAATGAAATTGATTAATAAACAAGTCCATTATTAAATATTCTTCTCAATCATTCATTCAAGAGTATGCTACAACTATTTTACTAAACCATCCCAACCGCAGGTCCAAAATAAAAAGACTCAGGGTCGTGCCCTCTCTTCATCCTAGAAAATATTCATTTCTCTCTCATAATGAACTAGTGGTAAACTAGTAATGAAGATGAAGATGAAGATCTTTTATTTATATAATATTATTTCATCAGAAACAGTTCTTTACCCTTAACTGACGTTGAAATACTTGTTACATTATTTTTAGGAGACAATAAGTCATACAAGACTGGTAAAACAAAATGTTGAAAGGTTTGATTAATTGCAAATCAAATAACTAAAAAATGTTGGTGGATATCGTTTAAGACTTCGAGAACAGCTGCAAAACCTTTTAATTCATACATAAGCGATTTCCCGCTTTTTGGAAGTCAGCGTATCACTTGAAAAATAGGTAGAAAAATAATATTTTTTTGTATCTGTAACATTTAATCGAAATTAATAAAAACCTAAAATGGAGACTCAAATAAATAATGTAAAGTCAAGACACATGGTTGTGGGGAAATCTCATTATGATCTAGAACAGAAATAGGTATATTTCAGTAGGAAGGAATTAAATATATCGGAGTGATTATTAGAGCAGGGAATCTAATAATATTTGCTTTATTAAAATAATGGGAAAGCCAATTATTAGTAGACTTCATAATATTTTATAAAACAAAATTTTCGAGAAAAGAAAATAGAGACAATATACAAGACAATGGTGGAGAGCTGTATTTACGTATGAATCGGAAATTAGAATTAAAAATGATGCAATAAACTCTCAGTTAAATGCTGAAAATGAATTTTGGAGACGATGTTGTCAGAATACTGTTTGATAGAATACTTTAAATTAGACAGATAATAATGATTGAGAGACAAGTGATCCGAAAATGTAGAATCCAAACAACTCCAATGGTATGCTGCAGAATGCATGCACTGACATAATATCAAAAATTATCTTTAAATTGAATCCCTTTCGAAAAGAAGAAAACGAGGAAGGCCAAGGAAAACTTGTAAATACGTCATCGATTTGACAATGAAGGGCACAAGAATAGAGGAAGATGCCTGACAGAATAAAAAACATTAGTGCATGGGTGCGAAAAAACGGTCATTAGAACTGTAAAATACTCGCTTAAATTAATAATAATTACATAAACCAGAAGTGGAAGATACGGATGAAGAAGCCTTGTTATTATCTGCTAGCACAAATGGCAGGGCAAGATCTGTAAGATCTTGCTTGGAATCTAAACCAAAACCAAAGTTACGTTATTTAGAAAAGATTAAATGAAAACAAAGAAAATTTGATTATTTTATGGAGAGTCCTTTAGATAACAAATATCAGATATTACTCTATTTTGGTATTTATGATATTTATCAAACTTTAATCATTTATCGGCATGATCCTTTTTCAGTAAGACAACTATTCTTCCGAATTGACAGGTCAGGCAAATATTGTATTTAGGTAAAAAAAAGATGATTGAATTATGTTTTCGAAAAATTGACGGGACTGAAGTGAAAAGAGAAAACTAGCACAAATATTAAATTCACATTTCTTGTATATTTGCACCAATAGATAATGTCAGTCACAATTAAATCTATTTTCGATCACCAATAACATATGTGGGTCTCTTTAACTAAAATCTTTCGCTTTGCTTGGCGATAACATAATTCTGCCGGAAGAAGTGTTCGGCAGTTTATCGACGAATGACGAAAATAATTACAATAGCCAGTAGGACTTCACGATGCATATTCCAAGGCAGATTTTTTTAAAACTCCAGACATTTGTTCATCATTTCTCTCTAATGGTATGCAACATATGTATTCTCAAGTTAATGTTGAAATATCTAGTATCACTTTCGGAATCCTAAGACTTAAGTAAAGAACGCAATGAGTGACCCTGAAGATTTGGTTACGAACCCAACAGCGATAGCCTGATTTCTCTTCTTCCCGACCTTGCATTAAAGTGGTCGCCGAAGTGTGCGACCATATGCCAATGAATTATAAATTTGAGGTTATTTCGTTATTATTTAGATTTTTCTTTGTAAAATCTCGTCTCTGCGTGAGATATACTATATACGAACACAAACTATCAATCAATGGGCAGTACATTTAAAACGTTACATTGTAATATAGTAGTAATGCGTTTCAACAATAATAAATAATATTGTAGTTATAGATTTAAAATTCAACCTTAATTCATATTATAGTACTTTTAATTAAATTCATATATAAATATTTATAACTTAAATGAAATTTTCCCAAATAAAATTAATTGTATTTTGTTTACAATATTTATTAACAATTCATTAAAAATTATGAATATGCAGTGCAATATTACTGAAAGATGCGTTAGTGAACACATATCCAATAAATTGGCAATTTTGCAGGAAATGTAAAAAATGTATATGAAAATAGAAAAATTTTATTTTGCAACAATATTTTACAGAAGAGGATCCTATTCATTTTCTAGCGATTATCGTGACCTTACAGATTTCCGAAGTTTGACAAAATTTTGAAACATTATTAGCAATTACAATTTTGAAATAATTTATGACAGGTGAAATGGTTGGAAATAATTTATGACAGAATCTCCTAGTGATTCTTAATGTATTAACAAAAACAGTGTTTACATAGGTCTGCTTATCTAGAAGAAGTGGGTATTAACATTCGATGACGATGTAAAAAACTTTGTGTGCATTGCTCGTCTCTCGAAATAAAAATATCGTAATGTAAATATACTTATATAATAATATAAATATATTAATTTCATTCCGTCGGATTGGAAATCATACATAAATTACATGTAAGTAATATATTGATAGTGTGTGTGTATGTGTGTGTGTGTGTGTGTGTGTGTGTGTGTGTGTGTGTGTGTGTGTGTGTTCCTCAATGTTCGCAATAGACGAAAACTGGTCTATTTCTACAACTGCAAACGATAAGATATTAAAATGTTATATAAGGAGTCATATGTCGTTTTGATTCTCATAAATCCTCAAAGACTAGGTATCACATATGATTTTAATATTTGCAGTAAGGAACTTCATGTAAAATGCACAATCACCTAACGTTAGATTGAAGAGGTAATTAATTGTGATCCCCAATAAGCGAATCAATAATCATTCATTTGCTTACAGCTGCACTTACCAATCATAATGTCTGCAGTAGAAAACTTTCATTGTGACTAAATGAACTTTAAATACTTTAATTTTATTTAGTATTTTATATATCAAAACTATCTTATTACAATATTAATTTCCGCGACCATATAGTATTTTTTAATTGGGTCATCTGAGAAATTGATGATGAAGTATTTCACAACTGAAAGCTGCTATCTCGGAGACGTGTTTGTGAAACTGACTCTAAAACGTATTTCTTGAAGTTATTAATTTTTCTAATAAACTAACTAGGTTAGACAATGCATACAATGCAAATTATTTGCATTTTATATTAAATATTACAATAATAAACAAAGGAAATTGCATGCCTTTATTTATGTAATTAAATGTATATACAAAAATTTATGTAAAACTGTTGGTTGATTTAATATTTATATTCAAATATTTACTATAATATAACTCGCCATCACCGCCATTTTGTAATGTTCAAGATGAATAGTCCCGCCTCCCTGAAATTAAGCTAAAGCGGATTGGTCAGCTCGATCCCGCAGGGCGGGGCAGGGTCGGAAAACTCTGCTAAAGTTCGGCTCAGGACATCGCCCATTTTTTGTGCAAGCGAGGGTACATTTACTACGTAAGTACGCAGTAGACGAGAACTCAACCACCCTTCGGATTTGGTGATTGCGTAGCGTATCGGGTAGTTGTACCCAAGTTTGCGGGTTCAATTCCGGCCGAAGCGGTGGATTTTTAAGGGCGAAAATATTCTTCGTACGCCTTCCTTGGGAGAGGAAGAAAAGCCGACTGTTCTTGCAGATTTACTGCATGTAAAAGGGGAAGTAAAGCATAAAAGAAGCTCCTGAGCAAAATTTCAAAATCGCGTGTTTCGTCGCCCTAGTTATATCTTCTTTCTCCGCAGGATGGTGAAAGGAGTGAAGCGAAATTTCCGTGGTCAAACGCCATGTAAAATAAGGCACAGCTAATGCCTTGTCAATGCCCGGTTAGTCAGCTAGACTGACTAACCGGGAGTGGTAGCTCAGTGCATCAACTGATGTCACTGCAGCGCCTCTGAACGGGAGGTCCTAGGTTCCCACTCCCCACGGCGGCAGGATTTTCGACACTAGTCTTTCAGCTAGGTCGAATTCAGTCGCTGTCTGGAGGAGAATTCTAGTAACAAGCTGCTCTAATCGGTACTTTCCGTTGTTTTTCCGATCAACACCAGGCAAATGCCGGAGCAGTACCCTACCAAACGGGCCACGGACCGTGCGCGATCTTTCCTTCCTCTTCTTTGTCCTATCCTCTTCCCCTTACACACTCACTTACACTAACATACACTACATTACCACATATTACGGGAGACCGGTCTGGAGCTTAGAGCTTATCCCGGCTGGGGCGGTGCTCCGCTGGTGGGAGAGTCCTGGTTAGGGGGAAACCCCGCTAGCCGACGGTAGGTCTGCGCCGGATCTCGCCATCCAGCGGGAGAAGATCACCGCCATATCCCGAGGAAAAACATGCACTACATTTACGGGACTAATGATCAAATCCGTTGACGCGCCCGGAAACACGAAGAGCTCAGTGTGTGTGGCCCGTGCTGAGTGCGCGGCCGTGGGCAGCTGGCGGAGGCGGTGGCCGGCCAGCGCGTCGGGCCTACAGCCGGTTGCGGGCCAGCGCCAGCACCGCCAGCCCGCGTTGGCGCACTCACAGGGCAGCGGGGCCTGGCGCCAGGGACGCGCCTTCGCCCGGCGCCGCCAGCGGCGAGCACAGCGCCAGCCCCAGCCCCAGCCCTGGCCGCTGGGGCTTGCTTTCGGACGCGCCCTGCGGCGTGCGCGGGTCAAGCGAGGTGATCAAAGGGTTTTTTTTATTTTAATTTTTATTTTACGTCAAGAAACAGTTAAAAACTGCGTATGACGTGCTATGGGGAAAAGTGAATTGTGTGCACATTTTCAAAATTCTGTGATTCCTACACTAAGTCATATACTACTTAAATTTTGAATTTTGAAAGGGAGAAAAAAAACAAAAAAAACTCCCATGTAATAAAATCTATTTTCAAGGACAAATAAGCAATAGATTTTGAATTTTGAAAGGGAGAAAAAAAACTCCCATGTAATAAAATCTATTTTCAAGAATAAATAAGCAATAAATTTTGAATTTTGAAAGGGAGAAAAAAATCCCATGTAATAAAATCAATTTTCAAGGATAAATAAGAAATAAATTATGGCTCTTATTACTTCCTGACGCGACAACATGGAAACGATATTTTGAATAATTGTATTTCCCACTGAATTCTAGAAGACGTGCACAGAAAATGAAGTTACATTTATGTCCAGAAGCAAATCAAGGGGCCATCTCAGCATTTGCTCAATGGATCAGGGAAACTGGACGAAAAACCTGATCGAGATGGGTATTGATGAACTGCACGAGTTGTGAATTGCACACACGAGGCAGGCGATGCCCCTGCCAGTAGAGAGTTAAAAGAATATTGCGGAGAGAATGTTTTCATCCGTTTTCACCGATGCGTAATGGTTCCCTCCTCCGTGTGTTCATTGATTCCCTTTCCTGATTTGTTTTATTCACGCGCTCATTCACGTTCTAAGTTATGGTTTTCCGAGCACTTCCTGTTTCAGTGTGCAACACCAGCGATTGACAGAACGTATCTAGAGAAGGTGTAGAGACTGGATCTCCAGTCATTCATGCAGATTAAATATAGATAGGCAGAAAAAAGTGTAGAAATCATTCATGTAAAAAACGAATAAACAATGCTAAAGCATTAATATCTGTACTTTTGTTCGTTCACCGACTTGTATTAATTTTTACAAAACTGTAGAGGCTCTACGAAACAATAAATAATAGTACACTGTCCCGTCCTTTATTATATTCGAATTATTAGGCTACCAGGAAAAAGCTTAATCTTCTTTAAAATTCGAATAGCTTAGTAGAACTAGTTTGAGAAATAAAAATTGTTTTGAAATTTGGTACAGACTAATCACTATTGGAACAGGTAACTCGGAGAGAATTTCCACATTTCATGAGTTTTGTTTGTTTGTTTGTTTGTTTGTTTGTTTTATTATTTTCCATTTTACTAGATAAAACTAGTTTCCACTGGAACGGTTGAGAAGTGTTTTGCTCGGCCAGAACTGTGCAAATCTGCTTATTACGGGATGGGTTTACTTTTGTGTCAACTTTTGTCCAGCGGGCGCTTGTTCTCATTGTGTTCTCGCACCGTTTGCGTTGCGTTGAAATTGAGATATTTTTAATTTTTATCATGTTAATAAGAATGCCATTAAATTTTGATGGGAGAAAATTACGTCATTTAATGGATAGGTCCAAATCTTTATTTGGAGTTTGAAAATTAACGGTAGGCTTTTAGTTTTACGTTTCAAAGCAATCTTATATTTCGAAAATATTTTATTATAAGATAAATATTTCTGTGTTTCATTGCCATGAATCTTTTATAAGTGAAAAAATGACATGATTCTCTTTATACATATTTTGATTTCTGTTGTTGTAAATTGCAGTTACTATTTTTGTGAAACCATATATTTTTTGATTGGGTTATTTCATTTTCATTGGGTTCTCTATTTTGGAACTAGGAGAATTCCAGAATCATCTCTCTGCAAAAGAAGATGTACTATTCAAATCCAGTTGTAACCAGAAAACGAAAAATGAAATTTTCTAGCATATCATACTACAAATTCTACAACAGTCTAGTTTAAACACGAACAAAAATTCTAACAAATGAGATTTAACAAATCCAGTTCCAACAAGGGAAATCAGTTTTATAGCAATTCCTGACTGTCGCGGAAAGATATACAAAATAAATACATTGAATATGGTAATTTTTCGGAGACACCCAAGTAACTGAAAAAGGAAGTTATTAAAGGCCACATTAAAATTGATGGATTGGCCATTAAAATTTTAAAGCAATAATATCTACAAACAAAGATACAATGTGCCCGGATCCAGAAACTGCGTAAACGAACAGTGCAAAAGTAGGATTAAAGGAGCTTTTGTTGGGAACTCATATGATTTGCGATGCATGTAAAATACGTTTAGTAAATACACGACATTGTAAAATAAATAAAAGTGTATAATGTGTTATTATTGATTGAACGGCAATAATCTGAAAACAGATTTTCAAATAATTAATTTATTCGTAAATTTTTTGATAGTGGGCTTGCAATTACTTCAATTGACCAAGTTATTGAAAATTAAGCATCCTAACTTAAATTCTGATTTTAAAAAAACAGTCATTTTACTAATTAGGCTAGTACTGCGTTGGTATATAGTGTTTTGACCATGCATGAATTGTAGCTTTTTATTGGTAATGGTTTCTTTTTAAATATTGATTGTTTTTTGCAACGTGAAAGCGAATACGGTAAAACAACATTATAATTTTTTTCTTTGCAATTACGCCTTAAAAATAAATACGTGCAATAAATGAATTAAATATAAAATGTCATTTTTCGTACTGAAACTCTTCTATACAGAAGGGGAGAGTCTGTAGTATTATAGTTTCAATGTGTTAAAATTATTTTTATTTTAAGTCATATAAAGTACACAGGTCATGAGCGACTAATACATTAATTATAAGCAATTACAAATCTGTGAAAAAATGAATAGGTTTTCAAAATTGTATAACTTTTTCTTCATAACTTGAGGATGATAAAAATGCATTAAACTTTCATTTCTTCGGTACTCTTTTCTCTCGTGATTGTGGATGGAGCATTCCAGAAGGATAAGTTTATTGACAGAATAATATTGCAGATGGTACAGGTGGGTTGTGGAACGTCAATTAAAAGTTTGAGGGAATTGAGAATGATTTGTTCTAATTTTTTACAGAACGCTTGTTCTCGATGATTAATTGACAGATTAGTTACGAGTCCAAAGAAGTTATTTATGTTATTATGAAGTTTGCTGGGTTTTTCATTCTGCCATGTTTCGTGGCATTGTATATTTAATATAATCCTAATGTGTTTCTAAATATCTTTAACTCTGTTTCGGATGGATGGTATTGGTGCACATTTATTGTTTCTCTTGGAACTTCGAGATCAGCGATATCATTACCGAATATATCTTTATTTCACTGAATGTAACTTCATTTTCTGTGCACGTCTTCTAGAATTCAGTGGGAAATACAATTATTCAAATTATCATTTCCATGTTGTCGCGGCAGGAAGTAATAAGAGCCACAATGTATTGCTTATTTATCTTTGAAAATAGATTTTATTACATGGAAGTTTTTTTTCTCCCTTTCAAAATTCAAAATTTATTGCTTTTATCCTTGAAAATAGATTTTATTCATGGTTTTTTTTTAATTAAAATTTAAAAATAGATTTTATTACATAGGAGTTTTTTTTCTCCCTTTCAAAAATTCAAAATTTAAGTAGTATATGACTTAGTGTAGGGATCACAGAATTTTGAAAGTGTGCACACAATTCACTTTTCCCCATAGCACGTCATACGCAGTTTTTAACTGCTTTTTTGACGTAAAATAAATAAATAAATAAATAAATAAGAGTGATTTCGATGTTAGGTCCGTGGCTTTAACCCTCCGCCTCCTAGCGGTAAACGGGCGCACGCGTGAGGCGTGTGCCGCGCATTACGCAACTGTCGCTCGCGGGTGTGCGGGGGCAATCAGTGGCGGGTGCGTGACCCCCGGGCCCCGCCCCCCCGCCCCCTTCGCCGCGGCTGGCGAGCAGGTGCGGGCCCCCGACACGGCTCGCCGCCGCCAACCGCACCCCTCGGCTCGCATGTGACTTTCGCTTGCAGGGGGCAGGGGAGACCCGGCACATTCGTCATGAGGAAGGACCTGTTATCTGCGGTTCGCCTCCTGGTGTGAGGCTTAACGAAGCGGAGTGCATCTGATTAAATGAAACTGTTGTAATGCTTTCAAGTGTGAATGCACGTTTGGGACGCTTGCCTGATAACATTCTTTTTAGTTTTGTGTGTATTTCACGCTTTACTGCGGATAGTTAGTCAAATGTGGCATGACTAAACCGTTCCATATCGGCGGTTTTTTAAAATATTTATTCTTGTTAGGTAAGTAATACCTTTCAAGGGTTTTAATATATGGACAAAATACATTTAACAAATTGACGAACTAACAAATGAGGATTTTCTACGGAGGAACCTCTAAACTTTAACTATATGATTTAGACAGAAAATTGAAACAAATTTTATAAACTGATTCAAAATCAACGTGATGTTAAGGATTTGTAGACACTCTAACAATGAAAACCACAGCCATAGGAATGTTTTGAGCAATATTTAGCAGATGTGGGAACGGCGCCTACCAATATTCTTTGTGAGTCATGAATGCAAAATGACTTTCGATAATTTCCTACTCTAAGGAAGAAAAGTATCAATAGCAATCTCTCTCGCCTATGAAAGTAATCGTAAAAAATTGACTAAATTAGTTATCAAAGTCTTTGATTATAAACTCAAGACATTTATACGGTCCCATTATTTACAAAATATTTAAATTGTGAGAAGTTTAATATTAGTATCATATTTTGTGATATGCATTTCGAGTATTTAATTTCATCATTTTAAATAATTACACAGGATCTTCGTTTACTCAGAACCCGGCTCTTCAGTCCTGAAAATCATCCCTTGCACATGTATTTACCTATTTCGAAAAATGTCTCGAGTTTCCAATCTGTTTGTCAAGAATGTACATTCCTTATACTTCAGTACATTTTGCAACCAAACGGGCCATATTTTTCTACTTTTCTTCTGGCAGAAAAAGTCATTTCTCAGCGTTTCGGAGTATTCTTGTTTGAGACGTCCTCCAACGTGTCTCAACCAGTTTATTCCAATCTGTCTTGTCAAGAATGTACATTCCTTATACTTCAGTACATTTTGCAACCAATCGGACCATATTTTTCTACTTTTCTTCCGGCAGAAAACGTCATTTCTCAGCGTTTCGGAGTATTCTTGTTTGAGACGTCCTTCAACATGTCTGAACCAGTTTATTCTTTGAGATGTAATCTATCAGTACCCAAATGTATCCTCAATAAGACCTAAAGAAATGATTCTGAATTTCGAACAATGTCCTCGAGTTATAGCCAGCAAAAGGGAGAGAAGGAGGGAATGTAAAGAACTAGCAATATGCCCGACTCGCGCTGTCTGCAGCGGACATGAAGCGAGCGCACTCGAGAGAGCTCCGCCGGGAGGGAAGGGCCTGCTCGAGAGCGCCACAGTAGCAGAGGACTGTGGCTGCCCTCGCCCTCCCTCGGGCTGTGTACTCTCTGTCCGATGCAGATGGGGGGGGGGGGCGGTGTCAGAGCCGCCCTTCGCCCTCAGAGCCGGCGCCGGCGCCGCCGCCCTCCGCCTCCGCCCCCGTCCTCCTCACTGCCACCGCTCGCTCCCACCTACACCTTCACCTCCGCCTCCATCGCCGCTCCCCCCGGCCCCCCCCCCCCAACACCCGCCCTCCCCGCCGCCGACACCATAAACCATCGCTATTAACGCTCTCTGCACCACTCCCGCCACCCCCCGCCCCGCACACGACCCCCGACTACGCTACAGTCCCTTCTCCGCCACTGCTACAGCCCCCGCCTCTCTCCCCATCCCCGCCACCGCAACAGACCACGACCTCCGCTACAGTCCCTTCCCCGCCACTGCTACTGGCCCCGCCTCCGCTGCAGTCCCTTCCCCGCCACTGCTAGAGACCCCGCCTCTCTCCCCATCCCCGCCACCGCAACAGACCACGACCTCCGCTACAGTCCCTTCCCCGCCACTGCTACTGGCCCCGCCTCCGCTGCAGTCCCTTCCCCGCCACTGCTACAGCCTCCGCCTCTCTCCTTATCCCCGCCACCGCTACATCTCTCGCCCTCCCCGCCACCGTCTCCATCAACACCATCGCGATTGACTCTCTCACTGCCACCTTCGTCGCCGCCCAAATTCCTCCGCCGAGCAGCCAGGCACGCGCCCTCCACCCGGCCCCCGCCGCCCTTCTGCTGTCGCCCCTGGTCAAATAACGAGGGGAGTTCTCCTGTCGCGCTGCTGAGAGGGGCTGTTTTGTCTTCTCAAGGTTCCTTTATTTACTGCCGAGGCGTTATGGATCCGAGAAACAATTTGATATTGAGTGCAACTGTTATTCTGTTGAGTATTTTGTCCAAAGTTTATTTTTCGGGTTTGAATGTCAAACATGGGTAAAAAAAATACTATTTATAATAGCCATGTATACTATTTATTATTACCATTTATGATTCATACCATTATAATATATACTATAATGGTATGAGTCTTGTATTTTGCGTTTAAGTTCCATATCAAATATCGATTTTTAAATTAAATGATGAAATTACATTTATTGAAAGGAGTCGTAGATAAAAACGAAGAATCTATTTTATATCGTACAAGGTGTGAGGAACGAACGCTTCATATTTGTCTCATAGGCGTATAGATTATGATTACTCTTGAGGGAATATTTCACTTGTGACTAAATCATTCTGGGCATAGTCTTATCTCATTGTGTCTCGAGATAATTTGGGGAAAATGTCTTTTAGGATTTTTGTGCAACGTACTTAAATCTGCTTCGTTATTCGCTAAAAACCGATAATTGTTGATCACAAAACCCAGGACAGTGTCTACAAAGCAAATGAGGTTTTGAATCTTATCAAACTTTTATAAACGGATATTTTGTGCTGCAGAATTTACTTGAAATTTGTCTACAAATTTAAGAAAATTTTCTTTCTTTTAATATTGACAAGAAGTATTCAAACTAACACGAATTACCTTGCAAAAGGTGAGTATACTTTAAATGACATACTGATATGATGTGACATTTTGTTCAATGCCCAATATAATTTAAAAAGCTTTCATTGAGAATCTCTGTTTCTCACCCAGTTATCCAAAACCAATCTGACGACCACGATCAAACGGAAACACGTTTCGCACAACCTGGTATAACGCTTCTTTTCGCCTCAAAATATAAAATGATCTGTTGAATTGAAACTCTTCCAATTTTTATTTCATACTAAAGAAAAATGTCTATGATCGATAACTATTTCCAATCCGTTCCTTTCTTCAAACCATTATAAAATAATGTTTCCTTCATCGACACTTACATTTTTTTCGAAAATAAACACCATTGTGTGCTACACTCTCGTATTTTTTTAGAAAAATAATATGAAAAATAACAAGATTACCATAACACAAATAATCAATGACTTAAAGATAACAAAATACGTAATATTTTCGTGACTAACTCCGTTTCGAATAATTGGAGGCATTTCCGCGTCTGAAGAGCTAAGCTCTAAAATCTTCATAGTCGTGCTTTGGTTACAAAGTCAAGACTATATTTAGATTTATAAGAACTGACGGTGGCATATATTCAGCACTAGCTGCGAAGCCCAAAGGCAAGGACCGGGAGCGGTAGCTCAGTGCATCAACTGATGTCACTGCAGCGCCTCTGACTGGGAGGTCCTAGCTTCGAGTCCTGACGGCGGCAGGATTTTCGATACTAGCTTTTCAGCTAGGTCGAATTCAGTCGCTGTCTGGAGGAGAATTCTGGCGGCCGGCTGCTCTGATCGGTAGTTTTCCGTGGTTTCTTCGATCACCACCAGGCGAATGCCAGAGCAGTACCCTACCAAACGGGCCACAGACCGCGCGCGATCTATCCTTCTTCTTCCTTGTCCTATCCTCTCCCCTTACACACATACTTACACTAACATGCACCACACTACCACATATTCCGGGAGACCGGTCGGGAGCTTAGAGCTTGGCCCGGCTGGGGCGTTGCCCCGCTGGTGGGAGAGTCGTGGTTAGGGGGAAACCCCACTAACCGACTGTAGGTCGGTGTCGGATCTCGCCACCCAGCGGGGGAAGATCACCGCCAGCTTCCGAGAATAAAACATGCATTACACTAGCGGGACTCATGACCAAAGCAGTTGACGCGCCCGGAAACACGAAAAAATTAATAAAAAAACCAAAAGCAAGGAAAAAACTTACAATTTCTTTACAAACAATCAGATCAATTAATAAACAGGGTATGTATCTTTCTGTCCTTTCGTCCTGTGGTATCTGTTTCAGTACTTTCCATTCAGGATGAAGTTATCTAGACCCTTAACTCTGAATGTACTGTTGTCTATTAGGATTCTGGAGCGAGTATTGCGGAGAATGATCCATCTCGATCAGGTTTTTCGTCCAGTTTCCCTGATCCATTGAGCAAATGCTGAGATGGCCCCTTGTTTTGCTTCTGGACATAAATGTAACTTCATTTCCTGTGCACGTCTTCTAGAATTCAGTGGGAAATACATTTATTCAAAATATCATTTCCATGTTGTCGCGGCAGGAAGTAATAAGAGCCAACATTTATTGCTTAATTATCTTTGAAAATAGATTTTATTACATGGGAGTTTTTTTGATTGTTTTTTTTCTCCCTTTCAAAATTCAAAATTCAAAATTTATTGCTTATTTATCTTTGAAAATAGATTTTATTACATGGGAGTTTTTTCTCCCTTTCAAAATTCAAAAATTCAAAATTTATTGCTTATTTATTTTTAAAATAGATTTTACTACATGGGAGTTTTTTTCTCCCTTTAAAAATTCAATTAATATATATGTTTAGTCTTGAAATCAATGTACTACACAGTTTTAATATTTTGATTTTTCTAAACATTTAACGATGAATACGAAAGAAGTGGTGTGAATTTGTAATTTATTATCAAATTTTAGAATTTGTGTATCAGAAAATAATTAATGAAGTAATATGTTTGTAATCAATGTGTCCTTTATTTATTAGTTCGATAGTTATACCGATAAGTTGCACGTTTGTATTCAGTTATTGACCTCCTGTTGATCCTCCTCAATCATTGTTGGTTCCATAAAAAAAAATAGTAGACACGCAAGGATTTGAGACAGACCCCATTGCGAAACCCTGGACTATAACATTTAGTTCGGACATTCATTTTACGAAGCTTGGTAGATTTACTCAAAAACATAGTATCATAGCATCGTAAGTAGAAGTATTAACTACTTCTTCTCCTTCTTTTTTTATGATACACATACCATTCCAACATTTTTGATTACTTTTTAAACAAACACCTTCTGTGCAAATTGATAGGAGTCAAAAATTGATAACAGGCATGCGATAGGAAATCTTGTATAATGGAGTTACAAATGGAACATTTTTGTTTTCAGCATGTCTATTGGGTAGTCAACTAATACTGCACTTGTGTTTTTCAGGTTCACGATCTTTCAATAAACGACTTGCTTGACTACAAAAATTTCTGGCAGTGTCGGTTACGAAGGTTGATGAACGTGTTGTAACGCATATCACGTTCAGTCGCAGTCAAAGCAAAATAATAATAATAATAATAATAATAATAATAATAATAATAATAATAATAATAATAATAATAATAATAAATATTTGAGGTATGAAAACCAACGGAAAATTGTGAATACACTGTGGGTCTTCGTAGGGTTCAATACCTCAATTATCAACGCGATGCTATGCAAAAAATGTACGACACAAGTTTGAATTTCGTCCCGACCAAAAGGGTTTTTTTTTTTTTTCAAAGTATTTTTTGGAAGTACTGATATCAATGTACTAAACTCACTTGCACAAATGCCATTTTCATAAAAATTTTATTTTCAAAAGATATGTATGATTATTTTCGAATGTCTCGGGCGTCGTTTCATTAAACGTTTTCCAAGAAATGGGTGAAAGCCAAAGAAAACGTTATAAAATTACAATATTCCGTATCCATTACAACTAATTTGAGAAAAATCGTGCTATTGTAGTACCACTACATTTTACATTACATCCCTTTCCCACCCACATCCCCCAGGGTGCTAGGCTTGACTTACTCCCGAAGAATATTTTTCCAGATTGCAAATCATACGTGTACCACGTTTGGATGGAATTGTTCCAGGTCTTCTAGAGCTAAACAGGAATGTAACCGCATCCATCTATTTCAACCGACTTCTAAAATCACTACAATTCTTTGTTTTTTTACTTTTTCTCCGTGCACTATGAATCATTTCAACAAAGTTGAACATTTTTTGAATCTCTCCAATATTTATATTTTAATTGTTCTCAGGTACAGTTTTAAAAAAAAAATATTAGTAGGTTTCCGTGTAATATTGAACTAAATAATGTCAATTTCCCCCAAACATATAAAAAAGCCTTCGTCAAAAATGGTTCTACATTTTTAAACGCTTTTTGTAGAGATCAGTGCACTGTATCATACGGCAGAAGAGACTTTTTATATAAACCTTAGAGTATTTTTAACAATTATTAAAAATTGCGAATGAACTTTTTTCTTTAACGTATGTAAACATAGACGTTACAAAGAGGAAACGATACACTTTTCCACCAAAGTTCCTGAAATTATAAAATTGAAATTTTAATTTAAAACAATGTAAAACCGATTGTAAATTTCGTAAAAAAAGTAATTTTTCTGGCACTGAACATCTGAAACTACTTTCGATTGAATGATGAGTTAATTTAACAAAAATTAGTCATAAAATTGCATAAACAAGTCCTAAAAGTGAAGACAATAGAGATTGAATGCGTGGATGTTTGTTTTGTTTTTGAGGATCAATACGACGGACACACCGCCGTCCCTTGCACTGCCAGTGCGTGGGAGGCGAGCTGTGGCGTCGGGCCGTCGGCGGGCTGCGTGAGTTTTCCTCGACATGTTCCTCGCCACCCGCCCTCCCGACACGAAACGAGGCTTTGTAAAAACCTGCCTTTATGTCAATTTCTAAAAACCAACCGAACTGTCAGAAGTATTGTATATGTCAACTCGGAGACTTAAATACACGTAGCAAAATACGCTAAGCTAATTGTGTTTTCTGAAGCATGGTACAACTGAGTGTGTACGGTGGTTCTGTGCGGCTGAATACTATACCATGTTCACATTAATAATAATTTGGTAAAATTTTTTTCTAGTGTTAGGTTACAAGAGCTATAAAAAGTGGTAAAAACGAGAGACGTAAATCTACCTTTTGATGAAAAAGAAACCAATCGTTTTCTGTTCGCATGGAAAGTAAATCTCTGAAGGTGTTCATTTTTTGACATGTGCTCTTTTAGCTTATAACTCTAGATCTTTAAGAGCTACGAAATCTCTATAAGGGAGAGAAATTTAGTCACTTATAACTAAAATCCATGTTTTGCATCTTGTACAATAATAATAATAATAATAATAATAATAATAACAACAACAATGCATTTAATACATATTCACGTACGTTAACTCGGACAGCAGATGCATTGTTTGTGCTTTGGTGCAGTTTAAGTAAGCAAATTGTAAGTTATCGTAATTAAAAACAATTCACTGAGAACGATTAAGTGAAAAATTCAACTAACATCATGTTCATAATTCCCCTGCCTGATTACCTGAGCAGATAACACCTTTTAGGGATCTATTACGGACAAGGTCGCATGTGGTTTTGAGGGTTCTTTATTCAAAATATCGCTTTATTTTTCCTTTAACATTTTTTATTGTAGTTCTAATTATAATTGAGAGATTTCGTGATCACAGTTCAGTTGCATTATTTTGATATTGTTTGAAAGCATTTTACGGAAATCATGGAGATTTATAGATGAAATGCCTCTTCTCTTCTCTTTTACACACGGACATATATTGCGTTTCACATCACACGTACGCCTATTTCTTATCACATATACGCATATTTACATCACACAATGAATTTTTCTCATCACATATGGAGATGTAATGCGTTTGTATCTGCATCTTCAAACAATCAACCTTTGTGTTAAGTTCAAGTCTACATTCTTGCATTGAATATCAAACTGTTTGTTGTTGGAAGTAAATCAGCTCTAAAACTTGCTAAAAAGTTTGATGTCTCGTTGTTATCACCGAATACTTCAAGTTGGAAAATGTAAGTTCTTAAAACTATGAATGAATGTTAAATGTTCGCCAACATATATTGTTTTGAATCTCACAGTGCACCAAATCAAGTTTTTTAATCAAAGGTTTTATGTAGCTTTAGATACTAGTTTACGACCTTTATAAAATAATTTATACACCCTCTCGGAATAGTTAGAGCAGATGAAAGTGAATATGCACCCTTATAAATAAAGTCGTGATATTGCAATTTCTCATTGTGAATTAAAAATATCGGTGGGGAAGAGCGGAGTGCAGGAACTGTCCATCCTGTTGGAAACACTGCAGAGAATTACCTTTGTGTTTTTTATGGTGTTGTTATTGTGGTAGAATACGACATTCTATCATTCGTTTGTATTACTTCCTTTTCAATTTACAAGGTTAACTTCTCTACTCTTGTTTTTCTAGATTATCATTTTATTTCGAGAACACAAGTGTTTGTCATTATGCGTACGCACGAGAGCACAAATGTTTGTAAAACTACAATTTCAATTCGATGATGCAAATGTCGTGAACTCCACACCATTTCCTACCATTTGTAATTATATAAAACGCACCAAATATATGTGTACATACTTAAGATTAAAGTACATTTCATATGCTAAAAGTTGATGTTGCTAGAAATTTCCTCTCCGTGGGATCCAAGAGGTGGTTGACTCAAGCGTTAACGCGGCCAAGAGTTCCAGCTACGGAAGAGTAAGACTTGCTGAACAATCTGTTTTACCTGCGGAAATATAATCATTTAATCCTGATGTAAGAGAGAAAGACCTCTTCGCTTCTTTATGGGGTCCGAAATAAACCTAAATGAAAATGTAACTGGAGCTGACGAAACCTTGTCAGAATGCGAAACGAAGCGTATGCCTACAAAAATGTTACTAGAAGTTAAATTAACGTGACTGTGTGGTAATTTTAATAAATTAAAAAATTAATTTATTGTCATTATTTTTTCGAACTTTGAAAAATTAGCAAAGGAAAAAAGATAAAGTGATTCAAACAATTAGTCTTGCACTAAGTTAGACATCATAGCTTCTTCGCCGTTTAAAGCCCTTTTGGAAAAAAAGAAAAAAAAATGAATGGTAGAAAAGCTTCTCAAAAAATCGGAACTGGTAACTGAGACGGTAAATATAAAACAAATAAACAAAGAAGAAATAAAACGCAAAGATTGTCTTTCTGCTATGACGACCAACGATCATTTCTGATCTCAGCCAAGTTTATGGTTTTTACCGAAGATGATTTGGCCCAAGATGTGGAAATTATTAAGCAATGAAATTTCTATTCAATGTCCATTTTGAAAACAATGGTGGCTTGGCACTTGCAGCACCTACGAAAGCAGGAAACTTTGTGTGTATTGGTAGATCAGATTCGGAGCGCTCTCTTTGCCAATCTACCTGCCACCTCTTACCCATCACGTAGGACAAGAGCATGCAATTTTTATTCTTTATTACAATTTTATTACTTAATCGATTAAACATACAGTTATGTTACTATCATTCGGCAGCGTTTCCAGACTACTATTGTAATTGAAAACAATCAAGAAAAGAGATTTTAAGGTAAATCAGTTCAAACCATTTTTATCTCGAATAAGTCTTTACCTCTGACATTCTAGTAATTGCAATGTAGTAGTAGTAAATGCATCACTATTTCATGAACGGAGATCGTCATTTATTTTTATGAAATAATCTTGTCCAAAAATTCAGAGAATTATAAAATCCGGTTTTATAAATTAAAAAACAAAACGACATAAATATTTCATTTCGCATAATTTGAATATCATCGATTAATGGAAAGCAAATCAGGGAAATTTCAGGGAAATAAAATCGCGCTCCCCAGTACAAAACAGACGTTTGTGTTAAGGCAGCTCCACCCATTCGATATTTCGCGAGTAGCGAACGATCACTCGCCGAATCACAATGAGCGTGGATGAGTTGCTCGCTATTTGCCGACTGACGAACATTCCGGTGCGCCCTACCTACCGCGTGTTGGTCTTTTGGACACATCAAAGGAAGCGAACATTCGCCGAACACATCAAATTTCAAAATTCAAAATTTATTGCTTATTTATCCTTGAAAATAGATTTTATTTCATGGGAGTTTTTTTGTTTTTTTTTCTCCCTTCCAAAATTCAAAATTTATTGCTTGTTTATCCTTGAAAATAGATTTTATTACATGGGAGTTTTTGTTTTCTTTTCTCCCTTTCAAAATTCAAAATTTATGGCTTGTTTATCCTTGAAAATATATTTTATTACATGGGAGTTTTTGTTTTTTTTCTCCCTTTCAAAAATTCAAAATTTAAGTAGTATATGACTTAGTGTAGGGATCACAGAATTTTGAAAATGTGTACACAATTCACTTTTCCCCATAGCACGTCATATGCAGTTTTTAACTGTTTTTTTGACGTCAAATAAATAAATAAATAAACATCATCTATTTGAGACTGGGCGAGGAGTAGCTCGTTGCTCGGCGAATGCCGAATGTGTGGAGTCGTCTTGACAACAGAATTCGTGAAAAGTGACGATTGAAAGATTTATACGTAAGGGGGGAGTGAACGAAATAATGTGGAGAAATACAGACGATCTTTCATTGTATTACATTTCATATTATTTTTCATTATTATTTTCATCATCATATATTTTTCATTTCATATTACACTAAATGTGGTACACACTGCCAAAATCGCACGTTTGTGTCTCCAAATCTGAAGCAAAGAGAAGTTTTCTGGTGATGTGTGGCGCCCGCGTACCCCCGACCTCTCTCGCCCGTTTTCATCCGAACATCAACCACATGTGTGGTATTTTTGTGAATTATAAACATAAAATTTCCCATTTATATTCAAATAATTAATGATAATAACAATAATACAAAAACACAAATAATATTATACAGTCATAGAGAATTGTAATATAAGGAGAAATATAACATAAAATCTCTTCACATTTTCTGGCAGAATAACATCTGTCGAAATCCAAATGTGTAGTAGATTAGGACCTGAAAACCTTCTACTAAAGGTAAATAGAAACATTAGTTACTTTAAAAAGAATTTTATATATTTCGAGCCCCTTCAGATGTTACCACTATGATTTGGTTGAAATGGGTCTAAATACAACAAAACTCCAGTCAAGGAAAAATACATACAAGAGTAATTCCTCCTGATCTGTGAATTGAGAAATATAAAGGCACATCAGTTATTGAATCAATAAACAAAAAATTGTCTTATACTCGAGAAATATATTAATAAACTCTTAGCTGGCTCCCATAAAGCATGTAAGTAAATATTTTATTAAAAAGACACAAAAGCACATTAACATTACTAAATTGAGTGTCTGTTTAGGTAGAAATATTTAACAATTTCGGAAACTCAGGCAAAAATTTGTAAAGTGAAGTCGTAGGCTTCCGCGGCCAGAGTCATGTAAATGATCTTGGCTGTCCAGGTGACGCCGCGTCGAAGACTGTGTTGCCGACGTTTCGACCACCTTTTCGTAGTCTTACTCAGCACAACAGCCCTGAGGAAGACCACGACAAGATGGTCGAAACGTCGCCAACACAGCCTTCGACGCGGCGTCACCCGTAAAGCCAAGATCATTTACAAAAATTTGTAAAGACTAACTCTGAATTGAAAAGGGAAAAATTTTTTCCTCAAACCGAAGATCTTCAAACACATAAATAATTTTATTTAAATTATTTAATATTAACAAAATAATGCCCCAAAACACAATTAAATTGGGTTGAAACTAATGAATTTCAGTAGTTTGTATTTAATAACAAATTTGACATTTCATAGAAAATCTCATTCAAAAAACTAATATTTATATATTTATTTAACAGAACGCAGATTAAGGCGTCATTTTAAACGCAATTGAGTGCCGTTTGAATGAACAATAAAATGTAACGTTTTTATTCTTTAGAAACATATTTATGAAGACTTACATTGAAAGTAGATTAGAACTTTTCTGACTTCAAACTATTATTTTAGGGGAAGGACCTTTTCTAAAATATAGGTGTTTTCATACACATAGTTTAATATATGCATTTGAGGGATGAAATGACGCGACATAAACATCATTTGCGGCACCTTTTTGCACATTTTCCTGAGATTACAACATTTTGCCTCCTTTTCCTTTTTTATATGCTTCAGCACCTTTTTCTCCACTTTTTCAAGTTTTTTAAACAATTGAGTACAAAAATGTATTTTTTCACTTCGTGAACAGCTTTTTAAAATATCATTTAATCAGATGTCAACAGTATTAAATAAATATTTAAATATCTTTTACGTAAACCACTAGTAATTTATACCCCAGCAACATTGATCAATCTGTAGCTGAAAATAAATTTAAATTTCGACACTGTTGTTGCAACAGTTTAATCCTTTTGAGCTGCTGCCCAGGTAGCACGTTAACGGGTTCCACGTACAGGCAAATCAGAATATTTAAATGGGTGTGCAGAAATCCACTTGCCTGTGACCAGAGGAAAATGTTTACCATTGTCATCTTGTCGCCGTCAATACTAAAAGAGCACTGGCAACGCTTGTGGATTTGGGGGGGGAGGGAGAGGGGAGCAGGGGAGGTTGCCTGTGCCCGCAAGAGCAAGAAGTTTTTTATTTATTTTTTTATTTATTTTACGTCAAAAAACAGTTAAAAAACTGCCATGTAGTAAAATCTTTTTTAAAATTATAAATTAAAATCTTTTTCTAAATAAGCAATAAATTTTGAATTTTGAAAGGGAGAAAAAAACAAAAACTCCCATGTAGTAAAATCTATTTCAAAAATAAATAAGCAATAAATTTTGAATTTTGAAAGGGAGAAAAAAAAAACAAAAACTCCCATGTAGTAAAATCTATTTTCAAAAATAAATAAGCAATAAATTTTGAATTTTGAAAGGGAGAAAAAAACAAAAAACTCCTATGTAATAAACTCTATTTTCAAGGATAAATAAGCAATAAATTTTGGCTCTTATTACTTCCTGCCGCGACAACATGGAAACGATAATTTGAATAATTGTATTTTCCACTGAATTCTAGAAGACGTGCACAGAAAATGAAGTTACATTTATGTCCAGAAGCAAAGCAAGGGGCCATCTCAGCATTTGCTCAATGGATCAGGGAAACTGGACGAAAAACCTGATCGAGATGGGGTCCCACGCGGACTAGTGCTCCTGAGAGCGAAGGACGTATTACTACGCTATTTGCGGGAAAACCAAGTTCAGCCAGTTCTTGCAATTGTTTCACAGGTTTCTATCTACTACAGTGTTGAATGAAGTGTGATCTGGGCTGTCCGGGTGACGCCGCGTCGAAGGCTGGGGTGCCGACGTTTCGACCGACATATCGCGGTCCTCTTCAGGGCTGTACTGCCCTGAAGAGGACCGCGATATGTCGGCAACCCAGCCTTCGACGTGGCGTCACCCGGACAGCCCAGATCATAACTCTGGCCCGGAAGCCTACGATATCAGTGTTGAATGAAGTACTATAAATCACATCTTATTATCGACTCTATGAAGAAGAAAATATTGGTGCAAAATGGTATGTATATTCTAGAGTTCATGAAACTAGCCTTAATACAGTTGTTTCAGGAGCACCTTTTTTGCACTTTTTTGTGTGCATTTTCAGAAACTTTTTCCCCTTTTAAGACTATAATTTGCAACTCAAAATCCTTTCCCTAATTACTTTCATGCATCATGATGTGTTTATCAAACTAGCCCACTTACCTTTCCAATAGTACGGACATTTGTTTTAAGAAATGTATCTCTATTACTGATTGTAATATTTATAAATTGCATTCTCTATTTAAAAAAATATGTATTTCAAAAATATAAAGAAAAACGTAAACAGCGTTATCAAGAACGTGTTATTCATTCGCAATTTTCATGTTTTCTACATTAATTGAAGTTCCACTTTAAATTGATATTCATGGTTCCATCGAAGTATTCTTTGCGAAAAACCACTGTAGTACAATCAGCAGCTTGAAAAAGTGAATATTTGCCAAAACAATTTTTTATTTTAATAGCAATATGGACGGAATGAACGACACATGAAATACGTCTCCTGATTAGATACTTATATTAAAACACGAGCGAAAGATTTACATTTACTTGTCAATTACTTGATCAACTTTACGTTGCAGTTACTACAGCACAAGCAAACATTTAAAATGTGACATGACAAAGTATTTGGCAAAAAATGAGTTCTACTATGATTACGTTTAGAATTGTATTCTCAGAAGAAAACGAGAGATGTATAATGATGATTTTAAATGTGAAATGTGCACGTTTTTGTAACTTTGCTTTGAAGAGATTGAAAAGGACATCGCATTTTGAATGCAGTAAGCCCTCGTTAGTACAAACTCGCTTAACACGAATTTCGCAGTTACACGAACACAACTTTGGTCCCGGCAAGGAATTAAGGCTCATTCACAATGCAATCACAAACATAAGCATAACACATAGACATAGACATTAACATAAGCGAAGAGTTAGCGTATTCACAATGTCGAACATAAACATACGCAAAATAAGAGTTTCTATTGGCTATGAGACATTCTAGTTTACTATTGGTTGGATATGAGAATGGATTTCGAGATATCAAAACAAATACGACACAACCACGCAGCACACGAATAGTTCGCCTATCGACTTCGATACTCGATTTTGAGTTATCGAACTGTGATTGGCTCATTCCTTGTATCTGACATAAGCATAAGCACAGAAGCTTGAAGTTTGCAAGCTCTTAAGTTAACGTCTTACGTGTTATGCTTATGCGAACGCATTGCGAATGAGTCCGCTTGTAGACGTAGTCCTAACTTTTATGTTAACGCCATGCTTATGCTTATGTTTGCATTGTGAATGGGCCTTTACGGTAATAGGGACATTTAAAATACTCGGATGACACGCATTGCGATTCTTTCGGTCTCTTGGTGTTAACGATTCGGTGGTATAACGGTCAGCGTACCGGACTGTTGTACCCGAGTTCAAACCCGATCGAAGCCGTGGATTTTTAAGGGCGAAAAAATCCCTCGTACGCCTTCCTTCGGAGGGGAAGTAAAGCCGGCTGTCCCATGTAGTAGATTTACTGCATGTAAAAGATCCTCAAGCCTAAAAGAAGCCTCTGAGCAAAATTGAGATCCGCCAGTTTCGTCGCCCAAGATAATGCCTCCTTTCTCCGCTAGGTGGTGAAAGGAGCGTAGCAAAATTTGCGTGGTTAGACTGAAGAGCGGGCCTGATGCCCTGAGTCTCGCCACGTAAAATAAGGCATTAACTAACTAACTAACTAACGAGGGTTTACTCGCCAAGGCAGGGCGCGTGCGGCGCCGGGGGCCCTACCTGCGTTGCGGCTGTGGCGGAGGCGCTGCCGGAGGGCTGCTGCTGCGGAGGGCTGCGGTCTGCGGGCTGAGGGCTGCGGCCGCGTGTCAACCCGCGCGCGCCCTCCTCCGCCCCCTGCGTCGCGCCAACGGGCGCCCTCGCCCGCCGCCATTGGCCGCGCCACCGCCCAATGGCGCACGCCGGCCTCTCCTCATTGGCCCGCGCGCGCACCCTCCCGTTGGGGTGGGTCCGCTGGCCGGCGCGTCAATTGTTAATTGCGCGAGAGAGACGTCAGGCGCTGGGGTGTTTGCGCAGCGGTGGCGGGCGGGGCGGCGCGGCGGTGCGGGCGGGCGGGCGTCTGCCCCAGCTCCCACGCGTGGCTCAGGGCAGAGGGGGCGGTGGGCGTGACGTGCCACAGCTATTCAGCTCGGGGTTCAAGAGTGCGGGGAAGGAAAATATTTGGGAGCAGAGGTGCGGCTTCCGTCAAGAAAATCAATATCGTCGAAAATGCCTCATTGTTATCGTTTCCTCGCACTTCCTTTCATATTTTTATTTGTCGGGTATTTTTTTTACAACTTACGTGTTAATGGAATAATATACATCTGTGCGTTCTGTACACCGAGAAATGCTGACTCTATTCGTATTTTCGATAGTTACATCTATATTTGCATTTCTTTCACTTTTTGCAAATTTGCATTTCAGAAGCATAGAAACACTCCAGAAATATGTAAATTGTTTATTATATACAAAAGAAATGAATATGTTTGTTCAGAAAGGAATATTATATAGAGATATACAGCACCCAAGTTAAAGGAAAATTATACAGAGATGTACAGCACCCAAGTTATAAAATTTGACTGCTTTTTTTTATTTCTCGGTTAATTTTTCTTTGAATTTTCTGAAAATCATTAGTAGCAATTCTACTCACATATACAATCAAAGAAGATACTAAATAAACTGGAAGGGTCTGTATGTGATTTTCGTATTTTGAACTTTTAAACAAGTTTTCAACTCAATTTGTAAAACGTATGGCTCATCAAATTAATCGTTGTCTTTCTGTGCATCTGTATGAACCGAATTAAGTAAACTAATCAATCTATCAACATGAAATTTAAATAGAATATATGCACCACCCATGGGACCGACTTACATAATTTGTATTGCAAGGGAAAATAAATTCAAATACCTCCATGTGCGAATCTTTGCAGAAACGTCGGGAAAGAGCTAGACTCTGTGCTTTCTTCAGAGTTTACAAAGGCGAACCAGCTTGGAAGGATATTCAGAAGTGACTTTTAAAATCATTTACTAGCCGTCCGGACCACAATTGCAAAATAATGGGGAGAAGGCGAAAAAATGATATTGGAAAAGTTTCTTTCGTTAACCAGACAACAAAACTGTGGCACGAATTACCTGCAGTACTGCTAGAGACTTTACCTTATATATATATATATATATATATATATATATATATATATATATATATATATACCCAGAGAGAGAGAGGGAGAGAGCGAGAGAGAGCGAGAGAGAGAGAGAGAGAGAGGACATATTTAGATGTAGATATAGATATATTGTCCACCAGTTCTTAACAAATCCTGTGATTTTTTTGTAGTACTTTTCACTGTTAAACAATAATTTGCTTTCCTTTCTATTTACTTATATATACACAAAAATTTGTTCTTTTATAGAATTTCATTAGTCACTTCTTTCCATTTTGCCCTGGCTCTAGCTACGCGGCCCCATAAATTACCTATTTGGCTAATTCGCCTGACACGTTTTTCTTTGTCTTCCTACACTTCTCCATCCTATTCTTGGCTGTCATCCTACACTGGATGGCTGCGTGAGTCCATCTTTCCGGGTCAAGTCGGCTGATATGTCCTCCCCATTTCCATTTTAATCTTTTTGCCTCTCGTGTTGCGACTTTTAATTTTGTCTTTCTTCTAATGTCAACATTCTTAACTCTGTCTCTTAGATTGATGTTCAGCATTTTCTCTCCATCTTCCCTTGGCATATCTCTACCATGTTTCTCTCTTAGACGTGAAGACACCGTGTTTGAGTTCCGTAAATTAGGACTGGTGACACGCAGCAGGCAAATGTGTGTCTTTTAATTGCTATGTCCTCTTTTTTGTTGTTCAATATAAATGATATTTTCAGTTTAATTTTGTACTGTTTTTTTGGGTTGATGTTTCTTCGTGTTTCCGGGCGCGTCAACTGCTTTGGTCATTAGTCCCGTTAGTGTAGTGCATGTTTTTTTCCGGAGATGGCGGTGATATTCTCCCTCTGGATGGCGAGATCCGGCGCCGATCTACCGTCGGCTAGCGAGGTTTCCCCCTAACCAGGACTCTCCCATCAGCGGGGCACCGCCCCAACCGGGACAAGCTCTAAGCTCCCGACCGGTCTCCCAGAATATGTGGTAGTGTAGTGCATGTTAGTGTAAGTGTGTGTGTGTAAGAGGAGAGGATAGGACTAGGAAGAGGAAGGAAAGATCGCGCGCTGTCCATGGACAGCGACTGAATTCGACCTAGCTGAGAAGCTAGAGTCGAAAATCCTGCCGCTGTCAGGACTTGAACCTAGGTCCTCCCGGTCAGAGGCGCTGCAGTGACATCAGTTTTGGTAGTGTTCATTTATAAACGTACTACGTTTTTGCACAGACCCGATATCTCATTGTGAGTATCTCCTAGTTCTGTTGGGTCTTAGATTCTTTAATTTTCTCTCATCTATGTTTCGGCTGTATTCGTTTTTGATGTTTCGAAATACTGATTCTAGTACACTTATGAAAATTTTCGATGATAGGGGATCTCCTTGGCGAACAGCTCTTTGCAGTTTGAAAATTGGTCCTTCTATCTCAGTATTTACTTTTGCTCAGCTATTTGTATGCATTTTACTTGAAAGTCTAACATACTTTTTATTATCACCTTGTGTGTGCTTATAGAACTGCCTGGTGTTCAACTCTGTCGAAAGCTTGATTAAAGTCTATAAATGCAAGATAATCTTATATTCTTGACCTTGTTGAGTCTTTGGTTGACGACTTGATGGCGATAGGTTGTAGAAAAGTGAGTTTCGCCCTTCGTATTTCAAATACTAGTATTTAAATACTGCAGTAGATTAACACGATGCTGAAGGGCAAACCTGATCTTGTCAACCTATCGCCGAAGAAGTCGTACACTCCATTGACAATGATAATGGATAATAAGGAAGGTTATTGAGGGCAATAAAAGGGCAAGTCGTTCGTGTCAGAGAGATTTATTTCATCTCAAGGGGTCCACGACGGGCCGCCGTGGCTTCGGGGGACGCTGGAGCCCTTCTCAGCCGACGACGCCCGCCGCCCCGCCCGATGCGCCTGCGCCGCCGCCCGCGCGCCGCCCGCGCCGCCGCCCGCCCCGCCCGCGGCGCCGGCCGCGCCCCCTGCAACAGAACAAGGCTCATTCACAATGCAATCACACACATAAGCATAACACATACACATAGACATTAACATAAGCGAAGAGTTGGCGTATTCCAATGTCCAACATAAACATAGGCAAAATAAGAGTTTCTATTGGCTATGAGACATACTAGTTTACTATTGGTTGGATATGAGAATCGATTTCGAGATATCAAAACAAATACGACAAACACAACCAAGCAGCACGAATAGTTCGCCTATCGACTTCGATACTCGAGTTTGAGTTATCGAACTGTGATTGGCTCATTTCTTGTGTCTGACATAAGCATAAGCACAGAAGCTTGAAGCTTGCAAGCTCTTGAGTTAACGTTTTACGTGTTATGCGTATGCGAACGCATTGCGAATGAGTCCGCTTGTAGACGTAGTCCTAACTTTTATGTTAACGCCATGCTTATGCTTATGTTTGCATTGTGAATGGGCCTTCACTCGACTCGCCTTCCTCAGCTACAGTCTTCTTGCATACGCTGCATTTCTCGGCCCCACGGACCTCGCAATTGAATTTTCTTCTCATCCATTTGCTTATAGGTATATTTAAAGAACGAGGGATTCTATGTTGGGGTCGATGGAATTTTGAAGTGGGGGCAGTAATGACCAAGGGGGCGATTGGGGGTCAATAACCGAATATGATCAAGCGACAACTCAGTACAAACAAAATCTCATTGATAGCAAACAAAAATATTAATGAACTTGGTAATTGATTGTCTCCTGATAATCATCAACAAAAAATAATTGTAGACTAATAATAAATTACAAATTTGCTCCTCTTCTTTCATATATGTAGTTCATCCTTCACAGTTACGATGTTTAGAAAACTCAAGTTTTAACTTGTGGGAATTCTGATTTGGTGTTGTTGACGTTCTTATAAGAAGAAATAAAAGAGGTCATCCTCTTTTATTTCTTCTTCAAGTTTTAACTACGCTTTCACAACGATATTGTATCACGCAAAAAATAGTCTCCGCTATACACACTAGAGAAATGTTATGGCCACTACTTAAAAAACACTGCATTTTGTCAGTATTAAACTAGAAAGAACATTAGAAAGCTTTTCAAAGCTTTTCTTTCTCAGCTTCTCAAAAGTGAAAGCGTCTTCAATTATTATAAATAGAGATGTTTACGAAAATTTTGGAGTAAAAAATTGTTATCATTAAGATATAAACGTGCACTTCTTTGTGTTATGATTATAGATGCTGTATAATTTAGAGAAAACGTAAGGGGCCGTGAAGCAAAAAACGCCCTTCACAGGGCTCCATGAAAGAAAACGGCTGGGAATTCCTGACATGACGTATGTTTGCTCAGGAGCATGTCCAAATTGTTGTATTTTAGAACTTGACGGAATATACCTTTGAGAGCACGTCGTCGTGCTAGCCGCAATAGTTCGTACGCCAAAAAGTTATCTTTTGTTTATTACATCATGGGGATCAATTTAAAGAACTGAAGCAGTTGCAATAGGTCGCAAGACGATGGACTAATGAAAAACCTAATATCATGATTTTACATCTGCGAAAGCGACTGTCTAGTCAGGGAGAAGTAGAGAACGTTTTTTGCTCCTCCTGAAAACTTCGGTAGATTTGATATACGACCGATTACGGTTACCACAATGATACACTGGAGAGAGTACTCCAATTAGAGATCCTCAATACTTATTTTTAAAAAATGTTCTAAAAAACATCGAAAGGTAAAGAAAATAAAACGGATAAAATAATTGAAGTCAGATTTCTCAACATAGATTGATTCAGAGAGCCAACTTTTGCCACATATAGCAAGACTGATGACTGCAAAGCCTTCGGCAGCCGGCTTTCTGATTAAATCTATGTTGACAAACGTGACTTCAATTATTTCATCTTTCAATAATGTCACCAATACGTCATCAGCATTCCCCAAAGAAGAAATCAACTACTACTAACGTACAAAACAAGTATACAACAATACTCAACAACTATAATTATTTAAAAACTTCTGAAAAACAAAACATGGTTAAGAAAAAACCACTACATTTAACAGCCTACCACAAGTGTTCAATAATGCACCAACAACACGACTTGGTGCATTATTGAACTTTGGGCTTCAGCAGATCGAAAACAGCATCGCTGTCTTTTCTACCAGGCCATTGACTTGAAGAGAAATATAGATAATAGAAGTAGACTAGGCTTGCTAGAGCATGCAAAGGACTTGCCTCCGGCTCCAGCCATGGCGACGTTCGTCATCGCCAGCAGGACGAAGACGGCCAGGCACAACAGGAAAGTGAGAGAGCGACCCATTGTGATTGCCTGTGGAGGACCTCAGATAGTGAGACGCTGCCGTGGACCCTCCTTTTATACGCTGCTCCTTGTCCAAACCAAGCACATGTGGACACTCGCGATTGGTGAAAAGGCGTTTGACGTCAAAAGCATACAGCAACGAAGAAGAGTTGGCCTTTGACATCGTAAAGAAACTATATTGCGATGGAAGTAATAGCTTCTATTGAATTATTTCGTATTTCATTGTTCAGGTTAAGAAATCACGTTTGATGCGATGTTCTCGATCTTTCTATTTGCCGGAATCGTAAACTTGAATGACTGGTAAGAACTCAAAATGTGACAGCGGAAAGTTTTCTATGATTTTTAGATGACTTGAAGATTTTACAATACTTACAAAAAAATACATAAAGCAATTCGAAATTATTATACATATGTACCAGGTACCAATGAATTCACGTCAAAATAGTTTTGTAAAATCAATGTTTTTACCTTAATTCATAATCTTTTAATCGTTTTTCCCTTTAGTTATCTAAATATGCTCCAAATTAATTCCATGGAAAATCGTTGATTATCTCTAAGTTAATTGCACTTGTGCAATTAAAATTCCACCGCGCAATTAAAATTTCACACATACCAATCAGAATTCAGAAAAGGAGCGAAATCGTTTAATTAAGAAACTATAACACATACGTGGCCAAGGTATTTCCATGAAACATGAACTAAAATGTTCATCACAGATTACGCAACTACTTATAACCTGCAAACTACATATAAACAACAAATGAATAAAACAATTGGTGAAATGAAAGCTAGCTGAATAATGGAACAACATATAATATTTAATGTGAAATTCATTAGATGATTTTCATGTAAAACATTTGGTTTTAGGATTACAAATGTAAAAAATATAAACGTCAATTGTCTTTACCACTTCTAAAAAAAGTACAGCTTGTAGTAGCACAACTATGTTAGAAGTGACTAGGTTTTTTTAATTCCCAATATTTACATGTTATATCCTGCCTACTTTTCGTGGGAAGTAATTTTTTCATGACTTTGTCAGCTTCTAATATTTTATCCTCAATATGTTCAGTACCTTCCATTTGCAAATATACCATGCAAACACATTACAAGGCCTACTAAAATAAATCTTTTTCAGAAGCAAAACGACGTCATAAAATGTTTGCCTCCAATGGTGCATGAATTTCTCAAAATTTAAATTATTCTTAAAATGAAACGAAAAAGTATTGAACGTAACTCGTGGATCAAGGGGTATAATTGCACTTGCGGTAAATAAGTAAACTCGCACTTATCGTCGCACGTTTTCTTGAACATACCACTCATGCAATTATACCCCTCTTTATCTACTTGTTTTCTTAAATATTATTAATCTTAAAGATAGAAAATTAAACATTATTTTATTTTCATAAAACTGATAGATATTATAATAGTCTGTTTATCTTAAATTTAGGGTAACTCTTAAAGAAGAAAAGGAGTTCTCGAAACGTAAAGATGAAAACTTAAAATGAATTGAAAATTAATAGAACATTCTAATACAATTGTTTAATCTATATTATGCTTTCTGGTTAATGTTTCTGTTTTCAATGCTCTGAATAAAAAATGACTGTCTAAAATCATTCTGTACAAAAAAGTAACAAAGATAAGTAATGTTGAGAAAAAAATGTCGAGATTTTAACGGAACTACATGTTGGGAAATCTCTGATAAGCAGTCACATCAGGATTAAGCTTATTAGTGCTGTTTCAAAGATGGTTATGACTGGTGCAGGTGGAAAGGACATTCAGGCAATTATGTAACGGGAAGTTGATTTGTACCTATGGACGTGTCACGCAAAACACTGTTATATTAGAAGCTTTTGAGCTCAAACTTGGTAAATACGTCACAAGTAAGATCTACCCCTGACATTACAGAGATCATTGAGATATTTCAGTTTTTGGGGAGTTCTTTACATGAAGCCTCTATATCATTTTCAACATTTTCTGAACAATAGCTGAAAATTATTTCATGAAATGTTTTGCTTATGTAGAAGAATTCGTGTGTATGATATAGCTCCGATTTTCATTAAAACTTTTGACATTTAGAACATTGCAGGTATCTTTATTTTAAAAACAGGAAAGGTTTACGTTTAGAAGGAAGTTTGAGCTATCCAGAGAAACAAATTTCGTGATTTTTGGTTTAAATAAAAGATACTGTGCCCCAGATCTTTTATCGGTTGCTATTATTAACTGGTTTTATAGTGTAAGCCCCGAATTTTAATAAAATCAAACATTAATGGGCAATTTGTTCATTATTTAATTGTGTGAGTCGTAATCTATTTGTTGAAGCTTTCGATATTTCCTCTTCGAGAAAATATATGAGAGTAAGGTTGTTGTTACATAAATAGGGCCCGGAACTACTAGTCATTTATGTATCTAGGGCGTTAAGTAGATGTTTTTGCCCCGAGGGCGATTTCCAACCCCGAGGGTCTCTGACCCGAAGGGTTGAAAGTCACCTGAGGACCAAAAATATCTAGTAACGCCCATGGTGGATACAAAACTTTATGGTTTACGTTTCTGAATCGAACGATAGTTCTAAATATTTTATGTTTTCTTGTGTCTATGTGAAATAATGCGTTGTAATCGTCATTTGTCAATATGACGTCAGATAAACAAAATGAAATGTATAATTACTACTGCATACTTGTTGTTGGACTGATTTGTTCGAACAAAATGAAAGAATATTGTAAATTTCCTGCGCAAATTCTCGCAAAAGCTACGGACAGTGGTTTCCAGTAAAATCTCGAAAAATATATGAAATGTTTGTGTATTGAAGAGTTACATAAGTGTGAATTGCGCTGATGAAACGATACTTTTAGGTTATTCCCTCTATTGCCAAAAGTTATACAGAATATTTTACAGCATCAAAAAGTAACATTTGGAGGATGTTAGTTGATGTGCCTTACACATGTAATTACTCCTAGAAGTACTGCTACTCAAGAAGCACATATGTCTAAAAATGGTGATACGTAACAGTGAAATATGAGCGACTGATGGTAATTATAAATTCACGGGAACATTGCAAAATTGCAATTTTCATTTCAATTAAGCAAAATATGGTTTATGACGAGTTATTTTTCTTATTTGAGCGTTATATTATTTATTTAGCGTATTTGATTGTGTCTTAACTGTAATAAATTGAAATCATAAAAATGTATATGTTGTGTCTGTATAATAATGTATAATATATGTCTGTATAATATATGTCTTATATTAGAGTAGTCCATAATGTAATTTAAAGTCCCTTGGGCATAAATAATCAGAAAGGCCAGCAAGGATATTAACAATATCATTACGTGTTTTGTTTGAGGTCCATAAAAACACAGCAATGAACTAGTAAACCATAAAAAAATACAAAACATAATGCAAATATGCACTTAAAAATGCGAAACATTACGATAAGTTGCTGTAAGTTACTGTAAGTTGCTGTAAGATGCTGTAAGTTACTAATTTTTATTCTTGATAATGCGTGAAAATTAGCAACTTACAGTATTTTCGGAATGTTGAGGTAAGTTGTTTTGTTGACCAAAATCAGCGATGAAATCAAGAGATACACTTGACCGATTGAGAAATTGCGCCTGTGTGTCTCTAAAAATGCTTTTATATCGTGAAAAGCCTCTCTCTACACCGCAAGAGGTTTAATTCCTAAATGATGCTACTTGTTCTATTGAAACAGTAAAGTCTTTCAATGAAAATGAGAACTTTCTTTCGAGAATGTCTCTAATTTGCACATTGGTATTCAGGTTTTGGGAACTATATTCGTCACTTTTTATTTTACGATTTGTTCTACACTTTCAGGAATAATACTTAGATTAGTTTTAATTTCTTCAAAAACTTCGAATAATAGTGATTAATTCAAATTAATACTAAATGCTTCTAATCATATGACTGCTGACAGTAAATTTAAAAAAAAATGGGCACATATAAGGACAAGATTCGCGTCTAATTCATTACTCGAGAGATTATTTTTGCTGCCTCAATAGACGCAACATCACTTGAACCCAACGAAGATGTATGTTTGCCCTGATTTGATTATGCAGCTAGCTGCGTCAATGAATAATACAAGTATCCGATCATACTTGACACCAGTAGACCATACTTATCTCAAGGATACCATCACACATTGTGTTACAATCAGATTGTTTGTTGCTTCTACTCATACGTGAGACACACACAAAAGGTACGGCACGGTCATTTCTTCTTTGTTTCAGGCACCAACGTGTGCAATGAACCATCCCTCAACATCGGTGCTTTCATCTGTAGATTGCCACACGTATTGAATGGCCAGTTGTTCTTGAGAAGCTGCTAATACATTATTGTAACAACGTACCATATATCATCAGCAATATACCTTCATTAGGTTCATGTTGCTGAGAATATGTACTAAGAAATGCTTTTAGAACAAGATTACTCATTTCACTAGCCTGCGAATTTAAATTTGTGTTTTTGCCTAGAGTAAAAAACGTGATTTTATATAATGTCGACGTGCTGAATTCAAATTTTTAACCAGTTTACTTCTATTACGTGAGGTTTTCTTGCGAAATCACGGGTAGTGTATAATTACGCGAATTTCATCACAAACGTTTTAATAATACTTTTTTTATTTTAAAAAAATATTTAATATATACAACTTGCGGAAATTAAGGTTATTAATACATGCCACTAGAGTATTTTTGCTTTATTTTGTATTGTTTTATTCACTATTCGAACCACAAATTTCACACCCGTTACTTCTTACTTCAGAATGTACTACTTCTGTTCCTTTCAGTTTTAGATTTATCTTCAGGTATTTCATATTTTTAACATCCAATAATTGTCTGCATGCAAATGCTCTAGTGTCCCTGGTACCTCCTTTCTAACTCCAGCACATCCTTGTGAAATCGTTCGTATTGATCTTCGCTCAAAAATCCTAGATTTTCAAATACATAATCTACGTGAGAAAACAAATGAATTTTCATACTTATGTAACAACCAAGTTCCTTGTATGCTTCAAGCATGTTAGGCGCAATGTTTCGGTAATTGGGATTCTTGTTACCAAGAAATTTTGAAACCACTTCACAAAATGGCATGCTGTGTTTCTAAATCCTGTATCTGACATCAATTTTATTATATCAGGACTATTAAATATACCTTTTTTTAAATTTTGATTCAGATAGAGTTGGGAATTTCTCACATATGTACTTGGAACAGTCTCCTATCTTACCTTCCCGCCTTTACGAATTGTTTCATTAAAGTACCTCCAAATTTATTTTCAAAATTCAAGGGCTTCGCGTCAGACCAGATAGACCGGAGAATATTCATTTCGGCAAACATCCTACGAATAGGTGCTAGTGCGGACTGATAGACGGACGACCTTTTTGAAAAAAATATTTTTTCGGTATCAGGACACCCCAAACGTGTGTTTTAGTTAAAATCACGATTTTCCGTAGCATTATATAACTTTCCTGTAAAATGTATATACGAAATTCGAGTACGAAAAAGTGACTAGTGATGCTACAGAATCCCAGGGCGAGTCGCAGCTGCTGGGTGGGTCGGAGGGGGCGGATTGTAAATGGTCTGAATATACAGAGTTGGGACAATGAAGGCAACATTTCTGGAGTCCCTCCGACGTGGCTAGGGTACTAGAGTGTGGGAGTGTGGGAGTGTGTTCGGTGGCGAGATGTCATTCATTAAATGCAACGGGAACTCTGCTTAGCGACATGGCGAGTAAGCCCTACCGTTAAATGAGTTCTACCTGCGCTGCCTTGTGTGTAGGGATTAGACCAAAGGATAAGTGAAGGAAATGCCTAACAGAAAACCTTGGGTAGAGAGAGCTCTGGCAGGTGTAGTGAAGCCAATCTCTCTAGGGGAGAAAATACAAATCCCGGGCCCCCAGGTTGGGAGTTGGTCATAGGGGTAACAACCCATAGCGTCAAAAGATCACTGTTCAGTGACGTAAAAGTAAATAGATAAAGTAAGACGATCTTGCAACTCCAAAAAGGAACATGATTTATATTTTGATACCTGGAATATATTATCTTTTAATAGGACTGGAGCTCTAACTAATCTTTTTAAAAACTTGAAGACATGTAATGTGGATTTATTATCAATGCATCTGTGACTCTGATTTACATCCCCTGACAGAGAAACAAAGATGATAACGTAAAGACCTCATTTTATCATAGACTTGATAGAATATATAAGTCAACATCTAAATTTGATGTTGAGGTAGTATTAGGGGATTTCAAGGCCCAAATAGGAAAACACATGACCTTTGCGCCGAAATTAGGATAATATAGTCTTCATGAGGAGGATAACGATAATGGAGAAAGAGCGATGAGGTTTGCCATATCAAACAATTTGTCCATTAGTAACTCACTTAAAGAAATCCATTAAGGGATAATTCCAGACAAGGGATAACGCCAGATAAAACATGTACACAAATAGACTATATAAAGATCGATTATCGTCATAAAAGTAACATATTTGATGTTAGAACTTTGAGAAAATCAGACTTAACTCAGATCATTTCCTTGTAAGAGCTAAATATATCCAGAAAATTACACTAAATAGAACAAAGAAAGCTGACTCTATCATTGGATATGACATAGGAAAACACTTAAGTGGCGCTAGTAGGAACATTCCAGGAGTAAATAGAAGACTTACAAGACAGACTTCCAAGAATTCCTCTCCCAAGGGCTGAGGAAGGATAATTAGGAGAGAGATGGCGTAAAGTTAAAATGAGTATGATAACTTTAGCAAAGAAGGTGTTACGGAAAAGAAGAAAGAAAGGGGGGAAACATGGTTTGATAGAGAGTGTAGAAATAAGAGAGAGAAGAAAAAAAATTAAGGGGAAAAAAAGCCTAGATTATACATAAAAATTAAAAGGAAGGGGTGAGATTAGAAAATTCTATGAAAGAATTAAAAATTATAAAGGTGGATACGAACCTAAACTGTTTATGTGTAGAGACAAAGAAGGAAATTTATTTGGTTCGGAAGATAAAATAATGAGTAGGTGGGCAGAACATTTTTATCAACTTTTGAGTGTGATAAATCAAGTAATTGAACATAAGGATAAGGTTAAATTTTATTGACCAGTCCTGAAACTGAAAGAACCCACAAGAAACGAATCGTATGGAGATATAAGAGAGCTGAGGAATAATAAGGTCGCGGGTGTAGAGGCAGAATTTATAAAACTGGAACAAAAACTATGAGGAAGAATATACATAATTTAATATGTATTTTTTTATTTATTTATTTTACGTCAAAAAAAGTTAAAACTGCGTATGACGTGCTATGGGGAGAAGTGAATTCTGTGCACATTTTCAAAATTCTGTGATCCATACACTAAGTCATATACTACATGAATTTTGATTTTTTTAAAACAAGCTCTCATGTAATAAAATCTATTTTCAAGGATTAATAAGAAACAAATTTTGGGCTCTTATCCATGTTGTCCTTCGTCAAGGAATAACACCTCCTGTCGCAACAACATGGAAACGATAATTTGAATAACTATATTTCCCAATGAATTCTAGAAGACGTACACAGATAATGAAGTTACAATTATGTCCAGAAGCGAAACAAGGGGCCATCTCAGCATTTGCTCAATGGATCAGGGTAAATGGACGAAAAACCTGATCGAGATGGGGGTCATTGACCCGGAGGCTGCAGTACAATATGTGTATAATGTGGGAAGAAGAAATAATGATAAAGATTGGCAAATGTCAGTTCTAAATCCTAAATATAAGAAAGGGAATAGAATGGAATGTAAAAACTATAGAGATGTAGCTTTGTTGAGTACCATTTATAAAATATTCTCAATAACTATAGCTACAAAGTTAAGAAGACATTATGATCAAATCATAGGATATTGCCAAAGCGGGTATAGAAAAGGCAGAAGCAACACGAATCAAATA
This sequence comes from Teleogryllus oceanicus, assembly GCA_964035755.1. Classification (NCBI taxonomy): domain Eukaryota; kingdom Metazoa; phylum Arthropoda; class Insecta; order Orthoptera; family Gryllidae; genus Teleogryllus; species Teleogryllus oceanicus. The sequence continues at coordinate 8,848,336 of CAXIVR010000012.1, forward strand.
TTTTGCCTATGACATGTGTTAGAACGAGCATACGAACAGAAGGTAGAGATGCATCAACTGTATATATAGATTTTAAACACGTATACGATACTACGGATAGGAATGAAACAATTAGAGCATTATACAACTCTGAAGACCTACCGTTTTAAGTGGTAAGATTGATTCAAATAACCCTTCAGAACTCGAGTAATGTCATTAAATTTCAGGGGAAACATATCTAAAAATTCAAAACAAACTAAGGATTAAAGCAGAGATAAATTTTCAACTATTTTGTTTAACACATTTCTTGAGAAAATAGTACGGAATATTGAGATCAATGCTAATGAAGCAGTTTTTAATAGAACAATGCAAATTTTGGTTTACACAGATGACATAGTGATAATTAGCAGACCACTGCAAGACATGGAAGAAGCATTGCAGCAATTAATGCAAGGTTCTCAAGGAATGGGGTTTGGAAATATATGAAGAAAAAATATATGAAAACAACAAGAAATATTAATAATCCAAAATATATGAAGCTAGGAAACAAAGGGATTAAATGAGTGAATGCCATCGAATATTTAAGTTCCCTAATCACGGAAAACGTTATAGAACAAGACTTTAAAAAGAGAATAGCGGCAGGTAATAGATGATTTGGTAGTCTGGATCAAATCTTTAAAACCCGAAGAATCTCAAAGAACATTAAGTTGAAAGTATATAACACCGTCATTAAACCAGTAGTACTGAACGATAGGGAAACTTGGATTCTAATAAAGAAAACAGCAAACATACTCGTTGTATGGGAGAGAAAAATCTTACGAAGAATGTTTGGAGTAATCCAAGGAAATGGAATATGGAGAAGTCGAACCAACACAGAATTGGAAGAACTATTTAAAACACCCCAAATAGTTACAAGTATTAAGGTGAAAGACTAGGATGGTTTTGCCACCTAAACCGAATAAATGAAGAGAGAGCCGTTAGAAATGTATAAGTAGGGTGCATGGCCAGTAGGAGAGGAAAAGGAAGACGTAGATGAAGATGTAATGTTGAGGTGGAGGAAGATTTGAGAAACCTACGTGTTAAAAGATGGCGAGAAAAGATGGCTAGAAGAAGAAATTGAGCTGGAATAATAAAAGAAACCAAAGCAAAACTATAAGTGCCGGAGACTTGATAGAAGAAGAAGAAGAAGAAGAAGAAGAAGAAGAAGAAGAAGAAGAAGGAGGAGGAGATGCTAGAGAATTCCACTGACCTTTTCGAACTAGTTTCCTAATCTCTTTAGTGTGTTTGTCCCACTTCCCAACTACTAACAATTGGCACCGAATTTACGGACTTTATGGATATTCATATACTAGAGATAAGAACCTCAAACTTTAAGCAAATTTTCATTGAAAAATTCAGAGCAACTTTAGAGAAAATGTCGTTTTAGCGTTTCTGAAAATTAGCAATTTTAAATTTATTTAATTTTTCCAGGAATCTTCATTCCAAATCACTTGTACTTTTGTGTCCTTTAGTGTGATGCAATCGTAAGGGTTTAGAGAGTAGAGAGTTACACTTTGTTTAAAATTAGTTGTTAGTATTTGATCTTCAAATGATCAAAAGTTGTAGAACTTCAAAATTTTGGATTTGAAATTTCTATTTTTTTTTCACTGATCACACGAGCAAACTTTGGGAATATTGCAGCAATTTTCTCTTTATTTTACGCAAAAACAAAAGAATTCCAGCTGGATCTGAAGAATTAGATCATTATCGACCAGTGTTATAATACAAATATAAAGTAAAACAGAATATTGTTTTACTTGAAGCATGCTTTTGGATATTTTTGGAGATTTTGAAGAAGCATGATTTTGGAGAAAAATTACATGTAAGGTATTTAAAAAGCAATATGGAGCCTAAATAGGCTAATTTAACCTCTGAGTTGCCTTGTCTTAGGTTCAACTATTACGAAAGTATTACCTCTGTGCAACAGAAATTATTGACCCAGTACGAATGATCGACTCAAATAAAGAGGCTGCCATAAATCGATTCCATTGATGAAGTTCATACTGACCCATGAGTTAATGAAGGCTCAGTCTTTTCATTCATGTTCGTCGTTGAATGTTATCAGACAATGACTATAATGGAGAAAGAGAAAAAAGATTATCTTTTGTTCTCTATTAATAAAAACGGGATTTGTTTATTTAATTGTTAATAAAATGTGTTAATAAAATGTGTTAATAAAATATAATTTGTGATTCAATTCATTACTTTATCGTTTTTTCACCACGAAGTATGTTATTTCAAGAATTAACCCCTTATTTACCACTGTCATATTTAAAGGACTGAAATATAACTTTTTTGTTCTTATTTCAGTGATTATAACAACAATAGAAAAATTCTGATACAAAACAAGTGGTGCTCCATTAGCACATTATTGCTAAATTTACAATTTTCGAAAAATTTACAGGGTTGAACAAAAAAACATACCCCCACCATTCTATTTAGCGATTCTTGTTCTAACCGTGGAAAAAAATTCGAAGAAAAAAATTGGAAAAGGTTTTTAGAACTTTTTTTTATAAATTGCATTACATTCTAGCACAAATGACGCGAAAATTACTCGTTTTTTCAATCAACTATACTGGAACTTTTTTAAAGAGATGATTTTTATAAATATTTTGTCTAAGACAAATTGAATATCAAGATATTCAATTTTGAAGATTTGAAATGTTAACATTGTGCAATTTTCGCAAATACGGAGTGTTTGCCGAAATCGGGATTACCACGATAGTTTTTACCATCCCTTGATAAATACCAGAAGAAAATTTATGTCCACCTTTTCTTTGATCCCCACCCCTCCTTCCTTGTATTAAAGTGCTAATGCCGGCAATCTCTCATTTGGCATCGTTTACTAATGTTCGCATAATTTCTTATTAATAGGTATTTTACCTAATTCAGGAGTGACATTTAACTCTTTTCTTATAGCCACATTTCTCTTTTTGTCTAGGAGGGTATTTCTTAGTGTACTTAGTAAAAAAAATATTTCTGCCATTTGAATTCTCCTTTTATCTCCTTCCAAGATTACTTTTCATTCACTTTCATACGAGTAGAAAAGTACAGAAAGGCAATGTTGCAGATTAATTTATTAGGTATTTTGTATACATCGTGTTAATTTTTCGTTGAACTGTAGAGCTGTGCGATGATTTAGAAGAAGCATCGGTTTGGAATGACATTTCCCGCCTAGTGTCGGCTATCCGTTTCATTCTTTTCGTCCATGGATGTACAGAGCTGTTTTCTCTGTTTAGCTGTCGGCAGTCAATGTTATTAACTACCCCAAAATTATTAGATACCAGAGATCCCGTTGCACACACGATGTGATTGATTTCAGTAATATCAAGATCTTTACCTGGGATCTGTACTCCCTCATTTATCACAGAATGCGCTCTCTTTAGCATTTTCATATATTCTCCTAAACGAGGCATGGGATTCGAATGGAAGAGACGAAATATCTCGCGTCGAAAGATATTTCTTATCATGTTATTTTATGTGTTTCATAGGCAGATGAATTTTCACTACTGACGGATATTCCATTGAGAAGAGATGTACCTTTAAAAAGACTGTCGTTTTCATGGATATTAGATGGTTCTAAATGTTCGCCAAGTGGATAGTTCGATCTAAGAAAAATCCGCATTTCTCTGAACGTCAGCAAGTTATTATGGTGTGAATTTTCCACTGCTGAGTAAGTATCGTCGTTGGCCGGTAAGGTTTATTGAATCTGGGGTTGATCTTATATTTGAGTTCTGCCCTCTACGTCTCTCCATTACTTGAAAACTTCTTTTTCCAAACCCCCATTTTTCACTTTTGCATAGTAAAATCACCACATCCACCCTGTCAATTCATCGCTTGCCCATCTCTGTCGATGATTTCGAGCTACTGCCGACTCTGGATCCCTAGGACTTACGTCCGTGGTATGGCCAGACGGCGACAAGGTTCTAACGTCCTTCTTTTCTCTCATTCTTCTTTTCTCTCGTCGTAGTCGTTCCTCCTTTTCGTTCTTCGATGTATGTTAATTATCTGTGTTTTTTTCTGTTTTCCTTATATAATTTCATTAATCTGTATTATTTCTCTTGTATGCTCAGAAAATTGCGTTCCGAACAAATCCACGGAGAAGATAAATGGCCAATAAAATCAGTAATGCGATGTAATTGAATATGGAGCTCAACAAGAGGCATCTTATCCATCGTGCGGAGAGACACGAGGAGACCAAAGCCTGCCTTAAGAACTGGAACAATATAATGGGATGTTTATGCCTCAATGAGTCACGACTTGCTTAAGTCAGCAGGGTGTGGAATGCGGATGGAGCAAGAGAAAGCAGCTGGCGACACAATGCGATGCTTCAACGTTGGCACGCGTGAAATCGGGGATACGTTGCGCCGACCTGGTCGTTGATCTCTCTAAATTTTGAAAATAGCAAAAGTTCAAAACATTTCAGGCGTCTTCCTGCAACTACAATAGTAAAGAAAGATATTTTCTCTTAATGATATTGTTCTTCAAAGACATATCTCTAAAAAAAGGTCGTGTGCCGACGTGGTCGTTGATCTCTCTAAGTTTTGAAAATAGCAAAAGTTCAAAACATTTCAGGCGTCTTCCTGCAACTACAATAGTGAAGAAAGATATTTTCTCTTAATGATATGTTCTTCAAAGACATATCTCTAAAAAAGGTCGTGTACAATTTTTAGAAAATACGAGTAATTTTCGCGCAATTTCGAGTGAAATACGAACCTTTTTATACAATTATTTTCTCAAAGAGCTGGTAAAAATTTTATCTTTAATTGTTTTTCTTGCACACTTATAAAAATGGCACAGGTTCTATTTTCGTTCGGTTCGGAGAGTTCTCTGAATTACCGAAAATTGGAAAAACTTACAAATAATGCGAGAATATAGGTGCTGATGCAGCTCTACTCGTTTTAAATGGACATGCTTTTGCACTGGCAGAAGTTCTGGGGTTTGCGTAATGCCACCAAGAAACTTTCAGACGGCGCAATGTGTAGGCAACCAGCAGAACACCGTACCGTCTGAGAAGTTTGTCTCTGATACTCCTGGGCAGCATGCTCATTGCAGTGGAGTATTGTTGTGTTATGTTGTTTCAATCGTTGATCATTGTTTTGGACCAACTTATGATTGTGTTATTATTGAAGGGGATTGTGGGGGAAGGGCCCCCTACCCATTCCTTCGCCGCCGAGAGCGAAGACCTCAAGACAGACGTGTTCACAAGCAACGCTTTGGCTGTGATGCCTCTTCTACCCTGACACGGGAGGAATTGGTCTTAGCAATGAGTTTCCAGAGGAGAATGCAGCGGAATTTAATGTTTACTAAACATGCTATAAAACAGTGCTTATAAATAAAGTTCGTCGTTACCTCGTTCAATTGGTTTCTCTTGCCCAACATAAGTAACTCACTTGCCCCGATTGATATAATTGTCGAATATTTTATCTCACCTCATGCATTCAGTTCAAGCAAACATGTTGTACGTGCTTTGTTCGTGAATCTAAAGAATATTTTAGGCAGGTAATATATTTACACACTGATGTGAACATGATAAATAGTAAGCCCCCAATTTGACGATGACTTCGTGTTCAATATTCTCAACAAGTGTTACCACATTTCCAGGTCGTATAACCTGCAGGGATTCTTTAAAAAATCAACTATAAACTTGTTACAGTATTAGATGAAAAAGCCTTTGTACAAAATGCATGGGAGAATAATCGAATTCTTTAGAAAGACGGAAATACCATTGCCCAAAATTGAAGATGATGTAGTTCAATAACGCACCAATAATTGAACCTATTTCAGAAAATGCTCAGCTTGTAAATGATAGGTCTCTGACTATACAACAGAGCTTGTGAGCGTCATGAGAGTTACAGAACATGTCAACGCTCTTGTGGATTGAGGAAAAGTATTGCGTTCATGCGCCAGGAATAATTCTGCGACCAACTAATAAGTTGGTCATTTTGAGATTTGTGAGATGACACCAAAAATTGTGAAACTTTTCTTAGTTCTATTGGGATTAATAAGCTAAGAAGTTTATGAATCTGAAAATGCACGTTGATATGAAAAAACATAACGGTGATACATTTTCTATGCAATAGATATTTTTTCTTCCTAATTTAGGGTGTTTATTCATAGTTGTATTTGTCAACTCACAGATGTTCTTACCTCGTTCGTTTCTTTTAAAACTTGCGATAATTATGGTAGTCTTGCATTACGATTAATTTTGAACGCCGATGTTGCACTACAAAAGCACGCCCGTCCGCCCGTCCGCCCGTCCGCCCGTCCGCCCGTCCGCCCGTCCGCCCGTCCGCCCGTCCGCCCGTCCGCCCGTCCGCCCGTCCGCCCGTCCGCCCGTCCGCCCGTCCGCCCGTCCGCCCGTCCGCCCGTCCGCCCGTCTGTGAGCACTACTAGCGTCTAAACCACGATCTTTTCCAAATTGAAGAATCCCATTTCGATATGGCTCTAGTTGAAGCTTTGAGATTTTGAAAAACAAATTATCACCGATCGTGTTTAAATCTCTGAATAATTTTTACCTTGACTTCTAGGGCTGAGAATAATTTTTCTTTCCTCAATATTGGTATTCCTGTCTTCTTTATTTTGCTTCCCATTTCTACACAAAAGTATTGCTATTTCTAATACAAATTATCACTGAGATACATTTAACACAAGGATCAAGTTTGCACTCAACATATGTAAAACTGCGAAATAGCATGCACTCCTCTCTAAAACTAGGCGTTAATGAATACTTTTTTCCGGGAAAATCCTGACCTAAACTAAGAGATCTTTCTTTTATACATTTCCATGATCTATTTATTCATTTTTTCACCTATCTCACAGAGAGTCATTTTATAATATCACTCAACATCCTTCAACTTTATTATACGATATATTAAATATTTTTTGTGTCCAGCATTATAAACGACCTTTCCTGCTGCAACAAATTGTTCATAAAAGTGCATTTTACGGCGCAAATGATTGCGTCATCGCACAGTCGGCTAATCGCGGCGAGAATATCGTGAGAAGGTAGCGGCAAACGGAACAGTCCACCATCGTTTTCAAATTCCCGAGACGTCAGAAGGAAGTTGTTTCACAAAATTAAGTTTGATTCTCTTATAAATTTATAATACTGTTGTACAAAAAATAGCGTATGCAACACGATAATAATGTTGGCTTTATTGCATTCGGATAAATTTGAAAACTTGCTCCTAACGCCACTCGTTTTCAAAACACGTACTCACGCAACAAAGCTTAGCATTATAAATGAATTGCATAAACTACAATTATCATTACAAACCGAGGATATGAATACTTTTGTCCATGACAGTATCTAATTTGAATTCAGATTCTCTCTGGAGGAGAAATTTAGCGAACGGTTGCTCTGCTTCGCTGTTGGTTGATTAACAGGCTTTGGGCCGCTCGTGATCTTCTTTTCCTCTTCATCTCCTAACGAGACAAGGACGTGCATTGCACTATCAGATACTATGTCGGGGGACCAGAGAGAACTTCGAGTTTTCCTCTACTGGGGCGGTGCCCGGTCGGAGGAGATACCTCGAGGAGGAAATCCATTCCCGCAAGCAGACGTACGGAGCGGGGAAGGCATTACCCCCTCCCTGCCCGACTTTTACTACACTAACGGGACTAATGACCTTAACAGTTGATGTGCCCGGAAACAGCGATCCGTGGTAAATCCGCACTCGAAAGTTTCGCGTCGCCCTTTCTTTGAAGGAAAGGGGGGAGGGGCGTGTTGCTGGGCGCGAAGACCGAGGGGGGCATGGGCGGGGCGGGGCGTGGGAGCGCGCGCGCCGCTCGCCGTGTCGCCGAAATGGGCCGAGATGGCGATGTCGTGTCACCAGCTGGCAATTTGTTTATGGAGGGTCGCGCGGCGGTTAAGAGGGCGACGGGAGCGCGCTCTTGCGGGAGCCCCCAGAGGCTACAGCGCAGCCAGGGGCGGCGGCGAGGATTTCAACCTCGGCGTTCATCCTTGATGGTGATGAAGGTAAAAACGTGAATGATCACAATGTATCTACTTTTTACTTTGTCACCCTCACCTCGTAAGATGATAAAGATAAACAAATTCGTGGTGGTTTTGAGAAAATCATTTTTTTAGAAATGTCATAAATTTCAGACACGAATTAAGCGAAATCAGCTCGTTTAAAAAAAAATGTACATGACCTTTTAAATGATTTTTTACATCAGACTTTGTTTAAACCAAACATCTGGGGGAATGCATCTTATAGCCCTCAGACTTTTAAATTACAAAAAAAGGGATTGTACGAATCTCTTTATTAATCTTGGAATATTACCATTACCTTGTCTGTTAATTTACGAATCAGTGGTTTTTGTCAAAAATGACTTGCTTAGGGGCGGGAATATATTTGCAGAAAACGCCAATGTCTATAACTATAACACACGACGTAGTAATCATATTTATCAGATGACAGTATCAACAGCTCACTACAAAAAATTCACATACAGTACATATACAGTATTTTACAACACCTTGCCAGATGACATTAAACGAACAAATTTGATAGAAAAGTTTAAATCCCTAGTAAAATCGTTCAGCTGCATAACTGATTCTTCACAATTAGACTCTACACTCAGTATCAAAAGAAAAGTGACATTAATTTTAACAGCGATATTTAACGCATTATTTATCATTTGGACTGTATAATTGTAAACAACCTGTAACAAATATTGTTCCGCAGTTTCTGAGTCAATGACCCCCATCTCGATCAGGTTTTTCGTCCACTTTCCCTGATCCTTTGAGAAAATGCTGAGATGACCCCTTGTTTTCCTTCTCGACATAAATGTAACTTCAATATCTGTGCACATCTTTTAGAATTCAGCGTGAAAATAGGTATTTTATTATCGTTCTTCATGTTGTCGTGGCAGGAAATATTACTCCTTCACGAAGGACATGATGAGGGATAAGAACCCAAATTTATAGCTGATTTACCCTTGAAAATATATTTTATTACATCGGAGCGAATATGTCTGTTAACAATCCTTGCAAAAAACGCTCATGTATTTCTGTATTCAAAATTCTAGTAGTATATAGCTTAGGGTAGGAATCACGGAATTATGAAAACGTGCACTGAATTCACTTCTCGCCGAAGCAAGTTACACACAGTTTTTTTAACTGTTTTTGGCGTAAAAATAAATAAAATAAATAACTAGAGGAGCTACAGAATAGCACAGACTTTCTCGTAGTAATGTTTTCTATTTTCCTTGGCGTGTACTCGCTTTACGGTGTTGCCAGCAGTCATCTTGCGCCGACAAAAGTACTTTTTTTTTTTTTTGAATTTTTTTATCCGCCTTTCGGTTTCCCAATAGTAAATCAAAATGTAATTTAAAGAATTGTGAAAGTGAATTGTGAAAATAGTAGATTAAAATGTTATTTAGAAGTGTAAAGTCTCGTCCTAAGTAACAATTTTCTCACCTTTTCAGTTTTCAAATAGTAGAATCGAAATATTATTTTAAGAATATTAAAGAAGGCTAAAATCTCATCCTAAATAGCAATTTTCATTGAAAAATTTGGAGCCGTTTCTAAGAAAATGGCGTTTAAACTTCATTTGAAGTCTTTTGAATCATTCTACCTAGAAATTCAATAATGTATAAAAATATATGTAAATGTGCATATTAACGGCGTGAGAGTTATTTCAAAAAAATTACATTTGTGTAATTTTTGAAAAAACAAATGAATGCAGTAAAATGAAATTTACGTCATGTTAAAAAGTGCAATTAGCACTATCCATTCGAAAAGTTTGAAGAAAAGGTTTGGAGACATTTTTGAGAAAATGGCATTTCCGCGTTTCTGAAAATGCCGAATTTCGAGCTCATTTGTACAGAAAACTGTTGAGTTCTCGAGAAACTTTATGGCATTACTAATTTTTTTTTTTTGTACGAAAACTACTAAAAATTTCAAAAACAAATCTACATGTCCTAAATGAAAGGACTTTGGAGCTGTTTTTGAGAAAATTTTGAAAATGTCCGAGGAGTTTCATGTAAAGTACCTCCAAATTTTCAAGAATGTTTTTCAAAATTTAAAAGCTTCAGCTGCAGCCAAATGTACAGAAGTACCCACAAAACTAGGATTCTGTCTACATCACGTGTTAAAGGATTTTTTTCTCTTAATGTAGCAACTGGTTTATCCAATTTCTCGGTATCAGAGCCCGCCAATGAATTTTTTTTCTGCCGAAAATTCGCCGTTTTTTTTTTGTGCAGCTTTACATAACTTTGTCTATACTATGTATGTTACATACATACGTATACGTACGTATACGAGAAAGTAAAAATAAATAAAAACAAACCAAGTGTATTATTGAAAATCAATGAATGAATGACTAGTTATGAGTATACACTTCTTCCAAAAATATTTCAAAATTGGATAACTTATTACATTTTTTTCTGTAAAGAAATATAGTGGAAATAAAAATTGTGACAATTGTTTTACTTGAATAGTGCGCATATTGATTATGTTTTGTTTTCAGGTAGTTCTGTCGATACGATTGGCAGCAATGCATGAGCAGTATTATCCTTCAGGGTACCGTACCAATGTAAACGATGGAAGTGTCAGTGAAAGTTTCAAGAAGACAGGTGGTGTTAGGGGTTGTGAAATAACGTAGCTTTTGGGTTGAAGCTCATTTTTAGAGACGTTTGCTCCTAGGGGACGCAAACATCGAAGGAATGGTGGCCGCAAATGTAATGAGATATATTTCCAAGATCTCAGCCGAATATATTGACACTAGTTGCACGCCGTTGTATCATGAATCAAAGTGAAAAAAAATTGTGACTGGAAATAATAAGCAGGTAAATTATAGGTGTTTCAAAACTCTGGAAGTTCATCCTTTATATTGAATGTTTGACTCAAAAACATTGGTCTGACATCTAAAGTTAAATAATAATTTGCTTTTGATTTCAGTATTTTAAGGATCATCTAAATTTATTGGACAATGGCCTTTATAACACGATACAATTCCTTTTTGTTTGGAATTATTTTCGCATCTGCAACATGGACCATTAGTTTGTATTTATATACGAAATTAAGTAAGGAATCATATTCATCGAAATGGTCCACATCTCAACCATTTGTAGCAATCAATATTCCAAATAAAGATCATTCTGCTTTACTGAAGCATGACACATTTTTGGATACAAACAAAGTTGATGGAGATGACATATTGCCCTACGAAGGTAAAGGAAAAAGTGCCTACTACAATAAAAAGAAATATTTCAAAAATAGTGAAGGCCTCATAAAGCATTTACAACCTATTGCACCAAAGTCTTCAAAAACATTGCCAGATGGTATGTATAATCTAGTGAATCATTGTATGAATTAGTTTTAGTAAAGGCATACTCTGAAATTTCAAGTTAATGAAGTCGTATGCATTGATGTGAAAGTATGGTTTTTAAAAGTTTTGTGTATAAATGAAAATGGTCTATTGAGCAGGCTTGAATGACCTTGGACTTGTTCGGAATTTGGAAGACCAAAAGATTCGTGATGAAGGTTATTCAAAACATGCATTTAATGTGTTAGTGAGCCAGAAACTGAGCTTGCACCGACCTGTTCCAGATACTAGACATCCTTTGTAAGTATGCTAGTATATATATTTAGTCAAAAACAGTTAAAAACTGTATATGAGGTGTGGGGGAGAAAATCTTCTGTACACGCATGTATTGTAATGGCTTTCTGTCATGCAGTGCCTTGGACACCAGACCTCATAGTACATGTTTTAGAGCTCTTCCTCTTATTTTTACAATCACAATTTGCTGATCTAAAAATGAATTATTGTACCTTCTCTGTGAACTGTACTTTCATTAATGCAAATCAAAACATTTTCAATTTAAATTTAAGAATTAAGTTGCATTAAATGGAATATTAAATATTTAATAAATAATAAATTCAATTGTTAATTTTCAGATGTAAGAAGGAAAAGGCCTTTGCCATCATCTAGTATTGTTATTTGTTTCTACAATGAACATTATGAGACTTTATTGAGAACAATTCATAGTATACTGGATCGAACTCCTGAGAAATTGCTTCATGAGATTATTTTAGTGGATGACAGCAGTAATATTTGTAAGTATTAGTTTGAGTTGAAGGTGTGTGAAATTATTTTCAATGAGTTGCAAGTGATTCCAAACAATGTGGTATATTGTAATGAGCACCATTATCATGAAGGTGATTTCAATTGTTTTGAAAACATTACTTACTTCTTTACTTTTCATTAAACGTTGGGGGGAAAAAAAACAAAAACAATATGTAACGTAACACTTAACTAACATCCCCTACCTATCACTGCATAACACTTGTCAAACCCTCTCCCTCGACCCCTCTTTTGCGTTATGTCATGGAGGATTCCTAGTGGGTCACAATTTGAGAAACTAAGAAAAAATAAGAAATTAGGCCAGAACTTTAAGATTGCAATATGGGCCAAATATTGGATTCTTATAGATCCCAGTGGTATTGCCGACTATAGAAATAGTGTAGTTCATGAATCCTGCACTGGTCTCTTATGATTTGGAAAATGAAACTGAAAAAAATTGCAATCTATTACCCAAATGACAATTATAATTATTTGTGTGTATGCAATATTATTTATTTGAGTATTGAGAAAATGTTTCATGAATTATCAAAATTCAGTGTGAGAGGGTAAATTAGAGAAACAAAGTTTGGGCAGTTTATTAAAATGAAACAATGTTCTTGTGCGAAAAAACTACCCAGCAAGAAAAGATACATAGAATAGGCCACATTTCGTAACCTTGGATCATAGCCAGGAGATGAGGTACTGTAATGGAAAAGCTTCAGGACTTGAAAATTAAAAATCAAAAGCAATTGAAAATGTTATTATATCATTCAAATGTAAAGAAGAGAGTGTAAGCAAGAGATGGAGGAATGAAATGCTTTTGTTGTGGAGTGTTGTGGTGTTTGTCTTTCAGATGGAGGATAAATGAAATGTGAACAGAAGACCGGTTTTGTAATCTTTTAGCAAACTGAAAACAAAGGAGTGCAGTTGTTTTGCTCTTAAATTTTGAATTCTCACCTCTAAAAACAAAACTTTGTGCTTCATTTATTTTTGCAGTGAAATAAATGTAAAACTGTTTTTCAGCCAATTTACATGATGACTTAAGCATGTATATAAGAAATAATCTTACTTCAAAAGTTATTCTGCTGAAAACACATCGACGAGAAGGATTAATTAGAGCAAGAATGTTTGGAGCCAAAGAAGCAAGTGGACAGGTATAATGTGTTAAATTTTAGTTCAGTATTTATTTTGATGCATTCATTATCTACAGTGATCATCACCATCAAATCTTTTTTCAGGTCCTTGTGTTTTTAGATAGTCATGTGGAAGTGAATGTAGAATGGATTGAACCTCTCCTTGCACGAATTAGTGCATCTCGAACAAATGTAGCAGTTCCAATTATTGACATTGTCAATGCAGATACATTTGAATATTCCGCTTCGCCTCTTGTGAGGGGAGGCTTTAACTGGGGACTTCATTTCAAATGGGAAAATTTACCCACTGGGACTCTTGCGACTGAAGAGGATTTTGTGAAACCTATAAAGTATGTTGACAGAAGACGGCCATACGTAAGCTGAATGTTCATCCAAAATGTTTCTAGTAAAATTTGAAAATGTATATAAGAATATTGCTGTTGCAATTTGAGTTTTCTTCTGTATTACCTTCATGTTGTGCCTCTTTTGAGGCTTTTCAGGTGTAATTTACTTTCTTGTATACTCCATAAAAAGAAAGTGATCTAAAGCTGCAGAAAAAAAAAGTGCTGATATTTTGACAGAAAAACTTGCCTCTGTCTGTGAACACCACTAGTGCCCACATACGACTAAGGATTTTTGCGAAAATGGATATTCCATGATTGATCTAGCCAATTTGTGACCCCTTGAGTTTTAATGCTTATAAAAATGGTCAATTGTGATTTTCAGTGAAACCTCTGAGTTTTTGAAAGTAGCTAAGTTTTTATTTGCCCTCTTAAAACTACATCATTGAAGAATTGTTTTTTTCTAAATGAAAAGTGTTGTTTAAAATTAGATCTTTAATTATGGTCATGTACAATATATTCAAAATATGTACCAACTTCTGAGTTTTATAATTGAGAAGTTCTCCCCAATTTCTGAGTGAAATTATTACAGTAAAAGAAGAAATTAATGATGCTCCAATTCTCACAATTATAGTTTTTTCACTTTTCAAAAATTCAGAGTTCAATGAATATAAGATCTGCCCCAACATTTTAAGTGTCCTTTACCGTGTTAGAAGAAAAATATTAATAAAAAAAAATGCCTTTACTTCAAGCAAAACATAAGCAAAATCAACAGGCGTTTTCAAAAAATTATGCATGGCCTTATTTTAAGATGTAATTTTTTAGAACAGATTTCATTAAGGAAAAAATCTCTTTTCACAATATTGTAGTTTTATAATATTTGAAAATAATATTTGAAAATATGGTGTATTATTCTTAGAGCTGCTTTACTCTGTTTGTGAAAAAAATGAAGAAAAAGTTTGGAGCAGTTTTTAAAAATTGAATTGTTTAAAAACTGCCTATTTTCCTTGCCAAATTATGCAGAAGCTATTCATATGCTTGAAAAAATTTACATGACTATTTAAAGATCTCTCTCTTGTCTTTAATAGTTTGGCTGTTGGAGGATGTCAAAAACATTTTGCACTTTTGCAGGTTTTGAAAATTCAGAGTTATTGAAAATGAGACCTGTCCCATTTTTTGAAGTGTCCTTTTTTTCTATCCAAAGGGGGGGAAATTTTTTAAAAACGTTGAGTCATTTTTGAGAAAATTTTGAAAATATCGTTAAGGTTTTATCTTTTTTTTTTTTTTTTTTTTTTTTTTTTTAAGCCTCCCCAAAGTCAAATAATTCATTGCAAATTTGCAGGGCCACGAGTTTGGTCAGATGTGGGAAATATCAATTTTAGGGGAAATTATCTGAACATTTGAGGTGCTGGTGTTGGGTGGACAGACAGACACATCTATCCACAGACAGACAGACAGACAGACAGACACATCCATCCACAGACAGACAGACAGACACATCCATCCACAAACAGACAGACAGACACATCCATCCACAAACAGACAGACACAGACAGTCATTGGTATAAGACAGACAGTAGTATAATGGTAGTGTATCAGGCCGTTGTACCCAAGTTTCCAGGTTCAAAGCCATGGATTTTCAAGGCTTCAAATGGCTTACTTCAGATGGGACATAAAGCCGGCTGCTCCAAGTTGTATATTTACTGAAAATATTAAAAGATCAAATCTAAAAAAGAAGCTTCTGAGCTAAATTCAAATTACGTGTTTCAGTGAAATTAATGTGAAGGTTTACTCATGTCACTCTTGATTGTTTTTGGCTATTGTTTAATTATTTATTTACTTAATTTTTTGGTTCATATTTCTGTAAGATGTATTTCTACTGTCTTAAATATATTGTGCAAGTATATAGTGTTATTAATTTTATATAAGAAATTGTTTTTTTTTCTGGTCTTGTGCTTCAGGTCACCAACCATGGCTGGAGGTCTTTTTGCAATAGACAAGTCATATTTTGAAGAACTCGGAGAATATGATTCTGGAATGAACATATGGGGAGGAGAAAATTTAGAAATATCATTCAGGGTATTTATTTTAGTGCATTTCATATTATCATACTTCAAGGACCCTATATGTATGTATGTATGTATGTATGGGTGTATGTGTGTATGTATATATGTATGTATGTATGTATGTCGTATGTATGTATGTATGTATGTATGTATGTATGGGTGTATGTGTGTATGAATGTACTTGCATTATTATATTATTATTTTAAACACACGTACATTTTGTAATCTATTCCCAGAAATCAATTGGTATCGAGAAAAAGTTAATATTTCTCTTATTTTCTCTGACTTACACTAAAGAGTGTATAGGATGGCTCATGTGCATTTTGAATAACTCTTCTGCCATTAATTAATAGAGCCGTGTTTAATTCAAAATGAGATTGAAGTATACTTTATGTTTGCAAAAAGAATTCCTTTTCTTTGTGAAATGTAATTATTTATAGTGAATTTCAGATAAAAAGTTTTAAATACATATTCATTCATCAATTGAGTTCTGATAATGGTTTTCTAGATATGGATGTGTGGAGGTACTCTGGAAATTGTACCTTGTTCACGTGTGGGTCATGTTTTTCGGCGGCGACGCCCTTATGGATCTCCTTCCGGTGAAGATACAATGACTCGCAATTCACTTCGAGTTGCTCATGTATGGATGGATGAATTCAAGGTAGAAAAAACATTTCTGGCTTTTGTGGCATTACAGGTTGAATATAATTTAATTAAAAATCAAAAGTTTGTGAATAAAAACAAAAAAAAAACAGTTTTATTGACTGTGGATATTCTGTGCCAAGTGTCACGAAATATAATAGGACTGAAAAGTTATCAGTGAAAAATATGATGATTAGACATTATTCTCAATTGGGGGTGTAAGAAATGAAATTCCTGGAAACTTTTTAAAATAACTTCCTGTATTTTGTCTTGCAGTAATTCATGATTCATTTCACAAATTTCATTTTTGTATTTGATATAAAGGTGTTGACGATTCCTCAAAGTATGCTCTAGATTATGTAAAGACTAAAAGTTTTTTGAACAAGCAAAAAAATATGAAAGACCATTCAGTCCGTCAGCAACTGGTAAAAATAAAATCTTTGGCAGGATTACTTCTTCAAACAACGACCTCATGTGAAGGATGTCCCTTATGGTGATGTGAGTGAACGTATTAATCTCAGGAAACGATTGGCTTGCCACAGCTTTCAGTGGTATCTACAAAATGTCTATCCCGAACTGAGTCTACCTACTGATAATGCAGAGCGTTTGCGACAGAAATGGAAAGCTATGAAACAGCCTAAATATGAACCATGGCATTCACGAACCCGAAACTATATTGGTGCTTACCAGGTGAAAAGCCCCTTTTTAATTTAATTAGTTATTTATCATGTGTTTTTATTCCCTTTAATGGGAATATTTTTACATACTTTGCATTTATTATTTTTAATACATTTAATAAATTATTTTAATGTGACTTGAGAGGAAATTGCATTTTCTAATTGTCTGAAATACAGTGTAAAATTAAAAAATTTTTTTTTTTAAAAGATTAGTTTCTTAATGATGGTTTAATTTAATTTGAATGCTATAATTGTATTAACTGGATTGAATTTAATTTTCCTTAGATACGTCTTCACAATACAAGTTTGTGTATTACAAGCTTAAAAGATGTGAAAACCAGAGGATCTCTTCTGATGTTGGCTAAATGTTTAAGAGTAAAGAACCAGGTACATTTAGTTTTTATTGAAATTTTAGTGGTACAATGTTTTGAATTTTAAGAAAAAGTGAAGAAAATATCTTAGGAATCTTTTAATTATGATTATTTCATTTGTTTTTTCCATTAACCAATTCT
This sequence comes from Teleogryllus oceanicus, assembly GCA_964035755.1. Lineage (NCBI taxonomy): Eukaryota > Metazoa > Arthropoda > Insecta > Orthoptera > Gryllidae > Teleogryllus > Teleogryllus oceanicus. The sequence continues at coordinate 8,865,799 of CAXIVR010000012.1, forward strand.
GTCCATCTTGACCAATCAAAGATGTTTTCTTCATGCAGTTTTATCACGTGTTGAACATTGATGTAGATTCTCATAAAGATTTATAAAATATTGTTAATGTTAATTTTATTTACCCATTAGTTCCCACGCATAGAAATAATTATCAAATTATTTATTTATTTATTTATTTATTTTACGTCAAAAAAAACAGTTAAAAACTGCGTATGACGTTAGGTTTTGCGAATTAGGTTTTGTTTGTACTTTTTGTTTCAATTTAGTATGTAATACATGTTAGTAGTTTTAAAAAATTTTATTTTTATCAGAAATATGAAAAAACTAATGTTGCATTTGCTCAACTTTGGGAACACATGAGAAGTATTAAAAGTAAGACGCATTCTCTTTCGGTCTTAGTTTATTGGACAAAAATGATATAAAGATTACAAATTCTTTCTTGAATAATGCTTTGAAAGAAATATAACCCATAAATACCATAAAAATATATAAAACATTTAAAATATATATGATAAAATTATTTTTCATTCAATTTTCTGAAACAATTTACACTGATTGGAACATTGCATTTTGAACAATAATAAATTTTTTGTGACTTGCAGAGGCCACATCTACTCATATTTTTATTATTGCCTTTTTTAATTTTATGGTTTATATTACCAAATTTGACCTCATTAGGCAATCTTTTACTTGGCAGTCTTGATATTTTATATCTGGAACCACTGGAATTTCTAAGTCATTGTCAAGTGCTTCAATGAATGTTTTCGTGATTCAGAACTATCTTATTGTTCACAATTCTTGTAAATTTTCAGGCATTCACAAAATAAGGTCATTATTGATAGATAATCAATATGCAATAAATTCTGAATTTTTTAAAAAATTTTTATTCAAGTGGTTAAAAAAACAGTCCCAGTTTAGCAATTTGGTACTGTTTGTTTAATCTATAATTATCTGAGATATGAAGAAATGCTTTTGTTTCTTGAAACTCGTTTCTAGATGGGCTTTTTCTTACAATTGGAAATCCTTCACCTTCAACTAAATTTCAATTCCTTGAGGTTGTATATATCTTGTCAAAATTATAATACTGAGGAATTGCCCCAATTGTGTATATATCATATTGAAATAGGGATCATTTTTATTATATGTGTACTTCACAAAAAAAATTACAATATGTGGAAGTAAATCGTAGTAATAAGTAATAAAAAGTTCAATGATTTCTCTTCTGCCCATGTTAACATTTGCGTTTTGCAAATGCTCTTTTCTGTTCTACATCAGATGGTACCTGATGAAAACGAGGTGTTTCCTTTGCTCATCAGGATGCAGTTCACTCTTGTTTGGAAATTTCTGCTCCTTTACAGGTTCAGGAATCTGTTTCAGCATCTACTTCAGTATTTTTTAAACCTACTTCTTTACTTTTTTGCCTAAGCACTATAAACCTCAAATGATCCAACTAAATCAGAAAGTTCCAGCACAGAATCTGTATTCATAACGTTCACAACATAATGGAGTATTGGCATATGAACTTCAGCCAACCTAATAAGTCATCCTGAAAAATAATTTCCCGGTTATCATCTATATTTTCTTCATTGATAAGACTGTCCACATCCAGAGGAATTGTTACCATATCCACATCTCTATTTTCTTGTTCTTTGGTACCCAATTCTTCTAAAAGAGATTAGATTTCCATAGATGTTGAATAATGTTTCTGATCCATTTATAAAATTGCACATATAAAATATAATTTGACTAAATGAAATTGTACACACAATGTTATCGACTTCTAGTTCAAAGAAGAAGTGTGGACTATAATGATGAATTTGTTGAGCTGAGAGAAATGAAGACGTGTACAAACCGCCAGTCACCCGAAGAGTGATTAGCCTCTTGGAAGGTGCTGCAGTGTGTTTCCAAAGATGCGTTCACGCAACGTTATTTGTAACAAGACAAAATAAGCCCCAAAGGAATATTTTAAATGCAACCTTTTCATATCACATCATTAGGTACATCAATATGTCCTAAAAGTAAAGAATTTTTTTAAAAAGATTAATTTTAATTTTTTTTGTGAAATAAAAATTACATCTGAAAAGTAATGACATGTCCTTTATTTAAAAAATATGTAATTATTTGTAAAATTACAGATTTTTAATACAATATATTTTTGCCATAACCAAAACTATATATTGTTTGAAAATGTTTAAAACCATAAGATATTTAAGTTAACTATAGAAGAAAAAGGACATAAAAAAAAGGGTGAATTTACCCATCAGTGAGACTTAATGGGTTAATTAATGGCAATGTATATTTATTACTGTCCGTATACTCAGTAATAGGAAATATGTAGGTTGTATAAAGAAAACAATTCTTGATGGTTTGCATGACCTAAACTCCAGATACTTCCTGTTACATAAAAATTGAGATCAAGAAAGGTAGCACATGTCTATATATTTATTATCATTCTTGAAATAATACTCTCAAATATAACGCCCTCTTCTTGTTTAACTTTTTTATTTTTAAGTTTTATTATTTTTATTTATTTATTTATTTTTTTGTCTTCATGATATTACTTATGATAATTTTGTAAATTAATATTTTGTTTTCAGGTGTGGTATGAAACGGATAAGAGTGAGTTGGTGCTTGCACAGTTACTGTGCTTGGATGCGTCTGAGCGCATGCCCAAGATTTCTAAGTGCCATGAAATGGGAGGTGACCAGGAGTGGAGGCACAGAGACAAGGTAGAAATTAACTAAAGTTTATGAGGTCATAATTTAATATGTACTAATAAACTGTGTGTCTTCTTTGGTTTCATTTTAAAATCAATAACAACCAATGATTGCTTGCTGAGAAAAATTTATTTCTTTAAACAGGCTCCTTTTAGTAAATCATATTCTAAAGTGTACACTAGAGCACCTGTGTACTAAAATAAATGAATGCATTATGATAATTCTCATTTTAAATGTGTGAGTTGGTTTCTTGAGAGCATCCCTCCAGTGATCATTTACATAAGTTGTTTATATGAAGAGGTTTTGCAGTTTCTCTCTCTATAATGTATTACGTGACTTCTCATTGCAGCTTAACATTCAGCAATAGTTTCATTGTAATCTATTTTACACTGTAAATTTTTGGAGTTAAAATGTTTTCTACTTTCAGGAATAGGTTCATGAATGAAAATACACTAGTTTATTGATATTTTGTTGCTTTTCCTAGTGTAGTATAAAGTTCTTTCATTCATGGTTCCATGTTAGTTGTTTTATGTGCTCTCAGTTTTTTTTAATGCTTTGTTTTATTTAGTGAATCTTAACACTTCATGCTCATAATTCTCCCAGCCCTGAGTTCCATTAGCTTTTTATTTAAATCTCACTGTTGGCATCAAAAACTGCAACATAACTTGGGATTTCTTTTAATACACTGTGGGAACCTTTTTAAAAAAAATCAATAAAATTGTAGTGGCTTTCTAGGACGAACTGGCATTTAAATAACTTCCCCCTAAAATTATATATGTCAAGGTCGCTTGTGGAAATACATTGAATGTGACTGGACAATGGAATGGAAAACCAAATTTTAAATGTTGAGCTACGTTTGACATAGAATCGCAAAGTGTTAATCATTGACGTAGTATGTTTGCACAAATTAAGTGCACTTTGGTTTTCACTTATGTTTTTTTTCTTTCAAGACTCAGACACCTATTTACAACATGGCTGCTGGGAAGTGTTTGGCAGTTGAAAAGGTGGAAAATGGAGCTCTGGTGACCATGGAATTGTGCACACAACCAGAACGGAACCAGTGGGACTTTGTAATTGCAACTTGATTGAGTAGCTATATTATCTTTCACCAGTACCTGTATAGGGCATTTATATAATTTATTTTTGTAAAATGCTCTTGACTCAAATATTTAATATTTCTTAAGGTCTCATTGCTGTAAAGAAAATGTCATGGTGGTTCTTATTTCTTTGTGGAACCTCGTCATTTTCTAGTTGTGAAAACCTTCCATTGAATGAGCTGCAAGGTGAACATTGTTAATACCAGTGCGGTGGCTCCTCAATAGAGTAGCGTGTTTCTGTCACAACCAAAACTTTTCACTCTGTAACGGTTTTGAGTTCAGTAATGTGCAGATGCAATGTTTCATTTGCATTATTACTGTCTTAAGTCATAATCTCATCACCAGGGCTGGGATTTATATGGAATAACATGGACCTAAATGTGTGGACTAAAAATATAGAGTAAAATATGGGTTGAAATTTGAATAAAAAGGTTAAAAGGGTGAAAATGGTGTATTAATCAAGTGCTTGAGATACATAAATGGAATGGCAAACCATGCTCTTGGTTTCTGCTAGTAGTATTTTCGTAGCATGGTGTTTAAAGAAGTTCAGTCATTATTGAAAAAAATGTAAATGTTGTAATGGCTTGAAGTAACAATGTATTTTTGATTCACAGGGACTCGCGATGTACCGTATATTCATTTTAGAAAAAAATCCTGTGTGTATTTTCAGTGTTAGTCTTGTTCACAGACGGAGAGAGTGAAGAGGGGGAACTTCTTTAGTATCAAGAATGCGGAAAATTCTGTGTCTAGCAGAATCTAAGATCAGTATTTTTGCAGTATTACATTTATACTATGTGTATGGTAAAGTAAAATTGTCATCAGCAAAAGCACATCTAACAACTCAATTTAAAATGAAATCCTGATGTGTCTGTTGGAACTTGTGAGGAAAATTCAAAAAAGATGAATTCAGAAATCATTGCGCCAGTCAATAATGCAAGTGATGTCATCAATGACCTAACTCATTTTGGGTAAAGGTACTTATCTAAAAAAAGTATTTTTGAAAGTTGCACATAGTTCTCTATGCTGAGTTATGCACAGTCTCTCGCATCATACACTTGAGAGATGGGGTCTGCTTCTTTCCTTGCTGAAACTTGTGAATGCAGCAGGTGAACGACGGCAATGTGGTGCCAGGGTTTATTGCTGGATGCAACTGAGTTGCTCCCCTCCCTTAACTATTATTATTTTGTGAACCACCAGTGTGAAGTGTTGAGCCACTACTGGTCAACAGAAAGATCTTACCTGCTAAGTGAATGTACAAATGTACGCAGTATAGAATTTTCATGAACAGTCTTTTGAGATTGATCATTCATCTTCAGTTTTGTGTTCCCGTGTGTCTGTAAATGTGTTGATATTGTTTGGCAGCGTAGATTGTGTTTTCAACTAATCTTTGAAAACATTTTAGGTTGTGCTAGGTATATTTGTGGTTGTATGTGGCCTTTGCCTTAGTTTCTTTATATGTTGATCTCCTATTGGAAGTATTAAAAGTCAATTTTAACCTCTTTAAATGACCCTTTAGGGTTATTCCATGTCAAATTAGCCAAAATTTACCGACCATCTTCCAATTGAACTGAAACTTTGTATATCACTTTAAAAAGATGAAACAACAATGAAAATTGTCTTTATGTCTTTAAAACAACTTCCTTTATATCTCTTATGTATACATTCCATTCTGAATACTTAAAACAATAAACATAAATATAAGGCCATTAATAAAGCCATATTAAGGGCAAAGTAAAAAATGACTATTTTTTTTCAAAATTCATTTTTTCAAATACTTCCATGTCAGATTTTTGTTTATCTGCTGTCAAATTACAGTGGAGACATCGCAGTTTATAGTAGTGAAAGAATCTCGATGATAAATTGGAATGTGCTTAAATTATTAGCAGTTAAAATTACATTTTCATTTTTCCTTTTTAAGGGCTTAGGAGAACAATACATATATAAGCTTATCATTTGTAAATCTTGCTTTTATTGTTTACTGATTGATTCTCATACATTTTAAATGAATCTTAAACATATTTTTGTAGACAGAAACTTCTATTTATGACCAAATGTGAGTTACAGTCATATCTTCTAAATGGTTCACGAATATCGAAATGCAGTTTTCACTCAACAATGGCGGTATCATGCGGCAAATAATGAGCTATAGAGATATTGTTCGTAATATTTTTAGTTTGTGTTTTTGTAGTAGCAGATTTATTGGAGTATTACACATTCACAATCCAAGATAGAGTATAATGAATACATTGGAACATACATTCATTTGCGTGCTAATTTTGGCCAAGCAAATAAGCTTTTGTTCCAATCAATTTTGTCATAATATCAGATGATTTACATTATTATAAGGTAGCTGTGTATTATTTTCAACACAGCTAAAATAATTCTTGAAAACTAAAATTTCAAACATGAGAAAAACCAAGTACTTTTCAGGTGGATCAGGATCTCAATGTAAAAATGAGTATAATATTCTCAATCTGTCTTCATGAGAAAGATTTGACAGTAACATGCTGAGTGGCATTTCTTTGCCATGATGCATGGTAAGGAAGCTAGCGTTTCAGTCCAATTGGAAGATGGTCAGGAAATTTTGGCTGATTTGACATGGAATGCCCTTTGGTTTTTTGTTCAGATTGTAAAATTAAAATATGATGTGACATGTGACAACTCTTTTCTCTTCATCTTAAAAAGTGTTGACTTTTCATATTACAAAGAACTATTACATTGTAATTTGTTTTTAAGAAAATTTATTCATTCATGTACTTGTAATGAAAGAAATTCATTAAAAATGGATATTTTTCAGATCATTTCGTGTTGTGCCATTGTTAAGAATTTAATAATTGTGATGTGAAGAGAGATAATATTTTCATTATTAATACATCTCTTCCTACTTAACATCATTAGATTATCCCTGTGGTGAGGATGTTGTAATCAGAATAGTTTAATAATTTTATTTTGCTGAAAGTGTTACCTGTGTAGTCTGTGATATCACTTGGTGTTACAAAACAAGATAAAAATTCAGTAATGAAAAGATATTTATTCTCATTCATGTTACCTGAAAACATAACAAATAACTGTACATCTTTGCAAGCAGCCATAAGAGAGTGTGGCAAGTGAATTAATTTGGTGAAGCGGTATGTTTAGTATAAACTCTTCTTCAGCTTTTAATTACTGTGAGAGAGTACATTCGACTAAAAAAGTTTTGGTTATTTGGTTATTGTACAGGTGTTGGTAACTGATGGAAATATTTGGAGTTTTACTAAATTGTGTTCAAAGTTGTGTAAAGTGAAAATTGTGGAACATAAACATATATGTCCACGAGGTAATGAAATGAAGGAGTACTTGGAAAGTTTGTATTTAAAACCAAACATTTTCTTAGAGGTTTTCTTTCTTTTAATTTTCTTGCAATATTTGTTTTTGTTTCTTTTATTTTGGATATCAAATGCATCTTTTCGTTCATCATTTTGAAAACTATTGGGTGAAAGTTGGTGCATATTGTGCAAAAATATATTAAACAATTTTTTTATGTTATGAAAATGAGTGGTAAACACAAGCTGATTGTATTAAAATGTGTTCCATAATATTGTAATGTATTATACTATTGAGTTTAAAAAAATATATTTTCCTTATACGTGATATAGGTACTTTCATATTTTGTTTTTCTCGTGTGTGTAAGTGCCCATTCTGCTTTTGGGCATATGTTCACGAGTGCCCATTGCATTTGCTGTGTGCACCTAGACGCATGCGAGTGTTATTTTGAAACATAATTAAATCATTGTGTACAGTCTGCATGTGGTTAATGTGAAAGCTTTTGAAATTGTCCCACGTACAATTTCAAGTGATACGCTGGAAATGAAGGTGTTTCAGAATCATGTGAAGGGGTTCCTGAGGGAGGTATGCCATGGATCACTGGAGTACGGAAATGCAGGCACTGGTGGAAAAGTCATTAGAATTGGGAACATTAAATGAAGAGAGGTATCTTGCTGGGTGACGCTCTGTCCTTTTTGTCTTGCAATGAAACGGCCTACAACTAACAAGTCCAAACAAGTCTTCTGTTTTAGATAATTGCTGAAACCAAAACCATCTTCACAGCCTCCTAGATCGTATTGGGAAATTCAGCAGTGACATTCACATGATATTTGGCTTCAACACGTGTAGAATCAGTAGTACTGGTAAAGAGAATGGATTGAACATCCTTGATGCAGAGTGAATAAAGGAGCAAGGCACCATCAAAAGGAATGGTCGAGAGAAGGGAAATATAGTGGAAACTTGCAATCAGGAGGGACAGATGATAAACTTGCAAGGGAAGTGAGTGCTAACTACAACCAGAGAGTGGCGTTTTGAAAACATTGAGTGCATGAAACGAAGTGAAATTGTTAAACATGCAACCTGAGTCCTTTGGAATACTAAGTGGACTGGCAATGAACTGAAGAATCAAGTGTGAAAAACTAGAAAATAATTATCTGAAGCAAGATCACCCCATCTATGGAGTTTGATTGAGAAAGTCCATTTGAATTTCTTGAAGCCTACGAAACCGATAGGAAGAATTCTTGAGTTGAATTGTTGCTGGGTACGAGACCTGGGTCCAGTACACGACGCCGGAAACGGAGGAACAATCTCTGCCAGATTCGCCGAAGCCGCGGAAGTTCATGCAACCACAGTCTGCCGGCAAAGTGATGGGGACGTGTTTTGGAAGAGGAAGGGGTTATTTTAGTGCGAACTCATGCCTTCTTCTACAACAATCATTGCTGTGCAACTTTGATGAATTTGCGCCGCGCAATTCAGAAGAAGAGAGGCTTGCTCACGGAGTACGTTCCCATCACAACGCTCGTCTACACACCACAAGTGTAACAACCGATGTTCTCAACCAATTTGGATGGGATATTGTCACACACACGCCCTATAGCCCCAAGTGATTACTATCTCTTCCCTGAATTGAAGAAACATGTGGGTGTGACTCAATTCAGAACCTGAGAGTAGCGGAAAGAAGAGGTGTTAAGCTACCTTTGCGGCGCGGTGGGAGAGTGGTATGTCTCGGGCATAAAGAAGATGGCACACCGAATACAGAAATGCATCGATCTCACTGGCGATTATGTTGAAAACTAGGAGAAAGTCTAAGCTTTCCAAAAATGTACAATTCAAAGCACATAAACATTTTTTTCATTATGAAAGATCATTGGAAACCTTATTTTACGGACAACCCTCGTATTTAGTAAATGACAGGACCGTTAGAGAGTGCTGGTAAAAGCAGCAACATTTCAAGGAATAAGCATGAGCATCGATTTTGGAAGCGTCCGAAGAAGTTTTGATCGCCATCCAAAAAAGGCGGTGAAAACGCGGCGAATCTTTTAAAGGTGAGCACATGACTTTTATGTTGGACATATTCTTAATTCCGTATGATTTCTTGGATCACAGAGCATGCTGGCTCGAGTGCAAGATTGCGAACATCGCTATGTGGTACGCAGCGAGCTCGAAAACGACTTCTTCCAATGCATATGAACGAGTCACGAGTCCAGGGCTCTTATACAGAATGGGTAAATAAGAAGAGGTTGTGTATACATAAATATTTTATTACAAATAAGTATATAAACATTAAAACAATGATGTATAATATTGAATAGAAAATACTTGTGGGAGTGAGGCGCAGGCAGCGGCGATCGTGGTCGAAGTGCGTTCGTCGTCCTCCGCTGGAGCCATGTCTCGTTAATCGTTACAGCGCGTTTCGTTTGTGAGGTACAAACAGTTGCTGCTTTCACGTCAGATGTAGTACGTTGGGTCGTCAGAGACCTCGAAAGTTTCGTAAATTAACTCAGAAGAAAAAAGTTTCAGTTGAGGCTGGTTACAAACGACGAGAGTAGAATAGCGAAGAGCAATGAACAGCAGCTAATTTTCGCAAACTAAAGTGAGAAAGTTGTGCGATTATCTTGGGGATGTTTGAAACTTACAAGTAACCTGAGAGAAAGTTTACATTAACCTGGGAGATCTTTGGTGTCGTTTGAACCCCGATTGTTGTCGAGGCTTCAAAAGTAGGTGACTCGTGCACGCTTAACATGTTTAAAAGTAGGTAATGCATTGACTCGTTAGAATTTATTCGTAGTTTAGTAAGGAACACGTCTGAGATTTTTTTAATATGTACACATAACGGAAAACGTTAGTCTGATCTAGTTACAAAGTGCTATTTGGTACATGTCGATTGTCATGAAATGTCTAACGTACTAGGTCAAGTTATCGTGCATTAAAAATAAGTAAAGCAGTACGTACTATAGTATTCGTATCTCGTAAACACTCGTCCGTTACAAGTTGTCTGCGTATGTCCTTTGGTCTCTTACATAGTAAAAATAATTACATTCAGTCGAAGCGTTGGCTAAGGTCTAAATCGCTCTGACTCACTCATAGATGTAGCAAGACAACTTCACAAAAATAACTTAATTCGAGAAGAATTAAATACGATTACAGACTCTACGCAATAAATTATGTATAAATAATTCCTTTACTGCTTGAGTATTGCGGTACCGGATAAGTTATTTGGCAAGGCGTGAAGCAAATGCGACTTGCTCACGCCTAATAAATTAAAAATGGAAATTGTGGTGCGACGACGAGAGTGAAGAGCTTCCCATAGTCTCCTCAGCGATTGAGCAGCTTCAGGAAATACGCCCGAGCATTCGCCTGGAAGCAAAAAAGACAATAGTTTGTTAGTTATGTAAAAACGATGTTATTGACATTATTATTATTATTATTATTATTTTTTTTTTTTTTTAATTTGTTGCGTCTACATCTTGACGCAACGCGTCTCCAAGTCCCTTAAGGGGCGTTGAGCGCTTTACACTTGGGAGTAATCCTCCATTAATGTGCTTTTACTTTTTAATAATTGTCAAGTCTCGTCACGTCGCAGTCAGTGCCTTTTATCCCTTCGGCCAGGGGCTCGACGCCGTTAGATCCCGGGGTACCTAGCCGGTCACCCAACCACGAACCCGCGAGTCTCGAATGCGCATAACCTTCGTGACTTCACGGAGCGTAGTAAACGCATTCGGCTAACGCCGCTTTATTATGAAGTTTCATTGCACGAGATTACTATAGGACGACTAATATTGAATTACTTCGCTCTTGGATAATAGATTTCATTGCGCTGAACTTATATAAGCCTGGAGGAGGCAATATGAATTCATTTTATTACATTGAATATGCTTACAAAAAATGTTGAAAATCGTGGGTATCTTTGGCGAAAAATCATTAAATTGTTAAATACAGTGATCTTTGTTTGATAACGAGAGATTTAATGCAGTTGACCACTCGAAAATGGAGTGACACCATATGATAGATTTTTTTCTGGGAAAAGAAAAATAGGATCTACGGTTTGGGCACGATTTCCATAATATAAGTTCACGTTAGCGCTAGGGGACATTTCACATGACGCTCAGATAGTGTGTATTTATGTATGTCACCCAAAAAGCTGATCTCGGGACTCGGAAAAATAAGTCTTTCAAGCACAAGTTTTAATTTACAACCCGGATATATGTTGTAAGTTGAATTGTGGGAATTCTGATTTGGTGTTGTTGACGTTCTTATAAGAAGAAATAAAAGAGGTCATCTTCGTCAACATCTCAGCAACATATCTGCTGTCGGCAAAAGTCGCTCGACTTTTGCCGACAGCAGCGAGACTGACGATGATGGCAAAGCCGTCGAAAGCCGGCTATCTTAATAAAGCTGATATGTTGACGAAGATGACCTCTTTTATTTCTTCTGGTTGTAAGTTGAGTATTCAAGAAAACTGCTGGAAATCGAGAGTCTTCGTTAGGCCGGTATAAACAGAAGTGTGATCTGTCGAAGAAAGTGAATCACACCTAGGCGTTAGAAGGGACATTCAGAAGCTCCCATAGGGTTGCGGCGAGAGTAGGCTTCAAAGAAGTTCAAGTCACAAATACGAGTGAGAAGACGACCAATGTTCCGAAAGGAAAATACACGAGGCTTTCAGAAGTGAATAGTGTGTAACTGATATTTGACGTATCACACAGGAATGTAATGTGATACTACGGTTTTACGTCAAATAAGCGACACAAGCCAAAACGTACGAGTAATTATCACCGACACGTAGGGAGTTGCTTCTTCTTGAAATTACTTGAAAAATAAACAGTGCTACTCGCTCTTCTTCATCAAGTTCAATGATCTGTATTTCCCCATCTCGATTAGGTTTTCCGTCCAGTTTCCCTGATCCATTGAGCAAATGCTGAGATGGCCCCTTGTTTTGCTTCTGGACATAAATGTAACTTCATTTTCTGTGCAAGTCTTCTAGAATTCAGTGGGAAATACAATTATTCAAATTATCGTTTCCATGTCGCGGCAGGAAGTAATAAGAGCCAAAATTTATTGCTTATTTATCTTTGAAAATAGATTTCATTACATGGGAGTTTTTGGTTGTTTTTTTCTCCCTTTCAAAATTCAAAATGTATTGCTTGTTTATCCTTGAAAATAGATTTTATTACATGGGAGTTTTTTTGTTGTTTTTTTCTCCCTTTCAAAATTCAAAATTTTTTGCTTATTTATTTTTGAAAATAGATTTTACTACATGGTTTTTTTTTCTTTTTAAAAATTCAAAATTTAAGTAGTATATGACTTAGTGTAGGGATCACCGAATTTTGAAAATGTGCACACAATTCACTTTTCCCCATAGCACGTCATACGCCGTTTTTAACTGTTTATTTTTTGACGTAAAATAAATAAATAAATAAATTTCATTCGTCGGGACTGACCGTGCCTACTGCTGCGGCTGGGCCTGCGGGTAGCCGCGGTAGGCCAGCTGCTGGGCGTCGAGCGCGCGGCCCCAGCCGCCGTGGCCGCCCGCGCCGGACGAGCCGTAGCCGCCGCCCAGGTCGCCGCCGCCGCCGCCGCCGCCCAGCGCCGAGTAGGCGTCGTGGCCGCCGCCGTGGCTGGACGTGTGGTGCGGGTGGGCCACGATCTCGTACGTCACCGTCTTCTGCTGCGACAGCAGCTTCTTCAGGCCGATGATGGCGGCCAGCAGCAGCGCGATCTTGCCGATGAGCAGCGCCTTGCCGGCGATGAGGGCGATGGCGCCTAGGGCCAGCGGGATGAGGGCGGCGGCCTTCAGCTTAAGCGCCAGCAGCAGCGGCATCAGGATCTTGGCGGCCTTCTCTGCAACGAAAAGAAGCGCTTTAGTTGAATGGCCCGACTCCTTCCACTTGAGACTTACTTGAATCATTAACGAATTATTCATTGGAAAAGTGGTTATTTCCAGAAGATCATTTCATGCTAATAATCGTGATGTTCTGAGGACGAGGAAGAAAAAAGCAGGAAACTGGTATATTATTAAAAAAAAAATACTATGTAAGAAATAGTATTTTTGCAAGTTTATATAAAAAACGAATATACTTTGATTAAATCATACAATCCTGACTGTTACTTTCGTAAGTCGGGACAAATATCCAATATAAATAACTACAGTTAGATAAAATGTTTGCCCTGCACCCGGTCGGATTCAATTGCCATGATAAGTGCATCTGAGTAACAACAAACCATAAGTAGCCAGTCATAGATAGATGGTTTATATTAGCGAAGAAAGTCGTGTCGCGCTGAACAAGCAATTTAATTTGTTCTCGAAATTATTGAATAACGGTTTCATACATGCCCGTTTATACACCCATCTCTAACTTGTTTGTACAATCTCAGTGAGTGTATGGATTAAATTGATTCTATTTTATAGCTCATAACAAAAACGGTCCGCTTAATCGAAGTACTCGTGTTGTTTTTTGCCTCGTTTGTACTCCGGCGAGTCTTTTCTTCTGCGACCACCACAAAGCGCTTCCGCTACCGCGCGACCTTGCAGCAATAGCTAGATCGCTTTTCGCTGGTCATCCGCTCCACACTTTCCGAACGTTTTTGCGCCCCTGACGCCATTCATCTGTCGACCAGGAGAGCGCAACCAATCGACGCGAACAAAACATCTGAAGGAGGCGGAGAAACTGGTGGAGGAAACCGAAAGTGAATCTTGGGTGACCGCCAGTCTCGCCGCCTTCCGGTCGCCACAGTGTGCGAGTGATAGTGATCTCCCCGAATGCGATCGTAAGACCAAGATTATGCTTATAAACTGAGCGCGAAGAAGTGTGTATTGCAACTGACGTTTCTTGTAGGTTTGATCTCATTAACCGAGAAATTCATGACACCGTGCTCTTATTCAGTTGTGTGTTCTTCATGCTCATACTACTGTGCATGAGTTGAGTCGGTGGTTCAAATTCGTGGGACTGCTTCACGAGTTGGATGACTTGGATTTGTAATTAAACATCCTGGTAGCCTCTCCGAGCGCTCGTGGTTGGTAAGTACTCTTCTAAACATAGCGATTCCAGGTCGTGACCTTCGGGTAATGCAAACGACCGCTTGCGGCGCTGGTGGGCGGGCAGGAGGAAAGGAAAAGCGCTGAATGAATTATCTACGGACGTTCTCTATTACTCGGGAAGGAGCGGCACATGAGAAAGCTTCTGCTTACATCTTCTTTCCATCCTACGTTATTTACGTAATAGCCTTCGAGGTTAAGGTCTCGCTGAGCACGGAACTTCAGAAGCAACAAATCTAGATGAAGTTTGAGAAAGAGGAAACGTGTTTCATTAGAAGTTACAACCAAGACAGTTAATTTATTTTAAACGCATGTTGATTTTTTTAAAATATAGAAAGGGAAAAAATGTAAAAATCTTGATTTCAAGAAGTGATGTTTCGTTTAAAATTTTTTGCAATGCATTGAATAGGTATAGAAAAATCTGAGAAATGGCGAATGAGTCGTGAATTTCCTTTCCCATCAAAGTACTACTTATCGTGCTTTTATGACTTGAATAGTGTAAAAGTCTCGTAATTCAATGTCTCGGAACGGCCGTGTTGTTCCAAAACACGGAACTCTTTCAGCTTTGACGTTTTTGGGAGCAAGGCAACACAAGAAACAAGAAAGAGAACAACATCGTTACTGCCGTGTCACCGTCAACGCTGGCATTCTGAAGACAGTTGCGCGTCAAGTCATGGCACATGTTACGAATGTGGGACGGCGGCGAATAGGATTGAGAGGCTCCAATCGCACGCGTGTCCGAGCGCCGCACGCGTGCCCGTTCCCACGCGCGCTCCTTGATGCGGCGGCGGAGGCCAAGAGCGCTGAAGTCGGACATGTGGGGACGGCAGCCGCACGACCTCGGTATTAAGGCTCATTCACAATGCAATCACAAACATAAGCATAACACATAGACATAGACATTAACATAAGCGAAGAGTTGGCGTATTCACAATGTCCAACATAAACATAGGCAAAATAAGAGTTTCTATTGGCTACCACAAATACAACCACGCAGCACACGAATAGTTCGCCTATCGACTTCGATACTCGATTTTGAGTTATCGAACTGTGATTGGCTCATTCCTTATGTCTGGCATAAGCATAAGCACAGAAGCTTGAAGCTTGCAAGCTCTTAAGTTAACGTCTTACGTGTTATGCTTATGCGAACGCATTGTGAATGAGTCCACTTGTAGACGTAGTCCTAACTTTTATGTTAACGCCATGCTTATGCTTATGTTTGCATTGTGAATGGGCCTTTAGAGGTGGTCGCAGGAGAAGACGGATCTAACAGCGGTGGCGGTAATGGCAGTGGAAGAATTTCATCGGCGACGCCGGTGGTGGCTCGGTGTGGGAATGTTTGTAATAATTTGACTGTGGCGGCGAACAAGCGGCCTAGTACGGTGCGGTTGTGTCCTGCGGCGGGGATCTCCCGGAAAAGGATTCAAGTCCACTCGCAGCGGAACGGGAATAAAACGATAAACCCGTTGTTTCGGCACGTTCTCTTCGGTCTCGTCGTGGCTACCGCAGACGCCGGTGAAAAGTTCGTGTGTCGATCGTGAATTGAAGTCTCCGGCGAATATCAAGCTACATGTTAGTCAATTTTTGTTCCCTCCTTTGTAGATTCTCATTGATGAAATTAGGTGATGTTTGAAGGTGAAAATTCGAAATAAAGGTTTGTTAGAGTTGAACTGCATGAGGAATCTTTCGCCGATTAAAGTGTAAATTCTTTTATTCACATGTAACAACCAGAACCGAGTACGTTTTTTATCGGCAGAATTTTACGTTAGCAATAATGTTTTTTGACAACGGGATTTACTTACTTAATTGATGTTAAAATGTGCAGTAAAGCAACTGCATTTTCAAAAACGTTAGTGGTTGAAATATCACGGCCCGTCGGCGAGTCATTTGACTTCTCATCCCGTGGGGTCACCCTCATTCTTCGGGATTTATCATGATGCCGGTTCTAGCCCTGCAGTATTCCGAGAGTGTAGAAATTTTGAAAAGACGAATTCAATGAGTTTCAAAAGATTAACTTAATGAAAAGATGATTGGTATGTTGCGGACGATGTGGAACAATGAAATTGAAGGCAGGGGAAACGGGAGAACCCCGAGAAAACGCCGAACTCGCTTCGGCAGCGCACGCGGCGTCTGACCCCGGCGCAGGAAACGAGAGGGCCCGAGGCACGAGCATGCAGAATCTTCACGCAGAACGCTGGCTCATGACCGAGGGGAGAAACCGCTTGACGCACCGCAAATTCCACAGGGTCGACCGGGTTTCGAATTCCGGTGTCCACCGGAAAGCGAACCGTCTGACCAGTACAACACGGGTCCCCCCTCCGCATTCTGTCAGAGGATCCTGTGCCTCCGCCTCCTGCCGGGGTGCAGCTGTCGCGTGCGCCCTGTGCTGTCCCGCTAGCGCGGTCTCCGCCGGCCAACCACCTCGCGGCGCCGCTCGCGAGGCATCGCCTCACCGCACCAGGCGCCGCGCCGCTCGGGCGCCACCGGCAGCGGCGCAGACAAGGCCCTAGGCTCCACTCCCCACGGCGGCAGGATTTTCGACACTAGCTTTTCAGCTACGTCGAATTCAGTCGCTGTCTGGAGGAGGATTCTAGCGGCCGGCTGCTCTGATCGGTAGTTTTCCGTGGTTTCTCCGATCAACACCAGGCGAATGCCGGAGCAGTATCCTAACAAACGGGGCACGGACCGCGCGCGATCTTTCCTTCCTCTTTCTTATTCTATCCTAACCCCCCACACACACACTAACATGCACTACACTACAACATATTGCAGGAGACCGGCCGGGAGCCTAGTGCTTGTCCCGGCTGGGGCGGTGCCCCGCTGGTGGGAGAGTCCTGGTGAGGGGGAAACCCCGTTAGCCGACGGTAGGTCGGCGCCGGATCTCACCATCCCGCGGGGGAAGGATCACCGCTATCTCCCGAGGAAAAACACGCACTACACTAACGGGACTAATGACCTAAGCTGTTGGCACGCCCGGAATCACTAATCAACCGACCCAACCAATCGTGCGCGTCCGTTTCCACTGGGAAACGGCCTTCCTTCGCGCGGTCGCACGCGCTAACGGCGCCCCGACGCCTGCCCCCTGCCGTCCGCAGGAAACGTGGCGTGCGCTGCCGTCGCAGAGGCGGACGCGGGGCGGTGGATGGCCTGCGTGCGGGAAGAAAGGGAGCCGTGTGCTTGCGGAGATGCGAGGTCATGACTCTGCGACAGGCATAAAATGCGGATGCGGGCACTCAGTAGCGGTTGCGGTCACAAGCTTCCTGAGAGGAGCAGGAGGAGCAACGGAAAAGAGAATACGTCGGTAGCCGAATAAAAAAGTTCTTACGGAACAGAATCGAGTGACGAAGCACAATGTGAGAAGCGAATTGGATAGAACAGAAGTTGAAGAGTAAAATTCCGAAAACAAACAACGGGTAAAGAGGCAGGAATGGATGGCGAAGGAAGATACCGTGATGAAAGCAAATGCAAAAGGAGATCGCAGTCGCTAGGAGGTGGCCAGGAAGAGGGTCGGCGGTGGAGGCCTGGGTCACCGGATGCGCGCCGCCGTCCGCTCGCACTTCCGGTGTCTCGTCGCGCTGCTTGGACGCCCTGTCTGCGTGGCCGCCAGACGCTACTCCGCTAACACTTAGCGTAGGTGCACCTCAACAGAGGGCAATTGCTGCGGTAATGACAGTTATAACGGCGTCGAATCGTGTAAAAGCTAAAATTCAAATCTTAAGCTATGAACATAAATGAGAGGCTTTGAAAAAACGATGGTATTAAGTTTTTTCTAGTAATAAGAGGACATTACACATTTTAAAATTTTTACTCTTTTTATAATGAAAACGGGAAGGAGAGAACAATAATCGTGAGATCGTTTAAGTAAATGTTCGGAATAGGTAAAAACAACGGGAAGCGAATGAAGTTTAAAACGGAGGGAATGTACGATGAATGACGTCTTTCTAAAAAAAAAGGCAATGTCGTGGTCGTGACCTTACTTCGATCTTATAGCCAAACAGATGTACGAGGTGTCATGACGATTGCACTTCTGGACCGCTGAGTGCCTCTGCTGTACCTTCAGACTTGGAGTTTCGCGTACGTCGTATAGAGGTGCAGAATTGTGACGTTCGAGTCGCTCGAAATGCTGAATGGGCGTGTTCGTTACGTGAATGCTGACGATGTGTAGGTCCATTGTGTTTGCAGACTCAAGGGAATTATCATTGAAACAAACGGCTTCCTGCATACTTATAACTGAATCATTGTAGACAGCATAGTATGTATAATTCATGAGGATCCCCTGACACATGTTTCTTGTACTACTTAAAATGTCAGATTACGTATGCAGCTAGTTCATTTTAGTTCTGTCACACCTTGACATTGGTTATATATTTCTCCTTGCGGAGTAAACGTCGTGCACGTATAACTTCAACTTTCCAGTCGAATGCTCCGAAACCACGGCGCAAATTTAAAATATCATCCACTTCATAACGTGTGGCCCAGTCTGGCAGAAGGCTAATAGCCTCACATGTGTGGTTTCACAGTGGCCTATAAACCCCTCGCAGCAACGCATCCTCGAGACTCCCTTATAAGGAGACGTCCGCGAGCGGGATGGCCAGTGGCCCAAGCGTATTCCCCGAGCCGGAGGTAACACATTGCCCAAACACTGGGCGTCGGAAGGCGGGCGGGGTCGACGCACCGGAGTAACTAACCGGTCGCCCGCGTCGTGGAGATGACCGTGACCTGGCGTAAGGTTACCGCGCTCTCCGATAGAAGGTCAAGGGACCCCACGCCGGAACCGGCCGGCCGAGAAGTAGGTTGACGAGCCCCTCCCCCCTCCCTCCCTCCCTCCCTCCCGGGGCGGGGCGGCCCCTCCCACCGGGTTCTCCACGTGCGCAGGTGCGGAGAGAAAACGCTCCAGACCTCCCCCTCCCCTCCGTTCTCCCATCCCCCGCGCTGGCGATGCTGCTCGCCCGGTTATATCTCGGGTTGAAGGGCTGCGACCAGGATTTGAGCCATTCAAGCTGACGAAATGAGGGAACGTTTTCGCTAAGCGGTTCATTTGCAACTGTCCAAAAGCACGCTAACCTCTCTTCCTGTTTTAGTGACCCACTGAATTTCGAATCATGCTCTAACGAGA
This sequence comes from Teleogryllus oceanicus, assembly GCA_964035755.1. Classification (NCBI taxonomy): domain Eukaryota; kingdom Metazoa; phylum Arthropoda; class Insecta; order Orthoptera; family Gryllidae; genus Teleogryllus; species Teleogryllus oceanicus. Next base: position 8,885,056 of record CAXIVR010000012.1, read on the forward strand.
TTGTGAAAAGACCCGTTCGTATGTGTCCTACAAACGAACGAATAATGGAAGTGCAAAATGTAGCTAGTACTCGCGAAATTAGGAATTACATTCACAACATGTCGCCTTGTAACTTACCACTGTGATGGATTCTGCATATTTTACGTATAATTTACTTCTTTTTACTGTTGCTTCCATTCATATTGCACAAACTTTTATGGTTTTATGAAATACGTAAAGCCAATGAACTTTACTACTCATATTTTAGAAGAACCTAGCGATCTTGTCTGTTGATATTGTTGAACTAAACTCTCCATTGGTCTCTGTTACATAAGAGTATATAATATTGTTATAAATGCAATCACCAGAGCAGTATTTGTAAAGGAGCTACGATAACCACCAGTAACTAGAAAATGCTCCCTTAGAAGTGTTGGTGATGGTTATGATTTTTGCACAGAGCGGCAATTAAGGAAATTAAGGAAATCTCATAATTACGCTATATAAGATGGGCAGCCACATTTTGTAAACTATGTGATTTGCTAAATAATATTCTGCGGTGCTGAGTCAGACCCTGACGCACTCGCCTGGCACTTGTGCTTTCCAGGAAACCGCGAAGAAATAACAACCCTGAGTATTGTAATTTGGCAGCTGGATAATGATAGCGCATTTCCTGAAAGAAACCATCGTCATTTTGAAAGGTAATATATGGCACTTAAATGAAAGTTGCAATGTTAAGGAAATGTAAATTCAACTTGCTGTATTTATAGGACTAAAATCTTAACTCCACGCTGCCGTGCTTTTATCCTAGAGTTACGGGCTGGCATTGCGCTGAAGCAAGTGGTTTTATGAATATGCTAATTGTGCGAGAAGGTTTGATATCTTCTTTCGATTGTTAGTGTTTGCAGGATGAAGTTATGAATCGCGATTGTTCGAGGTTGTTATTATGTGTCTTAATCTGACATACGGGTGCGATGGTTTCGAGATACACAACTTTATAGCATTTTGCACATTTTAAGAAATCATTAGTCAGTTATCTCGTGGGATTTACGTACTCTTAAACCTAACAGGATGTATATTTTGTCGCCAAATAGTTACCGAGTCCGATCACTGGATGATTCGGGCTGATTTCTAACTATTGCTACTGCATCTAGAACCGGCCACACAACTCTTGACATGAAACACCTCTACTCGAGTCCCACTGAGTAACTTAATATCACGAGTATCAGATACTGTCTACTTAACTGCTGTTAGTAAACATAAACTAACCCGTTTCAGCTGATGACATTATTGGAATAGCGATTTTTTATTGAATATAATTGAAACGCGAAGTTGGACGGAAGGAATGTGGGGAACATATAGTTTCTATCGAAAACCCTGACGCGTTTCGCGTTTGTTTTTTGGGCGGTCTCCGTCGCGCGAGGAACAGTCCAGGTCCATTCACGCGTGCCGCGTCTCGCCTCGACCTTCGCCTGAGGCAAAGCTTTTTTTCTTTTTGCCGCGCGCCTCAATGTTATTTTAGTTAGTTAGTTAATGCCTTATTTTACGTGGCGAGACTTGGGCCATCAGGCCCGCTCTTCCGCCTAACCACGCAAATTCCACTACGCTCCTTTCACCACCTAGCGGAGAAAGGAGGCATTATCTTGGGCGACGAAACAGGCGGAACTCAGTTTTGCTCAGAGGCTTTATTTAGGCTTGAGGATATTTTACATGCAGTAAATCTACTACATGGGACAGCCGGCTTTACTTCCCCTCCGAAGGAAGGCGTACGAAGGAATTTTTCGCCCTTAAAAATCCACGGTTTGAACCCGCAAACTTGGGCATAGCAGTCCGTTACGCTAACCGCTACACCACCGCCGCCGCCCAATGTGTGAGAGATGCCCCTGCTGTGCCTCGCGCTCCGCGGCAGGGGGCTCCAAACCTTTCGTCCGCGGACCAAAGCGTAAGTAGGAAGGGGATGCGAGCCAGCTACAAATGACCGACTAACAATCAGTATAGCCATTTTCAGATTTTGGATCAGGAAGTTTTGTTTGTGGAATATATAACGTTTCGGATTTGTTCGCTGGCTCAGTCTACTATGCTACCCAAGTCGTGACCGCAGGTTGGGAAACACTGCTCCACGGAGATGGTAGGAATGTGACGTGATGTTCGGTGCAGGCGCTAGGATGCGGAGACATAGGTTGAGGTTGCGAGAAAGGACAAATAGAAGACTGAGTGTAGTGAATAGTTACGGAGTATCGTCTACGAAATGTCTAGCAGGTATGTAGGAAATGGCGAGAACCGTTAAGGGAAGATATAAATTTTAGTCGTATTTTATAAATAAAAAGGCAGATGTGCAGGCACGACGGAAATGGTTTAATGTATGTGGAAGGAAAATGTCCACAAGAACTCGTTTGAGTAATTGAATAAAGAGGTGGAAATGAAGCAAAGAAAGTTGCGAAGTGGGTAAGAGTTACTAATCATCGACGAACAAATTCACGCAGCTAGTCCTAGAACGAGTCGAGATGTTCAAGTAACGCCTGTGTGTGTGGAAAGTAGGAGAGGAAATATGATGGGGAGGGGCAACACGACCGGAGCAAGAACGCAGAGGGCGGCCGACGGCGGCGCCTGCGGGCGGAACCCGCGAACGGAGTCGTCTGCTGGCCCAGTGCGTGCGACCGCTCGGCGGAAGCGGTTTTTTTCGTCGCCAGCCTACTTGTCGCCCGCCCGCCCGGCAACTCGTCCGTCCGCTCGCCCGCGGGCAGCCACGCGCCGCCCCGCCCCGCCTCGCCCTGCCCCGCCCCGCCCCGCCCCGCAATGCTCGCATCCCCGCCCCGTGCCTCCTTGCCCTGCCCTGCCCCGCCCCGCCCGTCTCCCCGCTGTGCCGCATCCGCCCCTCGGCCGCCCCGCAGACCACCTCCGCCGCCGCCGCCGCGGGCGTGCGCCGACCCCGAAACCCGCTCGGACCCCCGCCCCCCCCTCGCTGTCGCATTCCGAAGCCACGCACCTGACGCCACCAGCCGCTGCGATGTTTGAAACAGGTGTTCGGCTGCTCGTAAAATGTGTTTTTATTCCCATTAATTTATGAATTGAGAACCAGAAAAAGGGCGAGACGTTTCTTCAAACATTTTTTGTACATCTTGCTTTGAATGTAACGTAAGCATTCTCTACAAAACTGTCTTTACGCTCAAGTAGGAAGTATTGTGGTTACTATAATTTACTGACCGCTCCGTCATTCATTCTCGCAGCCTACCCAAACCGCCGAGGAGTTTTCATTTTCTTTCGATGTAGTCTTTGTGTTAAGTGGTCATGGATACTTATGATTATTAAACTTCCCAGCAACGATCGTCTCGTTATCCGTGTATCAGTATGTCGCAGGAAATCCATATAAAACTATGATTCTGTGGTGGTATCTCATTATATGTCTTTAGAACTAAGATTAATTTCTTCCGCCCGAAACTGGAATAGCCCATCGTTTATTATAATGAGTGGGAGACGGAATGCTGCATTGGGCAGTCACGACAGGCGTAAACCTCGCCCCACGCGGCCAGCGAAGGCACGTGCTAATGGAGCGAAATGTGGGTCGTGGACCGATCCCAGTTCAACCTAAATTCCTGATGACCTACTGGAAATCGAGGTTCAATCTGAGTCGTCATATTGGAAAAGGGAATCTAATTTATTTCAACTGGTGAAACGAGTGAATCTTAGATTTTTCTATTGCGATTTCAATATACGAGGAAGCTGAGTAATCAAGTGCGAATTGAACAGGTTGTGAGGAAAGTACATTGCAAGCGTTCTACACCAAAGTAACATAGTAATAAACGAGAGAGGAAGGCTGTATAAAATGCAAATACAGAACCGGCTCTACTTAGTAAACATTAGAATCAGTTATCTCCAGAGAGTTAGCAGGATAGGCTTTTACGAGAAGAGGACTTTTGTCACCCAGTCATGCCATTTATGTGAACGTGAGAAATTCAAACATGGGAAATGATAAAGAAAATGTACGTGCACAAAGTTGGTAGAGTACTTCAACTGTTGGCGCGACGAAAATGTGTGAACTTCCGTAATTTCGCATGTTTACTTCAGGTTTTACAGTAACATTAGTATTACATACTTAGTATATTAGTTTTTTTAAAGCAATGTAAGAAAATCGATTTTTTCTCGCGACAGTTTTAATCGATTTTTTTTTTTACATTTGATATATTTTCAATAATTTTCATTCCAAATGACAATAAGACTGAACGAACAAAGATGAATTTGCGTGATAAAAAGCTTGAAGACTTGGACTTCGAAATGTTAGAGTTGGGACTGCAATTTTGACCGCGTAGAAAATGAAACGATTGCTTTTTTTTTTGAAGTCGTAGGCTTCCGCGGCCAGAGTCATGTAAATGATCCGTGCTGTCCAGGTGACGCCGCGTCGAAGGCTGTGTTGCCGACGTTTCGACCATCTTATCGTGGTCTTCCTCAGGCCCTTCCTCAGGCGCACAACAGCCCCGAGGAAGACCACGATAAGATGGTCGAAACGTCGGCAACACAGCCTTCGGCGCGGCGTCACCTGGACAGCCAAGATCATTTACGATTGCTTTTTTTTGTTAGTTTGTTACTGAAGGGAACATTTGACTTGAGAGTGCGTTTTAAGTCGTGACAAAAGGTGAGGACTTACTCTTCTTGCCGCGGCCCTCCTCGCCGACGGCGCCGGCCGCGTCGTCCTCGTCGTCGCCGAGCCCCAGCCCGTCGGCCACGTCCCCCAGCGCGCGCCCCACCGACGTGACGGAGCTGAGCACGTCCTTGCCGCTCAGGTCGATCTTGAGCGTGTGCGTCTGCAGGAACTGCTCGAGGCGGCCGGCCAGCGCGCCCTCCACGCTGTCGTCGTCGCCCAGGCCGCGCGGCGCCCCGCCCACCTTGGCGTCGCCGGCGCCGGGCGTCTTCACCACCGTCACGCCCTCCGTCAGGCTGAACGAGTCCTTGCTGCTGAGGACCTTGTCCACGAACGAGAAGAGCTTGTACTTGACGCAGGAGACGGAGTTCTTGCGCAGGCACTCGTTGTAGATGGCGTCCATGAGGTCGTCGCCGCCCTGGATGCTGTTGCGGCTGTGGGCGAGGCCGCGCGCCTCGCGGTGCTCGCCGGGGGCGGCGGGGGCGGGGCGGGGCGGCGCCCGGCACGGCGGCGGCGGGCAGCGCCGCGGCCACGGCCAGGCCCACGGCCAGCAGCGACAACAGACTCCAAGTGCGGGCGGCCATGGCGGGAGCAGCTGGTTGTGGCGGGCTCGCAACTACTGTTCTGTCTGGCCCAGCGGGGACTGCTCTTTATATAAACCGCTCTCCGGCGGCGGCGGAGGCGGCGGCGGCGGCGGGGCGCGCGCCCGCAGTCGCGCTCTCCCTCCCCACCCGCCGCCTCCTCCGCCCTCCCCCTCCGCCGCCGCACGCGCGAGGGCTCGTATTCCACATAAGAGAAAAGACGCGCAGAGGCGAGCTATGGTACGGCGGGCCGCCGCAGGGGCCAAGAGGGCGCAGGTGCGCCGCCCCTGCCTACGACCTACACCTCCTCCACATTGTAATAGGCAAATATGCTCAAAACCCAAGTGAAATAAAAAACAAATATCCCGTTCATTCTTTTGTGCAGATTCTTTCCGATATGAACGAATACAAATGCTCTGTGAGTCCCCTCGTCAATTGTAGTCAGATTACACTCAGTTTATAATAAGTTAGTTTGAAGCCCAACACTACAAATGAAGAGTTTCATGTAACTGAACTTTGTGAATGAATCCTATATAAAAACAAAAAAACAATCAAAAATTACCCTGCCCGGATTTCACCCTCAAACGGCAAAGATTCATTCTCACACAAAGTCTGCCATTCTTAAGTGGCACGTGTAATTCCGAAAATATGCTTCAACTATATCTGTGTCTCGGCGCAATGACCACCAAAGACGTGGTGCCAGAACCGTAGGCATTTCTGTGTAGCATTGGAAGTACCAAACTCATTAAGCCGGAGATTTAATATCTTCAGGAATTCTGATATATGTACATCTTTTTCGTTTTCTTAACATTGAATGCTGGAAATATTGCTTCATATGTGGAATCTCAGAGAATAATGAAATTACTAACAATTAAGGGTGTTCTTAATGGTAATCATATGATGTAGTACGTTTGCATCTAAGATTGATTGATTTTTTCGTGTTTCCGAGCGCGTCCACAGCTTTGGTCATTATTCCCGTAAGTGTAGTACATGTTTGTTTTCCTCGGCAGATTGCTGTGGTCTTCCCCCGCTGGAAGACGAGATCCGACGCCGACCTACCGTCGGCTAGTGGGGTTTCCTCCTCATCAGGACTCTCCTACCAGCGGGGCACCGCCTCAGCTGCGACAAGTTCTAAGTCCCCGACCGGTCTCCCGGCATGAATGGTAGTGAAGTGCACGTTAGTGTAAGTGTGTGTGTAAGGGGAGAGGATAGGACAAGAAATAGAAAGGAAAGATCCGCGCGGTCCGTGGCCCGTTTGTTAGGGTACTACCCCGGCATTCGTCTGGTGTTGATCGGAGAAACCACGGAAAACTACCGATCAGAGCAGCCGGCCGCTTGAATGTTCCTCCAGACAGCGACTGAATTCGATCTAGCTGAAAAGCTAGTGTCGAAAATCCTTCCGCCGTCGGGACCTCCTGTTCAGAGCCGCTACAGTGACATCAGTTGATGCACTGAGCCACCGCTCCCGGTGCACCTAAGCATCTTTTAGAAATCCTTTCTTCATGTGTAGCAACGCGTAAGTTGCGTTTCTTGAGTAAACTCGAAGATCGTTCTTTGCTGAGATCGAATCTCTCCATGCGTGTGTATGCGCGTGTTAACCCAACTTAAAAGATTTCATGAGCAGATGTTCATGATGACTCCACGCAATGCTCGGTCTGTTAAGCGACTTGATATTTCTCATAAAACATTGTAATCTTGTATTAAATTTTTCTAACATTTTATGACGTGATCAAGCTACATTATGTGGCGTGATTTTCAATACATATGAAAACGTGTTGTTTTTTTAATTTTCATTCCGAAAAATATTTGAAATGTCAAGTATAAAAATGTCGTATGATAGTAAAATAATGTTCACAAAAATGGATGTTGTCAAACACTTTTTCTGGAAAATTGAAACCGATTGAGATAACATACATACAACTTCTATTATTTCTGTATTGAAAGTAAAGTTAATGAAAGTAATTAATATTCAGATGACTTGCATACTCTTCAGAATTATAGTAATTTAAGTTTAGTAACAGTTGTCTTAAAATTTGTAATTGCTTAGAATAAATACTCTATTACATGCAAAATTTAAAATTAGTATTAAAGAAATAAACGAAACGCATACTGACAAATCACAGTCTCTCATTGGCCAAACAAGTGTCCTGATTGGACCAATGAGAGACTATGGAGTAAGACTACTAAACTTTACAATGAATAATAAATCATCATTTTTTACTTTTCTAAGAGGTGAAAGAACATTACCCAATGATTTCGCTAAAAATATCTTTATTTTTGTTATTGATCTATTATATAGGTATAATTCATGTAACACCAATTAGATGGTGTCTGTCAATGGTTTTACTATTAACCACGTTAAACTTGTATAACCATGAGGGACATCAACTGCAGAGCCTGTGACCCGGAGGTTCTGGGATTCACGTCCCGACAGAGGCAGGATTTTCGACACGGGCCATGTAGTTAAGTCGAGTTCTGTTGCTTTGTGGAGGAGAATTCTAGCGGCCGGCTTCTGTGATTGGTAGTTTTCTGTGGTTTTTCCTATCAATCTCAATCAAACTGGCGAATGCCGGAATAGAGCTCTACCAAATAGGCCACAGAACGCGCGCGACCTTTCCTTCCCATTTCTTGTTCTACCCTCACTTCTTACACAAGCACACACTTTCACTTGCATGCTCTACTCAAGCGCACATGCCGGGAGATCGCTCGGGAGCTTGTCCCGGCTGGGGCGGTGCCTCGCCGGTGGGAGATACGTGGTTGGGGAAAACCCCGCCAGCCGACGTTAGGTTAGCGCCGGATCTCGCCGTCTAGCGGGGCAAGATCATCGCCACCTCCCTAGCAAAAATAATGCACTACAGTTGTTACTACTTCAGCGATTAGGATGGGAATTATTACATTTATTACTATTACAATTCTTCAGAAAAAATAATGTAGTTCATGGTGTTTTATTTTACATTATCACAAACGTAGAGTAATTATCAGAAAATTAACAAAAACATTTCATATACTTTTTATTTTTAGCGTTTTCAAATTTTGAATTTTTGAACTCGTACAATGATTAAACATTCCTTTTTATTAGCGGGATTTCTTTAGTTCACAAATGTTCTTTGTGAATTATTACTTTCGTCACTCTTTCATCACTTCCACCCAATATATATGGTAATTCAGATAAAGATAATCGGATAATCGGGATACCTACCTTGCTTTCAGATTATCCATGAATTTTGATGATGAATCAAAATTTGTTATATGCTCAATATTACCGTATCTGATAGAAAATGGGAGTGGTTTACTATTAAAAAAATAATCTTAAGAACTTTCTGACTTCCTATGTTAGAATACTAAGATGGAACAAGTTAAAGTGTCAGCAACCCCTTCAAAAATCAGAAATGTACTAATTCTGCTTCATATTGATTATAGCCTTTAGTAAAAGGTTTGCACATTTCTAAAGTTGTATAATAAATTAACAAAAGTATGTAGCAGTCTAACATCCGACTTATGAAGGATTGTTGAGCACATTTTTCTGAATGATCATCAGAGGCTGAAACCAATAAAGGTACACGTTACTGCAGATAAAAGAAGAATGATTGATTGGATGGAACGCTTTTAACATGATTGGACTTCTTTTCCCTTGATTAACGTATTGTTTGTTACTTTCGAAACAATAAATGAGGTTAAAAATTTTGCAATTCGAAACAATGTCCAGGATGTCCTTAGATCCGACAAATTTGGCACTAAATGAAAATACGGATTCCAATAGATTGTTTTCAAAGTGGCTGATAAAGTTCTTCTTTGTACTGTTAGTTAACATTGCTAGAGAATGAAGATCGACTACGACGTCTGTAGTTGAAAACTTTGGAGATAACTGAAGGTTTGAAGATCGAGGTTTGAGTTCCGACGGTGCGCCTCCTTTCGGCTCAAGTAAATAGGTCGATACCAAATTCTTCTAGGAAGATACTTTTTTAATTTAATTGTTTCTGAATGTTAGAGAGACATAGGTTGTTATTTAAACTTCACATATGTATTTTTTATTATTTAATCATTAAATTATTCTGAACTTACCTACCATATATTGGGAAGGTGTCCTACCATAGATCTTCGAGTCAGGTTCTATGTTTGCGAATTTGTTTTGAAATAGTATATGGAAGGGGTATTTCTTTTGGATTCTGATTTTATGGACTGGATTTTTTGTGAGTCTGAACACGGTGAGTGCTGGGATTTCATGTATGTTATGACAGAAGTTTGTAACAAGGTATGTGATATGGTAATCAACTGATATAATATTCAATTTATTATGAAGCTGATTATTAGAAATGAATCATGAGGCATTAGTTAAGAAACTCAGGAATTATTTTTTGATTATTTGGCGTTTGCGAAATTTGTTTCGTTGGCATTAATCCATATGACATACGTCATTGTGGCATAAGTCATTCATAAAGTCATATGGCATTCGTAGGGATAAGTAATTGTGGGTTTCATTATGGATTTGTATATTGCTATGGTTTCTTCCGGAGAGGGGTGAATGCCGTTGATTTTCCGTAAACAATGGACGAAGGTCTGCGCACGGTTCTTCCTTATCTTCATTCCCATTCTTGGAGGCATGTAAGGAGCTTATACCTCATCCTCATATGGTTCATCTTCCATTAATCGAGAAAAAAATTGACGACCGCGGATAGCTTAAGAGGCAACGTCGCCTCTAAAGCATGTTTGACCAGAAAATTCTAGGATTCAAGTCCCGACGATGGCGAATTTTCGATGGGACGCAAACCTAGGACCTCGGGGTCAGAAGCTCTGCAATGGCATCAGTTAATGCCCTGAGCCACCTCTCCCAGCCCTTGCCTGAAGGAGAATTCTAGCGACTAGTAGTTGTTCGTTGTTTTGTCTGATTCATACAAGGCGAATGCCGAGACAGTATCCTTACAAACGGGTCTCGGATCAGGCGTGATCTTTCCTTTCACATCCTTTTCCCTCTAAAATTATACGCATTCACGTTTACTTCCACACACAGCACTACGACTCGTCGATAGACCAGTCGGGAGTTTAGAAATTATATCGGCCGGCGCGGGGACGCTGGAGAGAATGAACGCAAGTCGACGTGAATGTCAGCGCCGGATCTTGCGTTTCAGAAAGTTCTTGTAGGTCAGCAGTTGTCGCGCTCAGAATTATTACTATTAGTTCGAGAAACCAGAGGTCTGAGATGCAGCTGACATGCTCCCAGATTCTCGAGATCCTACGAGTGTTTCACGGTGGAACAACTGAGATAAATAAGAAAGAGAACACGTATAAGAAAAATTTAAATACAATACTTATTCCATTCAATTGAGTAATTTGTTTAAAACAGAATGAGAGTGTAGGAGTGATATTTCGTTAGGCCTGTAGGGTCTTAAGTCACTGATTTATATTGAACTATACACCAAGAAGTGGTCAATTAAAACACTACTCACACAAAATTTAATGACACATTTAAAAAACTATTTTAATCCGTCTAATCAGTAATTGGTATATATATATATATATATATATATATATATATATATATATATATATATATAAAATTTTTGACGTTAAATAAGTGAATAACTAGATTGTCTCGCATGAAAAAAAATGAATGTTAAACGAACTTTGTTTCTGTAACATAAATCAAGATTAATGGAAATTCAGTTGTATTGTCACTTCTTATTCTGTCATGACAATTATAAATAATAACTTTTGAGGACTTAAGTAACTGTAGAGATTGTAATTCAAAGGTCATCTTTTCATTTTTATTAAGTTTCTACAACTATTAACGTTTCTATTGATGGAAGGGATCAGAAAGTAATAATGACTGAAATCTGAATCAGAGATGTATAGAATTCATTCAGTTGCTTGTTACTGTCATTTCTCTTGCTTGGCAAATCCCTTTGGATTGTCGTTGCTCATCCTCGGATTACAAGTTGATCACAACCAGCCAACCGGTCCTTGCGCGCCAGTAACCGCGATTCACATCGCCGAGTTTTGTAATGACGTGAGTGGCGCAGTGCTGTAATTACTTTTGAATCGCGCGTGTTGGTTCAGAGGAAGCCCTGATTTTCCCTCAGGTAACTTTTACTTAACAACATGTACATTTCGCAGACGATAGAGCTATGAAAGTCACAAAGTTCGTTTTTATTGTTCATTATATTTTCGGTAGGTTTTAGAAACCCTGTTTAAAGAGCTATAGCTTCTGAATAATAATGGAATGCCACTTTAAGTTCATTCTATTAACTTAACTAAAAAGATTGTGACGCAAGTCTTAAGTCAGATATGTAATTACGTCCTTGCTGTTGTTGTTCTTCTTCCCCTTATTCCACTGTAAGAGAATAAACTGAATCACCCTCATAATATCAACCCCAAAACAAATCTACTGAAGCTATAATCGTAAGATTTAGAATATACTCCTAGATTCATACTACGATGTACGTAACCACCGAGAAAGAATATTAAAAATTCATCCTATGCAGGGACAAAAATGTGTTTTTAGACAGCCCCTAATAAATGCAGTTCCTTTTAGCGGAGGCAAGGTGTGCTAAAAATTCAATTTTCATCTCTAAGAGCAAAAAGGGCGACAATGTCCAAATGTTCAGATAAAACTGTCGGAAAATCAGAAAAGCAAATACTTTTGTCTGAACGCATCAACGACTACTGGCCCTAACGTAACAGTGATTTGTTTGCTTAAATTAACATAAAATTAATGCCAGTGAGGCTGTCTAAATAGTAGTACATGACACACGCGGTGCAAGTGATTTTGTTTTGTTCGTAGGTTACACCACACGTCTTATCGGTCTCGTCACTTCTACCACTCTTTGGTTGGTTGATTAGTGATTCCGGGCGCGTCAACAGCTAATCCCACGAGTCCCGTAAGTGTAGTGCATTTTTTCAATTGGGAGATGGTGGCGGTCTTCTCCCGCTGGATGGCGAGATTCGGCGCCGATCTACCGTCGGCTAGTGGAGTTTCCCCCTAACCAGGACTCTCCCAGCAGCAGGGCACCGCCCCAGTCGGGACGAACTCTAAGCTCCCGACCGGTCTCCCGGAATATGTGGTAGTGTAGTGCAAGTTAGTGTAAGTGTATGTGTAAGGGGAACGGATAGGACAAGGAAGAGGAAGGATAGATCGCGCGCGGTCCGTGGCCCGTTTGATAGAATACTGCTCCGGCATTCGCCTTTCACCACTCGTGTTATAAATAACTATTTTATATAAAACACATCTTTGTTTTCAATTCAATCTGCCTGCCAAGCAATGCTGTGTGCGGGGCGGCGGACGAGAGCGGGGCGGAGCGGGGCGGAGCGGGGCGGAGCGGGGCGGAGCGGGGCGGAGCGGGGCGGAGCGGGGCGGAGCGGGGCGGAGCGGGGCGGAGCGGGGCGGAGCGGGGCGGAGCGGGGCGGAGCATTTGAAGTAAAATCACATCAACTTAATATTATTGATAAAACTCATTTATTTTCCTGCCTAATGAATTATTGTGAAGAATAAATACCCGGGCAATGCACAACGACTACAGCTTGTCTAATAACATCTTTCAACCTTTCGAAATGTAATATATGGGGTATAAAACTTTTTTTTTATTTTTGTAAGTTTACTAGTTCATTGTTGATCATGGCCAAATCCCAGACAATATGTTGGATGCCGGGTCTTTAATTTGTATTATTACAGAGAATTAAGAAAATAATGTAATATTTGCTGTAAAGAGCATTCGTGTTAAAAAATATTGACTTCAAATTTTCAATAATTCTGCTGTTCGAAGAAATCAATCACCCATTTCATGCTCCTTCTAGATCACAAATAAAACAGTAAAACGCAAGTTAGCACGAACTCGTTTAACAAGAATTTCGCCGTAATACGAACAAAACGTGGGCCCCAGCAAAGGATTACAGTAATACAGTCGTTTATAATAATGGGATAATACGAATTTTTACGACACAAACTCCAATTATTTTGGTCCCTTGGAATTCGCGTGAATGGGGATTGAACGCGGTTTCGAAGATTTTTGTCACTTGCTTTCTGCCACTCCCCAACTGAAGGCCACTCCTGCAGAATGGCAGGGCACCACTGCCTGGCGTGGGGCTGCCATTGACCCCTGGGCGAAAGAGGGCGTTCAACCGCCGCCCCCTCCCACGACAGGTGTCACCCAAGGGTCATTTCGGGGACGTCTTTTTCACTTTCCCCAATACGCGAATTGGAGAAAGTGGCGAGCACTTTCCTCGAGCAGGGCGCCGCCACTCGCCCTGCGCGGCGCGGACGCGTGCGTGCCGAAACCGGAGCTGGCGCGTACGAGCGCGCGCACGCGTGGCCCGAGGTGCGCTCCCGCCAGCGCGCACGCGACCGCTGCCTCCCCGCCGCCCCCCCCCCCCCGCCGCCCCCGCCCTGGATTCGCTGCGAAGAGAAAATTCCGGGCTTGCCGACACGCGGCGCACGCTCATTCGCGATAGCTTGATTGATTGTCATTTTCTCGTGTTTCCGGGCGCCTCAACTGCCTTGGTCATTATTCCCGTAAGAGTAGTGCATGTTTTTTCTCGAGAGATGGCGGTGATCTTCCCCCGCTGGATGGCGAGATCCGGCTAGTGGGATTTCCCCTCACCAGGGCTCTCCCACCAGCGGGGCACCGTCCCAGCCGGGACAAGCTCTACGCGCCCGACCGGTCTCCCAGAATATGAGGTAGTGCATGTTAGTGTAAGTGTGTGTGTAAGGGGAGGAGGATAGGACTAGGAAGAGGAAGGACATATCGCGCGTGGTCCGTGGACCGTTTGGTAGGGTACTGCTCCGGCATTCGCCTGGTGTTGATTGGAGAAACCACGGAAAACTACCGATCAGTGTACCCAGCCGCTAGAATTCTCCTCCAGACAGCGACTTAATTCGACCCAGCTGAAAAGCCAGAGTCGAAAATCCTGCCGCCGTCAGGATTCGAACCTAGGAGCTCCCCGTCACAGGCGCTGCAGTGACATTAGTTGGTGCCCTGAGCTACAGCTCCCGGTTTCACAATAGCAAAACATATAATAGAACTAATGCTGCATGTGCGGCGAAGCGCACAACTTTAACCGGATGAGGTTGCTCGAGGCATCAACTGATGTCTTCTGGGGCGCCTGGATGGGGATAACCCAGCAAGTCGACACCGGATATCATCATCCAACGGGGGAGGGGGATGGTTAACCGAAACTTTTCCTCGTCTTAGTGTCACCAGTACAGGGAGGAAAAGTAATGATATGGAAAGGAACATTGCGAATCGCTGTCGCCTGACAATTGTAATTTTCCTCATCATACAAGAGCGTAGAGAGGAATCGTTCTTAGAATCACAACAATAGGATCTCGAATTTGGGGTCCTAAAATCTGTGTTTATGGTTCGTTTCAGCGTAACTTCACTCACACATTGCTACAATTAAAGTCTATTACTGTTGTTCTAAACATGGTTAAAATTGCTAGACGTGATACGCAAATTTGTGCCCGAAAATTGAGATAGATTAGAAACTAGGTAAAAATGTCAGAGGTAGTTCCAACGGTTTCGATCCAAAGATCATTAAGATGTTTAAATCTTTTGGGGTACTTTATGTGAAATCCCTGTCATATTTTCAAAATTTTTTGAAATGTCTGCAATTTTTTCTTTGATTTTTTTACTCAAATAGAGGACAGTGCGTGTATAATTATAATATAGTCCCGATTTTCATTAAAAACCCTACGATTTTTATAATGGCAAAAATTCAAATATTTTTTGGACCTGTTTTACATTGCCAACATTAAAACCACATATTTCTTTCTCAATGAAGATTATTCCTCAATTTTAGGTCTTTAATCAATACCGTTTGCCACTTTTAAAGAACATCGAGGCAGCTTGGTCATTAAGTAATCACTCTTAAGTTGGATATTTCCAACCTTTTTCTTGCGTCGACCTCATTTGAAAAAAAAATGTTTGCCTCATCCACCTATTCAAATTTTTTTAAAAAAAAATTAACGTAAAGATTCAAAGTTAACTTTCCTATTCCAATATTTTCGTAAATTTATCGATTTTCAATAATAGAGACGCATCCGCCTTTGAGTAGGCGAATTTCTAATCTTCATTGTTGTTCAAGGATTACAGAATGAAGACTGAATACGAAAGAAAATGAGTGGGTTTTTAATTTATTGCTAGATGATTTGTAGAAAACAATCAAAACACAATTATCAGCTTCATTAATATTTATTTGTAAGCAATAGGATCTTTATTATACCGATTAATCACCAGTTTATATTATGATATTGTCTCCTAGGCGATCCCTTAATATTCATGCCCCCCTTCAAAATTTTATCGGCCCCCAAGTGTCGATACAGTTGAGAAGCCCTGCTCTAAGAGGAGTCTTGGTGTCTGCGCATTTCCCCTGATTTCATTAGGCAACCCGCTTGACGCGTACGCGTCTCACGTTTTCGTGTTGCAGTGACCCTTACAACTGCCATGTCACAATAATTGCTAAGAAACGGAGATGCAGAAGAATATAAGGAAGCAGATGGAGAAGGGAAGAAAAAGAGCTTTTATCTCATACTGTGTTCTACATACACTGAACGAACCATATATTCTGCAAATTCTTATTTGTCGCTTATGAAGCTCCGTTATTGCGAGGTAAACAGCTAATCAATAGTAAATAGTAACAAATAAATAAGTTCTTTGTTAACCCTTACCGCCAAATGATCGATGTTCACTTGCCAGGCCACAGGTAGGCCTCTTAGACTTCTATGTTTTTTAGTAGAGATCTTCACGTTCCGGTTGGAATTATATATTGGTTTGCAAACGAAAGAACACCAAGAACCTTTTTTTAACCATTTCTTACGGATAGTGCTGATTGCACTGAATGTTTGATACTAATGTTTGATACACCATTTTAATGTATTCTTTTGGTTTTTTAAAACCTACATATAGATAGATAGAAATTTATTCTACAATTGAGCAGATGACTATAAAATACGAACAAACAAACATAGATTTTTATATTTTATGTATAGAAAAACAGTTTGAAAGTTTTGGAAAATTGAAACCGAATCATTATCAAAAGCTTAAACCGATATATTTTATTAACAGAAACCGGGACTCGGACGTTTTGTTTGAAGCGTTTGGATGCCTCAAATGAAGCACAGCGATTTACTGCGTGGGAGCCGCCGTGCGTGTGTACGCACGTCGCGTCCGCCCCATGCGCGTGCGCGCACGTCGTTGGCACGCGCACGGGGCTCGCGTGCCAATGGGTTTCGCAACGCCACGGGCGGAGCGTGCGGGCGCTTCGCTTTCAGCGGTGGCCGCGGGATGAACTTCTTCGGCGAGATGCTGCGCCCGTTTATTACCTTTTGTCTTCTTTTCCCCGGCACTCTCCGACGGACACTACCGCCAGGTGGCTATGTGGGTTACTGGTGGATATGTGAAGAGTGTTGTTGCTTTCATGAGGTGATGGTGGAGGATGATTGTTTTTGTACAATGAACATGATATTGATTTTCATAACGGCAGAAACGGTGAATTTAATTTCTTTTTAACCAATTTGCCAAGACATTCTCCAATAACTCGAGTTCCAACAACTACATGCACGAATTTCTTTCACATAAAAATGAACAAGAAACCAAACTAATTCCTAAAGGGAATGAAATTTTAGCAAATAAATTCCAACTTAACGTGGATATCTCACCACATGAACTTGATGAAGTTATTGAAGCGTCCAACAATTCTTCTCCTGGCCCCGACAATATTCCAAATATTCTCCTAAAAAGCTACCCCCTAAAGGAAAATCTATTCTATTACGCATCTACAATTCTATATGGAGAGAAAAGACCTTCCCAAGCACCTGGAGACTGGCCACTGTTATTCCTGTCCCTAAGCCCGGTAAAGATCCGGTTATAACTGATAACTACCGTCCAATATCTCTAACATCTAATATGTGCAAAATTCTTGAGCGGATCATCAACAATAGACTACGTTGGTTTCTGGATTCCCAACAAATTTTGACTAACAACCAGTTTGGTTTCCGTCAAGGACATTCCACACAATCTCACCTACTGAATACTGCCACATTCATCCAAGAAGCATTCATCAATCAACAACACGTACTTGCAGTCAACTTAGACATAGAAAAGGCTTATGATATGGTCTGGACCTATAGAGTACTTAGAATTCTTCACAACATCGGTGTTCATGGAAATATGTTCGAGTTCATCCGCAATTTTACACTAAATAGACAGCTTCAAGTCAGAATTAATAACCAAATATCTCAACCTAGGATGCTTGAAAATGGTCTTCCAAAGGGTCAGTTTTGAGTGTAACACTTTTCCTTATCGCAATCAACGACGTGGACAAGGATATTGCCTTACCTGTTACAATAAGGAAATACGCGGATGACATCATTGTTCTATGTAAAGGCAATAATCTGCTGAACACTCAAACGTACATGCAAGAAGCTCTCGACAAACTCTCCGAATTTTCCCTGAAGTCAGGATTTAAATTCTCCACTAAAAATCTGAATGTATCCTATTTTCAAGGAATAGGCACCATACTTTGCCGCATCTCTTACTGGTGTCAATGTCCTACCTGCGGTCCGCTGTACTAAAATCCTAGGCCTATACTTTGATAACAAATTGAGCTGGAAACAACATATTCAGAAGCTGATCGACAACTGTAAAAAACGGCTTAATATTCTCAAATATCTTAACCACAACAACTGGGAGCGAATATAGACATCTTGCTTCTTACTTATAAAACAATTATCAAAGTAAGATTGACTATGGATGCCTCCGCACCACGCCTATTGGTAGCCTACTTACTGAAGCCAAGCTATGGATCTATCATTTACAACTCCGCTAGCCTAAGTGTTCTTAGCAAGCTAGACACTCTACACAATCAAGCCCTCCGCTTATGTACAGGATGCCTCCGCACCACGCCTATTGGTAGCCTACTTACTGAAGCCAAGGAGCCATCTCTACACTTCCGACGTCAATTGCTCGGCATGAAGTATGCAATTAAAGCTGGCTCGTCTATCAATCCAATTATAACCAACAATGTTTCACCATACCTTCGGGATCTCTTCAAGAAACATAAATCAATCATTCCCTTTTATCTAAAAATCAAGGAACCTCTTGAAATACTTAATATTCAACTCTCTCAGATTGAAAAACACCGCCCATGCAAAATTCAACCTTGGCTGTTACAAGAATTCAAAATTGACCTGTCTTTACTGAAACTTGAGAAAAGTTCATCCTCAGAAGAATACAGGAAATCTGTTCTCAATGATTTTGCTGAGAAATACAAGTCACACACTGTTATCGGTATCAAGCCCATTCTCAAGACAGATGGTCCGGAAGTCAATGTGTATTAAGCTGACCGCAACACAATTGTATACATTCAAACCCCACGTAAGCCTAACAACTACGGATTTATATGGAATCATGCAGGCTTTAAAACTGGTCAAAGACCTCACGCACCCTCTTTCTAAATTGTAACTAACTCATCAAGCACTCTACTCCAGTTAAATCATAGTAAGCGCAAATGCGAAATCTTACAAACAATTACTCAACTCTACTATCAGATATCATTAACGGAAAAGATATCTCATTTGCCTGGATCCCCACATCCTTGGAAAACAACGTTACTCAAGAGTTTAGCACTGCGGCTTCTTTCTTGGTAAACCTGAAACAAGACAATACAGTTCACAACCTAGTTAACACCACAACGGACATCCTTAAATTTATGAACAAAAGAATGTTGACTAACTGGAATCAAGAATGGACCAAATACAAAGCCAGCCACCTCCATAAAACGCAATCAGATTTCTTCTCAGTGTATATAAATAAACAGATGACTAGGCGAGAACAAGTAGTGCTATCCAGACTTCGCTCCGGACATACTAATTTAACACACGCACACCTGTTTCACAAACTACCCTCGCCCCTCTGTGACTCTTGTAAAGTTGAACTAACGGTATCTCATATTTTGAACGTTTGCCCTAAGTTCCAGGAAGAACGAGATGGCCTATCACCGGAGCAACAATTAGAAGCAGTTATATATTCTAAGTCATATCAACAGGAAATAATAAGATTCTGCCAGAAGATTAATATATTCAATAAAATATAAGTGTAATGTAATGTAAGCAATGTAATGTAATGAAATGTAACGAAATATAATGTAATGTAAGTGCAATATGTAAAATACTGAAAAGTCGCTAAGAACCTTTGGTTGATGCGACTATAATAAACAAAAAAAAAAAAAAAAAATTTCTTTTATGTTGGAGTATTCCCGTCATTATTTTATTTTAATATACATACGGATTGTCTAAATGGTAATTATTTCCTGATTGTATTTTTTTAAATTAAATCACTTTTCTCTCATTAGTAACTCTCGTATTGTTTGGTGTGTTGAAGACTGACAATGTCTTGTTAAATTAGTGAACATTTACTTGCTTAATGCTGTACATTTTATATTCAATAATATCAATTGTATTTATTCGACAATATATACATAATAGTATTTTACTAATTTCCCATTACTGCAGAAATTGAAAGAAAATTATTTTGTCTTTGGCCATGTGAGAAATGTCTGTGGTTTTGTTAGGTACCCAGATACTCGTTAAAAATGCAAAACCAATAATGTAGTTTTACAGACAGCGTTGT
The DNA here is from genome assembly GCA_964035755.1 of Teleogryllus oceanicus. Lineage (NCBI taxonomy): Eukaryota > Metazoa > Arthropoda > Insecta > Orthoptera > Gryllidae > Teleogryllus > Teleogryllus oceanicus. The sequence continues at coordinate 8,904,867 of CAXIVR010000012.1, forward strand.
CATTGTCAACAATAGTATTTATTTCACAAATAGCAGCTTTCGATGGGTTAGCCATCATCATCAGTTTTCTGGTACAAGAAAAATATAAAATTAGAATTAACATAGTTACCTAATTTTAAAAAACACATCTTAAGAATTCTAATTATTTCTAATTCTTTCTTTTTCTTTTCTTTAATTCTTCTCCTTTCATTTCTTAAGATGTGTTTTTTAAAATTAGGTAACTATGTTAATTCTAATTTTATATTTTTCTTGTACCAGAAAACTGATGATGATGGCTAACCCATCGAAAGCTGCTATTTTTTAAATAAATACTATTGTCGACAATGACAACGCCTTCAATCATTTCAATTATGTAAATGTCAACTACAACTCACCACTGAATCAATATTACAGACAGCGGCCGAGGTCGACCTATATGGCCAGTGGCGTCCGCCAGTACCAGCACCCCAGCTCTCCGACCTCTCGCCATGCCGGAGCTGGACAATTTTGGGCGCGGGACAATGCTTACGTTGTCTCCCTTCCTCTCCCGAAAAAATTAAGTGTGAAAGTTGTATCAAGAAACTATATCGTTATATTATTTCTTGCAACAAATAAAAAAGATTACAAGTTTAAGCTAGAAAACAATTTCGGAAATTTTAAATAACAGTTTTAAGTAAAAGTATTTAGTGATCAAATAATACAATTTCGATGGAAAGCTTAAAACCCTAAAAATTTGTTGTGTTTAGTTAGTGTGTAATAAAATCACTTGTTAAATGTGTGAAATAATGATTCTGAATTTCAGAAGAACGTATTTTAACGCTAGCGTCATTTGATTCTTTACGTGGGGCCCCATCTTATAAGTAATGACTATAATGAAGTATTTAAGGACAAAAAATAATTGAAAATTTTATGAAATATCACACTATTTTACCGCGACTCATAAAACTACGATAACGTTTTTCTCGAGTTCTGATTTCTTTTTCAATTTTTTAACTATTTTTTCATCAATTCCATGACCGGGCCCGTGGCCTTGCGGGACCCCGCGCAATAGCCCTGTCTGCCCGCGCCAGCGCCGGCCGTGCCTCTCGGGCACTGCACCGGGATCGCTGACTCAGGGCATTGGCTGATGGCACTGCAGCGCCTCTGACCGGGAGGCCTTGGCTTTGCAGCGAGGTCGAATGCAGTCGCTGTCTGGAGGAGGACTCTAGCGGCCGGCTGCTCTGATAGGTAGTTTTCCGTGGTTTCTCCGATCAACACCAGGCGAATGCCGGAGCAGTACCTTACCAAACGGGCCACGGACCGCGCGCGATCTGTCCTTTCTCTTTCTTGTCCTATCCTCTCCCCTTACACTTACACTAACATGCACTACACTACCACATATCCCGGGAGACCGGTCTGGAGCTTAGAGCTGGTCCCGGTTGGGGCGGTGCCCGACGCTAGCCGACGGTAAGTCGGCGCCCGATCTCGCCAAGATCACTGCCATCACCCGATGAAAACATGCACTACACTAACGGGACGAATGACCTAATCTGTTGACGCGCCCGGCATCACTAATGAACCAGCCGGCCAGCCGCAGAGAGAGCCCCACCGGGGCGTCGTGTGCGCGCCGTCCCTTTCGCCGCGCGGCGGCGTGTGTGGGTGTGTGGGTGGGCGGGGGCCCGCCGGGCCACTTGCACTGCGCGCCGCCCCACGCCCCCCCACGCCCCCCCACGCGATCGCGTGGGAGAGACAGCGCGCCGCCCGCCCGCCGCGCACCTGGGACGCCTTGCATCTCACATCATGCACAGGTATAGGACTGGCTCGAATTTTAACCGGATGAAGTTGACATTATCCAGGTATATCACAGGTATAGGACTGGCTCGAATTAGCCGGTTAAGGTGCGTGTGAATGAAAGTGGGTAAATAAAGGCAGGAGAAGAACAGCCCCGAAACAAGGTTCGGGTTTTACCCGGATGAAGTTGACATCAAACATGTGGTGGCTGGGGTAGGTAAATTACGTTAGTTGATGAGGAATAGTAAATGCTATGTGGTGTAGCCAAAAGTAGGAACAGTTTGGAAGTAAATCTCGGGCTTTAACCGGATGAAGTTGACATTATCAAGGTATATCACAGGTATAGGACTGGCTCGAATTAGCCGGTTAAGGTGCGTGTGAATGAAAGTGGGTAAATAAAGGCAGAAGAAGAACAGCTCCGAAACAAGGTTCGGGTTTTACCCGGATGAAGTTGACATCAAACATGTGATGGCTGGGGTAGGTAAATTACGTTAGTTGATGAGGAATAGTAAATGCTATGTGGTGTAGCCAGAAATAGGAACAGTTTGGAAGTAAATCTCGGGCTTTACCCGGATGAAGTTGACATTATCAAGGTATATCACAGGTATTGGACTGGCTCGAATTAGCCGGTTAAGGTTCGTGTGAATGAAAGTGGATAAATAAAAGCAGAAGAAGAACAGCTCCGAAACAAGGTTCGGGTTTTACCCGGGTGGAGTTGACATCAAACATGTGGTGGCTGGGGTAGGTAAATTACGTTAGTTGATGAGGAATAGTAAATGCTATGTGGTGTAGCCAGAAATAGGAACAGTTTGGAAGTAAATCTCGGGCTTTACCCGGATGAAGTTGACATTATCAAGGTATATCACAGGTATTGGACTGGCTCGAATTAGCCGGTTAAGGTTCGTGTGAATGAAAGTGGATAAATAAAAGCAGAAGAAGAACAGCTCCGAAACAAGGTTCGGGTTTTACCCGGGTGGAGTTGACATCAAACATGTGGTGGCTGGGGTAGGTAAATTACGTTAGTTGATGAGGAATAGTAAATGCTATGTGGTGTAGCCAGAAATAGGAACAGTTTGGAAGTAAATCTCGGCTTTACCGGATGAAGTTGACATTATCAAGGTATATCACAGGTATTGGACTGGCTCGAATTAGCCGGTTAAGGTTCGTGTGAATGAAAGTGGATAAATAAAAGCAGAAGAAGAACAGCTCCGAAACAAGGTTCGGGTTTTACCCGGGTGGAGTTGACATCAAACATGTGGTGGCTGGGGTAGGTAAATTACGTTAGTTGATGAGGAATAGTAAATGCTATGTGGTGTAGCCAGAAATAGGAACAGTTTGGAAGTAAATCTCGGGCTTTACCCGGATGAAGTTGACACTATCAAGCTATATCACAGGTATTGGACTGGCTCGAATTAGCCGGTTAAGGTTCGTGTGAATGAAAGTGGATAAATAAAAGCAGAAGAAGAACAGCTCCGAAACAAGGTTCGGGTTTTCCGGTGGAGTTGACATCAAACATGTGGTGGCTGGGGTAGGTAAATTACGTTAGTTGATGAGGAATAGTAAATGCTATGTGGTGTAGCCAGAAATAGGAACAGTTTGGAAGTAAATCTCGGGCTTTACCCGGATGAAGTTGACATTATCAAGGTATATCACAGGTATTGGACTGGCTCGAATTAGCCGGTTAAGGTTCGTGTGAATGAAAGTGGATAAATAAAAGCAGAAGAAGAACAGCTCCGAAACAAGGTTCGGGTTTTACCCGGGTGGAGTTGACATCAAACATGTGGTGGCTGGGGTAGGTAAATTACGTTAGTTGATGAGGAATAGTAAATGCTATGTGGTGTAGCCAAACGTAGCAACAGCTTGCAAGTAAATCTGGGGCTTTAACCGGATGAAGTTGACATTATCAAACACGAGTTGTCTGGAGCAGGAGAATAATGTTAGCTGATGAGAAACAATAAATAATAAATGCCGGAATCAGAATGGTGATGGGGAGTTTCTAATGCTAGAAAGACTGTGTAGTTTCGAATTCAGGTTGTGTCATCTATACATTTCTGTACTATACACGATACCATCTAATCTGACAAGACAAAATGTGTTTGACGCTTCGCCATGCACTTTCGAGCGGACGACAAGATTCTAGACTTCGGTCTTCGCAATTTACTTTCATAGTGCAAAGCATTCTTTCCAACATATCATTATGTCAAGTACTTCATTTGAACACACAGGACTCTTCACACTCACGCCTTAAACTTTTTATATATTTTCGCGACTAGGAGACGAAGTTTGGAACCAACGACGGTAATATACTTGCCATTAGAGTGTATTTGAATCAGATTATTGGGGTTTCCCCCTAACCAGGACTCTCCCACCAGCGGGGCACCGCCCCAGCCGGGAGAAGCTCTCAGCCCCCGACCGGTCTCCCGGAATATGCGGTAGTGTAGTGCATGTTAGTGTAAGAGTGTGTGTAAGGAGAGAGGATAGGACAAAGAAGAGGAAGGACAGATCGCGCGGGGTCCGTGGCCCGTTTGTTAGGGTACTGCTTCGGCATTCGCCTGGTGTTGATAGGAGAAACCACGAAAAACTACCGATCAGAGCAGCCGGCCGCTAGAATTCTCCTCCAGACAGCGACTGAATTTGACCTAGCTCAAAAGCCAGTGTGGAAAATCCTGCCGCCGTGGGGAGTGTAACCTAGCACCTCCCGGTCAGAAGCGGTAGAAACAATTGATGCACTGAGGTTTGCGTTTTATCTCTTCCGTCCGGAATATCATTGATTTTACAGATTTTCGTGAAGAAATTGTAGGAAGCAGTACAAATCATTGAGCAGTGGGTTGTGAGTTGCTTTTATTTTTCAGAAACGTACTCCCCCCTCAGCAGCCCCCTTGTGCACTCCGTTGCGGCCTGGACCCATGCGTGTGGCCCAACATGGACGAAGAGCATTTCGTTGGAGAGCGCCGTTGGGGGCCCAGAGCGTCTGCGGCCACTCGCATTAGCGCGCATTTTCACTCGCTGCAGCACATTCATAACGCCGTGATACTTCCCCGCGCGCCGCGGTAGCATCCCCGACCCACACCTCCGACTTTCTAAGAAGAATCCTGTTCGGCGGTGCCTGTGCGGCCGGCAGCTTTCTTCTCCCCTCATCTCACGAGCATAACCTCATTCGGGGGCCCCCGCCCCCGCCCCCGCCCTTCGCCGGCGCCCTCCCGCCCTCCCGGAGGAAACCGGCCGCGCGCCACGCGCTCTCCCCGCCGCCGCGCCGCGGGCAGCTCCTCGGCCCGGGCTCACCTGCACACGCCCCCATTCCGGCGGCGGTGGCGGTGGCGGTGGCAGTGGCGGTGGCGGCGGCGCTGGCGGTGGCGGTGGCGGTGGCGGTGGCGGTGGCGGCGGCGGCGGCGGTGGCGGTGGCGGTGGCGGTGGCGGTGGCGGTGGCGGTGGCGGTGGCGGTGGCGGAGGCGGCGGCGGCGCTGGCGGTGGCGGTGCCGGTGGCGGTGGCGGGGGCGGTGGCGGTGGCGGGGGCGGTGGCGGTGGCGGTGGGGGTGGCGGGGCGGTGGCGGTGGCGGTGGCGGTGGAGGAGACGGTGGCGGTGACGGTGGCGGTGGCGGTGACGGTGGCGGTGGCGGTGGCGGTGGCGGTGGCGGTGGCGTGGCGGTGGCGGTGGCGGTGGCGGTGGCGGTGGCGGTGGCGGTGGCGGTGGCGGTGGCGGTGGCGGTGGCGGTGGCGGTGGCGGTGGCGGTGGCGGTGGCGGTGGCGGTGGCGGTGGCGGTGGCGGGGCGGTGGCGGTGGCGGGGCGGTGGCGGCGGCAGGCGGCGGAGGCGGCGGGGCGGGGTGGCGGGGCGGCGGCGGGCGGCGGCGGCGGCGTGGTGGCGTGAGCGGCGGTGGCGGCGGTTTCGGTTTCTTCTGGCGGGCGGTGCCCTCTTTTTTTCATTTCTTTTTCTCTGCGTCGCCTGCGGGAAAGTGAGCGCGCGGTGACGGACTCACTTCCTCTCCTTCTCCTCCTTTTCCTTCCTTTTCTCTTCTTTCTCTCGTCACCTCTCCTTCATCGTTTCCTCCTCTTTTATCCCCTCTTCATTTTTTCATTTCTTTATTCTTTTATCCATCTTCTTTTTCTTCTTCATCTTACCTCCCCTTCTACCTCCTGTTCTTCGACTTTCTTCTCTTTCTCTTCTTCGTCCGTCTTCTTATTCCTCCCTATTTTCTTCTTCCCGTGGAGGGATGGGGTAGATCAGATATTTGTCTATTTGTGGAGTGCGTGACTAATTCTGGAGAATGACTTGTTTTAAAAAATCTCTATCTTCTTTAACGTGGTTGTACCATAGACTGAAGAGGTATTATCTTATACTTCTTTACTCTATGGTTGTGCCAAGGGGTTAAAAAATGGCAATGTTACAGTTCAAAAGAACCTTAGCCGAATTTTCCAATTAAAACTTATCCTTTACCTCGAAATCGTGTTGTTGAGGTCATTCCAATTCACACTCTCTGCATCAATTACTGGAGTGGGAAGCAATCGACACAATTTTGGGAGAAAAAGTCAAAGTTAAAATATTTATACCACAAAATAAAAAGTGCAAAACTCTTGATAAAAAAACTTTAAGTCGAGTGGATATATGTAATTTCTACCTACGAATCACTTTCTTAGAAAAATCGTGATGGCGCCACTGATGGTTATTTTGAAATTATGGTTATTTTAATAATAATAATAATAATAATAATTTATTAAAGTATTTTAAAACAAATTAACCTGTTTGATAGCATTATATACGAGTGTTCAAGATTTGTTTTTTAATTGTATCAATTACTGGAGTGGGAAGCACGATCGACACAATTTTGGAACAAGTTGCTTGTCTGCTTTTTAGAACCTGATGTGTGTTACCTACAGGTGAAAGTTAAGATGTCACTTCAGAATTCGATAACAAAAGAAACTTGGATCTTTTTTCATAAAAAATTCAAGATTAATGTTTTCCTTTTATTTGATTGGACGTGGAATTATTTAAGAACCCGTTTGTAACAGTCTTCGTTGTAGAACTTTATTGACGGTTATAATTAATTGTATTTGTCGATTTTTTATCCTAAACATTTCTAAGTACTTTCTTTTAGATAAATGGTATACGAAAAAGTAATAATTTCACTTGCGTATTACAATGAAATTTACCGCCTAAGCTTTTCGTTACGTTGGTCGATGAACTGGGTCACCTCATAGTGTGGATGACAGCTTCAGAAACAGGATCATTTTCTCCCATTTACTCTCGTATTCCATTACATATTCAACACTTCTAGACAAAAATGAAGCAAAACACTTGTGCAGGAATCGTGAAAGCGGTCTGGTTGCGTTCATTTTCTCAATCCGTGATATCGTGTTCGCCTCTGCGTTTTAGAGCGCGGATTTTCATTTAAGATCAGCCGCCCGGGAGCGATTTAGTGCGTTTCCCGAGCACGCAAATCCTCGCGTGCCTTCTCGGTCGCCTGCGGACCTGTTGGCGCCTTCGTTCATTCAAACGGCCCGCACTGGTTGAATCGGGCCAAAAACCTGACCATAATGGCGAAATTCAAAGTGCGCGTTCGGAATTCCGATTTAGCAAAGCTCGTTTGGAAGACATTGGAGCACACTACTTCAGCTCCAGAAAGTTATTTTAATCAATTTTGTCTTCCTCACGATCTCGTGAAGTTACCGTTGTTCGAAACACTCGAATCCATTAAAATAAAGCGTTTAAATTTGTTTTGTGAATTTTTTTTGTATTCCCCAATAGAAGACACTTTTGGCTACAAGTTAGGTACATTTTGAAGAACAAGTGTCAAATAATTTTATGCATAATACGGCTGAATTCTAACGTATGGAGCGTAATAATGTTAGGCATGTTTATTGTGGATAATATTTTTTGTCCTGCGTATTCCTGCCTCAGTTTTTTTTATTTATCAAGTAAAATGCCCTTAATCAAAATAACACACATTTAGTTGCACATACCTGCCTTTTCATTTTATAACCTCTTTACTGCAATGCTACATAGTGAGATTTAACACTAGATATTCCGTAATTGCCTTCTTCGCCTCAGAGAATTATTTTCTCTGTATATTTTTCGATTTTCCTTCTCATAATTATTTTTAATAAGAAAATTCATTTTTGAATGAAAAAAATTGTATCGATATTTCTACACATATCATTATTTTAATGAGTCAGTTAGCTATTTCCAAACTGTCATTTTCAATTTTGAAATTTCATTATGATTTTCGAAATTAGCGATATCCAGAACCCCATATAAATATTTTTATGCATTTTTGTATGTTTTTATGTTGTATGAGTAGATCCGCCATTTTGAAGCCGCCCTTTTTGAATTTTGAAATTTTACCATGGTATTCAAATTCAGCGACCTCAAAAACCCGTTGATACCCATTTTTACGCAAATACACTCGCATTTGCAATTGTGACCAGATTGGACCAGCGTGCGGCGCGGTGATGAGTGTGTGTGCGGGAGAAACGTGCGCGACTATAGAACGATTTTCCTAAGGATGAGCCAAAGTGACAGTTCGCGAAAACAAGTGAACATCACATGTATATCAGAGAGGTAACCCTCCGCCGCGACAGCTGTTCAGCCCCTTGGTAAAGTGTTTGGTTATGGCTTCTGAGAAGACATCCCTATCCAGAAGTCTAAGAGTTTCGCTGATTTATATGCACGTACGCGAGTCCGGGAAATAGTTAATATATAATAATAAATAATCTCTTAACATGCTCTCACAACCAGTAAAAGAAAACTGCCACGAATGTAAATAGAAAGCTCTCAATCACAGCTCGCCACACAACAGCACAAAGGCCGGAGCTTCGTGCATCAGTACGCATCTCGTATTAAAGTCTCGGTTTTAAAATAAACATAATATTTATCACACAAAAAGTAAATTCAATGTAATATATAAAGAAAAAATAATTTTTACAGAAGAGCACATAACACTGCACTTCCTAATTTCAATTATTTCTCGCGGCGCACTATATTTTTGTCGGACGAGGACGTCACGAAAGGAAACGTTGAAGCCATTTACAAGTTAGCCAACTGCAATCGAACAAATGCAGGAACGGAGTCTAATGGGCTCAAGGGCACGACGACCACAGAACCTTCAGTTATGTTGAAGTCGTAGGCTTCCGCGGCCAGAGTCATGTAAATGATCTTGGCTGTCCAGGTGACGCCGCGTCGATGGCTGTGTTGCCGACGTTTCGACCATCTTTTCGTGGTCTTCCTCAACAGCCCTGAGGAAGACCACGATAAGATGGTCGAAACGTCGGCAACACAGCCATCGACGCGGCGTCACCTGGGCAGCCAAGATCATTTACTTCAGTTATGTTGCCAGCACTAGCTGTCACTTTGGCTCGTCCTTAGGAAAATCGCTCTATAGCAAGGGGTCGCCGCACCCGGCGAGACTGACACCGCTTCGCTGGTGGTGGTTGGAAGCCCAATGTCATCGCTCCTTCCCGCGACGGCGGCGCCATCTCAGACGCCAAGAGCCACGGGCCCATTAGTGTGGCATCATTGTTTGTGTGGCCCGTCGGGTGAGTGGCGAGCCACTTGCGCCGCGATGTGCATCCCTAATAGTGGCTGTTGATTTAGCTCACGTGAACAGGACCAGCAGAGAGAAACGCTGCACACTGATCACTACACTTGTGTGTGTGTGCGTGCGTGCGTGTGTGCGTGTGTGCGTGTGTGCGTGTGTGCGTGTGTGCGTGTGTGCGTGTGTGTGCGTGTGCGTGGTGCGTGTGTGCGTGTGTGTGCGTGTGTGTGTGCTGTGTGTGTGTGTGTGTGTGTGTGTGTGTGAGCATTACTTCGCTAAATGACGCTGTGTTGTAGATTTGAGCAAAAAGTTGCCGTATACGTGTGAAGTGCAGACGAAACAAGAAAAATAATTGTTTGCCAGAAACAATATCAACTACGTAGGGCATTTGATGGAAGGAAATAATACCTTCAAAACGCACCAAAGAACATGTATATTACAAAGATGAAGCTTTATTCATTCGTGTAATGTATATTATGCCTTATCACCTAGTTTATGCATGAGGTCATACGAGATAGAAACAAATTTTGTTTACCTATCAGGGATGTAAGAATTTGTGTTTTCGTATTACACATAGAATGCCAGAGTACAGTAAAGACGTCCTATTGCACTGTAATAGTCATTAAATTTGTTCGTGAGGAAGTTTGGGAACATCCAGGAAGGTAAACATTCGGTCGAAGGCCGAGATTGAAAGTCATTGTCGGTAATGGAAAATGGAGATAAATACTGCCCGCGAATGAAACATGGAATTTTCTAAGTTTGTATATCATTTTAAAACGGATGATACGATTTCAGAACTTTGTTGACCAATTTCGTATGACATGACCGTTTTACAAAAACGATTCTTTTTCTCATCATATACAAACGCGAGTTCTTACATTTGTGCACGAAAATGCGTCTTTTTCATTCATTGAGCAAATGCTATTATGGCCTCTTGTTTTACTTTTGGACCCAAATATAGTTTCCGTATTCTATTCGTTTTCTTGAGTTCAATAGGCAATAAAGTTATTGAATTAATCTTTCTCCGCGTTCTCGCCGCAGTAAGTCGATTTCTTTACGTAGGAAGCAGCAACGTACAATACCTATAACTCATTTGAGTCACAAATAGTTTTTATAACACGGAAGCGAATGATTTCTCATGTGAAATCTTGCCAAAAACCCTTATAGCTAACTGAATTGTAAAGTTTTAGAAATAAATTCCTATGCAAGTTATTAAAGCTCGTTGGTTTCTTCCAAAAATGCGGATTTACAGAAAATTACAACTTGAACCTCTTGACCAATATATCAACACACTCGAACCAAACACTTTTTCTCCCATCACTCACTGGCTTAGGTGCCATCCGTTGATGGTACTACAGTGTTTTTGATGAGGTCCTAGGGTTCCAATCGCGATGTGGCAGGATTTTTCAACACTAGCTATGTAGAATTTAGTAGCTGTCTGGAGGAGAATTATGGCGACCCGCTCCTCTGTTCAGTAGTGTTGTGTGATTTCTCTGAACAACACCCGGCAAATGCCGGAGCAGTACCCTAACAAACGGTCCTCAGACTGTGCGCGATCTTTCCTGCCCCTTACTTCCCTATCCTCACCCCTAACGTACGCTTATGTTTACTTGCACTCCATCACCACACGCTCCTCACGATAACTCTCTGCTCAGCACGCTCGCTTTCTAGGACGCGATCCCAGTCGGGGCAGATTATAGTGCGCACTTTCCTTGCAATGTCCTAGTATATGTTGCTGTGTGACGATTAGAAAGTTCACTTCTGAGGTTGAGAAGACCAGAATACGTCTAAGGAATGAATACGTCCTTGAAAATAGATTTTACTACATGGGAGTTTTTGTTTTTTTTCTCCCTTTCAAAATTCAAAATTTAAGTAGTATATGACTTAGTGTAGGGATCACAGAATTTTGAAAATGTGTACACAATTCACTTTTCCCCATAGCACGTCATACGCAGTTTTTAACTGTTTTTTGACGTAAAATAAATAAATAAAATAAATAAATAAATAAATAAATGTATATATGCTAACCACACATACCCGAACCAATGACTGCAAGATCGGGATGCCGCTGGTACACCTTGGCTCCGTCAGGGGCTGTTGTGCTAGTACAGAGAGACAGACAGACATGACCGAAAATGTCGGAAGCATGTAGCTCGTTCCGGCTGGAACAAGTCCGGGAGATACCTGATTGAGGAAAACCCCGTAAGTGGACGTGCAAGTCAGCGCTGTATCTGGCTACCCAGCGGGGAAAGATCACCGACACCTCCAGCCATAAAAAGATACACTTTCTCTTCCTTGTCATATCCCCACCCCTAACTTACACACACACTTATATGCTCTACACTAACTCATACCTCGGGAGCCTAGAGCTTATCCCGCACTACACTTACGGGAATATCGATCTCAGCAGTTGACATGCCTGGAAACATTAATCAATTCATTAGTACATTTGGTCTAGGTAAAACAAAACAAAATGGCCGTATTCGTGCACTACACCCAAAGAATATGCACCGCCCACCGTGAAAATCCAATCAATTAAAAAATGAAATTTATAAATATATTTGAGTTAACACTGAAGGGCAAAATCAAATTTACATAATTTTATTTCTATATTGACATTACATAGATGATATTTACTAGTCTGACGGCTGCAGAATCGTCCCAAAATGTTATTATAAAAAAACACTTCAAACTCTCTGTAAAACATTGCTGTTGATCAGTTTTTTTTATCAGAAAGGGAATATCCTTAAAGTTTAGGATCCAGAATCCTCTGAGTCCCGTTTGGAAAGGGCGGCGAGGGGCCGTGCAGGGAGGAAGGGACTCTCGCGTCCGCTTCGTGAGCCAGGAGGAAACTGCGTCGCCCATTTGGTGCTGGGCCACGCGTCTTTGATTCCTGGCACGAGGGTTAAGGTTTGCAGTTTCTCCCTTCCTTCTCATGCAAACAACACTTTGGCACTTTCGTTCCTTGGAGACCCCCTGTCCTCGATTTTTGGCCTCTCGTGAAATTTCTTTCACCTCTCACTTGCCACGCGGAACCAACATTTTCCCGATACTCATCCCCTCACGTTGCATCTGTTTACGAAAAGCCCCACGTCACTCACAGTTCTTGCGCATTATATTCTTGTGGGTTTAAAAAGTGTTCAAGAAAACTCCTGCATTCACAAAGGTTTTTTAATGCGGTTTCTCTACGTTTAGAGTACAATTCAGCAATTGTTATTATACATATAGATTGTTTAAATTAAAATGCTGACTAACTGTGAAAATGGTTTAAATACGTTATTGATATTATGCAGTTCTCTATTGTGGTATTCACATACTACGGGCTAAGGATCATGCGTTACCTTTCTTTCCTCTTCCTTGTCCTATCCACTCTCGTTACACACACACTTACTCTAACATGCACTCCACTACGACATATTCTGGGAGACCGGTCGCGAGCTTAGAGCTTGTTCCGACTGGGGCAGTGCTACGCTGGTGGGAGAGTCCTGGTGAGAGGGAAACCCCACTAGCCGACGGTAGGTCGCCGCCGGATCTCGCCATTCAACGGGGGAAGAACACCGCCATCTCACGAGAAAAAACATGCACTACACTAACGGGACTAATGACCAAAGCAGTTGACGCGCCGAAAACGAAAAAGTCAATCAATCAACTGAAGAAAAGAATGCTCTTAGCACTAGTGATGTTTCTTGTTGACGAACCCGGATATACGAACCAATCAATCGAATCCCCTCTCAGTCATTAATGTTCCTGTTGTGGAATTGTGGAGCTCACTCGACCCCATTTGTTACCTTTTAACCCACTTCCGTTTCTGACTGGCGTGGATGGTGGAGGCTATTTGTGCTATAATAGTGTAACATCCGGGCTATGAGTTTGAAACACCCGGCCCCGATAAGACGTGGATATTTTGTGTTGTGGCTTCGTGTGCATTCTTACCCTAGAACCACACTGTCACATTCATTAAATAAGTCACGTTGTAGAATGTGAATGCCCTAATTTTAAAAAAATATAAGCAAGTTTTAATTTTAATAACTCACTTCTGCTTTATGTAGTACCTTCTCATTGATACATAGAAGTGATTTATGATTGTCATTTGGGTTACCATGACAAATAATTACTATTAGGTTTCAGTGTCATCATTGCACATACTGTATATGCAACACTTCTATAAAATGAATAACATTACTTATATTAGATACTAACCATAATAAAAAATATCAATTATTCAATTTGCACATGAGTAACTCAAAAATTGAATATTTTACTTTTGATTCACAATAGATGTAGGTCCTATCATCCTTGAATATTGGTCGAAGTTCCTGGCGCCGAGTCGCGCGTAAGTTGTGAGAACTTATCCCTAGAGAGCGGATTATTATATAATTACATATTTTTTGCCTTACTACGCACCGTTCTCAAAATTGAAATTCTGTATTTAGTATTATATTACATATTTTACATATTTTGTTATTTTCACAAAATATTTGTTAATCTATCAATTGTCTTCAATTTGATTACATTTTTAATGAAAATGGTATTTTAAGAAATCAGATTTTATCTTACGTCAATGCTAAGTGCTGGCGACGCGAGGTGCGCTACATTAAGATGCGGTCGGATGTTGTTACAGTCCGGCGCGCCTGCTTCAGTTAGCTCAGTGATGGGAAATGCGCGATTGAGATCATTTCACATTTAGGTGTGAAAAGATTTAAGGTCGTCGCGTTTCGTGACCTTCAATCTTAATTTACGAAAAACTTAGGCGGTCGCCGACGTGTAACAATTCGATGAGAATGCTTCACGCTGCAGTGATTGTTTGCTAGTTGCAGGTATTGCCAGTTTGTACGATATTGCGTCTAGTTTGACTGCTAAAATATGGTGCTGGATATCAAAAGATATAGTTTTTATTCCTGATGGGAATGTTGTAAAGTTCAAAACGTGCATCAACGTTTGAATTATTTTTAAAATTTTTTTCGGAAATTTTTGATAAATGTAATTTCGAAATAGGTTAATTTTTTTAAAAAAATGTGTGTATTTTAATATTACATATTATATTTGATTGTACATATTTATTACATATTCTTACTGTTTTCATTACATATTTATGTACATACTTTGACATTTCATACTACATATTTCCCCGGTCCCTAGTTATGACTATTGATTAAGATCCGAGATACCCACCTGAATCTGAAATAATTTGTTTGTGTTTGAGCCGAAGAAACTAGGAAAAACCTTTCGCCTGCTCCGCCTGTTGCCGACGGACGTTGGCTATCGATCACAGCAGCCGGCCGCTAGAATTCTCCTCTAGGCAGCGGCTTAACTCAGCCCAGCTCTCCAGCTAGTGTCAAAGATCCTGCTACCATCGCATAGATTTAGGATCCCCCGGTCACACGCACAGGAGGTAGACTTATTGTGAGTTCGGACCATTAATGAAGATCCGAGATACCCACCTGAATTTGAATTAAAATTTTCGCGTTTGAGTCGAAAGGGTTAATCACGTGAATATCGCCAGAACCTGGGCAACCTGACAGGTGGAATCAAGTTCCCGCCGGAGGTTTGTGTTTGGCTTTCAGAGCATTCCGAAGAATCCTCCCAAAGGTCGGCCCAAAAGTGGTGGGTCATCGGGCAAAGCCAGACAACCAGGAGCTTAGCGTCGCCTACTCACTGCCTCCACCTTGAAGCTAACGACGTGAGTGCCGCCACGAAACTTGGGGTCCTGGTGGTCGTCTGCAATTCTCCACCAGAAATCTCGGCAACCTCTGTCACCATGATTTTCCCCTACGGGATAGCCTGCACCTGAACCAGGCTTTTCGCGTTTGGGTGGAAGAAAGCCGGAAAACAGCCTTCGCCAGCGCCGCGGCGGCCGTCGTTGGAAGCTGGTATCGCGATCCTCAAACAAAGGAGCGTGGAGGCTCCCCTTTGTCGGGCGAAGGCGCCGCGGGGGCGGTGCGGGGGCGGTGCGGGGGCGGTGCGGGGGCGGTGCGGGGGCGGTGGGGGGGGCGGTGGGGGGGCGGTGGGGGGGCGGCTGTGTGTTTTGTGCCCCTGTGACACGACTCACCTCGTTCTCACAGCTCTTGTCAGGCGGCGGAAACGCCTTGGAAATTAGGTTGGCAATTTGTAGTTTGGACGTGACGTCTGCGGAGTGACGGCCGTTACTCGGCTGGGGAGAGAGACCGGCGAGAGAGAAAACGCCGAGTGTGGGAGTTTCGTTTCAGCGAGACTACTGTGCGGCGTCCGACCCGAGGCGCGCGCGTGTAATGGAGTAAAATATGGAAATGGTAAGGTTAACTGCGTGTTAATGCCGACATGTGATGATAAGTTAAAGAATGCGCATTCATGTTCTCTCACTCCAATCGTAAATATGGACTTTTGACGTTGTCGTTGCTGCGTTTAGGTGTTTAATCAGATAGAAAATAATTAGACGACGTTTGATAGCGAGATGAGATAATGACACCACCTTATTTACGGATTGATCTCTGAATTATGAATGGAGAAGTGAGAGCAGGGTTAATTGTATTGGATTGAAAAATAGTTTTAAAATAAAAATAATTAATTGCCTTAAGAAAGTTTACGAATAATCGCTTAATATTTTTGTAATTTGCAGCCATGTTTTGTACTAACTATTCATACTTCACAATTTTCTAAATTTAATGTTTTTTATTAAGGGATGAGTTTAAATTAAACAAATAAACCACGAAATCATGGAGGAGTCCGATTTGTCCAAAACGTTGATTGTATAGGTTTTAAAACTATTTTAAAATTTTGAATAGGATCTTCAGAATTTGAAATATTGAAATTCCTCTTATATTGTTTAATATACATATATTTCTTTGAATTTTGAATTTGGTGAATTTGATTTATTTCTCATTAGATGTCCTTATTTTTTTAAACAAGCTGTATGAGCATTCTGAAGTTTGCAAAATAATAGATAAATTCGTGTTGGTATGAAATTATTGAAGCACGAATTTACAAGTATATTCTGTTTTTTGGTGAATAATATTAGAAATAGGTCAGAAAGTCGTATAAGATGTCGTGAAGTGAATCAGCAAGATCATTAATGCCAGCATTCTCAGCACACGTGTGCTTAGAAATTAGCGTTAATTACAAAGTAATCTAATGACCAGCGTAATTGATGATAATTTAAATATACAAGTAGGCGAAGTTTGGTAAATTGGTGCTGCGTCATTAGTGTGTGTACACAGCATTGAGATTGAGGTTATCAAATTTAGGTCTACGTCTGTGAGATATGACTCTGTGTCTTTTACTGGGAAATTTCTCTAAGGACTCGTTTACAGGCGATCACTCTGCCATTCGGTCGAGTGGACCGGAACAAGCACGGAACCGGTCCGAGTGGTCGACCTCGAGACTCCGACCTGTGACGCAGCAAGAGCGCAGCTTCAGCAGGTTGATGCGCTGCCTCCTAAGATTATCTCGCGACAAATGACTGCGCTCAGCGTTCTAATGATGGCATAAGAGTCCATTTGTCACCCAAAAAAGAGAGGTAACCAATAAAATGCAAGGCGACGTTTTGACTCCGTTCACCCTGATGGCAATTTCCATTTTAACGGCCGAGTATGTTACCAATAGAAAATGCGACAATAATCATTTTAGGGAGATATTGTTCCTTCGTCTCCTCTCTAAGTGAAAACGTCTCTTTGTTGTTGATTTTTGTCTTTAAAATGCTTCATTTTTGTCATACTGTAAAATGACTAAACTAACAACAAACGTAAGTTCATTTCTACAAATAAAAAGCTCATCAAGGTGTTACATTTAATGAAAAGATCTATGAGTAAATTATCAGTAAGATAAAATTGCTTAATTCAAATTTTATGCCCAACGTTAAAAAAAATTCGGAAATTTGTTCGTAGAGTACAGAAACTACTATACAGTTTGGTAAAAAATAACAAACAAACGAGACTTTTAACTATGAGTTTATCCGCCAATCATTCGAAATCTCACAGTCAAACGTGTGTCACAGTCAAACAAACATCATTTTTATTAATTTGTAATTAATAATAGAAGTGTAGAAAATATGTCTGAAGTTTTTTTGGTTACCTGTTTGTTTCTTTAATTTTATAGCTACTTGAAACATATAATTTGTTTTCGGAATGAAAGTGTGCCCCTTTTAGAACACCTTCTTTAACATTACAGTGACCCAACTAGATTCACATGCACAATTTATTCTGATTCGGCAAGGTTGATTGTCAACATAAAGTTGACAGCGTCGAAGGAACACCATGGACTCTAAGAGTTTCAACATAGTTAATCTTAGATCGATTGTAAGATGAATAATTTTCACAACATGTCATTCTTGTAGAAGGAAGTTTGAGCTCTAGAGGTCACGAGGTCGCTAGAGAGGGTTTTTTCAAACAATAAAAATGCTCGAGAATGCAATGACAAAAATCTCTTCTTCTCTGAGCAAAAATGAGACTGAAATTCCCAAGAAAAGGCGTGCGGCATGTTCAAGAAAACTACTACGGATAGAACACAATCCAACGAATATTTCCATCATTCTTTTGTTAAAAAGAAAAATCTAAACATCATCCTTGGCAACTTCCTGTTGGCAGAAATGTATCAAATGTAAAATAAATATGAATATAAATTTTATTAGACAAGTTTAGCACAAGAGTCAATCAGGTGGTGCATTGGAAATCAGAAAATTAGATAAATTCTTAAAATATTAACATATTTGAACCAGAGTCTTATATACGTAATACTGAGAAATATTTCTTGGCTATTTTGTTCGACTTCGTTTTTGCTTGATGTTTATGATGTCAATGTGGTAATGAAAATTGGGGAATTGATGGCAAAACCTATTGGGTGTAATTTGTTGAGGAAATATGACTAGTTTGTAAAATATATAAGAAATCATCAATGCAAAACTCTGTTAATGTGCTTCTACTGGGTAATCTCTCGAAGGGAAGGAAATAGTAATATTTATTAACCAGGACTACAAGACTTCCATATTTTCAGAGGGACCTTGTCTCCCTCGTGTTCTTACGCCTATGAATATTACAATATTTGAGGGGACTCGCAGTTCGGTGGTGAGTGCTATAGCGAGGTCGAATTCAAGCGCTGACTCGAGCAGAATTCTAGCGGCCGGCTGCTCTGATCAGTAGTTTTTCGTGGTTTGTCTGATGTATGTCAGGTGGATGCCGGAGCAGTACCCAAAGAAACGGGCCAGGGACCGTGTGCGATCTTTCCTTCCTCTTCCTTGTCCTATCCTCACCTCTTACACTTGCACACACACACACACACACACACACACTTACCCTAACAAAAGGACCATGGACCGCGCGCGATCTTTCCTACCTCTTCCTTGTCCTATCCTCACCTCTTACACACACACACACACACACACACTTACCCTAACAAAAGGGCAACGAAATGTGCGCGATCTTTCCTTCCTCTTCCTTGTCCTATCCTCATCCCTTACACTAACATGCACTACACTACCACACATGACGGAAGACCGATCGAGAGCATAGAGTTTGACGCGGCAGGGGTGGGTGGGCGATATTTGTATGGGGAAAACCTGGCAAGCCGACGTATGCGTCGGCGCCACAACTCATCTCCCAGGGGAAGAACAGCCACCTCCCGTGATAGTATATGCACTACTTGACGAATGAGCACAGCAGTGGAAACATCAAATGATCGACGTAAGATGTTAATCCGGCTGTGAAAGCATCCTGAGGCAGGCAGGGGCTGAGAAGAAGCTCCACCGCGTCGGTGCGTGTCTGAGCCCCGGAAGCGCGGAGGGGTCGAGTGCGCCGGCGCGGGGGGGGGAGCGGGGGCGGCCTTGACCGTGCGCGACCTGCCCGACGCGTCGCCGCCGTCGCCTCCCGTCCAGGGCGCCCGCGCGCTCAAGGCGGCCCTCAGCACAGTGATGGGCATATATATTTTGAAATTGCGTTTTTCCGATTGTCTTTTTCTACGGAAAACTCTAAAATATTTCTTTTTTTTGGGGGTTTCCCTTTAAAATGTTTGCAGCAGAACAGAAACATATGCAATACCGATTTCTTTAATTCTTACAATTCAGGATATTTCATTGGGCTGCGCGATTGGGGTAACGGAGTGAAAAACTCTCTATGCTAGGGAGGTAAGAACAGTACCACACCTCTGTGGCGTTTCACTGGAAGGTTCCCAAAACTACGTGCGTCGTTCGACTTGGCACAACTTTTCAAAACTTGTAGATACACATTTCAAGTGACCTCGTTGGAATGAAATCTAAAGGGGACCACAAAAGGAATTCTTGCTCATTTGACATGTTCCCTTTATCTACTATTCCAGCAAACGTAAGTGCCTGAGTCTACAATCCGGCGGGTAACTCTATCACGGATGAAACTCACCGGCAATTGTTGTTCGTCACGATACCGGTGTCGTGTACCCGTACTTGTGAGCGCAATGTGTTCCGACTGCAGTCCTCTCGAGGCCATTACTCAAACAAAAGCAACCTTCGCTCGAACATGTACAATCTATGGGCAGAGGAGCAGGGGACGAAGAAATGCTCCCTAGAAACATGAGGTGCTGTAAACCGGAAGGAAAAACTTAGTGACTTTGAATACCTTCTTTATGCGATTAACAAGAAACGCAGAACATCAGTAGGGTGTAATTCTAAAGTGACTACTTATGGGCCTCGTCACATGTGACCACGATGGACCCATCGAAAATATCCAGTCGTGGGCTTTGGCTATATGCCCGTTTGATCATATCACGCCTCATCATTGATTGTAACTATCAGTTATCATTAAGAACGGACAAAATATTTTTATTATTTATTTTACGTCAAAAAAACAGTTAAAAACTGCGTATGACGTGCTATGGGGAAAAGTGAATTGCGTGCACATTTTCAAAATTCTGTGATCCCTTACACTAAGTCATAATACTTCTTAAATTTTGAATTTTTGAAAGGGAGAAAAAAAACAAAAACTCCCATGTAGTAAAATCTATTTTCAAGGATAAATAAGCAATAAATTTTGAATTTTGAAAGGGAGAAAAAAAACAAAAAACTCCCATTTAATAAAATCTATTTTCATGGATAAAAAAGCAATAAATTTTGAATTTTGAAAGGGAGAAAAAAAACAAAAAAACCATGTAATAAAATCTATTTTCAAGGATAAATAAGCAATAAAATTTGGCTCTTATTACTTCCTGCCGCGACAACATGGAAACGATAAATTGAATAATTGTATTTCCCACTGAATTCTAGAAGACGTGCACAGAAAATGAAGTTACATTTATGTCCAGAAGCAAAACAAGGGGCCATCTCAGCATTTGCTCAATGGATCAGGGAAACTGGACGAAAAACCTGATCGAGATGGGGTCATTGACCCGGAAGCTGTAGTACAATAGTTGTTACAGGTTGTTTATACTCATTTATACAGTTCAAATGGTAAATAATGCATTATGTATCATTGTTAAAATTAATGTTACTTTTCTTGTGATGCTCAGTATAATCTCTAATTGTATAGAAACAGTTATGCAGCAGAAACGATTTCACTTGGGATTTAAACCTTGTATTCCTTGTTGGCATTATTTTATATCACCTTCCGTGCATGGCTGGGTTCGAAGCCCTGTCTCCACGTGTGTGTTGGGCGAGGGGGCGTGGCAGCGGCCGCGCCGGTCCTCCCTTCCGGCACTTCCGGTGCGACTCGTCTGCCCGCGCGGACCTGCGGGGCGCCAAATTCGCTGCTTTCGCGACGCGCAGTTTCAATTTCAATACCTGAGGAAAAGGCGACGCGAACTGCATTTTTTCGATAAGTGAAAGCTGTTTCCAGATATCAGGAAACAAACAGCCTCCTCGAAGATAAATTAATTCTTGAAATTTGTGAAATGGTTCAAAAGAAAAGAAAAAACGCTGAAAAGTGCTTGCGTTACTCCACTCGAAACTAGGATCCAGGAAATGTTTACAATTCTCTCTACATTAATCCATCCAGAAACGAAATGTGTTCGTTTTATTGTGTGTTTTTTTTTCGATTTCTATTTTATCGTCTGAGACGTGCATTTTTGCTTCTGGCATGATATAATATTGATAGTGAACTAAGAATTATATAGAATTGAAATAAAGTAATATTTGAAATTGTGTTTTATTTTCACTGTGGAAACACTTTGCGATTTTCCGTTTTGGAAACTGGATTTATCTCGCGATGAAACACCACTCAATGATCATTTTTATTTGCTGTTAGCCTTTCTTCTCTCTTGAAGGGAGTGTGAGAGTACCAAACGGAAGGGGCTTGTTGCAAACAGCATTGTATATTACCTATATAACTATAAAACATAATGTCCTTCAGTATACGTTCACGTGGACACTAGTTGCCATCGTACTTAGATGAAAAACGTGACCCGACATTCACAAAGAGGTTGTTCATCCGAGTCGGTGTGGTTTCTTGTGTGTGATGGCGCAACCGGGTGACTCAAGAGAACGCGATGTGGGCCCGCGCGCCTCGGAAGAGTCACTGCGATGCGCGGGCGAGGCACGCGGCCCGCGCCGCGCGGCCCACCGCCCACCGCCCACCGCCCGGAACACTACCCTACATCGCGCGTCGGCAGGGAGCGGCCGCCGGGTGGGCGGGGCGGGGCGGGGCGGGGGCGAGCGCCGGGGCCGATGTTCCGCTCCGTTCGCGCGATTTCGCCGCAGCGGCGCCTCCGCCAACGCCTCCACCATCACCACCACCACCGTCATCACCATCGTCACCGCCACCACGCCACCACCCATCGCCGCTGCCGTTGCCGCCACCGCCACCTCCACCACCTCCGTGGGTTAGGGCTTGTCCCGACAGGGGTGATGCCCAGCTGGCGAGAGATACCTGGCTGGGCTGATTGATTGATTGATTTTTTCATGTTTCCGGGCGCGTCAACTGCTTTAGCTATTAGTCCCGTTAGTGTAGTGCAAGATTTTCTCGGGAGATGGCGGTGATCTTCCCCCGCTGGATGGCGAGATCACAGCAGCCGGCCGCTAGAATTCTCCTCCAGACAGCTGAAAAGCTACTGTCGAAAATCCTGCCGCCGTCAGGACTCGAACCTAAGACCTCCCGGTCAGAGGCGCTGCAGTGACATCAGTTGATGCACAGCTACCGCTCCCGGAATACCTGGTTGGGGAAAACCTCGCTAGGCGACGGTAGATCGGTATCGGATCTCGCCGTTCAGCGGGGGAAGATCACCGCCATTTTCAGAGGAAACAAACATGCACTACACTTACGGGAGCAACGACCTCGTTAGTTGACGCGCTCGGAACCACTAATAATTAGGGAGAGGATTTTTATGCCCAAAACATCTTGAAATATGCTTTCAAAAATATGCATTTATGACTTAAAATTCTGAAATATTCACTTTACTAAGCAATTAAAATTAACATTTCATTTTCTGTATGAACCTTTCTTGATAAAATTCAGGAGAAGGGTTCTTGGAACGAAAGGATATATTTTTGTGCAAACAAAATATAGCTAGCTTACTTCGCGCGAGAAGTAATTGAAACAAATATGACCCTTAGTGAAGTTCATTGTATGTCTTGTTTCCTTTTTTGTCTACTTTAAAAAATATGATATCAAGAACTATCGTACATATTATCATCTGTAGAAAAGAAAAAGCTCAAACTGTGACAAGCTCTTTCTAATCAATGGGCGCTTACATATAAATAGTTTCTCTGAAAACATAAAACGTTTTATAGAGAAGTCTCTATTTTAACGAAATATGCAAAATATCCTCACATAATTATAGAAATATGCACCAACAGGAAAAAATGGGCAAATATGCACTAATATATTAATCTACATTGCATCCGTTTCTAACCAAAGGTGAAAAAATTTCATTTAGCTATGCCCTGGAGCATAGGAAAAACATATGCAAAATCATAGAAATCCGCTGCCTTCTAATAACCAATCACTGCAGCCCCCGCCGCCACAGTCGCCATGCCAGCTCTCATCGCCGACCTGAAGACGTCGCGGCGCCACGGACGCCTGAGTAAAGTCGGCGCCGTGGCGTAAATAAATAGTGTACATAGTGTAAAGTGAAGTGTAGTGCCGTGTGGTATGAATGAGTGTGTGAATGTGTTTGTACACATAGATTAAGAATGAATGAGTGAGTGAATGCAATAAGAAAAAGAAGAAGATTGAACTTTAATAACTATTTAAGAACTTTAATTCTCCATAAACAACTGTACATAAAAACGTCAATCGCCCAAAGAGGCATTTGTTTTAGTTTTTAGTTTTAATATTAAGTAGTGTTTTTAAGTTAACTCCCTCCCCAAGCTCCAAAAGCAGTAATGCTGGAGCATAAATGTAACCCGAACATTTGAATAAACTCCCGCCTCATCAGGGCTACTGATGAGGGGAAAACGAAAAAAAAAAAAAAAACTCTCATCGCCACCACCTCCATCTCCACTCCCGCTCCGTTCCGATCTCCGTCTGCGTCTCCTTCCTCATGTTCCTCCTTGAGCACGCTCGTCCCCGTCCGCGTTCCGTCCCTGTCTCCTGTTCCTAACCTCGCCCGACCCTCCCCGTCCCTCCCCTCCCCCCCCCCCCAACCCCACCCAAAGCACCTAAATTCTTCGTCTCAGCCATCACCCTCATTATTCCTTCCACCGCCGTTCCAAGTGCCGTCTGCCTCGTTTGGCCCACCCAATGTTGCTTCCCGTTCACCGCAACCAACCCACCAATTGGCTCCCTCAGCCCCAACCTCGCCACCGCTCTCGTGCCCCTCAGTCTCCGTTCACCGCAACGCCTCCCCAGCACGAACTCCTCCGCCCTCTCATCTCGGCTCCCGCCTTCACCACTCACGTTCCCAGTTTCGTCTTCTTTAGTTCAAGCCTCCTCAGTTAATATTGTGCTCTGATCACCGAACAGAGGTGAAATGGTGGCCAAGGAGAAAATATAACGATAATACTAACGATTTAATAATTAAATTAATGCATTGGACTACTTAATTCTTAATACGAATCATTGTAGGTTCCTTCTGCATCTGTGCTCTTAATTTTGACCGGAGTTTTCCACCAGTGATCCGTGCAGAAAATCTTGTTTGGCTTCTGGATAGTAAATTTTGTTTCTCCCCCTCCATCTTTATGTTTACATTGTTGTTTTTTTCAGTGAAAGTAGTTAAACGATAAAGAAAAATGATCAATATCATAAAAACTGTGAAATATTGCCATTAATATTAAAATATATTAATAAAATGAATTCTTACTACATTATTAAATATTAATTGCATTTGCATATTAAATTATCCCATTGCAAGAATATTTGTTCATTGCAATCATTAGACTTCATCTATTAGACAGGAAAAGGATTGAAATATATTAATAATGAAAAATGGAAGACATTTCTTGTACATGCTTGTCATGTTTCGCTTCACTCCGTCTCCCCATTCTACGATCTCTGCCTTCCTTGCTCCTCACTCGATTCAAAATAGAGTGCAAAGTACACATTACTATATGTTTCATATGAGCGTTTAAGTGAAACACTATCTGGTCTACAGACGGAATACACCATCTTCAGAAAACACTGTTTGGTATGCAGACAAAGCAATCCAGTTTATATTAATACTAATGCACACTTTCAGTGAACTCGTTAACAGCATTTTGTATCGTACGATTTATTTAGTACTAAATACTAAACTAAATAGTAAAGGGGTTTGTTATTTACTACTCTTGACTTTATCATATTTGAATCACAATGTAGATTGCTCCATGCGCTTCAATTTGCACCCAGAAGTTTCTGTCTTATTTTATTGTGTCATTTACTATTTCTTATAGAATGTTTATCAAAGTACAACTACGTAAATACGCATTTGAACATCTCTGAGTTAAGAACTGTGTCTTTCATCAGTTAATTTATTCCAAACCATTAATTATGTTTCTTAATGGCATATTAAACCCGCACATTCCTTTACTCGTTTTCCCCCTCCACACTCTCGCTGTCGTTCTCATCAGCTCTTTTCCGCCTCTGCTCTTACATCTAAACATCATGTTCATTGCAGACGTCGAAGTGATTGCTACAAGACCAGGCAACCGATCTGAAACGCAACTCTCCATACGTTGACTTCAATTTATCTACCATTTCCATGGGAAATATTCTTTTTTTCAGATAATCGAAATTCAAGTAATTTAAAACAGTGTTAATTTTAACATATTATGTTTACAATTATTAATCACCTCTAAAGATTAAAATTAGGTTCACTCTAAGGAAAGATGATGAATTGCTACCTTTTACAACAAAACCATGGAGACAAAAATCACGTCAGTGTATTTCTACTGGATAGGGAATTATCCTTCCCCCAGGGTGCATCAAAAGTGAAAATCAAAAAACAAGAAGTTCTAATTGTAATATCAGGCGCAAATGCAACCCTCAAAACACATTACTCCGCAACACACTTGACCGACCACTTGCATAACTCGTAAACGATGTGTTTTGATGCCTTCAAATCAACGTTTTGGATCCCTCGCCCTTTGTTATTTAATTTCGTAATTTACGTAATGAGACCCTTTTGGAGTTCTATTATGTTCTTATAGTTTCGCCATTGTCACCACGGATTGGAAGAAAAGTTGAAAGTTGAATTCCAGTATGATTATTTTTATACTCTACAAACAATGATTTAAAAATTTATGTTTCTGGAGAATGCCATTTTTGCAAAAAAAAAAATCATTCTATTACTTTTTTTGCGGATTTCGCTCTCTTTAGTACTCTAGCTATTCGGAAGTCTTCCGCGGTGGTTCGTTGGTTAGTGTGCTCGCTTTCCATGGCGCAACACCGGGTTTGACTCCCGGACGAGGCAAATTAGACCTGTGCGCTTTCCTATTAAATGTCGCAGTTTTAACTGTTGTGTGACGATGAGAAAACCTACCCTAAGGATAGGACGTCCAGTATATGCGGTGAGTGGATGTCGTTGTGCTAACCACACGAACGCCTTATCCCATGGCGAGAGGCTGGGTCACCGCTGGTCGGCCAAGAATAATCAAAAGTTAAAGTAAGATGTACAGTAGGTTTAGTTCTTTAAGCTGCAACGTTCTGATGCCCATTGAGAAGGACACGCCACCAGTTATTGGAGTTACAAATGTAGGACATTGACGTCCTGAAATTCGGAAAGAATATTTTATTTTTTCCTCTTATCGGAAATAACTGGATCGAAATTTATTGAAGAACGGTGAAATTTATTTACGGAACTGAGATATTTACGGCTGAGATAATCCAGTGACAATTACACTATTTGGTAAAAATTATTCTGTCATCTGCAAAGATTCTATCCTCTGGAAAACAGTTCGTCGGAAACTTCGAAGAGCGAAGCTACAACCTGACGTGATCCCATTTCAAAAAATCAAACTCGATGATACCTCCTTTTTTGTTACCTTGGGAAAGACGTTCTGCGGTTTTGCTCAGGTATCGTTACCCACACTGTGCTCGTTCATCCCACGTCTATCTCTATTCTACCGTTATCGCTTTCTCTTCCGAGAATCCTGCGTCTTCTCTTTCTCCTTCTTCACCTTCTTGCCCACTCACTCTTCAGTCTGGCGTGTCTACCGCAACGAGTCGGAATATACTACTTAAAGTGGCTGAAACGCCTCCATCTTTGCGGCAAATTGAAACATGTTTTTGCGATTAAATCACCGCCCTCTGGAGTAACAGAGTGTTTTAGTATTCCGTTTGGCGCCTGATAAGGCCGGGCGGGCGCGGACAGCTCGTAATATAAATCCTCTTACGCCGTGTTTCACGACCAAAAACTAATCATTTACAAACGAAATCACAATATGTAAGGAGAACGAATTGAGAAACTTCGTTGCTTCCTGCATCGGTCATTGTCATGAGCTGATGAAATGTTATTGTAGTTAGGATAATACTTGAGAGTTAGTGTCCTTTCAAAGCAAACAAGCATATCACAAATAAGGCGGCGGACTTGAAAAGTGATGTATTTGTGGTTTGGTGATTTATATTTTTAGTTGAATGCTGAACATCCTGAAGCCATTGTGAATAT
Organism: Teleogryllus oceanicus; assembly: GCA_964035755.1. Classification (NCBI taxonomy): domain Eukaryota; kingdom Metazoa; phylum Arthropoda; class Insecta; order Orthoptera; family Gryllidae; genus Teleogryllus; species Teleogryllus oceanicus. The sequence goes on from CAXIVR010000012.1 coordinate 8,932,092, forward strand.
TATTATTCTAACAACTAATATAATTTAAAAACAGAACGAAAAGACAACAATATAGAAATATGCTCTGATACAAACAACTCGTCGATTCAGTACAAGAGCTCTACACGCCCCCATCTGGCACCCCTCGTGTTTTGACTGCAAAAGCATGGCGGCCCGTAGTTCGTGCAGCATCCACCAAGAGCGCTGAAAACATAGAACCAGCCACTCTATGGAGTCTAGACCGGAGATCACTTGTTTGCGTACGGGGAGCGGGGAGTCTTTGACTTATTTCTTTTACTTCTTCTCGTTTGTCGTTTTCATTTTTGCTTATGAACACTTGGAGCAATGTACTTGGGACAGCTAATAGTTGCGGACTAGCCGGGGCTTCCAAGAACATCTAGTGCGTTCCTTCATCTATCAATCAAGTCAGCCCCCGACGTTATGTTCTATCTCGTTGGTCTACCGCTGCTACGGACCACCCGTCGCCGCTAACTTCGTTACCGCTCCGCCGCAACGCTCGTCTCCTCCCCAGCCATTAAGGCGTTCACGCCCCACTGGCGCTTATGCGCGCATTCGATTTGGGCGCTTGGGCGCGGGTTTGGAACGCGGATACAACAGAGGTTACGGTGAACTGCCTTTTTCAGCGCCGATCGAAGCAGGAAACATTTGTTTTGTCGATTCCATGTACTGCATTTGATGATTCTGCTGTTCCATCAACCTTTCTTCGAACTGCAGTTTGCGAATAAATATTTTGAATTTGTGTCAGCAATAATCAGATACCAGTTCTCTTGCCAGAAGATGATCACTCTTGCCCAGAATGGCCTTCGACCTGGAAAAGCAACTCTTAAAATGAATAAGCTCAAAGGTTATTTATAAAGTTGAAAGCTGTGAATGACTGCTCTGAAAGGGCTGTTAAATTAATGCAATATTTTCATGCACTACTGACTGTAGATGAGGAGCGAAAGCAATTTGTGTTGTGTTGTTCAATAATATAGTTTACAGTACCCATATTGCAAGAACGAAACACTGAAAAATTACCCACTACAAAAGTAACGATCATAAACCAGTCTAAAGAGTGAAAATAAAGTAAATTGTAATATAAATTACATATGTATCAGTAGTTTTCCACTGACTTGACGCAACAAAACCAATTATCCCTAACATTGAAATTTCGCGCTCATGTCGGCACGTGTTAATATCTGCCTATTGAGATAAAATTTTATATTTGAGTAAAGTTGACCCAATGGAAAATATTTAGGGGGTGAGCACAAAAAAATTAGCAAAAATAATTTGTTTTGCAATATAAGGGACACCCTACCAAGTATACGAGGAAACTATGCACAACCATTCTGAGGTTAGTGAGTACAAAATCTTCCATAAAACATCTGCACGCTACCACTTAGTACAGTGCTTGGGTGCCCGCCTTCTATTGTATCAGATCGGAAAACGCCGGCCAGATGATGTATGGGGCAAGTCAACATACGGACCAATACTTTTAACAGTCTATACGCAACTGCAGAGGCAAGAAGCATAGCCCTAAAGGCCTGACGCACACAGTTGCTAATCTGTATTTTTAATCATTTCCATATTTTGTTCCATTCTATTACTTATTAAGGGTGGTAATGTGATGTCATTAATCTTACACATTTTTTGTAGACAATCGACAGTCTGTCCTAAATGTAGGGACACACGTAAACCTGTTGCCGCGGCATTCTCTTCTCACACGAACAGGTTGTGTGAACAGCGACGAATTTGCAATCGGCGCAAGCCAGGCAGGCGAGCGTTGTACAGTCGACACCGGTTTTTGTGAACTTCTGGGAGTAGCATTTTTCGTTCACTATTTCACAGGTTCACTATATCCGATGATAGCAAAATTAAATAGAATTTCTCCACAATTATTGATTTTATTGATATAGGGATACAGCAAAAAACTTTTACAGCACCAACTGAAAATGTCAATACCATTATTTGCCCTTAAAATTCAATTATTTTCAATTGTTTGCTTCGTGCATTTTTCATTAGTAATTTCTCTCTCCACGCAGGACACGGCCTTTGTTTACGCAGTGAAACTTTTTTTTTTATTTTAAGATAAATTTACAATCTATTTTTTTTACAAAATAATAAGTAAATGTGATGTCTATTGTAGAATTTATGACAAGTATGATTAGTAGTGAAGGTATCCCATCGGTACTCTTCATCTTCTTCTTCGTACTATAACAAAAAGCAATAATTATTATTTTAGGTTGACAGCTATTGGAATTGATAATTTGGTGGTGATCATGTTTCAGTTACTTCTTGAGTATCTGTATGGGAGTTGTATGGGTGAGGTTCTGGTTAGACGATGGATATCAGCACTATTGTCAAGGAGGTTGAGGGCTAAGTGATTTGGATGGTTTTCAAGACGCTGGAGATAGTTTGAGCTGATTGATTCTATTATTTCCAAGACAGTGGGCATTTTTAAGTCTTTGTGTAATGCTGCGTTTGTGATGAACCAAGGCGCTGCTACGCAGTGAAACTGAGTGGCATAGGATCATTAGTAAGGTCCCCATTCCAGGTCCGCTACCTTCATCTCAGGGGGACTTCTTCGATGATGATCTTTGGGCGGCGGTACTTTTCCCAAGGTGCCTCGTGTTGGAATTTGAGGCACTGAGGCGATGAATTCTTATCCAGAAGGGAATTAATATTTCCAGGATGCTGTATTTCCTACGTTCACTGTAGCCGAGGTTCAGTTTCACTACAACAGAATCTTCTTATGCTTATTTGTACCGTAAATGAAACGGGAACAATGAGTTAAGTGCACTGTAACCGAGGGTTCGGGGGCGGTTTTTGCGGATGAATGGGAGGTCAGAGGAGCGGCTCATTGACTGGGCGGCGCAGGAATTCGGAAGCGGCCACGTGCGCCGCTCTTCCTGACACACATTCCGGCCCGCCGACGGCGCCGCTGGGGGGGGGTGACGGCGGTTGTGGCGGTGGAGGAGACAGTGGAGCGATGAAGTTCGTGCTTGAGAAAAATACGCGCGGAGGATAGGGATGATACATGATGGTCCTAGGGATGTTGCTGTAGAGAATGAATGTGGAGGAAGATACTGTGGTGTCAGTGATGGCGCGAGATGTGATGAAGCCTTGGTAACTGGTGTTAGTTGGGAGGGTTGATAAATTTTGGGGCAGAACGTGTCGGGTGTCGAGTCGGGTGTCGAGTCGGGTGTCGGGTCGGGTGTCGAGTCGGGTGTCGAGTCGGATGTCGGGTCGGGTGTCGGGTCGGATGTCGGGTCGGGTGTCGGGTCGGATGTCGGGTCGGATGTCGGGTCGGGTGTCGGGTCGGATGTCGAGTCGGGTGTCGAGTCGGGTGTCGAGTCGGGTGTCGAGTCGGGTGTCGAGTCGGGTGTCGAGTCGGGTGTCGAGTCGGGTGTCGAGTCGAATGTCGGGTCGGATGTCGGGTCGGATGTCGGGTCGGGTGTCGGGTCGGATGGTCGGGTCGGTGGTCGGGTCGGGTGTCGGGTCGGATGTCGGGTCGGGTGTCGGATAGGGCGTCGGGTCGGTGGTCTGGTCGGTGGTCCGGTCGGTGGTCCGGTCAGTGCTCGGATCGGTGGTCGGGTCGGGTGCCGGGTTGTGAGGGGTTGAGTTTCGGGTCGGGTGTCGAGTTGGGTGTCGAGTCGGGTGTCGAGTCGGGTGTCGAGTCGGGTGTCGGGTCGGATGTCGGGTCGGATGTCGGGTCGGATGTCGGGTCGGATGTCGGGTCGGATGTCGGGTCGGGGGTCGGGTCGGTGTCGGGTCGGTGTCGGGTCGGGTGTCGGGCGGTGTGAGTGCGGATGTCGGGTTGGGTGTCGGTCGGATGTCGGGTCGGTGGTCCGGTTGGTGGTCCGGTCGGTGGTCGGATCGGTGGTCGGGTCGGGTGCCGGGTTGTGTGGGGTTGAGTGTCGGAAGGTGATTCGTGGCGAAGTTTAAGCGATGGGCTGAGAATCTGGTTGGGAAGAGAATAGGGCGGTACGTAATGGACCTGAAGGGGGGGGCTTGTGGGGCGCAGAATGGTGTGGGCAGGCGAACGCTGATGAGCAAGACGCGGAGGCAGTTGGAGGTTGCTGGAGCGGAGCGCCGCGCTGTGGCCGGAGGGGCAGGCGGACGCAGGTGCGTCCAGAGGATGTAGTCGTCGTGGAGGCGGTGCCCAGCCCATCCGCCCGTGCCCATGGCCTACCTGTGGAGGGGCGCACCCGAAACAGCATGCACCAACGGGAGCTGACATCCAATGTAATAATATCTAGCATTACGAAAACTCTCAGTATATTTGAAAAATTACTTACGTATTGCTAATGTTTGAAATGAGTACCGTAATGTTCCGAGTACGAACATTCTTACTTTCTTGCTACCGCTACCGCGGTTGTTGCTACATTTAGAAAAAATCCTCTAACACGCGGTGTAGCCAGAATCCGTGTATATGGGTCCTTGATACCGAAAAGTCGATTGACGGCAAAACGTCTGTCTGTCTGGCGTCTCAGAAGACGAGAGTTGCCCTCAGAATAAGTATGTCAGTTTGTTCATCTTAATTCATTTAAATTTATTTATTCACTTATATATTTACCTACATTATTTGTATTTCATTTAATTTTCTTCACTTTAAAACCTTTTATTATTCTCTATTCAAAATTCTATATATTCTAATGTTCTATTTCACTTTAATTCTATTTTTATTCATAATAATATCCTATATTTGAATTTAGTATATTAATGTTATCATTATTATTATTATTTGTAGCACTGAAGATGGCCGCAATGCGGCCGAAAAAGCTGTATGCTAAAATAAATGTACACGACTAAACAACGCCTCAATGTCATTTACAGTGTAAGAACTGTTGAGTGCTTACCAAGAATTAGGACACAATGTCCCATACGGTTGATTTCTCATATTCGCATAACGACTTCGTTGCAGATAACTGTGGGGCTGTGGTAGAGCATGGTGAAAGATACCATAAAGATATAGAGACCATGGATAGACGATGTTAGGAGAAGTAGATACCAAAAATACTGGCTGATATTTGTTGGAAAATAATAAGGGACAGTTCTGATATCTGTAAAGGACAAAAGTTTCGAGTGTTTGTGTTATTGTTTCCTCATTTTCACTGTATTTTGGAATTGATTGCAAAATTGCTGTAAATTGCTTTCTTCCATCTCGTCTTGGGTTTATATAATAGTAAAAGATTAAAGTTATTATTGCAATTGTCTTCATACTATTGGCATTACAAAGGATCTTAATCTGTAACATGTCTAACCTCTAACAACGCAAGTAAATATTAGGACAAACGCACAAATAAGAACAAAATAACTCATCAACTATCCCTGATAGAAAACATATAAACACAGGTCTGAATTCAGCTAAAAAATGTCTGTAAGAATCACGTTCTTTTTATCCAGAAAAAAGAAAAAAATTGTGCCAGTGAAATATAGAGGTGAAATTATAGAAATTGTCGAGCAGTACACGTATTTAGGTATCCAATTTCCAACTTCAGGATTATTCAACTATGAAGCTGACAATGCCATGGCCAAAGGAAACACAGCTTTGGATTCGGCCTGGAAAATCTAAATATCAGGGAAAGATGATATCTGGCAGACTGATAGAAAACTTTTCGATTCCATGGTAGCAACTACTGTGCTATACGCTGAAGGTATCTGGGGTCTACGATACACTAATCAACTGGATAAGACACAAACAAACTTTTACAAACCTTTTCGGGGCTATCGAGAACAACTGTGTACATGATTAGAAAGTAAACTTGCTCAACTATAGTAGAATTAGAACAAATAAAAAGATAACCGACGTACATGACAAAATTGCAATTCATGGCGCCTTGTCGATACCCACTTATAATTTTCAACAAACTTTTATAATCAAGAAATGCAAATCCCAATTCTTGCAAATACAACCGGGTGTCCGTTCTAGACGGGTTGATGAATGATTTGGGCTTTCATAACTTAATTACGGAACAAAATCCGATTGTATACAGAAACAGAGAAATATCTAACTTTGGTTCTCCCCACTTCCATTACTAGAGTAGTCGCTCAAATCAGGATGTCCAGTGACGCGGTCAACATCAACAGTAGAAATACGTGGCACAAAATATACTTAAGTATTCATATGTAGTATGAATTCTGAAGAAAATCTTAATCATATTTTATGTGAGTGCCCAATCTATAAAGAGCTTAGAGGATCATATCACAATGATTCATATCATTTCCCAATTGTTTGGTTAATCTAAACTCTGAAAGATCTAAAACTTTTTATTACTTTATTTCATAAAATTCTGTCATTCCGGGCATTCATTATAAATAAATAGCTCAAGGTAAATTCCACAAGCACTAATGAATGACCTTATTGTATCTGTAACGCATCAAGCCTCACTTGATACAGTTTGTTTTGTATATATTTGTATGTTCTGTTGTCTCAAGTATTTTGTAGTTTATTTTATTGTATTATTTTGTTATTATGTAACTGTTTTATTTGTATTTGCTTAGTTATTTATATTGTATCTTACGCTATCTGTTCTATCAAAAAGTATTTGTATGCTATAAGGGAGTTTTAGCGTCAGGCGTAAGGAGGCATCTTTAAACTCCATTGATTACGTGACTAACAACTTTATACGGTCATAACGAACAACGTTCAGAAGAGTTTAAGTAATTGCGACATTGCGTTATGCATTATAACAAAAGAAACATTTCAAGCGTTGAACAAAGAAGTTGTAGAATATATCAGAGAGTCTAGGCTAGCGGCGAGACTTAAATCACGATACGAGACAAGAGTATAATAAATGTACATTGTGTTAGAAGTTTTAGATCTTGTGGCCCTCTGCAATAAGTATCCACTCTGGAATTTTGAATCGACTGTTCTTGAGAACGTAAGAAATATTTTCAAACAGCGTTCATTATGAGAGTAAGATATCACCTCGTCTCTTGGCTGTCCGGGACAAGCCGCGTCGATTTGCTTGTAGCTGACGTTTCGGCCAACATATTGTGGCCTTCCTCAGAGCGTACTGCTGTCAAATGGCTCGCGTGACCGCCTTATAAGGAAGACAAGGGGGTGACCAGGATTGGTCAAGGTATCGGCCAAGGTAACCTATCCCGAAAATATGATTTCAATTTCTTTTTGGCGAATTTCTTTCCTGTCACTTCTCCACTAATTCTTGCCAGCGTTGTGGAGTTAGTAAGGAATAATTGTAACTGTCTCACATTCGTGAATCGGTTTGTTAGAGATGGAAAAATCCTCAAAGTTTCATGTTTTAGGTGGCCATTTTGCCGCTTGTAAGGTGACCGTAGAGACTCCTACAGGCGTGCACTATTTATGAAGGTACAAGATCGTACCTTAGGCTTAAGGAAGACGTTATGACTCCAAGGACCGTCACGTGACTGTGTATAACGTCGCTACCTTACGCGTGGTTCGATTGATTGATTGATCGATTTTTTCGTGTTTCCGGGCGCGTCAACTGTTTTGGTCATTAGTCCCGTTAGTGTAGTGCATGTTATTTTGGCGATAGATGGCAGCTGGTAAGAAGATGGGGAAAGACCAAAGAACTAATCGAGACCAATTGAAAGAAGAAAACAACTTAGTACGAGAAAGTCGGCGCCATTCTGTAGCATCACTCGTTTCATATTGTTTATCCCGTCTCCAAGGTAAAGTAAGCAATCTTTTAAATTATATATTTTCAAGAATCCGATACAAAACAATAACCATCATTACTGAGATTAATGGGAAGACATGACAATCGCCAGCAACGCGGTACTTCTTGTCACAGAAAGACGAACACTTTGATCAGCAGATTTCTCCAAAGAATCCAGTTGTAAATTCGACAATCACAATTGTGTTTCCCCGTGCTTAGGCATGAATGCGCTTCTTTGATAGAACAGAAAGTAGTTCCATTTTTCTTTCACTTCTGTTCTTTCTGATTAATATTGACTCCTGATAGTATTTTTTATATGTACAGTTTTTTGAATGTTTTAATAATTCTGAACATATTGTAAAAAAAGGAATTAAAAGTCTAATTTATATATCTTACATTCATGAAATGTTAGTAATAAAATTAAAAATTAAAATTTAGTGCCTGTTCTGAAGCCGTAATGAATGAAAATAGACTTGTATAATATTGATCAAACATGTGTCAGAAAGCTGACCTCTAGAACGCAAAGGCGCCTTTCTCCGAGAGTGCTGATTGGCCTCCGCCAAGTGGCCAGCAACGCACCTGCGATTCGGGGAGGTGTGACTTTTAGCGTCGCCTCCCTGCGGTAAAAGCGCTCGGGCCGCACGTGGCTCTCGGCGGAGGCGCAATGTTGACGGTCAAGTGGCTCCGTGGGCGTTGCGTAAGGCGCCTACGCGGCCAAGCCTCCAGCCATTAGCGAACAACTAGCCAGAGCGCCCATCGCTCCCTCAGTTACCGTCTCGGTAAGACACATCCTAGCCAATTTTCAGATCCAACCAGCCCATTCCAGTTCCCGGCCAGCCCAGCACGCGCTCTGCCAGCCCCGCCCCTGCCAGTTCCCCAGCCCCAGTCTCTCGAGCCCATGGTTTCCCCAGCCCCCAGCCCTCAGCCTCTTGTGCCAGACGCCCTCACTCGCCCTGCCCAGTCCCCAGTCCCCCAGCCATCCCAGTTCAAGCCCTAGCCCTCAGCCTAAGTCACCTTAGCCCCAGCCCAGCCCACCAGCCCAAGCTCCTAGCCTCGTCCCCAGCAGCCAGCCCCCAGCCCCCAGCCTCCAGCCCCCAGCCCCCAGCCCCCAGCCCCCAGCCCCCAGCCCCCAGCCCCCAGCCCCGCCCCAGCCCCCAGCCCCAGCCCCAGCCCCCAGCCCCCAGCCCCAGCCCCAGCCCCCAGCCCCAGCCCCAGTCCAGCCCCAGCCCCCAGCCCCAGCCCCAGCCCCAGCCCAGCCCCAGCCCCCAGCCCACCTAGCCTCCAGCCCCCTAGCCCTCAGCCCCAGCCCCAGCCCCCAGCCCCAGCCCTAGCCCCAGCCCCCAGTCCCCAGCCCAGCCCTTAGCCCCTAGCTTACCTCAGCCCAGCCCTAGCCCCCAGCCCAGCCCCAGTCCCTAGCCCCATCAGCTCCAGCCCCTCAGCCCTAGCCCCAGCCCTACCCTAGCCCCTAGCCCCAAGCCTGCCAGCCCCAGCCCCCAGCCCCAGCCCCCAGCCCTAGCTCCCCAGCCCCAGCCCAGCCCAAAGCCCCAGCCTCCAGCCCCAGCTCCCTAGCCCCTAGCTCCCAGCCCCAGTCCCAGCCTCAGCTCCCCAGCCTCCAGCCCCAGTCCCCAGCCCATTCAGCTCCAGCCCCTAGTCCCCAGCCCAGCCCAGCTCACTCAGCCTATCTGCCTACTCAGCCTCCTAGCCCCACCCCCACCCTCCAGCCCCGCCGACTGTCACGGCCGCCGTCTACACCCCAGCCATCGCCACCGACTCGACCGCAGCCTCCCCGGCCCCATCCCCCCCCACCCCTCCACCAACTGAACCATTTCTGCCTCCGCGTGGCACAACCGCCCCCGCCGCCCATCGCCCCCTTCACTCCCCTCCGCCGCCGCCGCCCTCCGCAGACCGGCATCACAGCCGGATCCTCTGCTGCCTCGTGCGTTGCCTATCACCAAGGCTGCCGCTTCCTCGTCCACTGCCCCGACGTTGCTTCGCCTGGTGCCTCTTACACTGCTTCCTTTGTTGTCTTTGCCCTCGTACGCTCCACTGGCACGGACGCAGCCTCCTCTACTGTCACCTCAAGCACCCCTGTCACCGACTCCAACTTCTCCGCCGTCACCATTATTCACACCACCACCGTTCTCTCGCCCCGAGGTTAGTATATCGGACTGTTAAACCCAAATTTGCATGTTCAAATCCCAAGGAAGCTGTTTATTTATAACCGGGAAATGTCTTTCTCGGGAGGGAAAGTAAAGCCGCCTGTCCCATATTGTAGATGTACAGCCTGTAAACGATTCTCAAGCCTAAATTAAACCTCTAAGCTAAATACGGATCGCTTGTTTCGTGTGTTCTCTTCTTTTTCAGGTAGAAGGCGAAAGGAGCGTAGAGAAATGAGCGTGGACAGAAGCAAGAGGAGGCCTGTTGGCTCGCCAAATAACGTGAGGAATTATTAGAAACAGAACTGCCAGGCGCCGCCATCGCCGCCGCCGCCTTCGCTTTCAGGGGCCGAAGTCGGTCAACGCGCGCCTCCCCGGCCTCGTTGGCTGCGCCGCCGGGCACCCCGCTGCCGGCGCACCTCCACGGCTCATTTCGACTGGCCACACTCTGAGCACGGCTCGGGTCTTTCGACTGGCCACACTTTGAGCACGGCTCGGGTCTTTCGACTGGCCACACTTTGAGCACGGCTCGGGTCTTTCGACTGGCCACACTTTGGGCACGGCTCGGGTCTTTCGACTGGCCACACTTTGAGCACGGCTCGGGTCTTTCGACTGGCCACACTCTGAGCACGGCTCGGGTCTTTCGACTGGCCACACTTTGAGCACGGCTCGGGTCTTTCGACTGGCCACACTTTGAGCACGGCTCGGGTCTTTCGACTGGCCACACTTTGGGCACGGCTCGGGTCTTTCGACTGGCCACACTTTGAGCACGGCTCGGGTCTTTCGGAAATACATTTTCTTTCCCTTTCATCTTGAGCGTTGACAGTGAACTCAAATTTCAAGTGGCGCCTCATGGTTTCCATACACCGCATTCCATATCACCTAAAAATAAACATTTTCGTTAACTAGCATAAAAGTAATTACTTTCGTCGAAACAAATATTACATAGTTCGCTCAATAGTATATGAATGAATAAATATTTTCAATATTTTCGAGTTAAATACTTCAAAGATTTTGGATGTACGCTGAAAGATGACAAAAACAATATGGTGAAAAATAACAAAAACAGTGTTTCCGCGAAAACGACTCCAAATGTTTTTAAACCTTTTGGTAGGATTAGTGCTATATGTACTCCATAAGGTACCAAAAATACCATATTGCTGTATTCTTTTGTTTTTCAAAAATTGCAAAAATTAACTTTTTTACTTCTCTTGCGTCGTTATAATTTACAGTTCTACATAGTGGTGATTGTCGATTGAAATTATTACGATTGTTGATTGAAATAACGTCGTACAAAGTTTCTGGAAAACTCAACAGTTTTCTGTTGTTTATTAACGGCGGAAGATAAAAAGATAGGTTTGTGTAATTAAAGAAATATACCAAAATTACTTTATGTCTTATTAAACAGTGCAATTAACACTATCCGTTGGAAAACTTTGAAAAAACATTTTGGAGCCATTTTTCAGAAAATGGCTACTGAGCGTTTCTGAAAATGCAGAATTTTGAGCTCATATTCTCAATAATGACCAACGTATAGTGCTAATTACACTGTTTAATATGACATAACATTAATTTTGGTGCATCTTATTTTTTAAAAAATTACACAAAAGTAATTTTTTTAAATATCTCTTGCGCCGTTAATAAGCACACTTTCTGCAATTTGTAAATACTACTGCATTTGTGAGTGAAAGTGCGTTAAATTGTCTGTGTATAAGTGCTTCAAATTTCGTATTTACAGTAACGCTTAACCCGCATAAGCCATTGCAGTAACCCATTTTCTTAAATACCACTCTAGATTTTTCAATGAAAATTGCTGTTAAGGACGAGGTTTAACTCATCTTAAATATTCTTAAATTAATATTTCGGTTCTACTAAAATGAAACCGAAAAATTGATAAAATTTAAAAAAAAAAAACTTTGGGCGGCTACAGAGGCAGCTGGCAAGATGATGGCTTTTTAGCATAAATAGTTGCTTAAATTAAACAGTTATTGTGGTTTCGCATCATAGAAACACAATCGAATGTCAGGAGTCAAGTGTCTCAAGAACTGTTTAATTTTAGTGTATTAAATGGAAAAGAACCCGTCCTATTTTTAAATTCTTATTTTTAATGTGTTCATAATTTGCCCTTTGGTCTAATTCATTAGCGTAATTTGGAAAAAATTGAATCACACTGTTAATTTTGAAAATATTAATTTTCTGTTTTTGAAAGAAGTTTTCTTGGTGGTCAGTGCGTCTATCCCTTAATTTTTCCAGCTCCTGCTTTAATGCGACACTGACTTAACTGCGCTGGTCCTTTTCTTTCTGCGCGCTCACTCATTTGCGTGTTGTTTATTCAATTGCATTTCCCCTCTCTGTCGCACACCGTGATCAGTTTTCTCTTTAAACAGACTAGTCCCCTGTGCGCTACTGTACGACTGCCTGCCTACCGCCTGCCTCTGGCCGCTATCCTCGACCCTCTGACCTAGTGTCTGCAATTCTAAAAGGCCTCTCCACGACTAGTCTTTTGACCCTTCATTAGCCCAACACCTAGCCCCGTTCATTAGATGACCAAATTGAATCATAGCGTTTTCGTACGTGTACTTTACTAGTCACGTGTTTCAGTCTTCTCTCTTGTTAGAATGTTTGATGTTCCTTTCTCTGCACTTTCCAGCCCTTTCTATCCATCTCCTTGTTTCCCGTCTAAGGACGAGGCGCCTAATTCGTGACCGGGGCCCGCCCCGTCCATTTTCTTTGCCGACTGCCCCGGTCTTTGTTCGCCGTTTTAAAAGTCGGTCTGACATTCTCCGCTCCATAATTACCTGAACTGCTGTTCATAAGCTTATTAGTCCGATCACCATTCTTCTGCACGCTACTTTTCCTTCCACTTTGCGATTCCCTTTCGTCTTCCCCCGAGTAGTTTCCTTCAGTTTTCCTTCTCCGGTCCCTTTTCGCCGGGGTGTGTAAAACCTGTTTTACACGGTCATTTTTCCATCTTTTTTCTGTACAGAAACTGGATGGAAAAAGGACGTTCGGTTCTATGCGTACCGAAACTGGATGAACGTAATTCCAGCGTTTTACACGGTCACTCCTGGTCTGTACGTAATCGTGATGAAAATACTTCCTCCAAACGCCGCAAAAAGCGCTGGAAGTTTAACAGTTGAACATCGCATTTATAGAAACAAATTAAATTAGCGGGAAGAATGATCAGATAGTTACGAATTCGCAGAGTAAGGAGTAGAAAGATGTGTGAGGTATTGTGGTTTCATTTGCGATAGGGATCACTGAACGCAAAGACTCAATATCACAAACAAGACGTACCCACGTTACGCACCAGATATATATACTCCCTGCCGGAGAACTCACGCAATCGAAGAAAGTTCCATAAAGTAACACTAGGGGCGCTGTAGTCAAACTGGATGAAATCTGTACGGAAAAATGAAGCACGCTTCATTTTTGCGTACAAATTACATCCAGTCTGCTCAGTATCGACGGGAAATTATGAAAAAATGACCGTGTAAAACAGGCTTAAGACCATAGACTAAAGAGGTAGTCTTTACTCAATGGTAAGACCAACCAGCCGCTCCCCCCCCCCGACGCTAATAAAAAAACGAAACACTGAGTAAATGCGCAGTACTGTTCGCTGCTTTTGTGGAATGTGGCGGAAAAGGAATACCGTGCGTTTGTATGGAGGGTTAGCTATAGAGCTTCGTCGCCTCTGCTCGAACCTTTCTGTACGAGCGGTCGACGTATGAAGGCCTGAGTTTTTAAATGTGCAAAAACAATTTTTTTGTGATTTGTAAAATATCACGGAAAACGATTTATTCATCAACGTAGAATAAAACACACTCATGAGGATTCTCGGTAACTGCGAGGTTAAATCAACTGTGCATAACCCTTGAGTCTGAAGTCCGATTAGCGGTCACGGTCACAAATGATTGGAACTTACTCATCGCTATTCAGTTGTTTCTGTGAAAAACGTTATCAGTTTATAACATGGATAAATTTGTTTCATAAAAAAACTAATATTTATTGAGCAAATCATGTAAGGAAATATTGACAAATATTTAGCTGAAGGATTGAGGATCTGAAACTGAAGAGTCAAACCTAGCACTTTATGAAACTAAAGAATTATTCTCGGATAACTGTAGAACTAAAGGACCAGACTTGACTGTTTTGAAACTAAGTCCTCCAATTATAGCGTGATGATCGCACAATGTTTCGTCTTCTTGTTGTTAATTCTAATATTATTACAAAAGTTGCAGTAATTTCAGATGAGATAAATTTATATTGATTAACATTTCAGAGTTCATTTTTGTCTTTGTAACGAAAGTATTGACAAGGTTTTTGTTTTGATTGTGAACACACCAGATTTGATAATTACGAAATTGTGAAAATAGCTAGTTTGGAGAGAAAAGCCTTAGGCGGTTTTGAAACTGACGAAGACATCAAATCCAGCTCTTTAATACATTAATAAACAACGTTTGTTAATTATTTTTCAGTCAAATTTAGAAAGTGACATTAGTAGTATTTTGCATCAATTTCTTTAATATTGATTTCTTTGGAGTTAGTTTTAAAATTACACAACTTGTATATTTATGTTTTGGTTTGAAAATGCGCAGAGGCGACTCAATAGTTGAAGTTTCGCTATCATTTGGGGTCATTAGGGATTGGTCAGGTTTGCCCCTAACAGAGGCTTGTTTGTTGGAATATGATGACAAAGATTTACTGACACGTGATGTCGTAAGTAATGATCTCTCCATTAAGGTATACTGAAAACTTGCATTTTTGTATTTGTTCCATTCTGGAAGCGTCATATAATACACTTTCTTGTGGCTAAATTCTCTTTTCTCAATCTGCGACATTTCTGGAGATGAAATAAGATGTTTTCAAGATGGCGTCGCTGCCATGTCTCCGTGGCCCCCATGAAACATGATTTAAGGAAAGCAATCACGTGAAATTAAAAAACAAAAAGCAGCTATTTAACTAAAAACACCAGAGAACAAAAGCAGGAGAAGGTACTTGTGAAGAAGGAAAAGAAGGAGGGAAGACGAAGTAGAAGGAGACAAAGTTTAATTTCTTCTGAAAAGTTCATTATGAAAATTAAGAGTTAAAACAAGATTGGAAAATAATAGAGACATTGAAATGATTCTTTCTGCATTTTACAGGTTATATTTAATGTTATTATGTGAATCATATGTAATACTCCACTATACAATACTTGATGAGATGCATTCAAAAGAAAGTACGTATAAAAGAAAATAGATCCAAAATATTTTTTAAAATTTAAATTCTTTTAAACTCTTCAAAATTTCACTTCTCACAAAACATTGAGATAGACATAATGCAGCAGATATTTACTTCTATTCTGGAAAGAGAATTATGAAAATGTTTTAAATATTATTTGAGATATTACAAGTGAACTTCGTATAACTCAAAATGTATTTATTATTAAAAAATAGCGATGTTATTTTAGGTTTTGTAGGTTTATCTACATTAAAGTCATAAAATTACGAGCTAAAACTATTATTAGGAAATTTTTGCATTGACTAGAAAAATACCTTGAGCAGTAAAATGAGAGATATCGTAGGAAAAGAGAGAATCAAGATAAAACCCACTGCGAACCATAACAATTTCCACATGGAGAGACAATGATATGTTTTCCGGCAAAGGACCCTGTGTGCTATGTTACCTTAGGGGATAGTCTTTAAGTATCCGATTAAGCTAATTAACTCACATTCAACTAATGGTAGTACTAAAACAGCATGTATTTTCTCCCCTGTATTTTCACGCAAAATTACGCGAAAAGCACTCAAATTTTCGAAAAATTGTACATGACCCTTATTTAAAACTCTATATTTAAGGAACAAATTTCATTAAGGGAAAAATCTGTGTCTTTAATATTTTAGTTGTAGGAAGACTTGGAAAAACAGTTTGATATTTTGCAATTTTCGGAAAATTAGGGCTTTTAAGGACCATTACATCTGTATCGTTCTCTTAAAAGTCCTTCAAACTATCCAACAAATTGTTGCATTATTCACAGACATTATTCACGTTTTGCCGCCAGTCGATTTTTCGGTACCAAGAACCCACGAAACACTAGCTCTGCCTACACCAAGTGATAGCGGGTTTTTTCTAACTATAGCAACTGGATTTATCCACTTTTTCGTTCACAGGGCCCTGTAATAAGAATTTTTCTACTAAAATTTCCCTGTTTTTCGTGCAGTATTACCTGACTTTCTCTCTACTCCGTAGTGAGAAATGTAAAACGATAATGGCTTCTGGATTATTATTATTAATATTATTATTATTATTACTATTATTATTACTATTATTATTACTATTTATTTTTTCACAGCTTTCTGGTACATGTTTGAGGAGTCATACAGATATTTCTATCAAAGCATGATTTCCGTAGTATACTACTTTTAACAAAAACATATTCATTTTAAGAATCAATTAGAAGGTAAACATTTCTACAAATACAAATTCAAACACTCAGTTTACAAATTAAAAAGTAAATAATTAACACAAATTTATTTAGGAACCCATAAATCTTCTGACTAAAGAACACGTGCTCAGGATCACAGCTTTCTGTAGATTGATGATAATGTTCGTCTCGATCCCCAGTTTTTTCAGAGAGTGCTTCAGGACGGTAGGTATCACACCTGTTGCTGAGAGGACGATCGGCACAATCTCCACCTCCAATACATGCCACTGCTCCTTTATAACTTGTGCAAGTTCCCTGTACTTTTGAGTTTTCTCTTTGTGTGTTGTGTGTTCTCTTTGTCTCTTTGTGTGTTGTTATTACTATTATTATTATTACTATTATTATTATTACTATTATTATTATTACTATTATTATTATTATTATTACTATTATTATTATTATTACTATTATTATTATTATTATTATTATTTTAAGTCGTTGTCCGGAGTTCGTGTGGAGAGTAAGATGGAGAGTGGAACATTTTCCTTACCCTTCATCAGACGCGCGCCACTCTCAAGGTGTTTTCTGTAATCGTCTCTTCTATTGTTTCATAGTTATTGCGGCTAATATAACTGAAAGTAAGCGTGATTGCCCTACATCACTTCGTATGATCACAACTGTTCTGGGCGGTGTGTATACGTCTCAGAATTTGCAGTATGTGAACATTTTGTGCTTGGTATCTTCAAATAAGAAAGTTTGCGCTTTCCGACAAAAAAGTAATCGCGCATGGAATACATGCAAAATTAAAACACGGAGCTCCCTCTCGCGCTGAATTTATCATAGAGCTATCTCTGCAACGACCGTGTTTGGGAAGACCTGGGTTTCAAGTCCCGACGGTCAACGATGGCGTATTTTCGACACTAGGTGCATAGGTAGGTCGAATTCAGCTGATGTCTGGAAGGGAATGCTTGCGACCGGCTGCTCTGATCGGTAGTTTTCCGTGGTTTCTCCGATCAATACCGGACGAATGCCAGAGCCGTGCCCCCAAACGGGCCATGGACAGCGTACGATCTTTCCTTGTTCTTTCCACTCCCCTTAAACATACACACTGATACTTGCATGCACTACACTACCATACATATCGGGAGACCAGCCATGAGCTTAGAGATTCTCCCGGTTGGGGTAATATCTCATAGAGGAGATACCTTGAGGAAAATTCCTGGCATACCGACGTGTATGTCGGCGCCTGATCTCACCATCCTGCTGGGGAGGAACGCCGCCGGCGATAAAACATCACTAAAACATTCCTATACTAAGGATACTGATGTCCACAGCAGTTGACGTATCCGGAAACTCGAATCAAACAATCTGTCTACAGATCGCAGCTTTGCTCAATGGTAGGCAATTCTGCAGAAATAAACTTTCTACTGACATTAACTCTAGACGTGTCACCTGAGTGAATGCCCCCCACTGCCCCCTGTTCCTAACTATGGCACTGTCTGCACCACACTTTTCTCTACTGCATTAGTTTTTTTTTAACATTTATTTTGCTATAAGAACAGCTTTTCGTTGCAGCTTTATATTATTTGATTGACATACTTTACATATTACTCAAACTCTCATCAAATGAGAACCTAACACATTACATAACAATGCTAAGAAAACAGATGCCAATCAGCTAACAAACACATCAATACTTTACAAAACTAAAGAAAATATAATTATTAACACAAGTCCTTGCAATTATGTTTATTTACACAATGGGCAATTGATCTGGCGAATGACAAGTGTGAATTTCCTTATACTAGCTGGTTTATAATAGTTCTTTTATTAGAAGGAAGGAATACATATTTTGAAAGAAAATATTTAATTGGGTATTGGGGTATTTTACATTTTAAGTGAGGTAAGATGCATAATTTTGTTAGTTTAAAGACTTTACAAACTCTTTTAGGTACGTTTAGAGCTATTCTCCACTTCTGTGTCCAGGTCGCAAAATGTATAAGATCTTTGCTCCTCGTCCGCAGTTCCACTGCAGCCCTGTGGCTGCGTGGCGCGACGGAAAGTGGCGGGTCAGTGCCATGGCCCCTGGGGCACGCCCGGGCGCCGCGCCGTCGGGGCCGCCTCGATTTCAACGGCCCCCGATCCGTCTCCGGTCCGGCCGGTCTGACTGGAGTTTCCCTGGTTTCTCTCCACCTCAACGAGCGAACGTGCATCCTAACGGGATTCCTCTTGCAGAATCTCGGATGGTTTTCATAATTTATGATTCATTCGTATTTAGAGGATTCATATTGTGCGCTGAATGCCGGCCTGAATGGTCGAGGTGGCTAGAACGTGGGTTGACGCAGTGGCTCGGTCTGACAGTTCGCGGGTTCGAGTCCCGCCGTGGACGTGCTTGTTGGTCCCTTCTCGTACATGTATGTGAGTTGCCACGGAAGGCCTTGTGAGGCTGCTGACCACAGACCACTGATCCCGCAAATGTGCGTAGTGTAAAGGTTATTATATGCCCCCATGAGGGACATAGTGGGTACCAGCACGGATAGTCGAAATTGACATCCCCTGATGCTGGGAAAAGTCCCAGGAATAAAAAATATCGTGTACTATACGTGTGTGTACCACAGCTTCGGTAGTGCAGGAAGTTGGAGATTTTTCCAAATATGCGGAGCCGATAGCTGCGGGTTTCGGATCTGCGTAGGATGTGGGTGTTTTCACTGTGTTTAGGACTCAGTTGGCATTCCCATACCATTTGCATTTCAATTGAACGTCATACCATCCTTCTATAATAATTCACCTATCATCTTTCACACTTCATGATCTCCAGTCCTTTATGCAGTCGAAACTAACAACTAGGGAACAAAATTTATTGTAATAAAACATGCAAAATACGTACTTACTTTTTCCAAAACATGTTAGAAAAAATAAAAACTATGTAAAATAAAAATACATTATTGTTTAAAATTGTTCTCTACAATCATTTTCCTACCATAGACTGTTGCCGATCAGTTCTTAACAAGGATTCGAGGTGGCTGAAAGTAGATTCTATGTAGCGAGGGATGGATCCCAGAGGAGGGGTTTAAAGGGAATATGCCCTTCCCTCCAAATCCAACAATGCGTTAAGACAATGTTTTGTTAAAAATATTTGTTAGTTTTCGATCGAGTAACGAATTTGGTTTGAAACATGAACAAGCACGTGCTTGAAAATACATTTGTTGGTAAAAATCCGCTCATCCTTGACTCCGAATACGCAGTAATCGCGGTAAGTTTGATCATTCACGGCGAAAATATGATGGCCATAGAAGCAACGTTACATTTGCTTTGTAAGAAAGATGATTCTGTGACATATATTGCAAGTGCGCATCTGAAATATTTCGTTTCGACGGATAAAAATATTAAAATGTAGCGAAATATGTAAGGACGAACCACCGGTTGCTTTTCATCGGCCTCTCCCATCTATTTAACCCAACGCATATATCAGCTAAGCACGGTTTTAGGTGAGGATTCGAACAGACGCAAGTTATATGTACACCCTCGCCAGGAGTATACAATGCCTTAGCGATCACGGGTAAATCGACAACTGACATTCGGAAATGAAAAACCTTGCTTATGTGTTTCATTTAAGTTGTCTCTGTCTATTGAAGAATAAAAATTTGCCAATTAGTGCAAAAAGGTGCAAATACAAGTTGACTACAAATATTGTTACGTATGTTACAAGGGGCACTAGATGGTTACGTCCACATTATATTAAAGCTATTGAAGATATTTTCTTGAAAATATGTGATTTTGATAGGTTTGGGATATTTTCCCTCATAAAACATCATATTGTAGATGTCGGGGCATTTCTTTTGGAAACTTCAGTAAGTACTTCTAAAGTGTAATCCTCCAATCTACATTCTTTTAAAAATTGTATATTTTGACTTATTCATTTCATCACATTGAGAAATACTTCGTCTCATGCCCCGTGTTGGGTTAGCCATTTGAGAAATGCCCCTCCTTTTACGATATTTAATATTACTAGCTCTTGATATTATCTACAAATAATTATACAAATACAATGAAGGGGATTACTTCCTACACTATTATTATTATTGTTATTTCGTCCGTTGCCCTGCTATGCTCATAAATTCTCAGAATATTAAACGTTATTTTATTAGTTTTACTTCAATTTCAATAATGGGTTTCGACTTACAACATTTTACTCCTTACCTGTTGCATGTGGCCGTGTAATTCAATACAGAATCACGATTCCTGGAAATTCTATTAATTGAAACCAATTTTTGAATTTATGACAACTAAAACAAAATACCAGTCTTTTCTCAAAACTATAAAAGTTAAATATTTATTCTTATATTTTACAACCTCTACTGAGCTCAGAAATGATTATTTATTTATCTGTACAAGCATTAAAATTCCATACGGTTTTGATAGAATTCGTAATCTTACTGCAGTACCTTCTCAGATGATTTCTCGGTTAAATCAGAAGAATGTTGTCCGTGGAATGTCCTTGATATCCCCTTTATCGCGTTCTAGCATAGAATTTAAATGAATTAAAAATGTTCCGGAATGTCCTCAACTGTTCAGTATTCAATAGGATTTAATAATTTCCATAAAATCAATATACGGTCGCGACTTTCCCTAGCTTTGCTTCGTATGAAACACCAATAAAACAATCTACGTAAATTCTGTATTGTGGTTGCGTCCAGAACACGCACAGAAAGTCTGTGAAAGATGCTTTTCTGATGCGGGAAATTAATCACATTCAGAATATACCAAAAAAAGTTCAACTCTTTTGGTTATGCTTTTAATGATTTACAAACGCTGAAGTTTGTGAAATGCACGAAACATGAAAAGTGATCAACAAGAATATGAAAAGTTTCAAAAAACGCACATCTACCAGCATATTTATGAATACTTTTGTTTAAAAGCAAAAGTTAAAAAAATCAATATTTTATGTCGTAGATTTATACTTTGTCAACTTATTAAAGAATTATTTCGTAGTTTGCCACTCATCACTGTGTTAGATGACCCCATGCGATCTCTCTCTCCCGTTATGATTTCGAGGGCGACCACTGAAGAGATCATTTTGATTTACAACCTAATTTTGCCTAAAAGTCCATCATAAAAATTAAATGATAATATCTTCTGGTATTGTTATTTTGATTTATTTATTGCAATCTGTTCATTTTAATTACAATCATATAACTGTGTAATATTGAAAATCAAACGAAAAAAGCCAAATGAAGAATAGTAGCGCACACTTAAGATGGCCTCAGATGACTCAGGTGTTGATGCTGACTTTTAAAACTCGAATACCACATGTGGTTAAGGGAACAACTTGTTGTATGACTTCGCAAAAACTATCGCGGTAGAAAAAATCTTGATTCGGGGCTATGAAGCTATTACAAACTAATTTGTAAATTGCCAATAGGTTAAGGTAAGGCTTTACGATCGAGCATGCCTTTGGCTGGGAGGTTGTGGGTTAAATTCCTGCGTAGACCAGGAATTTACTTCTTTTCGAACACTTAAGTGAACACTTAAGATCACTTTAAGGCGCGTGACGGAGAAGCACGGTGAAACAACAACATCAACAACAACAACAACAACAACAACAACAATAATAATAATAACAACAACAACAACAACAATAGCCATGACGGCCATCTGTGAACAAGATCACGGTTATACACCTCTGAAGCTGCTCCAGGAAGACCACAATCCGAGAATTCCGAAACCTCCAGACCGAATTGAGCAGTGGAGATCAAAAGAACTCCATGGCAGGTTTTCTACAGCGCTTGAAAGTAACTCCATCGATATGAAGAGATCGACTGAATGGTTGAAAACCTCTGGGCTTTTTGGCGAGATGGAAGAATTTGGGCTCGCTATTCACTAATCACTAATAACTACAGACGTATTATGAAAGCAAACGTCAGTGACAATTGTCCCTGTGTAAGAAGACTACAGAATATATTCAACACATCTGTAGTGCATGTTCTCAGTTGGCACAAACAGATTATTTACGCCATAATAATGTAGCCAAAATCATACACCAAGTTCTTGCCAAACTATCTGACCTGATAAAAGAAAGCTTGCCTTATTACAAATATCTACCTCAGCATGTTTTGTCTAATGAGAGAACAAAAATCTTGTGGAATACCGCCATTGTTACAGATAAAACAGTGGAAGCAAATAAACCTGATATTGTCGTGTTAGACAAAACTCTTCGCAGGGCAATATAGATACCGCAGTTCCATTACATCACAATCTGCTGTCAACAATTGCAGAAAAGGAAATACAATATCGGCCACTCTTAATTGGACTGAAAAACGTATACAAACTAATAGAGGTGGATATTCTACCTGTAGTTAAGTCAACTAATGGGCCAATTGCTGAAGATTGGACTATTGTGAGAGAGAAACTCCATCTAAATGAGTGGCACTTCAGAACCATGCAGAAGGCCGTGTTGCTGGCAACCACCACAATTGTGCGTAAGGTTCTCTCTCTTAGTCATTTAAGCGGAACCTGAGAGTCCTGGAACAAGAACTTCTCACCATATGTGCTGACATTCTGTCCTTGAGTTATACATGCAAACTCCGGAAGAGAGTGGAATTTTGCAATATGAAAATAATAATAATAATAATAATAATAATAATAATAATAATAATAATATCAACCACATGAGTAAAATGAAAAAAGGACAAAAAGTTACTCCGTTCACTGCGTGGCTCACGCTGGTTGGTTGTAAAGTTGAGCAGGAGTCTGCAGTCTACTGGTGGTATTAACATTGCAATCGTTGTTTATCCGTATGTCTTTGTTCATGTAATATCACTTCTTTCTCGAATCAGAAGCAATATTCTTTATGCAACCCGCAGCACACACACCTATTAATATACTGTCGTTGCACAACGTTTTTTACGATTTCTATTAACACAATTTAGACAATTTTTTAACTACTGTAAATTCAATAATTCTGAATATGTATACTTGATTGTAAATCATTTCGTGAAAGTATAACATTCAAATTCTATAATCGACATTAAATTCTTGTTCCAAGTCACAATCGCAATTGACATGATTCAAATAATGATGTCAAATAAAATAAAATTAAATTAAATGTGTTAAAATTATAGATTAAAATTATATAACTTTTCAAAAGTTTCAAGAGACAACAATTTTATTTTAAACAAATATTTTACCGCAAATATTGTAAATATTTCTTTCTTGAAGGGTTCAAGGGAATCAAGGAAAATTTCGATATATAAATAAGATTTTGATTTAAAGATTTTGAGTGGGTTGCATGAAAATAACGACAATTGAGGGCCATTTCGTACGAGGCATAAATTGACATATTTGAAAATTATGCAGGTTTGACAAATATTATAACTTTGAGCAATATTACATCACGTATTTATTACATGCTTATATTAAACACTCTCTTGTATTATTAACAGCATATTAGTTTTTATTTTAATGACTGCCAAGTATGCTTAAGCATCTTCGGGAATTCCGCGACCGTATTGAAGCTATTATGTTTCACATTTATGAGGACAATGAAATTGTTCAATAACATTGTAATGATTCGGCATCTAATCGCATTCATTTTGGGCTAAATTTCGGAAGATTACAAATCACTGTTACGATTGAAATGAAAGATAAAACGTAGATACTCGTTCTGTATTCAGTACATTCGGTCGATCAAGTCATACACTAAATGTATGCGATGGACAATGCCCAATTGATCTAGAGGACTCGCCTGTTTCTAAAGACGCCATGTCCGTTTGTAAAATCGTTTCGATTTATTTATTTATTTATTTATTTAGTCAAAAACAGTCAAAAACTGTATGTGACGTATAGGGGAGAAAATCATCTGCGCACGCTTTCTTGAGTTTCAGAATCCCTTCCCAACAATTTAACTATTAATAGTTGAATGATGCAAAATCATAGTAATAATAATAATAACAAATTTAAAAAAGCGAGGGATTAACATTTCTAAAACTAGATATTTTCGTTGCAAAATTACAGAAAACTTATTTTTAACAGTAAAGGAACAAACAGATTTGATTTTTCTGTATTGTTAACAAAATAGAAACTCACCCTAAGCTCTACTACCACTACAAGCAAAAGGAAAGTTCAACAAACATGCGCATAGTGAAGCTACATTTACGTCCAGAAGCAAACCAAGGGGCCATCTCAGCATTTGCTCAATGGACCAGGGAAACTGGACAAAAACCCGATCGAGATGGGGGTCATTGACCCGGAAGTACATTCTTTGTTACAGGCATGTGGAGTCTTTTTTTTAATTATATAATGCAAATGTAGACTAATTCATTATACATTTTTTTAAACATTATTTTTGTTTTTGACGATCAGTATAGTCTCTAATTGTATAGAAACAGTTTTGCAGCAGAAAAGATTTTACTTTTAACTTAAATTTGTGTACCAATTTTAATTGTTTAATTTCATCTGGCAATGAGTTGTAAAGTAACGTACATGTATTGTATGTGGATTTGTAGTGAGCTGTTGATACTGACACTTGATGAACATGATTTCTACGTCGATTTTCTACGTTGTAACTATAAATATCAGTATTACATGAAAATAAGTTCCCACCGTTAAGTAAGTCAGTTTTGACAAATACTACCGACTCATAAATAAATAGGCAAGGCAATGGTAAAATTCCAAGCTTAATGAAAAGAGGCTTGCACGGATCACGTGGATTTTTTCATTATTCGGATAATTTTCTTTTGCAATCTAAATGTCTGGGAACTAAAGGATGAGCTTCCCCAGAATGTTATGGCATATCTCAAGCGGGAAGCCTGAGCAAGGCCTGTCGTCGCGTTGACGAGCGGACCGGGAGCGGTAGCTCAGTGCATCAACTGATGCCACTGCAGCGCCTCTGACCGGGAGGTCCTAGGTTCGAGTCCTGACAGCGGCAGGATTTTCGACACTGGCTTTTCAGCTAGGTCGAATTCAGTCGCTGTCTGGAGGAGAATTCTAGCGGCCGGCTGCTCTGATCGGCAGTTCTCCGATTTCTTGGTTTCTCCGATCAGCACCAGGCGAATGCCGGAGCAGTACCCTACGAAACGGGACACGGACCGCGCGCGATCTATCCTTCCTCTTCCTTGCCCTATCCTCTCCCCTTACACTAACATGCACTACACTACCACATATCCCGGGAGACCGGTCGGGAGCATAGAGCTTGTCCCGGCTGGGGCGGTGCACCGCTGGTGGGAGAGTCCTGGTTAGGGGGAATCCCCACTAACCGACGGTAGGTCGGTGCCGGATCTCGCCATCCAGCGGGGGAAAACCACCGCCATCTCCCGAGAAAAAGCATGCACTACACTAACGGGACTAATGACCAAAGCAGTTGACGCGCCCGGAAACACGAAAAAACCAAACCAAACCAATCAGGCGGGAATGTACATCTGATTCCGCGTGGAGTCCAACGGGCGGCAAAGGAGAACATGCAACTGCGAAGGCCGATTAGTGATTCCGCCGGCGGCCGCCGACAGCGTCGTTTGCGCCGCGCGCGCAGCTTCCGCTTGTCACACATCGCGACAACTGTGCCTCGGGGCCGCCGCCGCCGCCGCCTCGGCCGCGTCACGGCCGCGGCGGCCGCCATCTCCCCAGACACAAGCGGCGTGTCCATTCACCCTGTGCTTGCTACAGCTACCTGTGGGGCAATAGTCATCAACGTTATCAGTAAACATGGGATTTTATTGAAGGCTGGTGAACGGGACTTGGTCATAAATAAAAACGAACTACAAGTTGGTTGTTTGCCGACGTTTCGGAAAATTTATTTCCATCCTCAGGGCTGAATAATATGAGGAAAGAAAACAACACACATTTACTATAATGCTACCAGAGAACACGTGTCATCTAACAACAATCCTGGCTGCAGTTAAACTGCGAACAACCAACTTGTTCGTTTTTACTTATGACCAAGCCCCGTTAACCTGCCTTCTATATTTCATCAATTGGCTGTTAAGAATTCT
Organism: Teleogryllus oceanicus; assembly: GCA_964035755.1. Lineage (NCBI taxonomy): Eukaryota > Metazoa > Arthropoda > Insecta > Orthoptera > Gryllidae > Teleogryllus > Teleogryllus oceanicus. The sequence continues at coordinate 8,958,262 of CAXIVR010000012.1, forward strand.
TCATACATGGGAATTTAGGTTTAAAATGATTTTAGGAATATAAAACAGGTCCTTAGGCGTTTCAAAAAGGGGAAATTGCTGATATGATCTCTTAAATAGGTAAAAATTGAAACAAAAAGTACTTCTATGACCATCAGTACCGTAAATATAGTTAATGTTTTTATCACGCGATGTGGCTGTGCCCTTTGGTGGTAATATCCGGCGCCGATGGTAATATCCGGCGCCCACATACACGTCGGATAGAAGATTTTTCCCCCGTCTAAGTAAATCCTATCAGCGGGGCACCGCCCGAGTCGCCACTAGCTCTGCGCTCTCTCTTGCAACGGTCTGGTGTTGGTCTGAAAACTACCGATCAGAGCAGCCGGACACTAGAGTTCTCCTCCAAAGAGCGTCTCAATTAGATGTAGCTGTCAGGGTAGCGCGGTCCACCGTCGGTGCTCGAACTCCAGGCCCTCCCGGGCTGAGGCCCCTGAGCCGGTCCGCCCCGCGCCTGTTGAGCGAGGCGTTAGTATTCCGGCGGCGAACGCGGACCCGGATTCGAACCCCGCCCTCCCCCTGGGAGGCTGTGCCACTTTCGCCGGATGACAGCGCGCGCGCCGCCGCCGCTCGCGACGACCTGCCTCCCGCCCGTCAACGGTTGGCTTTTCGTGTTTCCGGGCGCGTCAACTGCTTGGGTCATTAGTCCCGTTAGTGTAGTGCATGTTTTTCTCGGGAGATGGCGGTGATCTTCCCCCGCTGGATGGCGAGATCCGGCGCCGACCTACCGTCGGCTAGTGGGGTTTCCCCCTAACCAGGACTCTCCCACCAACGGGGCACCGCCCCAGTCGGGACAATCTCTAAGCTCCCGACCGGTCTCCCGGAATATGTGGTAGTGTAGTGCATGTTAGTGTAAGTGTGTGTGTGAGGGGAGAAGATAGGACAAGAAAGAGGAAGGATGGATCGCGCGCGGTCCGTGGCCCGTTTGGTAGGGTACTGCTCCGGCATTCGCCTGGTGTTGATCGGAGAAACCACGTAAAACTACCGATCAGAGCAGCCGGCCGCTAGAATTCTCCTCCAGGCAGCGACTGTATTCGACCTAGCTGAAAAGCTAGTGTCGAAAATCCTGCCGCCGTGGGGAGTGGAAACCTAGGACCTCCCGGTCAGAGGCGCTACAGTGGCATCAGTTGATGAACTGAGCTACCGCTCCCGGTCCGCTCGTCAACGCGACGACCGGCCTTGCGCGAGCCTCGTCAGGGTCGGCGAAGTGTGGTTCCGTCATTTAGCGGACAGCGGCTTAACGTGGGACCACTGGCGTGTTTAAAATATAATTGTATGTCGACTTATTGATAATTTAAATTTACTATTACTTAATGTTGCATTTTCACAACGCAAACCGTGGTTTCTCCTATCGATACCCGGTGAATGCCGGAGCAGTACCCTAACAAACGGGTCACTAACCGCGCGCGATCTTTCCTTCCTCTTCCTTGTCCTAGCTTCTCCCCTTACACACACACACACACACACTAACATGCACTACAATACCTCATGTACCAGCAAACTGGTCGGATGCTCAGAGCTTGTCCCGGCTGGAGCGGTGCCCCGCTGGTGGGAGATGCCTTGTTGGGGAAAACCTTGCTAGTCGATGGTAGGTCGGCCCCAGATCTTGCCATCCAGCGGGAGAAGATCAATGCCGCATCCGGAGGGGAAACATGCACTATACTTACGGGACGCAAGTATTACTTACCTTTGCAGTTGACGCGCCCGGAATCACTAAACAAACAAAAAACAACGCAAACTTTTTTATGTATATGAATACTACAACGAGTTTTGCGGAAAGGTAGAGACGCCGAGTGCAGGAAACGCAGGAACGAAACTTACAAGCAGCTTTTCAGTTTTCTTCTTGTTAGAGGTTTAGCGGAGATCGTTGAGGTATGAACTTGTTCGTGCTCAGAATTTTCTTTTCGCTTCAACAGCGAGAATCTCCTCTGAAATGCTTCCATTGCTGATCTGTCTCTTATTCAGAATAGAGGCTCAGCAAGAGGCTATACAAACGGAGATAGACATAAGTTGATGTCGTCGGGGAAGTTGATCAGCGGGGAGGAGAATTTCTGTTCCGGTAACTCTGCTTTGAACGTTCAACTAATTTAATGAAAACATTCAATTAATTATGAATAAGATCATTTTTTGATGTATTATATTTAGGGTGTTTACATTTATTTATTTTTATTTAATCACTGCCCATGTTTATCAATTAAATGACAAACATCAATTTAACAAAATATAAATTCATGTTATGAAATTTGGTATCTAAAATGCTGATTTACATAAATAATTTTTCTAAAGAGGTGTTTTTGTTTAAAATGTGGCGAATAAGTTTGGGAAAAAGCTTAATCATATCATTGGGGTATTAGAGACTTCATTTATTAATATCATTATTCATGACTAGTGTAGAGAACCTTATAGTAATGGCCACCAAGTATTAAAGAATTGCGATGTAATGACTTGTTACTTTTTATTATTTGGGGAGCTACTTAATTCAAGTTGTTGCCTCGATAGCATGTTTTGACTAATGACTTAGTATCTGTGGCTCATTTGTTATTAATCTCACTTCAATACGTACGGATGTATTTGCAAGGCAAATTTTTCTTTAGACTTTCTACGCTAATTTTTCTATATTAACGTTAAATTAACCGAGCTTATTAAGTCACATTTTTTACTCGGAACTACGAATGTTTTCTGAACCAAACTATTACATTTATAATTCAGAAAGGAGGAGGTGTGAGATTGCGTTATAAAAACACTCCGAAAGATTTGACATAACTTTGTTAGTCAATAATTTGCAGCTCTGTACGAAAAAGATAAAGATAATTCACTTTAGTAATGATTAAGAGCATGCGTACCGAATGCAATTTAAAAGAAATATAACTTCCTTACCCAAGTGTTTTCCTTCGATCCAAGAAAACATGCCGTCCGCGATTCATGTAAAAGTGGCACATCAAAAATGAATTTTAATTTTGCTGGATCGCAGTTTTAGTTTGAGTGGAGCCGTGTATTTCACTTTCAAAGACAGTTTCGTGACTCTTAGTTCTCGCTGATTTGTCACCAACTTTCGTGAAACGTGTACTTGTAAAAATATAACCACTGCACCGACCAAGCCCTCTTGTATGCCAAACGCGCGTAGGGCAGAAGCAGAGTTCGTCAAGTGGGTCTCCGGGGTGGCGAGCGCTTTCGGGAGGCTGGGCAGGCAGCGAGACCCGGGCGCGGAGGCCGGGTCGGAGGCTGCGGCCCGCCGACCTACAGGCCGTGATGGCCGGCCAACGGGTTCCACTGTCCGACATTCCGACGCACGCGTATGCACGCGCACGGGAGGCCCGGCCGGAGCCCTCCGGCAGCACGCCCCGCGCCGCGCCTCGCAGCGCCGGCTCTGAAGAAGACGGCGCTCACAGGAACAGCCAGACGCGTGAGAATTGATTCCAACCACATCAACTACTGGCATCGTTATTACTAGGGAACGGACTTTATTGTACTAAAAAAGGCAAAATATGTACATGTATATGTACTTATTTTTTCAAAAATATGTAAGAAAAAACAGGAAATATGTGAAATAAATATTCGTTATAATGTTTACAATTCCATTCTGCAAGCGTTTTCCGAGCAGAGTACGTTGTCGATCAGAAATTTATATGGATTCAGAGAGGCTGAATGAAAGTTTTACATCTACAGAAGCAATTATTCGCTAGTTTCTTCCGAAACATAATACTTTCGTATCATATACAATGTTGTTTACGAGGAACCGGCGCTCATGTGAATAGTACCGTGTAGCCTGTGATAGAAGGGGGGGGGGGTAAAGGGAGCATACTCCCACCCCAACTCCAGAAAAGGGATAAGACAATGATCTGATCTTTTTATCGAGTTACGCATGGGATCTATGAAACACGAGTAAGCACGTGGTTGAAGTTCCTTCTGCTTCACATACTACATCCGCTCATCATTGATCCCGACTACGCTGTTTCCAAGAAGCAGTGGGGCGGGGGGAGATAAGTTTGGCAATTAACAGCGATTGTCCGGCGTTAATACAAGCGCTTTGGGTATTTTTTAAGTATTTCAGTAACTCAGTTAGCTTTCAAGTGACATATATTTCGAACATCAGAAGTGAAATGTTCATTTTCCACCTACAAATATATTAAAATGTAACGAAATATGTAACTATAGATAAAATATGTAATTATACCAAAATTTGTAAAAAATGAAAATAAAAATGAATGCAATATCTTGTCCCTGTAAAAATATGTATTTACATGAAAATCCGTTCCCTAGTTATTACCCAGGCACGGCCCGTGGATTTTAAATGAAGAAGGCTGCAAATGCATTGCATTGCATGCATCGTATTTCTATACATAACCACCGGGAGCGGTAGCTCAGTACATCAACTGATGTTACTTCAGCGCCTCTGACCGGGAGGACCTAGGATCGAGTCGTGAGGGTGGCAGGATTTTCGACACTAGCTTTTCAGCTAGGTCGAATTCAGTCGCTGTCTGGAGGAGAATTCTAGCGGCCAGCTGCTCTGATCGGTAGTTTTCCGTGGTTTCTCCGATCAACACCAGGCGAATGCCAGAGCAGTACTCTACCAAACGGGCCACGGACCGCCCGCGATCTGTCTTTCCTCTTCCTTGTCCTATCCTCTCCTCTTACACTAACATGCACTACACTACCACATATTCCGGAGACCGGTCGGGAGCTTAGAGCTTGTCCCGGCTGGGGCAATGTCTCGCTGATGGGAGAAACCTGCTTAAGGGGAAACCCCAATAGCCGACGGTAGGTCGGCGCCGGATCTCGCCATCCAGCAGAGGAAGATCACCGCCATATCCCGAGAAAAAAACACGCACAACACTTACGGGACTAATGAGCCAAAACTGTTGACGCGCCCGGAAACGCGAGCGTCTTATGTATATATATACACACACACATACACGTTCACTTACATGCACTACACTACCACACACGTCAGAAAACCAGTCGATATATATATATATATATATATATATATATATATATATATATATATATGTGTGTGTGTGTGTGTGTGTGTGTGTGTGTGTATGTGTATGTGTATGTGTGTATGTGTATGTGTATGTGTGTATGTGTATGTGTGTATGTGTATGTATGTATGTGTGTGTATGTGTGTGTGTATGTGTGTATATGTGTATATGTGTGTATGTGTGTATGTGTGTATGTGTATATGTGTATATGTGTGTATGTGTGTATGTGTGTATGTATGTGTATGTGTATGTGTATGTGTATGTGTATGTGTGTGTGTGTGTGTGTGTAAAAGAAAAAGAGGGGACAAGGATGAGGTGAGGACAAGGTGTTATCACGTTTGTCAGGCCACTAAAGCATCATGACACTCGATTTCCATGAAATGACTCATTTCACTCGCCGCATTGTTTAGTCGGTGACGCAAAGGCTCTTTGCAACCTGCTCTCTTTCTTCTGTGTCCCTTATGGAAACGATTGCTGCATCATCCGAGAGCGCGCCCCCGTTGTTGAAACGACGTTTTGGGGGATGTCCGTCGAACACAGCAGACGTAGAGGATACCCTGACGTGCTCATTCACAGATGTTCTTAAATCCTGAATGCATGTTACCATGTTTGGCTCTGAACATTCTCTTTACATAGGATTCAAGTAAAAGAAAGAGTTGTTAAAGATTTCCATGTAGGTAATAACTTATCCCTTTGTACCTTCCTTCGTGGAAGGCCAGCTATTCATTCAGCAATGAGCTTCAAAATCTTTTATTCTATTTCATAGATATTTTTAAATTGTGGGTAATATTATGTGAACCTCACACCTTGTGGAGGATTTGCTCCTAAATTTAAATTGCAGAAGTGTGCAAAGTCTACGCTGGTGGGATAGTGATTTCATCAACTGTCTGAAGTGTTATCGAAAATGAAGAAAGAAGGTGATTTCATAAATGTGAAGCGGTGGTTGTGAGAACTCGGAGAAACTCTGCTGCCAACCCACTTTGTTCACTGCAAATTATGCATGGGTGACTGAGCTCAAACTCTTATATCAAGAGTTAAAGAACTGCTTTGTTATGTTTTCATCAAATTATGAAACGAATGTTCCAACTACTTTAAAGTACATATTTATCTTCAACAGTACCCTTGTCTGATTTGCGTGTATTATTTGTTGCTATTAAAAAACTTTATTACAAATTGTAAGCTCCAATCTTTTGAAATAAATCTTTTCTTAAAAGAGAAAAGTTGTTTCAACGATATGACATCGTTTCTTTTTAAATTAATGCTGTCAATATAATAAGGTATCTCGATACCTTATGCCATACTGATGATGTTACTTTATACAGTCATCACCAAGCAGAAAATGAGTTTATCGAAACGATTATAAAATTAATTTGATTTGCTTAAAACGTTATTAAGCAGAGAGGAAGAAAAAGTAAATAATACATAAACCCTCCTTCCTCACTCAGGCATAAAAGGGAAAAATTCCACCTTTTTATTTGAGATCAAAAAGCCTATTACAACGCAAATCAAGTTCCTCGAGTTTTCATTGATTGATTTTTTTCGTATTCCCGGGCGCGTCATCGGCTTTGGTCATTAGTCCCGTAAGTGTAGTGCTTTTTTCGCGGGAGATAGTGGTGATCCTGTGGCGGCGATAGTAGCGGTTAGCGTATCGGACTGCTATACCCAAGTTTGCGGGTTCAAAACCGATCGAAGCCGTGAATTTTTAAGGCCGAAAAAATCCTTCGTAAGCCTTCTTTCGGAGGGGAAGTAAAGCCGGCTGTACAACATGTAAAAGATCCTCAAGCCCAAATGATGCCTCTGAGCTAAATTCAAATCGCCTGTTTCGTCGCCCAAGTAATACCTTCTTTCCCCCACGATTAGTGAAAGGAGTGTAACAAAATTTGCGTGGTCAGACGGAAGAGCAGGCCTCATGGCCTGAGTCTCGCCACGTAAAATAAGGCAAATTCAATTCAATCTTCCCTCTCTGGATGGCGAGATCCGGCGCCATCCGACCTACCGTCAGCTAGTTGGATTTCCCGCTAAGCAGGACTCTCCCAACTGCGGGGCGACGCCTCAGCTGGGACATCAAGTTCCTCGGGGCAAACGTTGACTAGTGTCACATTGCAACGAGCTGTGAGCTGCCCATTGTTGGGAGGGGGCGGGGCGCGAAGGAGGCCACACATGGAGGCCCCGCGGGGGAGCGGGGGAGGGCGCCTGTCGCACTGTCACGTGTGGGTCTGGGTGTCATCGCAGAGCGGCACACCGGGAGCGGTAGCTCAGTGCATCAACTGATGCCACTGCAGCGCCTCTCACCGGGAGGTCCTAGGTTCCCACCCCCCACGACGGCAGGATTTTCGACACTAGCTTTTCAGCTAGGTCGAATTCAGTCGCTGTCTGGGGGAGAATTCTAGCGGCCGGCTGCTCGGATCGGTAGTTTTCCGTGGTTTCTCCGATCAACACCAGGCGAATGCCGGGGCAGTACCCTGCCAAACGGGCCACGGACCGCGCGCGATCTGTGCTCCCTCTTCCATGTCCTATCCTCTCCCCTTACACACACACACTTACACTAACATGCACTACACTACCACATACTCCGGGAGACCGGTCGGGAGCTTAGAGCTTCTCCCGATTGGGGCGGTGCCCCGCTGGTGGGAGAGTCCTGGTTAGGGGGAAACCCCACTAGCCGACGGTAGGTCGGCGCCGGATCTCGCCATTCAGCGGGGCAAGATCACCGCCATCTCCCGAGAAAAAAGCATGCACTACACTAACGGCACTAATGACCAAAGCAGTTGATGCGCCCGGAAACACGAAAAAATCGATCACTCAATCAATCAAGCATTTTCCGCAGAAGGTCCAGAAAGTAAAATAGCAATTTGAAGTCCGCAGGTGATCATGATCCTAAATGACGACCATTTCTTGCGGAATATGAAGTGGAGACCACGGTTTCTCGATTCGTTGGCTGCTCTTGAGAAGAAATGTCCGTCTGTTTTCACGTTCACTACCCACCACTTCATTTGTGTTCACTTCAACAGTTTATTTCAGATGCAAGCGGAGATGTTCAAGCGTTATGTAAATAAAACCTTTTGATAATTCAACCACAGTTTTTCTGCGCTTCAATGCCATCAAGATAATAAATAAAACAATATTTACACAATTATGTTATTACAATAAACAATAAAAAAATAAATAAAAGGTAATTTCGGTTTCTCCTTCACGGCGTTTTTCACTATTGATAGATAAACAATTCTTCGCTACATTATACTCTGATTTTCGGGCTAATTTAACATTACAATGAATGACGTGACCGGAGGTCATCGCAACAATCACTAACGCCGTTACACTTCCATCACCGTTGCCGCCAATGGTGGGCCAGGAACTTCCGGGACGTCTGCTTCGTCCCACCGTGGTTGGAGCTCTGGGCGAGTGGTGCCAGACGAATGCGGCGCTGCTCCGTCAATTTGCCCCTGGCAAAAAGGTGCGCGTGCTATGTGCGAGGCTACAGCAGGGAGCGCTGCCTGCTATTGTCGCCTCACTGGCCAGGATGCCCTCGTCCCAGTCGAGTACAGGCGAGCATAAACATCAACACAATACACCTGTGCTCGATGGGAGAGGATAGTCTGTGGATGGCTCGTACTGTCGCGGTTTGAATGAGGAGGCTACAAGCATGTGTAGTGTAAATAGTGTTTAAATGATTTTATGGGTTATGCTTATTAAGTGTATTTGTATATATTGCCCAGTGTAAATAATGTAAATAGTGTACGGTGTTAAAGTTGCAACCGCTATTGAAACGATGTGGTCGATGCATGAATAGTGCAAATAATTTTTATATATTTTTTATTTATTTAATAGGTAATTATTACAGACAAATTAGAAAACTTGATGCAATGTGGCTAGGCCGAAGGCCTTTAAGCCATTACAATACCTACATTCTACCGCGTTCTAACCTTTCGCCTTCTGGTATTCACCCCAAATGGTCTCTCCATCGCATCAAAGCCGCGGAAACGAGACCATAAGGTACGGCTGAGGAAAAAACCCGTGAAGGGGGAAAAACCTGCCGTCAGAAGCCGAGTACATGCTAATCTATCCGGTTTTTAAACTATTTATTTGGCGCGGGAGTCAGGTATTCTCCTTCCAGTGTTTGGCCTCCACCGCATCTGAAAACAAACAGCACCAAGCAGCACCAGCCTGAAGCAACAGAAAATCGTCCGCACCAACACCCCTGCCCTAACATTTCCGATTCCCACTTCCCTTCGCCCCCTAATGTGTTTTATTTTAACCGTTTCCTTTTATTTTATTTTAATTTAATTTAATTTGAATTTATTTAACTTAATTTTTATATGAGTTCATGTGTAATGTTTATAAGTGTATGTTTTTATAAGTGTATGTGTATGTTTTGCTTACTGTAAATAATGTTCGATGTTAGATTAAGTTAGGATATAAGACTAAGTGGATTTAGTTTAGCTTGTAAGCTAAGCCCTACGTTCGCTATGTAAACAGAATTAAAGAATAAATATTCCGTTATCTGTCTCCTCCTTTCTCCCGCATGCCGGGCTGGTGTCGCATGTGGGTCTGGGTGTCATCGCCGCGTCCCTTGGCGCAGTTATGGCGTGGCAATTAATGCCGTGCCGCGACACGCGGGAGCGCTCTCGCGGCCGCTGAAGAGCCGAGCGGACTCCGCGACACAGTTCGGCGTCTGTGTGACAAGTCCCGGCGTTTAACGAACGAGGGGGAATTAATTATAAGGGAAAAGTGCGCAGGTAACCTACTGGAAACTGGAGCTAAGGTTATTCAAAAAAGAATCGTCGGAATGGAGCTTTGTTGAAACTTAATTCTTCCTTTTTTACTCGTCAGCACGAGTAATAATAATAATAATGATAATGATGATGATGATAATAATAATTATTATTGAAATTAAAATAATTTTATTATTATTATTATTATTATTATTATTATTATTATTTATTTTTCACAATTTTCTGGTACATATTTGAGGAGTCACACAGATATCACACCAAAGCATGATTTCCGTAGTGCAATACTTTTAACAAACATATATATTTATTTTAAGAACTAATTAGAAGCTCAACATTTCTACAAATGTAAATTTAGACAGTTTATAAATTAAAAAGTAAATAATTATTTAACACAAATTTATTGAGGTACCCATACATTTTCTGATTAAAGGACTCGTTCTCAGGATCACAGCTTTCTGTAGATTGATGATGATGTTCGTCTTGATCCCCAGTTTATTCAGAGAGTGCTTCAAGACGGTAGGTATCACACCTGTTGCTGATAGGACGAGCGGTACAATATATGCCACTGCTCCTTTACAACTTGAGTTAGTTCTCTGTACTTTTCAGTTTCCTTTTTGTGTGTTGTGTTGATGTTGCTGGTATCTACAACTGCTATGTCTATCAGTCAGACTTTTCTTTTAGATTTATCCCAGAGTATTTCATCCGGCCTGTTATAATGGACTGTTCTGTCGGTCAATATGCTTCGCTCCCAGTGCAGCTTACAGATGTTGTTCTCCATGACATTTTTGTGGATGTTAATGTGTGGGTGTATCAAATTCACCAGCAATTCCACATTTCCTTGCAAGTTTGGCGTGGATGATTCGTGCTACCATATCGTGCCTCTGTTTGTATTCCGTTGGGGCCAGCATATTGAAACATGTAGTTATGTTATGGATCATTTTTTGGCCTTCACCACAAGCCCGGCAAATATCAGAAGGCACTTCGGGGACTTTCATAATGTGCTTGAGATAATTTCTTGTCGCAATTACCTCGTCCTGGATTGTTATCACGAATACTTCAATCTCGGGGCAGAGATATCCTATTTTAAGGCACTTGTACGACAAGCAGGCGTCGACATTTGATTTGGCTATTTTTGTAGGATATCTACCATGGAGTGCTTTTTGTTTCCATTGTTCTAAGTTCTCGGCTTGCGTTAATTGTTCGTGTAATACATTTTGCTGTTTAAAGTTGAGTGGTATACAGTTCTTGTCTACTTGCTGTATTACTCTGTGTAGCTGAGATGACAAGGTTTTCTCATTGAAATACTCTCTCATATCCGTTATTAGTTAATCTTGGAGATTACTAATATTTAAGATTCCCTTACCTCCCAATTTCCTTGGTAGTGTTATTCTTTGGATTGAAATTTTTGGATGGTGATATTTGAAACGAATCATTTGGTCCCTGATAATCCTCTCCAGTGAGTTCTGGTCATTCTATAATGCCTAGTGAGTAAGTAATGACAGGAATGCCATATGTATTAATTGCTGTTGTAAGATTACGAGAGTTGAGGGAGGTCTTGAGTATGAATATTCAATCTATGTTGTTAAACCCTGTTTTAAACTTCTCTTTTATCTGACTGTGTATTTTGCTGTATCCCCTGATACTTGTAAAACTCATCCATTCCCAATGCAGTGATGATCTCTCTTGATGTAGCCTCGTGCTCTGTGCTGTCTGTGAATTTTCCCTTCGAATACTTTGTATTTTGCATTTTTCATTGCCAAACTTCATACCTACATCATTAGAGAATCTTTCAGTGATATATTAGTTTCTCCAGACCCTGTAGTGAGCTAGAGTATAGTTTTATGTCATCCATGTATGCCAAATAAGTGATCACACACTTCTTTTGGCCTTTCAGTACAAATTCCAGTTTGGTGTTGTCCAATAAACATGACAGGGGCTTTAGGGCCAGACAGAACCAAAACGGACTTCCTTGCTACCTTGCTTGATCTTCAAACTCTTTGTGACTACTCTCTCGTTCCTTGAATGCATGTGCATTCTCGTACACCAGTGGTTCATTACAGTCTTGAGGAATATACGGAGTAACATACGTGGAATAGAGAGAGTTATGTAATGCTGAGCGAAAAAAAGTCGAACTTTCGACAGGAAAAAAAAGTCTAGCCATGAAAACAAGAAAGTGAATAAATCCAGTAGCTAAAATAAGAGACAAAAATCCTCTAACATGTGGTGCAGTCAGAATCGGTTTTGTGGGTCCTTGATACCGAGAAACCTATTGAAAGCAAAACGTCCGACTGTCTGTCTGTCTGTCCGTCCGTCCGTCTGCACTGCTAGCACCGAAATCATACGTAATATTTTTTTCTAAATTGAAGAAACCGCTGTCCTGGCTCTAGTTGAAGCTTTGAAATTTTGAAAAACATTCTTTAAAATTTGCAGGTACTTTACATAAAGCCTCCCGAACATTTTCAAAATTATCTCGAAAACAACTCCAAATTTTTTCTTTAAATTTCTTCTAAGAATAGGGTAAGATACATGTATAAAGGTGGCATAAGTCCGATTTTCGCGGTTAACACTGAATTTCCGAAAATTGCAAAAGTTTGACTTTTTTCGGCGTTTTCCTACAACTACAAAATTGAAAACCGGATTTTCCTTCAAATGACATTTTTTGTCCATAAATAGTTCTTTCATTTATGTCGTATTGTTTTTTGAACATTTGAGTAGCTTTCGTACAATATTTTAGATTTTATTGTTAATTCTGCAATTTAGTATAGTAACTTGGTGGCAGAATATCTTAACCTTAATAACTTATATTCACTAACAAAAAGTTACAAAAAAGGAGTTAATTAAAAATAATAAATAGTACGTAAAATCACCACACAAACCTTACTCCACTTCACTTCATTTCACTGTGCAACACTTAACTGTGACGCATTTCTTTCACACTCGCTTCTTCTTCTCGCATTCCCTTCCCTCCACTTCAATTCATAACACTACACTACATATACTACATATTGCGTGCAATATTGCACGAAAACTTAAAAACTAATGTCTAATTTAAAAACTAATACAACAATATTTTTTATTGATCTGTTACACTCCTAAAGCAACGGATGACATTTTTGTTCATTTCTGTAGTCCATTTTATTCGTTGCCGAATGAGACGTGGTTGTTGGTCTCTTGTCCGACAAAACACGTTCGGCAGGAGAAGCTTGTTGTTCTTGAGCGCTCCTTTGCTTGTGGGCTGTGAAGCCTTCGGGCTGATGCCCGGCTGGGGCCCGCCTGTTCAGCTCCTGACCGCCGCCGGCTCGCCGGCTCTCACCCCCAGCAGTGGCTCCAAAGGCAGCGACTTTTCTTCCGAGGCCTCACGACTTTTAAGACGAGTCTGCATATTGCTGTGGGGGCGCCATTGTCCTCTTTGCGACTCTGTGTAGCGTTGCCCACCTCCCGCGTGGCCAGAAGGTTTCTTCATGCGCACTCGTAGGGTTGGACTTGGGGAGATGGGGATGAAGTAAAGAAAAGAGTGAATAGGATAATAGGATAGGTTGGGAAAGGTGACGGAAGACGACAAGCTACTCGATCCACATGGCGCCTTCCGGGAACTGGTACATGTACGATGGAGTTACTAGGTAGGGACAGCGGTCACCTGCTCCGATTAGTCGCCCCTTACGACAGGGGGAGTCCCATGGTGATATTCTACCAAAACCCCCGACACCACAATTTATTGTTGTTATTATTATTATTATTATTATTATTATTATTATTATTATTATTATTATTATTATTATTAGAATGGTTGAATTATTCCTGTTGATCCGGTTTTTATAGTAGAAAGATGGATCTTTTTAAATTTATTGGACCAAATAGGATCAATCCACGATGATATCAGGAATTAAGACGTATAATTCATATAAGACATATACATTTATTTATTGCTTAACGTTTCGCACATGTCAAATGCATTGCGTGTCAAATGCTATTGAAAAGGCACATGCTAAATGTGCGAAACGTTAAGCCATATGTCTTATATGAATTATACGTCTTAATTCCTGATATCATCGTAGATTGATCCTATTTGGTCCAATAAATTTAAAAAGATCCATCTTTCTTCTTCTTCTTTATTATTATTATTATTATTATTATTATTATTATTATTATTATTATTATTATTATTATGTCGATCCGAGTAGCCGAGATTGCTGAGGAAGTGGTGCCTTGGCGATCTTGGACCGAACGACCGCGGGTTCGAGGTCCACCTCGGACATGGTTGTTTTTGTGTGTGTATTTGTGATTGTCCATTTCATTCTTCATCACATATTATTTCACCACATCCCCCCTCTTGATGAGAAAAAAATTGCCAATGTGGGTTAATTCACAAAGAAATAAAGTAATATGCCGTTGAAGTAGTAACCTTGAAAGAATTTTTAATAAAATACAATGTGAATGAGAAAATTTCATCACACTAACTTTCGAACCACAATCATGTTGAAAAGCATAACGCATTTCTAAACGTTGGATTCATTAAAAATGATAGCAGAGCGTGGTTTCGATCCACGGACCTCTGGGTTATGGGCCCAGCACGCTTCCACTGCGCCACTCTGCTGACTGCGGGTGGGGGTTGAAAGTCATGATAAAGAGCCTCCAAATTGAGAAAAAATTCATTTAATTATGTAATTTGCATACTAAATATCGATAATGTATTAGGTTTTAAAGTAAAAATATATACATATTTATGTGAAATTCGATAAATATTTCTATTTTTTTTTACTTTCTGGTGAATAATTTATTTTTTAGAGTAGATATTCATTTTATTACATTATCATTTCTTTGAAACAGGATAAACAGAAAATAAAGAATAGGTCCAATGAACTGAATAATATTGTTTTGTTTATCTATGTTTTATTGCTTCCTATTATTATTATTATTATTAATATAATTTAGCTAATTATGAACTCAATGTCATATTAAGAATTATTGTTTATGTATACGTATACATTTTATCTGCATTTATTAAAGTTTCTTTTTTATAATTAAGGAGCCACAATATATATATATATATATATATATATATATATATATATATAATATATATATAATTATAAAAAAGTAAACTTTAATAAATGCAGGTAATATATATATATATATAAATATATATAAAAGATCATTTTTATTTATAATATTGATCAAATTTGAGAAGCAAAAAAATTGAATTATTGGCAAGAAATCTTTCACATACGGTATCTACCATCCTTTGTTCATGCATAAAAATGACTTCTTTTTGTTCTAGGTCACGTTGGATTCCAACACGTACGAAAACTACAGTGGGCTTAGCATTCCAGGACATGAGCCGTCACCTTACACAGGAAGGATCAAGGAGCAGAATGCGGGTCAGATTGGGCGCGGGTCGAGGCAAGCAGAGCGACGAGGTGCAACTGACACAAGAAAGTCGGCGATTAAAACAATTTTTTTAATATAATTATTTTACGAGCTGGAAGAGGTGAATACTTTTTATCCCGAAGAAAAGTCATCCAGAAAAAGTTTGAATACTTCAATTTTAAAATCTAGACTATTAATAGTCCATGTTTTTAACTTCATTGCGGTGAACTTTGCCACGGGTTACATTCTTCTAGTTTTCTTCTTTCTTGGATTAAATTGTGTGTGAAGAATGGGTGATGCTAACGTATTTTTTTCAATTAATGCAATCACGTATGGAAGAGAAAAAATTGAATTACTAATAGTCACTAGTAAAACCCCAGGAAATATGTTTAGGCAATTCTGCGTTTTATAAAATAGAGAGCAATATTATTTTTGCACAACTATCCAGACATCTATTTGCAGTAGAAGGCTACAGAGAAGCTAAAAATGCAATCGACGACGGATTAAGGGAAGCAAATAGCAAAAGTCTCTATTGTTCAGTTAGAAAACAGTTAAGCGAATATCGAGTCACCTCAGTTTCTACCCCAAATTGAAATTTCTGTAGACTCGACTGCGTTCATTATCCATTCAATGCCGTAATGAACGAGAATATACTTTGCATTTTACCACTACGCATATCGAGTTTACACGAATAATTTATGCTTTTGTAGACTTAACGGGGAGATTTGCAGAAACTCAAAGCTCACCTCTAAGCCAAGCCTCTGATAGCTACGGACACGACGGTCGCCAAAGCAGGCTCAATCCTGCAGCACAGCCTCGTGACGTCGTCGCAGAATGTGGTCTGGAATGCTCGACGGGTTCCCGGAATGAATGGACGCGGCGGCGCGGCGCGGCGCGGGGCGGCCGGTGCCAAAGCCCAGCTCCTGGGTGCGCATGCGCTAGCGGCGCCGAGAGGAACGAACGCTGCCCAGCAGCCGCACCCGAAGGCTGAAGCGCAGCCCCTGCTCCTTCCTTGGAATGGGGTTCGTGACGAAGAAAGTGGGCGAGCAGTCAGTGCCAGATGACCCCACAGGCTGATGAGGCTGCAACCTACTCACGACGAATTTCAAAAGGTGAACGATTGAATGTTTTTTTATAAAAATATTTCTTTCCGTATTTGTCACAAAAGAAAATGTTAATTCATGAAATATATATCCGTTGATATACACAGATAAAATCAACATAAAAGTATCTTATATTAATTAATTCAATATCGTGGTGAGAATTATTTATACCAAAATCAGGGCTTTATTTTAGGCGGAACGGCGTTCTGGTATCTCGGGAATAATTATTAAATTACATAATATAAATATTCAACTGTTTCTATTAAATCAATCGTTAATTTGGGGGCGCCTTCCGGAGCCAAAACTTTTATCAATCAAGTCCTGCCTGTAATCAATTATTGATACGTATACAATATTTGCTTAGAAATATAGTACAGCAACTTTTTTATTCAAAACATTACAAATAGCTTTAATGTTTAAAAAAAGCAACTTAAAAGGGCGCTAAAACATTTGACAGCCTAGGGCGCGCATAAGCCAAAGTCAGGCACTGCGAGTAGTAGCGGTGCGAGATGTGATGAATCGGGTGCAATTGAGCTCATCTGATAAGTCATGTCAGATCGTCTTCTGTATATTTGCAGGGTACTTGCAGTGGGATGAAGTCGTCAGCGAGAGTTCGAAAATATAACTTTTTGTGTTATCTCAGTAAGCAACTTTTTACAATAAAGAAAGTAACAAACGCTCCGGAGAATCCTGAAGGTTGGAGCGCAGCCACTACGGTTCGTAATTTTATTGGCGCCTTCCTCGACGCGAGTGTGCGAGTTGACAACACGGGATGGAAAGCATCGCGCGCACGTGGACTAGTCTGATAAGATGTGACGATTGGAGCTCTAACAGGAATTATATTAGCAAATTCATCAATTGATATTATTCTTCACGATACATATTATGATTTAATTTGATTTTTTCGTGTTTCCGGACGCGTCAACAGCTTTGGTCATTAGTCCCGTTAGTGTAGTGCATGATTTTTTCGCGGGAGATGGCGGTGATCTTCCCCCGCTGGATGGCGAGATCCGGCGCCGACCTTCCGTCGTCTAGCGGGGTTTCCTCCTAACCAGGACTCTCCCACCAGCGGGGCAGCGACCCAGCCAGGACAAGCTCTAAGCTCCCGACCGGTCTCCAGGAATATGTGCTAGTGTAGTGCATATTAGTGTAAGTGTGTGTGTAATGGAAGAGGATAGGACAAGAAAGAGGAAGGACAGATCTCGCGCGGTCCATGGCCCGCTTGGTAGGGTACTGCTCCGGCATTCGCCTGGTGTTGATCGGAGAAACCACGGGAAACTACCGATCACAGCAGCCGGCCTCTAGAATTCTCCTCCAGACAGCGACTGAATTCGACCTAGCTGAAAAGCTAGTGTCGAAAATCCTGCCGCCGTGGGGAGTGTAACCTAGGACCTTCCCGGTCAGAGGCGCTGCAGTGACATCAGTTGATGCCCTAAGCTACCGCTACCGGTTAATATTTTGTGTGGTTGCCCATTTCCATTATGTACTTTCCATGGAAGCGGTATTTGCTATCATAGCAGGATTTATCCACTGATACCCTTTATTTACAGGATTACCAATAAACACCAAATGATTAAAAATACAATTCATAGTAATATTTACAGGAGTTAATTTAACATTTTCCCCTCAACATTTCCTAGGATTAGCTGCAATACCACGACAGTACTCTGATTATCCGGATGCCTATACTTCATGAAATATTTTAGCATCATTAGGTTCAACTTTCTCTTTAATTGGGATTATTATTAGTTTAGATTAGTTTATTCTTTCGTGTTAAGTAGATTTGAAAATGCATATCTATCTTGAACCCCATTTATTTTGGCCTGTTATATTCTTAAGCATACATTCCCTTTCAAAGCTTTAAAAATGTTCCCATTTTCCTTTTCTTTTTACTGAAAAAAATTTCAGTAAATCACCTTTATGTCACAATTAGAAGTCTGCAGTCAGCGTAAAAGGTCTGAGGAGATTGGTATTCTCTCTGTTTTGGGTCTGTAGAAACTGTGCAGTGAGAGCTATAAGATACAACATTCATGACAACAAAAAATGTCTTGCTGTATTTACACAAAAATAGTTTCACAAAGCTTAACTAATATCTCGGTGCTAATAGAAACAAGAAACACTGCGTCGACGAGGAGCGCATAAACTCTTTCAACACGTGCTTAATAATATGTCCGACGATTTAGAAAATGGGGTAGTTAGCAGCTTAACCCCTTCTTCAGTGTTCTTCTCCCATCGCCTGCGTCGCTTTGCTGTCCGTCAGCGGCGCCTGAGCTGTGCTCAGATAGAATCACTGTGTTGAAATGATTCGGGGGAGATAATTTACTCTTAACGAACGAAGAAATGAAATTGCGCAGTCCAGATTGCTTAAATTAATCAGAAATTAAATATATAAATGATCTTGGCTGTCCAGGTGACGCCGCGTCGAAGGCTGTGTTGCCAACGGCCAAGATCAGCCAGGATCAGCAAGGACAGCCAAGATCATTTACATGACTCTGGCCGCAGAAGCCTACGACTTCAGAAATGAAATATATATATTTTTAGCTCTATTGATACAAGTACCCGTAGTTATCATTTTCAGAAAATGGCCAATAAGTCGTATCTTTCTTTGTACATATTTTTACATCTGTCTAGAACAGTTAGGATAGTATTTTAGTTTCCAACAATTGAACATTATTATTGAAGATTGAAATTTGTGAAATATTTTAATTCATTACACACATACTGCTTTTTTACCATCCTCCTTTATTGTAAAATTAAAAGTTAAGTCATGGAAGAATTGAGTTTCTAACAATCTACGAGCGATGTGTGCTACATCCGAATGTACCTTGTGTATCGAACACATACTCTCCAAACTTGTATCTCTCGGTAGTCTGCTCCGTGTTGACAGAACAAACGAATAGACCGAAAAATCGAGGCCACACAGCTCCCCAAACAAGAAGTGAGCAGGCGGAGAAATTACTGGTCGGGAATGTAGTTGTACGGATTTTCAGTAACCTGCCACCCCACTTTCCAGACTCGGCGCGGCAGCCGGGTCGCGGCCGCAGTCGCGAGCGCGTGCCCTTGGCGGAGAGGCCACGACTGGCGTTGCGCAGCCGAGCTTTGCTTTGTACAGCACATTTTGTACCGGATGCGATCGCTCAGAGGCAACATCCGCTGTTCGGCAGCGTCATTGACCGGTAGGTTCTAGGCTTCCGACACGACAATGATGGATTTTCCACACTACAGTAGCGCCAGCGTAAAAGCGACTCTGACAGTTGGATGCGCTGTTGCTACGCACATGGCACCACCTACATCACAGATAAATGAAATCTCGAAACATGAACATTTACTGACAGGCTATGATATCATGCTCATAACTTTCGCCAAAGCCGAACTGTATCGACTCCGATACTTCGTGTAACTCAGATGAGCGACAACGCTGCACCCTGGCTGTGAGAAAGTAAACAAATCATCGCAATTGAAATTATTTATTTATTTATTTATTTATTTATTTATTTATTTATTTATTTATTTATTTATTTATTTATTTATTTATTTATTTATTTATTTATTTATTTATTTATTTATTTATTTATTTATTTATTTATTTATTTATTTATTTATTTATTTATTTATTTATTTATTTATTTATTTATTTATTTATTTATTTATTTATTTATTTTACGCAAAAAATAGTTAAAAACTGCGTATGACGTGCTATGGGGGAAAGTGAATTGTGTGGACATTTTCAAAATTCTGTGTTCCCTACACTAAGTCATATACTACTTAAATTTTGAAGAAAGAAAAAAAACTCCCATGTAATAAAATCTATTTTCAAGGATAAAAAGGCAATAAATTTTGGCTCGTATCCATGTTGTCCTTCGGAATAATACTTCCTGCCGCGACTACATGGAAACGATAATTTGAATAATTGTATTTCCCACTGAATTCTAGAAGATGTGCACAGAACATGAAGTTACGTTGATATCCAGAAGCAAAACAAGGGGCCATCTCAGCATTTGCTCAATGGATCAGGGAAACTGGACGAAAAACCTGATCGAGATGGGGGCATTGACCCGGAGGCTGCAATACAATACAATGCAATGAAGGCGTTGTCATTGTCAACAATAGTATTTATTTCAATAATAGCTAAATAAATAGTATTGTTGACAATGACAACGCCTTCAATCATTTCAATTATGTAAATGTCAACTACAACTCACCACTGAATCAATCAAAATCATCACAAGCTGATTGCTTCAGAGCAGGTCACATGACGGACCACAGCACGTGGCGAGAGAACTGTCAGAGTGGCTTATTCGCTGCCGGTACTGTAGCTACATAGCTTGGTCGAATTCATCTGCTGTCTGGAGAAGAATTCCTACGGTCGGCAACTCTCGTATGTAGTTTTCCGTGGTTTCCTCGATCAATCCCGGGCGAATGCCGGTGCAGTACCCTAACAAAATGGGCCACAGACCACGCGCAATGGTTCTTTTAGCCTTGTTCTCTCCTCGTCGCTTACATTCAAAATTGCATTCACTACGCCATCATACATGTCGGATGGCCAGTTGTGAACTTACCCGAGTGCAGTGTTGCTCGTGGGGGAGATAGAAAAATCTCGCAAGGCGACGTGACTTTTAGGTCGGTGAAGGATCTCTCATCGTAGCAGAGGATGTAACCTCCCGTTCTAAAAGGGAATACACTTACAGAAGTATTAACCATATTTTTTTTACTCGCCGGAATAACTCTCACTAACTCTAAAGGATCACTCATTACCTGTTTTGTGTCGATTGAGGCACCATTACAGCCACAATTACCAGTGGATTGATCCTTTTGTTTAAATTACAGAACAACGGAATCGTATTATCGTTTGAATCAATTGGTGCCGAGCGCCAAAGCATTAAACTACTGCCAAGGCCCAAACCAGTGGAAATGCCCGGCACACACAACCTTTATTCCTCTTCGTGTTATTACGCAACACCAACTCATATTGTTTGGGGTCTTTTAAATATATTAAATTGAGGGACAAATTGGAATGACAAAAAAAACTGGCTTTAATGTCGGAGGCAGTTCGTACAGGAGTACATGCTCGTAAAATCTTTATTTGCATTTGTCAAATTTTAAAGTTTTTTAATGAAAATCGGAATTATACCATATTTATAAATATAATTTCCTCTGTTTAAGAAACCATCTTATAGAAAAAAATTTCAGTCATTTTTGAGAAAATTTTGAAAATGTCACAGGAGCTCTTTTGTACCCCAAAAAATTAAAGTATTTAAAGCATTCTCGAAATGGCGCCACTAAATCTTACAACTGACGTGTTAACTAGATTTGAGCCGAACGCTTCTAATCATATCGAGTTATGTTTGACGCATACCACGAATCATCTTCCAACATCCATCCCTCTATAAAGATATTCCGATTTTGGAGTACAAACCTCTGCTTGCCACTTAAACCAATCTTATAAACAACACTAATATTCTACCTTAATACTGACGTGTGTGGGAAGTAAGGCTCAAAATAATCTTTAAACATGGGTTTTATGACCTAAATTTCGAAATCGTATTCTAGATGTATTTTCCTCCCTATATTACATTATAAAAATGGAAAGTAGTAATACGAATTGATAACAAATTTTCAGTTTTAAAAACACCTCATAACACAGATTAAGACTAAGGTAATAATTGGTTAACACGGGCATTGTTGTGTATTTTGGGTACTTTCTAGAGCCTCAGTCAAGATATTTTCATTCTTCTTCTCCTTCTTCTTCTTCTTCTTCTTCTTCTTCTTCTTCTTCTTCTTCTCCTTCTTCTTCTTCTTCTTTTGATATAGTAAAGACATTGCCTACACTACTTTCATTCTTACCTAGTTTCCCATCGCTTCCTGGGGCAACCAGAATTCCTTTGTTCTTATGAGCATGTTGAAGCTCTTTGGTAAACGGTTTTCCTACTCCTTTTCAATGTGTTGGGTTCAGGAATTTAATAGTCATTTATTTTCACAAACGATAGTGGTTATGTTAATATTTATAATTTTGTTTTTATTTTCCTTTAAAATTTATTAATTTTTTGAACACTTTCACTTTGATTAAATTGGCGATTCCGTCAACTCAGACTAGTATCTAAAAAATTTGCGTATATTTTTGTATGTGAATGTTTTTATTTTTTATTTTTCTTAACAAGTAATTCTGCGAAACATAAAGCAATCAGCGCTATTAAAGCAATCATATCACATCAGAATATTAAATCACTATTAATTGTGAATATTACATAAAATTATGTTATAAAGTCGTCTGATTTCCTGAGTTTCAATTGATGAGATGATTTTTTTTCTGATTTTAAGAGACTACATATTCCCTTCACATTATTTTATATTATTTTATTTACAATACTTAATATTATACGCTTTTGTTATCAAGTTTTCAGGGGTGTGATATTGCTCATCTGACAATAGAAGCGGCATATTTGTGGGCGCTGTATGAAAAGCTGTTTTTAAAGAGAGATTTGGCCCAAACGTTTTACCAAAACCTTTCCCAATGCCCTTAATATTCCGCCTAGGTCGCAGTGCTGCATACTGACGTATTAAATCCAAGTAACCCCAAAACCGATTCAAACCATCGTAATCCCCCATAACTGTCAATAGATCAAACTGAAACAGTCTTCAACATCGCTTCATTTACCTTAGCACAATGTTTACGTTCTTCCGAATAATAAAAACCACTGCTTATGAATGACCATTCCCAAGAATTCAAAAAACTATGTAATACATAATTTAACCTCCTCGAAAACAAGTATGTCGAATGAGAAGAAATAAATTTAAAAAAAAGTGATTCAATAGGAAGAAGATTGTCGAGTATACCCTAATTAAAAGATATAAATATTTTTTTCCAATTCTTCCTTCTTTGAGTATCACATACTTCTCATATATGAACCTGCTTCATGTTTAGGACAGTATAAAAATTGTTTAACCGCATTTGAATAGCCCATGTTTTCGTTTTGTTGCACCTCCGCCATTAACAGCTCTGGAGATTGTTGACATTTGAAATACAAAAAAGTACTTAAATTTCCAAGTTTAATGAAAAGCTATGAATAAAACTTCTATTACCAAAGGTTAAAAAAAAGGGGTTTTAAATTTTTAAAATAAAATTTAAAAAAAAATTTTTTTTTTTTTTTAATTTTTTAATAATATTAATTCAAATATCTGGATTTGACATTGCATTCATTATGGTACTAAAGTAAATGTACAGGAATCCTAATTCGAAATATGTGACAGTTTAATATGACTTTGCATGGACAAACTCGAATTAAAAATGTTGATTATTCATTTTTAATTTAAAACAATACGAAATGTTAACTACTTTTCCACATTAACCAATTTCTCTTTGCCCAGAATTCGTAACGAATTAGTTTAAATTTCACTATTAATTCAGTCAATATGAATCTGTTATAAATCTAATTTAAAATTTAAATTTGATTCCAAATTTGTATGTCCAGTACTGGTTGCTGGACCGGTAGTTAAAGACTGAAATAAAAATGCCACTGTGAAATGGGTTTCTGCAAAATATCTTACTGAATCTTGAAGCAAACTATTTCTTGTAAGACTTTCGCAACAAAATCTTGCGCCCTTCGTGAATTTATTTTGAAATCAAAGAGTATAGTGAAACCTGAATTAATTGTTCAAATCATTTATTCTCCTAACATTTTAGAAACAGAGGAAGATATTGTATTGACGACTTTCGATTGCTTTTAACAGCAGCTATTCAAGAATTAAGTTTGGCTGTAAAGCACAATAATGGAAAGTGTTGACTACAATTGTATTTGACTTAAGAGGTATGAAAAGGTGTGCTTTAGCGGCTCCATTGTGTTTAGTAACCACGCGTGATAGATGATAATTAACATAATTCAGATATCTGGCAATAATTTTCTCAAAGCACGAGGATGGAGATATATTTCAGGTCATGAAGTGGTTGTAATATGATTTTACAGACAATTTTCGTCTTTTTGTCATGAATGAGATACGTATTAGCATAGCTGACAGAACTAAGGTTAAAAATATCAAAACTTGAAAAAAAGATTTTTTGTCTTCAAAAGGTTCGACATCAATTCGCCCCTAGAAGTGGTATGTGTAGTATAATTCAGGAAGAGCGTTGCTTTTTAGAAACGATTTCTACTAACGCCAAATTTTCGAATGCCAAAAAATACTTTTTGGAACAATGTACAGTGAGCGACAGTCGTCGGCATAGTTCTTAATTAAAACATTAATCCCAATGCCTATCAACTCTTCGGCTTTGCTCTGTGGTATGCAAACTTTTCACCCGATATGTCAGAAGTTTCCTGACAGTAAATCATTCGGGAACCGAACGGGCGAGGTGCAGTTCAAATGCGATGATCTGCCACAGTAGTTGTGATGTCGCCTTGACCCAATGCCTCCTGTTAGTGAAGAGAGCGTAGCAGGCCGAAAGCGAGCTTTCAAGGGAAAGTGCAAGCTAACAATGATGCAAATAATGGAATTAATCCCCAAATTTTACAAGAACAGATTATCATTCAAAATCTAAAGTTTCAATCGTTTCACAAAGCCTCCATACGCGCCTCGTGAAATGTTTCCGGTTCATCCGAATCCTTCCAGCTGAACTTTATTTAATTTAATTTTTCTTTAAAAAAAATATGGTTTTGGATGCAGCATCCTTAAATCCTCTTATAAGAACAGTTTGCAAGTCGTGTTCGGATATCCTATAATCTCCGGTAGATACGTAGAAAGGTGAAAGTAAAGGGGCACGCGAGCCAAACGGCAATATTAATCGCTTTCTCCGCCCAGCTCCCACACCAGCTGTGCGAACGCGGTTCGCGAAAGACGGGGTAACCTTGACACAGTCGCGACAATTTCTTTTGCCAGTCTGCTTTCCAGCAACGTCCGATGCTTTCCACGGTTCCCGGCCTCTTCGTAGATTTCTGAGCTCGCCCATTCGTCGCGAATTGTCAGCGTTCGCTTGGTGAACCCGTGGCTCTCTCCCCCACCCCCGCCCGCCCCCCTCCCCCGCCCGCCGCGCGGGCGACGGCCGCAAGTGGGTCGGCCTCCGCTCTCAACCCCGTGGTGCTCTGCTCACAGCACCACAGTGGAGCAGACGACCCCAGAGCGCGGTGTCAACTGAATCGTTTATTTCAGAAACAAGTCAAAGTCGCCAATTACAGGCAAACGAAATAAAAATCAGACTACATTTTGTGCTGAACGCAGTAAAAATTTAAATAATTTCCAATTCATACAAATTATTGCACGTATCCTTTTAGAACAATACTCCGCTGTTCACTCATCTTTCGATGCTTGTCTGGTTTATGAAATAAATGATTCAATTAAAGTAGGCAGAGCGATATTATTATATAATGCACGGCCTCTGTTAACTTGCCCATTGACCACCTGAGCCGTTTTGTTTGTAATTTTCAACTTGGGCACTGCATAAGCGCTCAGTGCTACCATTTGTTTCTTTTTACTGCCATGTTCATTGCCAGAGACCGGCCCATCCACCGTTCCAGTTATAGTCTATGCTTTACTCATATCGTTCGTTCGGCTAGAGTAAACTCGGTGTGGCTGGGACGTGAGATTTAATTTTGTTGCTCTTCTATCCAGGATTATTTTCCTATGATAACCATACATGCTACACGCGTGTCATGTGGCACAGGTGTTGCTGCCCTTTGAAAAAGCACCGCTGCTAGCCGAGTTTGATTTTACAAACTCCGGTTTAGGAAACCAGCGTAGTAGCCTCCATACCAATGAGGTCTACTCAATTACAATATTTGAGCGTTTGATAGAAATTTGTTTTTATAGGTCTATATGCATATCTTTAAAGATTATCCTTCAGGTTTAAAGATTAATCTTTAAACCCTATTCCCCCCCCCCACTGACACCTGGCGTCATTTTAACAATAATAGCAACCGATAATGGAGCTCAAAGTTATAACACAACATAATTTTTTGGATGCTGAAATAATATTTCTAGGTGAATGAAAAAGCTCATTATGAGTTAATCATAAAAACAAACGTAACATTCTAAAAATAGTTGATACATAAGTTAGTGGCCTTCGTTCAGTTCGCCTTAACTTCATATTCGACCTTGGGCATGATGGATTTGCCCGTAGGCATGACCAGCTTCAACGACTTGGGGGAGGGAGGGAGGCCACCTTCTTCATTAAAACAAATATGGCATATTTTAGTAGGAAATAAATAAAACAATACGCAAATAATGTAATTATAATTTTAATGACACAATTAATAATACTATTGTTATAATGTTGAACCCCTTAGAGGGTTGCCAGTTAGTTTCGACACTTCCTCCTTCAAAAACCATGTATTAATTATCCAAATGATCAGTTTAAAAATATGAAAATCAGGAATTGACGATATTTACGGAAATAAAATGTTGCGTTACGCACGGCTACAGGGCCAGTTGCGATATTTTCAGGGGAACCACGGAACTCCTGGTTTGCTATTTGTTTGCGATATGAGTATGTAGTGGTTTTGTGGATTGTGGACTGGATCCGGGCGCGTCCACTGCCAAGGTCATGAGTTCCATAAGTGTAGTGCATGTTTTATCGCGGGAGGTGGCGGTCACCTTCCCCCGCTGGATACGTCGCGAACGTACGTCGACTTCCATAGTTTTTCCTCAAGCAGGTATCTCCCACCACCGGGCAGCGCCCCTGCCGGGACAAGCTCTAAGCTCCCGACTACTCTTCTGAAAAGTGTGATAGTGTAGTGCATGCGAATGTAGTAAGTAAGGGGTGAGGATAGGGCAAGGGAGAGAACTAAAAGATCGCGCGCGGTTTGTTTGTTAGGGTACTGCTCGTACATGCGCCTGTACTGAAATTGGCTAACATATGGCGCAGGTCTTCAAATAAAGAAATGAAATTTTATGGAAACAAAAAACTCAATGATTCTGCAGAACACTTGGTAAAATTTAAATAAATATTCAGGTAACTTTTTATCTTCAATTACATACGCTTCTTCAATTGTTTTTTAATTGGTTATTTAAGGTCGCATCAACATCTAGGTCATTAGCGACCACTATTGGTGATAACGGTATGGTAACAATGAAGATGAAACGATATGGTGATGATAGGAAGGGAAAGGACTAACACAAATACAACCATGCCCGAGGCGGGACTCAAACCCGCGACCCTACGGTCCGAAATCACTACGACACTACTGCCTTAGCGATCTCGGCAACCGGGCCGACTCTTCAATTGTTGCTGGCTTTTGATTTTAAAATTTAGTCACAAATTATCGATGCAAATAATATAAGGGTATAATTAAAATTATGTTAAATGCAGTGATCAATTGATTGAGTTCCCGTCATTCTGGATTTCAGGGCAAGAACGACTGAAATTGAAGTCCTTGGCTTTTGACTGCGCTGTTCTCGTCCACTGTGGCGGTGTGCTCTCCTGTGCGGGGCGCTCTCCGGCCAGCACTTTCTACGGCGCGGCGCGGGCTGCTCGTGGGAACAGGCGCGCGAGGCCCTGACCTTGTGACCTCCACCTCCCGCCGCCCCTGCACTTGGAATCGCACGCGCTCATAACTGTCTCCGGCAGTGGGAGTGTTGCACCTCAGACGGCAGCTGCTCATGAAAGAGTCTGTGTGTTCCGAGCCTCCCAGCTTAGGATTTAAACGGGATGTAAAAAGGGAATTAGGGAAACAATGAATGGCTGAAGGATTGAAGCGTTTTGGGTTTTCTTTGCGTAACGACTCAATCGTCAGAGCGTCACAGCTTATGTTCCCATCGACTTCCCCTCGATTGCTTCTTCTTTGAGAAAATAAACACCTTTCTCGATAACAAAAAAAATCTATTTTCTTTCAAAACGTCTGATGAGGCTTCCACTTCTCAACTTCACTTGATTGATCGATAGTGATTCCGGACGCGTTAACTACTTGGTTCATTAGTCCCGTAAGTGTAGTGCGTTTTTTGCTCGGGAGGTGGCGGAGGGCTTCTCCCGCCGGATGGCCAGATCCGGTGCCGACCTACCGTGGACTAATAGGGTTTTCCCAAACCAGGTAACTCCCACCAGCGGGGCACCGCCCCTGCCGGGATAAGTTCAAAGTCCCCGACCGGCGTCCCGGCAATGTGGTAGTGTAGTGCAGGTTAGTGTAAGTGTGTGTGTAAGAGGTGAGGATAGGACAAGGAAGAGGAAGGAAATATCGCGTGCGGTCTGTGGCCCGTTTCTTAGGGTACTGCCCCGGCATTCGCCTGGTGTGGATAGGAGAAACCACGGAAAACTACCGATCAGAGCAGCCGGCCGCTAGAATTCTCCTCCAGAGAGCGACTGAATTTACCTAGCTAGTGTCGAAAACGTCGGTACTCGAACCTAGAACCTCCCGGTCCGATGTACTGCAGTGACATATGTTGATGCACTGAGCTACCGCTCCCTTAACTCTTTCTAACTTATTTTTGTTAATACATCTAGCATACCATGCATACATTTGCGTACATCTACAATCCTGTGAATCTGAGAATCTTTCGGAGTAGTGCCTTCGGGGGTGCAACGATTAGCGTATCGGACTGCTATACCCAAGTCTGCGGGAACATTACTAATCAAAGCTGTAGATTATTAAAGGACGCAAAAATCCTTCGTGCGCCTTCGTTCGGAGGGGAAGCTAATCCGGCTGTCCATGTTGTAGATTTACTGCTTGTAAAAGATTCTTGAGCGTCAATGAAGCCTCTGATTAAACCTGCCAGTTTCGTCGCCTGAGTAATACATCCTCTCTACCAGATGGTGAAAGGGCGTAGAGGAATTCGAGTCAAGCAAATCTAACGATCTGAGCCTCGCCGGTGAAAATAAGGCATCAATTGAATTGAACTGAAGTAGCAAACGCAAAACATTCTGCTCGTTTATTTGAGGTCGTCTATCACAACCTTCCTCCCGTTAACTAAAAAATTAAAACAAATATTTCTAAAAACATTTGTGAAGGGATGCGAATTGAAAATGGTCTCCCTGAAATTGGTTTTGTGTTCGACCCTTTACCAGACGCTGATTTGTTACAAATGGAATTGTAAGAGAAAACGTTAGCCCTTTTTAGATAGGTTATTTGGATGTCAAATAAAACAATTTACAATAATTTTTTAATCAAACAATTTTTCCATTGTTTCCCTTGAAAGTGATGATTGTTAATTAAATATATCAAACGTGTAAAAGTTTCTGAAGTATCATAATATTTTCAACCCACGAAAATGGAAACTGACGTATCAATATTTCAGTATATTTCATGAACGTGAACAAATAGATTGTGCGTAGGAGATGTAGGAACTGTGTAGGAGAAAGTTTGTAAGATCAAACATTGTATAGGAGCATCAACGTAAAATTCTTCAGATCATTTTTTATTGAAGCAAATTTAAATCAGTCTGTGATGCGTGGAATGTCGTGGTATTATTTATATTGAATATTATTTATATTTTTGTTATGATGATTCAATTTACTAAATCCGTTTTTCTGTTCCACATTCTACATGGATATCATCGATTTGCAAACAATTCTACCCATGGAGGAAGGAATTGAGAACAAGACAAATTTCAGAACAATCATGTAATTGTGAGATGAAAAACTGAACTGACGTATCGATTATGTTAGACACTTAATTTGCTTCTTGTGGAAAAATGCCAACTTGTAATCTGCAGATAAATTCAAACACAGCAGCGGGTGTAAACAGCAGAGCCATCTCGCGGTTTCTCTATCACCTATACTGACGCACTCTCGTGGGCAATTCACAAACTCGTTGGGGAGAGTTCGCTAGCAGGACGGACGGGCTGCCCGCTGTCGTGATATTAGCGGCTGCTAACTGGCTGCCTCGCGAGGTGATTATAGTTCTTGCTTTGTGTGGTGGGGCTTGCCAAGTGGTTTTCACTTAAAGCGTCCGTGGGCAGGTTCAAGAGCTCGTTCTCTAACCGAAGCTTTTTATCCTCCACGAACAACATTTCTGGCCACGAAAGCACGACGCCTGCCAGTGAAATTACTTGCCGGGGCATTTGCCCTTGGTTATGTAGGAACGTACACTTTTCTTGTGAAAGTATGGCAATGTGATGAAATTACCTATTTCAATGTTCTTTAGTGTGGGGGAGAATTGTGGGGATGATAATGCAAACGAGAATTGATGTGAACCTCTGCTATACAAAACTTGCATCTTCTAGTTCCAATTCTCTGCAGGGTGTCGGTTGCAAAGTTCAGGTAAGTGAAACTAGGTATTCTTGAGGAGCAAAAACTGATGAAAGACGACTTTGATGGTTATACGCGTTGATATTGATGGGCCACAAAGTATTCACGAGTGAAAACATCCGTGCCTTCAGAAGAGGATCCAGAAACTGCGTAAGGTGATTGCACTTAAAGGCCAACAAGAAGCTTTGGCTCTTATCCCTTATCCTACCTCGTGTTCAGAAGTCGATTCACTACCGCGATAATCTCGAGAAGGACCCATCAACTAAAAGACGTCTTACAATATCGCACTTTTAAGATCATTTGACGCTTCGCTAAGCATTTCACGTTGGTGTAACTTTGACCTTCTGCCTCTGCGATTAACTTAAAATAACCCTCTCAACTTTAGTTTAGTAACTTCGTCTTGCTTTACTTGTCCTCCAAAGAATCAGAAAAAGATCACGGAGTACAGATAGACAGTAGACTTACACGGATCCGTAACATAACATACTTCGTCAGTGAAGCAAAAAGCGGGTTGCAATTCTTATTTCATTTACACAGCATAGCTTCCCCTCTTTTAACTCTCTTCAAAATTATTTTATAAAAATCCCTCATTAGGCTCATTTTCAAATGCCTGTCAAGTATGAGGAGGAACATTACAAACATCATTATCAAAACTTCAAGTTCTGCTAATCGATATTTTAAATTGGTAGCAGGAGCATCAAGACCGCAACTCCCAACTTCACACAGAGTTTAAAATAAAAACTTTAACTGTACTTTTAATTCACCTAATGCATAATTTCTTCTCGTATCTTCATGAATCTTCTTCAACTACAATTTTCAACTTAGGACGAGACCTTCCATTATCTAAACGGCTTCTTTCCAGAACGCTCCTTACATGTTAATTATTAAAAATTTCAAAACACAACAATAATATAGTTCTAAATGATAAATGAAACCATTTATTATAAACCTAAATACTCTTTTCACAGTGAATATTTTCCCGAGTATTTCGTACTAAGTATTTGTTTATAAATGGCTTTAAGACCATAAGGGCTGGCTAGTGTATTGAAATTAATAAAAAATATAAAACCGCCTTCAATCCACGCGTCATATTTCTCAAAGGTCTTTATGTCAGAATACTTTGATGCTGAAGAGTTTGTTGGAGGAAATGAGAAAAGAAAATTTACAGAAAGTCATGAAGAAAATGGTTGGAGTTATCAAGGTGACATATACGGAGCAATTGCTTCTAAAATAACTTTAAAATTTTATTTTCTTTAGATTCAAACATCTCTGCACATTTTCAACATACTCAAAGTAACATTCATCGCTTGGTTATTCTTAGTTACCTTTCTTTGCGCGTAATTTGTTGTTGTCGACGATCTTTCTAACCAATGTCTCACAACCAAACATAGCACAAACGTACGAAACCCTCTCAAACACGAATTATGAGAACATAACCGGAAAAATATGATTTTTAGCACATGAAAGAATTGGTTATTTTCACTCATTTGTCATGTATTGAAAATTATAAGTATATAAATTATTAGTAAATTGTACGGTATCTTTGGATCTGGTTGTGTCCCGCCTGGGGTGGTGCCCCGGTGGTAGGAGATACCTGGTTAGGGAAAACCTCGCTAGTCGACACCAGATCTCTCCATCCAGTGGGGGAAGATCACCGCCGCCTCCCGATGCAAAACATGCACTACACTTACGGGACTAATGATCTCTGCAGTTGACGCGCCCGCAATCACTAATCAATCAATCAATGGTTCAAGTTGTTCTCTTGAGAGGACATGGTGAGTGAACAGGCCACGCACATTTAAAGAACCTTGCTCTCGCAGGTTCCCACCTGCCGTTCTTCGCTTTCGTGCTCTGATCTCGCGGCGTCGCAGGTCGATTCACAAACGAGGACAGGTTAAGGAAAGAAACACAACATTTTTTAACGGAAGAGATGCATACGATTTTTGATAATTACCTTTTGCAACATAAAAACGTAATAAAATAATATATAATACATAATATTACTATTAATAAATCATAACAAATTATATACTAAGAAATGAAAGGGAATGTTAGTGTCCCCAGCTCATCTTGGTTACGGCCCTGGATGTCTTCCTTTGAAGTCGACCTCAGAAATCTAGAGCCCCCATCGCTGTGTGTAATATTTTGCAGCACGAAGACAACAGTTATTAACTCAAAGAAAGATAACTGCTTCTGCGAATGGACCACCTCACTTTCAATGCAATGAGAACTCTTAACAGCAGGAAATGACACGTGTCGAAAGCGAGAACCGGAACAAATCTCTTTACTTCACTAAATTGGTTTGATGTATTGCTATTTTTGCTGAATAACGCTTAGGGCTTCGTTTGTGAGCCTGTTACCTGCTGACAGTGAAGTACCCCGTACTTACGCTGGCTCCTAAGGCAACATTTTTGCTCGTCATCTTCAAACTCTCTTCAGCGAGTACTCTTTAGTCCGTCATAATGTGACTCTTCTTGAATTTGTGCGGGCTTCAGATTTTTAATCAAAACATTATTAAAAGGAGTTGTGGTTCTTGAAATAATGACAATATATTGAATGTTAAATTGTATTTCATAAATATACACAATAATTACAATCACGTTGATAACTGAAGGGAATCTGGTTAAAATATTTCGAACGTTAAGTTGATATCCTGTGTGTCGGGAAATGAACTACCAATTTACGGGAATGGACTAGAAAGTTAATTGCAAATCAGTCGTATTTTGTTGAGAGTAAATGTTGCACACAGATCAATGTAATGTGTACTATTACCTGAGCAATATGTGAAACTTAGTTTAGCAATTGAATATTTCAATAAATAAAATATCATGTGGTATAAATAATGTTAGGCATAGTTCAGATATATTACCATGCGAAAATTATTATCCGGGGCATAATTCTGTTTGTGATCTCGGAGATATGGTTGTTGTGAAAACCCAGACCCTACTATAAATGATTTAAAGATACTTCGATATTTGTACGTCCTTAAATTGCACACGAGAAATAAATAAATAAATAAATAAATACGTACGTAGCACTTGTTTTTCTCGTCAAATGCTTCAGGTTTTTCAATCAGTTTGAAATACTGTCAACGCGTAGAAGTGTCAGTCAATAAACATCCTGTGAACTCAATTTTTGTCGAGTTCTATTACAGAACATAATACCATTGCATTGTTAATGTGGCCACTCTGTATGAAATAGATTAATGATAGAAGTGATGATAACCGTGAACTGTGATATCAGAAAGTTACGTAGTAACTGATGCAGTAAACAGTGTTACAGTAAACTTGAATCAGTGGATGTTGTATCACTAATGGTGTAAAAGTAATGGTAGTAACTCCTGAATTCACATGAAGAAAGACTAGTTGGGTTGACATTTCGTCTTGGTTAGTCTATTTCAGTCGGTCAGTCTTGTCACTAAGAAAATAGTAAAGTTATTTCGCGTCGTGTAAACTCGTCTAATATCTATTTACGTCTGTTGTACTCATTATTCAAGCGTTTGTATTGTCATACACTGCATGTCTTCAGTTCAGTCTATGAGTGAATGATGAGCGATTTTTGTAAATTCAGGTACATTGGATCAAAAGTACTATTGATACAGAGATTGACGTCTGATACTAGTCACCAGTCAATGTTTTCGAGGTCTACATTTAAATTAAAAAGGCTAATAGTTTGCTATTCATTTTGTACAGTTTGCCAGAGCGCTCTTGGTGTCCGGAATCTGAAACAAGGAAAAAAAATATTTTATTGATAGTAAATTTAATATGGGTCACGAACAATATGGGTTTAGAAATTCACATACAAATTTGATTAAAATAAATTACCACACATTTTATGCAGAACCATTTGTTTTTCTGAACCAGATTACCTTTTTCAAAGATTTAAAAACCTAATGAACTAATGAGAAAAATTGGAGTAAATAAAAAATTACTGCTAGAGGGCGAGATTTCTGTAATTTTGTGACACCACTTCAGTGGAATGAAGTTCAACACTGCGGAAAGGGAGTAAATTTTGTTGCGATATATTTAAAAGAAATGTAAGAAGTACGTATTTACATGTTTCTTTCAACTTATTGATTTAGTCTTCAATTATATGTTATTTAACTAGGAAATCACTGTCAAAACTAAACCAAAAAAATGTGAATTCCCGAATGTAAATATAGGATTTAAGTAATATAAAAAGTACCCCATAGATATTTTTAAGGACTTTTTCAGCTTTTCGTTTTGACACGGCCCTCCAGCTTTAAGCACTGCTCACTGACCGTCTTAAAGTCTTCTTCGCTATAGAACGATTTCCTTAAGGATGAGCCAAAGTGACAGCTAGTGCTGGCAACATAACTGAAGTTTCTGTGGGCGTTGTGCCCATTAGACTCCCTTGCCGCATTCGTTCGTTTGCAGTTGGTTAACTTGTAAATGGCTTCGATGCTTCCTTTTGTGATGTCCTCGTCCGACAAAAATATAGTGCGCCATGAGAAATAATTGAAATTAGGAAGTGCAGTGTTATGTGCTCTTCAGTAAAAATTATTTTTTCTTCATATATTACATTACATTTACTTTTTTTGTGATAATATTATGTTTATTTTAAAACCGAGACTTGAATGCTAGATGCGTACCGATGCACGTGGTTCCGGCCTTTGTGCTGTTGTGTGGCGAACTCTGATTGAGAGCTTTCTATTTACATTCGTGGCAGTTTTCTTTTACTGATTGTGAGAGCATGTTATGAGATTTTCCATATACGTAATTAAATTTAAATATTTCCCGAACTCGCGTCCGTGCATATATTTAAGCGAAACTCTTAGACTTCTGCATAGGGATGTTTTCATAGGAGCCATTAGCACTTTACGAAAGGGCGTGACTGAACATCTGTCGAGGCGGAGGGATACATGTGATGTTCACTTGTTTTCACGAACTGTCACTTTGGCTCATCGTTAGGAAAATCGGTCTATATTGTTGAGGGGAGAAGTTGTACTAGACGCATAAGTGAGTAAGTGACAAACCTCTCTGAAGTGCATAAGCTTTTTAATTACAAGAAACATTCGCAGAATAAACAACCCAAATTTATTCAAAACTTTCACTACGTAAGGTTCTAGAGGAAAGCTACATTTTGTGAAGGATGTAAAACAGACCGAAGCCGCACAATAGTGCACGTTGGAAAGAATGGCGCTGACGTTGACACTGAAGAGAAACGCTATTTCAGGATCCTCTTTAAAAGCATTACAAATTGAGAGAAAGGTTATTTGATGGTCTTTTATAGGATGAAATTCTGTAGATTACAGACTGCGCATATTATTTACTGCCATTTCACAATAGTATGTCTAGACTGAACATATTGCTGTATCTTTTTTGACACAACTAATGAATGAAGCTACAACAGCACTTACTTTCTCCCATTACTTTCAACTTTTGCAGTTTTCTAAAATTCAGAGGGTTAAACAAAAAGGAAACCTGCACATTTTTAAGCGTTCTTTGCTATCTGTGGAAAAAGATTCAAAATATTGGAACCGTGTTTGAGAAAATGTATACTATATTGTATAAATTGCATTCACTTCAAGCAGAAATTGCGCAAAAACTACTTGTTTTCGCCAAAAATTTACTGGACCTTTTTTTAAAGATTTATTTTTTCGAACACATTTTCTTTAAGACATAGATATCTATTTTCAATTTTGTTGTTTCGAAGTGTTAACATTTTGCAATTTTCGAAAATACAGAGTGTTTCTCGGAGAGTTAGCGCCACATTTTGTCTCTTCCTTTGATACTGGCATAGAAAAAGTTAAAGAAAAATATTGGAGACTTTTTGAAATAACATTGTTTAAAATTTATCCGTATTTCAAGAAAAAATAGGAGACAAGCACTTGTCAGGCTGGTTGAACATAGTACTATATCATCTGCATACATGTGAGGGGATGTTTCTTGATTGTGCTCTGTTATCCTTGTGTCTGCGGTTAGTAGTTGAACATAATGGGGCTTATTGGTTCCCCTTGCGTTCGTTTGAAAGATTTCTTTACAGAAACAGACTCCGTCATATATGTTTATTTTGTTGTAAACCTCAATATTGTCTAGTATCCTTGTGATGTTTTCCTTTTCTCCCTTCATGTGTGTGAGCTTTTTCAATCCCCTTTTTCTGTTCAGGAGGTCATGCGCCTTTGCGTAGTCAATAAAGACTGCGTAGTAATTTCCTTTTGGCTGTTTCAAGGCTTCTTCTATTTCGTTTAATAAATTACCGAGCATCTGGAGGGTGTTTCTGTTTCCGGAATACGTATTGCTGTTCGAAAATCAGATGGTCCGTCTCTTTGACAAGTCTCTCCTTGATTAGTTTTGAGAATAATTTGAAATCATTGTTTTCGAGTGCAATTCCTCTGTAAGAGTTGGGATCATCTGCGTCCCCTTTTCCTTTCTATAATACTTTTATGATGGATTTCATCCATGCTTCCGGTATTTCTCCGTTTTCCATGCATTTATTGAATATCTCTGTCCACGTTTCTATTAACTTATTTCTATTAACTGATTTGTACCGTTTGGGTCTGCCGCTTTCTTGTTTTTTGTTTTCATTATTATTTGTCATAATTTTTCTTTAGTGCATGGAATAAATTGAATGTTTTCGGTTTCTGGGTTAGGGTTTCGGCGCCTAAGTTTATATATTGTGCGTTTGTGATGTCTGTGAAGAGGTTTTCCTGTCTGCTCATTTGAATTGTTGAGCCTCGTCTATTTCTTTTGCCGAGCAGTGCATTGAATGGATTTCTTGCTGCATCCTCCGCTATTTCCAACGGTTATTTTTCTATTTGTGCTTTTATTTATTCTTTCAGTAGTATCTTGTACTCCCACTCTTTTTTGAGTAGTTTCAAGGTCTTCGATTGAGTTCTTTTTTTTTGGCCTTGCATGTAGCTTTCAGGATTATTTTGCGTTGTTTGTAGCACTCCTTGCTAAACCAAGGTTGTGCTTTTCTCTCCTTGTAGGGGGCAGCTGAGAACACGATGGCTTATTTCAGCGCGATGGTGGCTGCATCCAAGTTGCTATTTCTTTTTGAATTTTAAAGTTTTAGAGCTTAGCATTTCCAGGGTTTCCTTGTTGATTTTCATTGTAAGTCTTTGATTTGTGGTGCTTGAGTGAAGTTGTGGTCCTGATCTCTTCAGTGTTAATGTAGTTTTGATCGGTATGTGGTCTCTGAGGGGTGTGATTGTTGATGTCTTCTCTTAGTTTTTTTCCTTTCTTCCTTTTTTCATGGTGGTCTCTCGTCTTATTATCCTGTCTTCTGTTTTCTACTATTTTAAATCCATCAGAGTGTGACTCTTCACTTCCCATGGACTTTTCTTCTTCTTCTGGTGTTCCATTCTCTTGCGCTTCATTTAACTGACAATGTGTGGCATTATGGGTGTATGCGTTTTCATAGACGTCCTTTTGTTTGTCGTTTGTAGCATTTTTATGATTAGCAGCTTGTACAATATCTGAGATGCTATTCGGGTCCGTAATACTAGTTTCGTCACTTGTTGGGTGTCTGGGAGTTTCTGGTGCATTCGGTGCATTGTTTTTTTTCTCTGGATTACTCTTAATTCTCCTATTTTGTCGCAAGAATGTCAATTTTCTTGTTCATTTCTTATCTCATATTTTCTATTTCTTTCTGCATGGATATCCCTGCTTTGTACGTATTAACGTCTTTTTCACATGCATCACACAACCATAGACGTTTGGACTTTTTCTTGAGTGTCGCCATGAGATCGCGTAGTTCCCCTTGTTGTAACTCGGCACATGTCTGGTGATGCCATTTTTGGCATATGTCATCACTTTCTACCGGCGTTTCATTTCTATCTACCTCTTGATTCACAAAAGACATATTCTTGCTATATGGGTGACAGTTTTCTTGAGTTTTTTGCATTTTTATTTATGTTCTCGCAGCACTGTTTAGTTCGGTAGTAGTAACAAGATTAATTCACTTCAATTTATTCATGTCACAACCAAGGTCCAGACAATAAATCAGTATCTTCTGTCGGAATTTTGTCTATTTTTGCTGCTCGATTAAAATACTTTCTATTTTTATGACGTAAGGCAAGATAGTAATGCTGAATTCCGATGTTATAGAACGCAAAACGTCGTACACGAGTATAAAAAACAGAGCAGAAATCGTCGTTTTTGAAATATTTAGGGGAAGAAGGGAGGAACACTGCACAAATACTTGATAACTATTGTAGAAAGTTTTTAATATAGTGGAAAATATCAATATTATTATTATTATGATAACGGTTTTGTCCCATCCTGAACCCTTAAATATGACATACAATCCTTGAGAGCGCAGTAGTGCTGCGTTTGTTAAAACGTTCTCTTAAAATTCTGCGATCTCTAAAAAGGTCTCACTCCAGGCATTTCACTCTGGACTCAAGCATTCACTGAGATATACCTACTATAATATATATAAATTATTTTTTCGAACTTTTGTCGAGGGGAATTTCAGATAAATTACCCAATGACATGAGAGGCGTGACTGGGAAAAATTCGAAAACAGGGTTTTTAACAATTGGAAAATGCAAACAATTTGAAACATTTTTGTACCGAGCCTAAGAGGCATGAAGATA
The DNA here is from genome assembly GCA_964035755.1 of Teleogryllus oceanicus. Lineage (NCBI taxonomy): Eukaryota > Metazoa > Arthropoda > Insecta > Orthoptera > Gryllidae > Teleogryllus > Teleogryllus oceanicus. The sequence continues at coordinate 8,997,210 of CAXIVR010000012.1, forward strand.
TACGAGTATTGCAGATTTAGGTTAAATAGACACGGAATTCGGCAGTAACTCTAGAATTATTGCTGGAGTAACTTTCAAAGTGCTTTAAAGTTCATTCGAAACTAACAAAATAGCAGCTGATTTTCGTTACACTAACGTTTCATTTATAACATAAAAAAGTGAGTGTTACAAATTAAATATTTATAATTTCATAAAAGAACTCTTATAAATGTTTAACGGTAAGAAATATCGATAAGATAAACATACAAAATTGACTACCTACGTTGAAACCGCGAAGAACCCACTAGGGAAGGAAAATAGACATTTCTACTATCCACAAAGAAAACTCTAGAAAGTATATTTATTTTCTAATTCTTCCCAACAAAATTAATTATTCAGATATTATATTCATTTCATGTTAAATAAATATTATAGAAATAAAGATGATGAAATGTTCATAGTGAAGAAATGTTCATAGTGAAGAAATGTTCATAGTGAGTAACGTTTAAGAAACGAAATTGGTCTTGAATAAAAAATCTACTATATTTTTAAAACATTTTAAAATTCAATAGTTTTCTTTCTAAAATGGCAGATAATTATTATTGATATCTTTGATATTTAAGATATTTTATTTTGTAATTGCATACTTATGAAATATGCGATCACAATTTCATTTGCAGGCGAGTTTGCCTTTCCCTTTCACATTAAGAGCAATTCATTTAGTGATCATCAAACAAAGCTTCAATTTTCAGCAACGTATAAAGTGTCGTTAGCAACATTTAAAAACTAAACATTTTGCTCCCGAGTATTCAATTGTTTTTACGATTTTTGTACGTCTACCGGCCAGTCTGTCGAACTTAAGTCTATTTTTTTTTTTTTATTATTTTATTATTGCTATTATTTTATTATTACTATAAGTATTTATTATTATTATTATTATTATTATTATTAATATTATTATGTGCAGTGGCGTGTAGTGCAGTGATGTGAAGTTGAGGGAAACAGTGGGAAAATTAAAAGAGGCGAGGTGAAGTGAAATGAAGTGAAGTGAAGTGAAGTGAAGTGGAGTGGAGTGCCATGGAAGCTTGCACGGTGAAATGTTTATGTGAATTTGTAAAGTGTGTAAAATTTGTAAAATTTTGTATAGTTGTTAAGTTCTGTAATGTTTAGTTAGTGTATTCTGCCACCAAGTTCTGGAACTTATTTGCAGAATTAGTAATAAATCTAAAGTCTATTTATCGCTCTGTTTGTCGCACTGCTGTAGGCTGTGTATCGGACTGTTTCTTCCATTCACTTGAAACCGCGCCCGCACGCGCTTCTTGTCCGCAAGGGGAGCGCGACTCTTCCACCACACAGACAACTTCCCCACTCCACTCACACTTCCCTTTAGCATCCAGAAAGGCATGCATGTGGGCAAGCTGAAGTGGTGAATAGTGACTTCATACGAAAATGTTTGCCAGATTTTTTTCTATTCAATAACCGAGTTTATTTTATTAATTTATGTTTACAGTCTTCAGTACTTATGACTATTTGATGTTTATTTTCTTACTAAATTTTTTCTTTTATAAACATCTTTGCTAAATGACCAGAATATGTTTGAATGGCGAATTCTTTCCTTGTTGTCGTTTTATGTTGTGATATTACATCGTTCAGTTATATATTTATTGCATTTAGTAATCATGTGAAATAAATTAACAAGTCATAAGTTAACAATTATCGCTTACAGTCGGACAGTGCTTTTAACAGTCAAGAATATTGTTAAACTTTCTAACCTGAACGTACAAGGTTCATTCTTTTATATCACTCTTAAGTAAGCAGGATTACAAAATCAAGATACTTTGGATTCAATTTTTTTTTAAATTTTACTCTCAATTGAGAATTTGAAATCGGACTGATGTATTATTTCATTTTAATGAATAATTTCTTTGCCTTAAAGGGAATATAGGAATTAATATAGTTCATTTTGTAACAATAACTGCCAAGTATCAAGTAAGATTGTCATGGGCCAGGTATCAAGTGGCCACGTCCCGCCACTCCGTAGCAATTTGTACAACCCTTGCTTTTAAATCGCGCGCCAATTTCTCTGGGCGCAGTGCCCCCGAGCTCTGATAAGCTTGTTACCTTGCCCGTTACATGCCTTGTTTGTCCGAATGACAGTAGGACTCTGTAGGACTGCCGGATGGCTTGTCGGATTGTCTGTCGGAACTGTCTGTCTGACGGACTCTTTCAGTGTGTCTGATGAACTCTGTTGGTCTGTAGAATTTATCAGTCTGTCTGCTGGACTCTGTCGGGCAGTATCTTGTACTCTCATTTTGGAGTAAAGAAGAGACCCACCCCCTTTTCCCAACTGTATGTATGTAAAATGTTATAAAAGTTAAAAGTTAGTGTAGATCGTCACTCAAGTGCAATTTCAATGAATTTATTTTATTAATTAACTCATTTGGCAGTTCACTAAGTGGCAAAGAGAAGTGAAGCCTCCATTATACGTTCTGTTATCAGACTATGCCTTTCTGCTGATCAGACAATCCTGTCTTTCTGCCAATCAGCCTCTGTTGGACAGTCTATCGGACTCTCTGTCCGCCTGACCGTCGCTCTGTCTATTGATCAATGGATCTGTCGTTCACTGGTTTAGACTCACGCTCTCCTATCGACCTGACAGACTCGCGTCTCGCTCTCATTGTCGGACTGTCGTGTTTCTCGGTCTATTTGTTGCTGGGTCTGTCTGTTAGATCTTTTGTCTTGTGGTCGGCCTGTCAGTCTATTTGTTGGTCGGTCGATCGTTATGGCGGGTGGTCGGTATGTTAATCAGCCTTTCCGTCGGTCTCTCTGTCGCACTGTCAGTCTGTCGGTCTGTCTAATTTTTCTGTCTCGGCCTATCTGTTGGTCTGTCTTTTGGTCGATCTGCCTCTCGGTCTGTATTTCGGTCTATCATCCCCTCCGGTCAGTCTATCTATCAGTAGGTCTGTGTGTCGGCCTATCTGTCAGTCTGTTGGTCTGTCTATCTGACAGTTTGTGGTCGGTCTGGCGGTCTGTCTAGCTGCACAACGGTATGTTTGTCGAACAGTCGGTCTGTCTACCGCTTTGACTATCGATCTCTCGGCCAATAGATCTGTCGATTAGTCGGTCTGTTCTGGTCTATCGTTCTGTTTGTCGGTATGCTTGATGGTCATTCTATCAGTCGGTCGGTTTATCGTTTTTTTCTTGGTCGGTCTGTCTGTCGGTCTGGCTACTGGGGTCGTCTGGGTTCGGTCAGTCTCTCGGTCTGTCTGGCGACCAGTCTATTAATCTGAAGTAATGTCTGTCGGTCTGCCTTTCTGTCTCTCTGTCTGCTCTCTCTCTGTCTCTCTCTGTCTCTGTCTGTCTGTCTGTCTGTCTGTCTGTCTCTTTCTCTCTCTCTCTCTCTCTGTACGTCTGTCATTCCGACTGTCCGAAGCGTAGCTACGTTCTTGAAGGCCCCTGTGTGGAAAGTCCAAGTGGGGCCCTCGCTGCCATATTTGTTGAGGGTCGGTGTGTGTCCTCACTCGGAGCCCTTGATTTCCGCGCACCGGTTGCACTGGCATAGCCTCGCCTCGACAATCGGTAGGCCTGTGTGTCGGTGTCTGTCACATTCTCGATTAGCACTGCCTGGCGCACTGTCGCTCTGTTTTTCGGTCGGTTTCTTTGTTCTGACTGTCAGTATATTTATTGATCTGTCCGCCGGACTGCCCATCGAGCAGTCTGTGAAAGTCTCTTGTACTCTCCATCGCACATGCTTTCTGAAATTCTCTCTGTCGGACTGTCAGTCGGGCAGTCTGTCTGTTACAGTGCCTGCTTACCGAACTGTCAGGCTGTCTGTTTGATAGAGTGTCTGCTTGCCGGACTGTCAGGCCGTCTGTCGGGTTTCTGTCGGATTGTCAGTGAGGCTATCTGACGGCTGATTTTGATATATTGGTCTCTGCCTGTCGGTGTATCTGTCTGTCTGAAAGATACACCGGTCTAACATTCTGTCGGTCTTTTGGTCTAACATTCTGTCTGTCAGGGTTGTCATATGTTTCCTACAAACATCCGCCGTTTGATGGCTGTAAATCCGCCCAATAAGAAAATTTCAACTTTCCAAGCAGTATATTTGAATTTCCATTAAAATAATTATTTGTAGGTTATTTTGACGTAGGTACTCTATGAAATGATTGATTAGTTTCATTTTAATTGTGAACATTGTAATTAATAATTTATGTAAAATCTTATACTTTTTGTAATAATATCTTAATATTTAAAAATTAGTTATGACTACAGCAGATGATAGAAATACTTTAAGCGATAAAATAATTCTTTTGAAATGATATCATCTTATTTATCACATTCTCATATCACATTGAAATGTTTTTTGGATGATTGTAGCTAAACTTAAACGCAAAATTCATTGGACTGGAATGTGATATATTTTATGCTCATGTTGTGCACGACAAAGACACATGAAAACTTTTAGAACACACTCTATACTAGAGGTCTAAAAATTAATATTAATTACTTCTCAAAATAAATTTGAATGAATAAACAAATTATTTATGACAAAAATATATAAAGTAAAAAACTACAAAATCCAACTTACTGTCAACGCCGTTGTGGTTGATATTTGAAAATTTCGTCGTCATCTGAAAACCCGCCCTAAACGTAACATGTTTGGAAGCATTTCCGCTCGTTGGGCGGTATTCCGAAGTCGATTTTTGTCCCGCAGGAGAGAGCCGTTTCCCAGGCCAAAAGGCGGATTTCTATCCAATCTGTCAGCCTCGCTGTCTGTTGGTCTGCCCCTCGCTTTGTCTACCAATCTGTCGGTGTGTCGTTCGTCTGACCTGTCAGTCGGTCGTTTTGTAAGTCGGTCTGTTTGTTCGTCGCTCTGTTTGACAATCGGTCTGTATTTCGATCTGTCTGTCGGCCTGTTTGTTGGCTTTACTGTCTGCCGGTTGGTCTACCATTCTCTCTTCCTATCTATACGACGATCAGTCTGCCGGTCTGCTTGCGAGTCTGTCGGTTTTTGGTCTTCTGTCGGTCGGTCTGTCAGTGGGTTTCGCAGCTGATCTGCCACTCGATCGATCCTCGGCCCCTGTTTCTTTCTGTCAGTTTGTTCGTTTACCAATGTGTATGTCTCTCTGTCAGTCTGCCTCTTTGGCTATCAATCTATCTATAAGTCTGTCGCCTATCGGTTTATCTGACTGTTATTATGCATCGGTGGGCCTGTCGGTCTGCCTGCTTGTCTGTCTGTTGACTTCCCTGCCGATCTGTCAGACTGCCTGTAGATCTGTCTGTCTGTCTGTCTGCCTGCCTGCCTACCGGACTGTGTATTGGTCTGCCTCTCGCTTGGTTTATCTATCGGACTGTCGGTCAGGTAAGGAACTGTCGGTCTGTCTGTAGGTCTTTCTATTCGTTTGTTCTGTCTATCTATTGCTATTTGTCGTGGCTAATCTGTGGTACACATGACCCGATTTCGATGCAATTTTGACAGAATGGTAGAGCGTGTTGTCGTGCATTATTTATACTGTTTTTTCAAATTATTATTTTCTCTTTTCTTTTGAAAAATATTAATTTCTCCACTTCAATCAAAATTTTAATTCCAATTTCAATTAAATTTTGAACACGTACTTTTCAAGAGAAATTTTTTAAGAGAAACTTTTAACTTCACTTTGAGGTTACTTTTTCGTTTAACCCTTCTACCAAACTACTTACTTTTTAAGAGAAAATAACTGATAATATGCGACAGCCCTGGTCACGTCCACGCCCACAATGAGATAACGAGAGTGCAGCAGCCCTGTGACGAAGAAACTACCCGTGCGGGTGCAATGCAATAAAGTAGTTGGCCAGCGCGCGCTCTGTCGCTCCCGCCGTGCCCCCCAACGAGTTGAGATGACGAGAGTGCAGCAGCCCTCGTGACGAAGAAACTACCCGTGCGGGTGCAATGCAATAAAGTAGTTGGCCAGCGCGCGCTGTCGCCCACCGGGCAGACCGCAAAGGGTTGAGTGCCCACCTGCGTGCGCCGAGGGGGGTGGCCCGTACGCGACCGCGTGGCCCACCGGCGACGAGTGCGCCGCGTACTCGGCGTGGCCGCCGGACGAGTAGCCCGAGATGTCAAAGGTACCGCCTCCGCCGCCGCCGCCGCCGGCCCAACCGCCGCCGTGCACGGGGTAGGCCTCGTAGTGGTGCGGGGACGGCTGCAGCAGCACCTTCTTCACCGCGATGAAGCCCGAGATGAGCAGCGACAGCAGCGACAGCAGGAACGCCTTCTTGGCCAGGAAGCCGATGCTCAGGTACATGAGCGTGGCCACGCCCACCATCTTCATGCCGCCCACCAGCAGCATCGGCATCAGCTGGCGCAGCTTCTTGCGGCGCCCGCGCGCTGCGAACACACCGCGTGCGAACACGCGCGTTGAGGCCCATTCACAATGCAAGCATAAGCATAAGCATGGCGTTAACATAAAAGTTAGGACTACAGCTACAAGTGGACTCATTCACAATGCGTTCGCATAAGCATAACACGTAAGACGTTAACTGAAGAGCTTGCAAGCTTCAAGGCCCATTCACAATGCAAGCATAAGCATACGCATGGCGTTAACATAAAAGTTAGGACTACGTCTACAAGCGGACTCATTCGCAATGCGTTCGCATAAGCATAACACGTAAGACGTTAACTTAAGAGCTTGCAAGCTTCAAGCTTCTGTGCTTATGCTTATGTCAGACATAAGGAATGAGCCAATCACAGTTCGATAACTCAAAATCGAGTATCGAAGTCGATAGGCGAACTATTCGTGTGCTGCGTGGTTGTGTTTGTCGTATTTGTTTTGATATCTCGAAATCGATTCTCATATCCAACCAATAGTAAACTAGAATGCCTCATAGCCAATAGAAACTCTTATTTTGCCTATGTTTATGTTCGACATTGTGAATACGCCAACTCTTCGCTTATGTTAATGTCTATGTCTATGTGTTATGCTTATGTTTGTGATTGCATTGTGAATGAGCCTTTAGACAACGCTTCGTTGCAACGGCGTAAAACATCGCCTTCGCGTTGCGTTGCTTTTGGTGCCTAGTCACGTGAGCTAGTCCTCCCGCCGGAACGTTGATTATCGGGGCCAATTCAATAAGGCACTGTCGATTATAACACCATAGATCGCGTGCATCTCGGTCAAGTACGAATATTCATTTTATGTCAATTAAATGATTAACATTTCCAAAGACTCCGTCGTGTATTTACACTAATTTGAATGTTAAAAGGATCAATGTAATGCCAGTAATTTTCTTTTAGTTTCACTGTGATTGTTCAAGCGTATAACTGTTTCAAATATCTGGAATCATAATAATATTATTTGTTTGTTGTATATTCACAGCATTCGTGGCTCTTTATTTATGTGAAAATAATTACTAGTAAAGACTCTACGCATATAAAATAAATTTATTCTGAGAATACTCTTAGGATTTATAAACAAATATAGCTATGGTGTGCAACTGCTAATAATTGCCGAACTTGACATTTAATGAATTCAATAATAATTACTCTTAATTACTCTTAATTAAATAATAATCACTATTAATCTCTTAATTACTCTTAATTCAATAATAATCACTCTTAATCTCTTAATTACTCTTAATTCAATAATAATTACTCTTAATCCGGCGGCGCTAGCCGAATGCGTTTACTACGCTCCGTGAAGTCACGAAGGTTAAGCGCATTCGAGACTCGCGGGTTCGTGGTCGGGTGACCGGCCAGGAACCCCGGGATCTAACGGCGTCGAGCCCCTGGCCGAAGGGATAAAAGGCACTGACCGACTGCGACGTGACGAGACTTGACAATTATTAAAAAGTAAAAAGCACATTAATGGAGGATTACTCCCAAGTGTAAAGTGCTCAACGCCTCTTAAGGGGCTTGGAGACGCGTTGCGTCAATATGTGGACGCAACAAATCTTAATATAATATGTCTATTATAATGATTCCGCTTCTTCTAAAGTTATCATTTATAACAAAAAAACTCATAAATAAGTCCATGGAGATCATTTTGCATTAATGATCCGTTCTTGTTTCCACGAATTTGAATTCCTTAAGCCGTTCTCTTGAGCACCATGTGGAGAATGGGAAGCATCCCTGTGTTCTTTTCTATTAGAATAAGGTCAAGAGGAATTTGTGCCAATAAAGCAATTATTTTACCTGAACGAAAGGTAGGGTACTTACTTTTTGAATTACATTTAAAAATCACTTAATATGCGTAACTTCGCAAATCGAAAATGAGAACAGCAATTTATCACTAATCTGTCTGTCATTTTGGAAAATGTTCCGAAAGATAAAAATAATCGTTGAAACTGAAGAGGTGAACAATGAATTTTATTCAAAATATCATAATTCCCCTTTTCAAGTATAAGAGCTAAAAAAAAATCAATGAAATTGAAATCTGCTTTGTAATAGGTATTATTAGAACATGAGTGTTCTATAATTCATGAACTGTTATTTACTGGCATCAGTTTCGTAATATGTATTATTACAACTCAAGTATTTTAATGACACATGACCTCTTAAAAAGTACTAACAATAGTGAAATGTGATGTAGATATTTAATATTTTTGCAAAGAAGGTAAAAAGTTGTTGGATATTGTATCATAATATTTTATTACCATATTCGATTAGTTATGAACTCGGTCTGACGACCTTGTTCAAGAATTTTCCAATCTTTACTTTTTAGTAAGATGTCTTACCGTATTTGCTTCTTAAACGTTCTTAATGACGTTTCTATTCAGAAAGCCGAGGTAGATCCTCAAGTTTACCTGTGCGATCCTTTCAACCATTGGCATACCATTATAATTATAATAAAGGCATCGTCTAGCTACACACCATTTCTATCCTTCAGTTGTTTAGAATGGCATTTGCCAGATCCCAAGATCATTCGTTTTAAGAAATGCCGAAAGCTGCCTAACCTATCAACCTGTTCTTCCATGTGCCTTGCGAGTGCCTGCACTCAGATTTCAGTTTTATTTTGAATTCTATGAGTATCAACCATTGATTAAACCTTAATCAGCTCCGGTGCAATTAGGGTTATCCCCTTCTCAGAAACTTAAATTGCAATGTTGCCTATAATAAATTATCAAGCTTTGTGAAGTGATTGGGGTTGATGGTGTTATAAATAAGAGCGGGTCATCACACTTTATACTCCGCCACTCGCAGGGTCACTTCAAAGCTTTCTGGAGCGGACGAGCACCTCCCCCCCCCGATCCGGCCTGACCGGGCCATGCCCCCCCTCTCAGGGGAGTAGTTACGTGTCGTAAAACTCGATGAGCGCCCGCACCGCCTCGTATTCCCGCCGGTCCGGCTGGCCGGGTCTCGCCAAGTGCACGGCCGAGCGCTCGCACGCTAATTTGTAGCGCGGTGGCGGCGCCGTGAACAGATGGTTGCGTCATCGGGCAGTTCCGAATTCTAGGGCGCCCGGGGGCGGGGGGGGGGCAGGGAGTGGCCCGGGGGCAGGATAGGCCAAGTGCGACTGCGACGCTCCGGAGAGGCCCCATGACCTCCATCCAGAGCGAGCTGGAGGGAAGGAAGGCGATGCTTTCCAGGAGACGAACAAGAAAGATATCGTAAGCTTCCGCGGCCAGAGTCATGATCTGGGCTGTCCGGGTGACGCCGCGTCGAAGGCTGGGGTACCGACGTTTCGACCAACATATCGCGGTCCTCTTCAGGGCTGTACTGCGAGAGAAACGCAAGGTGGCAGAGATTGCGACTCCGTTTGTCACGTAGTTTACCAAATTCTTTATGGGTTTTGTATGTGTTCTCTCCGTAGAGGTGTGTTAAATAATATCGCAGGCTTCCGCGGCCAGAGTCATGATCTGGGCTGTCCGGGTGACGCCGCGTCGAAGGCTGGGGGGCCGACGTTTCGACCGACATATCGCGGTCCTCTTCAGGGCTGTACTGCGAGAGAAACGCAAGGTGGCAGAGATTGCGACTCCGTTTGTCCCGTAGTTTACCAAATTCTTTACAGGTTTTGTATGTATCCTCTCCGTAGAGGCGTGTAAAATAATATCGTAGGCTTCCGCGGCCAGAGTCATGATCTGGGCTGTCCGGGTGACGCCGCGTCGAAGGCTGGGGTGCCGACGTTTCGACCAACATATCGCGGTCCTCTTCAGGGCTGTACTGCGAGAGAAACGCAAGGTGGCAGAGATTGCGACTCCGTTTGTCACGTAGTTGACCAAATTCTTTATGGGTTTTGTATGTATTCTCTCCGTAGAGGTGTTAAATAATATCGTAGGCTTCCGCGGCCAGAGTCATGATCTGGGCTGTCCGGGTGACGCCGCGTCGAAGGCTGGGGTGCCGACGTTTCGACCGACATATCGCGGTCCTCTTTAGGTCTGTACTGCAAGTATAATCAGTCCTCTTCAGTCTGCTGTAAGCAGGTCCTCTTTAGGGCAGTACAGCCTTGAAGAGGACCGCGATATGTCGGTCAAAACGTCGGCACCCCAGCCTTCGACGCGGCGTCACCCGGACAGCCCAGATCACGAGTGAACAAGACGTTTAGTCAGTTTCGGCCAATGGGAGCTATTTTTTCAACGGTGTATCCTTAAACAGAGTTTATGGAGACATTGTATAAACGACGTTTGAAAAAAAGCCGAGTACTATTGTGTAGCAATTATGTGTTGCATCCAAACCACCGGAGTAATATGTTCATGCTCTGCGACCTCCATTGAGATGGAGAGAATGATGAAATATTCCCTGGAAATGCACAGTAAAACATTTTTTGTCGACTTCAATATAATGGAGTATTTACCCACAAAGTGTCCCTTCACAATTTCACTGGCATTCAAACGAAGCTAAATTAAATTCGTTCAACTATTGAGCACAGCATTTAAACTTCCGGGTTGTTTATGCAAGTTGGGTATTGGCCTGTGGCTGGGGCTAGTTGCAATACAAATGCTTAGCACCAGATGGATGAATAAAGTCGGATTCACCCCCGCGACCTCCATAAATGAAGACTGAACTGCGAATAATGATGGTAAGCAGTCCCAGAGATGCTTAGCATAAATAAACGGAATTTGAACCAGTTTCAGTATGCGGATGCGTTTGTTTCCGAAGTATCCCGTGTCAGTGTTTGTCAATTGCATTTGAACGCAAGCTGATTATGATTCGGTAACAATTGAGCGCTACATTGAGGTTACAGCAATGTTTGAAGGCTGCCCAAAGAACTGTCCGCGCCTCGAAGCCAACACGCCGTTCCGGGTGGCTGGGCGATGGTGAAGGCGCCGCGGCTTCCATAAAGAGGGAAGCCATCCTGGAAACGCTCTTTAGGCCTAATTTTACTCAGTTTCAGCGAACAGCATAAGTCCTTGACTGCTTGAGTTTTCTGTTACTTAACTTGCGTAACAACGTTCGATTGATTGATTTTTTCGTGTTTCCGGGCGCGTCAACAGCTTTGGTCATTAGTCCCGTAAGTGTAGTGCGTGTTTTTCTCGGGAGATGGCTGTGATCTTCCCCCGCTGGATGGCGAGATCCGGCGCCCACCTACCGTCGGCTAGTGGGGTTTCCCCCTAACCAGGACTCTCCCACCAGCGGGGCACCGCCCCAGCCGGGACAAGCTCTAAGCTCCCGACCAGTCTCCCGGAATATGTGGTAATGTAGTGCATGTTAGTGTGTGTCTGTGTGTGTGTGTGTAAGGGGAGAAGATAGGACAAGGAAGAAGAAGCATAGATCACGCGCGTTCCGTGACCCGTTTGGTGGGGAACTGTTCCGGCATTCGCCTTGTGTTGATCGGAGAACCCACGGAAAACTGCCGATGAGAGCAGCCGGCCACTAGAATTCTCCTCCAGGCAGCGACTGAATTCGACCTAGCTGCAAAGCTAGTGTCGAGAGTCCTGCCGCCTTCAGGACTCGAACCTAGGACCTCCCGGTCAGAGACGCTGCAGTGACATCAGTTAATGCACTGAGCTAGCGCTCCCGGTAACAACGTTCGAAGCCATTTCTTGACGGTAGACATACGTAGGTTTTTGCCTTTTATCCGTAAAGGCCAGGAGCACAGCTGGCTTAGCATCCAGGCGGTACCTCGAGCTGCTCAACTTCCATTTCTTCACGGATCTTGGCTAAAACGTTTCGGCGCTGGCCTTGATAGGACCTTGCTACTTCTCGATGCAGTCACGGACTGGGATGCGAACGGAAATCCGAGTGCTCTGTAGAAATGCTTTTTTTTTGTTTTTTTAGGATATCTAAATTTCGCAACCCTCTTAAACACCTGTATAGGGTTTACTTATGAACTTATTTATTTATTTATTTAATAAGTAATTATTACAACCAAATTAGAAAACTTGATGCAATGTGGCTAGGCCGAAGGCCTTTAAGCCATTACAATACCTACATTCTACCGCGTTCTAACCTTTCGGAATCTGGTATTCACCCCAAATGGTCTCTCCAAATGGTCTGTAGGAATGCGCTGCGTGGCGAACGCGTTGCTTGAGGCCGCTGAGCACGCCATCCAGAGCGCCCTGGAGGAAGGGAGGTGAAGCGTCCCGGAGAGCAGCAATAAACCGATTTGCAGCAAATGGCTGCCAACCGGAGCGTTTTCCTGAACCACTTGACTGCGTGTGGCTGGGATGTAGGGAGACTGCCGTTTAAGAATGTTGTGAGATAGACAATGCTCATAACTTTTTAGATATTTTGATGCACACAAGAGAAAAACAAAAAGGTATATTTATCCTTTGTGTTAAAAAATGATCCCTATGATGTGAATGAAAAGAAAGAAATCTAAGGCAAATGGCTTGAATTGAATCTTGCCCATTGATTACGAAGATTCATGGGAAATGCTTCAGTTATTTTATTTACACAATGATCTTGCAGTGAAATCTGAGTGGTAGGTAAAAGACGGAATCAACGCATCATTTGTCGTATAGTCACACCTTTTTTGCAGCTGTAGACTTTTAGTCATACGTTTTTTGATTGTTTATTGTCTTCACAATAGAAAAAAACGAGCCATTGTTTCATTCGATAGCCAATTGATAGATTACAGGGTGTTATGTGATACACTTTGCACAAACATAAGCTCTAAATACCGTTAATTGCACCTCCTTCCCTACTGATTGAATGGTGCTTAATAAATAACACAATCAAAGTACTCATAGTTTTCATTTTCTTCTTCTTCTTCCTTGTTACGATACTGTCTAAATTCGAGCCTCGATCTCAAGTTCGTGTAATCGCAGCCGTTCGAGGGTCCAAGACAACAAAAAATGAAGTATGAACGAGAATGTAAATGGTAATTAAATCAATGGTAATTAATGTAAATGGTCAAATTTGTGGTATATGAGTCCCATCCAGAAAGTAAGTTTGCCTATGACCTCAACAAAAAGAAAAAACAATTTCATGAAAAAAACATTGTAGCAGATAAAGCACATGTTGACCTGGTGAACTGGTCAAACGCCTCCCAGCGTAACAGTTGCAGAAGATCTGTTGGGAACCGAGCCGTGTGTAACTGACCATATGATTATTCTATAGAACGGATCTCGCCCCAGCAATTTCCACCTTTTCTTACACCTCAAAGAATTCCTGTGCGGTCAGCATTACGAGTATCACAGTGTCCCAAAGTTGCATCTGGAGGACAAACACTGGTACCTGTCCCAGGTGGCAAATACAAATGTTGATTCGAAGGTATGACAATTCTAATGGTGATTGTGTAAAAAATTAGTGCAACATATGCTGTCTCTGCTACAATACAGTGTATTCATGAAATTGCATTTTCGTATTATTGACAACCTGGGAAAACTTTTTTTTCCGGATGCTTATCGTACATGGAAATTATTCCTAGAATATCACGTAAATGTTTTTTTTATTTCTTTAGTGGTAGTTTATTTTCATTATTGCGGCGTTCTAAATCTTTCTTGTGTATCCACTCATATGTTTTGACTCTTACTCTTGAGTATTACATATGCTTAGGAGTATTACGTGCTTTCGTCAGTATGTGTATTACATACGCTATTGAGTATGATAAATGCTTTCAACTGTACACGATTCATATGCTTTATACATAACACTAATAACACACTTTAAAAAATGTTTAATTGATTTAATTGAAACAATTGTCAATTGAATAAAGGTCGTTCTGGAATTGAGTGATTCTTTTTTATCTGTTTTATGCAGGTTACTACTGACGACCTACTCCTGCTCGGTGCATATTCTGAAGCTCGAAAAGATTTTCTGACAGGAATGGCACTTCGCCTTGGAGCATCGCCAACGGCGGGAATAAAATTTGCGGAGTTGTTTTTCTCATAAAGTAAGAACAGTTTTACCTTTTTTGCCGTCCGGTCTTGCCATCCATTAGTGATTAATAATTAGGCCTACTTACGACTCGTAAAAATATAATTATTTCATCATTCACTAGGTCATATGATTTTTTTTTTCGAAACTGCCCAGCTCACCCTCCTTTCATCTGTGTCAAGTAACGGTGGTGTTTAGATCAAACATTTTCATACGTGTTTCTACTAAACATTACGTTATTTTTGGAAATTTTGATTATATTGACGGTTAATGTATCATAATCGTACTATTAATGAGAAAACCAAATGGATTTGTAAAGATATCTGACAGCATATACCATACACTTACTTATAATAACTTTATTTTTTTTGTAATGATTTATATGCATTTTAAAGAAAATGTTGTGTGTATTTGTACGAAATAAAAATGATTGCTCTGATATTTAAATTCTGGTGAAGAATCTGTTATGTTCTTGGAAAGGACACTTGTATTTTGCATAATTTGGTTTTAGTATCATAGGGACAAATAGCAGAAGTAATTCTCAAATGTCACATACATGACTGAAGAATGACAATGCTATTCCACAATGATTATTTGCTTCCGTAAATCCAGCCTGTAGGCCGGGACGCCGCTGGTAGGTCTCAGCTCGTAAAGAGCTGTCGTGCCGAAGTACGTGCATACAAATCAAGCCTGTAACTGCACACACTCATTAACTGAGAAATTATGTTCAATGGCTGCTAGTTCACATCGTTCTCCTCGTAGGATGAGATCGTATCTCGATACACTGTTATGAGTTTCCACTGCAATACCATTGACTGATTATCAAATATAAAAGAAATGCTACGGAGTTCAGACTGTGTTACGTGTTGATCTCTTTACATAGCAATTACAAACGTATTTGAATGTAATAGTGTCATATTAGAATCAGGTTGTTTGATCACTTCGGATCGAAACCTGTTTTTAAGCGGATGAATTACACAATATTATCTCGTTCGAACCAATTCAAGTTACCAGCGGTCAAAATTTGATCAGCAAATTGGCGAGAACGAGGTTCGTGTCTTTCCTGAAACAGTCGCTCCAGTTCCCGGGTGCGAATCGGGTTCGAGTCGGGTCTCAATCGGGGCCGCTGCGTGTGCGGTCAGGGTCGGGGACGCCCGCCCGGGAGCCGGCCGCAGCGGCGACGGGAGCTGACGGGCCGGTCCATCCACTGGAGGCTCTGATCCTATTACGAGCTACTGGGGCTAAATGGCAACAGGAAAGTTCGGTGGAGGAAGAACGAGCTTTTGTGTTTCACCACCGTCCCAGGGCTTCCGTTGATGTTGGTGCAGTGCCTCTGGTCGGGAGGTCCTAGGGTTTTTTGACACTAGTTAGGATGAACGCAGCTGTCTGAAGGAAAATTCTAGCGACCGAGGGCTCTGATTGATAGTTTTTTTGCATTTTCTCCAATCAACGCCAGGTAGCCTAACAAACGGACCACGGGCCGCGCTCTTCCTTGTCGTGTCTTTACTATCAAATTTACATGTACTTCCTATTGCCGTGCGTGCCTGGAAACCAATCGGGAGCTTAGAGCTTGTCTCAACTGGGGCGGAACCTTGCTGAATGGGCATACCTTGGATACGTGAGGTCAGCGCCCGATCTCACCATCCAGCGGGGGAGATCCTCGCCGCCTCCCATGGAAAGATACGTGCACTACGCTTAAGGAACTAATGACCATACCCGTTGACGCACCCGAAAGCAGGAAGTAATCAATAAATCCTGTCGGACTACATGGGAATTATAGGAGAATCTTGGCTTTCTTGAGGACATCTGGAATGCGGGCTGCCGGCTCTGCCATCTTTGCAAATGGCGTTATCCTCCTTTGGGTGACTGGTCGCAGAGTCGCCAGTTTGCTCAGATCCGTGTACCCGAGTTCAAAACCTGATCGAAGTATGTGAATAAGTGGATTTGCACCATGTTTCCCTCGGGTTCTCGTGTTTGCTTCGTCAGTTATTCCTCCAACTCTTACATATACTGGTACATTTATTTCCACCTTAGCGATCGTATCATCGACATCATCATTATAATTAGACCATGATCATGTATGTCGTTCTGTTGGCAACGAATGACATACTATATCGATTGTTCTCTGAATTTCAAGCTTTGTGATCAACATTTTTTTTTTTGTTCAGTTTTTTTTTCCCAAGTCTTGTTGAAGATGTTGAAGCCATTGCTATCTTGTTTCATGTTACTGTTTCCTCATGCCACTTTGTTATCAGTAACTCTGCCTTAGTGGTTTCATGCATGTGCTTGAATGTTGACAGAGACTCCTGTAGTTTTAGAAAATGTTTTGTAGAGCAAAAATCTACAAAATCGAATGTTTTGTAGGGAGACTCATGAAATTACAAGTCCCTAGTTTTACTCCATTCTATTTTAGACACGTTTTGCTTGGCATTACAATTTGATGGTCAATAATTTCATAGATTACATTCTTCAGTTAAGAATTACTTTATCATCTTTTATTGGTAATGAAACAAAACTTTTCTAAATCAATTTAACGCTTATTTACTTATTTTCTAAAGTAAAAATGTAAAACAGTATTTTCGTTATATATTGCCAATTTAATGACGAGAATTTTGAAAATTGAAATCAATGAAATATATTCGCAGGAAAGCTTCAAACTGTTTAAAACTATTGTTAAATCAATGGATTAATGAATTAGTGTACTACGTCATTGAGTCTGTATTACTATGTTAAGTTGCTTCACAATTTGTGGATTCTTACGCAATCAACTGAAGTATTGTACCAGTAGTTAATGCAAAGGGCTGATAAAAAGTCGAATGCAAAATATAGTCATGGCTACCTTGCTTCTATTTGTGAAAAACTATCTTATTCAAGAAATGATATCAATTCTAGGGTTTGAAACTTTTTTAAAATTTTTTTTTTGGGTTTTTTCCTTAATGAAGTGTAATTCTTCTTATCACTAACAAATCTACACGTGTAGTTTTTCTGATAAATAATTGGTTTACTCTATATAGTATTTTCTCGAAGTTTATATTTTTTTTAATGAAAAATTTTTTTTTTTGTGAAAATTGTTTGCGCATAAATTGCTGACTTTATTCCGTAATAAGATCATATTGCTACCTCTTGAAATCCTTTAATTTGTTTATTAATCCGTTATTATAATGCTCTATTCTGTACAATATTTTAATCCGTTTGATATTCTATCTGATGTCTGCATTTCATTCTTTTTTCATCATGCAAATCATGTAGGCTTTGATTTGTTTGGAGGTAGAACGCTATTTCTTCGATACTTATACTTCATGTACATGTGTGTACTTAATAGCTATTTTTTACCTCTTTCGTCGTATCGGTTTCTCTTGTTGGTTGGTTTCTCATTAGATGCATAAGAGTACTCTACTTTGGTATGTTTTCCCATTACGTTTTTTATCTTACGTAATTGTTGTCCATTAAAACCTGCATTTCATTTCGGTGTATCTGCATTCCTGGCAGATTACATAATTGGTAAGAACATGACGTAAAACTTGCTGAAAAGAAGAGTGCAACGTAACATCTCAGATGTCAAAAAACGATTGCGTTAGATTTTGCGTCATTTATGCGTCTAGAAGCTCTAAAATATGATAGCAACTCTAGAAGCTCTAAAAGATGATATTTAAACGTTTTGCTTTGGTTTACTAGCTTGATTTTTTGTTTTAATTAATATTTCATTGATATATATATATATATATATATATATATAAAATTAAAAAATACATTTCTTTCAATTTCATTTCTTTAAGTTAAAGTTTCTTTAAGTTTGTACTAATCAAAAACAACTGAATCGTTTTCAACGATAGAATTAGCACTTTTAAAGAATGAAACGAGATGTACATTTATTAATAAAATATAGCCGATGTGCTAGATTTTAAAACATTTTTATACAGTTTATATATAAATTATGGCGCCACATTATTGGTGTATTTACGATCACAACTATGAATGCAATCACATTTAGCACGTAATTAGGAGATTGTGCTAATAGCACACGCAGTGAACAATACTTTGTGTAAGCCACCGGCATTCGACCTTCGAAAACGTTGCATAAAAATTATTATAAAGAGCAATAATTATTCAAGAGCTTACGGAAGAAATGCAAATAAAGATACGTCATGTATTTTGAAAATGAAGATCTGAATGTGATTTTCTGTGAACTGAGACACTTCGACAACGCGAATGTGAACGCGAGGATTGGCCGAGCGAAGGCCCATTCACAATGCAAGCATAAGCATAAGCATGGCGTTAACATAAAAGTTAGGACTACGTCTACAAGCGGACTCATTCACAATGCGTTCGCATAAGCATAACACGTAAGACGTTAACTTAAGAGCTTGCAAGCTTCAAGCTTCTGGGCTTATGCTTATGTCAGACATAAGGAATGAGCCAATCACAGTTCGATAACTCAAAATCGAGTATCAAAGTCGATAGGCGAACTATTCGTGTGCTGCGTGGTTGTGTTTGTCGTATTTGTTTTTATATTTCGAAATCGATTCTCATATCCAACCAATAGTAAACTAGAATGTCTCATAGCCAATAGAAACTCTTATTTTGCCTATGTTTGTGTTCCACATTGTAAATACGCCAACTCTTCGCTTATGTTAATGTCTATGTCTATGTGTTATGCTTATGTTTGTGATTGCATTGTGAATGAGCCTTGAGTGGCTGGTGACTGACCTTCGGCGGCGGCGAAGTCGACGACCTGCTGGCGCAGCTCGGGCGGGATGCGCGCTACGAGGGCCCGCGCGCGCTCCACCAGCCCCTGCAGCCAAGGCCGCAGGTCCAGCCGCAGGGTGCGCCCTGCAGGAAGGCGGCTGCACGACGCGCTGCGAACGCCTCCAGCGCGTCCTCGCGCGCCTCTACGCCGGCCTCCGCCCCCATCACCACCCGCTCCTCCGGCTCCGCCCCCTCCGCCCGCGCCGCCCGCTCCAGCGACACGCCGCCCGGCAGCTCGATGCGCGCGCGGTCGAAGAAGGCCTTGGCGGCGCGGAACACCTGCCGCTGCACGCACGAGATGGAGTCCTGCTGCAGGCAGCGCTCAAGGTCCGTGGGGGCGGGGGCGGGGCTGGGGGCGGCGGCCGCGTGGGTGTGCCCCAGCAGCGCGCACCCCACCAGGAGCGCTAGCGTCGCCGTCGGTCCCACTGCGGAGGTGTGTGTGCGCGTCGCGAGCGCGTGACGGGGAGTGCGGTCGGCGGGCGGGGCGCGCCCCCTTTTAAAGCGGGGTGTATATTCAGAGGCGGCGTCGCCGGCGCCACGCGCGCGTACGCGCGGCCCCCACCCCCCGGCCGCTTCGCGATACACAAAACTCGTTCCGCGCGTCCCGCCCCCCCACTCCCCGCGGCTTTCTGCGCTTGTTTCTAAAACGGACGTCCTGCTTGTTTGGTCTCTTTTGACCCGTCGCGGAACGAGATAGGGTGCCCCCCCCCCCCGCGCGACCGCACCGGCGCCAGCGCGAAGGCGTAAAATAAGACCACACCCGGGGAAGGGCCGGAGGGGGGGGGGAGTTGTTTTTTGCGAAACCGGCGGAGCAGCGGAGGCGCCGCGCGTGTGGGATCGGGAGCGCCTGCGCGGCCAGGCTCAAAAGCGGACGACTGAGGGAAGGTAGGGAGCCCTACGAGTGCGGTTTTTGCTATGGTGAATGCAACGAGTTGTAAGGCATTTGAGTGGATTTGACGAGTTGAAAGATCGCTTGACACTGCAGAGTACGCCTCATACCAGACGAGGTCAACGCTTTGTATAAAACTACCATCAAGTGTTATAGGAGAGACAATTGTTTGCTAATGATATAATATCAGAGGCATGATTTTTGTTTGCAAACAAACAGCACGATGACCGCCACTATACCAACCCGCACGGGTGATGTAATGTGAAAGCAAGAAGTTTGATCTAAGAAGCTCATGTCACTCTTGTTTTCACATTTGTTTGCCAGCACTTGCATATAACCTAATGAGAAAAAAACAAGCTCTAACAAAGCCGGGCTGGATAGCGCGGATCAAGGCTAAAGGGTCGTAGTTGCGGGGCTTCATGTTTGTGTGTGTACGAGTAGACGAGTTCCACTACCGTTACCCCAAAGTTACAAAATCAATTTTACTTATTGTGTTCGCTGAATGACCTCAGTACTTGAAAAGCGACCTTAAATAAGTCAATGAAAGCTATAACAAAACCCTCTCTTTCGTGATCATGGAATTGTAGGGTGCGATGACATCATCCTACGCATCTCTGACCTCGCAAGGTGTGAGGGGTCGGTGGAGTCCTGTTCGAGGACAACGACGGGGAAGCGGCGCTGCAAGGCCATAATAAAAATGCCGTTTACCCACTCCACTCCACTCTACTGCCCAACCGCCCGCCCGCCCTCTCGCCCGCCCTCTCGCCCGCCCGCCCGCCCGCCCGCCCGCCCTCTCGCCCGCCCGCCCGCTCGCCCGCCCGCTCGCTCGCCCGCCCGCTCGCTCGCCCGCCCGCCCGCTCACCCGCCCGCCCGCCCGCCCGCTCGCCCGCCCGCCCGCCCGCTCGCCCCGCGGCTCGCCCGCCCGACCGACCGCCCGCCCGCCCGCCCGCCCGCCCGCCCGCCCGCCCGCCCGGCCCGCCCGCTCGCCCGCTCGCCCGCCCGCTCGCCCACCCGCTCGCCCGCCCAACCACCCGCCCGCCAGCCCGCCCGCCCCCCCCCTCCGCCCGCCCGGCCCCCCCGGGCCCCCGCCGCCTCCGCCGCCTCCGCCGCCTCCGCCGGCAACTGGTTTGCGGCGCGCCACGGAGGTCGCATCCGAAACCGTTCTCTCCGCCGAGTGGCCGCCGCTGCACCTGCCTCTGCACAGCGCGCCGAGGGGCCATGCACCGGCCACCTTTCACTAGTGCATAGACCGCTGAAGGCAGGTACCGTGTTTTTCTCACACGGGACGATGATTCACTTTCTGAGATGCTCAACGCGGAGAAGCGTTTGGCGTTTTTGTGGAATGGAGTGAGTCACTAAAGGGAGAAAAGCTTGCGTATTTCGTAACATTTCGTTTACCGATTGTACTGATGCTTTTTCCAAACTCATTTAATAGTTCGTTATTAAAATACTTTTCAAAGATCCTAAGCGGTTTTACCAATCTCAATGAGCAAACTGTTCGGAAGTATATACAGCAATAAAATACAAATACTGAAATAGAGAAGTATAAAAACAAAATAACTTATAAGCTTATCGCTTTAATTGTAATAAAGTACTTCAAATGCTTATGTTAACAGTTTCTGTAAAGAAACTCGAGTAAACTTATTTTAAAATCGTCTTTCATTCTCATTGTGATATTTCCATATTTTCCTATTGTCTTATTTAATCTTGATTCTTCAATATTGGCGCTTTTAAAAATGTTTTGAAAATATTTTGTTATTTTTAATGTTTGCTATTTAGTTTTTAATTTCTGCTGCAAATTGTTCGGCAGCAAAAGATATTTCGCATGTGGAAGTTTTCAACTCTCTTCATTCACCATTCACAAAGCCATTGAAGTAGGTAGTTAGATTCGTAAAGATCATATTAACACGTGTTAGCACGTTCTCACAACAAAAGAACACCTCATATATCTTAGAAAAATACTGCATGCAACATCATGTGTCGGAGGTTCTACGAAATACAAGTATACTCGTAATACTTAAAATATTTAAAATCTGGACAGTATTTTCTGAATAGTTTTGCATGAACAACCTTTCATTCAATGCTAAACGTTAGGAATATTACTACAAATATAATGTGTTTTAATGTTTCTTTTTTTAGTTTTAGAAATAATATATATGACACAACAAAATACAACGTGGGGTAAACAGAACATGTTCGTACACGAGGCAACCTTCGAAAAAATTGCAAATGCAAGAAACAAAAGAGTGCGAGTCAGCAAAATGATCTAATTGTACGATGCCCAGTACGCTTAGGCTACTGCTGATTATTTCAAGTGGACATTTAAAGTATCCTAATTGAAGAAATAATGAACTTATCTGAAATAAATGTCTATAGATGAAAATAAATATTCATTCTATTAAATTATTAACAATTGACTAATGATAGGCAAAAATTCCTTTTTCGAAATATTTTGCATTCATTCCACAATTCAGCATAAGGACAGATCATTATTTAATATATTCAATATATATTCAGAAATGTAATATCATATACAAATGTAAAAGTATACTTAAGTTGTAAGTAGTTAAGAGGAAAGGAAGTATAATTTAAAAGCAACTTATAAAAAGATAATATAAAGGTTAAAATAGACCCAGAAACGTTGCAAATTTTGTTTGAAAGAATTATAAATTCATAGGTGGAAACGAAAAACAATTTGAGTTGATTAACATAATATGTGCTCCAAATGTTTGCGCGCTACGCGGCAGCCTGGTATTCACCCCGAGCGACTGTAATCTTTTAATACAAAAACACACCAACTCACTCCCGTCATTTACGTCAAAAATATGCAAATTGTGTCCCGAACCATCTCTGCGAATGTGTCTCGCCTATTCAATCGTTAAAGACTCCGCTTTCAAGAGGACTGATTCTAGAAGAGTCTTCATATAATAACAACTTAAGCTGTCGACAGCGAGAGTCGTTTCTTTCTTGCGGTGGCTCTGTTCGCTTCTTGTACCACTGTGGTCTGATTCAGCACATCTGTGGTCTCTTACAACGCGTTAATGCATAATATCTGAACTCCACTTCGAGAACAATATGGTATTTGTAACGTGGTATATTTGGCAATTCAGTTGATAAATCAACAGACACATTCACAATGCGGGGATCCTTATGAATCAAGAAGAGCTTTTGAATATATTTAGAATGAATTGCCAATAAATTAGGAACTTTTTATTTGTTTGTTTGTTTGTTATTTTGCACCGAAGGCACTTTTTAATCATGATACAAAATCACAAACATTAATTTTCTTTACAAGAAAATTAAAAATGTCAATGACGTGTTATAACACATTGCCAAATTTCTTAAATTACCATCAAATGGTACATATTTTGCATTATACAATATTCCATTCGATCAGTCCATTTTGTGAGTTACCGTGACTAAAGTTATTTTTGAGATGATTTAATTTGTTTGTTGAAATATGTTATATGAATATCTGTGATAGCCAGTAATGAAACAAATATTGTTTTGTTATCATAATACGTGCTATATGTTTTGGTTAAACGATGCAGTATTTCACAAGAGGAATGGAAAGAAAACAGGTCCCAAACAAACCCCCTATCGATGAGGTTTTTCGTTCAGTTTCCCTGATCCTTTGAGCAAATGCTGAGATGGCCCCTTGTGTTGCTTCTGGACATAAATGTAACTTCATTTTCTGTGCACGTCTTCTAGAATTCAGTGGGAAATACAATTATTCAAATTATCGTTTCCATGTTGTCGCGGCAGGAAGTATTATTCCGAAGGACAACATGGATAAGAGCCCAAAATTTATTGCTTATTCATCCTTGAAAATGGATTTTATTACATGGATGGATTACAATGGATTTTTTTTCAAAATTCAAGTACTATATGACTTAGTGTAGGGATCACAGAATTTTGAAAATGTGCACTCAATTCCCTCTTCCCCATAGCACGTCATACGCAGTTTTAACTTTTTTGACGTAAAATAAATAAATAAATCAAAAATAAATAAACAGGGCTTTCGTGGGCGGCAAGAAAGCTAAGATTCATGTACATGCAATATTTACTCTTCCCGATTATTTACAAATAGTAAAACATTGTTATTAAAAATTACATTACAACTAAAAAGTAGCTTAAAGAAAATTTTTGAGTGTACGGAATCAGGCAAAGAACTTCGCAATGCGACAAGCTATTGAGTTCATGCCAGGACGAATACACGCCCTTAACAGTCGAACAATGGAAAAAGTAAGAAAAAAATTCGTAAGCATGTAATCGCAGTAATATTTTTTTCTGTTTAAAAAAAAATTTTCAATTAAAACAAAAGAAACAAAATTCCTAATCATTAGCTACCCAATGCGCACAAATCCTCATTGTGATTGTGTTGTTAACTGTACACATTATACCTTGTTTCAAAGTAAGATAAAATTTATTTTAGAAAATGTGAGCCAATATTGCACGATATTTTGAGTGTACATCAATAAATTCATTTGTTTCAAAAAATTTGAAAATAACAAATTAATTATTGTTGAATTTATTAATAGAGTTAAGTTGTGTTTAAACCACGGGAGACTTTTCAGACAAGAGGCATTTTAAATTTTAGGATCCATGATTAATTATGATGAATGTTATCCATATTGTGAACACTTTGTTACTGTAAGCCATGACTATCTCATGGTCACGGAATTATGACCACTTACGTAATACCATGTAGGGTGTCCTTTCTCCTCCGTGTAACAGCGATCCGAACTGTCCGAGGTGTAATGAGGTGCCAGAAGCAGTTCGCCTGGAGGGGTAACCAAACTGTACTTGACGCGGCTTCTAATGTCGAGGCGCAGGTAAAAGACGTCTTACAAGAGTGGAAGTGACATGACATTCCTCTGCGGCTCAGTGGGATTACGATCAACAAAGTAGGAGGGCCATTATGATGATGGATTTTGGGTGTATTTAATAAAAAATTAAGAAGTTAGGTAAGGAAGAAGATTATTCAAAAAGTTTACAAACTTCTCATCTGGGAAAATGGCTGCAAGTATCGGACCCTTAAGAAAAAGCATTAGAGTCAACTTCACGCTGATGGAATGCAGTTTATAAGAAGAGTGAAAGGGTGTAGAAGAGATAATAAAACACACAGACATCGGTAAAGAAATAAACGTATTCTTCCTTTAAAATGAATGAGAACAATGTAAAGACACACTGGAAACAGCATAATCGTAGAATGAAAGAACACCGTCAACAAAACGCTATGTCTTACTTTCCGCGTGCAAGAAGAGATATGAGAAGATTCAGAAGCCGGTTGAAATATATAGCTAAGGAGCTGGAATACACGTAGGCTTCATGAAGTGAAGAGTTCGATGGGTATTGAACCTATGTTGATCACACAGGTTGTTTAGAGAAGATGCGAATTTGCCAGTTACTGAAGAGATGCGAATAACATTATTGAATTCAGTACACGCTGGAATGTTCTCACTTTCTCAGAAGATCAGAATACCTGAAGCTGTTCTTGAGTTCTACCACTACCAAATAAAATATTTCTCACCAATCGAATATTCTTCCCGTCATTCATCTACTCAAACTACCTGCCCAAACTTTGTTCTCGTGAAGACCGATTCGCAAGTTCATCTGAGGAGAGTAGTGAAACCCATAACTCGTGAGACCTATGACGTTCCAAAACTCTTAGGGCCCTTTCACGCCTCTCTGCTTTCAATTGATGAGCCTGTTCGCAAGAAAGAGGCAACAGGGATTGAAATAGAGCACGTTCATTCTAGAAGTCGTCAGCGAAACCAACCCTCAATTCGACAACACACCTCATGACCTCTTCTGTAACTTTTGCAAGCTCTTTGCTATTTGTATCAATTTTTGTAAATATTAATCAATTAATATTTTTCTTTCGTAATGGTTAAATTTCCTTTTTTATGTAACAATGAAACTTAACGTTTGTGGCCATAATGAGTTCTCCTTAGCTTATTTCGTGTTACTTCATCAATTAAAAGAAGTTAAAACATTGTTAATATTAAAATGAACCTAGCGCGATAAATAGTGTACTATTTTTTATTGCAAATATAATTCTGTTTCATATTAAACATTTTATTTACTTTAACTTCCAAAGGAATTGTCATCATCTTTAGAGTCTGCAATAACTGAATAGTCCCTTTAGCATTCTATTATTATAAGAAAACAATGAAATTTAAGTTTATGGAAAAATAAAAGTGAATTTTATATATATATATATATATATATATATATATATATATATATATATATTTGTGAATCTCACTCTTATAATAACTATTATTTTCCCAAGTTAGTCAATATCCTTACAGTTTAAAAGCACATTAATGAGTTGTGTAACATTGATCCTGAGTTCCAATTTTAATTATAGTACAGTATCGGATAGAGAAACACTCGCTTTCCGTCGCAAAACAAAACCGGTTTTACAGCGGGTGCTGGTGAATGAGCCACCGCCATAGAAACAGTCGGTCGGAGCGTCGTCGACCAGCGAATTAAACGTTCGTCTCGCCAGCGCTCCCTTCCCCACTTCGCTTCTCCATCTCGGCTGCCTCGCCTCGGCCTTGACCTTCACCCATGTCATCGCCGTGCCGCCGCCGTCGCTTCCACCGGGAGCGGTGGCTCACTGCAGCGCCTTTCACCGGGAGGTCCTAGGTTACACTCCCCACGGCGGCAGGGTTTTCGACACTAGCTTTTCAGCTAGGTCGAATTCAGTCGCTGTCTGGAGGAGAACTCTAACGGCCGGCTGCTCTGATCGGTAGTTTTCCGTGGTTTCTCCATCAACACCAGGCGAATGCCGGAGCAGTACCCTACCAAACGGGCCACGGACCGCGCGCGATCTTTCCTTCCTCTTCCTTGTCCTATACTCTCCCCTTACACACACACACACTTATACTAACATGCACTACATTCCCACATATTCCGGGAGACCGGTCGGGAGCTTAGAGCTTGTCCCGGCCGGGGCGCTGCCCCGCTGGTGGGAGAGTCCTGGTTAGGGGGAAACCCCGTTAGCCGACGGTAGGTCGGCGCTGGATCTCGCCATCCAGTGGGGGAAGATCACAGCCATCTCCCGAGAAAACATGCACTACATTTGTGGGACTAATGACCAAAACAGTTCACGTGCATGGAAACACGAAAAAATCAATCAATCAATCAAAACCATCGCTTTCGATTTTGCCTTTACCTTCACTTCTGTCAGCGACTTTGCCTAGATTTTTGTTTCTGTCTGTATTTTCTTTGCTCGTTTTCTTCAGCGCGCTTCACCCGCCGCCACCGCCATTGGCTTTCCTTTCACCTTCATCTTCTGCTTCCTCCTTCACGCCCACTCCCAACATAAACTCAACTTCTATCTCCTAATTTCATTCTACCTCTTCCTAGTGAATGGTACGATGAGGTACTCTCATCCCACGCAGTGTGCTGGCAAACGTGAATGGACCTC
Organism: Teleogryllus oceanicus; assembly: GCA_964035755.1. Taxonomy (NCBI): domain Eukaryota; kingdom Metazoa; phylum Arthropoda; class Insecta; order Orthoptera; family Gryllidae; genus Teleogryllus; species Teleogryllus oceanicus. The sequence continues at coordinate 9,024,501 of CAXIVR010000012.1, forward strand.
GAGTACGTACGGGCCTTATCGTACGGAGAACTGGTTTTGACATTGTTCTGGAACTTCTTTCTTCTTCTTCTTCTTTCTAGGGTTTTTATCCAGCCGACAGCCGGTTACCCTTTGCGTCCCGATGGGAGGCATATTCAATCATACACTAGACACCAACACACTTGCGGGCTCCTCTGATCTGGGGTCAGCAGAACGCGAGGCCCTCCGCGACAACACATACATACAAAGACAAGGGACAAACAACCATGCCCAAGGCGGGACTCGAACCCGCGACCCTTCGCGTGACCGAAGCGCTGAGTCGGTACTCGCTCTTAGCCACCTCGGCCATCCAGGTCGGCCTAGATTCTCTTTCATTGTCGTCATTCTTTATAACCATTCATAATAGTGTATGAAAATTTGCGTTTATTAGGTTATTGCTCTGTTCAAATGTTGGGAAATATTTTTAATATTATTTTGATTTGTGTATTATCAACAATATAAGCTAATAGTGAATCAAATATAGTGTTATTTTTTTAATTGAGCATTTTGTTTATTAGTGGTCAAGATTTAAATGTGAAAAATGTTCCAGAACGATTTGATTTTTCGCAGTATAAATTACAAACTAGTGGTGATATATAATGACACAGACTTTCTCATACTAGTTAGTTTTCTAATTTCTTTGACCTGGGCTTGTTGTTCGGTTTTGCCCCATCCTCTTGCGAGCCGCCATCTGGTGCCGCCTACAGTACTGAGTATAACTTTGAGAATATTATAAAATAACACAATATCGTCTTATTAGGAAATTTACGTTGAAAAAGATGGAGCCGTTTTTACGAAAATGTTGTTTTAGCATTAGTGTGAATGCGAAATTTGAAGTTCTTTATCACAAAAAACGTTTGAGTTTTTTTACATAGGCTTTTTAACGCGGTGGCGGCTCTTCAAATTGAGTTCTTTTAAACGGGGCCGTATTGTCTGCGATGATGCGCCAATTTCAGATTCTCATCAATTTTATTTTTTGGTTTCAGCGTATTCCGTTCTATTCTTCCTTATGATGTTTGTCAGTTTTCGTTTTTCATGTGGAGAAATCATGCACGGTTGACTACAATTGCCATCCAACCTTTTCCATCTGTAATTTTTCGGCAATGTTTGCTACTTATGTCTTAGAAAATTGATTTTTTGGCGATTTTTCATTGTGAAAAGTTTGGTAGTTCTATTAAAGCCTTAATTTTTCCCTTTTTCTTGGGAGATAAGTCCTTTCGCCTTTCCATCTCTAAAAACAAAAAGGTTCGGTTAAGGTTAAGTTACACAAAAAGCTAAAAAGTACAAATTTAGGAAACAAAACATTAAAATTACAAACATTTAAAATGAAAGCAACAAATATTAAATAAACATACTGACACAACTCATGTTTTTCGCAAAAAGAATAATTAATCCACAAAATCTCAACACGAAAAATATGAAGACTTTCACTTCTAAAGTCACCCATAGTTCGGGCCAGTGTTGCCGTAGAAAGAACATTGATACCAACTGTTCACAAAAGAGTTGCCATTAATTAAATACATCAATTGATTGACCTTCTGGCAAGTTTTATCTTAAAAAGGAGGGTAAAGCAAACGAACTATGAAACATTTCAATCAGGGAATTTGGTAGTTTTGCCACATTTATAAGAAAACAACATAAAACCTCGTAAGTGTGCTATTGCTGATTAGCCACTTATCCAGCCCCAGATCTACATGAAAAATATGTAAGATAATAAAATACGCAATCAAAAACAGACTACGATATAAGGGAACAACTTTTCAAATCCATTCTTAGTGCGTAACTCAAAAAGAGATAAATGTCGTAGTGTCTGAAAAGCTAGATTTCACGAAATTTATGTTTCTTATTCCGCTATCAAGAAGATACTATTGTAGAACATTTTAAATAAATTTTGAATAAAATCAACCTCAAGTAGAAGGCGTTCGTAGCACATTCAGCACAGCATTCGAAGGTGGGTTCCAGTAATTTTCATTTTCTTTTTAAAAACAATGACTATCAGTGATGAATGACAATGGCTGAATGTCTGCGCGTGTCATTCTTGTTATACATTACGAGTTCTGGTAGCGTAAAGAGCATGAACACGAATGCGACGACAATAAATATCCATTGAATAATTAAACTTAGAAACGATTCTTAAAATGTTACCATACATACTCTTACAAATAACTTTATCTGCTGTTGTCATTACCAGGCAACGACATAATCAAACAGAAAGTTAAAATATCAGGGTATCGCCCCCCGGTTGCTAAATGTGACATTCTTCAGAAAATCTTCACAATATATTTAGCTAATTATTATAAATATGACATATTCAGAATGAGCGTACCAAAATAAAATTCTGTCACATGTTTTAAGCTAATTATGAGACGAAGATACCAAACCCCGAAGATAATACATTTATGATCAAACCATCTTCAATCGCCACCTGGCCTACGCACTATAGGAGGACAAGTAAGTCACAGTTGTTATATTCCATCATTTGTGTTCAACATTAGGTCATATTTCACACTGTAAAATAGGAAAGTTTTGTAAGCTCACTTGCAATCATAACAAAGTACATTATATTTATCTGAATCCATCACACTCATAATTACATTACAATAAAAATTTTGTATTTTGCCCAGAGAACGATGGGTGTTTTCTTAAGAAATATCGATATGCTTACATTCATGTCTCAATATTGATACGAAATATTCCATTATCAAATATGTCTACAAAAAATTATACGATTATTTTCCATCAACAAAGTGTAAAATAAATTAGACAATTTTTTAAGCATATTCAAGGAGATAACTAAATGAAAAATTACTCAATACTTATTAACAAAATATTACACTAAATATTGAAAACAATTTTTTTCACCAAAATACAATTTAAAAAATCAAATACAACCCAGAGGATTGACAGTACCGACGTATTTTCACATTCTACTGATATGTTAACTTAATTTTGAATATCAGATACATAGCAGTCAATTTTCGACGAAATATTAAATAGTTTATCCACACAATGACAGCAATAGGCAAGGAAGTAAACGCAAAACACTTTACGACAATTTTGTTCTTAGGAACTTTGCTTAGCGGAGTAATAACGCGCTTCCACGGCCAACAAAGACAGCATGGGCGGCCCCAATGCAAATGCCCAACTGGCTATTCCACGACATCATCACATACGGTGACATCGCCCCATCACAGGCACAACATTAATCTGCGCATTACGAATTAGCAGGGTAACCACGCCCTGCCTAGCCCACATAGACAGTATGTGACGGTCCCAAAAACAATGACCATTCGCTCTCTTCAAGACAGCATCACATGCGGTGCACAACGACCTATTACAAGCACAACATTGATCTTCATATTTTATATACGCGGAGTAACCACGCCCTGTCTGGCCCACATAGACAGTATGTGACGGTCCCAAACACAATGACCAATCGCTCTCTTCAAAACAGCATCACATGCGGTGCACAACGACCTATTACAAGCACAACATTGATCTTCGTCTTATGAATAGGCGGGGTATCCACGCCCTGTCTGGCCCACATAGACAGTATGTGACGGTCCCAAACACAATGACCAATCGGTCTCTTCAAGACAGCATCATATACAGTCACAACGACCTATTACAAGCACAACATTGATCTTCGTATTATGAATAGGCGGGGTATCCACGCCCTGTCTGGCCCACATAGACAGTATGTGACGGTCCCAAACACAATGACCAATCGGTCTCTTCAAGACAGCATCATATACGGTGCACAACGACCTATTACAAGCACAACATTGATCTTCGTCTTATGAATAGGCGGGGTAACCACGCCCTGTCTGACCCACATAGACAGTATGTGACGGTCCCAAACACAATGATCAATCGGTCTCTTCAAGACACCATCATATACGTGCACAACGACCTATTACAAGCACAACATTGATCTTCGTCTTATGAATAGGCGGGGTATCCACGCCCTGTCTGACCCACAGAGACAGTATGTGAGGCCCAAACACAATGACCAATCGGTCTCTTCAAGACACATCAATACCGGGGTATCCACGCCCTATCTGACCCACATAGACAGTATGTGAGGACCCAAACACAATGACCAATCGGTCTCTTCAAGACACCATCATATACGGTGCACAACGACCTATTACAAGCACAACATTGATCTTCGTATTATGAATTGGCGGGGTAACCACGCCCTGTCTGGCCACATAGACAGTATGTGACGGTCCCAAACACAATGACCAATCAAGACACATCAATACGGTGCACAACGCCTATTACAAGCACAACATTGATCTTCGTATTATGAATAGGCGGGGTAACCACGCCCTGTCTGGCCCACATAGACAGTATGTGACGGTCCCAAACACAATGACCAATCGGTCTCTTCAAGACAGCATCACATACGGTGCACAACGTCCTATTACAAGCACAACATTGATCTTCGTATTATGAATTGGCGGGGTAACCACGCCCTGTCTGGCCCACATAGACAGTATGTGACGGTCCCAAACACAATGACAATGAGATTCTTCTAGACGTTTTACATACGGCGCACAGTGCACTATTACAAGTCTAACATTAATATGAAAATTGAGCTTTTTTGAATATTGTGTGATTACTGTGAAAATATTTGTTTTCTTTTTGTACTTTCTGAGGGCAAAGTTAAATAAATCTAGTCGTGAGACAACAGCATATCCTTTTTCCTATTATTTCTGACCATTGTGACGGATCATACCGAGACTGTGTGTTCGCTGAAAGCAGAAATCCTTTCGCCGACAGCGACATACGTGACAAACGTCAACGTACTTCCTCAAACTTGTCGGTCTCAAAGCACATTGGGGTTCCCCTCAACTGCCGAGGACGGAAAACCGGGATTCACCTTGCACGTGACCAAACGGACGAATCACGACGACGTCTCTAGACGGAGACCAATTAGACTGACACTACTGCTCACGAGACTTGGGTAGGGGAACGAGCGCCGACGAAGCCCGGGGAGACGGACTGGAGAGGAGCCTATGGGGAGTGAGTGGATCCGGGAGATGTCCGTGCGGGAGTCGCTCACAGTTGGTCACCAGAAGCAGCGGTCAAAACCCCAGCGCTTCCCGTGACGTCAGACAGATGTCGCCTTCCTCAATATGCACATTTTACTTTATCGCTACCGCTTTTGCAGTTGAGGGAAAGATATGAAATGTCACAAAAAGAAGTGGCGGATTTTACGGCAGAAAACCTCTTTTTGCCGATAGCTGGTAACCAGGAGTGGATATTTCCATTTGCCTAATTTAGAAAAAAATTTCTAACACGTAGTGTGGCTAGAATCCATGTTTTGTGGGTCCTTGGAACCGAAAAATAGATTGATGGCAAAACGTCTGTCTGTCTGTCTGTCTGTGTGTTATCAACGCTAGTGGATAAACCGTTCACCCGATTTTCTCCAAATTGATATCCCCTGATCGATCTGAACGGACTGGAGGCTTTGGAAGTTCTAACTGATTGCTGACTTGCTTTTTACATGAATCGGGCATTTACCTTTTTATGCTTCTGCTCGTGTTCATCCCATACGTCGTTTGTGTGGCGTAGTGGTATGAATGTCGCCAGGTTGAACTCTGCGTTCGGGTCTCGGAGAGGAAAAAATAGCAGGTCTAAATAGTAGTATTGTGGAGCGTTTGGAAATAATGTGAGAAACGCTATGCTTTGAAAGTACCACTAGTTTCTTAAAACTTAGAAGTTGAAATCTGATTTTCTGTGGGTCTTGCCATGGGGGACAGGACCATCCTGCTTAGTCATACTAGCCTTACATGACAATAAATTTTCATGTTAATCGAAATAAAATAATTTATCCAACACAGTTATTTGCCGGTGGTCTGATGGAGTAGTTATAAATCTATACACAATTAGTGATCTGAAGAAATCTCAAAAAAGAATTGTCGGAAGGGAACTTTGCTAACATATGGATATTCATTTGTGTTCTGATAACCGAATAATTTCATGCTATTTTCTTTTAATGATAAGAAAGTTGATGTTGATTTAATTTTCTAACTTCAGTAAACAGATTTCATTAATTAACACAATATGCTTTCTATGATGAAGTTGGTGAAAGAATCGTAAACATTTTTAGCATTTGAAATTTTCTCTAATTCAAACACTTCGAAATGAAGCACTACGAAAGTGGGTTATCAATTGGGTTTATAAGGCTATTTTGTTTTAATACAGTTCTCTCGTAGTATTTCAAACAACTAACACGTGACATGTTTTCATGTTTTATGTTCAGGAGGCTAATGGTTAATTAGACAGAGATAGATTAGATAGATTATTCTTAGGCTTAAATAACCAATGAATCATCAAGACACGTCCCCATGAAAAAGTGAGCTTCCAATGCTTGTGTGATTGACCGATGTTACCAGGCGCGTCTACTGCTAAGGTCATTAGTTTCGCTGTAGAATGCTTTCATCACGGGAGGTGTCAGTGACCTGCCTCCGCTGGCTGGCGAGATTCGGCGCCGACATACGTCGTCTTTCAAGGATTCAACCAGGTATCTTCCATCAGCGGTGCACCGCCCCAGCCGGTTGAATATAACATCTACTCCAGATTGCGACCAGCTTTCTGAGGAGCATATCTTGGAACTGCCGGTGCCTCTTCAGTACTTTGTGCAAAACGTAGACTGTTCCCAATAAAGCAATGTTTTGCACTTCCCAGTCTGTTGAATAACCTGGAAGTTCAGCCATTCTCTGGCTCAAATTTTGCGGAACAAATCCCAGAACTCCGATAGCTATCGGGACGACCTGTGCTTCAACGCCCCACATTCGGCTGACCTCGATTTCCGAACTTTTGTATTTAAGATGTTTCTTTGCCTCCTTGGTTACAACGTTTTGATAGAAACATCTACAAGTAGACATGCCGTTGTATCCAAATCCCGGATAACAATATCCGGTTTGTTTGCCGCTAACGTGCGATCAGTTTGAATTTGTTAGTCCTATAATATTGTACACAGTCCAACAGACGTCATCGGTTTGGTGAGTGTTTGTACCCCTTTTAAGCATGTGTTGAACATCAAGGGCGTTACAGACCTGCCAGTGGAGTTTACTACATACCCTATCGAGACTTTTCAAATATTCCGTCTTTGTTAGAATTGGATCATCGGTTTGGTGAGTGTTTGTATCCTTTTTAAGCATGTGTTTGAACATCAAGGGCGTTACAGACCTGCCAATGGAATTTACTACATACCCTATCGAGACTTTTCAAATATTCCGTCTTTGTTAGAATTGGAAAACCTGTGACGATATGTTCCATGGTTCATGACAAATGCGGTATTTATCATCATTGAAAATTTAGAGAACCATTTTGTCATAATGTTGTGTTCTTAATGCCTAAGCTTGGGCAGCTATTACAGCTTCCGATTCTTGCTTTATTCTTCCTCTTTTAAGCCACATAAATGAATGGTCTTTATTGATATGCACCTCGTCCATTCTTTTTAGATATTGACCAAGGAGTGGTCTATAAAGGATTGACTAAGGAGTTTGCCTCTCGACGGTTTCTTAAACATTTTGTGTGTCTCACATTTCATGTTAAGTAGCATCAGAAGTTCAATGTCTGTATTATTCTGCGTGTTTTGCATAGCCTTTTCGCAATGTTTCTTGCTACACTTACAGTGCCTTCGCTTACCATTTTTCATTCGGATTTCGTGACCTGCCTCAATAGTGTGTCTTGATGACAGATTACATCCTGTTCAATCCGCACTATTGCACTGCGCAATGCGATTTCAATTTGTGAGGCCTCTGCCTCCTTCCTTACGTGACATATAAAGTACACGTACTTGTACATCAGTCCGAGATGAATATTGATGAATTGGAAGGAGTTTTCCGTTCTTTGGTTTATGATTAGAATTTCTGTCTCAGTTCAGCCCACTAGTCCGAAAGTGTATTCAGTTCCAGACACCACCAAACAACCTATTGTAGAGACTTTATTCCTGGAGATCTGAGCGGACTGCAAGGCAAATCTAGGTAGTCTTTGTACAAGCAGGTAAATCTTTGTACAATATCTCTACTTTGGATCGAGATCTGAGATTTTATTTAGGAATGTATAGAAAGGAAATTTATTTTTAATGCGGATTCTGTGAGTTGGGTTACGGCAGAGTCTTGGCGGGGTTAGTTTGGGTATATTTGGTATGTTGTGGAAGAAGTGGGTGAATAAAAAAATAATGTGATTGGTAATCGGTTCTAACTGGAATTTTTTATGGATTGTGCATCGGAGATATACCATGGGGCATTCGTGATGGTGCACAGGAACTGATTTTGGATGACTCGCAGTTTTTTGGTGTTTTATTTGACTGCGCTGATCCAAACTGGGCATGCATATAATAATAGTGGTCGTATGATAATTTTGTATAGCAGTAATGTACGGTAATTTAGCTGATCTATTTATTATTGGTTTTAGTTAGTGTAATTTAATTTTTGCTTGTATAACTTTATTGCCGATGTGATTTTTCCAGTTGAGGCGTGTGTCTAAGAAAATGCCTAGATATTTTATGGGTTTGTAATGTGGATGCCATTCCATTGTACAGATTCTTGATTCAATTGTAAGGGGGTGGGGGCATGAAGGGTCTTAGGGAAAATATTTTGGCTGCTGTGTTTGACGGGTTGATTTTAATTTTATTTTTGGCTGCTAAGCTGTCGATTTTGTTTAGGTATAACTGAAGTCTGATTTTTATTGTGTTTATGGCGGGACCTGATGAATAAATAGCCGTGTCATCTGCAAATTGGGTGATTTTTATATCACTGCTTTTCAGAAGGACGGCTACGTACAAGTTATAAAGAACGGGAGATAACGGGGAGCCTTGGAGGAGGCCAGACTTTACCGCTTTTGGATTAGAGTGATGGTTATCGACTGTAACGGCAAAAGTTCTATTGTTGAGGAAGCTGAATATGATTTGTGTAAGATAATGTGGAGTGCCTATTTCTTTTATTTTATAGTTTAAAGTTTGGTGCCATGTTATATCAAAGGCCTGTGAGATGTCGAGGAATGTTGCTATTGTATGATTGTGTTTTTGAAATGCCATATGGATGTTTTCAGTGATTCTGAGTAGTTGGTGATGCGTGGATACTTTTTCGGTGAATCCCATTTGCGGCTACTTCGAACCATGTCCCCTTCGTTTTCGTTTGTTTTCCACATTTTTTTAACTAATTTTGTTCTTTGCCTTTACTCGTTTCGCGACAGTCTCTTATATTGACCCGACACCTACGCATTTGCTAAAATCAGTCGCCATTAGTTGTCCATCTTTCTTGTATTCCTGGCGCATTGCAACATTTTTTATATGTACGATATGTTTTATGTGGTATGTATGAGCTGTTATACTTTAAATGCTGTATTATGTAATTGCAGTATTTCTATAAACTGATTTTGTTAAAATATTGCACTTATCGCAGTGTTATACAAAAATGTTTTATTTGTTGTTCTTGAGCAGTGTACCCTTTTGGAAAATCATTTGGTTTGATTTTGATCAGCAGTATTGTTATTGCTGGCTACTAGTAATATTTTAATTAAATTGTTTCTAATAAAGAGGAATGGAAAAAACACAGAAGGTGAGCAATCGGTCCAAATTGGTGTTCCTGGTGTCTCATTTGGACCCAGAGGTAGAGGTTTGTAGTCCGCAGGAGACGCATAAACATGAAGACGGCTGAGAGTCTTTTGGGTAGCCTACAACTGTCTGAGTTTCTCCGTTACACATGACAAACGTATGCAAAATTATGATACACGAGAAATGAGGCTACTTTCTTCTAGCGTAGTGTGTCGTAACCGTTACCTGACCACAAAGATGGTCGGCGGTTTGTTTGCTACATATTGATACTCGGCTGAACTCAAGCTTGCGTACATTTCTACGTTTAGAGAAACCGTAAGGGTTTATTAGAGTTTCCTACATTTAGTCACGACAAACAATCCAAACATTTATGTTAACTTTCTGTTTGAAACTTCTAAATCTGGAGTTATCTTGACCCAAAATAGATACATTAAAGTTAATTTTTTTAAATGTACCCCTAGTTTGGAAATATCAATGAATACAATCCTCTACTTTTGCAATAGTCTATTACCCTACGATCAAGTCATGCCAACAATTTTTTTCTACGATAGAGTCTAGAACATTCGTCATTGAGTCAACAACAAAAGCTAATGTTCTTTAACAGTTAATATCATTAACTGAGACATTATTCTAAATAAGGTATTACAGTAAAAATAACTGTTTTAAAAAATTGATTACATTTTGTAGCACTTTTATTTAATTGTACTTTCTATACCAACGCTTATTCAAAATGTTTCCAATATAAGGAACTGTTAGGCAAAGTTCGTTTAGATAATTCTTGACATACTTAAATTATTTCTTCATATTACATTATATTTTTAGTCGTGTTCAAAGGATCATAGTTTTCAAAACAACACAAATTAACCCAAAAAAGTAATAATACGTGGAAAACGAAACAAATTTAATAGAAAGAAATATTAGTAAAAACACATTTAATGTAATTTACCAGACCTGACGTGTCTAATACAGATCCTGTCTGTGTGTGTAATGAAAAAAATCCCAAGTAAAGTGCTGCTTCTTTTCGAAATCATTTCTCCATCGATACCTGTTACTAAGATAAAAAAAGACTATGAAAAAAGCAGCTTCTAAACCAAAGTATATCGATGCTACTCCAGCCTCTTACGAACTAGTATACTGGGCTTTTCGTAACGTGGCGGATGGCATGAGGTCATTTTTGCACCTTCCGCCTCATAAAATGAATCTTTTTCATTCATTTAGCGAACGTCGTTCTCAACGTGGCTCATGGCCTCAAACATGAGCTTATCACTGTTATAAAGATTCATTTTATAAGGCAGGATCAGATTCAAGATTCATTTTATCAGGCCCATCTCGATCAGGTTTTTCGTTCAGTTTCCCTGATCCATTGAGCAAATTCTGAGATGGCCCCTTGTTTTGCTTCTGGACATAAATGTAACTTCATTTTCTGTGCACGTCTTCTAGAATTCAGTGGGAAATACAATTATTCAATTTATCGTTTCCATGTTGTCGCGGCAGGAAGTAATAATAGCCAAATTTTATTGCTTATTTATCTTTGAAAATAGATTTTATTACATGGGAGTTTTTTTCTCCCTTTCAAAATTAAAAATGTATTGCTTATTTATCGTTAAAATATATTTTACTACATGGGAGTTTTTTTTTCTTTTTTTCTCCCTTTCAAAATTCAAAATTTATTGCTTATTTATCGTTAAAATATATTTTACTACATGGGAGTTTTTTTTTCTTTTTTTCTCCCTTTCAAAATTCGAAATTTAAGTAGTATATGACTTAGTGTAGGGATCACAGAATTTTGAAAATGTGCACACAATTCACTTTTCCCCATAGCACGTCATACGCAGTTTTTAACTGCTTTTTGACGTAAAAATAAAAAAAAACAAGAGATGTAAAAGTGACCGTTCCTAAGAGACTGGAGTGCGCAGATGCTCTCGGAGGGCGGAACAGGTTCCCGTCCCCGTTGACGAAGGCGGCGGACATCACCCACGGCGCTCCACTTCCGACGCCCGCCCACGCTGCTGCCTGCCACACTCCATGCAATCATACATATAGACATTTATTATTTAAATTATTTTAACATATAATAATAATAGCAATAATAATAATAATAATAATAATAATAATAATATGCTAAAAATAATATTATTAACTGCATTTTATGGCAGACCTGCACAGTCATTTTAAACTATTGAATACAAGAATACACGACTTTTTAATTATACTTCACTTCACTTCACAAATTTGCAATTCACTTCTCTTTCTACTTCTTTAATTTTCTACACTTCACACGTCACCACACTTCAATACAATACTACTTTGAAAATAATTATATATATGTAATGTATCTGTTTTTCTATTAGTTAGAAATAATAACACGAATTTGTTGCTCTGCAATAACAAAGAAACAACATTCAATGTTATTATTCAATTTGCAGTTTCTTGATAAAGCTTATTATCTTTGCGACCTTATGTCGTGATTGTCATATGTCTGAATCAATAACTTTTTTCAACATCCACGCGTGCGTCTCGTTCGAGATCTGCGCTATCGATCCGCTCATCATTCGATTTAAGCTCCAAACTCAATTAGATTAGGGATACCTCCCTTACATCTTCCCCCCCAAAATAAAGGTTTTGGTACAAAATTTTGGTGCGAAATTGTATAAAGATAGAGCTAAGTGTTCTCGGTATTTTCTTCATCTGGTGCAGGGATTGGAATGAGTTTAGAGATGTGAAATAAATTTGATTCTGATTTTTTGTGTCCTGTGTCAATTTCACAAATTGATTTTGATATTTTCTTCTGAATCTTGTAGGGTCCAATTCTCAATTCATCCAATTTTTTTCGGTTCATTCGGTTGCCATTTTCGATGAATACCAGGTCTCCAGCATTAATTTATTTCTAGATTATTAGCATTTTTATTTTGTTTTTTGGTAATATTGAGGTATCTTCACCTATTAGCAAGTATTTTGGGCTGAATCCAGTTACTGTTTTTTTTCCTTTTTTTTCATTTATTGTACATAATTTTATTCACTAAGGTTTGATTAAGTCTTTCATTAAACCATTGAGAATGGTGCGTTAACCGCTGTAAAAATCATAGTGATATTCTTCTTTACTAGAAAATCTTTGAAATCTTTGGAGTTTATGCCTGGGTATTGATCAGTCAGAAGTATTTTGATATTATGATCTTTAAGTGCCATTTCCGTTAGTTTGATGAAATCAGATGAGTTTTGTGTTTTTGATGTTAATATGTAGGCAAATCTTGTGAAGTGATCCACAAGAAGATGTAAATATTTTTTAGAGGATCGTGAACCACCGAATCCACCAATCGTGTCAATGGAAACTATATCAAACGGTTTTCGTGCAGGACTAAGTTGTGACATCAAACCAATTTTGTCTTGTCCTCTTGATTTGTTTTTTATACACACTTCACAGTTTTTACAACATTTTTTTATGTTTTCTGAAATATTTTTTGATGTATAATGAGGTAGTATTTTGCTTTGCATTTGTTTCATCCTATGTGGCAAAAATGTTTGTGTATGTTTCCTATAAACATTTTTAAATTGTCATCATCTTCATCTTCATGAGGTTCTAGTACTGGGTTAATAATCTCTTTTTTGTTATTAAATTCCGTTTTTAAATTTCACATCTTCATCTTCATGAGGTTCTAGTACTGGGTTTCTGCTCAAACAGTCTGCTTCTAAGTTTTATTTTTACCTGGATGGTATATTATTTCGAAGTCATATTGTGATAAATAGTAGGTGAGATCACCTAATTCTTCATCTGTTCTAGATTTGATGTTCATTTTGTTTAATGGTTTATGATCTGAAAATACTTTGAAATGTCTGCCTATAAGCCAGTGTTGCCAATACTTTAGTGATTCTTTTATTGCTAGGGCTTCCAAGTAAATGGCTTTTTTTCTTTTTTGTGATTCGTTCAGTTTCTTTGAAAAATATGCTACTGGTTTTTCACTTTTGGATCATCATGTATTTGTGGTTGTTTTAATACGGCTCCCATGCCCAGTAGACTTGCATCGGTGTATATATGTATGGGTAGGTCTGGATCAAAAATAGCTAAGACTGGTTGGGTGCAGAGGAAATTTTTCATATATTCGAAGGCTTTTTGACATTCCTCAGACCATATGAATTTTTGTCCTTTTCTCAATAGATTATGTAGTGGTTCGAGAATTAATGAAATCTTGGGTATGTATTCATTGTAGAAATTGATTTTTCCCAAGAATTGTCTCACATTTTTCTGATTTTTGGTACAGGAAAATTTTGTATTGATATCAAGTTATCTTTTATTGGAGAGATTGAGTTGTGTTTTATTATGTGTCCTAAATATTGCACAGAATCCAGTGCAAATGTGCATTTAGAAAGTTTTAATCTGAATCCTTCTTTCATTATTGCTTCCATTAATTGTGATAGATGGCCAATATGTTCTTCGAAGGTTTTAGAAAAATTAATATGTCGTCTATGTAATTCACTGTAAAAGTTGATAATTTATGTTTCCTTATTATATTGGTGAGGATTCTTTGAAAGATAGCTGGTGCTGTTTTTAATCCAAATGGCAGACATGTCCATTGAAAATGACCTTCTTGTGTTACAAATCCTGTTTTTCTTCTATCTTCGATTCGTAGGGGAATGGACCAAAATGCTGAGTTTATATCAAGTTTTGAAAAATATTTGCAATTTCTTGTTTTCATTACTAAGTCTTCGATTAGTGGAAATGGTTGTGATTGAGGAACTATGATTTCATTTAAATCTCTAAAGTCTATGCATAGTCTTGATTTTTGTGTTCATCTCTTTTGTATGCTAGTGTCACCGGAGAAGCAAAGGGACTATATGATTCTTCGATTAACTTTCTCTCAAGTAATTGTGTTTTATTTTTTTTGCTTTTTTGTGTTTAATTGTGCATCTGTAAGGTCTTTTACAACAGTATTTATCTATTTTAAGATCTATTCTAGCTTCATAATCTTTTACTGTCCTATGTCATATTTATCTTTTGCAAATATCATTTTATATTTATCTACGAGATTGTTTATAATAATTTCTTCATGATGATTTAAGTGATTTGTTAAGATTTCAAAATCGTTTAAGTTAACATGTTCATTAAAATTAATTCGATATTCTTGTTTCTCTGGAAAATCAGAGTTTTTTTTTTTATAATTATAAAACATTAATATATTCCTCTGCATTTAATATTCTTGCTTTGAGAGTTATCAATCCATCTGTTTTATGTACACCATTAATTGTTCTCAAGTCAGCTTTTTGCATAATATTATCTCTTTTCGGCTTCACATGTATTAATTTTGAATTTATTAATGTAACATTTGAGCCTGGGTCATAAATGGCAGAGACATCTAAAGTGTCATTTAATGTTACCTTGAGTCTAATTAATGGTGGAACTACCAGTTTTTTGGATCATTGTTGTTCAATTCCACCTCCAATATTGAATTGTTGACATGTTTTATTTTTTTGTCTGTATCTTTAAACCAGCATTCGGCTTCAGGATGGAAGCGTGTGCCTTTGCCTTTAAC
Source organism: Teleogryllus oceanicus (assembly GCA_964035755.1). NCBI lineage: Eukaryota > Metazoa > Arthropoda > Insecta > Orthoptera > Gryllidae > Teleogryllus > Teleogryllus oceanicus. Next base: position 9,039,621 of record CAXIVR010000012.1, read on the forward strand.
TTTGCAAATTTCGCAAGGTGTCTTTTCAATTTTGTCTTTGTTAGCTGATGTATTTGTTTTTGTTTCTGATTTTTTTTTTGTAAACTAAGTGTTCTAATTTACCTATTTCATTACATAGATCTTCGGTTCCTTCCAATATTTCTCTATCAATTCTATCGGCTACAAAATTTGGTAAGCCAGTAGCAATTAGGTCTATTAGTGTTCCATTATCAATGGATCTTCTCACTTCCAGTAAGAGTTTTTCTTTTTTTAGTGCATAATCTAGTAATGAACCTGTTTGATATTTAAATGACAGTGCATATCTTATTGAGACCAACCTTTACTGGCGAATGTATCGCAAAATTTTTTTTTCCATTCTGTCCATTCTGCTTCAATAGTGAGTTTTAATAATGTACAACCATACCAATCTATGGCACCTTTATCCATAAATGATTTTAGAATTTCAATTCTCTTTTCATCTTCAGTTATATTAAATCGTTCACATTCTTTTTCAAAGCTAGTGATCCATTGATTGGCATTTGAATTTTTTCCATTAAATTTTTCGATTGTAAATTCTTTGGCAATTTTACCAAGATTTTTTACCGCGGATAGTTCTTGATTTTTTTGAAGTAATTTTTCTATCATTTTTATTAGTGGTTGTTCTGAGACGTCAGACTGAACCTTAGTACTTTGTGATGTGTCAATTATTTCCTCTAAGTAGATATCAGCAAATTGTAAATTTTCTCCTTCGTCCAAGTATGTTTCAGACAACTCTTCATTTAAATTAATCCATACCTTTCTTATTTGATGTCTTGTTACAAGTGTTTTGATACTTTAGCATATGCTGAGGTCTTCATAATCGCTGTGTGGTTACCTATTGCTTGATAATTTTCTGGAATAGAGTACTCACGGCCATCCGTGTGCCAATTGAGGTTATGCATATTAGATTTGTTTTTCCATCTTCTTTGCTGCCAACTATGAAGTTGAAGCGGAGTTTGTCCATTGTGAGATTTTGTGAATTCCAACGAGAATGTTGTTTTGTAATGTATCTGTTTTTCTATTAGTTAGAAATAATAACACGAATTTGTTGCTCTGCAATAACAAAGAAACAACATTCAATGTTATTATTCAATTTGCAGTTTCTTGATAAAGCTTATTATCTTTGCGACCTTATGTCGTGATTGTCATATGTCTGAATCAATAACTTTTTTCAACATCCACGCGTGCGTCTCGTTCGAGATCTGCGCTATCGATCCGCTCATCATTCGATTTAAGCTCCAAACTCAATTAGATTAGGGATACCTCCCTTACATATATATATATATATATATATATATATATATATATATATATTGTGTGTGTGTGTGTGTGTGTGTGTGTGTGTGTATATTTAATAAAGAAACGCATTTAATAGTAATTATCACAATAATAATAATAATAATAATAATAATAATAACAATAATAAAGTAACTAATATAATAAGCCTAACTTGCTAAATTAATAAAGTAGGACAAATCTCCTACTGAAAGAGCTGGCTCAGTGCGTCAACTGTCACTGCAGCGCCTCTGACTGGGAGGTCCTAGGTTCGAGTCCTGACAGCGGTAGGATTTTCGACACTAGCTTTTCAGCTAGGTCGAATTCAGTCGCTGTCTGGAGGAGAATTCTAGCGGCCGGCTGCTCTGATCGGTAGTTTTCCGTGGTTTCTCCGATCAGCACCTGGCGAATGCCGCAGCAGTTCCCTAATCAACGCCCACAAACCCCGCGCGATCTTTCCTATCTCATCTTCGTCTTATCCTCTCTCCTTACACACACTTACACTAACATGCAGTACACTACCTCACATGCCGGGAGACCGGTTGGGAACTTAGAGTTTACTCCCACTGGGGCGGTGCCCCGCTGGTGGGAGATACCTGGTTGGGGATCCCCATAGCCGACGGTAGGTCGGCGCCGGATCGTGCCATCCACCGGGGAAAGATCACCGCCATCTCATTAGAAGAAAATATGCTCGGAACTAATGACCTCAATAGTTGACGCGCCCTGAATCACTAACCGACGAATTTTCGCTGTTGGCGAGCCTGCAGGAAGGGAAGAGGTTCTGCCCTCTGCAGGGGATGCAGCGAATATCAGGGCGCCGAATAATTTTTTGGCGACCAACTGAAGCAAATAGCGTGGGTGCTAGCAAGACAAACGACGTATGATAATCTCAAAGCTAAAACGTTTTGAGAAGATAGTTTAATGAGGAACAGGGAAACGCAAGTATGGTGACGCGTAGCTGTTGGCGTTGCGACGCTCAATTTTTTGAATGTGTCGAAAAAAACTACGCTATTGGGGAATGAGTAAATTCGTGTTTTATATTGTTCGTTAGATAGCCAAAACCTATGATACGTACATACATAGACTAGTGACAAATTGGACATTTTTGTATCGGTATGGTGGGTAATTGGAAACACCGAAACGGAATGGCGTGGTCATATTCGACGATGAAAAACAATGCTCTTCCATTAGACCAAAATAATTTGTTTTGAGCTCATAATACGGAAGAGAGGGCATTAAAAATTACACTTTGAATTCAATATGGCGTACAGTTTGAGACGCCACATCGGTATGGCATAAAATACCTTCACACATTTACTACCTAACGAACAATATACAACAAAAATTAGCCGTCCACTCATTCCCTATTGGCATAGTGTTTTTTCGACACATGCAAACAATTTGCAGTGCAACGCTGACATCTACAGACCGCCATACTTACGTTTCCCTGTTCCTCACAATGCTGGCTAACTTCTCAAAACTTAATACTGGCAAACATAACAGTGGTTAACTTTTATAGCTCTAAGCTTATCATACGTGTTTTTCATTGCTGGTTCCTGCGCTAAAATGAGTAGATGGAACACGTATGAAATGCGCTGTATAATGGGTGCTGACTCAAAAAACTCACAGTATTAGAGCACTTGGGAAAAGTACGCCCAATAAAACGATACGCAGTTTGGTACAAGTAAAATACAGTACAAAACATCCAATTGTATACAAGTAAAGTACGCAAAACTATAGCCAATTCGATACAAGTAAAGTATAGTAAAACTGTAACCAATTTGATACAAGTTAAACACGGTAAAGCAATAGCCAATTTTACTTGCTTCTCCCCTCATTTTCCATTCGATGGCGTGGCTCGGACAATTAGTCATCGCGGTTTACGCAAAACATTCTTCATTCTAGCCAACGCAAAACATTGAACACATATTACACCAAACAGATACGGCTCATCATTATTTATCTTCTTTGCAAACCAGTATTTAAATGAAAAAATTATTCCACACGTATACCATTTAAATTCATTTGCTTTCACTCTTTATAAAAACAAAACTTGCGTCTGGCTTTGGCAGCATTGATGGCTGTGTTGGCAAACGTTGGGGTTCGTTAGACAATTCAGTCATATGGGCATGGCATCCCTAAAGAATAAGATGACCGCTACATTAGCCTAAGGCCCTATTTATACGCTTCCTTTTGACGAACAATTTCGTAGTTTGAACGAACGCACGCATGCACAGATTCTCGAGAATTAGCACAGAAGGCTGGCTTATGCCCTCTCCTACTCCCAGGTACGTCGATCCGCGCCCGAACTACTCGCCCGCCTGGGGAGCCCTGCGCTCCTACGGGCACTTCCCCTCACTTCGCACTTTTTTCCCCTTAAAATACGGAAAGATGTGTACATGCGGAAGTTATAGTGGTGCCTGGCAGTGAGTTGTGGCTTCATACGAAAATTAGTCAACCAGATTTTTTTCTATCAAACATCCGAGAATTGTTTTATGTTCACTTTCTTCACTACTTATTACAGTGTCGTTTTATATTCTTACAAAATTCTCCCATACATAAACATCTTGCTAAGTGACCGGAGTATATTTGAATGGCGAATGTTTCCGTTTTCGTTTTGTCTTGTGATATTAAATCATTCAGTTGTTTATTGTATTTAGCAATAATGTGAAATAAATGAACAAATCTCTAAAAGTTAACAATTATCGTTTACGGATGGACAGCGTTTGTAACAGGCAAGAATATTTGCCAGTTAGATGTTTTAACCTGAACGTAGAAAGTTCACGCTTTTATATCACTCTTAAGTAAACAGGTTAACAAAATCAAGATACTTTTGATTCATTGTTTTAAAATTTTTCTCTCAATTATACAACCCTTATTTTTAAATCTCGCGCCCATTTCTCTGGACGCAGCGCCCGTGAGCTCTAGCAAGCTTGTTACCTTGCCCGCGACCACATGTCTGATTTCTGCCTTTCTCCTCCTTTTTCCAGCCCGTTCAGTAATTGCATTCTTCCGCATGAGGGATGATCATGAGAGACGAATGATGATGAAAGATGAATTATTATAATTCTTGAATTATATTAACACGGTTTTAGCGTGTTTGCTTCTGTCTCATAAAGACGATGAGACACTAAAGAATGCAATATGTAAATCAAGTATATTCGATTTTATATTAGTGTTCTCCTAAGGTCATTGACGCCTGGAGATGGACTGGCTTGGGAGAAATGAGGATAGGAAGGAATGGGCATGGTAAGGGATGAGGATGGGATGGGATGGGATGGGATGGGAGGGGGGATGGAAGGAATGCGGATGGAATGTAAAGGGAATGGGATGGAAAGGAAATGGGGTGGAAACGAAATGGGTTAGAATGTGAAGGGAATGACATGGGAAGGTAAGATGGCGCCCGGGTCGCGAATCATTGTGTAGGGGGCTGCTCCGGCATGCATCTGGAAGTGACCAGGGGAAGCAGCATTAAAACAGTTGGCATTCGAATTCGCGCCGGTAGGTGTCATCAACGTGCGTAAGTTGAACATCTCAAGCAAATTTGCAGCGCCCTTCCCGAATTGATCACATGTCAACTTAGTGTTCTAACAAGAAAATCTAAACAAGAATGAAGAGAGTGGACGTAAAGTGGAAGATTAGTAAACGAAACTTTCGATATTTTGTCTTTTTCTTTTCGATATTTTCTTTCTGAAACAATAATTAATGTTAACAAATAGATAACAAATAGGTACATGTTAGGAGTCACGTGAGAGAATTTTGACCCTGGCTTGATTACTTGACGTTTTTGTTTGAGAATGTTATAAATCCTCGTGATTTTCAGTATATTTTACATAATCTTCAATCAGCAAATTCCTTTACTCATCCAATGATTGCGGGCTATGTCTTCTCATTATTATTAATTCGCAGATTTCCCTGTGTTGCAAAGCTACGTAAGGCACCTGTAAGTTGAATTTTTTAACATACTGCAGTTCTTTTGAAGACACTACACACTTCCCCATTGTTTCAATATTTACAAAATGAAACATTTCTTCCCAAAGCGAAATAAAATTAACGGGTGTAGATCCCACTCCTATTGCATGAAACACCGGCGAAGGTCCTCTGCCAAGGTTTTTTGTTACCGGCGACCGCCGTCTACCCTCCCTCCGTCCCTCCGTCCCTCCCTTTGCTCGCTTCGCGTCTCCGAGCGCCTGCTCACGGAGGGGAATTCGGCTCTGTCGTCATTTTTCCTCGAGTAGGCAAACGCTGGTCTAGCCGATGTGACCTCGATGGCACTTGGCGTAAGAGAGCGTCAATATTAAAAATTTCGCAAAACTACACCTCTCACCGCCTCCTTCATACATATTCTCTATATTTTACAAGGGGCTGTGCTCCCCCCCGTAATAAAAAAAATCATACTCGCGACCATGGGGCTATGAATATAGGGAGATGGCATGACGTCCTAAACTTGAAGCCACCTTGGGACATCTATGAACTACCTTAACCGTACTCCTTGCGCATGGACCGTGACCATCATTGGGCTTCTTCCAGCAATATGTTGCTCAGACTTCAATCCAATTCTAGTCGCAGCAACAGCCGGCAATATCTTTCCGAGGACGGAAACACACGATTTTACATGACGACCGGAACCTCCCCCGGCCCGTCCACCCGTCCGGAATATCTAGCAAGAAATATTGTCAACATCAAAAATATTCATTGCCGCAATGTTTACATTGGCAACTTTTCTTGCGAAACAATATTGCCCGCCATTTTGTTGTAAGTGTAAAGGCAGCGTGGAGCCCCCCGGCGTGCCCCGCTGGCCTACTGCGGCGTCCGCGTCGGACTGCGAACCCGGAACGGCGCTTTCGCCCCCGGCCCGTCCACCCGTCCGCGCGACGGACGGAAGTGCTCGTCGGCCTCATCCCCGGCTACCCTCTGAGTGCTTTCTGCCGTTCGCGGCCCTGTTCCCTTGTTTGGACGCGCGCCGCCTCGCTTAGAGTTTGGAATTGCTTTGTGTCGCGAGGTTCGCGATGTCTTCGCAATGCGTAGAAACTAAAGAGTCGCAGAGTTGTAAATAATTATATTTATATGAGGTTCATATTGAATTGCTTTGTGTCCCGAGGTTCGCAATGCCTTGAAACTAAGAAGTGTACAGTTGTAAATATTTTACGGATTTTTGTAATATTTCTAACACGTTCCTCTTAAGCTTGCTGCGTGCTAATGTACCGAATATTCTAAAACTTTGTAAAGTGATAAAAGATAATTTCTCCAGCTTGTCTGGTTAATATAAAAGTTCACTATAAAAAGTAATAAATTCGGTTGTTCTGCACTCTTTGAATAAGTTTTATTTTTTTATTTTTGTAATTTTTGGAATGTCCTATATAATTTTTAGGCAGACATTTATTTTTTTAATTTTTATTTTAACATTTATTTAGACCAACGTATCGAAGGTCATTGGCCTTCTTCTTCAGGGTCTAATGAAATTAATATACATAAATTAAAACAAAAAATTTGAATCATGAATATCACTATAAATTATATAATTAATAGTACATTATGAATCGATGTAATGATGGGTATTAATACACGACTGTGATATTCCGATACGTGCGAGGTTCGAGCGAGTATTGTAAACTTCACACGAGTATTAATACCCATTACATCGAGTTTCATACGGTACTTTTTCTTCGACTTTTATAAGTTAAACGTTTACATTGAATCGTTTCGTGGCAGTTGACATCCAGGATTCAGTCAAGGCCACCTAGTGGAGAGCTACCCTACCTCTCGCAGGTGGCTTTGGTTTACCAATACGAGAGAATACAAACGTTGCTATTACAATAATTCCGATGTCACTATTTTCCCTTTTCTCTTATTTCTGGAGGTGCCAACTTCTCTGATTCACTAGACATTTCAAACTAAAGAATTGGACAGGTTTATAGTACAAACACATGGCAGCAATGTATAACATAATAATTTGCTTTGTGATCTAAACGTCAGTCAAATGTTCCCTCTACCACAGCGCTATTCAAATAGGATGAAAATGAAATTACGATCTAATTTATTTTAAATAATATTCCACATAAAAATTACTAGTAATAAAAGAAATTAAAACTGATAAACATAATATAACATGAAATGCTATTTTAATGTACACAATTGAACAAATTATTTACTAGAACAATTGTCAATGATTAATGAATTCTAAATACTTTGTAAACTTCTTTGTCAAGAACCTGTATCATAATGAAATCTGTATCGTAATGAGTTTCATTATGCAAGGGGCTGGAGCCATCACATGACATAATTATACAACGAGAGTAGAAAAAAATATAAATTGGATTTACTACAACCTGCGAGAGAAATTGCATCAATTAATTTTATAAAATTTCTTGATTTACTTGAATTATATTTATATGGTATCTTTTGAATTTAAATAATTATTATTGAATTTATTACTTTTTGTAGTCAACTTTTATATTAACCAAACAAGCTGGAGAAATTATGTTTTATCACTTTACACAAAGTTTTAGAATATTCGGTACATTAGCACGCAGCAAGCTTAAGAGGAACGTGTTAGAAATATTACAAAAATCCGTAAAATATTTACAACTGTACACTTCTTAGTTTCAAGGCATTGAGAAGACATTGCGAACCTCGGGACACAAAGCAATTCAATATGTACCTCATATAAATATAATTCAGGTAAATCATGAAATTTTTTAAAATTAATTGATTGCTGCAGATTCTCTCGCAGGTTGTAGTTAATCCAATTTATATATTTAATTATCTAATTTATAATGATATTCATTACATAATGATAGACCCTGAAGAAGAAGGCCAATGACCTTCGAAACGCTGATCTAAATAAATGCTAAAATAAAAATTAAAAAAATAAATGTCTGCCAAAAAATTCTGTAAGAGCTTCCAAGAACTAGACAAATATAAAAAAGGCAGTCTTAAAAAATGGTATAACAAATTTAACTTTGTAAAAAAATATTTTTTTTATTTATTCTCAATTGTTTTTAACGTCATGTAACACTCAAATGTTGATATGGCGGAAATGAAGAGAAATTACTACATTAGAATATCAGTGAATTTATGTCTTTGGAAACAGATAGCTAACGTATTTGGGTTTTATATAGCTATTCCAACAATTAAATCAGAGCTATTTAGAGTGTTGTTTACGTTTTTGATTTCTCTGCCATATCTGTGAACGCAGTGTACTCTTATCCTTCGTAAACTTTATCCTTCATTCAATACGATTTGGAAACATGTCTTGAGGTGGGTTTATAATGACTGGATTAAGAATTCTATAGAAAATGTTTGTTTGATATCCACGTACTTCAATATTTTCTCTATATTTCACGTTTTTCTTGAAAGTGAACATTTACAAGTTTCTGGGATATGTCGCGTTCTCTTGCTCTATAATAAATTATTTTCACTTACGAATAATCTTAATATCTAAGTCATTAATCCTTCCTAATCCTGTAAATCTGTAAATCAGTATAACTGTATGCTATCTTACATGAATTTGCGAAGTAGTAAGATATTTTATCTACCAATGACAACTTGTTTTCGATCACTTCATCCCTTCACTCTCATAGTAATATTTCTCGTAGCAGAGAAACCTCTTTTATACTAAAAGTATTACAGGTTTTACAGAGTCATGAAATCGTGAAATAATTTTCAAATTTCATGTTTATTCTGTACCATGCATAAACACTGTTTGTCTTGGCTTAGTCATCCTCGTACGCAATGTTCTTCTCATCTCATTTTAAATCCGTTTCTTATTTAGTAAAACTCAACTTAATATCATTTTATAGTTGAAAATATCAAAACGTTTGTTATTCTAAGAACATGTTGCAGGAATACTCAGGCCGTTGTATCGAATTGTATTATGTATTTTAAATGTCACTTAGGGTCTCACACTGCTAAAAATTGGATTTACTGTTTCAAAGAGAAGACATTTTATTTACCTCTCTTGTATGATTGCACATGTTTAAATTCGTAACAATATTCAATTTACTATATGGCTTCCGATTTTTATCAAATAGTATCTCAATAGTTAGAGATTTAGGCTCATATTAAATAATTTTGAAAAGATATGAAAATAACTTAATTTGCAAGTTAATTGACCTTAAAATGAATAAAATAAATATTTCACGTACTTATTATTCAATATATATGTCTTCTAATTTAACTACCTACATTTTTAACGTTATTATCACATTTCTCGGTATATTATGAAGCCAGTGCGGTGTCTTCAAATGTCCTTGCGAAAACGAGGCCACAGTAAACTTGCAGGAATGGCGTTTTTCCCGTCCACCGCTGCAGTCTCATTCACCAGTCCGCCTGGCGAACCCAAATAGCAGCGCGAGTGGGGGAATAATTTCGGACGGCGCGTCGCCGGCCACATGCGCCGCCCCTCGCCGTCAACACGAGGCCACGGGTTGAATGCAGGCCGCACTGATTCGCTTCAAGTCGGATTGCGCGGGCGAAGCTCGTGTTTCTGGCGTTGTGCGGGTTGCATAACGCTCATATCTTCTTCATATCCTCCTCAAGGGTTTTCCCACTTCTTCCCCTACATGTTATTTAAAGAAGGTCAAATAAAGTTTCTCGAAAACTCTAAAGTTTTCTGTAAAAATAATCTCTAAATTCCGCATATTCAGAAACGCTCAAATGTTATTTTCTCAAAAATGGTTCCCAATTTCTTCTTCAAATTTTTCGGGAATAGTAATTCTTTGACGTTAATTAATAGCACAGGGTATGTACTACAAACATTTGCCTTCGACTTAGGTCATTTTTTCTAAAAACCCCGAGCTCACGTCCAGAGACAAAGGGAATTCATCTTTCGTAAGAAGCTGTTTGGAAGGACTGAATTGCTTTGCGCACCACAGACCAGACGACAAGAACTACCAGAATAGTCAACATTGCACATTATCGCAATTTCGCGGCATCCTGCCTTTTCCACCTAAGATGCGATGGGATCGCATTCTTTGAAGATCCGGAAGCCGAGCAGATTCATGGCGACTTGCCTCGCTTGGTAAAAAGTTAAGCAATATCCATCTCGGTTGCATTGAAAGTTAGATGTTTACGTTGGTAGTGTGTCTAGCTCACAGCATGCAGACTCCGTGAAACTGCGTGGTGTGCGATCTCTGCTTAATAACATTTAACACACGCGAATTTCGAAAAAACAGGGGCAAACGATTTCCTTTGTGACCAGACTGGACCGGGAGCGGTAGCTCAGTGCATTAACTGTTGTCACTGCAGCGCCTCTGACCGGGAGGTCCTAGGTTCGAGTCCTGACGGCGGCACGATTTTCGACACTGGCTTTTCAGATCGAATTCAGTCGCTGTCTGGAGGAGAATTCTAGCGGACTGCTACTCTGATCGGTAGCTTTCCGTGGTTTCTCCGATCAACACCAGGCGAATGCCGGAGCAGTACCCTACCAGCCGGGCCACGGACCGCGCGCGATCTGTCCTTCCTCTTCCTTGACCTATCATCTTCCCTTACACACACAAACACACTTACTCTAACATGCACTACACTACCACACATTCCGGGAGACCGGGCGGGAGCTTAGAGCTTGTCTCGGCTGGGGCGGTGCCCCGCTGGTGAGAGAGTCCTGAAAATCACCGCCATCTTCCGAGAAAAACATGCATTACACTAACGGGACTAATGACCAAAGCACTTGACGCGCCCAGAAACACGAAAAAATCAATCAACCAGACTGGAAGCACTGACTTCTTCAATTTTTTTCAATTACTTTATTATTCTGAATGGTATACATGGTTCAGTTTTACAATACAAACTCTTTCACATGTTTTGATGCTTATGATCTATTTTAAAACACTAAACTATTATTGCTTTACAGTTATTACTTAGGAGAGGAAACCCACTGGGCACCTCACAAGGAATCATCTAATTCAGCAAATTGGATGTAAAATACATGTTTAGGAAATCTATTTTTATTCTGGTGGGGTTTATGGGTGCTTTGCCTAAATTGTAATTGGATAGTTGTGTAATTGTTGACATATAATTGTAAAAATTATTGGATAACTTAGTGATGTGGTGTATGATAGGTTTTATTTTAATTTCTTTATGAAGCTGTTTGTTTGAAATGAACCAGGGAGCTTTGGTTATTGTTCGAAGGAATTTGTTCTGTATGACCTGTATTTTATGTATATTGGTTTTGCTGCACTGATCCATACAGGGCAAGCATATAGCATTAAAGGTCTAATTATGGCTGTATATATGAGTTTGGCATTTTCTATTGTTATTTTGCTGTGGTTGTTTATTAATGGCTTTAATTGAAATAGTTTGACTTTTGTTTGTTGTGTTTTAATGTTTATATGTTCTTTCCAGTTGAGTTTGGTGTCTAGATGCAGACCTAGATATTTCACTGCTTGACTTCTTCAATACTCAATAATTCTTACTCTGAGGTAAATTAATAGTTCTTAAATCCTTGGTTTTCAGAACTTCCCCTTGTGTCAAAAGATTAAAAGGCGATAGGAGTATTGTTTTCAACACGAAACATCAGCAGAAGCTGTCACAAAAACTCAAGCTACATTCTCAGCCTCAACATATTATTTATGAAACAATAATATATGGCATTTGTTCTTATGTAACAGGGGGGGGGGATTAAGTAAAAGAGATAGAGATCGGCTGATGCCTCTTCAAAACGGTTATTGAAGAAGATGCACTGTGTTGGATCACGTACAAAATGAAAAATCTGACGAACTGTGGATGTAAAAGGATCCTTCTTATACCCGGTTGAATCCAACCAAATGAATTAGTATGGGCATCTTCAACAGACGGATCACATAAGGTGACCAAAGAAAGTGTGGTAGTATTTATTTACAATAAGAAGGGCACTTGATAGGCGTAGAAAGAACAAAGATGTAGAATATGACATGGAGGCAAGAAATCTAGGTGGGGACTCGGTAGACCGAAAATATTGGAAGTTGAGAAGCCTGAAGCCCTAATTGGAGGTGGCGAAATGAACCAGTTTGCCGGTCGCCAACTGGCAGTCGGTCATCAGCCCGAGCCAGGCAGGGCGCTGGGGGCACGCGATTTCGGAGCTGCCACCGTCGTAAACGGGCGAGAGCGGCTCCCCTCGGAACAGGACCCCCTCCCCCCCACCCCTGGCGGGAATGCGGGGAGTTACATGGCGGTGCGTCTCTTGGGCCCATCTACTTTTCGGGTCAATGGACACGCCACCGTGGACCAACTCGCTCGGCACTTGTGGATGAACCGGCCCGTCCGCACAAGAAGTTCCTGTTTATGTCGCAATCGCCCGCCAAGCCGGAGAACAAGTCCACATGCCGCCATGTTACATCCTGTTACATCTTCGCGATCTCGTAACATCTTCCGGAACAACTCCACGCAATGATGAACAGCTAATTATTTTTCAACACAAACATTTTCTTCCTTAGTTTGTATTACTATTTTTTCTGTAATGCAGTTCAATTCGTTTACTATTTGAATCAAATTTTATCTCTGGCTTTTTGCCAACTTCTTTTACAGTTTTGTGCCCGAATAATCACTTTTCACAATTCACGTTTTCTACCTCAATTAAAATAACTTTAGTGATTAAATTTGTTTCTGATACGTTAGCTGCGTTTAAATTTTTTTTTTTTTTAGTTGCTCTACATTTTTGTCTTAAACAGAAATTTTAAAACACATGGTCAAATTTCTCGATTAAATGATGATGTGTACTGTGAAGTATTGTGAAGTGATGTGAAGTTAGTGCTTCCTATGTTGCTAATATTTCATAGGGCAATCAAACATAATTTTTCAGACTGCTTATCTTTCAGATGAGGGTGGAATGTTTTTACATTGTAAGGCAGATTTTTCATGTCTTGAACGTATAATAAAACACCTAGAATTTCAGTTTGTTTTATAAATTTCCAATGCTCGAAGAAATTGAAAGAAAAATACGCAACTCCGACCATGTGATATGTGTCTTTAGTTTTGTTACATACCCAGGAATTCGGTAAAAATAAAAAAAAGAAACAATAAAAATGTCGATCAGTGCGTCACTCATTACGGTACAGTTGACGTCATGCGACATCAAAGTTCCAAGGAAGAAGCCCCCCGCCATTAAATATTTTGTATTGAGTCTTACGTTATGAAACATCAACAGTATTTTAAATTATTGGGAATGCAAAAAAAACTGTTATACTCAGATAGATAGATAGATAGATAGATAGATAGATAGATAGATAGATAGATACCCAGGAATTCGGTAAAAATAAAAAAAAGAAACAATAAAAAATGTCGATTTCGACTGAAAAATGAAAATATAAGATTATGTTATTTCGCCTACTCTAATTTTCAGTGCCTCACTCCTTACGGTACAGTTGACGTCATGCGACATCAAAGTTCCAAGGAAGAAGCCCCCCGCCATTAAATATTTTGTATTGAGTCTTGCGTTATGAAACATCAACAGTATTTTAAATTTTGGGAATGCAAAAAAAACTGTTGTACTCTGTTAGTACAATCCTATTTGTTTGTAGTATTTGTGAAGTTTTTTTACATATTTAATTTAATCCTGTGTCATAAGAAAGTATTTGATTTATTTTTCCTTAGCTCAGGGTGTATGATAACTTCTGGAAAATCATTTTGTGTATTGTTATTTCTCATTAGCATTTTTGCTGTTTTTCTATGTTAGGTGCATTTTTTAGTTTCGTATTCCACTGGAGAGAAAACATTTAGCCTCCAATATTAATTTTCAGATTAGATATTAGTGACGAAGGTCTCGAAATAGTAATGTATTATTCAAGTCAATAAAGAGGTAGACTACCTACAAAAGAAAGGGATTGGCCAGGAGTAGCGAAGGAGCTAGTGAAGTAAATATCTCGAAGAGATGAAGCATTTTATCATGTGTATTATTCAATTGTATTTTATTCCATTTGTTTTGGTAAAATATACATTTGTAAAAAAATCCTGTTAGATTACAATAGATTACCTCCATTTCCGGCATTATAGCAAGGAGTTTTCTCAAGAGTACTTAAAATATTTTTATTCCTCGATGACGATTCAGAGGTATATTATGAATATATTATTTATCATTAAGAACCATCTTTAAACTTTTGAGTTAAATAACATATAATCTAACATTAAAAAGTATAATATAGAATACAGTTTTTTTACACCACAAAACATCTGCCGAGTCTGGCCAAAATAAACAATTATCTTGAGTTGAATCAGTTTCGGGGTTTGGTATGTTCCTCGTGCGTGAAAACAACCCCTTCGTTTTCTACGTGCTTCGGTTTTAGTTCTTGCTGAGCCTCCTCCATCGGCCGGAGAAGTGGGTCGGTTCGGTTTTCCCTGAAGGTCAGGGCCGTCACGACACGAGCGCCTGCTCGATTCTCCTGAGTATCGGTTCTTTGCGGTGAGGATGCTCAAACCCAAGCATTTATTATTATTTAGGCTGCCAGCGTTATTTCACTAGTCTTAAGGGTTCAGGAATTACTATCAAGTACAGACCTTGGAAATATTATTATAATGCAACTTGTATTGTGTTTTTAATGAATTGTTGATTTTAAAAGTACAGAAAATCCAGTTTTTGTTTAACGACATAAAATAAGTACTTTATGTCGTTAATGTCTTTCTCTTTCTTTTTTCTTTGTCATTTCTATCTTCCTGTCTCGTCTTTTCTTTCTTTATTTCTATTCATCTCTCTACTTTGTGTTCACATAATTTTTAATTCATAAAAATTAATACATTTGCAACATTATGTAACATGAATGTTTATTTACAATATATGTCAGTCACAATCCCTGCTCCCTCCTCTTTTTTCTTACCGTTTTCTTCTCGCCGAGTGTCCCTACGAGAGAACTTTTCCTCTTGTTAGCACCAGCAGATGCACCGGGAGCGGTAGCTCAGTGCATCAACTGATGTCACTGGAGCGCCTCTGACCGGGAGGTCCTAGGTTACGACTCACCACAGCGGCAGGATTTTCGACACTGGCTTTTCAGCTAGGTCGAATGCAGTCGCTGTCTGGAGGAGAATTCTAGCGGCCGGCTGCTCTGATCGGTAGTTATCTGTGGTATCTCCGATCAACACCAGGTGAATGCCGGAACAGTACCCTACAAAACGGGCCATGGACCGGCGCGATCTTTTCTTCCCATTCCTTGTCCTATCGTACTCCTTACACACTCTTACACCAACATGTACTACACTACCACACATGCCGGGAGACCGGTCGGGAGCTTGGAGCTTGTCCCGGCTCTGGGCGGTGCCCGCTGGTGGGAGAGTCCTGGTTAGGGAAACCCCACTAGCCGACAGTAGGCAGGCGCCGGATCTCGCCATCCAGCGGGGGAAGATCACCACCATCTCCCGCGGAAAAAACATGCACTACACAAACAGGACTAATTACCGAAGCAGTTGACGTGCCCGGAAACACGAAAAAATCAATCAATCAATCAACCAGCAGATGCCGCCAGCGGTGCAAAAGTGGCCAGCCGCGGGTCGGCGGGGCGCGTCGACGCTCGCCTAAGCAAACACTCCCCGGACACGCCAACGCCAACGCCCGGCGCGGCGCGCAGAAACGATGTCAAGGAACGTCAACAGCGCCGCGCAGCGACCGCCCTGCGCAAACGCTGCGCAAACGCCGCCACACTGGTTGAACCGGGCCAAAAACCTTGCCCTATGGGCAAAATTCAAGTCGCGTTCGGAATTCTCACTTAGCAAATCTCGTTCGGAAGACATTGGAGCACACTACTTCAGCTCCAGAACGTTATTAATATTTTCTTCCACGGTCTCGTAAAGTTAGCGTTCCTCGAAACACTCCAATTCAATGATTCTTGTCAACGATATTCCTGAAATCAAAAAAGAAGTTTAAATTTTTTTGTTGAACCTTTTTGTATTTACGAATAGAAGACGCGTTTCTATAACTTTCTATAACTTGGGTATATTTTTAAGAAAAAGTTTCAAATAGTTATACGGCTGAATTATTACGAATAAAGAGTAACAATATTAGATATGTATATTGTGAATTATATTTTTTGTCGTACGTATTCCTGCCTGAGTCAATTTTTTATATATCAAGTACTGTCCTTAATCAGAATAACACACATTTAACTGCACACATCTGCATCTTTTTATTTTATAACCTCATTACTGCAATTCTACATGGTAAGATTTAACACTCGATATTCCGAAATTGTCTTCTACGTCACAGGGAATTATTTCTCTGTATATTTTTTCGATTTTCCCTTCATATTATTACTTTCAATAAGAAAATTACTGATATAAATTATTGGTATGATAAGAATATGAACCCGCGACCGCGAGATCTATTGTATCCACATTTCTACACATATCATTACTTTCATGAGACAGATAGCCATTTCCAATCCGCCGTTTTGTATATTGAAATTTCATTATAATATTAGAAATAACTGATCATCAGAAAACCCGTATGTATATTTTTTATGCATTTTTGTTTGTTTCTAAATGAGTAAATATGCAATTTTGAAGCCATGAATTCAGCCCCTCAAAATCCCATTGATACCCATTTTTACTCAAATACACTCGTATAATAATAATAATAATAATAATAATAATAATAATAATAATAATAATATTTATTCCCAACTTGTTTTACAGAGATAATGTACATTGTGGTTTCTTGGAATTACTAACCATCAATAACCAGTTGTCATGGTTAGCAATACTGGATTTATAATTTATTATCTGTCTCCTTCTACATAGTATTTTTTATGTGTGGCGTGTTTTTTTACAATATTCTTATTTTTTAACATTTACAATACAGGTTTTTGTGAACACACAAAATAAAAAATAAAATAAAATGTTGAATTATGACCCGGTTTTCGGCCCGATTGGCCCAGTGTGCGCCAGAGGCGGCGCGGGTGCGCGCAAACACGGCCGTGCGCATGCGCACGCGCGCACGCGGAAGTCGCGCGCGCTTGTTACGATGTCATACCTCCAGCGCAGGCGCCGTACTGGAATGAATGAATGGCTTGATGAGAATGATGAAGCATTCAGGGTAATCAGAGGCAGGGGAAACGGGAGAACCCCGAGAAAATCCTGCCGCCGTCAGGACTGGAACCTAGGATCTCCCGATCAGAGGCGTAGTTGTAACATCAGTTATCACTGATCTACCGCTTCCGATTTGGGTGGTCCTGTATATCGAGTTCCGACAGTGGTGAATCATCCACACTCGCTAGGTCGAATTCAGCCATTGTCCGGAGAATTTAGCGGCCGTCTGTTCTTTTTTTTTTCTTTTTTATTTGACATCGCATCAACATCTAGGTTATTAGCGACCACTATTGGAGTTAACATAAAGGTAACTGTGAAGATGAAACGTTATGGTAATGATAAGGGGTGAAAGGACGAACACAAATACAGCCGAGGCGCGACTCGAACCCACAATCCTTCGGTCTCGAGATCGCTACGACACTACTGCTTTAGCGATCTCGGCCACCGGATCGGCCGCCAGTTCCGCCATTCCAGGCGAATGAAGAAGCAGTACGCTAACAAAGGAGTCACAGACCGAGCTATAATTCACCTATCTTCTTCCCTTACAGGAATTTATACTTTCACGCACTTCTCCACAACATATATTGGGAGCTTAGAGCTTGTCCCTGCTGGAGCGGTGTCTCGCTGGTGGGAACCTGAAGAAGGAACTTCTCGCAAGTGGACTTATATGTCGGCACCGAAGCAGGAAGGAAGGAACACCGCCACCTCTCGCGATGAAACAATCTCTACACCAACGGGAGTAACGGTCGTAGGATGGGAGCGGCAGCCGGTGGGCGGTGGGCGGTGGGCGGTGGGCGTGAGGGTACCGTAGTGGACCGCCCACCTGCGGCTGTGACTCGGGCCGCTGCAGCGCGCTGCTCACCGCCCGTGCCTCCGCGGCCCCCACACTGCCACACGGGGACTCTTGCTCTCTGCACGTCTCTCGGATTGATCGATTCATTGATTTTTTCGTGTTTCCGGGCTCGTCAACGGATTTGGTTATTGGTCCCAGAAGTGTAGTGCATGTTTTTTTCTCGGCAGATGGTGGTGATCGTCCCGCTGGATGGCAAGATCCGGCGTCGACCTATCGTCTACCAGGACTCTCCCACCAGCGGGGCTCCGCCCCAGCCGGGGCAAGCTCTAAGCTCCCGATCGGTCTCCCGGCATATGTGGTAGTGTAGGCATGTTAGTGTAAGTGTGTGTGTAAGGGGAGAGGAAGGAAAGATCGCGCGCGGTCCGTGGCCCGTTTGTTAGGGTACTGCTCCGGCATTCGCCTGATGTTGATCGGAGAAACCACGGAAAACTACCGATCAGAGCAGCCACTAGCTAGAATTCTCCTCGAGACAGCGACTGAATTCGACCTAGCTGAAAAGCTGGTGTCGAAAATCCTGCCGCCGTGACGACTCGAACCTAGGACCTCCCGGTCAGAGGTGCTGCAGTGATTTCACTTCACTCGGAAATGAAAAGCTTCAAACGTTCGTCGAAAGCATGTTTTAGTGTTGGAGCTGCTTAATGACATCCAAACCAAAATTTCTACAGTGAAAATTATTTTAAAAGTTCAATTTGAACAAGAACTAACTAGTAGAGCATACATAGGATTAGGTTTTTATTGTCATCATCATAGTCTTGGCCGCTTGGCCGGTTCGTCACCAACAAGATGGTGTCTACATGTTCTTCTCAGTCTACCTGGATCTCGAGCCTCGTGTGCATATCGAAGAAGAATATTTGGTAGTCTCTCGCTGGTCATCCGTTTAAAATGATTGAAAAATTTCTCTTTTATCTCTTGAATTGCCCTATTGTTTTAATAAATTTTATCGTTGTATTAAAGTACTCTCTATGCATAAAGAGAACGTATATTGGTCCATGAAGGTATTCTTCAGTTTATAAATTTTAATTTTTTTATTCGACAATTGTTTTATTGAAGTATTTTCACGTTTTTGTGAGTCATGTCTCTGTTTTCTCATATCTTCTCATTTGTGCACAAAAGTGAAATTCACACACTCAAGTGTAGTGCACAAAAGTGAAATTGTCCTAAGTGGATGAAAACAAAAATAGACAGAACGACATTACAATTTCGCGCCGATATTCTTTGACATTTGTTATTTACTTTATTACCAGCCATAAGAATATTCAGACAAACGCAGAAAGACTTGAAATTTAAACAGACAGCTAAAAATTATAAATAGGAACGTTCGTTACAGTACACACGACCTCAAATGACAGACCTGAAAAATTTGAACAAACGACTTGCACACAAGAAAAGCTTTCCAATCAACCGGAGCGCATATCTGTACCAATGTTGCTGGTAGTTTCTCCCATTTAGCGTCCGTAGAGCAGCCCAACAAGTCGAGTGCTTCCGTGACAGAACACGCGCGGCCTGCAGAAGGCCATAACGAAGCGGCGACGTTTCCAGAAGGCCGAGTGACAGCTGCCGGGCCTCGATCGCTCGCCGCTTTCTTCGCCTTCCGGGAAGCCGCGTGCAAGTGCGCGCTTTCCGGAAAACGGATGAAAAAAGCGGCGATCGCGGCCCGCGTGCTCCGTATAAGCCGAGGAGAGCGCGGTCCCGGGGAATCGGGTCGCGGAGGAGAGTCGAAGGCGGAGGTGTTGGCGGCGGTTTCTCCGCGGGAGCGCGCGGCCATAACTCCGGTTTCAAAACATCGCCGTCTTCATAGAAAAATCCATGTTTCAGACATCGAATCCCGCCCCGGGCGTATGACCGGAAGCGGTAGCTCAGTGCATCAACTGATGTCACTGCAGCGCCTATGACCGGGAGGTCCTAGGTTCGAGTCCTGACGGCGGCAGGATTTTCAACACAGCTTCTCAGCTAGGTCGAATTCAGTCGCTGTCTGGAGGAGAATTCTAGCGGTCGGCTGCTCTGATCGGTAGTTTTCCGTGGTTTCTCCGATCAACACCAGGCGAATGCCGGAGTAGGACCGTAACAAACGGGCCACGGACCGCGCGCGATCTGTCCTTCGTCTTCCTTGTCCTATCCTCCCCCTTACACACACACACACACACACACACACTTACACTAACTTGCACTACACTACCACATATTCCGGGAGACCGGTCGGGAGCTTACAGCTTGTCCCGGCTGGGGCGGAGCCCCGCTGGTGGGAGAGTCCTGGTTAGGGGGAAACCCCACTAGCCGACGGTAGGTCGGCGCCGGATCTCGCCATCTAGCGGGGGAAGATCACCGCCATCTCCCGAGAAAAAAAGCAGGCACTACACTAACGGGACTAATGACCAACGCAGTTGACGCGTCCGGAAACATGAAAAAGCGGTGGATCAACCGGGCGTATGTTTGAGTATGTCGTGATTATGTGTCCCCCATCGTTACTCCAAAGTTAAAAGTCACAGTGGTGGCTATATGACCGAGCAGTTGAAAAGCGATCTTAAGAAATGACAAACGAAAAAACGATATTTCATTTGTGACGGGAAAAATTAGCAATATCACAATGAGGTAAAAGTTAAAATATAAAATAATTAATTATGGCACCACTGTCAGTTTGTGTTCGTTTGTAATACCTTCATTGAGCGTACATTGTTCTTAATGTTTTTTAACTTTTATTTTCTGTTAAATATCCCTCTGTTAAATTGAATTTGGTTGCGCCCGAATGTACTTTTAGAAATTATTAAACCACATTTAAAAATCGATGTTTGAAAACATAGATGATTTTATGTCATTGTATTGTGAACATCGATGGTTTAGTTTTAAAAATCGATGTTTACCGATGTTTTGTTCTCGATGCTGCATCTCTAGATAGAACTCCGATCACCGAGCACGGAGACAGTAGTTGTCGCCAAGCGATGCTGCGTGTTCCCGATGCTCCACACCGATCTCATGCGACGGGCTTTTGTTGTGTGTGCCCGCTTCACAGCGACTCTCTCGTGGGGCGCTGGAAAATAAAGGAGGGGACTACTTAACCTTGAGGAGCAAGAGAGTAAATTATAGTAGAATTCCAGTTATTACAATTAACCAAGAATCAGGTCGATTAGGGGATGTAGAAATTTGATTGATGGGATAAATATAAGAAATGACGGTAGTCGTCTGACTGGAATAATGGTAACCTTAATTCATGAAAGGCTTCTCGATTTACGAGAGAACTCTCGTTATTATTTCAAATGAAGTATTATGTAGTGCATTTTCCATAAAAAACTTTATTATATTTATATTCTTTTTCATCTGAAGTTAAAGCAAAATTTTTACTTCGCTTGCATGAAATGTAAGAATCAGAGTAGTGAATTAAAATCATATTTGGAAGATAATTTGAATTTGAGTTTGAACTTTGTATCAACATATTAAATAAGCATATTTTTTTAGACTGCTCATGATTAAAAAGCATGAATTTCCAATTTTTATGAGCTACAATGTACCATGTGGGATTTGACACCCGGATTTTCTTCTTGACCTCACAGGTCCTGAATTTCCCAAATAGTTCTGCATTGTCCCCACATCATTAATCATCTTCACAACTAATATGGGTTCTCTCATTTATTACCCAAATAAATGAAACATAATAACAGATGTCACTAAGAAAGAAACTGTTATTGTATTCATACGTACCGACTCATGTTGCAAATCATCTTTCACATCGAGAGTCCTTTGCACATATTCTGCACCTGTCGAATATTGACAATAGAGAGGGTAGAAGAAAGGCGCAAAGAAAGGCAGCGATGAATGTTGTATTGTTTGTCTTCCTGAGATGTGTGTCCGTTGCACTTGTTTGCTGTTCCTAGATGTCGATTTGTAACTGTTGAGTGAAATTTGTTATGAAAACATTGTAAGGGGTACAATAATACGGGATAAAGAATAAATCCTTTAAAAGTGTTTGAAATAACAATTTGTTGGTACCTAATGCATTGTGTCGAGACATTTGGGAACCTGAATAGGGTCATAAAAATACTTCTAACTCCAGTCTAAATTGTTCCAAATTGACAATTTTCAATGTCGAAGGTCACAACTTAAAGGTCAAATTAAGAGATGGAAGACGCCTGATTTACAGATACTGTAAAGCCATATCCTTTGCAATATTTGCAAATGTAAATTACGAAATATTGTTGGTTTGTTTAATTTCCCGAAAACAAATATCTGCTGAACGTTCTTGAATACATTATTTTGTTTGAAAATTTGCTTTTTTTGCCGTTAAAGTAATTTTTTTTACCATAGAACAGAATCACCATTAGAATATTCTTTCTCCAATAATTGAGTTTTATCACCAATTACTTGATATGTGCTTCCTGAACACTTGCTCACAGAGGTAATTTGACATTCCTTGCACTAATTGATAGTAGGAATGACTATAAGGAGTGAATGATGGTGGAACGTGATTGATTTCGTATGGCTGATTGTTAAGGTGAAAACGTGGAATTTTGAGCTGAAACACACACCATCTCGTGGTGCAAACACTCATGTCCTACGCGAGACTCGAACTTGATGCTCTCGACACATGTACTTAGACGCAACTCCAAGGCCTTTTCATACCAAAGTAGGCAATACCTAACCACGAAATTTGTACTTACAAGTAAGAGCAGCATCATTTCCCAAAATTTAAGACTACTTTAGGCAGACCATAAATTCCGAAAGCATACCAATGAAACTCCTAATCTAAGTTAATTAAATTGTGGACATTTAAAATTTGAAATAAGTGAACTCCTTTTTGCTTTTTGCTTAAGAACTCTTGCTGATCGAAGATCTTAAATTAAAGCTACCCGAGGTGACTCAGCGCATCAACCGATGTCACTGTGGTGACTCTTACCTGCAGTTTTAGTTCCTTCGGTGACGCATTTTCGACAGTAACTAGATAGCTAGGTTGAATTCAACTGCCATCTGAAAGGAGAATTCCAGCGGCCGGCCGCTCTGATCTGTAGTTTTCTGGGGTTTCTCCGATCAATTCCAGGCGAATGCCAGAGCAATGTTCTAATAAATGAGTCACGGACCCCACGCGATCTTTCCTCCCTTATTATTGTCCTATCGTTACCCCCTTACTTACCCTTGCGTGCTCTGTATTGTCTTACGTGTCGGGAGTTTAGAGCTTGTCCCGCTGGGGGTGCTCTGGTGGTGGGAGGTACGCGGATGGGAAAAACTGCGTAAGACCTCACCGTCTAGGGGAGAATATCTCCACCTCCCACTACACTTACGAGACTCTTGATCATAGCAGTTGACGTTCCCAGAAACACGAAATAATCAGTCAAACAATCTTTACCCTGCCGGCCCGGTGGCCGAGATCGCTAAGGCAGTAGTGTCGTAGTGATCTCGGACCGAAGGGTCGCGGGTTCGAGTCCCGCCTCGAGCATGGTTGTATTTGTGTTCGTCCTTTCACCCCTTATCATCACCATATCGTTTCATCCACATAGTTACCATACCGTTAACAGCAATAGTGGTCGCTAATGACCTTAGATATTGAAGCGACCTTAAATAAACCAATTAAAAAAAAAATCTTTCCCCTGCAGCTCGAAAAGCGTATGCGTTCATGCGACGTTGGTGACTCGGTGGCGGGGATGGAAAGAGCGGTAGCCATGTTGACGGTCGAGGAGGAGGAGGCGGCGGCGGTGGCGGCGGCGGCGGCGGCGGCCCACATCTGCGGCGCGAGGAGCTCGAAGTGGATTAGTGTTACGTCGCAGCCGCCGCGCGCCACCTCCCAGATGGAAGCGCTTCCGGTAGCCGCCCCTCCCCCTCGGCCATCACTCGCTGTTGCAGCCCAACGCCGCTTTGGCAGGGCAGCGCTAGCGTGTGGGGGAGCTCAGATGTCCGGCTCGGACCAATCAGGCGGATTGCTAGGGGAAGCACTCAAGGACGAGGGTTGATTGTTTTGATTTCTTATGAATATTATGCCGTTTGAATGTTAGGATGCTGACCACACGGGTTGGTACGTAACATAGTTTAAAAATTCTAAAACACATTTATTTAGTCAAAGATTTCTTCCGGGCTGAAGGGCCGTGGTCCATTGGAAAACATATTTCCAGACGTTTCGTCCGCAACTACGGCAGACGAAACGTCTGAAAATATGTTTTCCAATGGACCACGGCCCTTCAGCCCGGAAGAAATCTTTGACTACAACTCCGGCCTTGAAAGCCTACATTGTTTTATTAATCACATTTATTTAGTTTATGTTATGAACTATGCTGTTTTTTTCCCTATTTTGTCAGTTTATTATATTACGTCTATGTTTATGTCAGTATATTGACGTCAGTTTCATTGAACTGAAAGAAATGAAGTTAAATGATTAACACATTCAAATGAAGTAGACGTCAATTTCAGCTAACCTTCGCGCCTTACCCTCTTAAAGGCAACTCCAATTAGCCGAGCCACATGGAGATCGAGCCAGTTCCGATATAAAGAAAGTCTACTTTTTATGAAGCTGAGAAATGAAGTAAAATTGATGTCAAATGTAGAAAAATTGGCTGACATTTATGAAATTAAATTTAACAAACCTAAGGTATAGAAAACTGTTGTAATTATTTTTCGGTTCGGATTATTAGAATGATTCAGATAATTGAACTTCTCAGTGTTTCGTAAGTCACGGGGTGCAAATGCGTCTCCACTTCTGTACTAATATGTTCGGCAGACGTTTTAGGGTTGTTTAACTCGTGTTATCATTATAAACTGTAATTGAGCATTGAGCAGACAACTATCAAAAGTTTTTTTTACGCATGTAACAAGATTTTTTAATTTTCATCCTGTATTTTAAAAATGTTATGAGTCAATTTATGACATGATTCCAAGATTTTAGTAAAAATTATTGATTATGGACGGAATGAGAAAAAGACAGAATAGTTCATAATATAAACTAAATAAATCTGTTTTAGAATTTTTAAACTATGTTATGTACCTACACGTGTGGTCATCATCCTAACATTCAAACGGCAAGTTTAACAGGTGTTGAAGGTATTTGCTTTCATTTGTTTTCAACAGCTCCTTGTTCAAAAATACGCCTTATATATTTCATTTGCTAAATGTCTTCAATTTATTTACATTTACGAGAGATCTATGTCTTAGAAGTCACAACATACTATATTGGAGTGCAATACATTATTGGTTATAGCAGATTGGGCACAATCTTTGTGTATTTGCATTAGTCAATATAGCTTACTACAATATGCCTTCTTAAGCCACTTTCTATCTTTCTATCAAGTATTAAAATTGTTAAAAATTAATTTTTTTATCTTTTAAACTATCTGCGATTGAGAAATCAAGGTTTCATAACGATTTACATGGTTTGATTGCATAAATCTTAATTAACTTCCGGCATGTGCGTATGTGTATTCGTTTTAACTTACCACAGAAAATATCATGATAATTAAGACCAAGGAGTAATGTCTTAAAATAATAGAATGAAATGTTCGTAAATCCAAAGAGAAATAATTCAAAGTCTAGTTATTAATGTAATAATAACAGCTTTCGTTTGCATACAAAAGAATTGAACCAGATGGTGCAAGTACTTTACAATGATGAAAGTTTTCTTTGAACTGGAGGATAAAGGATCGTATTTTACAACTAAATATTGTAATTCATGAAGCATTACCCCGTCAGTTCGCGAAATTGAATGAGGCTGCCAATTGCTTTGTCATTAGCATAAGTAATTTTTGACCTACACCCAGGAATCCGGTTGGCAACTTTTATGAAGAGGCAGCCAACATGAAAATATGTAACATAAATTTTCTGTAAGCACTTCCAATATTTACGGCATACAGTGTGCACCGTAAGCGAATAAAAGTAACGGGTTCGGCTGCGTCGTATTCGGAAATTCATGAAAGCTTATATCCTTGACAATGAACATCATACATAGGCCAGAATTTTCAGATTTCCCTCTATATAATTAAAGAAGAAGAAGAAGAAGGTTCTGAAACGAAGATTATGCTAGTGGAAACATTTGTATGAATTGCGATAATTATTTGTTATCTTCAAATATTTTGGAATTGTCATGTTGCTTGCTGGTTTTCGTATAAAAATGTAGGTTGTTAAAAATAAAATTCAAAGCATTTGAAAAAGTAATTAGAAGATACTGAAGAAATTCGTTTGCTTTTTGTAGGGAAGAGGTTCCAACGGTAGTGAAAACGAACGTGTACATGTGTTGGGGGCGTTGAACTTTCTCGCTGTACTTCTACGAGCAACTATTTTATGAACAAGAAACGCACGTTCTTGTTGAATCGTCTCCTATACAATTTCAGTAGTATACACATCTTTTGCGGTTCTCACACTCTACCAATCTTCATAAATGAGGTCTCGATAGAAAGATAATTTCACGGATGTGTGATGAATTGCACTTTGGCTTTAAAAATAAGAAGTGTTTGTTTAAAAAAAGCATTTAAATATTTATGTCAAATGCAACCCGCTACATTTTACCATATTTTTGAATCTACATCTTTATAAAACTCCTAAACGAAGCATTTTAGGGCCTTGAAAACTACATTTTTGAGGCCCAAGGCCTGAGAAGGCCTCAGATCAAAGGCTTCAGAACGTTCCTCATACCGCATTCTATAGGATGAGATCTTCCTGAACATTCTATCATATTTTTGCTGGTTCCACGTTTTTCGCTTCTACCCCACCTGTTCAGAGCCTGTAGAATCTGCATCTGTATGTGAAATTGAACTAATTACTTGATATTCTGCGCGATTGAATTACACGGGTGTACCTCTCTGCTCGGTAACAACGTTAAATAAAAATAGTTTGTATTGACCAGGGTAGACTGAATCGTTATCAATGACAACGAGACATATAGAACAAATGACGGGTCTTGAAGAAAAAAGATACATTACAGGCTTAATATGGAAATGGAAAAATAGGAAAGAGGGTGGGGTATAACATGAGAGTTTTCTCTCAGGGGTACGCTAGTATATTGTAATAATAATAATAATAATAATAATAATAATAATAATAATAATAATAATAATGTGTTATGATTTTTAAACAATTTTACTCCAGTGATTGCCCATGATATTACAGTTCACCCTTAAAAAGATTAGCGCTTATTGTGGTTGTGCGCTTTATTCCATGTTAGATCTTACCTTACAGGAATTATTTTTAGTTTATTTCACAATATGGATCAAGTCCACACATTAATATTTCGAAACATTTATTGGTGAGTTATATCACGTTTGCAAACTTTATATTGCACAAAGATTGCGAATTTGTTCATCTTTTATTTAAAAGACCTTACAAAGAACGAGGAATAACACCCTCATAAATAAACTCATACGAATACGCAATATGAATCACTTGGTTCAGAAATCGTGATGGAAGGGAGTGGTCCTAATTGAACGTTTGTCCCGAATGGGTGTGTGTGTGTAAAAGTCACAAGTTTCGAGTTGTTAAGAAGGGGACGTGAGAATGGTCCCGCTTTTTCAGAAAATAAAGATTTTTAAAATGGCCAAAAGGATTTTTTCAAAACATATTTTTAAAGTTATTATGCTAGTTACTTTGTTTTCAGTATTTGAGTTTTTCATTTATCATTGTTCAGTTTTATCCCTCATTTAACATTTTATATAAAAAAACATATCTGTGTTATTACGCGATGTTTTCGAACCACTCTCACCAGAAAGTCTTCGAAATAATCCTCTTAGCCGCTTCAGAGCAGTGTGTCCTTTTGTTTTTTCAAAGATGTTTAACTTTCATAACGGCACTGCGAGTAAATGCTTAAAATTCAAGTGGACGAATGTTCCACTAATCACGTTAAGGCTTAGAAAATTACTTTTGATATTCCACTCTCACCAATGAAGCCAGTTTTATCGGACACGTTTTTGTTTGGTTTCTTCTTCAATAGCATTATCATTCATACATTTTGCTTTCTAAGATTAAGGTATGGTTCAGCTTTCTTCGTGATGTTTTCTTAATGGATGTCAAAGGCTCTATATGAAAAACTGACCATGCCAGTATGCCTTTAGAAAACGAGACACACGGCTTTTAACATTTTTAATTAAATTTTACTTCACATTGACAGACAGTAAAACGTTGAGCCGTGAGGCTCTTTAGTTGATTGACCGAGCAACTTTGTATCAGCAAAGTGTGAAGGGCGTAATTTCTGGTCACCTTAGTGTAGGGATCACAGAATTTTGAAAATGTGCACACAATTCACTTTTCCCCATAGCACGTCATACGCAGTTTTTAACTGTTTTTTTTACGTAAAAAATAAATAAAAACCTCTCTGAAGTGATTTCATTAGGGAATACCAATATCAAGATTATTGCGAGGAAATGTCGTTAGAGAGCGATCACAGGGTTTAGAAAGAAAATACGACGGGAGAGAGAGGTAAATGCAAGAAATGTTCTTACATTATCTAATGTAGGAGAGGTATTCAAGGAAAATGTGAAATGGGAATCTGTTTCTAGGCGGGAGAGTGGGGGTTGATTAGTTCCTATTTCGTAAGTGACTGCTCCTTGTACATGATTTAAGTTATTGAAGAAATTATGTGCCAGTTTTGTAATAATCGATTCTATTGCAAGATCTTTATGAAGTGTCTTTTTGCTGACAAACCAGGGGGCAGTTACTGTTATTCTCAAGATTTTGTTTTGAAAGATTTGTAACTTATTTAATGTTGTTGGAGCAGCTGAAATCCGTACAGGGCATGCATAAGTTAATATCGGATGAAGAATATATTTGTAAATAGTTAAAGCGGAATAAATTTTCAAAGAAGAGTTGCGGTTGAGATCGTACGTAAAATAGCTAACCTTCCATTGGCTTCACTTACTTTGGACAAGATGTGACTGTGCCCATTTAATCTTGTGTCCATGAGACCTCCAAGATAGCGAATAGATGAGTTTAGAGGGGACCAAGGAATGATAGTGGAGATAAGGGGTAAGGAAAGGCTTTCGACGTACGGGTCCAATTCAGTTCCTTCGCAGTCGGAAAAATTTATATGATTGATTGTCAGCGATTCCGGGAGTGACAACTAATGAGGTTATTAATCTCGTAAGTATAGTGGATGTTTTTTCATCAGGAGCTGGCGGTGATATTCCCCCGCCGAATGGCGAGATCCGGCGCAGACGTACAGTCGACTAGCGGGGCTTTCCCCAACCAGCTTGATCCTATCTACGGGGTTCACAGCCGGGACAAGCTCTAAGATCCCGACCAATCTCCCGGCATGTGTGGTAGTGTAGTGCATGTTAGTGTAAGTGTGTGTGTAAGGGGTTGGGATAGGGCAAGGTAGAGGAAGGAAAGATCGCGCGCGCCCCGTGGCCCGTTTGTTATGGTACTGCTCCGGCTTTCGCCTGGTGTTGATCGTGGAAACCAGGGAAAGCTACCAATCAGAGTAGCCGGCCGGCAGAATTCTCCTGGAGACAGCGACTGAATTCGACTTAGCTCACGAAATAGTCGAAAATCTTTCCGGTGAGAGGCATTGCAGTGACATCAGTTGAAGCACTGAGCCACCTCTCGTGGTAGAAAATAAATAATTCCTTGTCAATTCCTACTCTCATTGTGTAAACACGTGTCGTACCAAACTATACCCACTCTTTCTATTTCGTACTCAAATGAAATGAGGTAGTAATTTTGGTTATTATCTCTACTATTCGTTTCTCGAAGTCTGCGTAATGAGAAAATCTAAATGATAAATATTATTTTTTTATTTGCGATTTCTGCCCTTTTTTCTCGTTCCCCAAAATTCTTCTTTGAAATCTTAAAATGTTAGAGAAAGAGATGTAAAATATTAGTTCTGAGTGCGAGAATCCATTTCCTTTTTAGAAGAAATAAATATTACGGTTGGGTCAACAGCAGATGGAAGCATATGCTCCCGTACGTGGCTTCCATGCGGCAATGAAATAGGAATCGAAGGAAATGAACTTGACCGGAATGCGAGCTCGGGGTCTGGGGATTCAAGTTATACGAGTTCCTAGAGCCGCAGCCTTCGGCCGCAGGAGGAGACAGCCCAAATGAATAGGGAGCTTGTTAGGCTCTATTAGGCCAGTGGCACACACGTGGCCGGGTCACCCGGCGCGCAAGCACGCACGGCCCCGGGGTGGGGCGGGACGGGACGGATGGTGCGGGGCGAGAAGGGCGGGGGGGGCGGGAGGAGCGGGGAGGGTGGGGCGTGGCGGGGCGGGAGGAGCGGGGCGGGGCGGGGCGGGAGGAGCGGGGGGGGGGGGCGGGGCAGGGCGGGGCGGGGGAGCGGGCGGGGCGTGGCGGGACGGAGGAGCGGGAGGGTGGGGCGTGGCGGGGCGGAGGAGCGGGCGTGGCGGGGCGGAGGAGCGGGAGGGTGGGGCGTGGCAGGGCGGGGCGGGAGGAGCGGGAGGAGCGGGGAGGGTGGTGCGGGGCGAGCAGGGCACGAGGGTGAGGTGGGATGGGCGGTGAGAGTGGGGCGGGGCGGGAGGGGCGGGGCGCGGCCCAGCGTAGCGTTTGGCGCGCGCGGGGTGCGTCGAAGCGTGGGGCGATCGGCGGGGCGCGGTGGTGCTTCTCATTCGACAACACAAGCAGCTAGCGCACAGAAACAACTGAGTCCTTGGAGCGACTCGGACCAAAAGGTTCCAGGGTGCGAGGTCCGACGGTGGCGATTTTGCCGCAGGCTTGTGAGGATTCTCTAATTGGTAGTTTTTCGTTGTACCCTACCAAACGGGCCACGTACCGCGCGCGATCTTTCCTTCCTCTTCCTTGTCCCCTCCTCAGCCCTTACACACACGCACACATACTCACTACACCAACGCACATGTCGGGAGACCGGTCGGGAGCTTGGAGCTTGTCCCGGCTGGGATGGTGCCCCGCTGGTGGGAGAGTCCTGGTGAGGGGGAAACCCCTCTAGCCGACGATAGGTCGGCGCCGGATCTCGCCATTCAATGGGGGAAGATCACCGACATCTCCCGAGAAAAAACATACACTACAAAGCAGTTGACGCGCCCTGAAACACGAAAAAATCAATCAATCAATCAATCAATCGATCCACTGGTGGGAGATGCTGTGAAAGTGAAACCGTACGTAGACCTACAACTAGTCTTGCTGAGCAGTCTCCATCCAAGTATCTCCTATCAGCGGGGCACCGCCGCAGCCGGAGCTGTTTCCCTCTGTGTTTGTAAGTGAGGGTTGAGGAAAGGACGAGGAAGAGCAAGCACAGATCTCGCACGGCCCGAGCTGCGTTGACTAGTGCACTGCTCCAGTTTTCGCCTGGTGTTGAACCGAGTTCTGCAAGAGATCATCGCCCCTCCATCACCAATGCACTTGCGGGACAAACGTCCACAGCAGTTCACGCTCCTTGCAACACCAATCCATCCTTCAGTGAACCAAAAGCAGGTGCGACGCCGTTGCGACAGCGGCAGCGGACACAGGCGGAGACGAGGTTTGGGCGGGAACAGTTGACCGCATCGTTGTTGATTGATTGATTTTTTCGTGTTTCCGGGCGCGTCAACTGCTTTGGTCATAAGTCCCGTTAGTGTAGTGCATGTTTTTCTCGGGAGATGGCGGTGATCTTCCCATGCTGGATGGCGAGATCCGACGCCGACCTACCGTCGGCTAGTGGGGTTTACCCCTAACCAGGACTCTCCCACCAGCAGGGCACCACGCCAGCCGGGACAAGCTCTAAGCTCCCGACCGGTTTGTTAGGGTACTGCTCCGGCATTCGCCTGGTGTTGATCGGAGAAACCACAGAAAACTACCGATCAGAGCAGCCGACCTCTAGAATTCTCATCCAGACAGCGACTGAATTCGACCTAGCTGAAAAGCTAGTGTCTAAAATCCTGCCGCCGTGGGGAGTGGGAACCTAGGACCTCCCGGTCAGAGGCGCTGCAGTGACATCAGTTGATGCACTGAGCTACCGCTCCCGGTGCTTCAATCGTCGTGAGTTGGTAGGGTCGGCGGCGGCAGAGATAGCGAAGGGGTTTAGGGGTGACGGTGATTAAGTTTTCCTTGGAGGGGGTGACTGTGACGACTATGATGTAATACATTATCACAATTCTGTCGTTATTCGTTCAATTGTCGAGTTCAATTAAGTTGTTTACGCCCTCCTGAAAATCATTGATATGCTTATTGCTATTTTTTCTGCGTAAAAACAAATGAAATATGACACTGAAGTGTGATCCTGAAAAGGAATCAGTGATAAATTGGGTTTCAAAGTTTCCGCCAGTGCGAATGCCTAAGTGTAGAATACAAGACGGTTGACAGTATATGTAGAAGTGTCTCAGAAGAGAAAATTGGGATATACTACTTTATTATAATATATTACGAAATGTTGATGTAATGATGGATATTAATACACCGGATTTCTGAAGATGTTAAATTCGTGTTAATTCTCTCCTGTTCGACTTTTTGTTATTTTGAATTATTGTCCGGTATTCATAAATAATAAATTCTACACTAAGACACACAGAAATATGTTCAAACACAAAGAACGTATTCACGGCTGTTGAGGTCAGTCAATAATACCTCCAACATCCACAATTACGCGAGGCAAGGAGACGAAAGAAACTGAGGTTATGAACTCAATATATTAATCAGATGATACAGGGTAAGACATGCACCGTTTGTCGACAAATCCCCGCATGTCGATTCTCTACTGCAAATGGAAGAAAACATTTAATAGAATGATGACCAATTATTCATTATTTACAACTGCATCAATACATAGTTGAATTCACTCTTTTCAACCTAAATTACATCTCCATCACCATTCGTTTATGAATTCATAATTATTAACTCTACACTTCCCTTTCTTAATCTCTCACCTTCATTTTCTTTCTGTTTTATTTCTTAACCAGTCAACAACACTCACTTCAGCATATCCCTTCTATTTACTCCTCCTAACCCGATGTGTTTAATATAAGTACTAGTGTTTAAGGTAATAACAATCTGTGCATTCCCATAACACCTATTGATAATATCTCAATATTTAGGTTTACGACGTCCAATGATTAATTACATCTTAGTGCTGTGTTTCCAAAATTAGTTCCGATTGGTTGCAAACCAATAAACCTCTATCAGAATTAATATCATTGCCAAATTAGTTGAATCCTCGTAGTAATAAGAGAATTTTACTATTGGAAAAAAATGTTGATTGTACGCCTTCTTACTAAATATAATGTTCTTTGTTAGGCTTCACTCAATGAACTGTTGTGTCCCCATACATTCCCAGGAAGTCCGCATAACATTACAATTGCATTCCACGGCGTGAGTGAGGGCATAACAAATACTCAATTTGAAAATGTAGAAAATGAATACGTTATCTTAGCCGCAAAAATCGTCAATAGAGGCATCGAATGAGCGAACATGTCGGAACGTGTTACGAATCCCGAACTGTGTGCTCGGCGGACGATGCTGCCGCGCTCTGTTGACGCGCACCATAACTGACTCGAATCTCGTGAAGTAAGCTCTATTCCTGAGAATACGTTTATAATTAATAATAATAATAATAATAATAATAATAATAATAATAATAATAATAATAATAATAATAATGTGTTACGAATTTTTAAACAATTTTATTCCAATGATTGCCCATGATATTGCAGTTCACCCTTAAAAAGATTACAAATTATTTTGTAAGACTAGCGCCTATTGTGGTTGTGAGCTTTATTCCATGTTAGATCTTACCTAACAGGAATTATGTTGATATAAAATAATAATAATAATAATAATAATAATAATAATAATAATAATAATAATAATAATAATAATAATAATACAATTGCCGATAGATGGCTCGTTCAAATAGTTTTGGACCTTATAGAATTAAGTCATTTGTATTTTATTTATTTATTTTCAGCTTTACGTTTCGCATATGTAGCATGTGTTTTTCGAAAAGCAAAATAGAACGAACGGTTGACAATATTATAAACAATACATTTTTACGTAATAAAAACTAGGCATACAAAAATATTCAAATCCATATATGCGATGATGGTGCTTATATCAGTGTTCAGCATATAACATGATGATTTTTTTTATAATATGCTGAAGGTGGCGTCCAGCTTGGTGGTTAAAATATTTGATGTGTTGATTTGATGTGTTTGTCTTGCAGATATGTTAAGGAATGGATGTGCATCGATTAGTGGAATATGGAGTGAACAGTGGCAAACGTAATTAAAGATGTTTGTTTATTATTAACGTGTTTTCAATTCGATTGAGTGTTGGTATGTAAATTTATAGATCGTTCATTCCAGTGCGCCATGATGTTGGTGGCAGCTCTAGTAGAACAAATACGCATCAACTAGCTGTGTGTGACATACGAGGGAGAAGTTTAATACTTGGATGGTGGTCTTGGTCAAAACGGTATTAAGTATGGGAATTAATGTTAGCAGCACACCTCGCTAGTCGGCGGTAGGTCGGCGCCGAATCTCGCCTTCTCCTGAAGCAAAACATGCACTATACTTACGGGAATAATGACCTAAGTTGTTGACACGCCCGAAATCACTAACAACCAACCAACCAACAACTTTAAAAACGTGATGTGATATGTCGTTTTTATTTTGTAATCTACGTATGAAATTAGTATGTTGCCCACTCTACCTTCTTGGAGGAATAAATCGTGTTCCCTAGTGTTATTGGTAGTAAATGCCGCTCAGTGACTGGATTTCCATCACGTTCCCTCACTCATCTCTTCTTCCCTCCAGCGATTATGCCAGTCTTCCTTATCCCTGCCCCTTCACCGCCTTCCCTTCCAAGCCCTTCTCGTTCGTCCGAATGCTTCAAGATCCCCTCTCCCGACTGTAACTAGGGAAGTCATTCTTGAAAATCGCAAAATTGTAAATGAGTCAAGGTTATGCCTTGACGGAATCGGACGGAATCAACGGAATGGGAACTGTGCCTAGGCCCAGCTTCACTACGTACTTTAGTAGTACAAATCTTATAATTAACTTGCTGAAGAGAGAGTATTCATTAATTAAATAGGGGTGTTATGTAAAATAATTTGCGCGTCTATTCTACTTAACTATTTTTCAAACGACTAGAATTTAATACCTTATTTGAATATAGTAATACGATACAGTCAATTTCGTGGCTTGCATGTCCATGCAGTTTGCAATGGGGCAAAAATGGAAAGAAAACTATGAGGCCTGCAGCTATATGGGAGGTGTTTAAGATTTTGTTACTCAGGAGCTCGAGAAATAAACTGATAAACAATGAAATATATTCATTTTTTCTGAAAAAACAAAAATAATTGTTTCAGCGATTGCGCCTATTTTTATACTACATGTATCGACTAAATTCTCATACCCATAGGAGGAAACCCCACTAGCCGACGGTAGGCCGGCGCCGGATCTCGCCATCCAGCGAAGGAAGATCACCGCCATCTCCAGAGGAAAACATAAACTACACTTACGGGTCTATAGCCGTTGGAGAGCCCGGAAACACGGATGTGTTGGCCGCTAAGAGACGGCTCATAGCTGAGCGCCTCATGGGGATCGTTATCTTCAGAGACATTTCAGGTGTAGAAACAATCTACTACCATCTCAATTGATGAAAAAGTGTATCTAACGTCATTCTGCTGAGAAATGGCTCCATTTACGCACATCATTTTCTTGACTATTCTCTGAGTATATTTGTATATACTGCCGAGACAATATCAACTTTTTTCAGATACAAACGAACACAAACGCGGATTTGTTAACTGTGGTGCGAATTGAGCAAATGCTGAGATGGCCCCTTGCTTTGCTTCTGGACGTAAATGTAGCTTCACTATGCGCACGTTTTGTTGAACTTTCCTTTGCTTGTAGTGGTAGTAGAGCTTAGGGTGAGTTTCTATTTTGTTAACAATACAGAAAAATCAAATCTGTTTGTTCCTTTACTGTTAAAAATAAGTTTTCTTAATTTTGCAACGAAAATATCTAGTTTTTGAAATGTTAATCCCTCGCTTTTTTAAATTTATTATTATTATTATTATTACTATGATTTTTCATCTTTCAACTATTAATAGTTAAATTGTTGGGAAGGGATTCTGAAACTCAAGAAAGCGTGCGCAGATGATTTTCTCCCCCATACGTCACATACAGTTTTTACTAAATAATCAAACAAATAAACAAACAAACAAACAAATTATGACAGTCTTGCACAGCGCGGTTCTGCCATCGTATTGACTTTTAGAACGTCAGAACTGCAGTGCACTCGCTGATCACAAATGACCCTCCGAGTCAACAAGAACGCTTTGGGTCTTGGAAATGAGAATGAATTGTGTGATATACAGACTGCGTCGAAATCAATAAATTACAAAACAACAACACTTTCTACAGGAATCAAGCCTTCTGAGGCTAAAGCGTAGATGAATAATTTACTATTTATTGCTTATATTATTAGTTCCATGCTGAAGTGTTCATTTTCCAATCAAAATGCATCACTGGAAAGGCAATAATATATGAACAGGCAGCTCGTATGTGTCCAAAGTTCTGAATTATGTTGCAGAATTTAGAACAAATTCTAGTAGGAAATTTAATTTGTGATGTTGAAGGTTTACAAAAAGGAATAAGCCCATTAAATATATTATTTAACACCCCATCAGTTAAATATGTTGTGCCATATTTACTTCTCACTACAATTAAAAATATTCTCATTCTTTATTGTTTTCCACAAAAAACTTAAACTGATTTAGAAATAAATCAGAATGAACGTTTCTGCCAAATTTAAAAATGTACCGACAAATTGATCAGCTATATCGGTTATGCCCTCAAACCTGCTCAGTGACGGCGTCCATGGTGAGTCCATGACATGTTCCCGCGTGTCATTGCATTTCCAGTAATTACCCCTAAATATTATTTTTCTACTCCCATTGTGTAATTCTGTCATTTGACGGCTCCAACCCGTTGCATAAAGATACTCATTACGATGCAGATTTCATTATGATACAGGTTCACGACCAATCGCAGAGAAGCTTACAAACCAAGTACTGAGACTTCATTAATCTTTGAGAATCGTTCTAGTGAATGTTTGTTTCGATTGTGTACATTAAAATTGCATTGAATGTTATATTATGTTTATCAGTTGTAATTTATTTTATTATCAGTAATTTGTATGGGGAATATTATATAAAATAAATTGGTTCGTAATTTCACTTTGATCCTATTTGACTAGCGCAGTGCTAGTGGTAGAGGGAACATTTGACAGACGTTAAGATCAGAACGCAAGTTATTGTGTGTGTTGCTGCCGAGTGTTTCCTTTTTATTTCCTTTACAACCGGCTAATTCTTTATGAATTCTTTGAAATGTCTAGTGAAGCAGAGGAAGAGTTGGCGCCTCCAGAAATAAGAGAAAAAGCGAAAAAGGTGAGTCGGAATTATTACTGCAACTTTTGTAGTCTCTCGCAGGCAGGCTGGTAAACCAAAGCCACCTCCGGCAGGTAGGGTAGCTGCCCGCTAGGTGGCCTTGGCTGAATCCTGCATGTCAACTGCCACGAAGCAATTCAATGTTAAAGTTTAACTTATAAAAGTCATACAAAAAGTACCGTATGAAACTCGATGTAATGAGTATTAATACACTTGTGCGAAGTTTACGATACTCGCTCGTCCTCGCCCGTATCGTAATATCACACTCGGGTATGTACCCTTCATTATATCATCGTTTCATAATGTACTATTTTGGATCCCGCCAGAAGATTCTAAGAAATTTCCAATAACGTGTTATTGCATGTTTTATTGCTGCGATCTTAGTGGGTAGATTGCGAATTAATCCAACGCCACTTAAATAAACCTATGATTGATACAGGTACTACTATTCTATACTAGAGTGTGCAACAGCGCTAGTGTGCTGTTGCAAATTGAATTGGAAGAAGTCGGCCATTTTTATGGCAAGACGTGGAGTTCGCATTTGAGTAACATAGGATACTGTTAGTTGTGTTGTGCTTTCGTGTGATTTTTCGTGTTAATTTTCCAGAAGGAAAATGGTGATGTCTTGTGCCGTTTTCGCGTGTACAAACAGATACTCGAAAGGCTGTGACATAACTTTTTACAGGTAAATCTTATAATTTCAATTGACTAACCTATACTTACTAATATAATACTTTATTCATATAATTTCTTTTTATACTAGGCTCAAATGGTAAAAATTGACTTTCTACAAGACTGATGCATTTGTTTTAGTACTTGTTTATTCTATTTAAAAATGCAAAATCAGTGTATAGAAATATCTAGTCAATAACAAAATTTGGAAGCAAGTCATTTTATGCACAGAACTGATTACAGTGAAAATATTTTAAAGATCAATTACTTCAGTCTCAAGTTGTATAATGTATGTTTTCC
The DNA here is from genome assembly GCA_964035755.1 of Teleogryllus oceanicus. NCBI lineage: Eukaryota > Metazoa > Arthropoda > Insecta > Orthoptera > Gryllidae > Teleogryllus > Teleogryllus oceanicus. Next base: position 9,078,017 of record CAXIVR010000012.1, read on the forward strand.
ATCTTGGGATACACCCCCACTAAATCCTTAGGGCACACACTACAAAAATAATGTCATAGAAAAGCATATAAAAGGAACGATGTAAGGTAATTTTCCTCCAATCTATTCCTTTCAGTTTCTAGGAAATGAAAATCATTTGTTCATTAGACTTTTTCAATTATTAGGTACCGTGATGCTTGTATGTGAATCAAAATGTGTACTAATTCATTTGTCATGATTCTTTTATTTTTGTTGAAATTATCTATCTTACTGTAATTTACTATTTGAATGATATTTTGGCTATGTGTTTTTGGCTGTTTAAAAGCATAGCAGCTGTTCTCATTTTAATTATTATTTATAAAAGGTGAATAGTTATAGAACATGGGTTCCAAAGGGACTGGCCTACCGAAAAAGGCCAATATAATTCAAATGTGACACCAGGACTGGAGATTCTGGTCCAGGACTGCTGCGTAATATTAAAAATAGTTAACAAAAATTAATGTTTACGTTTAAAATAAATATAGACCCACTCGTTAGGATAGTTTACTATTCTAGTATTGGTAGGAGAAACCACGAGAAACTACCGATCCGATCAGAACAGACGGCGGCTGAATTCGACCAGATACAGCTAGCGTCGAAGATTCTTCACTGCTGGGACTCGAATTCTAGGATTTCTCGATCCAAGTCACTGCAAAGAGAGCGGCAATACTGCCTGTGAGCTCAATTCAGAAGATATATTTACGTCAAGATAGTCACTTTAATTCAAACTCCCGCGCCCATTTGCCATACAAATGGCGTCTGGCTGCTGCTTCTATTTGCTAGCGCCATTCCCTAAGACGGTTCACCGGATGGTAGGGCCTTGGATTGATTTAACCCCAGATCCCAGAGGCAATTTTCGCTCCACAACGACGTAATTTTCTTCCACGTGGTTGGCAACACTGATCGTTCTGGAACAAGTGAGACGCACGACAGATCTGCCAGTTGTGTTACTGCTTTGGATATAAGTGAAGTGTTTTATCCGAAGAAATTTGCACGCACCTACGTACAGTATTACCTTGGAAGTTATTACTTTTGAAGAACGCTAAGTAAAAACGGAGAATGATCTTATATTAGATTAGATAATAACGCTGAAGAACAGCAGGTGTAGGTGATCTTTTATGTGTATTTTATTGTGCACACTAGCAAAAGAACCTTCAAAACGTAGCTGTAATAGTTTCTAACTTTTCGCATCATCCACACCCGAAAGTACTTTTTACGGTGATTGCAATTTTGAAATTGTAATATTACCATTATCCCGTATAACTTGCAAGGTGTTACACAATTAAGTGTTAGGAATTTTTGAACGGATGTATAAGATTATTAGTTAATTAGATTCATTGATAAATCCAATGACTAATGCTGTAGGAATGTATTTGAACAAAGCTAAGAATCAAATTTCTAAATTTTCTACACGGTTGGTTGGTTGGTTGTTAGTGATTACGGGCGCGTCAACTGCTTTAGTCATTAGTCCCGTTAGCATAGTGCATATTGTTTCCTCGGGAGATGGCGGTGATCTTCCGCCTGTGGATGGCAAGATCCGGCGCCGACCTACCGTCGGCTAGTGGGGTTTCCCCCTAACCTCGACTCTCCCACCAGCGGGGCACCGCCGCAGCCGGGACAAGCTCTAAGCTCCCGACCGGTCTCCCGGAATATGTGGTTGTGTAGTGCATGTTAGTGTAAGTGTGTGTGAAAGGGGAGAGGATAGGACAAGGAAGAGGAAGGACAGATCGCGCGCGGTCCGTGGCCCGTTTGGTAGGGTACTGCTCCGGCATTCGCCTGGTGTTGATCGGAGAAACGACAGAAAACTACCGATCAGAGCAGCCGGCCGCTAGAATTCTCCTCCTGACGGCGACTGAATTCGACCTAGCTGAAAAGCTGATGTCGTAAACCCTGCCGCCGCCGTGGGGAGTGGGAACGTATGACCTCCCGGTCAGAGGCGCAGCAGTGACATCTGTTGATGGATTGAGCTATCGCTCCCGGTTTTGATTGATTAGTGTTTCCGGACGGAGCAACTGCTAACATGGTTAGTCGTGCGAGTGTAGTACGTGTGTCTTCTTCCCACGCGCGCGCGAGCGGCGAGCTCCGACGCCGACCCACGCGCCCTCAAGCAGGCGCTGCCCGGCTCATCCTCCAGTTTGGGTGTGTGAGATAGACCATGACTCACTTGTTAAGGTTCTGCTCTGTTTTCATAAACACGGGGTAAATAACGCATGCGCGTTTCACGTTATGAAATTTTGCAAAACGAGTGGGAGGATGTGTTGTTCCTTTGTGATACCTTTCATAATCATTTTCGATCCATCTATTTGCCCTGAAAATTTGAAACATTTACTCTGATAATAATTTTGATGGGTATATGATGAAGAATGACGATGGAGCAATGGCGGAATGTGAGTCGGGAGATGAAGTGAATCCCTACACAACCGGCCACGAAGTTGCTTATTTCATGGTAAAGTCTACTTAAATCGATCGTCATATTTCTCCGATCAACTCATGGAAAATGCCGGAGAACACCTTAACAAACGGGCCACGGAGCGCGCGCGATCTTTCCTTCAGCTTCCTTGTCCTATCCTCACCCCTGACTTACAAACTCTTACACCTACATGTACTAGTATATTACCACACAGCGTGGAAAGAAGAGTTTATCCCGGCTGGGGCTGGTGGGAGATACTTGATTAGGGAAAACTCCGGAAGTTGATGTGTAGTCAGCGCGGGATCTTGCCATCTAGTGGGGCAAGATCACTGCCACCTCCCGCGATAAAAGCATACCCCACACTTTCGGGACTAAACCCTCGCGGTTGAGCTCATTGGTCGGTGCTTGACCCCGGGATCCCGGGTTCCGAGGTCTCAGGAACAAGACGCGGCCCCGGGTTCGATTCCCGGTTTTCCTTGCAATGTCCCCGTATATGTCGCTGTATGACGATGAGCAAACTCGCTTCTCATGTTGAGCAGGACACAATACGGCGTGGGGATGTCTTTGTTCTAACCACACGTACCCACGGCAGCGAGGTCGGGACGCTGCTGGTGGGCCATGTACAGACAGACACTTTCGGGACTACGCACTCGGAAGCACTAACCAATCGACAGCAATGTGTACGCCAGTCCCAGCAGTGGAAGGCGCAGCAGGCAGTCTGGCCACCGCACCACCGGCCCCCAGACTGCGCGTACAGGTGTGAGTGGGCGGGGGGGCGGTGCATTCCAGGCGCGGTTGGCTTCGGGGGGCGCTCACTCCGCCCACGGCCCCGCCCCCCCGCCCCGCCCCCCACCCCGCGCAGCGCGAGCACTCCGCCCAGCATCCGGGACGGCCCTGCGCGGCCCGGCCGACCACACACGGCACAAAATATACAGACCGGAATCTTAACGCAGGTTCTCAGTTAGACGGATTTATGTACTGAAATAGGGCTTTCGAGAGTACATGATGATTTTTGACATTTGGTAAAAACTCAAGATTATTATTCGCATTTAAGAAATGAGAGGATTTCTCTACCTGTATTACAAAGTAGTATTAAATAGGTGCCACAAATGACGAAGAAAATTCACTCGTACTTATGGCTTCGTAAAAAATGTGGGTTTGCATTGCATTACCTTGCAAAACATGAAACGTCTGTTATCGTTATTTATATCTACATCCGAACTCTTCTATTCCGAACAGAAAATGTACAATCGATGCTTATCGATGAAATTCAAGGTCATGCAGATTTCGGTACAGAAATCAGGCATGAGGATGTAAATAATGCTATCTGGAATTTTAGTTCAATGCGAGATTATTTGCTTTTTTCTGAGAGGTGACGTAGCTGTATATATTGAATGTAGATTCAAAAAGTTAACAAAAGCGGCAACAATAATTTTCATATGTTGTGGCGTACACTACTCATTTCCTGTTTATCGCTTGGTATCGCTTTTCGTTCGAAATGTGAAAGTCAGATATCCTAATTTAAAACCTAATAATGCATCATTTCTCTGCTTCATGTGCATTAAGGTCGATGGTCGCGCGACACACCAGCGAAAGCGTAAGTGCTCTTGACTAAGGGACACTCGGAGATCATCTCGTAAGTAGTGAAAGAATGAGGTTAGGTTAGAAAGGAAACAAAATTGGGAATGTGACAACAAATCTGTTGTCATCATAATGTCCTTCTGGTCCATAGAGTCAGTACTTCGGTTCATTGAAATAGGGAACATGGAATATCAATTACTGACTGAAATATAAGCGAATAAAAAACTATGTACTCTCATACAAAAGTAATTAGCATAAAAACAAAAATAATATGCATGTTTCTTGTTCATGTTGGTGTATATCATGTTGATGGTAGAATGGGGAGATATTCTATTCAGAATTGTATACAGACGTGTAAGGAACATAAAGCTCTTCACCCTCAAATCAATTCAAAAAATATGAATTTTCTGCGCCCTCCTGCCCACAATTCGTCAATAGCTAAATCCTGAGTATCGAACTTACTAATTAAACGCTGTCAGAGGTCTCACAAGATCAGCAGATCCTTCCGGCCCAGTGCTGAGACGGTCACAAAGTCCGAGAGAGAGAAAAAAGGAAAAGAAGGAATCTTAACTTGTAGAAAGCGTTGAAAAACCATTGCCCAGACCGCAGATAATGCTTTAGTGAGGAATTTACGAACGGTTCCTTGATCCTCAAAACTTTCCCGAGAATCTGAAAAAATACTGCTGAACACAATCAAGTAATTCTTGTTTCTGGTCGAAGATTAATCCCGTACGTGTGTGTTATATTCCGAGAGGTGCCGCTGTTTCTTCCCCGCTGGAATTTGAGATCCAGAGGCGACATATACGTGAGATTTCATGTTTTTTCTACCTCTAGTTATCACTCCCAGCGGGGTTTTGCCGCAGTCGGAACTAGCTCCAGACGCATGTGGTAGAGTAGTGCGTGTAAGTGTGTGGGGCGATGGGAAAGGAGAGACGAGGATGACAAGAGGCAAGAACGATCGCGCGATCCATTCTCCTAGTATTGATCAGGGAACCATTGATAACGACCGATCAGAATGCTTCTGAGAGAGGTTGACTTCGTCTCGAGTTTGTAGCCAGAATTAAAAATCCGCCGCCAGCGCACTGGAACCTCAGGCCCTCTACGAAGATGCACAGGGGCAACAATGTTGGCTGTGAGATATTGAAGCCGCTTCAACAATGGAGAGTTCGAGACACTATCGACATCGCAACCACTCTGCTGCCGTTCCACTCAATCGTTACCACAACCATCGCTGACCTCTTTCATCTACTGTGATGCCATCTCCATTTCTGTTGTGACCCCCATCATCTTGTGTCTTCTTCATTTCTGGATCCCATGGAGTGTGTGTCCCAGCAGCCTAAGACTGCTTCTTCTTTTGTCTTGGCAAAACAAACTTACACAACACATTTACAAGTATAATCTCTTGGCGCAAATAGATCTCCCTAAAAGAGATACTTCCAATTCTAGGGTATTGCCATAATTGCACTAAAACATATCCAACGTTCTAATCACTATGTAGTTGTAATTATTTTGATATTTATGTAAACTGAACAATTGAAGGTGATAATGGTAGGTACTTGAAGTGAAGTCGTTAAAATGAATTGCACGTGTGTGAAGTGCAAAATAAAAAAAGAAACCTGTTTCTTGATCTAATTACAGAGAATACTTATTAAGTTTGAGGACAAAATACTTTACTCGCCTCCCTTTAGTTTTCATCTTCAAGATGTGAAGATGAAGAAGATACTCTTAGTAAAATATTTTATTGAATCTTATAGGCATTTAAATACATAGAGAAAGCTGGAACTCAGTGGCTCAATGATATGGAGAGTTCTGCGAATTTCGCCAACAATCCTGTGTTTGATCCACTTGCAGAATTTGAACAAGTGTAATCTTTACTGAAACAATCGCAGCGCAATTATTTGTTACTTAAATATTGTTTCACAATACTAAATACACAATACTCTGATTTTACTAAGTTTGGATATAGAGCTAGTGTTCTGCACACAACCGTACCATTGTAAAATATCGAATTATTCAAATAGTTTCTCCTTTTATAGCTGATAGTTTTTTCTTTGACACTAAAATATGTAAAACCCATTTATGATTCCCAGTAAGTAATTCATTAAAAAATGTAAATTCAGTGTTATCTCCATGGAAAGATTTCCCCTCAATGACTGTGTTTTCTGAAATACATGGATGAGTGAAATAATTGAAAGAAAAGAAATCCGAAGGGAGAAAATGCAGAAACGTTGCAATTGACGAACTTTCTCATTTGCATGAATGCAAGCTAGAAGAGATGGATGTAGAAGTTGTAGAATCAGAGAAATAGTTTGAAGACATTAATATGTACGCTTGGTTTGAGAATTAAAATGAAGGATATGTTGGTGTTAGAAAAGTGGTTGGGAGAACAATGGCGACTGTTGAGAGCGATGAGAACTGAAAGGGAGACAGTGACTTCTGACCCGTGTAAATGATTGATTATTTCGTGTTTCTGGGCGCGCCACTCGCTATGATCATTCTTGTTATAAGTATAGTGCATATTTTAATCACGGGAGGTGGGGGTTTTCTTTCCCCGTTGAATGATAAGATCCGGCGCCAACTTCCGTCTGCTCGTGGGGTTTTCCCCAACCAGGTATCTACCACAAGCGGGGTTCGCCTCAGCAGGGTCATGTTCTATGCTCCCAACTTGTGTGATAGTGTATGCATATAGTTGCAACTGAGTGCTCGTAAGAGGCGAGGATAGGAAAAGGAAGAGGAAGGGATGATCGCGGGGTCTGTGACCCCTTAGTGCGGTATTCGTCTGGAATTGATCGGAGAAATCTCGGAAAACTATGGATCAGATCAGCCGACCGCTACCAGGCTGTGGGTGAATTCTATCTTGCTATCTTGCTTGTGTCGAAAAGCCTGCCTTCGTCGGGAATAAGACTTACAGTAAAAATACAGAGAACATGAAAACCGAGATGAGACGAAAAAGGGCGGGATGGCGAAGTAAGCAGGAAGGAAGCAGACGAAACGTGTCTCCTCTCCGACGCATCCTCGCTCTCTTGTTCTTCCAGCCTCCCGCCCGCCCGCGGCTCTAGGTCACCCGATCGCGCCCTCCCCTCCCCCCCCTGCCAGCCTGTCCGCGTCGCCCCACTGCTCCACTTGGGCGCCGCCACAAATGAATTATCTTTTCATCCGAAGCGCCCTTTCGCCGGCCGCCGACTTTTCCCGCCGCAGGTGCCGCTCGCCCTCTCGCTGGCCCGGCGCCGCACCGCTCAACACCTTAAAACGGTGCGTGGCGAGCGGGAGTCCCAGTGGGCGGCCGAGGCCCAGCGCGTGGACCGCCGCCCGCCGCACGGCGCCTTCGTGTGGGCTTCTGCATTCAAGAGGAATTTCTCATTCGGGGTTTATTATCGTGTCCAAAATCAATGAAACAGAGATTCAGAGATTTCGTGTTTCAACCAGAATTAAAATAGCATTTTCACAGGTGAAGGGCTTATTGCATATTACGTTCGAATATCAGCTGGGAAAATCTCTGAAATTAGTGTTGGAGAATAGATATTGACACTGATACAAGAGAAGTCAGAGGCTTTCATTATAGTTTCGCTGAATGTGTAATGTACTAGATGATGCAGGTTCTCTCAAGTGCAGAATTGGGATATGTGATAAAACCATCGCTTTTCCTATTACTATGATATTGAACTATCTTTCCAATTGAATACATATTTCAGAAAGGTTTTGATGCAGAGAGTTTCCTCCAATATCTCGATGTCGTATAATAATGTGTCTTTGGAATTTATTAAGGTTCAGTTATTTTGAACTCTAAATATTCATTTATTTTAACGCGAACCTCAACTTTTGTACATGCATTACTTCAAGAAAAATTCGTTGTTACGAAATGAAGTGCTGTTTGTGAAGAATATTTTTATCGTTTGTATATAACTCATATTAGTTGTTTTGCTGATTAAACATTTCTGATTAATTTGTGCTGTTAAATAATCAGGGTAAAACAAACTCTATATGTAAATGAATTTGAGGCGTTGTTTCGTCGTATGTATTTATTTTGGCACAAAGCTTTTTCGGCCACATTGCAACCATCTTCAGTGCTTTTCTGAGGCGGCTGGGGGCCTCGGTCCAAACAAGACAGCGAAGCTTTATGCCAAAATAAATACATACGACGAAACAACGCCTCAAATACATTTACACGATGCAAATGTCGTTCACGCCGCACCATTTCCTACCAAACTCTATATGAAAATAATTTGACAAGTACCAGTGAAAATGAGTTCATACAAACGTTTTTTTTTTTGTCTCGTAATATAGTCGTTGAACGAAATCTCTACATTAAAAGTTATTTCTTAACCGCTTGCTGAGATTATAATAACGCTGACTTTACTGTGTGAATTTTCTGGATATTTGAGTTCAAACATGTCCGGGATCTTGAACAGTACAAGAGTGATGTTATTTCACGCGTGTTTAATTGCCCAAATAGCTTGACAATGCCTGCAACGAAACTGTCAACGAAACGTCCAGAACGTTGGTTGAAAATGACGGATGTGTTCGTGACTCCTTTAGATGCAATCAAGATGAGAACTTGGGTCCAAGAATCTCAAGACATTTTTCCTACTTCAATTTTTTTGGTTCTTGAATTCTCACCGACAGTATTAATTCATACATTTTATAGAACAAACTCCTGATCTTCCTCGTGTTGACCATGGATTTAGCTTGCAACTACATAGAAATTATGAATCGATGTGATCACTGGAGCATTTTGAAATTCCTGAATTAATTTTTTTTCACGTTGCAACTTTTAATAAAAACGAATGCTGGTCGCTGTGCTGCTGCAATGAGGCCAGCTCTCTCTGTTGAGCCTTCACTTTTATTTCCTAAAACGAAGCGCGCCTGCGCCTCCTCCGGGAGAAAAAGGCCAACGCGAGGAGGAAAGGCGCCCTAGAGGCGCTCACTAGTGAGAGTGACTGGCGCGGGCGCAGCGCGCTTCCAATGGGACTCCCCGCCCGCAACTAGCCTCCACTTTACGTTTCCTCCTTTATGATCGCATTCATCTCAAACATTCTTAAGCCCGGTTTACACGGTCGTGTTTTCATCATTTCCCGTCCGTACAGACGAGTTACTGAGCAGACTGGATGTAATTTGTACGAAAAAATGATGCATGCTTCATTTCTCCGTACAGATGTCCTCCAGTTTGACTACGGCGCCCCTAGTGTCACTTTATGGAACTTTCTTCGATTGCGTGCGTTCTCCGGACGGAGAGTATATACGCGGCAGCAGATGCCACAATAATGCTAGCTGCCGCCGTAGCGATTATTGTTTTCCTTTCCTTCTCGCAAATAAAACCACAATACCTCGCTCGTTTTTCTACTTCTTACACTGCGAATTCGTGACTATGATCGTTCTTCCTGCTCATTTCATTTGTTTCCGTAAATTCGATGTTCAATTCTTAAACTTCCAGCGCTTTTTGCGGCGCTCGGAGGAAGTATTTTCATCACGATTACGTACAGACCAGGAGTGACCGTGTAAAACATTGCAATCACGTTCATCCAGTTTCGGTACGCATAGAACCGAACGTCCTTTTTCCATCCAGTTTCTGTACAGAAAAATGATGAAAAAAGGGTGAAAAAATGACAGGCTTTACACGAAATTGCCCTTCATCTGCGCACATCCTGACCGATATGGTGGCCCACCGATGATATCCTATCTCTATCCTCCCGCTGTATCCTCGAGACATGCCAGGTCTAGGAAATCCGCATACTTGATAAATATTGAAGAAGGAGAAGAAGAAGGAGAAGAAGAATAAGAAGGAGAAAAAGAAGAAGAAGAAAAAGAAGAAGGAGAAAAGAAGAAGGAGAAAAAGAAGGTAAAAAAGAAGAAGGTAAGAAAAAAATAAGAATAAGAAGGAGAATAAGAAGAAGAAGGAGAATAAGAAGAAGAAGGAGAAGAAGAAGGAGAATAAGAAGAAGGAGAATAAGAAGAACAAGAAGAAGCGGAGAAGAAGGAGAAGAAGGAGAAGAAGGAGAAGAAGGAGAAGAAGGAGAAGAAGGAGAAGAAGGAGAAGAAAGAAAGAGGAGATCGTGTATGCATCAGTAACTATAGCTACAAACTCAACTCTTCCCGACGATAATATTCATTTAAGATAGTAGCGATTACATAGAAATGGGAATATATTTGAAGTTGTTGTACGTGCTCTATCATTGCCGCAAACGGCCTACGTTCTGCCCCTGCCAGCCTCATTTGCCTGACGAGACGCCATGGCGGACGTCGCCCCGCCACGCAAGCGCTCTCTCGCCGGCCGCCTCTCTCCGGCGCGCTCCACTGGCCCACTTGCTTTCTTATCAAGGGACTTCTCCGAACGCTTTTTGTGGCTTCGCTCTCGCTTCGCCGCCGCCTGCTCTTTCACTGGCCTGGAAACGCCCGCCGCCGCCGCCTCTTCCGCGCTTGATGACCCCTGCTCCGCTCCGCTCCGTTCCGCACCCGCGCCCTCCCGCCTGACCACCGCCCCACGCATTCCATCGTGGCTCTCCAATGCCAAGAACGTTGCACACAAACATTCGGATACTTCGCTCTACTCATTTATTATTCTTATAATAATATAATAATAATGACTTTCTTTATGTGGCGAGACTCCACCTCCGCCTAACCACGTAATACATACATTTATTTAGAGATACATTTAGTAAATGAAAATAGAATACAACGTACAGATGCTATGCATTTATACGCATAGATTAATTCCCCCAGTAGTGTCAGAGAGTTAGCTTAGAGTAAGATTCACTGCATTTTTTTCTAGGATACAGAATGAATGCTCATCAATTCAATGCATCTTCCTGACTTATGGGTTGGGGTCTTGGCATGTTATGTGATTTTTTTAATAGTCCATTCCATACAGAGATGATCATCTTCTCTATATGAATACCAATATGTATTTCCAAGAAAATATTTTATCTCTTCAAGGCTGTTTGCACGGGTTCTACTTTTAATAGCATACAATTAAGGGTGTGGAGTTGATGGACAATGTTTACCTTGTAGAGCTAAGAGGATATTTACACATTTTCAACATTTACGGGTTTATCACTTCGTTCATCTTAAAAAGATACATTTTCGACGCTGTTAGCACGTATTTTGAACTTAGAGAATTTATTGGACGCGGACTATGATTCCACTTTCTTTCCAAAGACATTGAAATGAAACAGGATCGCTTCGGCAAGATAAGATGTTTTATCATTTACTCCACATCATCCATTACTATCATTCAGTCGTGAACCGTTCTCCCCAACATTCATCACGTCATCACTTTGTGAAATCCTTCACCGGCGTAGGCAGCTAAGAGGATCAACTGGTGATCCAACGACAGGGAAGTCCTAGGTTGCCAGTCGCGACGGAGGGAGTATTTTCGATACTAGCTCCATAGCTAGGTCGAACTCACGCACTGTCTGGAGAAGAATTCTAACGGCCGGCTGCTCTGGTCAGTACTTTACTGTGATTTCTCCAATCAACAACAGACAAGTGCCCGAGCAGGCCAATCATTAACAAACGGGCCACGGACCTTCCTTCCTCTTTCTTGTCCTATCCTCACCCTCAACATACACACGTACATCTACATGCACTACACTACCATACTGGTCGGGAGCTTAGGGCTCGTTCCGGCTGGGGCGGAGCCTCTGTGGTGGGAGATACTTGGCAGGCGAAAACCCCCACCCGGCGGGTAGGTCGGCGTCGGATCTCGCCATCCACATCACCGTCACCTCAAAACACCCACAGGACGAATGACCTTAGCAGCTGACCATCCACCGTGGCGAACTCCTCCACTGGCGACGAGTTGCGAGCTCGCGGAGCGTTCTAAAAACGCGCGGCGCATGCCGACCTGCAGTGTCGCGCATCCGGAAAAGCGACCGAGAAATTGCAACATCCTGCCGGCGTCCGGCGCGCGGCGGCGCGGCAAAGCGGCCTTCGTTCCGGTCGCGCGGCGACGGCACTCCGCAGGGCGCCGCCCCGCCACGCTTTTCTAAATTCTCTTGTCAGCACTAGTTAATACTATCTTTAAGTCTAATGTTAAGTTCTTGTGAGTAAATTTTCACATTATGTTTACGTATCCTAAGGGTTACATGCCAGTATTAATAACTATAATTGTCTTTTCTAAATTTTCCGTTCGCATAAAGAGTTCTTGTTCTACATTGGTTTTTCAAAAGCGAATTTGTTAAGTAGTGGATCAGACTGGCGTAGGGGCTAGCGCCCGGCCGACGTTTTCTGCCATGTACATTTTCAAGTTATGAAAATACATGTACTGTTGGCTATAAGCTGAAACAGCCTCCCTCGGTGGCTCGTTGGTGAGCGTGCTCGCTTTTCACGGCTTAACGCCGGGTTCAAATTGTACCTGTGCGCCTTCCTAACAAATATTCCACTATCTGAGACAGCCCATCCTAAGGTTTTGAAGAACAGTGTTACTATATACTAAGTTACTATATATAGTGAAGGGATGTCTTCGAAATTAACTACACGACGCCCTTAGCCCATGGCGGAGAGGCTAGGTCACCGCTGGTCGGCCAAGGCCTATAGCACTGTCCAGCCAAGAACAAGAACATCAAGTAAAACTATGCTCTCGAGTTTGGCACACGCAAGACCAAACTGTCGCCATGGGTCAATCGCCATTGTTGTTTCGGCGACCGGCGGCAGATTTACAACTGGCACGAGCTCAGTACTCATTCCTACACTACAGATACACATAGCGAAGTCGCTCGCCTTTCATCACTGACGTACGGGTTCGATTCCCGTCGAATCTCATGCGAACTTGGTTCCAACAAAACGAGTTCACCTGCTTCACAAGGGCTAGTCCAACCCCTACCCATATTCCTTTCCACTTCTGGCCGCTGGGTAGTGACGCAGGAGGCGCGTACGCAGAGATGCTACCTGGCGGTCTGCGACGTGACGTGACATGACATAAGAGAACGTTTATGGAGGATTACTCCCCAGCGCACAAATTTAACGGAGGCTTACTCCCCAGCGCAAAGCGCTCAACTCCTCTTAAGGGGCTTGGAGACGCGTTGCGTCAAATAGTAGACACTACTTATTTGCAAGATTAGCGAAATCACAGTTTTGCATTTCTGAATAAAAATGCATCCCGATCCCTGATCTGAAAATGCCCTTCGATACATTTTGCCCTTTGAGGTTGAACCTCAACGATCGCGAGCTCTGTGGCCTCGTTCCACTTGCTCCCCACCCAGCACCCGGACGCTTCTCCTATGATAATGCGGCGCGTGACCTGCTCCTCAGGAATTCGGATGTTGGCGTGGGACGCTGCGGGTCCAACACGCGCTCGGTTGGGATTTCACCTGACGCCGGCTATAAAGCACTTGGTCGAGAAGAGACATACGTAAGAAGGGCTCTGGAAGGCGAGAAGAGAATTCCGATTAGAAAATGCCCTCACCATATACTTGTAATTTATACGCTGAAATAACATGTCCATATATTGCACTGTTCTTGTGAGAGTCCGGTGCCTTGAAAGAGAATGTAGTTGAGTCGTGTTGAGGTGTGAGCGTCGGCGAATCGCGAGGGGCAATAAGCAGGTTAATGTCTAGAGCAGGGGCGCCCAACGGGGTCGGTATCCACCCCTGAGGATAACTGGCGTTTTAAAGGCGGTGGAGATTGAAATTCAAATATTCACCTAGGACTGAGTGGTGGAATAAAGAGCAAGATGCAATTGATTACAAAAATATTTATGAATTTTATTATAAATGTATAAAACATCTAATAATAAATTACAAATTCGGTCATATTTTGGAATTTCACTTCATTAATAAAATAAAACTTGCGTTTAATTATAATATGTGCTTCTTTGTCGAAAGTTGTTTGTATTTAAAAGTTGAATAACAGTAATAATACAAAAAATTTAAAATCTAATCATTTTTCCAAATCTTGTTCATATTAGTCTAACTGTTATCTTTAAGTCAGTTATGTGCAGTTATTTCTTTTACGATAATTTATAATAAGCTATATATTATAGAAAAAATTAAGGTGGTCGATGAAGCAAACAATTATCTTAAAAGGGGTCGACGAAAAGAAAAGATTGGAAATCCCTGATCTAGCCCATCGTCCGTTGAAACATCCCTATTAGTCTGTGTCTTTGTAAGTTTCCGAGCTAGAACTGGAAAGTAGGCAAGACATTTTTCATGTTAGGATGGCGATGTCGTATATGATGTCACGGATATGTTGATTTGGAAACTACCCCAAAGAAAAGGCAATTACTCTTTTTCTTGCAATTTTGAAGATATTAGACAGAGAATCCGGAAGAAATATTTCCTCGCTGCTGTGAGAGTTTTTCTAATGGTCTAAAAATATTCGTTAATTTTGAAGCAAAAATGTACTAGGCCCTTAATATTGATTTAAATCTCTCATGGACTAGCAAGTTTACAGGCTTTTCGTGAAAATTAGTGCACATGTTCGAAAACCAGATCCTAAAAATAAACATGGCAAAGAAACAGATGGGGAACGTTTGGAGAATAATCAATATATATAACAAATCAATGAACGAATCACAATGTACAACTATAATACAAAAGCGCAAAGTGAAAGAAGATCTAATTAAAAATATTAAAGTTGAAACAATGAACGTTTTCCATTATTTACCACAAGACGATTTCAACATGTATGTACAACACTCGGCGCACTCTAGGAGGTACTTCTCGAAGCCACTTGCAAGTATTCTGTTCGCCTTTAGGTCGCCAGGTCGCGCACCTGCCTTAAGGCTTCAAGATACCAGAGATGTTCAATTTCCTCTCAAAGATATACACGAACTCGCAATAAAAATTAATAAAATTATTTCAAAACCTTTCATAGGCGAAAGCGTGAGTTTAGAAAAATAAACTCGAAAATTTTTAAATTACAAAATTAATAATATGCTTCGACGGTGCATTCTCAATAGGTTTTTATTAGTAGTTTCGTTCGATATATTTGTAATGATGATAAACGTGATTTCACCATCAAGTTATTACTCTTACTGTTACTAGTATTAACAAACCAATTATTACTATTCTACTAAAACAAACTGTTGATGATGGGAATGAAAAATGAATGTCCAAATGACACCGTTATACTCCATAAATACTCCGAGATGCTACTGTAAATTTACATCCTGTCAAGCTGATAAAAATGTTTGTATCATAATAACTGAAAAAGAACGTATATAATTTCGCATTCACCGCATTGGCTTCATGTGTTGCTTATAAGACTCCAGCACTCACACATATTTGATTTTAAACAATAAATGTGTACTTGTATTATTTCCAGTTGAAAATATAAGTAGATGCCGAATATTCAGCAATTCTTTTTGAGGGTAGTAAATCTTCTTTAGGTCGTTAATTAACTTTCTTTATATTTCCTGCTTGTTTCAGTATTTGGTTACAGCTTATTTTGTTAGTGGAGATTAAATATTTGGGTCAGGAAATAATGGACAGAATACAGAAATGTACTTTGAACGGATAAGAAATTACACACGAGAGAATTAAAATGTAACAATCCACTTTATTATTAACTTTATCTGTACAAATAAATTAAATATAAATAATGTAACAATACTGATCATTTCATGTGACTATATCATACGCAAGGTACCCTGCATACAGAAACAAGGGAGTGTAGAGCTTGCGAACGTAAACATAAGACGCCCACGTGTTCACGCGTGCTCGCAATAGCAGTGGCGTTTATGCTAATGAGAAGGGGCATATGTACAGACCTCGAGTGCTTACTGAGAGGACAAGAAGCTGAGAGTTGTGCTGTGTCAACTGTTCCTCAAGGAAAGACAGGCATTGTGGGAATGCAGTGAACCATAATATTGGCTTAGCTCTTAGCACAGTTCATGAAGTGAGTACAACGACAAGGCCTAAGTGGCAATAATAAAGAAAGAGTAAGCCGTTGATATTGTATAAAGAGTGACAGTAGCAATCTTTCTTATGAAGAGAAAAATGAAAGAGATTATAGAGTACAGGTTATATTAGAAAAGACTTCAATGAGACTCTTTTGAAAGATAAGGTTAGTATTTGTCGCGAAACGAATAAAAAGTGTTTTAATAGAAGTTATAATTACCCTATTCAATAAAGTGAAAAACTTTCCTTACTGATATGCAATAAAATTCGTCCTTTTAGTCTGTCTGCGCATTCATACTTTTGTAATGAATAAAGTCGCGTATATTTCACTATCCCTTACAGTAAATAGCATGATATTGAAAACGTCTTAGTCCTGTAGTTCAATACGAGTCTTCCCTTTTAAGGCTACCATTCATTCATCAGGTCACAGAAGGATCATTTTTGAGAATTCAATATGAAAATTTATCAATGTACAAGTGAAGAGTAATATTTTGATCTCTGGTGTTATGACTCAAGTTCACTCAGTGTGCAAGAGGCAACCATGCACGCCTATCCGCATCCCAGTGTACAATTGGAGTGCTGATATGCTGCCGAAGAGTTCTTATGAATTGCGTTTGGAGCGCTGGTAGCGGCGCGCACGCACCTGGCGCCCTCTAGCGGGCGGTGGTGTAGGCGGCGTAGGCGAGGCGGTGCGCCGCGTCGGCGCGCGGGGCGCTGGCGTCGCGGCGGCGGCGGTGGTGGCCGTGGCCGTAGTCGCCGCCCGCGTGCACGGGCACCACGCTCACGTGGTGGCCGCCGTCGTCCTTGGACGCGAGCTTCTTGAGCGCCGCCGCGATGGCCATCACCAGCGCCATGCTCGCCACGCCCAGCGCCTTCATGGCCAGCGCGCCCGTGCCCGCCACGCCCATCATCATCATCATGCCGCCCATCATGCCCATCATGGCCAGCGCCATGCCGCCGCCCTTGTCCTTCTTGCGGGCGGCGGCCATGCCTGAAATGCGAGAGAGCTGACATGAGGTTTACATCCACCACCCCGACACTGCAGTGAAAAATCGATAGAATGTTTGAACAAGAAGAAAAGCCCATCACTTACCCTCGGGGGGTTCACGAGAGACCGGGCAAACCTTTCCTCTATAGTTGTGTTCTCTGGGTAATTAAAATAAGTCCTCGTTCATATACATATTAAAATGACACGTTATTTTAGCCAAGAACCCACATAAATAATTTTCCGATTGAACAAGCCGATCTGCTCACGAACGCACACGTCGTCTTGTTAGAAGTCTGCAACGCTGGTTGCCTACTATTCGGAAGCCATTCTGACCTATTGCTAGCTTACTACGTTTAATAATTTATAGATTACCTTAGCATGTACTTATAGCTACGTGGAGCTCAAAATTGAAGTG
This sequence comes from Teleogryllus oceanicus, assembly GCA_964035755.1. Taxonomy (NCBI): domain Eukaryota; kingdom Metazoa; phylum Arthropoda; class Insecta; order Orthoptera; family Gryllidae; genus Teleogryllus; species Teleogryllus oceanicus. The sequence continues at coordinate 9,095,263 of CAXIVR010000012.1, forward strand.
AATGTCTGTGATGTAATCTTTACTTCGGTGGTTCTCAATTTTTTAAACAGAATTCACGATTAAAAGCTCTACAACGAAATGTGGGGTGGGATGCTACTGGTTTTCACAAAATTTTGAAAATGTTTATAAGCATGTTGAGAGACCTTTAAACTTAAAAGATACTTACAAATTTGCAAGACCTCATACTTTCGCGGAATCGTCAGGTCAATTTCAGAAGGGAAAAAAACTTGTATGGTTTAGGGCAATCTTGCTTACTGCCTGTTCTTGAAAAATAAATAAAAATTTTTCAATTTGCTTCAGAAAATTTTCAGAACAAAGAAATGAAAGGCTTAATGGTCAACAATACCAGGGAACGTCCGCAAAAAATAGTTCCTGGAAGACGTATCTTAAAACCCTTGCTCATGTGCTATATTGCGAATCAGTTAAGATATTTTGTGGTTTTTTGACTCAAGAATTTAATATTGTTTTTCCTGTTCAATAAGTACCATTTTCAATGATGTTTCCTTCGCATTTCATACGACAGTATGGTTTAAAATGAGTATTTTTCTTTGTCGACACCATATGCGAATACCTCTTACTTAAATGAATTGTAATAGTTTTTGAATGGCTCATTTAATATTATCATTGCCTAACACAGTGTGTTGTTTAATTTAATCCCAAATACTTTTATATAAAATTGTTATGCGATCATTTTTTTCTAATGTCTACTTGTGGCAACATAATACTCCTCTATCAAGGTAAGCCAGAGGACTTTATTTGAAAGTAGCTTGTGTAAATACAGTCGACTTCAGTTATAGTGGAAACAGATATAGTGAACCCTCGGTTATAGTGAACTTAAGTCACAGGTCCAGTTTCACTTACATTACAAATAAGCCTGAGACAGCTCGGTTATAGTGAACCTGGACCTCGGCTATAGTGAACGTAGGAAATAAACGTCTTGGAAATTCATCCCCCCCCCTGGAAAAGAATATATCGCCTCAGTGCTACATGCTCCAACACTAGACAGCTTGAAAACATGTCGTCGGCCAAAAGACGATAATAGGAGTATCCCCTGAGGTGAAGGCATGGGACCGGGCATGAGCACCTTCCTGATGGCCTTATGCTACTCAGTTTCTCTGCGTGGGCTACAACTGGAGGCGGCGACGCGCGATTCAGTTCGAATCTTTGTGTTGCTTGCCATTCAACAAAGCACGCTGAGTTGCACGAAGGCGACACGAAGCACGCGACTAGCACAGCCTAGCGGTGCCGCCATGCCGCGTGGCATTAGCCGCTTGCGACATCCCATGACCGAAAGCGTCTCGAATGTTATTAGGCGAGAAAAAGGGCCTTTGGGGAGTGGGGCGGTGCTCCAACAGTGCAAGAGGCATTTAAGACCCTTAGACACACAGGATCAATGCAGAATTAACTATGAAATTCTCATGAAAAAGTGCGAAGCAAACAACTGAAAATAAAATGATTTTTTTAGGAGCGAATAAAGATATTGAAATTTTTATTTCGTGCTTTTAATCTACTTTTCTCTCTATACTAATAAAATCAACAGTTAGTCCTCAGAAGTTCACTATAACCGAAGTTGACTGTACGTATGTACCATGTGCACGTAGGGAACTTAAAGTGGAAGGAGAATGCAGGTCCTTTATTTGCTTTGTTCATAGATCGTGGCTTATGGGAACTTTACCTACTTGCCTGCCTCTTCTGTCATCCACCGGCGAGGCGTTGTAATAAACGGATACATTACAAGGTGTTTGCAATAGTTTCCTTTCTTGAGAGAGAAGGAAGTGATATCAAATCATACATAATTCACACAGATAAATTTCTATTGTTAGTTTCAAAAGGATGAAGGATGATTACCATGAACTCGAAAGCATTCGTTAATAATGTAGAGTATTCTTTATGAGTCTCTGATATGATCATCAAAGACCATTAACAGAACAGAAAGTGAGTGGATGATAATGATGATATGACTTAGCTTTAGATCGCAGTAGATGAAAATTGTGACGAGTGGTGAAATAAAAAGCAGAGAAAGCGAACTGCCTCCGAGGATATTTGCTGCCAGCGCCCTAGGACTACAATGCCAAAGTTCCCCACGTTCAGTGCTCGTGATTGATTATTTAGTGTTTCCGGACGCGTCAACTGTTATCCCGTTAGCGTAGAGCATGTTATAGTTGTGGAGGTGGCAGTATTCCTCCCCGTTACCATGTGAAATCCGGCGCCGACCCACACATTGGTTATTGTGCAATCCCGATATTTACAGCAGAGGGATACCGTCTCCACCGGGGCAACCTCTAAGCTCCTTACTGGTTTCCCAACATTTGTGGTTGGGTAGAGCATGAAAGAGTAAGTGTGTGTGGTTGGGGCTTTGGAAGAAGAGAAATCAAAAATGAGCAAGAAAGGATCCCCGCGTAGTTCGTGGATCGTTTGTTAAAGAAGTGCTCGGATATCCGCCCAGTATTAGTCGGAGAAACCTTGGAAAATTACCCCTACATTCGCCAGAGTCTGGAGACAAACGGTAGGACCTCGTGGTCAGTTACATTGCAAACGTTGTTGCCCTGAGCCACCCCAGTGGGTAACAGAATGGAAATTTCAGTACCTATAGGTGAAAGCTTTCGGTACCTACAGGTGCTAAAGCGTTGGACGCCTACGCTTTGTAAAAATAAAATTGAACCTCTATTTATCTCTTATGAGCGATCTGGATACAAATGAACAAACGTTTTTGATGTAGATGTGACTTGGAGGTTGCCTGTACCTGCTCTGCCAGTCGTAATTCAGTTTTTTAATAAGAAGGTAGTAAGCCTATTGCTAGGCTACGGTTGGGTATTGCTAATATTACAGTTGAACATGTTTAGGCATAAGACTACTCTTTAATATATCGACAGCGTCCAACTCTTGTGACCACACCTATAGTTAGTGTAAAAAATGAATGGACACCTGTTCTCTTCACTCAATAATAACTGTGATTCGAGTTTTGAGCGTCAGAAAATTGAGAGGAAAAAATAAATATATTGTGAATTGATTGCTCTCTTCATTTACCAGAAACGTCATTTTTTAGGATGAGAGCAAATTCTCCGTTTTGGGAAGGAATGGTCGGCGTCTAGTATGGAGGAAAAAGAATACAGAGTTCGAGCCGCAGAATTAAATTCCGACCGTAAAACGCGGATGTGGTTTGGTTTCAGTATGGGAGAGTACGAGTGATAGTGAAATGTGGAATTTGCACTTCATGGAGCTTATAATGAATCAATATGTCTACATACATTTCATGACTAAATATACATGATATTTTAAGAAATAATTTGAGAACCAGTGCTGCTTCAATGAATTTAGGACAAGCTTATATTTTAACCGTACAATGATTTCAATACAGCACTCAGCTTTCAATACAAAACTTTGGTATTTTTACAATTTCCCAAAACAACTGCAATCTCCTCCTCAGTCCCCGAACCTAAATATGATTGAACATTTGTGGAGTTTTCTGGAGAAAAATTAGAAATAGAAAAATTGCGAACTTAACAGAACGCGTACGAGACGAATGGAGTAATAATTCTCCTCAAATTGTGCAAAAGCTTTTGAATTCCATGCCGCACAGATTTATGCCAAGGGAAATCCCACAAAATATGAACATGTTTTTTAGCAAATGTGCTTATTAGAACATGTGTCAAACGACTTTTGGCGCTTCATTTCGGCGCAGTATTTCTTGTTTTCATCAGTACCAAAGTATTTGCTTGGCTTTGTGAAACTATTATTGTGGAAATATAGGAAGAACTTATTTCTTGTCAAGATTGCTTTATCTTGTTTAGTATAAATCCACAGACCCAAAACTGAAACATTCGTGACCACTCACTTTTTACACTAACTGAAGATGGATGAATGATTTGATAATATGGCAATGAAGATGAAGTACATATGCATGGGTATGAGGCAATAGAGAAATGGAGATTGTAAGTCAAGGGATGTAAGAGAACCCCCACTTCTCTGCTGCGCGCCATCTGCGTCCCCAGATACTCCACGTGCATCGAGGGGGATTGCGTCACCACCCCCAGCGGCAGTCCAACCGCTCAGCGACAGCTTTCCCAGTCTTTGGTTTCTATTTGATTGATTAGTCATTCCGGGCGCGTCAACTGCGAAGGTTATGGATCCCTTACGTGTAGTGCGTGTTTTTATCGCTGGAGGGGCGATAAAAATCATCATCCCCCTCTGGCTGGCGAGATCTGGAGCCGATCTACCCGTTGGCTTGTGAGGTTTTCCCTAACCAGGTATCTCCCACAATAGAGGCACTGCCACAGTCGGGATAATCTCTAAACTCCCGGTCTACACTGGTCTCCCGGCATGTGGAAGTGTAGTGCATGTAGTGTAAGGGTGTGAACGCAAGAGGTGAGGATAGAACAGAAAGTGGAAGGGAAGATCTCGAGCGGTCCGTGGCGTATTTGTTAGGGTATTTGACTGGCATTCGCCTGGTATTGATCGGAGAAACTACGAAAACCTACCGATCAGAGGAGCCGGTCACTATAATTCTCCTCCACGCAGAAGCTGAACTCGAACTAACCTGCCACCATCGTGACTCTATCCCTAGTACCTCCCGATCAGAGCCTCAGCAGTGCCATCAGTTGATGGCCAGAGCCACGTACACCAGTCAATATCTTTAGTACTCATTTACTGCTTTCAATGCATTAATAACATAATATTACCAGAGAAAACTTGGTTTTCTGCACGGCAGCGCCAAGGTGCCAATGCAACTGTGTTCGTTAGTCGAACTGCTTAACTACGCTCCGTGATGTCACGAAAGTGAAGCAACCCGAGATACCACGGATTCGTGGACGGGTGGCCGTCTGGGAGCCGCGATTACTAACGGTGCGGAGCCCATGGCCGTAAAGATAAACGACATTGACTCATTGTGACGTGACGAGACAAAAACTTAAAGGAGGATTACTCCGGATTTATATATGCTCAAAGCCCAAGAAGAGCTGAGAGAGTGTGGCAAAAAAGAGAAAGAAAAATAAGAAGTGGTTTTGCGATTCGTGCTGCTCCCCCGGCCACGTGCTGCCGGTGCAGCGAGTATTGAGAGACACGACGGGGGATTTAGGCGAATCCCGAGTAACCTGTCACGAATACTGTACGTCCACCAAACATTCCATATGGATCGATTGCCGGCAGGAGTGTCTCGAAGTGTTCAGATGATGCATTTACAGAACGTTGCTATAAAAATCTTAGTTTTCTGCACGGCTGCGCCAAGGCGGTTTTGCGTCCTCGCGTCTCCTCCTGCAGCCACGAGCGGCTGGTGCATCGCGGGAATTCGGAGTAATCGCCCGCCAACATTCCACGTGTCCACGGGGATTGTATCAGCAGGCCCGGCAGTCATTCTCACCGTAACGCGGTGGCCGCACCAAGATGGGTGCGGATGGATTGTGCGTATTGATTGATTTTTTCGTGATTACGGGCGCGTCAACTGCTTTGGTCATTATTCCCGTTTGTGTAGTGCATGTTTTTTCTCGGAAGATGGCGGTGATCTTCCCCCGCTGGATGGCGAGATCCGGCGCCGACCTACCGTCGGCTACTGGGGTTTCCCCCTAACCAGGACTCTCCCACCAGCGGGGCACCGCCCCAGCCGGGACAAGCTCTAAGCTCCCGACCGGTCTCCCGGAATATGTGGTAGTGTAGTGCATGTCAGTGTAAATGTGTGTGCGTGTGAGGGGTGAAGATAGGGCAAGGAAAGGTCGGGGGCGGTCCGTGGCTCGTTTGTTAGAGTACTGCTCCGGCATTCGCCTGGTGTTGATCGGAGAAACCACGGAAAACTACCGATCAGAGCAGCCGGTAGCTAGAATTGTCCTCCAGACAGCGAGTGAATTGGACCTAGCTGACAAGCCAGTGTTGAAAACCCTGCCGCCGTGGGGAGTGGGAACCTAGGTGAGAGGCGCTGCAGTGGTGCGCATTCGTACCTGCTGCCCCGGCGACGTGGTGCTGGTGCAGCGCGCCCAGGTAGCTGGCCCAGGAGTCGCCTTGCGGCAGCAGCTGCGGCAGGCGGATGCGCAGCTCGTGGCTCTGCAGGAAGGCGCGCACGCGGCCCCACAGCCCGCGCTCCTCCTGCGCCTCCAGCTTGCGCGACGCTCGCGCCCCCGCGCCCGCCTCGGCCACCGGCACCAGCTCCACGCCGCTCGACAGCTCGACGGCGTGGCGCCCGCCCGACCAGCGCGCCAGCGCCTTGCGCACCGCGCGCAGCCCCTGGCACGCCGCCGACCCGCCCTGCTCGCCCTCGGCGCCGCCCTCGCCCGGCCCGCACGCGGCCCACGCCGCCGCCAGCCCGCGCACCAGCCCCGCACCTGCCGACACACCACAACACATATTTACACGGCGACACGAAACGAAATGGAGGAATAAACCCCAAAACGACGGCAAATTAAAACAAAGGTATAACTCACCAAAGCGCATGAACATCAATGTACATTCAACATTTCATTCATTTATTAACAATACTACTCATGACGTTGATACCTTGTAATGAATTAAAAGAAAGATATCCAGGAATCAATACTTTTAATATCTAAGATCTTTCCGTTCACTTACCGATCATCAGACCAAATCGTCTTGGCGAAAAACGAAATTCTGGATTCTAATGATGATCGGTATGTGATCAAAAGTATCTTAAGTATTAAAAAATCGGTACGTAAGCAGTTTTGTTTTAATTATTTAATTTATGCTAGATTATATTTATTTAAGGGGACCTATGATTGATATTTTCAAATTCTAAATTTTTATACATTCCTAAACCAAATTTTTATAGGGCATTCCTGAACACAATGCGATACATTGTGCTAAGTTTGAACAATGTATCTCTACTTCATTTACTCTTATTAATATTGTTGTTAATATTTTTTCAGTTAACATTAAAAACTTCTCGCATAACAATATTTATTTCCCTTCTAGGAATAGTTAATGGGTTTTGGTCACGTAATTAAAATCCTAATTTGTTAACGTGCCGAAACTTTCTTGTCGTAAGTAATCGTGAAATAAATAAATAAATAAATAAATAAATAAATAAATAAATAAATAAATAAATAAATAAATAAATAAATAAATAAATAAATAAATAAATAAAAGTTAATTACTCATTAGTTCGCGGGAGAAATCGCATCCCATAACTCCCTCCGATCTAACATCATCCATATTTCTCAAAATTTCAAACTAAGAGATTGGAATACTTACTAGCGAACTTAATGAATCAACGGAATCTTTTATTGCGGGTGGAAAACAACTTAAGAAAACGTCAATGTGCTATCAACCATATTTCAAAGTACATGTAGATCGTCGTGGGAACGGTAAATAATAAATCAGGCTCCATTATATTCATTTCAATGCGCTGAAGAAACCGTCGCGAAGAAATGTATGTTCAGTTCTACAGCCAAGATGAATATTGTAATTCTTTTCTTAATTCCTATTTGAGGAGGGTGAGCTGTCTGTGATAGATTCGTTCTCTTCATCCGAGGAAATTAGTATCTCAAAGAGAATACCTATAAAACATGCGGAGCACGAGTTTACTTTACAGACGTATCACAAAACAACAGAAAACAGAATATATTGAGGGATAGTAGTCGCAATGAGTTCCCCTAAGCAAACGAGAAATTTGGCTAAGTCGATAATCAGGATGTCACTCATAATGTAAATGTTGAAAAGTTTACATATTGCAGAAATCGCCAAGATAACTATTTATTTCATGAAATGAGTCAGATGTCAACTAAAGTTCGTATTTCCCATTATCCATCGTATTTATTGGGTTACCCGAATGTCGTGGTCACATTGATTAATTTATTAACTCAACAGAACGTGTTTTACTACACCTATGAAATATTTTTGCTTGCCCTTACACAACCATTTAACATTAAAAACACTTATAATAAAAATACGAAAAGATGCACAACTGAAAGAACGAAAATTTTCATGGCTCTTTAACTGAAGGTAGCCACTCTCTCTGTACAACAAAATGCTTTTATACAATACTGTCATAAAACCTACTTTGACCTTCGGTACAGAATCATGGGGATCCGCCAGTGCATCGAACACAGAGATTCTTACAAGATTCGACTTCAAAACCTTACGCTTCCGAAGTTGTGCAAAGAATTAAGGTTCCTTACTAACAAAAGACAAACATCTCATCCATTGTGGATTGTGTAATTTTATTGTCAATTAAAATAAATAAGTAACCACTACCTGTAGGAAAATGATATTTGTTGCCATTTCAAATCATTTACGAACGTTCTATAAGAACAGATTGTAAATTTTTCTGATATGAAATTTTAAAAAATGTTTAACATTTTATATCTCTGTCCTATCCGTCTGGATTACCATACGAATTGTTGCGAGTTTCCTTCTCGGAATTCAGAGAGGAGGGTTGGTTGTTCTGTGGTTGCTTCTCCGAAAGTTTAATGACAAAAAGTAATGGATACATGTAACACGTATTGTTGCCATTGCAGAGGCGAATTGGGAAGTAAAACTTAGGGGATGCGAATCATGATCGATACGATGACGACACGAAGATCGTGGCTCTGGTGAAGTGCATCGGGGTTAATTAAGAACGTTTCTGCAATGCATGCTTTGCCAGAGCAGTTCGGACCAGGGCCCGACTCACGTTACTACTTAACTGTCATTTAAACCTGCGCAGGTAAACCGGTAAGGTATACTTATGCAGGCTAGAGCACACAAACGCTACGGTACGGGAAGATTCTAACTCAGTCGAGTGATGGCGAGCAAACAAGAAGATGACGTGATCACTTTTGTCGTGGCCAAGAAGTGAAAACGCATAGCCTGGTGTAAAGATTGGCTTACAAAGAGAAATGAATACACTCATACAAGATTACTAAAAGAGTTAAGTTCAGATCCTACAGAATACCGAATTATTTGCGGATGAATGAAGAAGTCTACCAAAAACTGTTGTCACTTGTAACTGCCTCGTACCAAGGAAACATAACTTCTGCTGCTAATCAGTTTAGAGAATAGTTCACTTCCTACTTCATGACTGAAGGCAAAGTTCCATGGCAAGACAATCGGGTTCTTCGAAAAAAACAAAACATTTTGCATTAAGTGTCTAATTAAGAGAAGAAGTGTAAGAAGTGTCTATTTATAACTCTTAACTCTTTTAATTTAATCACACGTTTTTCGTAGCCTGCATCTCTCTCTTCACGGCCGTGGTACTCTTTTCTCTTCGCCCGTCCCAGACAAGGTTAAGACCTGTATATTTTGATAGTCTTCTATCACTTGGTTCCGTTTTCGGCTAGACATGGTGATCACAAAAGTCACGAGCACACTCGTAGGCGTAGTCATTAGTTAACACTACACGTAAATGCAAAGACGACGGACGCTCTCGAGTCAAGGGACTAACCACATATAACGTAAAAACTGCACCGATGTGCCGGAGTGACTCACACACACGCCTGCAGGCAGGAAGGACTGAATGTCGAATCTTCTCCGGTCGTCTGCGCAGGTCGCTACGCCTGTGCGTTTGGCCTGCAGCGGCTGGCACGCACGCTCCGGTTTATCTGTACAGGTGAGCTGTACAGGTGGCCTGTACAGGTAAACCTCACCGGTATACCCGAACGAGTGTGCCGGGCCTAATGTGTACAATGGCAGGCCATTGAAAATAACAGCAAGATGTGCAAGGTTGTCATGCTTGGTTTCATGCTGAAGAGTTAACGCCTGTTAGTTTTTCAATAACGAGCTTCAAATCTCTACTAAAATCTGTTTGATCAACAGATTTTATTTCAATGTCTAAAGTGTTTTATTGTATGGCTTAGATTTATTTTAACATTTGTTACTCATCGGTTGTCAATAATATATCTTATAACAGAAAATTATAAAAGGCATCGTGCATTAAATTTTATTCTTCTAACATACTACTTGTAAAATTTATTTTTACTGACATAGTTTACAATTTATATGTATATTTACTGATTATATCTTAAAAGCTTAATTATCTTGTGCTTAAATTCGTCTGCCAAGCCGCATCTTCAGGTTTCCTTCCAAATCTGATGAAACCAGAAAATGGAGATTGATACGTCAACACTCAATTTTATGACTACTTTTCACGATTTTTATCACTTGCGTTACATGATTCTCACAGATATGTAAGCATACAAACTGCAGTGTTGGTAAGAAAAACTGAGCTACTTTTTCAGCCTCTGCACTTCTCGGTTCGTGCGTGCGTCTTGCGCGCGACAGAGCTTGAAAACAGCGGAAGAGACTTGAAATGCCGCTCTGCGCTGCAGTCTCCTGCAGAGCTGCAATTACCTCAAGCGCCTGCCAGGGAAAGTAACGTTCTTTGTGGTCATGAGATTCCATTATCTCCTTGAGTACTACATTACAATTTTTGAACAGACTCGTCGTCGCAGAAAAGACTCGAGTACACAAACTGGAACGCAACTACACCATCTCAAATTGTCCTCTTCGCTTTTTATATTGTTTTACTTTCCCTACAGCAAGGCTACTTCCTTCACTCAAAATTGGTAACAATACCAATGCTGCAGTACTAATATTTAAAATAATTATCATCGTTTTGTCAAACATAAGCATAAAGTTTACTGAATACTGAAGAGAGTTTACTGAATACTGTTTTATTCTGACATTGTAATGAAGAATTACGCCATAAAAATACAAATATAATAACTCTATATCCCATCCGGGTATGAACTTAAATAATAGCGTAAAACATTCAACCTATACAAATATAGCCATGAACGCGTGTATTTCTTAACACTTGTAATAAGAAACAATGCATATAAAATTTTGAAAATATCAGGTGTGTCACCCAAATCTACAATATTATCTTTTATGTACAGTTACATTAAATGGAAATGACGGAAATGTGAAATTAACTATAGAATTGAATTTGCGGTTCAGTTTAATGAATACAGAACGAATACGAATGAATCTAGTCCTATCTTTTTGAAAGTTTTACCGCTCTAGATCAATATTTCCATGCATATGTTGTAATTCGCTGCTGCAATCCACGCTCTACTTCACTTGATTGATGATTATGTATTTGATCAATTCCATCAGGAAACTAAGCTTATTTTGAAATCTCGAAATGCCCGTTTATGTTGAGAATCTCGGATTCGAATTTCGACGTTTTATCATGAATAAAACAATTTTCAATTGATATCTGCGTTAATTGTCGCATATCCTTTTCTTTGGATGCTAATCTCGACACTGATGCAAATTAGTACATTTTTGTGTTGAATATAAAAAATTCAATGTGGATTGATGGATTGGATGGATGGATTGCTGAAGACAAATGTGATGGACATACAGAACTTTTGCGAACGTACACGTACGAGAGTAAACTATTTTTTAATATCTCTCTCTGAGAAAAAGTGGTTGGCAATAACGGCACCACAACTTACGTGTTACAATCCCGTCTAAGATATAGCTGTTTTAATTTTGTGGCTGTTGTGAAAGGCAAAGACGACAACCAAGAATAGTAAACTATTGAAACAAAACAAGGCGGAAAAACATCCAAAAATGCCTATCTTTCAACATTATGTATTTAATAATGGTAAATCATGAATAACTAACAAAAATATGACTTTTCATTATCATCAGTTGTATCGTTCCTAAATGATGCTGGTGATCTGAACAATGATATTATATAATGTTTGTATGCACAATGATATTATATACCGTATAATGTATGAATTCCAACTATTAATCACACGAAAGTCATGAAAGCCTTTTGCACATTTTTGGAAATCATTAGTGTTTCTCCTTATAAAATGTTAAAGGGAAGTCGACTACTTTGTATAGAACGTTGAAGGGGAAATTACATTCTTTAAATGTCCATAACCCGGTGAAGCATCTTTTTGTTTGCACCTTGAAACGATAATCTTTCATCTACTCCTCATTCCGACAAGGAATAATAGCTATGAACGTTCTTGATCCATTTTAAAGTGAATTTGCAGGGAAAACCTGGTCGCGAAACTAACTTCACGAGAATGGCGGAAGCACATTTGTTATTCTTGGTAAGACGACGGATGCCATAAGTGGTGGCGGCAGTGCAGTTTCTAGTCTTGTTCTGCGAATGCATGGCAACCAATGACAAGTCGAGTGAATATGTCACGCTAATTGGTGACACTTATGTCATAAATATTGCGAACAAAATAATATGCTACACAATTACAGTAGGTACAGTACAAAATACACTGATATATATCAGTGTATTTTAATTTTGGCTCATTTGTTACAAATAATCTACCTGAAACTATTTGAAACTCCAATAATAATGAAAACCGACGTATTGGTGAGATATCTAAGTTCAAGACTAAAGTCCCATATGGGAAACTCCACAAGGCAAATTCTCTGTGTAAAATATTAGAATCAAATGATAGACACCCTTGTCAGTCATTGCAAGTAAAAACTGTTGGAGTCTGATAACATTATTGATTCGGTTATTTCGGAAAGGTCGGAAGACCAATTTTTGCGACAATCTGTAAGCCGACTATTTGAGAGATCTCTAATGAACGTCCGTGCGAATGTCTATTTCGGAGCGCACTCTCGAGAGGAGTTTACCAACAGCGTTCACGTATCAAGCATCCGACAGAGAGGCCTCTCCCAATAACAGCTTCCATTTCACAGACACAAAATAAAAACGTTGTCAGACGCAAAGATTTGACACGTGTTTCTCTACGTATCTGGACGCGCTGAATCCGAATCTAAAGCCGAAGCGCCACCACCCTTCAGTTCTTTTAAAACGTTGACGAAGAGCGGTGCAATTGTGAATTGCGAGCTGCGGCGCGGTGCGTACCGAGCATGTTGGCCTCGGCGTCGAAGGCGTCGGGGTCGCCGGCGGCCGCGGCGCCCCTGGCGGCCAGCAGGAAGAGCGCGAGCAGGCGGAGGGCGAAGCGCACGGGCGGCGCCACCGACGTCGACACCATCTCTCTTGGGCGGCGCAGGCGAAGGACGAAGGCGAAGGCGAAGGCGAAGGCGAAGGCGAAGGCGAAGGCGAAGGCGAAGTGGCACCGGGGAGCGTCAGCCGAGCACTGCCCCGCCGCCGATCGCCGCCGCCTTTATACAACGGCCTTCGCGCGGCCCCGCGACGCTATTGTGGGCGAGGAAGAAAGGGCTCCTGCTACGTAACAGGTGAATGCACAGCCGCCATTATCACGGTCGCCGCCCCCCGTCGCCGCTCTGAAATGGAGCGTGCTGGTCAAGAGCAAGAAGAGCGCGCGAAGGTGGCGGTGGCGAAGGGGCTCCGACGTGAAAGGGCAAAACAAAGACTACACAAAATAGGACGAAGCGCTCGCCGCAAAAATCCCAGAGGGAAGGGGCGAGTTTTTTGCGGGAGCTGCGTCCTGGCTGCGTGGGGGCGGGGGGAGGGGGAGGGGGAGGGGCGCGAATACCCCCTCCATGACTACATTACAGTTACGCCGTCGTAAAACAGAGCTAGGAGCGCAAAGCAATGGATGCTGCTGGTGACGGTCACGGGAGTTGTTAAAGTGCTTTTAGCGCTAAAAAGTTTAATTTTTGCAACTTGATTTGTAGGTCAGTGGGATTGGTGAAGATCGAATGATTTCTTTACGTTGTCGCATAAATTGAAAAGAAATTCCCGCTTGTCAAAATCGGTGAAGAATGTGTTTTTTAATGAATAGGATTGAGGTTTTGACCTATCAGTGCTTTCATCCAGGAGTTATTATTTTTATTGTTGGTTGAGTAACACCCTCTAACAGAAGGGATACACAGACGTTTTCTTCCTCGTACATATATTCATTACTTAAATGTTATTAATGTTAATGATATATATCACTATACTGCATATTTGTCGTATTTTGTAAAACAATCATTTCTTAAAGTCCTTAATGAAACCTATCCACTTTTACAACTTTTATCCTTCGACCAAATAATTTAATATTCTCAGAAACATACCAGTATACTTTTCCCTAGGGCTTGATTTCTAACGGAACGCGTCGAAACAGTTTCGGTACATCGGGAATGAAATAGTAAAAAACAAAGAAAAAGCGGACATGAAACAGCAACTTCGATATTTTAGTTTGACCAACTTTTATAAACTCAAAATTAAATAATTTTCCATTTCAATGTATTATTTCTACAAATGTAATAAAAATATTAGTAAAAAAAGATAAAACATCATAAACTCTGATTTTTAATTTACTGTTGTAATTATATTCATCTAAAGCTAGTGACACTGTTATTGGTATTAAGTGTGAGTTATATATTGATAATATAAGTTAATATTATTAACTACTTCTAGTAAATGAATGATTAATTTGAGGGGACCTAAAATGTTATAAATCAAGCACTGCTTTTCCCTGTCCGCCAACATTTCAAAGAGAGAGAGAGACTCTTGTGGAAGAACTGCTCCGAAAAGAGCTTCGTGATAGAGTTTGCAACGTGTACGCCCCGTTCGGCGCTAAGAGGATTGGAGTATGCAGCTGCAGCCGCGAACGTGACTTTCGGCCTCCCACCGCGTCGGGCTGATGGCGCTGATCGCCAGCTGCTCCCACGCGGAAGTGCCTCTCATCAATCAAGGGCGACGCTCTCCGCCGCCGCCGTTGCCCGCTCCGGTAGCCTGCTTTCGCGCGCAGGCGTTGATTTGAGCTACTGCGGGCGCCGCGCCGCCAGGTCAGCGGAGAACGAACAGCGCGGCGGCTGCGGTGCAAGTTGTTCGTTCATTAGACGCGATCACTTTCCCGGTCAGATTCTTACCTCATGGACTGGTGAAGGTGCGAGAGGTGAAGATATTTGGCCCGACAGTTTTCGTGTGCTCGCTGTATGAATATCCTGCTGTGTTATCTGCTCGATGCAAAACGGCGATCTATCTTTGTTTGCCACAGATTGTTGCGACGAAGGAGAAATCAGAAACATAAGGCTGTGCCCGACGGATACGAGCCGTGAATAGCCCGGATTATAGATGATGGAAGGAATAAAAGGAGCTAAGTGTGCACAATTGGTAGTACACGATATTGTAGAGAACAATCTTTTACTCGGTATTATTTCGTTCCTAACCTCCATATCTTCCTTTTTTTTCTGTTCAAAGCATTATTTTCGCACAAAATTGCTGTTAGAAGGAACAGGTGCAGCGGATGATTGAACCAAGATGGAGGTTACTGCGGGGATAGCTGCGATGTAGATGATGAAGCAATTAGAGTGCAATCAGAACGAGGGCGGTGGTGACGGGGCCGAGTGCAGCTGCATCTGTGAACGCCACGCCGCAGCGGAGGAAGCGGACGAGTCGCAAAATCTAGAATGGCGGGCAATGAAATTGTCGTGACGGTAGCGTTGAGTCGATTGGTAACGACTTCGCCGGCAGCAGCGGAGCTCTAATGATTCTAATGGCGTCGGGGCAGTGGTGGATGAGAAACCGCTGTTTCTTCCCCGAGGTGAGCAAAACGAGAAGCCCGAGCGGCCCCAGACGGTTGTCGCCGCCGCCGCCGCCGCTCGCCGCGTGTGTAGTTTTTGCGCGAGGCTGCGACCGCCCATCGCACAGAGTGACAGGGGACGCGCGAGGAGCTGTGCAAATGCTGCTGTGCATTCGCCTCTGGGTGTCAGAGCTACATGGCGGTCGGCAAGGGAAGGTGAGTTTTGGAATGATTTCTAACCCGAGTTGACGTTGTGCAGTGAAATTATTAAAATTGATGGTTGAAGTGTAGAACACGGTACAATCTAAGGAAGTCGTTTAAACCGGCACTTCCACGGTGGAGGGGTCGAGGGGTGGCTAGGCGATTATAAGGGGAGGAAATTTCACCCGAGTTTCGTGCCGGAGCTCTGTTAGAATATGGAATTGCGATCGGGGTGGTGTACCTTGTTGTATTCTTTCTTCCAAACGTGTTTGCAACTACGTAGTTTAAATTCTTGAGGTTTTCTTATAAAGTGCTTTCTTATAAAAGTGAATTGGTAATTATGCGGTGGATAGACTCAAGGATGTTTATAGTGATCACGAGCGCGTAGCCCGAGCCTCGTCGTGACTTGGATCCGGGCGTGCGAAGCGAGAAAACTTACCTTTGGAATGATTTGGCTTTGAAATGCAGTGGAGACAAAGTGTATTAAGGGAGAGCCATGAAAATCGCCTATCGGTAAATTTTATTCATTTCTATCATAGCGCGCAGCGTAATTTGAAGAGGGCTTAAGGAGACTCCCCTCCTTGCCCCCTACCCTCTCCCTCCCCCCTCCCCTCCACTCCCCACGCTTCTCTAAGGATGTACCGTCTTCCCGACTTTAACCAAACTTACATGTGAAATCTGTTCTGGGTTATCTATCAGAAATGTGCAAAGTGCCGAAAGTGCTGAACGAAAACCTATTAATATAATGTCACGTTATATCGTTTTTGGACAAGAACTGTCTTGATATTTCCGTCTGTCACAAGCTGGTTAAGTAGAGCATACAATCAGTTCGAGGTTTTGATTAGGTCTTTCCTGTCTGACTTAAGTTTTTTAAGTTGTCATTTCTCTACTTAATTTGTACGAGGCAATTTATTTCTTCCTCACGTGTGCATCATTATGTTATTTTAAAAACTTTTTATTTGATAGTGACGTGGAGGAAAATTTTTTGTATGGCTTTCTCCAGTGACACAATTGTGCTGAGGAAATGTATAATTTTTCTTTTTAGGTATTCAAATTGAGGAATGATTCGCACTCTATATTTGTTGTCGCTGTAGTTCCGCGTGTACTGTGAAGAGTCACATAGGCAGGAAGAGAAGCTTTCTAGAGGTGCGGTATGCAAAACGACTAGGAAAAAGTCTCAAAGGAGACCGTTTCTCTGCTTGCTTTGAAGCTGAGGAAACCGTTCTGTTTGGATTTAATGATAGAGCGAACATGCTGTTTGGTCGATAATCATCAACAAGAATCAACACAGATTTGCTGCCGTGCTTGCTGGTGCGAACAAGTGAGATGACTGTTGTGGTTGAGTTTTCAAAGCAATTGCTTACTGATTAGTTAGTGAGGAGAAAATTTGTGGGTTTTTGCTTTACTGCCGAATTGTTATAATAAAGAAATGTTCGTTAACAAAGTGCAATCTTTTCTTTCCTTTATTGTACTGATGCATTTCATGGCGTGTAATTTAGGAGTTATTTATTTTGAACTGAAATTTAAATGTTAACAGAAATATTATCTCGAATATTTTGTATATTCCAAATAATTCTCAATCAGGATTTTGAAGCCCCGCAAAATAGCGTTTTTGAAAGCCTACAACAAAAAAGTTTACGTAATATTTGCCAATTTATTCTTACCAGAACTATCAGTCGTTTGTTATAACAGCCCAGGGGGGATAAAATAAATCAGAAAATTGAATGAGCATTTTAATGATATCAATTTGAAAAGTTATAAATATAATAAACTGGAGGTTTATTGTTCAGATTATTCCTTAAGAAATGTGTAGACGAGAATGAGCTATATAAAGGGCTTATATAAAATTATGTCAGTCTCGTCAAGGTATCATCTGATTTCAGGTTATTTACGCCTCTCCAATATCAGACACATTTAAAAACGACAGGGAGACACTGTTGCCACGACATTCGCAACCGTTTCAACGAAATTCCGCAAGCTACTTCCCACCCGAGTCAGCCCTTCGGAAGAAGGTCATTCTTCTGCACGCGTCCCCGAAAAGAGAGTATTTCCCTTGCAAAAATTCGTTTGCATGCGCACCGAAAGGTTGTGATGAGAGTGCTTCATGTGTTCTCCGTTCATTTTCCAGCCCGCGTCCTGCAAATGAGGCTGACGGGCGTGGTTCGTTCGCACTCGTTTCCGCGCGGCGGGTCTGCCAGGCAGGCGCGGCTGACGGCGCGGCGCCGAGCGTGTCGCGCTGAGCGACGGAGATGGATGGGGTGCTGAGAGGCGCAGCGTGACCGCAGTTGCCGTGTGACTGAGTGGGAGTTCATTGTTTCAGGGCGCGTCAACTACTTACGTCATGAGTTCCGGAAGAGTAGCGCACGCTATATCCCGGGAGGTGGTGGGGTTCGTCCCACACTAGAATGTAATCGCCTGCACTCCGTTCAGGGCATCAACGGATGTCATTGCAGTGCCACTGACCGGGAGTTCTTAGCCTTGCGTTCCGACGGTGGCAGGATTTTCGACACTAGCTTGTCAGTGAAGTGGAATTCAGTCGCTGTCTGGAGGAACATTCAAGCGGTCGGCTGCTCTGATCGGTAGTTTTTCGATGTCGGAGCAGTACCCTAACAAACGGGCCACGGACCGCGCGCGATCTATCCTTCCTCTTCCTTGTCCTATCCTCTCCCCTTTACACACAGACTTACACTAACTTGCACTACACTACCACATATTCCGGGAGACCGGTCGGGAGCTTAGAGCTTGTCCCGGCTGGGGCGGTGCCCCGTTGGTGGGAGAGACGTGGTTAGGGGGATACCCCACTAGCCGACGGTAGGTCGGCGCGGGATATGGCCATTTAGCGGGAAAAGATCACCGCGACCTCCCAGGGAAAAAAACATGCACCACACTTGCGTGACTAATGCCCTTAACTCTTGACGTACCCAGAATCACTAACAATCAATCAACCAATCAATCAACGAAGAACTCACACGTAGACGTGAGGGGCTTCTCTCTCCAGAGAACTCCTCCAGTGGATCACCGCCCCAACCGGGTCTACCTCGAAGCTCCCGACTTTGTGTAGACGTGTGTGTATGTGTGCGATGTGGGTGTGTTGGTGCGTGAGAGTAAAGGGGAGCATGAGTCATGTAACGGGAAGAAAAGATCGCGCATGGTTAGCGACCCTTCTTAGCATCAATCAACATTCGAATGATATTGATTGAAGAAACGATGACAACTTCCTATCAGGCTATCACGTTAGCTTTCCCTAATTGTCACAGACTTTGATCATGAACGCCCCTCTTGCCATGCTCCTGGTGTTTTCGGTTTGATTGGGTTGATGCAGATCGCGTACGTTGTTAGGTGTTTCATCCAATATTAGATATTGATCAGCATTGAATGTTGTAAAATCCTTGTACCTCGCCTCTT
Source organism: Teleogryllus oceanicus (assembly GCA_964035755.1). Taxonomy (NCBI): domain Eukaryota; kingdom Metazoa; phylum Arthropoda; class Insecta; order Orthoptera; family Gryllidae; genus Teleogryllus; species Teleogryllus oceanicus. Next base: position 9,114,216 of record CAXIVR010000012.1, read on the forward strand.
ATCTTCCCGAATATTTCACATTTCCCCCTCTTTTCTCTTCTTTTAGACAAGTGTCAGAGCAAAAGCCATTGCGAATCGATCTATGCAGTTAGTTGTGTGATTTTCGCGGCAGCATGGCGCCTGAGGTGTGAGACCAGGTGCCATGAATCGTCGAAAGTAGCAAAAGTTTGATATTTTTCCGGAGTCTTCCTACAACTACAAAATTGAAGATAGAGATCTCTTCTACATATTAAGTTCTTTCATTAAGAACGTGTTCATTATTTTTATATTATTTATTTCATTATTTATTTGTTTAGTAGTTTTCGCGTAATATAGCGGGCAAAATGTGCAATATTAAAAAGTAACAAAATGACGATATTTGCGAAAACAACTCCATATTTTTTTCACATTTGACAGGGATAGTGCTAAATATAATCTGTAAGAAGAGAAACGCCATATTGCTGTAGCCTTTTGTTACTTCAAAAATTACAACAATTCAATTTTTTTGAATATTCTCTCGCGTTAATATTTACATTAGCAGCAATTTTTTTCATTATTTATTTATATGTACATGTGCTTTAAACAATTGTTGAAGATGACGTAAAATTCATTTGTATTCATTTTGCTGTATTCTCTTCTGTCTTCGAAATTTCACAAATGTTTTTTTAAATATATCTCACGGCTTTAATATGCACATTTCCAGCCATGTGTATATATTACTGCATTTGTAAGTATAAGCGCTTTTAATGATGTTCAATAAAGATTTTCAAAAATGTATTAGTTTTTTGTGAAAAAGAGCGTCAAATTTCTCATTTACAGTAATGATTAAACGTCATTTAATTAAAAAGGACTACAAATTTTTCAACGAAAATTTCCATATAGGACGAGGTTTTAATCTTTATTAAAATTCATAAAGTTTTCTTTCAAATTTACTATTAGGAAACCGAAAAATTGAGAAAGCTTCAAAACATGTATTTTGTGCGGCGATTGATGGCCGCTGGTAAGGGGATAGGGCGAGAACACCACGCTCGCCCACACCAAAGAGATTAGATCTCTTTACCACGTGAAAGTCTGTTCCATTCTGTAGCACCACTAGCTATTTTGTTTGGTGAGCTAAATCTTAGTTTTGAATTGATTTGCATGTCATTGCTAATTAATCTATCGCCTTCGCGAACGTAAAAGTATTGGAGGTTACTCCACCGAACCGTGGTTCCGAAGCATTGATGCTTTGTTGTCGCTGTCGTTCTCGTTTCCATGCGTCGAGGAGTGTCGGGGAGCTGTGGCGGCCGGGGGCCCGCTTCCGCCCTCCCGCGTCGCCTGCGCGCTGCTAACGACCCGAACCCCGTCGCCAGCCCTGGCGCGAAATTGCTCCTTTTGGGCTGAGAATGGAATCTCGCACTCTCCTTCATATGACATGTGAAAAGTTTTAATTGTGGTACCTTTGGGATATGATTCATAATATATTTCAGTTTACAATGATGCATATTATAAATAATGGATGTTAACATCCAAATTCTGATTCGGGCCTTTAAAATTATTCAATGACTGGCAGAACACAGAAAACGTCCTACTCCCTCCTCTCTCTCTTTTCCCCTCTTTTTCCCTTTCTTTCTCCCCCTCTCTTTTCTTTACGTCTTTCTCTCTTTTCCCTCACCGGGAGCGGTGGCTCAGTGCATCAACTGATGTTACGGCAGTCCCTCTGATCGGGTGGTCCTTTACTTCGAAGCTGACGTTTACAGGATTTTCGGCACTAGCTTTTCAGCTAGGTCGAATTCAGTCGCTGTCTGGAGGAGAATTCTGGCGGCCGGCTGCTCTGGTGGGTAGTTTTCCGTGGTTTCTATGATCAACTCCAGGCGAATGCCGGAGTAGAACTCTAAAAAGCGGACCATGGACCTTGCGCAAATTTTCTTGTTCTATCCTCATCTCCCTACACACACTTACATTAAGACGCCCTACGTACCACACTTGTCGGTAGCTGATAGGGGACTGAGAAGTTGTCGTGACTGGGGCGGTGCCCCTCTGGTGGGGGACACCTCGTTGGAGAAAACCCCGCTGGACGACGGCAGGTCGACGCCGGATCTCGTCAACCAGCGAAGGAAGATCACCGCTACCTACCGATGAAATCACTTGCACTACTCTTACGGGACCAAAGCTTTCTGTCGTTGACGCGCCCGGAATCACTAACAGTCATGTCCGTCTGTGAACAACGCTAGCGGCTAAACCGTTCAGCCAATTTGCTACAAAACTGAAATTACTCAATCGATCTGAGTGATGTTGCGGATCCTTGAATTTGAAACCAATATACAAATTTTGGTGGGTACTTTATGTGGTATTCCCCCGCTCCAGTATTGGAGGGGCACATCCCCTCCCCATCCCCTCCCCATCCCCTTCGCCGGGCGGTGAGGGATAAAACCGCAAGACCAGGAGCGGAGCGTTACGAGACACGAGAAACTCCAGTTCGCTACGTGGCGTTATCGGCTCCCGAGCGTTTGCCGTGGACCTCGTGCTGTCGCCACCGCTCGCTGCCTCGCTGCCGGGGCCTTACCGCCGCGCGGGCGATAACAGCCGTCGCAACCGACCTGCTAGCCCGACGACCACCGCCAGAAACGCAGAACGCCGTCAAACCGAAACTGTGCTGTAATTGTTCGCTCAATTTCATGTGTATTTCTTTTGGCAGTAAAACCACTTCAGAAAATTGTGTGTACAATTTACCCCCGCATCCCGCAATTACAACACATTACTTGAAGGGACATTTCCGAAAGAAACCCAACTAACGTTTTTTGATAAAATTTTGTTTTCTGGTAGTGTGAAGACCGTTTAAAAGAATGGTACAATAATAATAATAATAATAATAATAATAATAATAATAATAATAATAATAATAATAATAATAATGATAATGATAATAGTCTTTATTAATCGTATAGGTCTCATGTTGCATGGAAGAGTTGCAAGTCGGCGTTGCATGAAAGAGTTGCGCGAAACAAGTTGCGCGAAAATTTGTGACCACTCTTCCCCAAGAAGCTGGCTAAGAGCCTGGTCAATGATGCGACCCTATGATGTGTGTTATAAAAACATCCTAAATCTCCTGTAATGCTCTGGTATTTCCTTCTTCCTACTTAGTATAATTCGAAAGTTTGAGAGGCGGAGTGTGTAGTAGTTTAGTCTCCCTCTGTTTCCCATGTCCTTCTTCGGGGAACCCTCAGTTCCCAAGCTCCGGCCGCTTGAGATGCCCCTGAGAGCTCAGGATTTAAGGCTATTTATTTTCTCGTATACATACGGAATAATTTACGGAGTATAGAGAAAGTTATGTAATGCTGCAGAAAATCGATTTCAACGGAAATTCACGTTTTGGGTCCTGATACCGAAAATGTGCTTCTTCTTCAAAAGTCCGTCCATCTGTCCGTCTGTTCGTCCGTCTGTCTGTCCGTCCGTCGCTCCGTCCGCCTGTCCGTCCGTCTGTCCACATGATATCGTAGGCTTCCGCGGCCAGAGTCATGATCTGGGCTGTCCTTGGGTTAAATAACTTTTCATAAAAATATCATTTTACAAAAATTATTTTTATTATTTATATATCTAAAAAACATTTTACATTTTAAATTGTTTAAATTCTCAGTCATCATTTTCACCTTCATGATATGTCATCGTTATGGGCCATATTGTTATTGAAAGCCAAAACTGCGTCTTCTCTTTAGAAATTTTCATTTCTATAGACATTTTACTGGATTTCTTAGCCTAAAAGTGTCCTGCATTAAGGCAACCAATATGCAAGTTGCATTGAACGCTAAACGGTGTTTCAGCTGCGAGGATCAATTCATGGTATTTTGAAAGAGTGGAAGATCGTTTGACGTGTCTCGGAACACCTTATTCATCACTCAGACAGGTTTTATTGTAGAATTTAGATCACCATCAACTGTAATTGACGAAATCATTCGCCTTATCTGAACAATGGAAAACTTTATTGAGGAATATTTTATTAGGTTAACAACTTCATCCACCGTATTCAACTTCATCCACTTCCTTTCTCAGCTTCCTTCTAATTATCCCGTAATCTCTAGAATTCAGAAATAACAAATGACCTCTAACTTGATTACGAACAAAATCATTGAATATTACTGCACAAAGGATCTTGTCACATAATTGTTCCCTATCTGCTGTAAACGGAAAATTGAAGGCGTTGCTAAGCCTGTGCAGCCAAGTTTTCTTTCTGCATTAAATTATACATTGTACCCAACCATATTTTCACATACGTTCACAACCATGAAAAGTTGGACTAGTAGCCTTTCTGCAGCGGTTCATATATAGAAGAAGAATTCTGAGGATTCAGACATGTAATCGAAATATGCGTAATGGTATTGTTGTTTATCTTTGTGTATATGTCGGTATTTTATATTTTCAAATGTTATGAATTTGATTATGTTTTCTATTTCTATTCTATTTCGTGAATTGCTTTTTAAATGAGACGATCTTCATACTGATAAGAGAACAAAAAGAAAATTAATTTTGGCAATTTTTAGTGGAAGCTGTTTGAGAAGATGAAATGTATTAATTTATTTATTTTATTTTCCGTTCCAGACTACGAAAAATAGGTTTTAAACTGAACATAAAACAAGTCATACAAATATATACTGTTACAATATAAACATGTAATTTTCTAACTAAGCTTTGGCGTTGTCTGTAAGAATATGGATGTCGTTAGCACATCCATCAGTAAAACCATACAGTTGAAATTAATACAATATATTATTCTAGTACGTATTTGGTTTCAAATGTTTTTATAATATTATGATTTCATATTGACCTCCTCTAATATCAAATAATATCTAGGAAGGGAGATGGGTCCAAAGGTTAGTCAATCCAAAAGGAAATATATTGGGGTCACTTTGGTTGTTTTTGTGTTAGAGAACAGAATATAGGGAGAATTTATTGAAAGATTTTCAATAAAACTAACGTATCAGAGTAGGAAAATTTTCGTTTATTGTAACCAAAAAATATATTTTTTGTTTTAATAAATATGATATTCTTTATAGTTCACAATTAAACACTTAAGTCTGCTCTTACAAAGTAATGCAGATGAAATCTATTTACAAACGAGGATATACTATTTACACGTACTATTAGGTTAATGGTAATCACACATAAATAAAGTGACGCGCGCCACACTTACACAGATTAGAGAGCACTCACAAACAGAAAATACAATATAGTAATAAATAAATAGGTCAATAAATAAAGTTCATTTTAAAACTATAAATAATCAGACATTCAGTGGTTCAATTACTGGCGAAGGAGCTAGTTCTTCCCTATTTCATTAGCATTTCCATACTACTTCACTGCTTCATCATAATCAACTTGGCTGGATTTGAACCACTTGGCATGTTTATTGCACAGGAGTTTCAGTTCATTTCGTAAAGTGATCTCATTTTTAGGAAATGACTGTCACTAGTCTACTCTTCCCTCCCTCTCGTTCAAACTTCAGAAATGAAGTGATGTGACGAAATTTTGTCGAATAACTGAATGGTTTGAAAAAATCGAGTGATGTAAATGTAAATTCTAACGCGTTTGTAAATGTATGGGTTGGGCACGTGTAGTGTTTTAATGTTTGCATCCTTCTGATTTATTTATGTACCCGAGTGAGCTCAAGTTATACACATTCTCTCTTCACTTGTTGTAAGGAACTCTTTCCAGTTTACAATATTAAAAATATTCTTCGTCCCTCCCGCCGGTTCATGCATTTCAATATTAATGATCTCCGCTATTTGCGCAATGATAAAACTATGACTTGACTGTGTGATGAGTCATTCTTATATCATTTTTTGACAGATTATGTAATTTATACGGTCAGTATTTATAGCTTAAATATTTTCAATTTTGCCCTCGAACTATTGCTCATCACCGTTTGGACAACTAAAATAAATCAGTGACCATCCATCTCAATGACGCATCGTTGACGTAGAAGAAAATTGATCCATCCATAAAACCTTGTTTCATCCATAACGCTTGCCCTGAGGAATATCGTTTACTTCGCGCCCAAATACAAAGTGATTTACTCTATCTACAGGCTGCCTTGTGAACTAACTTAACGATATTTGTCCTAATTCAATGAGTATCTATCTTTTTACGTCCCTACACAATAACGATTTTGGGGCTGTGTCACTTTTCTCGTGCGTTGTCAGTGTAAAAAGTATAGATATAAAATTGACTTGGTGGTAGGAAAGAACCTATAGGAAACCTAATTGGTCGTTTGTGGCCTTGATGGCGGTGCGAGGGTCAGTGGGCGGAGAGCTTGCCCTCCACCTCGTCCAGGCGCCGCACCTCGCTCTGCACGTCCTCGCGGGACACGCTGAAGCCGCTGGTGGCGCTGCCCTCCTCGGGGGCGGGGCTGGGGGCGGCGGCAGGGGCGGGGGTGGCCGGGGCCTCCGTCGGGGCGGGGGCCGCCTCCGGGGAGGCGGTGGTGGAGCTGGCCTCAGCGCCGCTTCTGTCCGCTTTCTGCAACCGATTTGGCTTTTTGGTTTGCTTTTCATTTGGATAGAGGAGCGAGCATGCAAGATTTTCAATGAGACCCAAGGAAATGTTGGATTGATTGATTGATTTTTTCGTGTTTCCGGGCGCGTCAACTGCTTTGGTCATTAGTCCCGTTAGTGTAATGTATGTTTTTTTTCGGGAGATGGCGGTTATCTTCCCCCGCTGGATGACGAGATCCGGCGCCGACCTACCGTCGGCTAGTGGGGTTTCCTCCTAACCAGGACTTTCCCACCAGCGGGGCACCGCCCCAGCCGGGACAAGCTCTAAGCTCCCGACCGGTCTCCCGGAATATGTGATAGTGTAGTGCATGTTAGTGTAAGTGTGTGTGTAAGGGAGAGGATAGGACAAGGAAGAGGAAGGACAGATCGCGCGCGGTCCGTGGCCTGTTTGTTAGGGTACTGCTCCGGCATTCGCCTGGTGTTGATCGGAGAAACCACAGAAAACTACCGATCAGAGCAGCCGGCGGCTAGAATTCTCCTTCAGACAGCAGCTGAATTCGACCTAGCTGAAAAGCTAATGTCGAAAATCTTGCCGCCGTCCGGACTCGAACCTAGTACCTCCCGGTTAGAGGCGCTGCAGTGACATGAGTTAATGCACTGAGCTGCCGCTACCGGTGTAAATGTTGGACAGCAGCCTGGCTGCAGCGACCCCCTTAACGCGGTTACCTGCACCATCTCTCCCATCTTGCCTTACCTGGATTGGTTTGGTCGGCAATTTACATAAACAATTAGAAAGCAAGTTTTGTGAGAAAAGATGAAGGGATTATTTGTTCCCAAGTTTACGTAGGAACGCAGGTTTAAAGTCCGCTTAGGCATGGTGTGTTGGGAGAGTCACTACCGATGTGTTGTGGTATGGTGGACTTTCTAACCGACCATGCATCGCCTTTTAAATAGTATTCTTTGCACTCTGGCATGTCTGGATGGCGTAGGAGCTTGCATGGAAAGCAAATGCACCACCAAGTACATTCCTTCTACATCATCCTATGTTAATCCATTGCCTTGAACTTTTACTGTACGTGTACGTGTTTGAATACGAAACGCGCTCCCTATATCCAACATAACGTTAAAAGCACTCTGCCCACAGGATAACTCGGACACAGTTGTCAGATCTGATGTAGGACTGAGGACTACCTCAGTGTGACGTTAGGACGAGGGGTGTCGTCTGTTGGGAAGAGTTACCAATCGTGTCCCTAGGAAGCCCTACACGTTTCTTCAGGCGCCTGTACACAACAGGCGGGAAAGAGGTCGGGCAAAACAGGAAGGTATGCGCAGATCGAAAAGAAAAGCAAATATCTCTGCAGTATTCTCCGATTGAAACGTAGGGTGTATTGACTTTTGATCAGCTGAGACACGGCAACAGTTACAACACTTACTTGCTACACTTACAATTGTTTCGGGTCGTGGTCCTGGTCAGACGTGGCTGTAGCAAGCAACTCCATGCTGGAGGCAGACATGAAATTTGACTTTCTTGTATATTAGTAAGCCCTGAGGCGGGTATTATATAACGTTGGCAAACTAATGTTTTTTTTTATTGACCAATCCCGTGATCGACATCTCACAAATGAAATAATGAAATAAATGAATGAACAAAGCTTCGGATTTGCATCCATTTCGAAATGTCTAACCTGGTCATTGGACCGGACCTAGTTGCATAGAAGAGTTGCATGGAAGAGTTACTTTGGGGCCGTGGCCCTGCTGGAATTGGTGTGGAGGCAGTTTGACCATCGTGTAAGCTCCGAGGAAGGCATTATATATTGTTGGCAAACTAATGTTTTATTGACCAATCCTGTGATCGACATCCCACAAATGAAATAAATGAATGAACAAAGCTTCCGATTTGCATCCATTGCATCTAACCTGGCCATTGGACCGGACCTAGTTGCATAGAAGAGTTGCATGGAAGAGTTACTTTGGGGCCGAGGCCCCAAATGTCAGACCATGCTGGAATTGGTGTGGAGGCAGTTTGACCATCGTGTAAGCTGTGAGGAAGGCATTGTACATTGTTGTTGCTGGTGCGTGGAAGGCGTCCGTACCTGGTCGGGGCTGGGCTGGTCCCAGGGGCTGGGCTGGTCGCCGCCCAGCTGCCGGCCGCGCACCACGTGGTAGGTGCGGTAGAGGCGGCGGTAGGGCCCGTGCAGCGGCGCGGGCACGGCGTGCACGTGCGCCGCCGCCGCCGCCGGGTGCGCGTACTCGGGCGGCGCCGCCGCGTGCGCCTGCCCGGCAACACACATAAGCGCGCGCACGCTATAGCACGGGGCGGAGGAACACAAGGATGAGCCAAAGCGACGGCTAGTGCTCGATTGCGGTTGCCTTTGACGCTTCCTTTTGTCATGTCCTCGTCCGACGAAAATAGAGTGCGCCGCGAGAAATAATTGAAATTAGCAAGTGCAGCTCTTCTGTAAACATACGTTTTTTTATACACTACATTAAATTTACTACGTGTACCGGTGCACGTGTTTCCGGCTTAAAATCATTTTTTCTTTCTATTTACATTCGTGGCAGTTTTCTTTTACTGATTGTTCTTTTACTGATTGTTTTCGTTTACTGATTAGCATGCTCTCGCATGTTTAACAGATTTTTCGACTTACGTAATTAAATTTAAATATTTCCCGGACTCGCGTACGTGCATATACCTCCGCGAAATCTTTTGCATAGGGATGTTTTCACGGGAGCCATTAGCACTTTACGAAGGGGCGTGGCTGAACAGCTGCCGCGGCGGAGGGATATTTCTCTGAATTACATGTGATGTTCACTTATTCGAACTGTCACTTTGGCTCATCCTTAGGAAAATCCTTCTATATAACCAGTTGCCAAGTAGTGGCTCATGATCACTAGAAACCGAAAAAATATGTAGTATGAAACGTCAAAATATGTGCATAAATATGTAATGAAAACAGTAAGAATATGTAATAAATATGTAAAATCAGATGTAATATGTAATACATACAAATTATAAAACACTTTAGCCTAATTCGAAATTACATTTATAAAAAATTTCTGAAACAAATTTTAAAAATAATTCAGACATTTTAAAACTCATTTGGAGAACCCAACTTTTGCACTTTAGAACATTCCCATCAGAACTGAAAGCTTCATATGTCGCTATCCAGGACCATAGTTTAACAACCATGCCAGGCGCAATATACGTCCTCGTACAACTGGCGATATCTACGACCAGCAAACAATTTACTGCACCGTGCAGCATTCTCAATGAATTACACGTCGGCGATAGAGAAGTTTCTCGGAAATTAAGGTTAAAGGTCACGAAACGCGACATTCATAATTATTTTCACACCTAAAGGTAAAAATGTTCTTAGTCGCGCCCTTGTCATCACTGAGATAGCTGAAGCAGGCGCGCCGGACTGTAAAAGCATTCGACCGCGTCTTAATGCAGCACATTTGGAGTCGACAGCACTTAGTATTTATGTAGGAAAATATTATGATTTTTATAAATTCCTTTTTCATAAAAAATATTAATAAAATTGAAGAAAATTGATAAATTAAAAAAATATTTTGTGAAAATAGCAAAATATGTAAAATATGTAATACAGTACTAAATATGTAAAAATATGTAACGAAAAAATTGATATTGTGTTAGGATGGCGACTATTCCCCAAGATTTCAGTTTTGAGAACGGCAAGTTGAACGACAAAACATGTAATTACATAAAAATTCGATCTCTAATGATCACTGTCCAAGACGAGAGGGCTGTAATTTACATGAAATGAAATATCACTTCCGGTTACAAAGAATTTCTGAATTATGGCCCTGGATTAAATAATAAAAAGTTGCACATGGACCTGAAGATAGGGGACTAAGCAATGTATCACTAGTTCTGAAATATTTTCCTTCAATTATATTGTAATTTATTGCTTGGTCGACCGTTGACCCCACCCACCCATCTATTGCAATGACATTGATGTGAGACTGTTAAGAGTCTACTGTAATGATTTAGTAAAGTAAGTACTATGGAGTAATTTTTAGACATATCTGAAATTCAGAAATTCGTTTACAATTATTCCAATGTGAAAGCTATCGTCACGCATACGTGAGGACAACTCTCACACATATGGTTTAGTCATTATTTGCAACCATTGAGTGGTATTTCTATGGCCATCCGTCGGCGTGTTTGCGCCTCCAAAGCATGCGCACCTGCGAGTAGTAGGTGGGCTCGGGCACCACGTGGCCCGCGCCGCCCGCCGCCTCGGCGCCACCGCCCCCGCCGCCCAGGAAGCGGCGCAGGCTCATCAGCCCCAGGATGAGCAGCGACATCTTGCTGGACATGAGCGACATGGTGCCCAGCAGCGTCAGCTTGCCCAGCACGATGGGGATGAGGCTGGCCAGCTTCAGCACCACGCCGATCAGCAGCGGGAACAGCATCTTGCGCGTCATCACCAGCCCGGTTCCTGCTCGCCACACCACGAGTTACATGAAGACACTAATAAAAGTATCCAAAGTTTTTTATGACAATCATTTATTCAGTAATTTCACAACGTTTCGTAACTCGTTTTGTTACATCTTCAGGTGCTAAACTTAATGAGGGAACGCTATCCCATTGAATTAACACATCAGCAGAACATTCAAGAGGTTTTATGTAATGGTTTCTTGAATGTTCTGCTGATGTGTTAATTCAATGGGATAGCGTTCCCTCATTAAGTTTAGCACCTGAAGATGTAACAAAACGAGTTACGAAACGTTGTGAAATTACTGAATAAATGATTGTCATAAAAAACTTTGGATACTTTTATTTGTAAACATATTTTGACAATCAAGAAGAAATATTGAGTTATATGAGGGAGTGGAATGGATTGGAATATGCTGGCTAACGGTAAAGAAAGAATTATGGTGGAGATCCTGATACAAGTTCGCATATGTTGTTAATAACTAATGTAGGTGTTACGATATAAACAACATTAACTCGTTTCAAATTCCAGTTATTCCATTAAAAAAATACTTCGGCTTCGATTTTTTGTAGCGAAACATTTCGGTTTTAGTTTAGAAATTGTTCCAAACGATTTTTATACTTTTTTATAGATCACTTTTGAAATTAGTGGTATTATATTTATGATAAAAACTCATGAGTTTCGGCCAGTCTTTAATTATACAGCTGAAGTAAAGTTGTATATTAGTATAACAAATGGAGAACTATTGGTTTAAGACACAAATGGAAAAATATTGGCTATTATACAAATGATTTTATGAATAAATAACTTCCAAAGCCAAGAAATTGTAATTCAATTCAGTAAATGTATCTACATGTTGTAGAACATTAATTGTCATTGGAATAATCGTATACCAAAAGAGTTTAAAAATTATCAGTCTCTAAAACAGGACATGGGAGCTACTAAATTATTTCCAAAAGCGTCACAGTAAGACGGAATATTCATTTTTGAATAGAATAATCCGTTCATTACCAATGTTCCAGTCTCTTTAAGTGAACACTTTGAAACCCAATGATTTGGATGGTGGGCAATCATTTGCGGCTGTACTCTTTTGTGCATGTGAAATTATTTTTCCAAACATGAACTATGTTAACAAAAGGGGAGGATGCCATATGCTGATAATTCGCTTCGCCCGATGAACTCCAAACAGATACGATCAAACGTATCGAGAAAAGGCATCGCCTTGTTACTCCATTGTATCGCAGTGGCCCGAATCTTGCTTGGTTCGGTATAGAAGCAGTGCATCGCCCTGAGAAGCTGATCGTATCTATAGACTTGTGAGAGGAGAGCAGCCTCTTACAATTTCGTTTACTTTAGCTTCATGAACCTAATTTACACATTATAGAAGAGCATGGAGCACAGCACAGCAATGGGGAGCTCACACGCCCCAATAAAAAGGCAGAAAATGGTATACTAATCTTAAATGAAAGAAAGAAATAGCTAAAAAAGTATAATCTGGATAGATTATGCATTTATTTATATTCTGTGTCTGAATTACACTAAATGGTTTTACACAAATTATTGACTGTTGGTATGTGTTTGAATGTAAAATGCTGAACTCTGTAATGCCATAAATTGGACACGAGAATTTTAATGGCAATTAACTAGATTTTACTTCATAAATCTTTTCCATTCAAACTTAATAAAATGTTGTACACATGACCAAAAGTTGACCACCAAAACGACAGAAAAGTTAGTACCTGTATGAGATTCCGTATAATTCCCTACTAAGTGTATTTTAATTCATTCCAATGGTGCAATTAGGTTTTCAATAATCGAAGATCCAAATTATTACTCTGAGTTTGCCGAGAGTATTGAATTGTATTGAATGTGCCTTATTTTATGTGGCGAGACTCAGGCCATGAGGCCTGCTCTTCCGTCTGACCACGCAAATTTCGTTACACTCCTTTTATCAACCATGGGAGAAAGAAGGTATTACTTGGGCGACGAAATAGGAAATTTGAATTTTGCTCAGAGGCTTTATTTAGGCTTGAGGATCTTTTACATGCAGTAAATCTACTAACATGGGACAGCCAGCTTTACTTCCCCTCCGAAGGAAGGCGTACGAAGGATTTTTTCACCCTTAAAAATCCACGGCTTCGATCGGGTTTGCACCCGCAAAAGTGGATATAACAGTCCAATACACTAACCGTTACACCATCGCCGCCACCGGAGTATGCAACCATGCATATTTTTATAGCTGCCCATGCAACGATGTTCCTATCGAACATGATCGGGCGAATCGGGGCGGGCCAGATGAGGGAGGGCGAGGTGAGCAGGGACAGATTGGGGATGAGATGGTGCTGCACAAGAAAGGGACGAGAGAGATAGGCCACGGTGGGTGAGGGAGCATGGCAGGAGAGCGGGTAAACACATACATGCAATTAATTTCTTTTCCTGTTTAATAGATGATTGTGATTAATAAATATCATGGCAATGCAGGGTACTTCGGATAGTATTAAATGAATCCCGAACAGCCAAGTGTATGGATGGACTGTGATTCGGGTGGACTGTGAAAAATCTCACTATTGAATATTCATTATTCGAAAACATTAAAAAAAATTACCGGAAGGCAATGCTAATTACACCCACAGAATCACATTTGAAGGTAATGATGAAACAAAATTTTAAAAAAATTCATTTGATTTTTTCTTAAAATTACAATGATATAGAATAAACGTTACATGTATTTAAATCACAAGTCGAAATCACACAGACTAAATGAATGTATTAAAACAATAAGTTTGTGTTTTTTGTATATTTTACTGAACTTCTAAAAATCAAAATCAGGAAAAACTAGTTGATTTTCACTTTATCGGATATAGTGAACCTCCGATGTAGTTAACCAAAAATGTCAAGTTTCCAGAAGTTTATCGTAAACAGAGTCGACTATATTTGTACATAAATATTTGTATTATTCAATTATTTTCTGCTTACACGTATTGGAATAAACTGAATCTGATGTTTCCTGAAATAAGAAATCACGAAGGTGTGACTTCCCTTTGCGAAACGAAGGAGAATCGACCGCTTTCAATCTTTATTTACTCTCTGCCAGACTGCTCGTCGGTGAGTTGATGGGTCAGAGGTTGGGGTATGAAATGATGAATGGTGATTCCACCCGAACGGTGACCTACGCGATGCTACTCGAAGAGATGTTTATGAAGGGGACACCGCTGCCGATCAAAATTTTAGCGTACTCGCTGTAGGTAGATTTTTCCTAAGTGCCCATCTATAAAAGAAGAGAGCGACCGAAGAACAAGATAGATACCGAGAGTTGATTTCAAGTCCGAGAGCTATATTCAGACATTCTCTATCCACTCTCGGGATATGTTTCATTAAAAAAAAAGAAGAAGAAGAAGAAAAGAGCGCGGAATGGTGGATTGTTGAACGAGACGTGTGTTACCTTCAGTGGGAAAACGAGTGTGTTCGTCTCGTTCTTTCTGTGAAGTCCGATACGTTCGTTCTTCTTTATAAGACTTGTGATTTGTTTCTAGGAGAAGTTTTTAAACAATATCTATTATATTTAATTAATTTGATTGTAATATTTCTAAAGAAACGTCTTTTCGTTTATGATTGGAATGTTTCTTGTTCAATATTGAAAGAAGCAATGGAACAACAGGACACGTGCACAGTTCATCCTGGGTGGTTAAATGCATGCAGAATGATTCCATTGCTTGAATTTTTCGTGTTTCCGGGCGCGTCAACTACTTTGGTCATTAGTCCCGTAAGTGTAATGCATGTTTATTTTCTCGGGAGATGGCGGTGATCTTCCCCCGCTGGATGGCGAGATCCGGCGCCGACCTACCGTCGGCTAGTTAGGTTTCCTCCTAACCAGGACTCTCCCACCAACGAGGCACTGCCCCAACCGGGACAAGTTCTAAGCTCCCGACTGGTCTCCCGGAATATGTGGTAGTGTGGTGCATGTTAGTGTAAGTGTGTGGGTAAGGGGAGAGGATAGGACAAGGAAGAGGAAGGACAGATCGCGCGCGGTCCGTGGCCCATTTGTTAGGGTTCTGCTCCGGCATTCGCCTAGTGTTGATCGGAGAAACCACAGGAAACTACCGATCAGAGAATTCTCCTCCAGACAGCGACGGAATTCGACCTAGCTGAAGAGCTAGTGTCAAAAATCGTGCCGCCGTGGCGAGTGAGAACCTAGGACCTCCCGGTGAGAGGCGCTGCAGTGACATCAGTTGATGCACTGAGCTAAGCCCTCGCGACGCGTCTCTGAGTGGCGCTTGGGGCGTGCTTGAGCCGAACTCACTCCTGCGGTCGGTGCCGACGTCTTGCTCGTCCACTTCGTCCTCGTCCTCGTCCTGGTCGTCGGGCGCGGGGGCGGGGTCGGCCTCCTGGGAGTCGGCGCCGCCGGCCTCGTGGGGCGCGGGGGCGTCGGTGGGGGCGGCGTCGCGGGCGGGCGGTGGCCTCGCGCATGCGCGAGCGCCGCGCGCTCACCTGCGCCAGCGCCTCGGGCGCCTCCGCGAAGCGCGCCGCCGCGTAGAACGCCTGCGCACCGCAATGCCTTACCTTGTTTATTTAGTCAAAAACTGTATGTGACGTATGGGGGAGAAAATAATCTAGTTTATTACTTAATCTAGTTTAATAATTAATCTAGTTTATTACTTAATCTAGTTTATTACTTAATCTAGTTTATTACTAATAATCTAGTTTATTACTTAATCTAGTTTATTACTTAATCTAGTTTATTACTTAATCTAGTTTATTACTTAATCTAGTTTATTACTTAATCTAGTTTATTACTAATACTTAAGGACATCTGACAAGGGAACTCAGAGCACCTCGCATTCGTCGATTTATTTCATATTGCTGAATACGTCCAAGAATCAATGTAGCGGAAACGGATATCTGTTTTTTAATCGAGTTTGACGTTCTGTATATTTACCTATTTTGAGATTTCTGCTTTGGTTGATCAATTGCAGGTTTGACTAAAACTTATTGACGAGGTAGGCAATGGGGTGAGAGATCCGTTTGATTTTTAATTCGGTGTGTAGTTGTGTTGGAAATGAACCAGGGAACTTGGCTGATGGATCTTTAGAATTTGTTTTGGGTGACTTGCGAATTTTGGAAGTTCAATTTGGTAGTATGGTTCCATATTGGGCAGGCGTACAGAAAGAGCTGCCTGAGGACAGCCCTCTTTATATATGATTATGACGTTGTTGAAAGACAGTAGTTTTGTTTATGAGCGATTTCATTTGAATTTTGATTTTAGCATCCTAAACTTTGTTTTCTATGTGAGTTTTCCAGTTGAGGGTGATACCCAGATGGAGTCGTAAGTATTTAACTGCTGAAGGGCGCTTTCAGACGAAAAACGACATGAAAACACACACATAGGGTGGGGTTAATAAACTACTGGTGCTATAACAACGCGTACTTTCTCTCCCGTATTTTCATGCAAAATTATGCGAAAAGTACTCAAATTTTCAAAAAATTGTGCGTGGCCTTATTTCAAAATCTATCTTTATGGAACATATTTCATAAAGAGAAAAATTCTATCTTTAATAGTTTAGTTGTGGGAAGACTTCAAAAAAAGTTTGAACTTTTGCAATTTTCGAAAAATCAGGGTTTTCAACGAACGTGAGACCTGCACCATTCTTTTAAACGTCGTTCACTGTATCCAACAACAAAATTTAATCAAAAACGATGGAGCCATGTTTTGGAAAATTTTGAAAATGTCCCAGGAGCTTCATGTAAATTCATGTAACAAAAGGGTTACGGCCCCTTCTTCACTCTTATTATTTCGTCTCCCTCTCTCTCGCTCTTTTTCTCTCTCCCTCTCTCTCTTTCTCTCTATCTCACTCTCTCTCACACACACACACACTTACATGCACATCTATGACAGTCAGGCCCTTCGAGCTCGTTCCAACTGAGGCAGTGCCTCGCAAATGGCAAATATTCTGTGACGGGGAGCCAGGCAATTCAACGTGAAGGTCGGCGCCGGATCTTACGATCTAGACGCCGCCTCCTCCTGGGGCATAACATGCACTGTGCCTACGTTGCTAACGTCCGCAGCAGCTGACGCATCCGGAAACAAAATAATCAATCATACAATGCGAATGGTGAAAAAGGAAATCGGAATAATTTGTTTTGTCTCAAGAAAGCGACAAGAACTAAACACGATTTCGAAATTGTCCGAAATTGTTCGACGGAGGACACCACGATCCTCAGACCAGGTCGGCACACGCAGCGTGCTTTGCGGGACCAGGACAAACTAGTTCCCAGAGAACAAATGCCATGTGCTCACAGATATATTGCAGTATCACGGAAACACCGTCTTAGCCATTCAAAACAATATAGTATTGAAGTTTCTGGGGTAAATGCATAGCGTCACAACATAGGGTAGAGATAGGATATTGTATTTTTTGTTGTCTCGCGGATCAATTCACAGTGTCTCTATATTGTTAATAACACCGCAGTGATGAATATGTTGATAGTATGAACAAAATTATAAAGTAAGTTTGATTCCCTGATCGTTTTTTTTAAATTAACGGAACATTAGTTCGCGCCCTTCGAAGCCATATCAAATGTATCAAAGTGAATCAAAGAATCAAGAGTGAATCAAAGAACAGAAATTTCTTTCCGACTCAAAATGGTCACTTTTGTAAGTAAAATTAACTTAGAATGCAGTGAAGGGGAAATATATAAAATCCGCAAACACGATGGAACTCTGGACTCGTGGTCAGAACATGGATAACGAATATTCATTAATGAAAAACATTTCCAATTGCAAAGAGACCTCCTGAGAAGTTCTTTAATTGGGATTTCTATGAAATAGAGCAACACAAAGAATAACTACCAACTGCGAATTAATAATACTCTCGTTGAGTGTGTCAAACTTGGAAGAAATAATATTAATTTTATATATTATTTAGGATATTTATTTAAGAACTGTTATTTAATGAAATGTATCACACACTTTTATAACTGAGTTAAGTAGAGAATATTTACTGAAAAGGCAATTATTGGTTAATTATTAAGTCAGTTATTAATTAGGGTAAACCTTGCAGCTTCAGAGTAAGATGTGATGATAGGGGATTTAGGTTTCTCGTATTCAGGTAATCAATGAAGATAAGTGTTAAGTTAGGTGTATAAGTGTTTATGTATTTGACTGTGATTATTTTTACATTTAAGGCGATTAATGTTAAATTAAAAAGATTTGAGCATTTGGTAGCCTTCTAACCATAAAAAGTTAAAGGAACTGATAGAAATGCGTTTTAACGATTTATTATGAGTTGACTAACTTGGTACGTACTATTCTGTAGAGTATCGTATATATACACTCGAGGACGTTTCAGCGAAAAGGGGGTTGTATTCCATCGTCACGGTATGCCCTGTTTAAAACCAACGATGCGCCTCAAGACAGTCTAAAGCCTTGTCGTTTTCGAGTGCGCTACCGACGTGATTGGAAACGCGAATTCTTGGAAGTTGAGAGCGAGTGTCAAGGTGTCACCTACATTTGAGTGCAGTGACCATGAAAGCGCCGGATGCTCAGGCGTCACGCCAGATGCTCATCTTTTTTGCAGCGCCCCTGCGACCCCTTCTCTTTTCTCCAGCGGCCCAAGGGGGGGAGCGTGCGAGACGTTCCATGCGCCCAATTTCTCTTGCCCCAAATGAGGCTGGCCACACCTCGTGCGCCGCTGGTGCCGCTCCTGGGAAACCCCGCCCCCGCTCTCCACACGAAGGAGAGAGAGACCGTCTGGAGAGCTCAGTGACATCTTTCGCCGGAGGCCCTAGCTTTGGAATTCCGACGGTGGGGGAGCTTCGTCTCGATATTCGCCACTGGCTCGAAATCAATCTGTCTGGAGGAGAATTCTTGCGTTCGCTGCTCTAATCGGATTTCTGTCATTTCTCCGATCAGTGACAGGGGTATTTTTGCTCATCCCTCATCTCACCCGCTGCCTTTGCACGTACACTCTTACACTTACTTGCCCCTCACTCGCACACAAATCGAAAGACCAGAGGGGAGCTCAGAACTCACCCCGACTGGGGCGGCGCCTCGCTGGGGGAAATATCTGGTAATGAAAATACCGTATGACGACGTGTGAGTTGGCAACGGATCTCGTGTTCTAGCGGAAGAGGAACTCGCCACTAATGTCCTGAATCAATTCGCATTCATTCACCGTTCATTGTAGATGTGCTCTCCAAGGAGAAGAAACTTGTTAGTTCTGTTGCTGTGTATGGAGCGAGATTTCGTTTGTTTTATTAAAATAAATATTAAGGGCTGAGAAATTACAAACCCCCAAAAATGTCGGAGAAATTTGCCTGTTAAATGTGAATATGAATTTGATAGTACAGTGATAATTTAGAGGTAACTGATAAGGGGATTCAGTGATACCACATTTGAAGAGACCATCCCTTTTCAATGATTGTACAAATATTCATTTGCAATTTCTGTAACAGTTCTGAATTATTTGTAGTTCTTTAGTACTGCCGATATCGGTTTTTAAAAACTTCTAATTAATGCAAACTATTTTCTTTTGCATTTTAATTAATAGTCAAACCAAACAAAAACTATTTTTAGCTAATAATTTAGTTTATTTTACCGTTGTTTGTGAGAAGAAAATAGTGTTATTTTTAACTTCAGACTTTATCTTGCCTTCTAACGTTTACCAATCTGTGTATGTGTTATCCTTGTAGAAAACTCCGTTAGAGTTTAAAAATTTCATCTACTTGATTGTTAAGTCATATATACAAATTTAAGTCCGATAAGATTCATTTATTTCTTATCTAATAAATTCATGCATAAATATAAATATTATAGGAATGAAAGTGATTACAAATTTTTTTTGGGAACGTGGTAAGTTTATTTTTATTCCGTCAAATTTATGTTTAGAAAAATTTAACGTGATTACTAAATATAATCAACGATCATTAGTAAATGTAGTGAAAAAGATGAATTTGATGGAATATATCAGACACAAATAGTAAACAATATTCAGTTTACTTTAAATAAAGTTAAAATCACGTAACCTGTAGTCATTTATTACATCAATCAGTTCCTATAATAATTTACAAATCTAATGGGTAAAGAATATACTTGTACGAGGAGTATGTTCAGAAACACAGGAACGATAGGAGCTTGTTTTCTTATTTAACACGAGTGCAACCCCTTTAGCCACATGTTACGTTTCTATATTTCGTTTCCATATCTTTATTACGACTTCCATGACGTCCCAATCGTTCTGAACGCGGAGAAAGTTCTGAACTAGTCTCATTCAAGTGAGCCTTGCATTGTGTACTTGTGATCACCATAGTGACTGAAAGGATCAGAAAAAAATAGTAAAATGGATGAGATTAATAATGTTCTGGATCAATTATTAGAGGAAGCTAAGAAAGCAACCTACCATCATTTCTTCCTAGCAAAAATGAATAGCACACATCAGAGATAAAATATTTATACATCTTGGGATTTGGAAAAGCGAGTCACTTCTGATAGAGAGGAGGTTTTGCTTGCCTACTTTTCAGAAAGGATAAATACAACTGACGTTTATATGTTTTCCCATTCATAATATGTCTTCACCAAATACGTTTTACGTTGTTACTTCTAATTTATTCATGTTAAATACATTTTATTTTCTCGTATACGTACGCATATACGTAGTATAGAGAAAGTTATGCAATGCTAAAATGAAAAAAGAATTCATTGCCGGGCTCTGGTAGCAAAAAACTGTATAAAACCAATTGTTAAATTAAGAGAAAAATACTCTAACGCGTGGTGTAGCCAGAATCCCTGTTTTGTGGGTCCGAAAAACCAATTGGAAGCAAAACGTCCGTCCGTCCGTCCGTGAACATTCCTAATGCCTAAACCATTCGATTTATGTGGTACGATAAAGTGTGTACGTGTACGGTGGGTACATGTAAAGTACGATGATCTCCAAATTGAAGAATGCCCTATCTATCTGGCTCTAGTTGAAGCTTTTAGACTTTGAAAAACATTCTTTAACATTTGGGGTACTTTACATGAAGCCCCCGGGCATTTTCAAACTTTTCTCAAAAACGGCTCCAATTTTTTTCAAATTTATTGTAAGAATAGAGTAAAATACGCTTATGGTGGCATAGGTCCGATTTTCACGCTTAACTCTGAAGTTAGGAATATTGCAAAAGTTTGAATTTTTTCCGGCGACTTCGGACAACTATAAAGTTGACGGTAGAGATTTTTCCTTCAAACGAAATTTGTTGTCCATAAATAGATCTCTCATAACAGTCATGTCATCATTTTTTTAAAAAATTGTAGTAGTTTCCGTGCACTAGTGAGTGCAATATTTGCAATTTCAAAAAATTACTAAAACAAGATTTTCTCAAAAACGGTTCCAAATTTTTTTCTTACATTTTTGGAAGAGTTAGCACCAAATGTACCCTATCTGATGATATAAACGCCATATTGCTCTATTCTTTTGTTTTTTCAAAAAGTACAAAATAGTAATTTTGTGTCCTGTCTTTTCAGGACGCTAATATTAAAGGCGATTTATTGACGTCATTATATTTATTAGTAAATTTGGTTTAAATAATTTAAAATAAAGTTTCTCAAAAACACGACAGTTTTCTATAAAAAATTAGGTCAAAATTCCGCATTTTCAGAACCACATAAACTCTATTTTCTCAAAAATGGCTGGAAATTGCTAATTGCACTGTTGTATATGACGTAAAGTTCATTTTGGGATATTCTTTTGTTTTTTCAAAAATTACACAGCAAATTTTAATTTAGAAAAAGAGCTTTAAATTTCGCATTTACAGTAAAGCTTCATGTCCATTTTCTCAAAAACGGCTACGAATTTCTCAATTAAAACTTCTATTTTTTTCTTCTTCGAGTTTTTATTCTTCTTTAATATTCTTGAAGTACTAATTCGGATGTACTACTAGGAAAGTATAAAGTTAGAAATTGTCAAAAAAAGTCCTTGGGGCAACGATAGATGGCAGCTGGCTAGAGAATGGAGCAAGACCTTAAAGCCAGGCCACACCAAAGATATTAGAAAAATGTGGTCACAGGCTAGCTAACGGTGTCCCCCTTGCCTGGGCCTAGTTAAATTCCCATGCTTGGGGATAAGACTGACACGATGCGAACATGACGTAGTCTCTTTACCTCTAGTAAGATCTTCCTCACAGCCTCAGAAACTGGGACGATTTTAAAGGAAAGCTACAACTCTATGTTTACTTCAGCCGGGAATCCAACCCGGGACCACAGCAAGGGAAGCTAGTATGCTGCCCATGAGCCATCTCAGAGTCTGTCTATCTACCTATCTACCCATCTATCAATGAATAATATATACATATATAATTGTTATTATTAACATCCAATTTTAATAATATAATGTAGCTACGAATGTTTGAGCTACATCGGTTCTTTGTAGGCAACGGAATCATCATTACAGGAACAGTCTCTCTTACTAGTTCTAGCAACGGGCAGAAGAACCGTTGGTAAAACGTTTTGGAAAGTGCAAATGTCCCATCGGCTACCATGCGTCAGTTGTCATTCATTCATTCATTCATTCATTCATTCAATCATTCATTTCGCTCTGTGAAATGCACAAACATTGACAACGTTACTTAGTGTGCAGCAGGTTCCGAACATTCCAGGTCTCTTAGGGGTTTATGTTCAATTCTTTTGTGATTAGTAACGGCAAGGAGGGTTCTAATGAAACTTGTGTTAAATTTGCATTTACTAACGCAAGTGCTGACCTCCGCGTCCAGAACTAAACGAGTACTCGTGGCTGTCGATACCGACCCTCTGGGAGTTGTAATTATAAGTGGTGGCAACAATGATCTTTGGACCGATTGGGTATCAATAGCCATATATGGACTGACGAATAATACG
Organism: Teleogryllus oceanicus; assembly: GCA_964035755.1. Taxonomy (NCBI): domain Eukaryota; kingdom Metazoa; phylum Arthropoda; class Insecta; order Orthoptera; family Gryllidae; genus Teleogryllus; species Teleogryllus oceanicus. The sequence continues at coordinate 9,136,985 of CAXIVR010000012.1, forward strand.
TCAGTCAAGATTCTATTAATTAAAAATAATGGAAGTTGTCAATTGTCTTGTATTAAGATTCAAAACATCTAATAATACATTACTTTTGAATTAGAATCTATGATGTTTGATCAATCTCAAACTTTTGCGATTGTACTAAGTGATATTGTTTTTGAAAACACATTTATATTTTAAAAATTAAATATGATAACAATGTAAAATTAATTGAACAAATAATTTTTTAAATGTGTGTTATATTTTTTGAAAAAGTGTTATCTTTAAATCATTTATGTGCAGACTGTACATTATCGGGGAGGATCAATAAAGCAAACCAACGTTTAATTGAAGGTTTCGTTTCAAGAAAAGATTAGGACGAAAAGTAGGACCCTGCATACAATACAATGTGTTGTTTGTAGTTGGTTGGTTGGTTAATGATTCCGGGCGCGTCAACAGCTTATGCCATTATTCCCGTAAGTATAGTGTATGCTTTCCTCGGGGGTTGGCGGAGATCTTCCCCCCTGGATGGCGAGATCCGGCGCCGATCTACCGTCGACTACCGGGGTTTCCCCCTAACCAGAACTCTCCCACCAGCAGGGCACCGCCCCAGCCGGTACAAGCTCTAAGCTTCCGACCGGTCTCTTGGAATATGTGGTAGTGTAGTGCATGTTAGTATGTATGTGTGTGTGTGTGTGCGTGTGTGTAAGGAGAGAGGATAGGACAAGGAAGAGGTAGGAAAGATCGCGTCTGGGTCGTGGCCCGTTTGGTAGGGTACTGCTCCGTTCGCCTAGAGTTAATCGGAGAAACCACGGAAAACTACCGATCAGAGCAGCCGGCCGCTAGAATTCTCCTGCAGACAGCGACTGAATTGGACCTAGCTGAAAAGCTAGTGTCGAAAATCCTGCCGCCGTGGGGAGTGGGAACGTAGGACCTCCCGGTGAGAGGCGCTACAGTGACATGAGTTGATGCCGTGAGCTACCGTGAGCGCGGCGCAGGCCGTACCTTTAGGCCGAGGCAGGCGAGGGTGTCTCGCTTGACGCAGCTGTCGTACAGCCTGTCGGAGAGCGCTCGCAGCATGCGGTCGCCCGCGGACAGCGCGCGCCCGCTCTCCTCGAGCTGGTCTTCGCCCTCGCCCTCGCCCCCGCCGCCGCCGCCGGCGGGCCGGGCCGGCCGGGCCGGGGCCGGGGCCGGGGGAGGTGGGCGCGGGGGCGGCGGTGGAGGCGGTGGGCGAGGGCGCGGCGCGCGCGGCGGGGGCGCCCAGCGCCGCCAGCGACAGGCAGAGCAGGCACAGCGCCCTCAGGCGGGACGGCTCCATGGCGATGGCCCCCCTGCGCACACCGCAACAGCTTTTCTAAGCATACTTCATTTACAATGGCGTAGATCAAGTGGCTGCCTCTCGGGGCGAAAGAAGGAAATTAAAAAAAAATATATATATATATATATATATATATATATATATATATATATATATATATATATAATTTTAAATAAATCATTAAAATTACATAATTCGAACTATAAAACTTTATAATTGATATCACCCCTAAAATGGTGTCACCTAGAGCGTACCCTAGCTACGCCACTGGTGATTCACACATGAAACATGGCGCCTGTTAACACACTACATGGCGCTTGCTCATGTGCGCTTGCGAGTTTGGGATTCACTCTGCCTGAGAGGCGTGAGAGAAACATGGTGTGGAAGATATTCCGTTTTTCCTGGCACTGCCCTCCCTGCACGCCAAGCAACATGCAACGATCTGCAGTAAAGAAGACGGCATGGCGGAACTAGGACTGACGTGATTTCAGTAACCACGATGTATCCAAACGCAAAAGATAGATTACGACTTGAATCATCTAGTTTCCACCGACGTCTCATTCAAATTTTGCTTCATCGCCATTCACCCCTTTATCATTATCATCGTTATTGCCTACTTATCAATACCAAATATCCGTATTAGGAACCGCATAACTTAAGTCGGGTGGAATGATGGAAAGTAGTGAAAGGTGAATATGATTATTAATGAATTGTAGGAGTTTATTTTTGTCAGACACTAGTACTTTCGTCATTGTACTGTACTTTGTAATATATTTTTTCTGCAAAACCTGCAAATGTGTTCTTTTCAAAAGGTTCGAGCAATTGAATCAAACATGTGCATTACGTGAATTATTACTTTATATTCTGAGATGTGATATCATTATTTTTGTTCCCAGTAGACAAATTATAGTTTATATAAGATATAAAAATAAATTTGGAAGAGACAAATGTTTACATGTGCAATAAATGTATTTTTAAGCGTTGAAATTGGTACAATAATGCAGTAATGTAGAGCGATCCATTCAATTTATTGAACTCTTTTGTAGAATAATTACTCCGCCATATTCTACGTTCTGTGATGTTGAACTTCCAGATAGTTACTGGTTCTGTCGTGTCCATCAAAATTATGATTTTTATAATTTATATAATCTTCGCTCCAAAAGTTATTTCTCAGGGAGTTTTTATTATTTTTTTTTTGGAAAATCGAAATAATATTGCAAACATGCGTTTCTTGTTTTGGCTGCAGTAAACTGTCTCAGCTTTTCCACACAGAAACAATAAATGGAACTGTTGTGTTCATATCAGCTCATAATTTGTATTGTGGTATAAAACACGAGTCACTAAAATTCACTGAATATTCGCACTTCCGATTTGCACTTCAACGTTTTAACTGACACAGGAAAAGACGATACTAAAAATACAATTCACACAAATACTGTCAAAAAGCATTACCTGGAAACGGGTCCTACCTGTAGTCAGCGAGATTCTGCGTCACTCCCTACACCACTCCAGCCATGGAACATATGACGGGCGCGAAGCGTGGCCCAGCGTTAAATACGCTCCCCCCACGTCTCCTCAAGCTTTGATGGTCATGGGGGCCGCCGCGCGGCTGTGAAGGACTGTCACGCATGCCAATTAAACCTGAGTTTCGCGTTGGTATTTAGAGCTTGTAATGTAGCTGGCATGAACTTCACGCCGATCGGGCGAATGCGTTTTCTATCCAGGAGGAAGCCCGGGCGGGGCCGCCGCTCCAGGAACTGGGCCCCGCCCGCGCATCTGGGTTGATTCCGGATAACGCAGTGCGCAGGCGCACACGCGGTCCACGCGTACGCCCGCGCCCCGGAACTACAGCGGCGGGAGCGCCGGCTTAATGGGGGCCAATTACCCCGATACACGATCGTAACGAGGAAGAAACGCCTTGTTTCGCGGACTGGAGAGTCCTTTAACTCGTTCAGTTGCCTTGCGATAAATTACGTTTGCTTAGAGTCGCCGTGAAGTAACACTTATTTCCGTGAATGGCCGGCTTTTATTTCCAGAACTTGGTGAAGTGAGCACTTGGATAGGCGAAGAGGTAAGGCTACGTCAGGATACGCATTAAAAGTGCTTTCGGAGCCTTTTATCGATTCAGGCATCGGTGAGAAAATGAATTGTCACCACTTGATTATGATGATGATGATGATGATAATAATAATAATAATAATAATAATAATAATAATAATAATAATAATAATAATAATAATAATAATAAACAGCGAAGTGGCTCAGCGTAGCGCTCTGACTTCGCAGTCGGGAGGTATAAGTTCGATTCCTGGGCCGGCCATCCTGACCGGAGTTTTCGTGGTTTCCCTCCGTCATACAGGCTAATGCTGGGATGTTTCAAAAGGTCCACGTTCACCTCACATTAAAATCCTATCACCTCATAATTCGTAATTGAAAGCTTAACAACCTTCTTTTACGAAGGAGTAGAGCAGAAAAGTTGATACCCATACTTATACACGTCTCTGTCCAGGATAGAATATGACAGCGCTTCGGAAGAGAAATGCACTAGTAACGCTACATACGTAACATATGATGATGATAATAATAATAATAATAATAATAATAATAATAATAATAAAATTTATTTTTCAAATGAATGACATATTTCGTCTTCATAATGTATAAATACGTTGTTGATATTTACGCTGGCATTGTTTTCATAATTCGCAAAGGATTCGGTTAAAATGAAAGTGTAAATGCAAGCGTATTTGCTATCTCTTGGCTAGCCTGCGCTGTCCAACAACTTTCGTTTGGAGGCGACAAAGATGAATCCATTAACCTCATAATCAAGGGAGTATAAAATCTATTCGACTCCCGTGCATCACAAGCAAAATACAGGGGTTCCTTAATTGGGCAGTTGTACCCAGCCGCTCCTGGGCAATGACAATGGAGTGTCGCTCACGCAGATTCGGGAGCCGGGCAAGTAGGCGCCCGCTTTCGCCTGAAGCGGGGGAAGGCGGAGCCCAGGAAAGCCTCCAATGCGACGCCCATCTGCTGTCGCCGCATGGGAAACTATTTGCGATATGCGTCGACACTTTCACTTGAGATGGAAATGGACACTATCGTATCATAACATGAATGTGTGGATCAGCACATGCGCATTGCGAAAATTTAATTTTCTAAGATATGAAAGGTTTATCACCGGTTCGTTTCTTCAAGATATTTCGTCTTTAAGATCTCACGAGAGCGTGTGTACAGTACTATGTATTTTTACTTTCTCGTATACGTACGTACATACGGAGTAATATACGTAGTATAGAGAAAGTTATGTAATGCTGCGCGAAAAAACGGCGGATTTACGGCACAAAAAATGTATTGCCTTACAACGAAAGAGTGGATAAATCCATTTACTAAATTACGTAACAAATGTCCTCTTACTCGTGGTATATCCGAAATCCTTGTTTTGTGGGTCATTGATGCCGTAAAACCAATTGAAAACAAAACGTCCGAACTTCCATCATTCTGTCTGTCCGCCTGTCTGGCTGTCCATCCGTCTGCAAACACTACTAGCGCCTAAACCACACCTACGATCTTTTCCAAATGGAAGAAACCCCTGTTCATATCGCTCTAGTTGAAGCTTTGAAATTTTGAAAAACATTCTTTAAAATTTGGGGGTATTTGACATTAAGCCCCCGGACACTTTCAAAATTGCCTCAAAAACGGCTCCCTATTGTTTCTTTAAATTTCTTGTAAGAATAGAGTAAAATACACTTATAAAGGGAGACATAGATCCTATTTTCACGGTTAAATCTAAATTTTCGAAAATTGCAAAAGTTTCAAATTTTCCGGTGTCTTCCTACAACTACAAAATTGAAGACAGATTTTTCCTTCAAATGAAATTTGTTGTGCGTAAATAGTTCTTTCAATAAGGTTTTGTAAATTTCTTTGGAAATTTTAGTGGTTTTCGTGCAATAGTGCGTGGAATATTTCAATTTTAAAAAAATTCAAAAACAAGATTTTTTCAAAAACGGTTCCACATTTTTTCTTTAAATTTTTTGTACGTTAGTGCCAAATGAACTCTACATGGCATGAACATGCTACCATGACATGAATGCCATATTACTCTATTCTTCTGTTTTTCAAAAAATTGCAAAAATGATGACAAAAAATGACTTGTCTCTCACGGAGGTAATATTTGCATTTTGAATATAATTTGAAGGCAATTTCTTCACATTATTATATTTATGAGTACAGGTGCTTTAAGTAATGTCAAATAAAGTTTCTCGAAAACTCAACAGTTTTCTGTAAAAATGAGCTCAAAATTCCGTATTTTCAGAACCACATAAACTCCATTATTTCAAAAATGGCTCCAATTTTTTTCTTCAAAATTTTCCATTGGATAGTGATAGCACTCTTTAATATGATGTAAAGTTTATTTTTGAGTATTGATTTATTTTTTCAAAAATTACACAAATATATTTTTTTAAATACCTCTCACGCCGGTAATATGGACATTTCCATCGATTTGTATGCATTACTATATTGGTATGTGGAAGTGATTTAAAAGACTTCAAATGAACTTCTTCGAAAACTCAAATTCCTGTGGAGAGAGTGGTTCAAATTTCGCATTTACAGTAATGCTTAATTGCCATTTTCTTAAAAACGCTTGAAAATTTCAATAAAAATTTCATTAAAAGCAAAAATTTGAGAAAATGTCAAAAAAATGAACTTTGGGTGACGAATGATGGCAGCTGGTCAGTAAGCAAAACGTTAATGCTAGACCACACCAAGGAAATTAGAAAACTTTACTACAAGAGTCTGTGCCATTCTGTAGCACCTCTAGTTTAAGTATATTAACAAGAGTTAACTAATTATTGGTTCGGAATTTGAACACCGGTTTAATATCACCCAACTGTGTGAAAGCAAAAAAGAAAAACTGTTAACGTGTTAGCCAGTAAAACTTCTGTGATCGTTGAAGCACTGCTTTCAAGGTACTTGACCATTGTTCGGGCTAAATAAGAATTATTACGCATTGTCCCGAAAGCATCTTGGGCTAGGTGTTATCAACGTTTTTAAAACACTAACGGTGTTAGTTTAGAAACCATGTTGAGCTTTCTATTCTACCAAATATCCGAGTTTTTTCTTTAAATGAAAGGCCCTGGCCGTCAGATATGATAATACTTGCTCTTATTATTGGGATTTGTTGTACTAACACTAAATATAACAATATATTAAAACACAGTGAACACTTTTCTGATATCATTGGTTCGTTAGAGGAAGTTACCAAAACCCGAGCCCGGTTCCTAATGCCAGCTCCTTGATTTATAGCTCTGTAGAGGCGTGTTGCCAATTGGAAACGTATTACAATAGCAAGTGAAATTGAAATGATTGAAGGCGTTGTCATTGTCAACAATAGTATTTATTTCAAAAATAGCAGTTTTCGATGGTTTAGCCATCATCATCAGTTTTCTGCTGTCTGGGAGCCACAAAAACGACTATTGTTGACAATGAGAACGCCTTCAATCATTTCAATTATGTAAATGTCAACTACAACTCACCACTGAATCAATATAGAATAGCAAGACTACAAGCTCTTTGCCAGGCTGCAACCCAGTCAAGCGGTAGTGTCTTCATCTTCCCTTGCTGCTGGATAGTTGGCCATTTGGTGCGAACCTTGAAAAGCAAAGGCAATATTTGGTTGTAGGAGGAGAAGCCAAGATTCTGTATATACCCAACGGTCCAGAATTGAAATTGTGCCGTAATGTTATCTATCTAGGTACTCAAATAGCAGCAAAAGTGGGTACTACGCAAGATATTCAGAGTAGAATATCAAAAGGGAAAGTGGCTATAAGACAATTGCATCCTTTAATATGAAATCAACCTCTGAGGTAAAATTTTAAAAGAAGATTATATAAGACTATCATAGAGAGTATTGCCACTTATGGGTCTGAAGTTTTGGAAAGATTGAAAAGTCATGAGAATAAACTTACAGCAACGGAAATGAACTATTAGCTAAGAAGCTGTTGACATTGACATTTTATAGCACATTTTATAGCTATGACATTGACAAGAACTATTGACATTGCTGGACAAAGTATAAAACGACGAAAGTAGAAGTAAGTTTCAACATTATGGATGCAATTGAAATTAAAAGGCTCAAATAGTATGGTCACTTCAACAGAATAAGTGAAGAACGATGGCCTCTAAAGCTCTGGAATTAGAAACCAACATCATACAGAAGACGAGGAAGACCCAGAAGTACAAGGAAGGAAGGAGTGGAGAAGGCGAGGGCTAGAAGAGGATTAGCTGCAGTGACAAATGGAAACTGGGATGCGAGAGACGCCTAATGGTGGAAAATACTCGCTGTACTACTCTTACTACTATTATGTCCATTACTAGGTTTCCACGAAGATTCGCAAATTGTTAGCATGACAGTTGGCATGAATTATTCAGTTACATTTTTTACATAATTTCTAGGATAAGTAATTTGCCAGCAAAAATTACTGTACCGACACTTAACATTTCAGTATGTTGCGCCACGCAGTGCGTTTTTGCGCTCTTATCCCGTTATCGCTTGTGCATGTAAATCCTGCACCTCAGCACGAACACTGCACGCTCTGCAGGGCAGCGGCTGCGTCAGAACAACGGCCGAGTTAGAGCTCGTGAACATAGAGCCAGACCCGAACGTTTTCATAAGTCCAAAATGTGAGATTGAAATCATCAAAATGAATGAAAAGATTGCTGTCGCAAATATTGTTCGACATGGAAAACAAAAAACATGTCATTGGCTAACGCAACCAACATAAAGTGAGTGGAAATAATTGGAATGAATCTCCGTAAATAATTTAAGTGAGTTTCTGTCAAATGGTCGTCGTCACCGCTGTTGTATCGGTTGTAAGGTCATGGCCACCTTAAAGTTTAGTAAGGTCATGGCCACCTTAAAGTGTAGTAAGGTCATGGCCACCTTAAAGTTTAGTAAGGTCATGGCCACCTTAAAGTTTAGTAAGGTCATGGCCACCTTAAACTTTAGTCAACCCATTGACCTCTTTTGACGATCTTTTTTAAAGGGTGGGGTTTAATGCCCTCTGGGACATCTAGAGTTGCACAAATCACAGACAAAATGATTTGGATATACTCAGATTACATTCAAGTAAGCCGTATCAGTTACTGCCGTTAGCATCTCACTCATCCAACCACTGACCACCCCGTGCGACAGGAGCCTGGCGCTCACACCCGCACGCTAGCGGCCTCTCGGGCACCTTGGCGTCCTCGCCCTGGCGCCCGCGGCGCGGTTTTCGGAAAACCACCCGCCCGTACCGCCTCGCTGTGTCTGCGTCGCCTCCCCGCTGCCGGAAGCGCGTCGTCTTGCGACACATTGATCGATTGATTTTCGGCCAACGGCTTTGGTCATTGGTCAATGTTTTTCTCTCGAGAGATGGCGGTAATCTTCACTGATGGATGGCGAGATCCGGCGCCGACCTACCGGCGGCTAGTGGGGTTTTCCCCTCACCAGGACTCTCCCACCAGCGGGGCACCGTCCCAGCCGGGACAAACTCTAGTCTCCCGACCGGTCTCCTGGAATGTGTGGTGGTGTCGTACATGTTAGTGTGTGTGCGTAAGGGGAGAGGATAGGACAAGGCCCGTGGCTCGTTTGTTAGGGTACTGCTCCGGCATTTGCCTAGTGTTGATCCGAGAAACCACGGTAAACTACCGACCAGAGCAGCCGTCCGCTAGAATTCTTCTCCAGACAGCGACTGAATTCGACCTAGCTGAAGAGCTAGTGTCGAAAATCCTGCCGCCGTGGGGAGTGGGAACCTAGGACCTCCCGTTCAGAGGCGCTGCAGTGACATCACTTCATACACTGAGCTACCGCTCCCGGTCTTGCGACACACCTGGCGCCAGCATTGATTCTTTGATTCAGTAGTGATTCCGGGTGCGACAACTGCTAAGGTCATTACTCCCTGTTCATGTTTTATCGGGGGAGAGGGCGGCGATCTTTCCCCGCTGAATGGTGAGATCCGGCACCGACTTACTTGTCTGTTTGCGGGATTTTTCCCTAATCAGGTATCTCCCACCAGCGAGGCACCGATCCAGCCGGGGCAAGCTCCAAACTCCGACTGTGTGGTAGAGTAGTGAATGTATGTGTACGAAAGTGGGGAGGATACGTCAAGGAAGAAGGAAAGATCGCACGCAGTCCGTGGCCTGTTTATTAGGGTATACCCTCCAACTCCTTCAGTATACTGCTCTATCATTTGCATGATGTTGATCGGAGAAATCACGAAAACCTATCTTTCGGAGCAGCCAGTCGCTAGATTTATCATCCCGACAGTGACTGAAGACGACCTCGTAACTGAATCTAGTGTCGAATCACCTGCGACCATCGAGACTAGAACCCTAGGGCCTGCTGGCCAGAGGCACTGTCAGCACAGTGATATCAGTCGCTGCAAGGATTTTGGAACTTAAATTATGCGACAACTGTATTCTATGTTCGGATATAGTATTGAGTCTACATATGACTTCTTTGATATTCACATGTTCTCGAATTCGTTGTTTCAGTTGTCTTTTTGTTTCACCGACGTATGTTATGTCGCAGATTAGATAATGTACACGATGTCCATACTACTCACCAATTTATTTAACTCCAGCCAAGATAATCTTCACATTTGGAATTAGATTAGTTTTGTTGTTAAGGCTTTTCTTATAATTTTCTTATTTTAATATAGTTAATTATTTTCTTAAATTCACCTTATGTCCGAAGAATAGTCAATAATGTCAACAATTATGTTGCCAGCGAGAGTTTAAAATTAATTATTGTTAACTCTCTTTACAACTAAGCTATCAAACACAATACAATTTTTCCATAATTTTGAGTCCCAAAATCCTAAAATTCATAACCGTGAGGCTACAAGAAGTATCAGACCTGAATCTGAAACACTATTCATAAAAACTTAATGAAACAATAGGTTCCAATGTAGAATTAAATTTATTTACTTCAGCATATGGCTCGATTTTTAAAAAAATTACAAAAAAAAAAGGTATCTTAATGCTGACTTTGTAACCTAAAAATGGGTTTGAATTAAATTATGTTAATGTGAGTTTGAATATACGATTTCGTATTATTATTCTTATGTATTGTTCAATTGAGTTTTAATAATGTAACTCATTTGTTCAGGAATTACTTGTATAGCTTTATTGTTACAATTTATTTTAGCTGATGTATCTGAAGAAGCAGACACGTAGGTCTGTGAAACGTACTTCATAATACTTATTGTCAATACAAGTACATAATGTAATAAAAATATTAAGCTCGTTTTTGTTCAGAATTAAAGGATACAATAACTCATTGAGTCTGCTTTCATTTAGTTGATAACGGTGTAATATATACGAGGAGAAAGAATTAGCATATTTTGGACAAAGCTTACTTCTTTTTTACAATTTTACCTTTGACTTATATAAGAAAAGATGGTAAATGCTAAATAGGAAGGAAATTCTTCTCAGTTAAATAATTGAAAGTCTACGAATAGAAAAACGAAACAGTTTTTTCGTTCGACACAAAATCGAGAAATGGTTGAACTGATCGCCAACTTCGGCGTTCAAGAAGACATTCAAGACCAGACCAGGCATACAAGAATTGGAAATAACTGGAAGAAAAAGAAAAGAATCCAAGGAGAAGAAGAGGAGTAAGGAAAGTAGGAAGAATGAAAAGAGAATTAGAATAAATTAAAAGAAAGAACGGAAGGAGAGTCGTTGAAGAATAAGAAAGGGACTCGCTCAGCGGACTGGGATTGAAGAAGTTGAGAGGATTCAAAAACTCAAGCGAATAATTAAAAAAAGTGAAGAAGGGATTCAAGAAGAAGAAGAACAGCTGAAGTATGAGAGAGAACAGAAGAGAAACGAAAAGTGGTAGAGAGAGAGAGAGAGAAGTAAAGGAAAGATAATGTGTTGGAAACTGTGGGAATGGTGCACGGGGGGAGGCGATCTGCAACGGAACTGGTTCCTCTCCGCCCAGCGCCACGGCTCGCCTCGCCTGGTGCCCACCGCCGTGTTGGACGCGCTGGGGCCGCTTTTAATAGAGCTCTTCCGACATGCCTGACCTCTAATGGACGCCATTTACTATCGAGGAGCCGTTGTAATGAAGTGCCTCTGGCTTGTTTAGTGACATATGCTCCTGCCCAGAACAAACAATGTTGAGTGCGAATGGCCGAAGCGAAGGAAGATCGTGGCTCAAGATAAATTGTAAGATCCGGTTTTGGCGCCGTCTACTGTATAATGACGTAGAAAGTCGAAAAATGAAATGCATGCAAGTGGCGTGAAATCTCATTAAAACACCTAGATATTACTGTTTTACTTGATTCTAGCGATGTTGGATGTGAAGCTATGTTAAATTAATATTTTCTCCATAATTTCTCGATTTGGACGGGATATTCGCCTGCCTCAAGTTTACATGCTGCCGTTGCATCGAAGTTTTTCAGCTTCACGTACGTTATTCAATCAAGAAAGTGATATCGATTTTGAAATAAGTCACCACATAAAATTGATAAACGGTTTACATGTCTACAATTTGTCGTTTTTTATCTCACTTTTCCCTATCTCCTTTTCCCAGTTATTGCCCCTGACATTTTACATTCTCGTATACGTATGTATATACGGAGTCATATAGAGAAAGTTATGTAATGCTGCGCGAAAAAACGGCGGATTTATAGCAAAAAATTATTCATTGCCGGGCTCTGGTGGCAAAAAAGTGCATAAAACTATTTGCTAAATTAAGAGAAAATATCCTCTAACACATGGTGTAGCCAGAATCCTTTAGTGGGTCCTTGATGCCGAAAAAACAATGGAAAGCAAAACGTCCGTCCGTCCGCCTGTGAACCCTACTAGCGCCTAAACCACAACTATCATCTTTTCCAAATTCAAGAATCCTATGTCGATCTGGCAATAGCTGAAACTTTGAAATTTTGAAAAACATTCTTTAAAACTTGGACGTACTTTACATGACGTCCCCCGAACATTTTCAAAATTTTCTCAAAAACGGCTACAATTTTTTTCTTTAAATTTCTTGTAAGATAAGAGCAAAATACACTTATAAAGGTGGCATTGGTCAGAATTTCACTGTTAACTCTGAAGTTTCGAAAATGGACGGGTATGTGAATGAATCCTTTCTGGGCATATGAGTTGTAAGAAGGAATCTTAGTTTTTCACTAGATCAAGAAACATTTATAGAAACGTTTTTAGAAAGGTTTAAAATAAATGAATGTCACCCCGTAAATACACCTGGAGTAATAGGAGTAATAATGGATGACTGAAAACTGTGATAAGGTCAACGTTTATTAATACCAAGAAATGTTGGTTGTCTGGGATATCTTGTTTCTGCCACACGTCCAGATTCGGCCTACGCGTACAGCGAATTATTTCAATATGCAAGGGATCCGAGAACTATTCATTTGCAAGGCATTGACAGAGCTTTAAGGTACTTGAAAGGAACGTAACATGTCACATTGGAAATAAGAGATGACCAAGGAGTTCTGAATATATACGCTGACGCTAGCTGGTGCGTTACTAAATATAGTAAATCGTTTGCAAGATATGCGATGATACTAGATAAATCATTGATTTATTGGAAATGTAAGAAAGAGAAAATGGTCACATTATGCACAATGGAATCAGAGTTGATTGGAATTTGCGATGCCATCTGCGAGGAGAAGTGGATTGTATCACTCATCGAGGACATTGGTCTCGAGCAATTGGTTCGTCAACCAATACAAGTTTTTACTGACAATAAATCAATTATAGACTGGACTAGAGATTTCAAAATAACTGCCAGAAATAAACACATTATGAGGAAATCTATTTTTGTGAAAGAAGACATTGAAAATGGAGAAATTGTTCTAAAACATAACAGATCTTATGACATGAATGCGGATATATTGACCAAAGACGTCGACAAAAATACTTTAAGTCGTCATCTGTTATCGTTAGGGATCTTCGTATAAGTATTAGTTTTTCGTGCACACACGATAGGGAGGATTTCTTGGTAACCATACACTACCATGTTATGCGATAGGTTTCGTTTGGCACGTTAATGTGATATACAAAGATAAACAAACGAGTTGTTGTTGATAGTAACGACGTTGTAATTCAATGAATGAAATAAAACAGTGTATTTACACGCAAAAAGTTATTATATTTATTTGATGGGAGATAGAGTATATTACCGTAAATTGTTAAACTGAACTCATTATTCAACAATCCATATGGGAGAACTATATATAAAATTGTTTGATTACACAGGGCAATAAAAATGTTTTAGAGCGGATCGTAGATATTTCAGAGCGACTGTTTCCTAACGCTTTTTGGCTGCATCAGCTCTAGTTTTCAATACACAGTGAAAAGATCGATTTTCGTAATTTTCGGAATCGCAGTTCATTTTGAGTTAATATGTATAGTCTATTTCATTATAAACCTACAAATTTGAATTCCCCACCCCTTTTTAGTAATTTGCATTGTTTCTTTCACACATTTTTAGTGCTTAAGTTTTGTATTTAGAAATAAAAATTTACTTTCTTAATCACAATAATTTATCCAATGTCTCCATACGTGCCGTAAGATTTGTCATTTTGCAAAGGTTTTCCAGTCTATCTTTCGATCAACAAAGAAGTATCGAGCTACATTAAGCAGCTTTTCGTTTTTCAGTTAATTTATTACACCTGAAGCGAATGGGGTTGCATCTAATGCACGCTAATTTCCATCTAAAGTGTTCTCGCAGATACGAACGAGGCAATATATAATTCGCTTTTTTATTAGTTGTAATATGTATAGCTGCCTCAAGGAAGCAGTGTTTGAAAATTTCAGATGTCTTTTGCTACATGTGGCGAGTACTCTTTCAAGGAAAATAGAAAACCTATTTCTGAGTTCATAAACCGAGCATATTTGAGTTATTTTGGTGTAAAGCTCGGAGATCAAGATGTGGACTCCTCATATTGTATGCAAGACATGTACGGAACATTTGCGACAGTCAACAAATAGTACAAGAAGTCTAAAATTCGGCACACCGATGGTTAGAGAGAGAGCCTAAAACCATATTAATGATTGTTATTTTTGTCTTGCCAACACCAATGGTATTAATCGAAACAATCGTAGCAAATGGACGTATCCTGACCTAAACTCAGCTAGGAGATCGGTTTTTACACTCTATATATCTGTTCCATAATTCCATCACTTAGAAAATCTCACTGAAGACAAATCTTCCATGTCGAGATTATGAAAATGGAAATTAGTCATTGTGATTTTTATGTATTTCATCAAGACCTGGATTTGTCGACCAAAAAGAATTGATTTGCCTCGTCAGGGAACTTAATCTCTTCAAACCCACCTCTGAATTGCTCACCTCTCGTATAAAAGAAAAGAATTTGCTTGTACCTGGGACAGATATTACATTTTTTCGTCAGAGGGAAAAGCATTTGCTGCTTTCCTTTACGAAAGAAGAAACCTTACTATTCTACAATGGTGTAGAAGTTTTTAAAAGGTGTTTACAGAATATAAGTCAGATAAATGGTGACTTTTGACCGACAGCTCAAGGATAATTCTGAAGTGTGTTCTCTTACACGACGGCAAAATATACGGCTCTCTTCCAATTGGTCACTCATTCTGCTTGAATGAAAAGTACGAGACATTTTCTTTAGTTTAATAAAAGATTAAGTATTATGAAAGTCAGGGGGTAATTGTGTTGATCTGAAGACGGTGAATTTTCTTCTCGTTCAATAAAGTAACTACACAAACTATCCCTGCTTTATATTTCTGTGAGATAACAGACTCAAAAGTGAGCATTGGTGGAGAAAAACTTGACCTCTAAGGACCTCTATAGTAGTAGACGAAAACAATATGATCAATGTACCTTAGGTGCTCGAGAGAAAATTATTATTTCTACTTTATGTATAGAGCTGGGCTTGATGAAGGAATTTGTACAGTCGTTGGTGATGGGATAGTTTGGGCTTCTAGTGTATATTACGTTCTCCGGGAGTCACCAACGAGAAACTGAAAGCAGAGATTTTCGATGATTTTCAAATAAGAAAGCTCTGAAGTGATTCAAATTTCTTGGAATCCATGTGCGAAAATGAATCGAGTGCTTGGTCTTCTTTTGTTCTAGTAGTGAGAAATATTTTTGAAAGCACAAAACAGAAAACTTTTCACAATGAGTAGAAACAATGCTTTCCAATTTCCATGTGCTTGGCTGCAATGCGTATTAAGACCCATTACCTACAGAGCCACTTGGGTTGCTTTCCTTCACTTGATGATCTAAGTGGAGAGTAAAGTGAAAGATTTCATCAAGATATTCATCAATAGACGAGAAACACCAAGGAAAATGGGATACACATATTATGGCAGACTACTGTTAGAACATGCAGCGAGACTGCTATGACGTTTCTCACTCCAAAAATATATTTAGAAAAATCGTTTTGAGTGTTGAATGAATGGTTGGTTTTGTGAATTTTAAAACATTTTGATGAAAAATTATGTGATTTACAGTTATCTAATTATATATTTCATTTATAAAAAACAATTTATTTTATTTTTTAACAAATTAACACCAGTAAAGTAATATTTTATGTACACATGCCACTGATGCTCCCAAATTCTAGCACACGCAGAGTGGAAGTGGGGTATTTGGTGATAATTTTGTATTTACAAAACTTGAAGTAAAAGGGCAAAACTAATGCAATATTTGCAATCAGTGACATCGAAATGGCCCGGAATACGTTTAATATCTGAAGCACCAAAATGTGTGTTGACCAGTGTCATTCATTTGTATGAATGTAATGAACATTCATAATGCAAAGAAAAGTTAGAAGAAAAAAGTGATTTAATTTTTAAAATTTTGATATTAGTTATATTAATTTAATTTTTGGTGTGTTTATGATGTGTGATGTGTTGTGATGCGTTTTTAATGTGTTACCGTCCTAAAGACTGTCAATAGAAATGAAGGAACAGCGAGCAGAAGTACACACGCTTACAATAACAATAAATTATATAATGTAAATATGCTAGTATAGTAAGATTCCAACTGTAATTTATAAGGTCTGAAGATATCTAAAAGATGTAACGGAAACGTCATCAGAAAATACTATGTGTAATAATATACGCTAAATACATTTATTCTTGAATGTCAAAAAACGGTGGAACTGTTCGATTAATAATAATTGATGGACATTAATTAACAAGAAAAAGAAACTTATTTTTTTTAATTAAATAATATTAATTCTTTTACACAGGTAACAGCTAACACAACTATTCATGGTCAGGGCCCCATGCAATAATTCTCCACGACTTGACAAAGCCAAGACGAGGGTCTTACTGCATGTTGCTAGGTGGAGATAAATGAAAACATTTCCCTCTACGTTACAGCCCCGTCCTACTGTTTACTTCTATTCCAACGTCTTTGGTCCTACCCTGTGATGTTTGCTACGATTATCTTTGCTATATCTAATAACTGTAAACATTTGATGCATAGCAGGTTCTATACTTCCATAAAATGACAGTATCATAAGTTAAATTATTTTATAACCACACATTGATAACCGACGATGGAAATGAAATGATATGTATTGTGCAATGATTTGCCTTCATATCAAAATCATTAAAATATATTGTTGTCTAGGAGACGCAGCTACATTCATTTTTATTTCCAAAAAAGAATGAGCTGAAAAATGAGCCGAATTAATGCCTGAAAAAAATACTTAAAAATTCTACCGTTTCCGAGATCAGCTCAAGAAACAGGCTAGATAGATAGATAGATTTAGACTATGGCTACAAACAAATTGTATTGTTTTTTGTACCGTGTGCATAACTGATAGTAGTCTTTAGTCTTAATTCGTCTTGTTTTGATTTAATAAATGAAGCTTTCTTCCCGTCTCGAATGCCCTCCATCCACCGGTCGCTGTATTTGCAGGAATATGAGATGACCCTTCTATGCAAACTCACTCATTTCGGCGACCCCGCCAGTCTTATAATACATTCATTTATAGGGTTGGGTGATTATAATGAATGATTGGCAGTTCAAATATAATACGTACTGATATGAATGACCAACCGTGCTCCAATCACACGATAGAGACATCCGTACTTTAGGTGGGATTCGAACCCTCTCTTCCGTATTCCGGCCACTAGTTGTACTCGCAATCCATGACGGCTGAATTGTCTTCATTAATAATATTGTGAAATGTCTGCATTCATGTTCTCACAATCATAATTAAAATTATACAAGTTGGTGAAAAATATTCTTCTTCATTCAGAAATTAATTTTCATTTTGTTTTCGTGGGCAAGCATGCGAAGTGATACATTATGCATTCTCGTTGTAATGAGGGGTCTTAATGCAGCTAAGTAAGTGGAACGTGTTTGACTAAAACGACCTACTTACATAACACAAGGTGTTGTTCGGTAGTTGTTGTAAAGCAGCTCCATCTGATAGTATGCTTCAAAGGGGGAAAACTATACTTATCTTGTCTGTGCGACCTATTATCTCGTAAATTTTGTAGTTTGTAAAGAAATGTTTAGTTTTAAGAAAACCATGCCGATAAAAATTATTAATTAAAATCTTTACACTTTTCTGTGCTTCAATTTCGAATTAGAAGATCCGAATGTATAAGGAACTTTTTTTTATATTTAAAGATTAACTCTGAAACGATACCCCAAAAAGAAATAATCCTAGACATACATTCGCACACTCGACGTTAATACATTGTAAAGTATTATCAGTTGTAAAGTGAGTTTTCAGCAATGCCTTCAGAGATATTCGGGAATCTATTTTTACGCACTAATGAGATAAATTTTACTGTTAATCTTAGTTTCCAATTTTGTGAGAAAGAGACGATTCATTTTCACTTGCTTACCTCGTTTCTCCATCAACAATTTGTAAAGACGTGCAGGTCACCTATTACGTAGGTTATGTCCATTTGGTATGTCTCGGAAACAAGTGCACCCCACGCCCCACCCCCGCCCCCCCCGCCCTCTTCAACCCCCCCGCCCCTCCCGCCCTCTTCAACCCACCCCGCCCTTCCCGCCCACTACGCTTTGCTCTCCGCTGCCCCGGCTCCACCTCACCCGCTAACCACGTCCGCTCTCCATTGCCCCGACCTCCCACTCCACACGAATTCGTTTTTGACTTCGACCGTCAATTATTTTGGACGTAATTGCACCATCGGCATGTTCTTAAAGTGCATTAGTAGGAAATTTCATTAGCGTTTAGACACCGCTCATTTTCTGTAACGAATTTCCTCTCCGTTCTCAGATATTCTCGAAAAACTGAAAGAGTGGTTATTTAAATTTGGCTTTAAGGGATAAAACTGTGTAATGGAAGTACTTTTTACAAAATATTTTGCCTCTGTAACGTATTTCTTGTTTTGAAGACCAAGTGAATACAATTTTATTAAGATATGAATAAAGTAGTAGATTTGTAGAAAAACAAACAGGCATTCATCTTTATATAATAGAAAATGAATATCGGAGAAAAAGGAGCATAATTTTTACTTGACAAAATTCCACCTTCCTCTACCTTATTGTGAAAACCCCACCATTCCCGAGATGAGTCCGAATAGTCAGAAAGTCAAACGAACATACGGTCAAATTTGTAAAAATCAATTGTATGAGTATTTGTTTTATGCAGATAAGATTATGAGCTTTTAAAATGTCAGTTTAAAGTCGCAGACATCCACGTTAAATTTATTAATAAAGATAAGTTTAAAGAAAGTTGTTGAACTTTATTTTACAAACTTTTTGTGTTTCTTCAGCTCGTAAAAACAGTTTGAAACACCCTTTATCAGTAAATAAACTAATATTAATATGGTGTTAAAAACTATAAGCGAGAAGAAAGTAGTTCACTCTCATTTTACTTGTACATTCACATTCCCTCAACTCGTAGAAATCAACATAAAGAAAGTTGAGTTGTGCTTCCGGTGGTCTTCTATCAGCTGTTTTCACCGACCTCTAGCAGTAAACCTCTGTATTCTGTCCGGTCCATGAGAAGTGGGATGACGACAGATACTGTCGAATCTAGATACCAACTTACAGCAGAGCATGAGATGCAACTTTTTCCTTAACGTGGATTCATTTACTTCAAAATATTCAAAGAAACCTAATAAAGACTTCAAGAGGAAAAGTCAGACTTGGATTCACGACCCACTTTCACGTAAGAACTACTTTAACATTTTTTAAACACATGGCCCCATTAAAACTCAAAATATATTTTCACTCACTTGTAGAAAATGAGTATTGCGTAGAGTATGAATATGCATTGTCAGATGCAAACACAATCAGATATCCAACCCCCATTTGTTTTTATAGTACATCAATCTTCACTATTTAGCATAATATTGTACACTGATAATTTTTCTTACATTTCTATCCACGATTTGCCATGTATTATTACCATCACAGATTGTGAATAATAAGCAGGGTAGAGATTGCAAAAGTGATGGAGGAGCGAGTTCTTGTATATACACTTTTGTAGAGATAGGAGTAGACCATAGGAAGGATTCGGGAGGAGATATTGTTATTCTGAAATACATTACTTTACTTTGACCACCGTAAAATTAAAACCTTTTTGAAACATTTATTAAATAGATTTGCGTACATAACTTTTTAAATACTGGCCACATTTTGACTAGTATTGTTGAATACAATTGTTTCCCTTTGATTTTCTATATAGCAAGTTGAATGAATTTTATAAACTCCTCGAAATAACACTTGGAAACAAAAAATCACTGTCCACTGGATTATCTCAACGGACAGATGTTGAGCTTTGCTGGTTCGTAGTCAACTAGGATGACTGGTCTAATAACTTTTTTTATTTACCCTTTGTACTTTGTACTGCAGGAATACTGGCTTAGGTTTACAGGAGATTTACTCCTGCCCATTAGCCATTTTGGCATTCATTTTCCTCACTTCCAGGGTCCTCTGTAGATCAACAGGCCATAGATCGTACAACATGATTTCTGGAAATGAGAGAAGATGGCAAGCGCCATGCTTCATGTGCGTATTTTCCACAACATTTACTGTTGATAAAGCCAGTAAATATTGGTACTCATATTGAAAGGAGACTAAATGGACCTACGCATCGCCCTGAATAGGACACACAACGAAGCCGGGTAAAAATCCCCACCATTGATGGGGTTTGAACCCGAATTCCTCAGGTTAGTAAACGTATGTCCTAACCAATACGTTGCCATGACTATTGCATTTTTTATTTGATAGGGAAATATTTGTTTAAATGATTATTTAAGCAACTGACTACTTATTGTAGCGTATACAAGTACTACTCGCGCAACTTTTCTTGAACGCTGACTTTGCTCCCCCTTCCCTTGAGAAATAAACAGTTGAAGGCAAAAGCTCGCAGCGAGTACTGAACAAAGAAATTGGATAGTATTAGGTAGTTATAGGTACTGAAGACAACATCCCAAGCATTAAAACTTCGTAGGCGAGAAACAGAAGCTAGTCAAAGCTAGTTGCTTTCATAGTCGAGAACTTCTGTTCAGCATTATTACCATTATCTAAAGAAATACCTTAGGCAGGTCCAGGTCCTTCAAGGGAGGCACCTAAAACTCGTATCTACTGTCCCTGCTGTTGCCTACACAGAGTGATGACCTGGCCGCACACGTAGCAGGTATGGTTTTGATTTTCCCGAATTTGGCATTACTGTAAATACTCTAGTGGCCGACTTTGTAACTAATACCCCCACTCCGCCCGCATTTCTTCAATACATCGTTCAAGAAAAGTTGCACCAGTAATACATGCTTTCGGGAGATCAAACCTGGAAAGAACATCAATCGACGCGCCATTTTAGAAGAACTCTATTAAACTTCCGAAATCAGATGCAAGTCCACCAGAACAGTCATAGCTCCGTGCACTATCTTAATGGTATCTCGCTTCTGAGATTAACCAAGTGAAGTCATTACATCACAAAACTATCTCAGAGCAGCGGAACCGCAATTAAACTTATCGGAGATCGTAACGACGTACATCATTTGCTCGAAGAAAGCCGTATCTGCACATCTCGATATAGTGAACAGTTCACTTCTTAAATTCGCGGGGGGCAGTGTTGCCTTCTGTGAGACGCGTCGACTGCCCGTTCCGGGGAGCGAACATCCGGGAAGCACGCGTCACGTGCGGCTTCGCACGTGGGCACGGATGGGCTCGCGTGCTCACGTATGGGCGCACGCGCTCAAGGCATGTGGCCGGGAAATACATTTTCCTCCGCACGAGGGTGTTGTCGCAAATAGTGTAGGACGTGAAGCCTGCGTTGGAATTACGTAGACGTGCGTGAAATGTACAAATAAGGTAAAGGTGGAGCTGAGCTTGGCAAAAACTTGATAAAACTATTTAAAAAAGCTCGTGAATACAATGTGAAATTTAATGAGAAAAAGATTCAGTTTAAATCAGATCGTGTCCAGTTCGTAGGTCACATTTCTTCGAAAAAAAATAGAATTTAATCCATCTCGATTAGTTGCAATTATTAACATGCCTAAGCAAGAAAACAAAAGCGAACTGTTTTCAGTTTTAGGTATGGCAACATTTTTATGTAATTGTATTCCAAAAATGTCTAATATAACTGTCCCGTTAAGAGCATTGACTAAGCAAAATGTACCGTGGATTTTGGCTGATATTCATGAGAAGTCGTTACTGAAGTTAATACATTAACTTCGGCCCCAACTCTTCAGATTTTGATGTAAATAAACAAATTACAATTGAGACAGATGCCTCAAAGGATGGTTTGGGAGCTTGTGTTTTGCAAGATAATCATCCCGTTGCTTTTGCTTGGGAGACACTAAATTCAGCAGAAAAGAAATTGTGTACAAATTGAAAAAGAAATGCTTGGAATCGTTTTTGTGGTACAGAAATTTCATTATTATTATTATTATTATTATTATTATTATTATTATTATTATTATATATGGACAAAAGAATATTATTGTAAACACAGACTACCAAATTCTAGTGTCAATTTCAGATGAATATAGAGTCAGTAACACCGCGCTTGCAGCGCATGAAATTGAAATAAATTAACTTCAATATTGTTATTAGGTATAAACCTGGTAAATATTTGTATTGAGCAGATGCATTATCACGAAATTTTCTTACGGATACGGGTCCAAAAACCAATTTGGAACTTGTATATGTTGTAAATATGCTTTCCAAAAATTTAGCAATGACTGATAGTAAAAAATTATTAAAATGTGTATGTAATTTTTAAAAACAGGAGACACAAAAAGATAATTCATTAAGAATTATTAAAGAATATTGTTTAAAAGGTGACCCGAAAATAAAAATCAGGTTCATGAATCAGTGCAACATTATCACACACTTAGACACAACATTAGTTTATCAGGAGATTTATTATTTCTTGGTTTCAAAGTAATTGTCCCACTCAGTATTCAAAAATAAATGTTGATATTGTTACATGAAGTATAGAGAAATGTAGAATCAGGGCTAGGCAAATCTTATATTGGCCTGGAATAAATAAAGATATTAAGTACTTTATTAAAAAATGCAGAACTTCTAATAGTTTGTAAAACAAGCAACAAAAAGAGAAATTATTAGCACACCCTGTTCCTACGTGCCCTTGGGAGAGATTGGGAGTGGATATTTTCACCTTAGGAGGGCAAAGTTATTTGATAGTGTGTGGTTCACATTCCAATTGGATTGAATTACAGCCAATAAGAAATAAATCTTCATATTTTGTAGTAAAGGAATTTTGTAGAAAAAGGAATTGTCGCCACCATAGTAGTCCTGATACTGCCATTGCTGATGATGTACCATTTAATAGCACAGAAATCAAAAGTTTTGCTAGTGCATGAAACTTTAATTTATCATTTAGAAGCCCCAATTTCCCACAATCTAATGGTTTAGCTGAAAAATCTGTAGGAATAGGTCAAAGGAGAGTGAAAAAATCATTACATGATCAAACTGATGTTATAGTAGCTTTATTGCAGTATATTAAGTAGCTTTATTGCACTCGCCTTCAAGCATATTGGTCACTCATGTGCCGAGTTGTTAATGAGTGGAAAATGTAAAACTAAAATACCTATTTGTTCTAGTAAGGTACTTCTACAATAAATAATGATGGATCTGATAAGTTGGTAGGTAGACAAGATATTTATAGAAATTATTATGATAAGTGTGCTAAAAATTTAACTGATTTAGAACCAGCAGCAAGTGTAAATGTGTAAAATTTTTGAATAAGCAGTGGGAACCTAGAGAAATTGTGGATAAACATATAAATCAATGACACTTAGTAAAAAATTAAAATCAAAAAAATATTTGTGGAAATAGAATTGATTTAAGAAAATCAATAAACCCATTTGTGCCAGAGTTATCAGAAGTAGTTGAAGATAATAATTTGGCAGAGATTGAAAATGTTTATCCTGGTACCAATGCAGTTAGTGATGTCACTGCGGTTGGTGAGAAATTAAATGTGACCAAAACTAGATCAGACAGAGTTGTCAAACTACCAGTAACACTAGATTTGTAAGTTTAAACATGTTTCCTTTGTAGTTTTTGTATTGATATGAACATGATATGAAATAATGAACAAAATACGCAATTGAGAACCACAGTTCCAATTCTAGAATCAAATAAAACTTCACCATATAATTTCAAGAACTACTCATTTCAAGGGTGCTCTTTAATGAAAAATAAAATTATCAGTGGTTTGTTTTAATTGTAGGTTACTGACTATTCTAAAAAATATTACTAATTTAAGAAATAAATGTTTTGCATTGATATGATATTCTGATTTCTTTTATATATATATATATATATATATATATATATATATATATATATATATAATGATAATAAATATATTAGAAATATGTATATTATAATTATCTCACTGGTAATATTGACTAATAAAAACACATCCTTAGTTCATTTAATCCAATAACAATTTCTTAATATCTATTTACCGTATGCAACTATTAGCGTGGAGGCTGTCCTCAGTTAGTTGTTCCGCACCCGTGTTTTCGACCCAGGCTGCCTTGGAAGCCTCCCTCGACGCGGATCCGGGGACCTTTATCGATCTGGCGCACCTCGCGGGCGGTCCCCTAATGCGCCTGGGATTTGACTCTCCCTGTCTCCGCCAATGCCAGTCTCAGTTAGCTATACTGAACTGTCTGGTTGAGAGAAAATGACATATTGTTGAATTTAATTTCGTCGGGCAGCCGCCAGGGTTCTTTTACATGCCACAAGCGTGGCATGGCTACTGTGGATTTTACTTCGGCCGAAATCGAACCCGCTTATTGGCGGTTCAGAGGCCGGTAGGCTAACCCCTCACCCACCGAGGAGCGCGATTTATTAACAAAAACCGATAAAACTAAACAAACGACTTATCAGGAACATCTACTACATTTTTCTCCTGGTAAGAGTTAAATTGAAATGGCATATTTTAAAAAATAATAAAATTCACTAGGACAATAACGTGAACGAAACGCACACAGAGAAATAAATTCACTGAACAATATCTTAAACGAAACGCACTAAAAATATTAATTACTATCAGTTTTACTACTTAAGGTTTTCAAAAAAATTCAAATTTTTCATAGAGGTTTTTCTTTTTTTATTGAAAATACCTGTTCATAGATCTTCAATACATGGCGTTCAGTTGACTTCGCGTTATAAGTTAATTAATGACATAATGGCAGAAACTAAGCTTTATTACCAATAACAAAACAGTAAATGAAGTTTTTTTGCCTGTAATAGTGTAAACCAACATTTTATCAAACTTTCGTTTATTTACCTTCAGACTTTTACCTATGCTCCAGAACGTTATGCAAATATGCCTATAATATATACTGGCATACATACTAAATAGTATGTATGTGTAGTTTATTTTAATATTATAGTTTTTGAATATATAATATAATAACTGCAATCGTTCCGATCCCAATAATTATTGTCGAACATACTAACATTGTGGGGTAACACTAGTTATTTCAAATAGTACAGCGCTGAAAATGTTCCTTACTTTGTGGATGAGGAAAAAACAGGATACACGTCTTCTTCATATTTTGTATTAAGTATTCTTACTCGCTGCTTTCATAATGTTTACGCTGCCTGGTGCGTGCTCATGTGGTGTTATACGAGCGACGCAAACTCAGCGAAGTTCGTCACGAGCATCGTCTGATGAAATGAAAGTTCATCGCTTGCTGCGATGGACGCAGCTCATCCATAGATTCCGCGATGGCAATCTTTCCTCACACGCTAAGCATTGCGTGGAACGTGTTATCTGGGGAAGTTGTCTTCCACTTTGAAGTATGGAAGCCGCCCTTAACTCGATTTTTAGATAATCACGTTTATGCGTTTATGATTTGCTAATAGCTCAGTGACTTGATAAAGAACGTTGCGTATTAATAACAAACATTTACGTTTTCCTACAATCCATTCTAAATTATCATGCATTGAATCAAAATTTACCAAAGAATATACTGAAAAGAAAGAAGTAGAAGTGCTACAGAATGGCACATACTTTCTCCTAGTAAAGTTTTCTAATTTCCTTGGTGTGGACTGGTACTGTTCAGTCTTGCCCTTCCTTCTAGCCAGCTGCCATCTATCGCCGCCCGAAGTAACCTTTTTTTTTGAAATTTTCTCAACTTTTCGGTTTCCAAATTGTAGAACTGAAATTTTATTTTAAAAATATTAAAAAAGACTAAAACCTTGACTTAAATAGCAATTTGCAGAAAACTGTCGAGTTTTCGAGAAACTTTACTTGGCATTATTTAAAGCCCTTGTACTCATAAATAAACCAACTTGAAAAAATCACCTCTAATGTAAATATTACCGACGTTAGAGTCAAGTCAAAATAGTTATCTCTGTATCCAGGGCGTTAATTAGATGTTTTTGCCCCGAAGGCGACTTCCAAACGCGAGGGCTCTGGCTCGAGGGCTTGGAAGTGGCCGGAGGGGCAAAACTTTTTAGTAACGCCCGTGGTGCATACAACACTTTGTTTCGTTGCTGACTCAAACGAGAATTACAAACATTTTATAAGAGCGGTAAGATGCATTGTATTAGTCATTTGTCAATATGACGTCAGTATGTATCTAATTACAATTGAATAATCATCATTGAACTGATTTGTTCATACAAAATGAAAGAATATTGGGAAGTTCCTACAGAAATTCTCTCAAAAGCTAACAAAACTACGGACAGCGGATTCCAGTAAAAAAGTGTTTATGGTGTATTTGAGAGTTATATAACAGTGTGAATGACAGTGCAAATGGATTTGATGAAACAGTAATTTTAGGTTATTTGCTTCTATGGTCAAAAGTTATTTAGAATATGTCATAATGCCAAAAAAAATAACATTTCAAGGATGTTAGCCGATGTTCCCTATACATCTTATTACTATGAGTAGTATTGTTACTCAAGAAATACATACTGTCTCTAAAAATAGGTGATACGTAACAGTGAAATATGAGTGAGTGGTGGCAATTGCATATTCACGAGAACATTCCTAAATTGCAATTTTCATGTCAAGCAAAATAATATTTATAACGAGTTATTTTTACTGATTTGAGCTTTATGCTACTTATTTATTGCATTTCCTTGCATTGCAACGTTAATAAATCGAATTCATAAAGATGTATGTGTTGTGTTGGTATTAGAGCGGGCCATAAAGTATTGAAACGTCTCGAGGGAGTAAAAAATCAGAAAGGCCCGGAAGGGCATTGACAATACCATTACGTGTTTTATTTGCGATCAGTAAACACACAGCAATGAACTAGTAAACCATAAAAATATATTTTTGTAATTTTTGCAAAAACAAAAGAACATAGCAATATGGCGTTTATATCCTCTTATACAGTGAATTGAGCACTATCCATACCAAAAATGTAAAGAAAAAATTTGGAGCCGTTTTTGAGAAATTCTTGTTTTTGTTATTTTTTAAAATTGCAAATATTGCACTCCATATTGCGCGAAAACTACTAAAATTTCAAAAAATCTACTGTTTTAAAAAATTATGAGCAAAAATTTATTTGAAGCAAAATCTCTATTTTAATTTTTTTTTTTAATTCCCAATTTTAAAAAAACCGTGAAAATCGGACCCTTGCCACCTTTATAAGTGTCTTCTATTCTAACAAGAAATATTTTCTTTATATTTTGAGCCGTTTTTGAGAAAATTTGGAAACACCCGGGGGGCTTCATGCAAAGTATCCCCAAATTTTAAAGAATATTTTTCAAGAGTTTTTGAGAAAATCTTGTTTTCGTATAATTTTTAATTGCAAATTTTTCACGCTCTATTGCACAAAAACTACTAAAATTTTCGAAAAACTGTACATGACATTTTCAAAAAATCTCAAACTTCATCTAGAATTAGATGGATGAGGGTTTCTTCAATTTGGAAAAAAATCTACGCAGGGTTTTTTGTCGCTAGTAGTGTTCACAGACGGACGGACGTTCTACTTTCAATTAGTTTTTCGGCATCAATCCCACAAAATAGGGATTCTGGCTATTAGAGCCAGTTTTTTCGGGCAGCATTACATTAACTTTCTCAATATTATGTATATTACGCCGTATATACGTATGTACACGAGAAAGTAAAAGACATTATCATGAAACTCTTGTTATTATGTTGTACTGTTTTGGTCGCTAAGTCCCTTCCCTCGCATGCATGGCTATTTTCATTCATAAATCCTAATCCAGAAACTCTTCATTTACAATAAAACTTGTTCTTCCTATAATACATCATTTTTAGGTCTCTTGTTTACTCAGTTTCCTTTCGGGAATCCTCTGCCTTCTTGAACGGCGTCCAGTAACCACCCCAAGTTCCATTTTACTGAATCTAGTCCAGACTAATGACATTTGCTTCCTCCACACACGCGATTATAATTCTATGTCTGTTTATAACTTTTCCCTGCGCGTCAGAACATCATCTCCAAAAGATCGACTGCTCCGCTTTTTTCGTCTGACGCTCATCTGTCGTCCCTGCGCGAGATCGTTCCCAAAACACGTTTCTTTTTTCTCCTCGTGCGCAGGCCATGGTCACTGGCATTCTACCACTGTATTTGTTTATTCTTCGGTTATTGATTCGTAATAATTTTCATTTTCTTTCTCACTCACGTGTCCTTTCACTGCTTTTATTTACCAATTGAGACGAGCTCGAATATACGCCCTGGTAATGGACCGGACCATATATAAAAATTCCCAAAATACCGTCTTCAGCAGTTCGCTAATTTGAACGGGGCGCGAGAACCCCGTCACTGTGTGACGTCGGCCGCGGCCGCGTTGAGCGAAACGCTTGTCCACGAATAATAAATTCGAAAGATAAGCTTGGGAACGAGATCTTGTGATTGGCCGGTATCCGAAAAACGAGGGAAGCCAACGGCAAGAATTTTTTTTTCCGTTGAAAGTTGAAGGGGTCTCAGAAGAATCTCGGAGGAGGACGGATCGCTGCGGAACGCGTCTCAAAAATCACGTAAAAACCGTTATAAGGGACGGTTAGTGAAGAGAAACCGGTCGCGAGTCGCTAGCAGTGAACTTCACGCGAGATTGTTTCATCCGAATACGGGAAGAGAACGAATATTGTACTCGTTTTTTGTTGATAACTCACAACGGAAAAGAAACATGTGTCAGTGAGAGCGAATTATGTGAATTCAGTGAGGGCTGAATCGGACTCTTTTCCGGCGTCGCCAGGAAAGCGGAACGAGGTCGAGGGGCGGGCGAGGCCGAGGCACCCCGGCCGAGAAAATTGGCCGGGGGGGGGGGACCACCCCGACACGTCGCCAGCACGAGCCGTCGCGGTCAGCGCAGCGAGAGCCCCGGAGGTCGCGTAGGGCGCGATCGTCACGTCCCCAAACGCCGAGGCGCCAAGGCGCCGCTCGCAGCACTCGACTAGCCCAGTTCACGTAAAACCCCATTGGAGAAGCGTGAGTACCCGTGCGACAGACGGTTGCAGAAACGAAAGAAATGTAATTGAACGATGCTAAACCACACTGTTTGTTTCTTAAAAGCTTTCAAATATTAGGTATTTCAAGCCACATTTGTGAACGTTGATGTGTGGAACTCCTGAATGAAAGCCATGTTAAGAACAGAAATGATTAATTCACTTTAAACAAGTCACCCAATTAATTAAGTGTTAAAAAAAGGGGTGTTGTAAATAGTTTGATTAATTTTGCTCTGTGTCGAGTTTTGTTTAAGAAGTAGTGATTGAAGTGTATTATGGATTAATAACCATTTGTCAGGAATGAAAGCAATTCAGAGTAGGAAGGTTCAACTTTGTATTCTTTGGGTCCTTAAGACCAAGGCACGCCTGCACCAAATGGTGTATAAAGTACAATTCATTAAATGAATCGTTCGAAATACCTAATTATTGTGAAGAGAGGTAGCAATAATTGCTCCGAATATTCATTTCCGAGCACGAAGGTCGCGTTCTGTATGTGATTGTTTGTCAAGGGCTATTTTTGTTGAATTTGTGTGTGTGTGTTTTTTTTCTTGTTTTTGTTTTTGTCATTCCTTGAGTGTAGAATATACAGCCTTGTATGCCAGAGCCACAAGTGTTTTGCTTTGAGTATAAACCTGCCCGTATTCCCCACCCAGGTGCATTTTCAGATATAAGCCTCATCCAGGCAAGCGATTCGAAACAACTCGAGAGGTCTGACGTCGGGACGGCAGTGGACTGTCGAACGACGCCGGTAACGCCCAAGCGATCTCGCACATCCTTAGGGCTAACGACTCCTTCTCGCAACAGAGTTGTATTATGCGCGGCGCGTCGGAGGGAAGGCCACGACGTAGTTCCGTCGCATAATGTATGCTCTATTTTCTCCGCTATCAATTATGTTGCCATTCCCTTGTATTCTTATTATTTACTATTCGATCCTTTGCTTCTCTCGTGTCACTCATTGTTGCGGTCTTTCTGTTTATATATTTATTCTAATTTTTTGTTTATATTAACACCATTGTGATAACTTATCGCAACAAAGAGGTCCAATAAATTTTAAAAAATTCCAGCATTCTGTACCAGCCGTCTTGATGTTCGCCAACTGTGTGTTGGTGAATCACTGAGAGGTGCAGGATGTCTTTTGAGTCCTATTTTCTGGGAAACGTTCTATATTTTGAAGAAAAAGACAATACGAGAATAAAACACCTTAGATTCAACTAGGTCAATCTCGGAAAAACTACGGAATAGAACACCTATTCAAATACAATTCTTGGCTTAGAATGGCTGATATTGTGATCTCCCAAAATATTGACGTTTCTTCTAGAACACCGTGGATGGGAATACAGGATGTATATGTATCGAACTAATTTTATTTTGAAGACTCTAGAAATAATTTGCATTTTACTTAAATCTGAAATAACGGTGAAGTGAAATTTAATAAGTCATAACGTACACTCCAGATAACTACCCGTAAATTCCGTAAGTATAAAGGAAAATTAGTAATGAGAGTTCATTAGCAGATAAACGCATATCAAGATCTTAGATTACGTCTCAAGGAAAAACCGACACCAGGAAAAAAAACGTTATCCCGAAATGACCTATTTAATTATCAATAATAATGATTTTTAATTTAATCAGTTACAATTTTAATTACTATGAAAATCCACTGAATCAATATTAACTAATTATCTAAATTATCCGCGAACGATGTGTATTTAAAAGAAATCATTGCACTACACATCCCCTTCTACGCATTACTGAATGTTTAGCAAATAGCTTTCATGGGAAAGAAATCACCAGTGGAATATTTCATGATGTTATCTAGGTACTCGTATTTTGATAGAGTTTGGCATTCAGGATTAATACGTTAACATATCTTGTCATACCTCATTATTTGGTGAAAATCGTTGAAAGCTTACTTAAAGTATTTACTTCAAGTTACAACTTAAGCGCCAATAAATGCCCGGTCGACAATTTGATATACTAGTCACCTCATTTTACAATTATAAAATACTACCCCAGGGCTATTCTGTTCATGTGAGCTAGAAAATCACTTCTCATTCGATATTTCGGCTGATAAATTTCTATATTGGGAAATGATTCGGATGTCCTTTTTTTACCAATGAAACCAACATTCAAAATCTATGACATACAACAATCTCGAGTCATGCTTGTTTTGATTGATTGATAGTTGATTCCGGGCACGACAACTGTTAATGCCATTAGTGCCATAAGTGTAGTACATATTTTCCCAAGAGGGGGCGGTAATATTTCCCCTCCGGATGGGACCGACCTTACGTCGACAAGCGGGGTTTCATCCAACCAGACATCTCTTACCAGAGCCTCCCCCCCCCCAGCTGGGACAAGCTCTAAGTCACCGACCGATCTTCTGATGTGTGTGGTAGTGAAGTGTATATAAGTGTAGAAGGGGACGAGGATAGAGCAAAAGAAGAGGTAGCAAGGAACGCGCGCAGTTCGTGGCCCGTTTGTTGGGTACAGCCCTGGCATTCGTCAGGTGTTGATCGGAAAAACCATAGAAAATTACCCACAGGGCAGTCAGTCGCTGGAATTCTTCTCCGGACAAGGACCAACCTCGGCCTAGCTATCTAGCCAGTTCGAAAATCCTACCACCCTCGGGATTTGAACCTAGGACCTCCCGATCGAAGTCACTGCCCTGAGCCACCTCTCCCGGTCGTGCTTGTTTATTACCCCATCGCGTTCTAATGTTCTTGCCATCAAACATTGAACACAATACATACCGTAAATTGTAGCATTTTGAATAATAACAGTTCTAATAATATTCAAAATATTCCGACCAAATTAATAATAATAATAATTATTATTATTATTATTATTATTATTATTATAATAAAAATAATAATTATTATAATAATATTAATAGATACTCTCCAAGATATAGATGAAATGCCAACAGTTATGATTATTGAAGCAGATATTAGAGCAATAAAAAAGACGCAGAACTGGAAATCACCTGGCTCAGTTAGCAATCATGTTTGGTGGAAATACTTAACTGCTTTCCATTTACCCCTGGCTAGATTGTTTAACGCTGCTTTGCAATATATGATTATTGATGTAGCAGTTCCTAAAAGAGACAATGTAGAGTCAACTGTCGCTGAGAAAAAAACTAAAATACCAGCCACTATCTGTTGAGTTGAAGGAAATGTACACATTGCAGAGAGTGACGATTGTACATGTCATACTATCGGTAAATGGTATGTAGTTACGAAGGATTTGCAGAATGCTGGAAAAAGTGCTCAAAACTCGAATCTCGTTACAACACGTCCGCCTGACTTGGCTACTTTACCTGTTCTCCTTTTCTGTTCTTGCAACAATACCTTTCGTGTATCTGTCCACCGTTTTCTGAAGTGACGGAGAACTATTTTAAATACGTTTGTTTTTTGCCACTTACACGGAATTTATCATTTGTTTACCTGAACACGCGCTATCATTGGCTATAATTCTCATCTCTCAGCTATTCTGATTTTGCATTGTTTACCATAAAGTTAAGTAAATTAATGTTTTTCATCATTGCAACCTCCAAATATTTGGTGATTGTACTTAATTCTCTGTCGTATTTATTTGTTTGTTTAATTGTTTATGTATTTATCTCTTATTCTCCACATTATCGTAATGCGTTTTTCTACACATTTTCATTTTACAGAATGTCCTTTCCATCCCGCCGCCTTTTCAGCCCCCAGCCGGACGTCAGAATTGCAGTGCTCTCGCTGTTCGAGGACGCTCATGAACCCCCGAGTCTAAAAATCTTCTCGAATCTTCCTCCTTCGGAATGCGTGCAAACTTGCAGCTTTGAGCATAAGACTGTGACGGAATCGAAAAATTACAACAAATACTTTGTAGAGGAATTTGCACTTCTGATCACCGCTACCAAAATACACACTACGCTGACGTCATGAAGATTACTAGTCTTACGGCCTATGGGAATCGTCCCGAAGTATTATTTTAATAATTTTATTTTAAAACCTGTGGAAAACATTCGTATTGAACAGGAAAAATAAATTTAAAGCAGAACAACAATGCATTTATTTAGAGCGGTGGCAACAATGTTCGTAGCGATGTCGGTTGAGCAGACTGAAGAGAGACTGGTGTGGAGCTCGGCGGATGCGAGTGAATTGGGGGGGGGGAGGGGACTGGGATTCAAGATCGATAAAATGAATTGATTTTGGGATGAATGACTGCATTAAATACCGTTTCAATGCGCTGAACTTTATCTAGTAAATAAAAAAATATTGCAACAAGGTCATGAAATGCATTGCTTCAGATACACCGAGCAGGAATTATTTGCGTGCTACAGTTCATAATGACAGTTGTCAGATCTTCTGATTATCAGAATATTAGAATCTACCGCTCTACAATGTTTGTAATTGAAGGGTAAATTGTTTCAGAAACTCTTAGCACTTAAGGCTACCGCGGAGGTTGCTGGCGATCGCGCCCTTGCTCACCACAGTGGCGATTCAGTCTCTGCCAGGCGAGTTGGCAGGTGGAGCTTCGGCTTCAGGCGACTCCACACATTCGCCCAACCTCGAACTGCTGATGTGTTTGCTGAATATTCGCTCTCTTTGCTGTGTCCGAGAGACCGGTTCGCGGTTGGTAAGGCGAGCCCACGTCACTCGACAAATAGCATCAACTCATCCACATTACTTGGATTTCAGCGAGCAGTTGCTCGCTCCTCGCTGAATAAGGAATGTGTGGAAACCTTGAGGGTTTTACCGAAGAAGGAATTCGCCCAAAGTCTTCGGGTAGTGACCACAGTACGGGTTGCCACCACACCGCTCTGTCTGCCAGTCTACCCACCATCGCAGCCGCTCTTGGCCACTCCCACATTTCTCACAACGACTGACTGTCGATTTGGGTCATTGATGTACTTGTAGAAAAATAACCATTACTATTTAACAGGTGTTCTGCTTTCTCCTAAATGTTACTCCCACCCCCGTGTTTTCACGGCAATGAACATTAGAGGATGTACATATTGTCCTAGACATAACCTGTAAGACTTGATCGCTGTCTCTTCGCGTCCTTGCGTGTCTTGCTTTCCTTTTCTTCCGCAGCCAAGCGCAGTAAAACACTCCACGCCCGCATTTCCTCCTCGCGCCCCGTTTTTGCTCATCATCTCACATCGCATCTCGCCCACGCGAAGGCGTTCTGTGAACGGGCACAGGGCGCTGGAGGCGTCGCGGCGCCGAACTTCCTCAGCGCTCGTTCCGGGTGCGAGGGCAAGAGTGCGCTGGCGCGATCTCGTCGCCGGGAGGCGGAATGCGTGGCGTCGTGTGTGCGACGCATTGGCCTCGCTCTCCTTGGCGCGAACTGTCGCACGCGTCGGCGGAGGGGCTCAAGTGAAAGCGCCATTCGTCTCTAGATCAGGCGTGCCAAGGTCGGGCACTGCGCCCACAGAAATTGGCGCGCGATTTAAACGTAAGGGTTGCACAAATTGCTACGGAGTGGGGGGGCCGGAATTTTTAACTATCTGGGGAATTGAGGTATCTACCACAATAGTATTAAATGTAATTTTAATATGATTACATATAGCCAGACACGTGTTTCGGGAACACTCTTCCCATCTTCAGTGGTTCTACAATTTACAATTAAGTACATAAATAAATTATAAATGTATTGACGTCAACAAAATCATATATAAACAGTGAACAGTAAAATAATTATTTAAAATAGTGCTTACCCAAGTAACACAGATTAAAGTACCGAAACACGTGTGTTCCCGAAACACGTGTCTGGCTATATGTAATCATAATAAAATTACATTTATTACTATTGTGGTAGATACCTCAATTCCCCAGATAGTTTATCACGGAGTACCACAAAATCTCTGCTGCCACCACCGAATCTTTTTGAGACGTTACTTGACAGGTATTGTCACAAATTTAGCTATATTAATTCCCGTTTTCTCTTTAAGGCAAGGAAAAGCTCCATTAAAATGAAATAATACACCAGTCCAATTTCAAATTCTCAATTGAGAGTAAAATAAAAAAAATGAATCATATGTACCTTCATTTTGTAATCCTGTTAACTTAAGAGTGATATAAAATCATCAAGTTTCTACGTTCAGGTTAGAAGGTTTAAGTGACAAATAATGTTTCTGTTAAAAGCACTGTCCATCCGTAAGCGTAATTATTAACTTACAGATACTTGTTAATTTATTTAAAATTATTGCTAAATACAATATATAAATGAATGATTTAATATTACAATACAAAACGAAAACAGGAAAAGAATTCGCTGTTCAAATATATTCTGGTCACTTAGCAAAGATGTTAATGTAAGGGAGAACGTAGTAAGAAAATGAACTTCAAATAGTAATAAGTAGTGAAGAATATAAACACAATATAATTTTCCATTACTTGATTGAAAAATGTGGCAAACGTATTTTCGACTGAAGCCGCAATTCTCCGCCTCGCGCCGCGCCAGCTCGCGCACGTCCACATCCTTCTGATTTGAAGGCGACATGAGCGCGGGGTCAGGGGATGTTGCCCGTGGGCTCGGGTGGGCGCGGTTGGCCCTGCCTGCACTGGATACAGAGATCAGCGCAACCGCCGCCATTTAATATCCTCTCATCCTGTAGACCCGCCTGATAGCAATCAGGAGCTGAAGGAATACTCGTATAACAATTTTATGGAGATTATGTCATCGACATTTCCACGAATATTAATACTCGTGGTGAGATACATTCATGGGTCTCAACCCACTGAATATCACGCCGTTCCAAATCTCTTGACAACTGGAAATAAAATGTCCCGATCGGTGCAACAATGGAATGCGCAACTCTCTTTATCTAGAGGCTCCAAGCGCCATCAGGTGGGAAATGTGGAGGGAGCACAGAGGCTGACGAAACGCTGAGCTTACGTACGTGATGAACTAGGCTGACGGTAATGACGATCTTCTGAACGCACAGTTGTATCACAAGACTATCTTTTTTTCTGAAGCTCTAAAAAATTGAATTAAAATTTAGTAAGGTTGTTGTATCTGTTATTATCTTTTTATGGCAGAATTGGTTCGCGAGACCAAAAAAAGGCTTCGTGCTCTCTCGAGATCTCTGACACGTTTTTCTAGTCTTGATGAAAATGCGTAACTTATTGAGAATTCAGGTACATAGAATAATTTTTATGTTTAACTCTTTGTAGTAACGGAATTGCAATTCTCATAGAAATTGTCGAAATCATTGTTTAGAATTATGTAATCGTGATGTGACGCCTCAGTGACTTTGCTTATCGATGATTGTATTGTCTGTCATAATGAAAATCAAAGAAATGAAAGGACCCAACCTAAATATTGATTAATTGTGCAAACACAACAGCCTCCTAATTACACGTTGTAGAGTATTTTATTGCTGATGAAAGGATGCTAAATGAAAAAGGCGTTACAAGATACGCACGTAAAGTCTATATTGCGACTCAACGAACATCTCGCAAAGCGAGGCCTGGCCGGCTGACCTTCTCTCGCCTGCAATGTCCTTTACGAGGTCCATTTGCCGATAAATTCAGTATTGCTAAGCACGCAAGATTGCAAATGTCTTTTGTTCACTTCATCAAAGAATGGACACAATTTTGCAAATTTAGTCTTCCTGCAATAGTGCGTGCAATATTTGAAATTTTAAAAGATTTCAAAAACAAGATTTTCTCAACAACGGCTCCAAATTTTTTCTTTAAATTTTTGGTAGGGGTAGTACCAAATATACCCTATTCGATGACATAAATGCCATATTCCTCTATTGATTTATTTCAAAAATTACAAAAATATAACTGTTTTGACTTGTCTCTCACGTCGGTAATATTTACATTAGAGATTATATTTTTACATTATGAGATTTATGAGAACATGTTCTTGAAATAATGCCAAATAAAGTTTCTCGAACTATCAACAGTTTTCTGTAAAAATGAGCTCAAAATTCCGCATTTTCAGAAACGCTCAAACGCCATTTTCTCAAAAATGGATGGTGACTAATGCACTGTTTTATGTGACGTAAAAGTCATTTTGGTGAATTATTTTGCTTTGTTTAAAAAAAACACATATTTAATTTTTTTGAAATATCTCTCACCCCGTTAATATGCAGATACCTATCAATTTATATACATTAATAGGTATGTAACTGGAAGTGCTTCAAGTACCTTTAAATTAAGTTTTTTGAAAATTCAATACATTCCTTTGAAAAAGAGCTGCAAATTTCTCATTTAGAGTAATGCTTAATCGCAATTTTCTTAGAAAGGTTTCACATTTTTCAATGAAAAACGTACGACGAAGTTTTACTCTACTTTCACATTTTTTGTAGTAATATTTCAGTTGTAATATTAGGAAAGCAAGTGTTGATAAAATGTAAAAATAAAACTATCGCACAGACTTTCTCGTACCAAATTTTTCTGATTTTCTTGGTATGGTCTGGTTTTAAAGTCTTGCAACATTCTCTGACCAGCTATCATCTATCGTCGCCCAAAAGTACATTTTTTTTTACAATTTCGAACTTTTGGCTTTCGCTGTAGTACAACCGATTTATTACTTCAAGAATACTATAGAAGAGTAGAAATTCGTCCTAAACAGTTTTAATTGAGAAATTCGTACCCGTTTTAGAGAAAATGGCAATAAAGCTTTACTGCAAATGCGAAATTTGAAGCTCTTTTTCTCGGAAATCTATTGAGTTTTCGAAAACGTTAATTGGAAGTTATTTGAATCACTCCTACTCAATAATTTAATTATGTAATCAAACTGATCGATATGCCAACATTAAGGGGAATTAGCACTATACATTAGAAAAATTTTACGAAAAAATTTGGAGAAACTTTTTTGAGAAAATGGAGTTTATGTGGTTCTGAAAATGTGGAAATTAGAGCTAATTTTTATAGAAAACAGTTGTGTTTTCGGGAAACTTTATAGGACATTATTTAAAGCGAATGTACTCATAAATACAATAACGTATGAATTATGGGGCAGAAATTTGGGGAGTGGATAGGATAGATCGACTAGAAAGCGTCGAAACAGATTATTTCAAATTAATTCTCGGAGTCTCTAGATTCGCAGCAAATGCCGGAGTCCTAAGAGAGGTCGGTAGTGTAGGAATTTGGAAAGATTTTAAAATGAAACCCATTAAACTTTGGATTAAATTAGCAGGTGAACAGACTGACTCACTTATAAATAGATGTTTTCGGGTGCAGTTACAGGGAAGCAACCAACGCTACTGGTCGTATAAAATTAAACTGCTACTGGAACGTTCAGGTCTGGGAGACGTTTCTCCGGAAATGGTGGGAGATAGGGGAACACGTGACATAGAACGGTTAATTTCGGATAGACTTGCGGATATTAAAAGGCAAGAGATCCTGGCAGCAACGGCCGAAAAACGTTCGCTAGTTGCGCAAATTCACGCGAGTCCGTTATGGGGTTGCGAACGTTACGTAAACACACTGCAAAAGGACGCAAGAGGGGGATACGCTTGGTTCAGGGTCGGGGGGTGGATGCAACGTAGATTAAAGGACTCGAATGGTAATGGCATCTGTGTGCTTTGCGGTGATAGGGAAGACTGATCCATATCCTTTAATTTGCAGTGCGACCGAAATTTGGAGAGGAAAATGGATGGGAATGGAAATTACTACTTCCAACATAGGAACGTAACGCTCGCCCAAAACATTCTAGGGATAAAAGAGCTAATTTCATGAAAGAAGTAGGAACATTTCTCGGAAAGGTTCGGACCACTAGAGAAACGGAAATTAAGGAGTGGGAAAACAGCAGTGGTTAGTACGAGCAGAGCCTAGACTGGAGAGAAATATGTAATAAATCAATAAACTAACAATAATTAAGTTAGTCAGTAAGTTATGTTAGGTTAGTAAACAGTACAAAAAAAAATAAATAAAAAAAAAATAAAATAAAAGTTATAAATTGTAGTCAATTGTTAAGTATAAGTAGATAAATAAGTCAATAAAAAAAATATATATATATATATTAACTTAAAATAATTAAAATAAGTTAAATAAATTAAAATAAGTTATATAAATTAAAATTAAATTAATTAAAATAAGTTAAATAAATTAAAATAAGTTATATAAATTAAAATTAAATTAATTAAAATATAAATAATAAATAAAATAAATTAATCAAAATAAGTTAAATAAATTATAATTAAATTAATTAAAATAAGTTAAATAAATTAAATTAAAATAAAATA
Source organism: Teleogryllus oceanicus (assembly GCA_964035755.1). Classification (NCBI taxonomy): domain Eukaryota; kingdom Metazoa; phylum Arthropoda; class Insecta; order Orthoptera; family Gryllidae; genus Teleogryllus; species Teleogryllus oceanicus. Next base: position 9,176,373 of record CAXIVR010000012.1, read on the forward strand.
AAAGGAAACGGCTAAAATAAAGCACATTAGGGGGCGAAGGAAGTGGAATCGGAAATGTTAGGGCAGAGGCGTTGGTGCGGACGATTTTCTGTGGTGCTGTTTGTTTTCAGGTGCGGTGGAGGCCAAACACTGGAAGGAGAATGCCTGACGCCCGCGCCAAATAAATAAATAGTCTAAAAACCGGATAGAGTAGCATGTACTCGGCCGACGGCGGGTTTTTTCCCTTTCAGGGTTTTTCCTCAGGGTACCTTTGCGGTCTCTTTTCCCGGGCTTTTGGGGCGATGGAGAAACCAGGGGGGTGAATCCCAAGGCAAAAGGTTTTGGAACTGGGAAATGTGGGGTTTTTGTATCGGTTTTTTAAAGGCCTTGGGCCCACCCAACTGGATCAAGTTTCTAATTTTGTAATAATTACCATTAAATAAATAAAAAAACGTAAAGAAATTACGATAATTTTAAATATTACTGACGTGAGAGACATGTCAAAAATTTACATTTTTGAAATTTTTGGGAAAATAAATGTTTAGAGAGTATGGTAAGAATCGGTAAAACCCTTTTCCCACTTTACCCAACAAAAACTCTACAGCATAATGTTGGGGTCTGAACTACGTAATGTTGTTGAAATGTTTACAAAATACATTTTTGATTTTTCACCCCAATTTACCCTTTGACTATTTAATTGTGAAGGACAAAGAGGGGCCCGGAAAAGAAATTTGACAAGTGAGGAACAAAATACGTTAAAATTTCCCGATTGGGATCCCAATAAATAATAAATAAAATTTATTAGGGCTTTCAGTTTTTTTACAATCTCTTCAGCTAGTTTTTTTCCCATCCTGATGAAGAAATCTAAATTTCCGAAAAAGTTTGGGAGAACAGGAACTACAATTAGTAAAAGGTGGCGAACTCCCCCTTTTTTCTCTTTTTCGTTTGTTGCAGGATGAAGGAATTTCTTCGGTGCAGTGTTTATATTGCTTACAGCGCTGGCTTTTTGGGGGCTTTTTAGTTCATTGTTACGGGCCCCTTCTTTCTTTTTCAAATAAATTATCCAGGGGTTAACCCCATTTCCAAATGCCTGTCCATTAAACAAAAACCCTTGGGGTTAAAAACTAAAATTTAAAATGAAACAAAACTAAAGAGAAACCTTAGAACCCATAACCCTAAATTTTTTTCCAATTTTTTTAAAAAAAATATCAAGAAAGTAAAATCTGAAACCATTTTTTCTTTTTCCACTTTGTTTTTGTCAAAAACATTAAAAAATTTTTAAAAAAATTTTTTATTGTTTTTTAAACAAAAGGCCTCCAGAAAATAAAAAAAAAAAAAAAATAAAAAAAAATATTGTAATTGGGAGGAAGGCGCTTGCCCTACAACCACCAGCCGCCCGCGTCCCGCCTCCCCGCGGGCCGGCCCCCGCGCCCCGGGGACGAGGGCCACCCACCCCCCCCCCGCAGAAACTTTTTTTTTAAAAAAGGAGCCCCTTTGTTTGCGACCGCCCGGCTCCAAAAAAAAGGTTCACCAGCTCCACTCAAGTCCCTCGATAGTTTCTCCAGTTGCGGGGCAATTATTGACGCCATTTTGGACCCCGGCCCACATCCCACTTTCGGCTCCCCCCCCGGCAAACCGCGGACACATTTACGACTGCCAGGGCATTTTTTGTGTTATTGAGACGCCCGGGAAGGGGGACGCCCGCGACTCCCGGAGACCCTGTACTTTAACCGCGTACGGGTCCCAAATGGGCTACCAAAATTAGTTAGGGCCAATGTATACGTGAAAAGGACAAACCCGGGCCCGGAAACCCGTGATAAAAAAAGGGGAAAATGTAACTGACAGGTCGTCCCGCGGGGAAAAGGGAACCCCCATTAGTTACGCAAAAGTGTCCATCCGCGGGGGGCGGCTTCCCTTCAAACACCCCTCCCATTGTAATATCAAACTCGCGGGCAATTGGCCCAAGCGTCCCCAAACGCGGGGCCAGAAAATGAGGAAGACCCCCGCCGACCCCGGAGAGGAAGGTGCCTTCCCAAAGGCGAGTGTGGCCCAAAAAAAACTTGATTTTTGACACTGACCCATTTATTTCTGGCGTTTGGGGCCCGACTACATCATTTTACTTTTGGCACTCGTGCAAGTCACCGGGGTTGGCACTGACCACCCAACTTGTTTTTTGGAAATTTGATCAACTCATTTGACATTTGCCAATCGACTAGTGCACTTGATTCTTTGGGGCCCCGACGAGTTCATAATGTCAGCCAAGACATGTGTTCGGGAATTTGGGCGTCAAACCTGGGAATTTCGGCCCGCACAACATGCCCGGTTACGAGAACTATTAAGGTTGATGCGGGGAAGGAGTTCCCGTCTAATTGATCACGAAAAGGCGGACGGGGGACGGGGCCGAGGCAGGGCCCCCGGGAAACGAGCAACGGGGCCCCGGGGGAAGGCGCGCTGGGGGATTCCTCCCGTGAAAGCCCCAAAACCGCTCGACGCCAGCTGGGGGGGTATCATCCCCGCCCCCGCAGACACCACGCAGCAGAAGTTTAAGATGAAAAAATTTGCGCACTAAGGACCGCTCACCCTAACCCGCCGCGTAAGTGGGGACAGATTTTAAATTTCAGGAGTTGCAGCGACGCCGGAACCAGGCACGAGGGAGGGGCCCAAGTGTTTGCCATTTTTGGATTGTTAAGCAGTTAACGTAACCGCCGCAAAGCAACATGTTAACCCCAGTAAGTTGTATCGTACTGTTGACACCCCACCATCATCCCATCATATTGTTTTTTTTTTTTTGTTTTAATTAAAGGTTAATTTTTAAAAAACCCGCATTCCATGAGAAATTTATTGAACATCCCAAAACCCGGGAAAACGGGAGGAGGTTGCAAAAATGGCGCCCGAACGGGGGCCCTAAATGACCCTTTCAATTGTTCACAAAACCCAATTTCAAATTTGAATAGGGCCCGGTTAAATTTAAAGGGGGGAATGATGTCGCAAATTTAAATTATGGTCTGTGTATGATGTTTTTTTTTTCAGCTTGTGTGTAGTGTTTACTGTGTTTGCGTGTTTATATTGTGGGGTTTTTATTAAAAAATTTTAAATGTAAAGTAACTGTAAAAGGGAATTTTAAAAGGGAGGGTCAAAAAAAAACCCCGGGGGAAACTGATTTGCGGGAAAACCCCAGGAAACCCACTGTTACAATGGTTTGATCTGAGGGATGATGTTAAAGAAACGTCCGACAGACAGATGAAAAAACTGTGCAGATAAACGCGAAATTAGATGAGAGCATGGAGCAAGTGTCGGGGAAAATTTTTCGGGAGCTCGGAATTTTGGGGGAGGATCGGGGGAAACCCCCGAAATTAAAGACGGAACTGTTTCGATAAGACGTCGCGGATGTAACGAATAAAACATGGTTTTTGGGAAAGGATATCCCCGTTATTTAAATTAGATGCGTACAGCAATGCAAAAAAACGCAAATTTAAAGAAATGCAAAACGACCTTGAGGGACAGATCGGGAGAAAGGGGCCTTTTTAAACTAAAATTCGAGGGCAACACGGCTAACTTAAGGGGAAAAAAAGGAGAAAAAAGGCATCCACGAGTCAGAAAAAATTTTTCGACGAAAATGGGGAAAAAAGGGGTGAAGGGGTTTGGGGGGAAGGCGGTTATAAAAATTAAAAACAAAGGTTTTTACCGATATAGAGGTCACTAATGAAATATCAGAAATTAAAACGGGTGCCAAAAACCCCAAATTAATAAAAGGGGAAAAAGCAGTTCAAACAAATGAACGTTTCGATAAAACGTCTTGCGCGGGGGAAAAAGGGGGAAGGGCCCCGCGGATATTTGTGATCAAATACCACGAGAAAGCAACGGGGAACGGGGCGCCGCGTCACCCCAGGACACCGCCCCCAACCCTGAATTTTTCGGGAAACATCAACGAAAATCCAGGGAATTCATTCGCCGGGTTGGGGGATAATGGTTTTTACGAAAGCTTTTCCCGGGAACCAGAAAAACAAAATTTGTACAGAATTTGGGTTAGGGGGAGCGAGCGAGCTGGCTTTTGCCATACATCCTTTTCCCCCCGTGATTTCAGGATTTTCCAAGGCCCCAATTATGGAGCGCTTTTGGGGGGGAGAGCAGGCCCGGGTATGTTTAAACGAAAGGAGAGGATGGGGTGATGGGAGGAAAGATGGGGGATTTTAAAAAGATTTTCGCGGTCGATAAGATTGGGGACTGAAATTATGCGACCCGCAAATCTCAGGGTGCAAAAATGATTTGATGATTACTTCACTTCCCTTTTAAATTCAAAAAACCCGTTTAAAGTGTAGACCCCGCTCGATCTCGAAAATGCAGTTACTTTGCCAGGTTGGGGTAGAACACGGGGTGCGGTTTTAGGGGGATCAAATAGGCAGGACAGAGGGGAGAAAATCAAACGGACAATGGCGGGGGAGCTTAATGAGTTCCCGCCAGAAAAAGGGGGAAACCCCCGCCATCGCATCAGGTAAAAGGGAACGGGGGGCCCCCTCCGTCGGCGCCGCGGGGATAGAGCACGGGGGGAACGCCCGGGGCAATCGGGGGGGGTCCCGGGCCCAAACCACGTCGTTCGAGGTCCGGGGCCGGGGCGCCGAACGAGGCAGGTGCGGGACAGGTGCCTAGGGAAATGGCGAATTTAACTTTGCCATCAATGAAAGAGGACGAGGGGAGGGCTTTCTCCGGGCGCGAAAATGCCCTATTATCAATTTTACATGGAAGGACGAGGCGAGGGCCCTAGATTCAGGAAGCGAAGTTTTGGGCCCTTTCGGAAGAATATTTTCTTGAAATTAAAGAGGGTGTCGGGATTTTCTTTCCCGGGAAATTCCCAAAAAAATGTTTTTTAATTTGGGGGAAGAAGAAAAACAACCCCAACAGGGAGGTCCCTATTAACTTTTTCAAGCACAGATCAATTCAATGCCCATGTCCATTTGTGAAAGATTTAGATATGACGTTGTTTTAGGTGTCGATTTTTAAGAGAATAAGGGGAAGATAGATTTCTGAACGGGGAGCAATTATTCTGGGTCCAGGGAGATTGATGATGTTTGAAAAGGTGATGCCGGCGTTCACGAGCCGAAAAAGGCTAGCATGTTTTCGATTACGCGGAAGAAGCCCCGGTCTAATTAACGAGAAAATGGGAAAAAAGGGAACTGGGCCCGGAAAGAGCACTACCGCCTGCAAGGGAAAATTTCTTCAAAATTATAAGGACGTTTTTATCCCGGGCCAAAGACCCCATCCCTGACTTTTTGTTCCGAATCCAGGTCACAACCCCCCAAACTTTTTTGTAGAAGTTTTTTATACCACAGGCCCTTAAGGCACGTTGGGGCCGCGTCATTTCAGAAATGATCAGGGGACGGCATTATCGAAAGGAAACCGACCGCCTATATTAACCCCTTGTGATCGTAAGAAAAAAAATGGAGGTGTTCAATTTTTCCCCGACGCCAGGGGGATTAAAAGATCACTGTGCCCGATTAGATGCGCCGATTGCAATAGATGGGTGTTGTAAATTCCGGGGGACCAGCTTTTTTTTCGGCAGTAGATTTCAAGCCCCCTATGTGGTTACCAATAAACCCACCCCAAAAGTTTGTGAATTTTAAAAGACGAGAACGGAGTTCCCCCTTTGGGAAAAATTTTAACCATTACAACATGGTTCCCTTTTAAAAAGTGATAAACCAATCACGGCTGTCGGGACCTCGCACCTTTTCGGAAGTTCCCAACTATTTAATTTCGGGATTTGGTTTCATTATTTTTAAAAAATGAATTGGCAACCCTTTTTTACTGGTCTGTGTGCATTGTCTTTTGGGTTTATTAGTTGCCGGGCAATTTTGGTTTTTTTCGATTAATCATTGTTTATTGTCGGGTTTAAATTTTATTGTCAAGGGGGTTGTTGATTAAGTAATTTTTTGGGTTACTGTTTTGTTTTGTTGTTAGTGATACGGAGGCCGTTTTTGTTTTTATCTTATAAGAAAATCCATCGCCATGCCCAGTATTTTTTGGGGAGGGGTTCCCAAAGTAACGGTATCCCCCGAGAAAAATAATAATAAATAAAAAAAAAAAAAATAAAATATTGGTCACAATTTGGGGGAGGGAAGGCGCGCCGCCCCTCCCAAAGCGACCAGCCGCCCGCGTCCCCTTAACCCCCCGCGAGGAGGTTTTCCGCGTTCGGGACGACCCCCGCACCCCCCCCCCCCCAGCATAACCTTGTTTTTTAAAGGGAGTCCCTTTTTTTGCGACCGCCCGGCCCAACAAAAAGGGTTTACCCAGCTCCACTCGTACTGATAGTTTTTGTTTCGCGGCAATTATTGACGCCAGTTAGACACCGGGACATCCCACTTTTTTGGCTCCTCCCCGGCAAACTCGCGGGCACATTTACGACTGCCAGGCCTTTGTGGAGAGCCCCGGGGCGTGCGACGCCCGCGACTGCCGGAGACCCTGTAAACCTAATCCGCGTACGTGGGACTAAATAGGCTACCCAAAATTAGTTACGCACAAGTGTGCATACGTGAAAAGGGCGAACCGGGCCCGGCACCCGGATAAAAAAAAGGAAAATGTAACTGACAGGTCGTGCCCGGGGGAAAGGAACACCCATTAGTTACGAAAGGGCCATCCGCGGGGGGGCGGCTTACCTTCAAACACACCGCTTTTGTAATATCAAACTTTGCGGGAATTTGGGCCCCCGGTCGCCACGGTTGGGGGCCAGCAAAAAGAGGAAGAGCCCCGCCGATCCTGGAGAGGGAAGGCGTGCCTTGTCCGTGGGCGAGGGGCCCAAGAAAAAATTTATTTTTTACACTGGGGGCTTAAAAAACTTGGCGTTTGGGGCCGACTACATCCACTTAGCATTTGGCACTCCCTGCAAGTCACCTGGCAGTTGGACTCGACCACCCCCAACCTTTATTTTTTGGGCCCTTTATCAACTCACTTGACATTTCCAACCCATAGTAATTTTATTCTTTGTGGCCCGGGCGAGTTCATCCGGCCGCCAAGACATTTTTCGGGAACTTGGTGCGTCAACCTTTGAATTTTGGCTCCCCCAAACCAAAAGTCATGTTACGAGAACTATTAAGGTTGATGTTGGGAAAGGGGTTCCTGTCTAATTGATCACGGGAAATGTTGTGACCGGGGACGCGTGTCGAGGCATGTGCCCGACAACGAGCAACGGTGGGCCTAGAGGAAGTTGGGCTGGAGGATTCCCGCCCGTGAAAGCGCCAAACCGTCGACGCCAGCCGCGGGTATCATCCCCGCCACTGCAGACACCACGCAAACAGAAGCTTAAGATGAGAAAATTTGCGCACTAAGCGACGCTTTAGCCCAATCCCCCGTAAGTGGGCAGACTTTAATTCAGGAGCGCAGCGGACGCCGGTAACCAGGGGACGAGGGGAGCGGCCAAGGTTTGCCACTTTTGTGATTGTTAAGGGTTTAAAGTAATCAAAGGCCGCAGTAAGCAAAATGTTAACTCCATTGTACTGTTGTATCGTACTGTTTCATGCTATCACCACCATCATCATCCATCATATTGTTTTTTTTTTAAATTTTTTATTAATTAAAGGTTAATTTGTTAAAAACTGCATTTTATGAGTAATTATTGAAATGCATGAAAACCCCGAGAGACTGGGGAGGTTACAGATTAAAAATTTGCATAAAACAGAAAATTTCAAGAAAAATACTGTTTTTTTTAAACTATTTCATAACCTTTTTAAAAATCAAATGTTTTTTTTACTTTAGTACACTTAGAAGAAAATCGAAAGAAAATATTTGGGGCCGTTTTTTAGAATATAAGAGTTTTAAAATTAGTTAAATTAGGAAAAATTTCTCGAATTTTTGAAAATTGTATATGATTACTTGAAGGTCTTTTCTTTTTAAAAATAGGGTTTTATTAAACAAAAACTATATCTTTTAATACTGTACTTGTTTTGGCACCAAAAAAAAATATGAACTTTTGCAATTTTCGAAAAATAAAGGATTTTAAGGAATATAAGACCCCAGCCACTTTTTTTAAGCGTCTTTAAATTTTTTGAGGACAAAGTTTAATCAACCCCCAAAGGTTTCCCTTGGGGGGAACTCTCCCAAATTAATCCCCCCCTTCCCATTTTGCCATTTCTAAATTTAGCCATAATGTATCCTGTTCCCTCCAGAAACCCCCTTATCCTCCGCCATTTGTTCTATGTGTCCCTTTTAATTGATAAAAACATCCTTGTCCATACTATTTTTTTTTAACTTTATTACTGAGCAAAAGGTACCCTTAGTGTAATTCAGTCCGGGAGAATACCAGAAATTAGTTTAATTACACATACAGTTGAGATTCTACAGGCTTCCCGAACATGGGAAAATTTTTAGGGTTTATTTATATAAACTTTTCTTTTGGGTTTAAACTGTCATTTCAAATGCAGTTTAATCATTTTTTCAAAACTTATTATTTAGCTCACAAACAACTTCCATTAAAAATGATTTCAGTTCAATATTTTGTTGTAGACCTGTCACGCTTATGCAAATGAATGGTAGAAATTCTTTTATCGAGAAACTATACGAAGACAATTGTATGGAGCTTGCCTCTCATAAACGGCAATTGATTTTCCTTTTGGTGCAAATTAACATGTTCATCATTTTCCAAATTATTTTTAATTCAAATTTAAATGTTGGTCAAAATTTTGTTTACCGTAAGTTATTGAAGTAGCAAATTCGATGCAATCCTCTAAACAAATAAACAGTTAATCTAGGGGTGCTGCAAAATTGTGAAGACATTCTAACGTAACACTCGCACTAGTTAGTTCTTCTTTATCTCGACATCGATTTCTGCAGTATTATATAATTTTCTTCTTTATGTGATTACTTCCTATATACGTAGGTATATAGGAACGTAAAAGTCATCAAGTGTACAAAAGAGGAAAACAGGTGAAAAGGCGGTCAAATGCCTTTCTAAATATTCTCTCGTCCTCCTCAGCGAGCAAGGCTACACGGAACAGCAGCACACGAAAAACCCTCCGCCTCGCGAACGGACTTGAGAAAGAAGCAACAAGATAATCTAGTAGCGAACCACCCTTGATGGAATCACTTATTCTGATAGAAACGTTCTTTCTAATGTACGCCATCCTTCGGATATGGGAATCGATGTTACAATGAATTTGTCATCAACATGAACCTTGTCTCAGTGAGGCACACTTGACCTTACATCCGGCTGGGGAGCTTAGTGACAGTGGTACAGTTACAAATGTATCGAATTTAACAGAAGAGATGTCCTTCGTACCTATTCTAAATTGAGAAAGAAGACCCCGTCTCCCTCAATGCTGCATTTGCCGTTTCCTTTCCGAAGACAGCGAGATTCGATCATTAACGCCTTTGACACTTGAGACGGACCGAACACTAATTTCCATGTTCGATTGCTCACCATTAGAAATTCGCTGTCTTTCGCTCTTCTCTCAGTGCGGCTTCACTAGATCTTGTGGCTCGAGCAGCAGCGAAGCGGTGGTGGGTGCTCGAACGTTGATTTCGCAATTGAAGGCGAAGATAAAGCTCATTTCAATTTTTTTTTTTAATTTGCAGATTTAGCTTAAAATTGTGCACTTTGTCATTGTCTCATCTAACTGACAAACACTGATGCTGTCTCAAGAATTAAAGAGCACAAGACAACTAGTGGTGCTACCGAATGACAGAGACTTTCTCGTACTAGTTAGTTTCCTCATATCTTTCGTCTGGGCTAGCTTTCCAGTTTTGTTCTAACCCTTACGGGCACCTAAAATATATTTTTCACATTTCCTCAATTTTTGGTCCTCTATATTAAAATTGGAGTATGATAGATGAATTTAAGAATATTAAAGAAGAATAAAATTTGGTCGTTTAAGAAGAAATGTTTGGTCCTCTGAAAGGGCGCAATTTTGAGCTAATTTTCACGAAAAACTTTTGAGTTTTCGTGTAACTTCTTAAGAATTTATTTGAAGCACATGTACTCCTAAATTCAATAATGCATATAAATCGCTCGATACGTAATTATAAACGACGAGAAAGATTTAAAAATGTATAAATGTATACATTTGTGTAATTTTTGAATCTCCAAAGGTTCTATTCTACTTAAATACGTAGTCCGTATATACAAGTATACATACGAAAAAGAAAAAGACTGATGTGAACAAAAAGTGTACATGATCCTATTGAAAATGATATACTGAAAAATCCAAACAGTACGCTCTTTTTCCGAATTTAGATTTTTTCCTCGTTATTGTTGACGAGTTATTGTTTGTTCTATTATGATTACATACTTTTCTAATGTACTGGTTTCTTCTCTACCTATGATTCGAAGTGCCTCCGCCTTTAAAAGTTACCAAGTGCAAGACGCATGACTCTTTCCTCGTATAGAAACTCGAGCCTGCGGAGAAATTCTTAGTAATGTGCATGGTGTGCGTTCGACTGGCGGAAGTTTTTCTTGAGAACTAGAAAGGTAAGAATTTCCTCATTTTCTAAAGTAAATAATATCTAGTTTCAAAACGTAAACAGAGCAGATATGTTCGATTGAAAGAAGTAAAACATTTCATTTTATCTTTAGTCAAAATTGCGTATTAACAGTAATTTACACAATTTACCTTTTTAATAGTATTTTTGAAATTTCAGTTCTTTTCGGAGAATCGTACAAATAGTTCTTCCAAAAACACTTGTAATAAAGAGTTATACCGATATTATTGTTAGCCTCTAAGAATTACATTCTATGTTGGCAGAGAACGAAGTATCGTACGATTCATTTTACTTTCTCGCACTTTCCAACGTAAGAAGAGGAAGTATTGTAATCGTGGACCGGAGAACGGGGAATTATCGACACAAAAACTTTTATTGCCTGGCCCTGGTAACAAAAAAGTGGATAAATCAAGTAGATAAATATAGAAACAAGTTCCTCTACCACGTGGTATAGCTAGAATCCGTGTTTTGCGCGTCCTTCAAACCGAAATATTGATTGACGGCAAAACTGTCTCATTGTCTATCCGTTTGTGCACAACACTAACGCATAAACGGTTCTGCCGATTTTCTCCAAAATTGATATTACCCAATCGTTATGGCCGACGTCGCGAGACCTGGAATTTGAAACAGCTTTAGATAAAGACCCTCGGACATTTTCAAACTTTTCGAAAAAAAAGTTCCTGATTTTTTGATTAAATTTTGTTCTTGAATAGTGCAAAGAACGTTTATGGCGCAGGTCTCACTTTGGTCGACATCCCTGATTTTTCGAAATTTTCAACTAAAAACTAAATAAAAACTGAACTACAAAATTGAAGATAAACATTTTTGCCTCAGACAAAGTCTGTTGTACAAAATGAGCTCTATAAAAAAGGTAATACTTTTTTTTTGAAAAACTAGTAGTTTTGCGTAGTTTGCTCTTGAAATTTACGATTTTTTTCCCTCGCATGCCACTTCAGTTTTTTTCTTTAAAATTTCTCCAAATATGCAATAAGAAACGGTAATAAGAATGGTGCTAGTCTAATTTTGGGGTATCGCTCGTTTTTTCCGAAAATTGCCAAACAAATTTCAAAATTACAAAATTGAAGGTTGAGATGTTTGCGTTAGTCAAAGTCTGTTGGACATAATTAGCTCTTTAAAAAAGGTCATGCACATTCTTTTTAGAAAATGAATTGATTTTGCGTAATTTCTTTTTAAGAAATCTGCAAAGCTTAATAGAAATTTTCCAACAATTCCGCATCGGTATTTGAAAAGCTAATTGTTGTCGAACGTCAAGATGGTGGCGGTGATAAGATACAGTTTTTTATTTAGTAGATCTAGGTTTCCAAATAAACCTTTCATATATGATTCCAAAGTTATTTTATAATCCATATTTTTCGCGGTTTTCTCTCGTGCTCTAAGAGAACCAGAGTTCACCATAGCATGATTTATACAGAGTGACTCCTAGGCCGAGAGCCAGTACTTCCGTTTGCGATGAATTTCGAAGCATTTTTGTTTGTTTGTAAATTATTTATTTATTTATTTATTTATTTATTTATTTATTTTATTTATTTAGTCAAAAACTGTATGTGACGTATGGGGAGAAAATCATCTGCGCACGCTTTCTTGAGTTTCAGAATCCCTTCCCAACAATTTAACTATTAATAGTTGAAAGTTTAAAAAATCGTAGTAATAATAATAATAAATTTAAAAAAGCGAGGGATTAACATTTCAAAAACTAGATATTTTCGTTGCAAAATTACAGAAAACTTATTTTTAACAGTAAAGGAACAAACAGATTTGATTTTTCTGTATTGTTAGCAAAATAGAAACTCGCCCTAAGCTCTACTACCACTACAAGCAAAAGGAAAGTTCAACAAAACGTGCGCATAGTGAAGCTACATTTACGTCCAGAAGCAAAGCAAGGGGCCATCTCAGCATTTGCTCAATGGATCAAGGAAACTGGACAAAAAACCCGATCGAGATGGGGGTCATTGACCCGGAAGTACATTATTTGTTACAGGCATATTGAGTCTTTTTTAATTATATAATGCAAATGTACACTAATTCATTATACTATATCTTGTTTTTGTTAAAGTAAACATTATTTTTCTTTCTGACGATCAGTATAGTCTCTAATTGTATAGAAACAGTTTTGCAGCAGAAAAGATTTTACTTTTAACTTAAATTTGTGTACCAATTTTAATTGTTTAATTTCATCTGGCAATGAGTTGTAAAGTAAGGTACATGTATAGTATGTGGATTTCTTGTAGTGAGCTGTTGATACTGACACTTGGTGAACATGATTTCTACGTCGAGTGTTGTAACTATAAATATCAGTATTACATGAAAATAAGTTCCCATCGTTAAGTAAGTCAGTTTTGACAAATACTACAGACTCATAAATAAATAGGCAAGGCAATGGTAAAATTCCAAACTCAATGAAAAGAGGCTTGCACGGTTCACGTGGATGGGATTTTTTCATTATTCGGATAATTTTCTTTGCAATCTAAATGTCTGGGAACTAAAGGATGAGCTTCCCCAGAATATTATGCCATATCTCAGGCGGGAATGTACATTTGCAAAATACACGCAACGAGCTGCATGAAGGCTGATATAATTAGAAAGAATTCTGAATGCATGACATAATGAGCTTAATTTAGTGTTTAATTCTGTTATTATCCCCCTCTCACAGAATGGGCGATGCCTGTGCGAAATCTGGTTTTTCCCACAGCTTGGACCCCCATCGCTGGACGACCAATCCGGCTCGAGGCGTATCCGCTCTTATCTTTGGGCTTTTGCTCCAATTTTCAGACCCTCCCCCTTCCCCTCAAATTTTCCTCCTATTATCTCAAGGGGCGGAGCAATTTCTGGGGTCATGACGCTGCCTCCAACGTGAGAGGGGTAACAGGAGGGAGGGGGGGAAGAAAGAGGGGGGGTAACGGAGGGGGGTCAACAGAGCGGATTGGTGCGCGCAGGCGAGGATCCCCGCCAATTCATGGACTTTGGGCCCCTGAACCCCGTGGCCCTGCGAACCAAAGGGGCGGGTAAAGGATGGGTCTGCATTTTATCGAGTTCTTTCCCCCAAAAATTAACTCTAATTTATGGTATCTAATATTATGAAATTTGGGGAATTAAATTAATATATTAAAGTTTTTTTCTTACAAACTATTTTAAAAATCTAATGGTTCTAAAAAGGAACACTAATTATTACTAATCTTTTTCGGAAAACACTATAATACTTTTAAAAATTTGCACCCCTATCAACAAATTAAATTCTTTCAGTTTTAAAAACTTGTATTTTGACATTATTACTTTATTAAGGAAATAAAACAATACACTTTTAACCATTTAAATGAAAACGCCCCTTTTCTTTTTGAGCAGGGGCATCAAACAGTGATTTCGTTAATCAATTAAAAACACCTTCCCCAAATAGATTATTTCAAAATTCTATTTTAATATTTTTAGACTATTTCTAAAAATTTATGCAATTTTTTAGTGATAATCTGAAAAAGGGAAATGGGGGAAACCCCATTAGAAATATTTCAAAAATAATTGTCTTATTCTTCAATATTTTCAAAAATTACTATTTTCTGTTCACTGGAGAAGATTATATTTTCCCTTCCCCGTGATATTTTATTTATTTATTTTTTTATTTAAAAGGGAATATACAGGCAACAGTCAAATCCCATATGAATGGGAACATTTAAATTTTCCCACATTGCATATAAATAAAAAATTTAAAAATTGTATCTTTAATAAATAGCTAATAATATAAACGCAAATTTTAAAATTTTTTTAATTTGGAAATCTACACTGAAGTTAAATATTTTTTTAAAAATTTTTTTAATAACCCCTAGTAAAAAGAATAAATTTGAAAAAGGAAAATTTTTGAAAAATTTAATTTCTTAAAACGGCTGTTAAGAAAAAACAAAAACTTGTTTGAATAAACTTTCAAGAATTGAATATTTAGTTAAAAATTTTAATTCGGACAATTTTCAATTAAAATTTTAAGCGGAACACAGTGTTTCCGAAACGTATTATCTTTCCCAAATTTTTTTTAGGGTTTTTTGCCCCAGCAGTTTTGGGGTGTTTTTTCATTCGAAGATCTCCCCCAATTCAAAAATCCGACCTTGCACGGTTATCGATATTGAAGTAAAAAACTTTTTTATTCGGGAAAAACACCGTCCTTGTTTTTTAATGATTAATTGTAAAAAAATTTTGATTTAAGATATCCAAAGACAAATAATTTGCTCTGTCCCCAAAACGAAAGCATATCGAACCGAAAAAACATTTGGTTTTTGTCCCGGAAAAAAAGAGATTCAATGAGATCCAAATTCTCAAAACAAAAAATAAACTACAGTCTTTATTACAAAAGAAAATTCATACCTTCTTTAATAATATAAAAAAAACTGTTTTGTGCTCAAAAATCTTTTCAACTACATAGGCAATATTATTCAAAAAATTTTTGAAAAATTTTTATAAAAGTTTAAAAAATTTTTTTTAATTACAAGATTAAAAAAGGAAAAACAGTAAAAAAAGCTAATTTTTAAAATGAAATAAAAAATAAGACAGTGTTCAAAAATATCTTTTCAACTACATAGTGCAATATTATCTGCAAAATTTTCAAAATTTGTATAAAAGTCAGTTAAAATATTTTTTAATAATTACAAGATTAAAAGAGGAAAAACAGTAAAAATGACTAATTTTAAAATGAAATAAATGACACATAGTGTTACACCAAAAACGCAAAAATTAGTTATAAAAGGCATGCGTTAAAATCATCCCCTTCTTACGCATATTAGATTTATAAATCCATAGCTGGGTGAAAAGTCAGGAGTCGGTGAGGACAGTAGCCAGCATCTCTCTTACAGTCACCGCCATGCCTTCTTCGGCTTTCTTCACATTATCGCGTAGTGCACAGGAGCATGTTTACAGTAAGGTTCGTTCTCACTTATGGTGGCACGTAATGAGATGTCTGTGTGAGAAGTGGCAGCCCGATCCGAAGGTGAATAATAATTTTGCCTCGCTTAGAGCCACGGGACGATCACGACAAGTGGTCTTATGATCTCAGAGTCGAAAAGTGTTCTGCCACTCTGGTTTGCACCTAAAAATGCAATGCTGATAAAACTTGGTAGTAAGAGTAGATATTACCATAAATATGTCTTTCTGGCTTCCTCGAGGCCAACTTACTACCTAGTCAGAGGTTTCATTTCACTTATCCCCACGTGGCCAGGACACACAGGAAAAACGTAATTCAAATGATGGAGAATTAAGCCATACTTCTGATGTATTTGATGTTGGATATATGATGTCAGAGTCATTAGGAGAGAAAGAGGAAATGGACGTGACAAGCCGTAGCTTTCTGGGTCTGAAGTGGGCCGTGGGTTCCGCCTCGGACATAGATGTGTGTTCGTGATGTCCTTACGTATTCTCCTACAGAAAACCCAAACATAAAAAAATCACAGTGGTCGTTATATGACCTAGTAGTTAAAAAGAGACATTAAAAATATATACAAAAACAACAATTTAATTGTCAAAGAAAATTCTCACATATTTGAATCTGCACTTTCTAATAATCGTTGCCTAATAAAACTTAAGACTTTATTTCCATGGGCAAAATAGTATTATAAAACGGAAATTTATTTAATCAAAAATGAAATTTTCATATATGGTCAGCTAATTCGATTATTATTTATAACTTAATATTCTCATCTCTCAGATTTCTACAATATTGCAATGATATTCCCATTGTAGCCACACATATTTTATCTTACACTTTCTATTTCGTTGGTAAATAAACATATTTATTAAAACTGAGTACTCACTGAATTTATAATGTTCTTCACAATATTTCATAGTTTTTAAGCTGAGGAACAGTGACGGAAAATAATTGGCCTAATATTGAGTTAAGACTTCATTAAATATTTTACTTTATTTTACATTCTCAATGCAGCACACACAGAAATGCAATGATATATCAAGTAAAAATGGTATTTAGGGTTTTAAAGGAAAATTCGGCTTTGAAATCACGAACTCCAAAAATATTTCCAAAAAGACTTGCGAACATGTATTTACTTTTAGACTTCGTTGTAGGAAAAGGACCTGTGTACGCATGGTACCGCAAAAATTAAAACATTACTGACTTCTAAATCAATGTATTCTTTTCAAAATTGATATTATACTAGCAAAGTTCTCATTGGGACTTGAATCCAATGAGAATCCAATATTTCTGGAGGGTATGTTACATTATGCTCATATTGCATTATTGAAACTTTCTGAAATGAACTCTCTTTCTTTTTTTTATTTACACTCCTCATCTTGAATACACTATACCGTTATTATAAATACTGTAGTAAATAAACTTTGATTAATATCTCTGGGATTTTTCAAACACAATTACTAATCTGTTTCAAATTTCTCATGAACTCTTTACTTTTCTCGGTATAACTAATTTACAAATGAAGTTATAAAATTGTATAAATGTTTTCCAAATTTAGAAATTGCTTGCAAGCATAAAAATCTTCTGTGAACGCATAATCTAAATTCTCATATATTGATCAATGTGCACTTTCTTTCTAAGGAGTAGAGAAAGTTACATGTAATGCTACATGAAAAACGGCGAATTGTCTGCAGAAAAACGCATATTACACGGCCTCGTAGACGAAATGGATAAATCCACTTGCTAAATTAGAAAAATCTCCAAATGTGGTAGCCAGAATCTATGTTTTGTGGTGGTTGATAGCGAAAACGACTGACGGTAAAATGTCTGTCCGTCCGTCCCTGAACAACGCTAGCGGCTAAACCGTTCAGCCGATTCACCAAAAATTTGATACTCCTAAACGATCTGGCTGATCGAGCGCCTTGAATTTGAAACTGGGATATTCAATTAGAAGGTACTTTACATGAAGCTCCTGGACGTATTTCGCTGCTCAAACAAATGGCTCCATAATTTTTTATTACATTTTAGTGTTGATAGTAAGTGTATTTGCAGAATATTGCAGGTCTCATGTTCGTTGAAACTGAATTCTCAAGTATCTTACAAGTAAAATATTGAAATTTGAGATTTTTCCCTTGATGCAAAACTTTTCCTCTTAAAGATAAGATTTTTAAATAAGATCATGTGCAATTTTTCGAAAACTTTTAGCATTTTCAGCATAGCCGTTTCGTGAAAATACGGTGAGAAAGTACGCGCTGTTTTAGCATCACTAGTATTCTTAAAACTGTCCTACTTTACATTAGGCTCTTCTGAATAATTGCAGTTCATTCCAGTTTTATTATGACAATGTGGTACTGCAGTACGCAGTGAGGAAAAGCAAATATTGTACTTTCTTTCTATAGAGAAAAAGTTCGCATTCTATTAAAATATAATTATATTATATTAATATATTTAATATTCCCTATATTATACATTTTTATATTATATTATATATCAGTATATTTAAAAACTTAAAGGATTGACTCTCTGGAAAACGAAAAAATATATTGAAATGATTATGGTTCCTATTTAGTGGGTTTTATTATATGAACTGTTCTTTCTAAGTGGCAAACTGAAACAGAAACCGCTTTAGCCGAATGGTTAATCGTCATAGGCACGCTGTCAGCTTGCTAACGCTATTCGAATACAGAAGATAATTTTTTTCTTCTGTTATGGTGTGATTTCAGTAGTGCAATATGTCCAATATTTTGTAATTAATATTAATTTTTGAAAAGACTTAGCGGCCGTAAAAAGGCTAGTTTGAGCCGTCCATCATATGACGACCAGAAACCCCGTTCTGTACTATCTGACCGAGGCGCCGGTCGTCCTATTTCGATATATATTTTTGAAAATGGAAAAAGTTAACTTTTCAACCTACAAAATTGAAAATAGAGATCTTACTTGTTGAAAACTCTTTCCCAATTCATGTAATAGTATAATATTGCGAGCAGTGACATTAGAGAAGAAAGTATAAAAGGTTGTAAAGCAACTAATGTTGGTTTACATTATGGGAAGCATTATAATTTCTTTTTAAGAAGCAATCAATCAACTATTTGGTGATAATTTAAAATATTGTTAGCATTATATCATTCCAAGCTTAGGTTGCTGTTTTCATGAATAACGAATGCAAATTTGTCTCGAAATTCTCTTTAGTTGTGTTAATTGGTTTTTAAAAATCACATAGTTACTTCCCTTACTTACTACATATGGTTCTGCATTTCAGACTGTGCTCACACGAGTTACAGTTCAGTCTTATCGCGTACGGAGATCACCTGAAGATAAGTGGAGGTAAGATAGCGGTGCCCCTGCAGGATAGGAAGCACTCGCGAGCCCTACACAAAAGACATCTCCGAATCAAAATATTTTAACCAGAATCAACTATAGAATAGTATCGTATTGATGATTCCACATTCTATCAAGAATGTGAGCTTGCTGTAACCTGGAAGCAAATGCTGTACACTAAGAACAATAAATTCTACATAGAATCTATTCTATAACACCCTCTATCGGTGCTGTAAGTGTACCTTCTGTGGGAGGTCTGTGGGATTACACGCGTAGTAGATAGAGGAATGACGCCAGATCAGTCTCGCGAATATGTGTATTTTTTTACCTGGGATGCCTAGAACACAATAATCACTATCATCACGAGAGAGACATTCCAAAATTCTTGCAAAGAGGAACAAACTTGTTTTTGTAAACGATAATGTGATTAGCATAGATTGAAAATAGTATTCAGTGGATCGCAATGTGACGAAACGAAATTTGGAAGAGATAGCTCAAATATTAATATGTCTCTGATTGCAATATCATTATCATATTTTATGTAATCGTTAGGAAATAATATGAAGTCTAAAAATTAAGTTAAGAATTACTAGTAATTTAGCATATTTAATAGTTCTAGAGAGATAATCAACTTAACAAGTCTGTGGGTTTATTATAAAATTTGTAATAAAGGTAATTTCTTCGTTCTTTATTAATTTGGAGAAGGAATATGTCTTTACACGCTTAACAAAGTTCCTTGTAAACCATTATGAACTCATTAAATTACCATTCAGTTTGTGCCTTTGTGATAAATGCCAATGAACGCATCCCCTTTTTAATTGTTTGCAAGAATTGATACTTATTTCTTTTATGGTCTTCTTTAAAATTTTTAATGTAAGTTTTCGGTAGGTGGAGCACATTTCAAAATGTATGAATCTAAAACATAATAAAGCATGATTTGGATTATTACAAGTGTGAAAGAAATCAATATTGTTTTTATTATCATCTCCATTTTTAAATAAAGAATGTTTTGATACGGCTTATCTTTAGTGCGGGGGATTTGAGACTTTCATGGCGTACATTCAATCAGTCCCACTTTCACAAAGATAATAAGGAATTTTAATTATTTGTTATATCCAATGATTATTCGCCATGTCGTGCAGGTGATCCAATGCACAAATCACCGGTCAATAGTCTCAACATAGGGAAAAACAAGGAGGTGCGAATTTCTGATCTCAAAAATGTCTGGGATAAAGTCGTTCTTTTTAAATCTAAATATTAAATTTATTATAAAATCTTATAAATATGATAACGGAGTTAGATAAAATAAATATATTATCATGTATTGTTAAAACATCAGTTGCCCTAATATTGCATTTTTTCTAAATTGTACTGCTTGAGAACGAATATGTTTAGAGAATATGATTTCTATTACGTCTTAAATGTTACCTCAGAGAAAATGGAGAAATTACAGAACAAATATTTTGTATTCGTAGATACATTAAGGCTTGCAGATTACTGAAAAACCAATAACTCTCTCTGTAGCTGAAATCGTTTGACACCGGGTTTTAAATCGGAGGTATTGAGGATCGAGTTCTGCGCGATGCCTTTTTTTCTTCTGTTCCGCGTTCTGTTTTACCTAAGTCTGAGAATTAAAAGATAAGAATGTTTAGCGGAAAATACTTGTATTTATTTATTGCTTATAAGATCTTTGCTGAACTTTTATACTATATAATGTAATTAGTTTGATCCCTGCTGCCATAAATATTTATACAAATGTGTATTTATTTATATTTAGTTAGTAAGAATTTAACTCTTAACTCTCGCTTGAATTAAGATAGTGAACGTTTGACATACATTTTGCATTCACTTCCCAAAAAGTTTGTCATAACTCTGTCACTTTTATGGAAATGAAATATGAGGGAATTGTTTATCCTGTTCGTTAGTGATATCCATATTGTGACCTGATAACCGTATTAATTCGAGTACTAAAGATGTAATTCCTTCGACAGGAATCAAACCTGCATCGTTCGGATTTACGACCAGTTGCTCTGACCACTGAGCCTGAAAAATGCGTTTTACAGTTGGGTTCCTTGCCTGTGTGTGTATTCCCTTACGCATTTGATATTTGTCACCGCTGTCATCATTTACATGTAAGTCAATATGAGGCGCTTAATCTTTAAGTAATTGATATCAAAGTTGACTTTTACACAACGTCGTGCCTAGATTGTGACAAATTACCTTTTTTCTTGATTAGATAAATACATTCACATTGTAATATGAATCATTTATGTAAAAATAACCTTACCTTGAAATGATAATCAGTAATGGAAAGTTCTCAGTAATTGTTTTTTGTATCTCACTCCTTTGAACTGCTAACACGTTTAGATGGATTTGAACTATGATAATTCGTTATCTCAGCACAAAAAACAAAAACTTGTACTTCTCGTTTTTACTTCGTATACGCACGAATATACGTAGTATAAGTAGTATATTCGTATGTGACGTATATACGTAGTATATTCGTGCGTATACGTAGTATACAGAAAGTTAAGGTAATACAGCGGAAAACGATTTCAAGTGATTAAACGGTAATACACTTTTGAGTCGAGAAAGTGGTTTTATCCAAAACCGTCCGTCCATCCGTCTGTGATCACTACTAGCGCCTAAACCACACGTACGATCCTTTTTCCAAACTGAAGAAACCCCTGTTTGGCTGTAGTTGAAGTTTAAAATTTTGAAAATCTTTGAAATTTGGGGGTACTTTACATGAAGCCTTCGGACATTTTCAAAATTTTCAAAAACGGCTCCTAATTTTCTGGTAAGAATAGAGTAAAATACACTTAGAAGAGTTTATGGTTCCAATTTCTGTTAACTCTGAATTCTTTGAAAATTTTAAAAGTTTGAACATTTTGGGGCGTCTTCCTACAACTACAAAAATTGAAAAAACAGATTTGTCTTTCAAATGAAATTTGTTGTCTAAGGCTTCGTTCTTTGCAAGACACCATTTAGGCTTTCTGTGCAATGAAAGCATTTTTTCGTGCAAAAGTGCAAGCACATTATAATGAAGAATATTTGAAATGCAAACTGCAATGAAACCGTTTTTTCTTTTCTACTATTGTTCACCAAAACCAATTTTGCGAAATCGTACTTTTACTGTTTTCTTTCGTTGCAAGCAACATTCCTGCTCTCAGCTAGAAAACTTCAATAAGTATCACTGTCAACACATCCTAATATAAACATTGTATAAGTGACTGCGAGTGACGTCATGTAGTTCAGGTGCTTGTTTGAAGAACTGAAGACTGAGTTCCATGTCCTGGCCTGTTCATGCAACTTTTTATTTTTGACTATGTGTGAGATTTTAATTAATACTTTTCCTTTCTAATAATTTAAGGTATGTACTTACTAGTTGTCGTTTGAGAGTTTTCAAAAACGAATGAAGTGGTAATAGTGTAAATATCGTTATATATTAAGAAAATCTTTACTAATAACACGGAGAAAATAAGAGTTTATTTCATATAAAATGTGAGTAGATGAACAAAAAGATAATAACTGCGTAATGATAGGTGATTTTTCTTGAAGTCAATAAATGTTTCTTAGATTATAGCATTTACTTCGCAGCAATTGATTCTGGAATGTCGGGCCGTAAGCCGAAACTTGTCCGCTAGCCTTAACGTTATCATTGCCCAATAATCTCACCTTGGGCAGAGGCGATATGGCTGAGCGTCAGGCTAGGGCCAGCGCCTGCAGGGAAAATTACATAGTACTGAACTGAAACATTCTTAGAATTAATCATTTATAGTGCCGTGATTTCTTTTGCTTTCTTATTGTCTGTTAGAGGAACATTTAATATTTTAAATTGCAGAAGCGTAGAAAAGCAATAGAGTTTTAAAGATAAAATTTAGGTGATTCTGAATTGAGTAATGTTCAGGAAATGCTTACGTACGTCTGTGCGCTTTGGGTAGCGCAATCGTTAGTGCGTGGCTTCACAATAGAGGAACGGCAGGTTCAAAATGCCGTACGATATCAATCGTTTCATTTGACGTGAGCAATGAAATAATAAATTCCATTAACGATGTTTATGAATGTTCTAAATATCTTTTTCTTTGTAAAAGAAGATACCGTTACAAAACTGGAAAGAATTTGATGTACTTTCGATTACTGGTCGTTTAATACCACAGATCAATTCACTACTCCATATTTTTCCCTGTTCATAGGCCGTTTTTGGTTTTTACATTGGTACGTTCGTTTCCTTCCCAATCCTCAATACGAGTATTACGTCCTTTGTAATTAACTTTATTTGTGTCCTACTGTTCTTTTCTTTGTCGTTTTCTAGCTGAAATTTTCTTTGCTTAAAAATTAAGTAAAATGCTTACACTTCGCTACTACCAAAATATGAAGAACTAGAGGTGCTACAGAACGGGACAGACTTTCTCTGTAGCAAATGTTTATAATTTCTTTGTGTGGACTGGTTTTAAGGTTCTTGCCAGCTCACATAAGGTTCTTATTATCTTCTTGCCAGCTGACATCTATCGCCGCACAAAATACATTTTTTACAATTTTCTCAACTTTTCGGTTCAAAATAGCTTTTTCACAGAATCATTGAGTTTGAAAAACTTCCTAAAGTCATTTGAAGCACTTCTACTCACAAGCAAATAATCTATACAAAATCTATTCAAAATGCTCATATTAACAGCCTGAGAGGTATTTCAAAATTACATTTGTGTAATTTAAAAACAATAGGTTAGAGCAATATCTTATTTATTTATCGGATAGCTGCATTTGGTATTACCCCAACCAAAAATTTAAAGAAAAATTGAGCCGTTTTGAGAAAAATCTTGTTTATGTAAATTCTTAAAATTTGCAAAATTATGCACGCCATATTGTGCGAAATCAACTAAAACTTTAAAAATTGTATGACCTATTAAAAGATCTAATTATATAACACATCATATTTGAAGCAAAAAAATTCTATCTTTAGTTTTGTAGTTAGAAGTAAGACGCCGCAAAATATTCCACTCTTAGCGATTTTTCAAACTGTTAACGTGAAAATTGACATATTCTACCTTATTAGCGTATTTTACTATAGATAAACAGTACTTGTACAAGAAATTTACAGAAAAATTTGGAGCTGCTTTGAAAAATTTAAAATGTCCGGAAGGCTACAAATAGTCCTCCTAAAAAATTAATGAATGCTTTGTAAATTGCATAGTTTCCAGCCCAAGAAAACGACAGGGGTTTCTTTAATTTGAAAAATCGTATGCATGGCTTGTGCGCTAGGAGTTGTATCAGACGACAGATTTGACGTTTTGCTTCCAATTCTGTTTTCTTTTGGCATCACGATCAACAAAATCTTGGAATTATGGCTACACCGCGGGTTGAGGTCTTTTTCTTAATTTAGTAATCTTTTTTATCTTGTTTTTTCGTCACCAGAGTTGCAATGATTTTTCGCAGAAAATGCGCAGTTTTTCGCAGCATTATATAATATTTCCTATACTACGTATATTACTTCGTATACGTAAGTAGTATACGAGAATGTAATATGTGAAGTGTTTGTTAATACGTGCGTCACGCATAAATTTTAAGGAATAAGTTAGTGATGAAGTGTCGAAAAACAATTTTGGTTTTTAAACCATGCATTATATATAATAAATATTCGATTATTAGCCATAAAATATGTTTATCATGCCCATTGATAACATTCTGAAAGTTACATTGCTGTGGAATGATACTGTGATTAATAAACAAGTCCATTATTAAATACTTTCTCTCAATCATTCATTCAAGAGTATGCTACAACTATTTTACTAAACCATCCCAACTGTGATCCAAAATAAAAAGACTCAGGGTCAGCTGCCCTCTCTCTTCATCCTGGTGAAAATATTCATTTCTCTCACAAATGAAACTCCTAATAGTGGTAACCAGTAATGGTAAGATTAAGATGAAGATTCTCATTTATATAATATTATTTCATCAGAAACAGCTCTTTACCCCTTAACTTGACGTTGAAATACTTGTTACATTATTTTAGGGAGACACCTCCAATAAGTTATGCAAGACTGGTAAAACAAAAATGTTGAAAGGTTTGATTAGTGCAGTACAATCCAAAATAATCTAAAAAAAGAGTTGGTGGATATCGTTTAAGACTTGAGAACGGCTGCAAACCTTTTGACTACATGCTGATTTCCGCTTTTTGGAGCTAAAGCGTATCACTTGAAATAGGTAGAGAAATATTTTTTTGTATCTGTAACATTTAATCCAGAAATTACAAAAACATAAAATGGAGGCTCAAATAACAATGTAAAGTCAAGAGACACATGGTTGTAGGAAATCTCTAGATATGATCTAGAACAGAGAAATAGGTATATTTGTGTAGGAAAGGAATTTAAATGATATCGGAGTTATTATTAGAGCAGGATCTAATAATATTGACTTTATTAAAAATAAGCTATGGAAGGCCAATTATTAGTAGATTCTATAATATTTTATAAACAAACATTTTCTGGAAAGAAACTAAGAGACAATATACAAGACAATGGTGGAGAGCTGTGTTACGTATGAATGGAAAATTAGAATTAAAAATAATGCAATAAACTCTCTCGGTTAACTGCTGCAAAATGAATTTTTGAGACGATGTTGCAGCATATCAATGATAGAATACTTCAAACGGGAAGGAGATTAGACAGATAATACAATTGAGAGGCAAGATTGAAAATAGAATCCAAACAACTCCATTGGTATGCTGCAGAATGCATGCTGACAGAATATCAAAAATTATATTTATGAATCCCTTCGAAAAAGAAGAAACGAGGGAAGGCCATGAAACCGTAAATTCGTCATCGATTTGACAATGGCGCAAGAATAGAGGAAGATGCCTGACGGAATAAAAATATTGGTGTGAGAATTGCGAAAAACGGCTGCATTAGAACCGTAAATATCAGCGTTAAGAATTTAATAATAATTACCTAACCCATGAAGATACTGGATGAAGAAGCCTTAATATTACGCTGGCACAAGTAGCGCGCATCTGTTAAGATCTGCCGGAATACCAAACCAAAAGCAGCAATGCCTTATTTGAAAAGATTAAATGAAAACAAAGGAAATTTGATTATTTCTAGAGTTGAGTCCCTTTAGATAACAAATATCAGATATTACCCATTTACTTATGATATTTGCAACTTGTCCATTTATCGGCTGATCGCTTTTTCATTGAGAACAACTATTCCTTCCGAACGACAGGTCGAAAAGTAAATATTGTAATTAGTAAAAAAAGATGATTGAATTCATGTTTTGTAAAAATTGACGGGAGTGAAGTAAAGAGAAAATTATCACAAATAGTAATTCACATTTTTGTATGTTGCACCAATGAGTAATATCAATCTTACAATTAAAATCTATTTCGATCCACTAACAACATATGTGTCCTTTTTAACTCCTGAAATTCGCTTTAGCGGCGATAACATAATTCACTTCGAAAGTGTTCGGCAGTTTATCGACGAATGACAGAAACCAAATGCTAATAGCCAGTGACTTGATGCAGTATTCCAAAGGCAGAGTTTTTTAAACTCCAGCATTATTTTCACGGCTTCTCCTGCGAAGATGTAACATGTATTCTCAAGTTAATGCTGTTGAAATATCTAGTATCACTTTCGGAATCCTAAGACTTAAGCAAAGTGTAGAACGCAATGGTGACCCTGAAGATTTTGGTTATGAACTAAACAACAGCGATAGCCCTGATTTCTCCTTCTTCCTGACCTTGATTAAAGTACCGAAGTGTGCGACCAAATGCCAATGAATTATAAATTTGAGGTTATTTCGTTATTATTTAGATTTTCTTTGTAAAATCGACTCTGCGTGAGATATACTATATACGAACACAAACTATGAATCAATGGGCAGTACATTTTAAAACGTTACATTGTAATATAGTAGCAATGCGTTTCAACAATAATAAATATTGTAGTTATAGTTTTAAAATTCAACCTTAATTCATATTATAGTACTTTAATTAAATTACTTTATAAATATTTATAACTTAAATGAAATTTTTCCCCAAATAAAAATTAATTGCTTATTTTGTTTTACAATATTTATTAACAATTCATTAAAATTATAAATATGCAGTGCAATATTACTGAAGATGTTAGTGAACACATATCCAATAAATTGGCAATTTTGTATGAAATGTAAAAATGTATGAAAAATAGAGAAATTTTATTTGCAACAATATTACAGAAGAGGATCCTATTCATTTTCTAACGATTATCGTGACACAGGATTTCCGAAGTTTGATAAAATTTTGAAATATTATTAATAATTATAATTTTTTGAAATAATTTATGACAGAGAATTTAGTGATTCTTAATGGATTAGCAAAAACAGTGTTTGCATAGGTCTGCTTATCTAGAAGAAGTGGGTGTAATATCTGATGACGTAAAACTTGTGTGCATTGCTCGTCTCTCGAAAATAAAATTATCGTAAATGTAAAATATACTTGCTATAATAATATAAATATATTAATTTTATTGCGGAAATCATGTTACAAATTATATGTGGCAATATATTGATATGAGTGTGTGTGTGTGTGTGTGTGTGTGTGTGTGTGTGTGTTCCTCCAATGTTCACAATAGACAAAAAGCTGGTGTTTCTACCTTGCAAACATTAAGATATTAAAATGTTATATAAGAGTCATATGTCGGTTTTGATTCTCACGCAAAAATCCTCAAAGACTAGGTATCACATATGATTTTTAATATTTGCGGTAAAGAACTCCATGTAAAATGCAATCACCCTAACGTTAGATCGAAGAGGTAATTAATTGTGATCCCCAAAACAAAAGATCAAAAATCATTCATTTGCTTACAGCTGCACTTACCAATCATACTGTCTGCAGTAGAAAACTTTCATTGTGACTAAATGAACTTTTTAAATACTTCAAGTTTATTTAGTATTTTACATATCAAAACTATTTAATTACAATATTAATATCCGTGACCATATAGCATTTTTTAATTGGGTCATCTGAGAAATTGATGATGGAAGTATTTCTACAACTGAAAGCTGCTATCTCGAGACGTGTTTGTGAAACTTACTCTAAAAACGCATTTCTTATACTTTTCTAATAAAATAACTAGGTTAGATAATGCATACAATGCAAATTATTTGCATTTTATATTAAATATTACAATAATAAACGACGAAATAGACATGGAGCTTATATTAGTCGTTGTCCAATGTTATGTTTTGCAAAAATACTTTTATAACAGTTTAAAATATGTTTTTACTGGGAAATTGCATGCCTTTATTTAGTAATTAAATGTATATACAAAAATTTATGTAAAACTGTTGGTTGATTTAATATTTATATTCAAATATTTACTATAATATAACCTTCGCCATCACCGCCATTTTGTAATGTTCAGCATGAACAGTCCCGCTCTCCTGAAATGAAGCTAAAGCGGATTGGTCAGCTCGACTTCGCAGGGCGGGGCAGGGGTCGGAAAACCTGCAAAGTTCGGCCTGTGACATCGCCCATTTTTGTGCAAGCGAGGGTATATTACTCCTCCGAATGCCTGGTGAGGTATGTTATATACCATTTAATATCATCTGATCTCTAAAAAAATGTACTGCGTATTGAATAAAAGAAAAAGGTACATTAACCGTATAACTTCTTCAATAACTTAAAGAAAACTATGCCTGCGAAATTTTTCCATAAGAGCCTGTACTAATTTAAACTTTTTATTCAAAATTTAGGGCTGAAATGTTCGTAATTATTTTGATGTCAATTGCATATATTCTAATTACTGTATTGATATTATTAGCCAAGCGAATGTACATAGTTTTGACTACGCTGCGCTGGCAACTGCGTTGCTCGCTTCTTTGTTGAATTGGACATTTTCAAATAATAGCTGTGGTGGTAGTCGGGCAGAAAATGCCATATTACAATATCACGTTGCTGTTTCTAAAAACGCGAGAAAGTATGTGATATTGTAGCACCACTAGTTTAAAATCTACTTACAGCCGCGTTTCAGTAAATCATTTGTGTATCTATCAGAGAAGATACATATTTAAAAAGAAAAAGAATTAAACGTATCTTAAAGGTATTTTGAATGATTCATTGAAGGTTTTGACGCTGTTGTTGCATAATACGAATATTGCAATGTGTAAGTACTTTTTATGTGTAATTCGTAACACCTTTTAAGATACAGTTGCAGCGCGCGTGTGTGAAATATATGCAGCACTGGTTCTCTGTGTAATATTACAAGGCCGTCTGAGACCATGACATCGGAGTATTTGGACCAGGAAAGATCGTCTGTGATGATATTCATTTGTTTTAGAACCATTTGTGTGTTTTGCTACATTGTGTTAATGAAGCCTTTTTATTTATAAATAATCATTACAGAAGCATTTGTATTCTTAGACAAATAATCTGATAAAGTGATTATTACTATCAAAATTTAAAAATAGAAAATACTGGAACTACTATTTATTCAAATGATGTAATTGAAAAATTAGAAGAGAAAACAATTCGAAAAGAAGTGTAATATTAAGTGTGCATAATATTAACTTTCTTATCAGGCGTCGACAGTTATTTCCGTGTTCCAATTTTCCAACCGTGTAATCTTCATAATTTGTTGAGCATATTATCAAGTCTGTGTTCACACTGGCAACTTTCTCATTTTAACTGATGGTGTGTGTTCCTTTTAACCAACAAAGGATGCGTTTGTGATATTCACGCAAAGAGTATGTGACAGAGAAAGCACATGAAGTGCGGTTCCGGATGTTTTGCAGGGGCGTGACAGAACTGGATTGAAGTAGTGCATAAATGCATCTCGCTGTAGTTGGTAGCCATGTATCACGACGAGCGAGCAGAAAGCATGAACTGAAATGCGTCACCAAGCCAAACTTTTAATATACTAGTACTTTTCCCGAGTATAAAATGTAGAAAGCTGCCTTTGGCGAATGAACAATTATCCTACCGTATCTTCCGAAATATTAATTATCGTTGCTCTTAAACTACTGGTGTTACTAATTACGTCATGAAACAAAAATGAGGAAGAGTTTGCTCTGATATTGTTAAATGAATAATAAAATCTTGAAAGGGTAGGCAAAGTTCACCAATGCGGTTTATGACATTTTGCATGAGTGTATTTTGAAAGTGGTTTCATTTGTTTAACCAATAAATTGAATCTTATAACTCGAACAAAGCCATTGCAGCCGACTCGTACAAATATTAAAAATAGTTTGTTGATTTATTTGTCTCTATAATATATTCCCATGCAATCGCCTTTACACCAGTTTCGTCATTTGCTTAGGTAACAATGTGAAAGAACTATCAACTCGTGATCACTGCGTAGAAATATATCGTCGTAGCCACAATAGTAGTTTTACAAAATGACGAGAGGGAGTTAAATGTAATAACCAAGATAATCCAAAGAGAGTGGAAAACTCATGAGTAGAATATACATAACACACATGTTGCATTTTAAGAACTAAAATACTAAAATTATGTGACAGATTCATAGTGAAAATTCATAATACTTCAGCAATATTACATTTTCTCATGTTATCATAATCCTGAATGTAGCAAGAGTAAGTGAACATGAAATTAGACAAAGTATATTTCTTTATTTATAAACATTTAACTCCTTTTCACTTCGCAGTTGTATATTACAATTGCTAACCAACGAGCTAGATACATATCTCTAACTCGTTGGCAACCGATTAGACGACGGATTTTTAATTTAATATTTGATGAGAATATTATTTCTATACTCTACCTTGCTTATTTATTTATTTATTTATTTATTTTACGTCAAAAAACAGTTAAAAACTGCGTATGACGTGCTATGGGGAAAAGTGAATTGTGTGCACATTTTCAAAATTCCTGTGATCCCTACACTAAGTCATATACTACTTAAATTTGAAGTTTTGAATGGGAGAAAAACAAAACTCCATGTAATAAAAATCTATTTTCAAGGATAAACAAGCAATAAATTTTGAATTTTGAAAGGAGAAAAAAACAAAAACTCCATGTAATAAAATATATTTTCAAAGATAAATAAGCAATAAAATTTGGCTCTTATTACTTCCTGCCGACAACATGGAAACGATAAATTGAATAATTGTATTTCCACTGAATTCTAGAAGACGTACAGAAATGAAGTTACATTTATTTTACCTATAACTACATATTTCGTTACATTTAAATATATTTATAGGTCGAAATGAACATTTCACTTTGTGATGTTCAAAATACATGTTACTGAAAACTAACTTCGTTGCTGAAATACTTAAAAATACGCAATGCTCTTGTATTAACGCTGACAATCGCTATTAATTGCCAAACTTATGTCCCCGCCCCACTGCTTCTGAAATAGCGTAGTTGGGATCAACGATGAGCGGATGTAGTATGCGAAGCAGAAGGAACTTCAACCACGTGCTTACCGTGTTTCATAGACCCCATGTGTAACCTCGATAAAAAAAATCAGATCATTGTCTTATCCCGTTTCTGGAGTTTGGGTGGGAGTATGTTCCCTTTACCCCCCCTTCTATCACAGGCTTCACGGTACTATTCACTTGAGCTCCAGGTCCTTGTAAACAACATTGTATATAATACGATAGTATTATGTTTCGGAAGAAACTAGCGAATAATTGCTTCTATAGATGTAACACTTTCATTCAGCCTCTCTGAGTCCATGTAAAGTTCTGATCGGCAACGTACTCTGCTCGGAAAACGCTTGAAGTATGGAATTGTAAACATGATAACGAATACTTATTTCACATATTTCCTATTTTTTCTTACATATTTTTGAAAAAATAAGTACATATATATGTACATATTTTGCTTTTTTTATTACAATAAAGTCCGTTCCCTAATAATAACCTTTACACTACGCACATTTGCGGGATCAGTGGTCTGTGGTCAGCAGCCTCGCAAGGCCTTCCGCAACGACACACATACATGAACGAGAAGGGACAATCAAGCACGTCCACGGCGGAACTCGAATCCGCGACCCTTTCGACCGAGGCTGAATTCTTCATTGCATAATCTACCAAATTTTACATATTTTCGACTGGCAATTGATTGATTGATTGATTTTTTCGTGTTTCCGGGAGCGTCAACTGCTCTGGTCATTAGTCCCGTTAGTGTAGTGCATGGTTTTTCTCGGGAGATGGCGGTGATCTACCCCCGCTGGATGGCGAGATCCGGCGCCGACCTTCCGTCGGCTAGTGGGGTTTCCCCCTCACCAGGACTCTCCCACCAGCAGGACACCGCCCCAGTCGGGACAGATTTAAGCTCCCGACCGATCTCCTGGGATATGTGGTAGTGTAGTGCCTGTTAGTGTGTGTGTGTGTAAGGGGAGAGGATAGGACAAGGAATGGGAAGGACAGATCGCGCGCGGTCCGTGGCCCGTTTGGTAGGGTACTGCTCCGGCATTCGCCTGGTGATAATCAAAGAAACCACGGAAAACTATTGATCAGAGCAGTTGACCGCTAGAAACCTCCTCCAGACAGCGACTGAATTCGACCTAGCTGAAAAGCTAGTGCCGAAAATCCGCCAGGACTCGAACCTACCTCGCGTACTGCCCAGTACTTGCAGTACCCTCTGAGGAAGACCACAGTTATGTTGGCCGAAACGTCAGCTACGAGCAGATCGACGCGGCTGGTCCCGGACAGCCAAGAGACAGATGGAGCACATATCTCGCATGTTGTCGGAATCGAGTGACTGCCTTAACGCTGGCTGATCTTTAAGTTGGTTTGGGAACTTCTTGGATTTAAAAGTGGTGAAACCGGGTGCTATTGCCAAACAGATAAAGTGGCGGGGCTTCCCTTTCAACCCTGACGATGCATTTTCATGTCTTTCACTTTCAAACTATTTCATTCTCTATTTTCTCCACAAACACATTTATGATCTTTAATGCATTGAGGATGCAGTTTAGCATGTCATATTTGGAGCGTAACTGCAGCAGATATTAAATCAATGCATTTCTTTGTTCGCACCTTTCTCCCTCTCACGCTTTACATGAGTGTTTTTATCTTTCTAAATATGCGAGAAAGTTTTGACAATGAGATTACAAGTTGCAACAGACAAATCGTTCGCACGCTTAAAGTAAAAGTGATCTGTGTTGTGAAACTTTCAACTGAATTTTCACATGTCGAGAATAGTTCTGAGTTTCAGATTGTTATTAATAAAATTCAGTAACAACTCAAGTTACTATTATTAAATAATACATATTTCGATTTTTTTCTTGATATTGAGGCGTAATAAGGTAACTTCACAACTTTGAATACTTTCTTTACATTTGTTTGAAGATAGATTTAGTTTACCATGATTTGCCATCCGTCAGCTGCTTGCAGTTTCTGATGTAGTTGCATCACGACTCTACTGTATGTATGTAGTTTGGAACGACAGGTCTTGACGAGCTAAAGTCTACCAGCAGCGTCTCCGACTCTCTGCATGTTGGAAATCAAAGGTTGTGCAGTGCGTCCATGCGTTTATCTGTGATGCTCTGTAATGATCTGCGATTCCTATAAACCGAAGGTGTATTCTAACCGAAGTATTGTTTCAACTTATGACTTTTACACTTAGTATTATCCATTTCCCCCGAATTGTCCAAATTATTTCTTCTCTATCTTTCTTAATAATAATTAATCCACTTGTAAACCTTTTTAGCACTTATGTGAAAGAGTATTCTCTACCTTTATCACTTTTTGTTATGTTTTGTATAAATGTAAATATATTGAGTAATGGTTGTCGAGAAATAACGGTGAGTATCGAAAATAGTATTTTCATTTCAGATGTTTTTATCTCACGTGCAGTATAATATTTCCATATACCAACTATAAAGAACGAAGGCTATTGCAATTTGTCTTCATTACTGTCACACACTAAATACTGCAGCCGGATGAAACCTGTGTGCTTCTGCAGAAGTAAAGGAATTCAAACATTGGGTATTAAAAAGTATAATGTCACTTCCGGACGA
This sequence comes from Teleogryllus oceanicus, assembly GCA_964035755.1. Lineage (NCBI taxonomy): Eukaryota > Metazoa > Arthropoda > Insecta > Orthoptera > Gryllidae > Teleogryllus > Teleogryllus oceanicus. The sequence goes on from CAXIVR010000012.1 coordinate 9,210,015, forward strand.
CTGATCGTCCCAATTAACCAACGAGCCGCTTCTCATACACAGCCATCGAGAGTGACTAATGAGTTTACAATTGTAAAAGGCTGCTCATTTACCGTATTCTTAGCGTGAACTTTGTGGGGAAAATTGGCTAGCTGCCACCCACCCATTCCTCACGGCCCACTGCCCACCCACTCACGTCACATCGCCGCACCTGCCACCCCACCTCACCTGGAATTCTTTGCATTCGCCCAGCCGCACCCCTCCCCGCCCCGACCACCATCACCCCGTCTCGCATCCTCCCGTCCCGCCCCACAGCCCCCCCCGTTCCGCCCGCCCGCCCACCCGTTGACCTACGCCCTCTGGCCCATCCACGGCCCCGCCCCCGCCCCGCCCTTTTGCCCGCACCCGCACCCCTCGCCCTCTAACTCACTCACTCGCCCGCCCACTCACCACCCTCATAGCCCAAAAGCTTCCTTCCGCACCCACCGTGCGCCCGCCCCCGCCACGCGTCGCCGGCCACGCGCCACTTCCAATTAAGCCGATGGCCCGCCTGCGTTCAATCAGTGGCAGGGGCGAGCGCCCGCCGTGGGCGCGGGCGGGTTTTCAATTGGCGTCTAATGGCGCCGTAAAGGTGTTGCGTGTGCGCGCCGTGGCGCTGGGCGCGGAGGTGCAGCACCGTTTCTGAGCTTGGCTGCGGGTGTGTGACAGGCATAAAAGCGCGCGCCGCCGCCTGCGCCCGGCCAGTGCTTCTCCGCCTTCGCCGGTTCGCGTGTCCCCCGTGCTGCGCTACCCTCCTCCGTGTGATCGCTCGCTGCTCGCGTGGCGAGATGGCTTGTGCGCTGCTGAGGCTGGCGGCGTGCGCGCTGCTGCTGAGGGGCTGCGCGCGCGCGCACGTGCTGGCGTCGCAGGGCGAGGCGCCCCCCGGGGCGGCGAGGACGCGCGCGGCTGCGAGGCGGCGGTGAGCGCGCTGCTGGGGCGCGAGGGCCACGTGCAGCTGGCGGACTTTGCTTCGCTCGAGCCGGCCAACGCCACGCAGGCCGAGGGCGAGGGCCAAGGCGAGGGCGCAGAGGGCGCAGAAGGCGCAGAAGGCGAGGACGAGGCGCGCGGGGCGACGGGGCTGCAGACGGTGCTGCGCCAGGTGGGCCGCCTGCTGCGCGCGCGGGCGCTGCGCCTCAACCTGTGGGACGTGGTGGAGCTGAGCGCGCGCGTCGCCCCCGACCAGCCCGACAGCCTCGAGGTGGCGCTCGACCAGGTGGAGGCCGACCCCAAAGGTGCCACTGCATTTTCATTACCACACAACAACGAATTCTCTTGACTTGACAAGGATGTTACCTCAACGGCTTTGCACACTTTTTCATTCTGTTGAAGCGTTCTGCGTGTTATCATTTATAGTTTCGACAAAGTGGGAATTATTCGTTGTAAACAGCCTAGCGTTCTTATTACTTACTACTCAACAAGTAATTCTCTTCAAAATTACTTGACAAGGATGTTATCTCAACGTGTTTGCACACTTTTTCATTCTGTTTAGTCGTTCTTCATGTAATTCTTTAATGTTTCGTCAGAAATGGGGGGATTTTATTCTTTGTTAAAGCTCATGTGTTCTTATTACCTACTATTAAACAACTAATTCCCTGAGAGCTTTCGTGTTGAACGTAATGTGTTTTACAAAAACAAAGGTTAGTGAATTACAGAGATAATATTATTTCTGCATGACTGATTCGTGTCGATTAAAATATTCTAAAATAATGATTTGTTATTGTCCCCCATTCTTATAAACATTCTGAACTTCAAATGTACAAAATGAATACTTTAGCTTTTGAAGTTCAAAGATTCAATGTCTCAAGTGTTGAGATACAAAATCGATTGAGCCGTTCGAGTGTAAATAATCTGAAAACATATTATACGCATTTTGCAGAGAAGTGCACTGTGATGCCTGTGTTTTACACGAAATGGCTCATGCCATTACGTATCAATGAATTATCACTGCCATTTAGTCTCTACTTTTGAAATATTTTGGAATATAGAGAATTCTTTTCTGTGTCCTTCATGAAGGCCATTAAGATAGATAGATAGATTTATTAAAGTTCGCTTTGAGCTAATGCTCGGTGGCAAACATTATTACAATTAGATATACAATTACAAAACTATTACGAATATTTACAAATATAATTACAATTAGAATTAGAGATTAATATCCTAGTTATAATTAATTTTGAGTTATCTATATGTTGACTTATAGCTTTTCTAACACTTCACTCCACTTCACTTCACTTCACTGAATAAGAGACATGACTATATTATTAATAATACTAACGATTATAATAATGAAACTAATAATAATATATAATAATAATAATAATAATAATATAATAATAATAATAATAATAATAATAATGATAAAAGTCCCAGTGCTATTAATGATGACCTACATAGAATTAAGTATATTTTTAAATTTCACTACATTAGAAGGAAGAGTCTCTAGTCCTTTTGCAGGTAGTTTGTTCCAATCTACTATAGTACGATTCACAAAGGAGAACTTGCCTACATCAGTTCTTTGCTTTCTACATCGTATTTTCCAGGGATGGTCTCCTCTACTTTTATAATCAGATTTCTGTAATCTTTTACTGATGTCTGCCCATGCTGAGTCCCCTTTGTATGTCTTGTACATTACGCATAAACGCGCCCGTTCCGTCTCTTAGATAAGGGTTCCATTCATCTCGTCCATCAACGCGTCCATGATTTACAAACTTCCCGGCCCTTTTTTGAATTTTATCTAACGCCTCGATTTGCCCTTTTCTGTACGGGTCCCAGCAGGCCGCTCCGTACTCAAAATAGGACGAACAAGTGAAGTATATGCCAGGATCGGGCATTCGAACTACTGTTTTTAGAATGCGCATTACAAAGTGCAGCGCCCTCCATGATTTTTGACCGTATTGTTAATATGATCCGACCAACCTCAAGTCGCTACGCAGGACCAAACCCAAGTACTTACAGTTTTTACACGCGGTATATCGTTAGTTCTAACTTGTAATTCGAGGTACATTCGAGCGAGATTTGGTAAAACAAATGAATTTACTTTTTCCGGATTTAATTCCATCTTATTTCTGCACGCCCAGTTCCATAAACAGTTAAGATCGTTCTGTAAAACATTTTCATCCGAAGACGCGCCAATACTCCTATATATTATGCAATCATCAGCGAAAAGTCTAACTTTCGATTTTATTCCAGTTGCAATATCATTAATAAACGCTAAGAATAGCAATGGCCCTAACACACTCCTGGGGACCCAGAGGTTACATCGGCTTTCGATGAGTGTTTGTCACCTATTCTGACTGCTTGAGTTCGGCCCGTAAGAAATTCTTTTATCCACAAGATTATTCGATGATCTAATCCAGTTTTGACAGTTTTTCAATTATAAGGCCATGTGGAACCAGATCAAATGCTTTAGAAAAGTCTAATATTACTGCATCTACCCTACTCCTTCGTCTAATGAATCTGCTATGTCCTGACATAAAGAAATAGTCTGGCTGTCGCACGAATAGCTAGGACGAAAACCGTGTTGATTTTGAAAAAGCCAGTCGGTTTTATTCCAGACTCGTCTAATATATTCCGCAATCATGTGTTCCATCTGCTTGCATACAACTGATGTCAAACTTATAGGCCTGTAATTATTAACAATCCTTTTGTCTCCTCCTTGTGAATCGGCACTACAATTGCCTCTTTCCAATTTTGAGGAATCGTATTATTATTTACAGTGACATCCATTAACCTAGCAAGGTAAGGAATCATGGCTTCCTCCCAATTTCAATATTTCTCCTGGTATTCCGTCAGGACCTACAGATTTATTTTTCCTAATTTTTGCAATCCTTTTCTAATAATTCCTGCATCGACTCTAAAGGTTTCTATAACGGGTGTTGATTTATTTACTGAAATCTGATCCTTCGGCTTGAAAACCGACGCGTAATGCCTATTTAAACAAGCCGCCTTTTCACTGTCATTTGTAATTAACGAACCGTCAGCTCCGCAGATCGCTGGAATATTTTCTTTGTTCCTTTCTTATGTCTTACATACTTGAAGAAATTTTGCCAACAGTTCAATCGATCGTTTAGAATAGATTTTAGGTAATTTTCTTGGGTATGTAACTTTAATTCTAGTAAGTCTTTAGATAATTGTAGAAAATTATTTTTGTGTTCTTTGTTTACATTGCGTTTACTTATACGCTTTCCTAACCTTCCTTTCAGTCGCCTCACTTCTTTGTTGAAATAGACCGGATCCGAATTGCACCGTAGTTTCTGATAGGCACGAATTTTTCTAAGCATTCTAAAATTATGTTCCTAAAGTTTGTCCATATCTGTTCTACTGTACATCCGCTAGAAGCCCAAGTTGAAAATTTGCTTTTCAAATATAATTGCATGTTTGTAACATCTGTTCTATAAAACTGAAAAATTTTTCTTTCTTTAACGGGATCGTTTCGCTTACCCTCTCTGCACATTTTTAGAAGGACTCCTTTGTGGTCGCTAATTCCAGGAATTATTTCGCACGAAAGAAGTTTGTCCACCGGTCGAATAAGGAAAACGTCCAGTAAAGCATTATCGCGTGTCGGTTTAGTCACTACCCGCGTTAAGCCGTTGTCCCAAACCAACTCGTTAACGAGGCGTTGGGCGGCGCCTTCAGCCCCCACATCCCCCTCCCAAGTAGCGTGCGGTAAATTTAAGTCTCCTCCTCCTCCTTAATATTGATTTCGCTCAATATGTTTGATACCATTATTCACACTCGAATGTCTCAACTTTTTCAAAGCGTTGTTTTTCTCAATGTAATTTTTTTTAAATTTTTAATTGTTACTTTTTCAGTGTACATGTGTGTGTGTATATATATATATATATATATATATATATATATATATATATGCTTGGAATAGTAACAAGATAAGCCTCACTTTCACCGAAAGGGTTGTATTACTATTGACGGTTATTGGGAGACCTGTGGCTGATATTGCTTGTTACTGCCCCAAGCCCTCTCTCTATATGAATTCTTTTCGCATGTCTTCGTATCTTAGAAGTGATATGGGTGCGGGACGTTGCTGTCTCTGAGTCGAGGGGGGCGGGGCGCGAGCGTGGAGAGGAGCGTGCCTGCAGATGGCGCCAGTGTTCCGCTCTGCTTCGGTCTCCTGAGGTGGCGAGCGCAGCTGCTTTTTCTCCTCTCGCCTCTAGTAATGAGCTCACCTACTTCATAGTTTCCTACGACTAAATAGTAGTCATTTACTCGTCCATTGTTGAGGGAAAGTGACACCACTAGTTTCTATTTTTGTTCAGCCACTATTAATTACTGTTACTGTGGTTTAGCCATTTCTGCTGTTCCATGAAGTTGCGTGTTATTCATTGAGTCTCCCGTCTTATTAAATGTTTGTACTCGTGTTAAAATCGCTTCGTTTTTACCCATTTATAAGTTCGTTTGCTTACATTACCACAGTCATCTTTACAGTTTTTGCGTTATATTGAACGAAAATAGTTTAAGCACATTTTAGGTTTCTAGATTACAATAGTACATGATCAGGTTCCGTTTTAACTCGTTTGGGTTTGGTTTATATTATTATATATAATTTTTCCTGAAAAGCAAAAACATGTCTGTTTATTAAACAATTTTATACAATTAGTCTTAATTTTTCGCATTATTTCTATAGGCTAAAATACAAGAAGTAAGGGAAAGCCAAATATATCAAGAAAGGGAAGGCCAAAGTATATGAAGTAAGTTTGACGAATTTAACCCAACAATATTGAATTGATTCATAAACAAAATCTAAAGTAAAAATTATTTCTTGATTGTATTAATATTTGTTTCGCATTTCAGCTAGTTTGGAAGACAATAATTGACTTCTTTTTAGCTGTTTTTACATTAGTGGTAGGATAAAGTCAATGCTTATTTAAATAGCTTTCTTCAACTACAGCTGTGTTGGACATAAAACGCATATACACTGCACGTTCTCAATAGCATTGTATTAATAGTACTTCATTACGATTTAGTCTCAGGTAATTCAAGGATGTTGACAACAAAATTTAGAAGTCATTTGGTTTGAAATTCAGCGATATTACTTCACATTCCATTTGGAATATTTCTTGATTCCTCACATATTTTTATATTACATTTTACATTTATTTGTTTATTTACGCCATCATCCTGACACGTTTTTTATCGTTCTACTTTGAAAAGTAAATGCTGTCAGTTACTTCTGGTGGTAGTTGAGCGAATGGTTGTTGTGTGATCCAGATGATGCAGTCCTACATACATGGGAAGGGGGTGTCACATTTTCAGTGAGGTGCTCGTGATACATTAACAAGTAATGAGTTAATCGGACATTAAGGATAATCGAAACATGAGATTTAGTACTTATGTTATTTTTGAATCAGAGGGTGAAATACAGCTGGGAACGCAAATTTGTAGCTCTAGGATGGAGCAGATCGGTTTTTCTCCGCGTGTGGACGACGCCGTAACCTCCTGAATCGGTGCGGTCGCTGCTGCATTTGTAGTAGCCTCGTCCAGTTTCCCTCAGTTCGCAAACCGCGTGAAACAGCTGCCGTCACGTGGGAAAACGAATTTTCATTTCGAAAACACTCTTGAGAATTCTGGACTATGGTATTTGTTAATCCGTATTGTTAAGATAAACAAGTTTAACACATAATAATAATATTTTTCTATAGTAATTTTAACAAGCTTACATTATGAATGTGTTTATTAATTACAATAACGATGTGTATATGACTACGCGTAGTCGGTTTTGTGGCTCCCAGACAGCGGAAAACTGATGATGATGGCTAAGCCATCGAAAGCTGCTATTTGTGAAATAAATACAATTGTTGACAATGACAACGCCTTCAATCATTTCAATTATGTAAATGTCAACTACAACTCACCACTGAATCAAGAAATTAAAAGAAAAAATTTGGAGCCGTTTTTGAGAAAATTTTTTAAAAAGTCCGGGAGGCGTCATGTAAAGTACCCCCAAATTTTAAAAAGTGTTTTTCCAAATTTCAAAGTTTCAACTAGAGCCAAATGCTCAGGAGTTTGTTCAATTTGGAAAAAAATCCTACGTACGGTTTAGGCGCTAGCTGTGTTCACAGACGGCGGACAGATGGACGGAGGGATAGACGGACGGACGTTTGAAAACTATATATTACATAACTTTCTCTCTACTATGTATATTACTCCGAATACATACGTATACGAGGAAGTAATAAACGAATCTGAAAAATAGATAGCGCCCGAAACTTAATAACGTCAATACATAGAATGTAATTGAGTGGGTCTGAGTACTTTTTAAGAATTCCATGTAACACAATTGCTCTTCTTAGTATCCAATCCATAAGCAAATGCACATCCGATCTCTACCTATCCCGTACGTGTAATTGTCTGGGTGACGTGTTGTTGTGCGTAAACCGTACGTTCAGATGTTCCGGCATTCGCCTAGAAGTGACCGGGACCAACATGGATCATCGAACTAGAAATTAAATTCCGATTCACTGTACAAACTCACCGATGCTTAACCAATAGAAAAAATTACGTCTAAATTGGGAGGTAATCTTTGATGAAATCGGTGATCTTCTCATCAACCATAAGCTGCTCCTTTGCGCTCCCCAACCTATGCAGCCAAATACTTTCAACCCAAATAATTTTAAGGAACCTGTGGTAGTCTGTTATTTTGTTTTAGTTTTAAAAATATTCTCGTCATTTTTTCAAAATGGACACATTAAAACTATTTTCCAAGAATTTTTTTTTCAGAATTTCGACCATTTTGATTTTTTTCAATAATCTTATCTTGAGATGTATAAAAGATTTTGTTAAAATTTTGAAACTATTGAGTAGCATTTGATATTAAAAATGACAATAGACGTTAGAATAAAAACTATGGTTATCATGTAAACATGTTATAATCGTCTGAGCAACTGTAAGACAAAGAAAAATCAGAATATTTTTTTCAATATTCTTACAAATATTTGAATTGTCATCATCTCTATAACGTGTCTACGCGAACTTTGTGGTATTGTCATGTATTTCGGGCGTTAGCTTAATGTTCACACGGTTTTGTCTCTGCAGCATCGTTGGCCACGAGATCCTGGAATTTGAGTTCTGATGATGGTGGATTTTGGATATTGGCTAGAGGACTGGGTTGAATTGAACCAAAGACTAAAAGAGAATTGAAGCGGCCTGCACTGATTGGCAGTGTTCTCCGATGGGTACCAAGCAAATGCCGGAGCAGTACTCTACTGAGCAGGCCCACTCTTCCCTTACCGCACACACCCTCACTGACTTGCACTACATCGCCTCGCAAATCGAGCGATCAGTCGGAGCGAAAACCTCCTGCCGGAGAGGACGGTGGTCCGCTTGGGGAGAAATCTCAAGGAAAACACCGCCAACGCACTACGCTTACGATTATAGTGACTTCGATGCGCATGGAAATATTAACAGTGTCTTGCCCTCTGGGACACGTACGTCAGCTATTTGTCGAAATATCTAGGCGCGGTAGATCAAAAATAAATACTCATGTCAAATGCAACCTGCAACATTTGGCAGAATGTTTGAATCTATGAGAGTGACACAAAGATTTGGGAAACGCGCGGGTTCCGCTAGTATAAATAAAAAACAACTGCGGCTAGGCGCGCGCCGCGGCGGGCACTGGGCCGTGGGCTTGTGGCGCCTGGGGGGGGGGAGCACAGCACCCGGGGCCTAATTGGGAGCCCCCGCCCGGAACGCGCGCCGGGCTGCAATTTGGGAAGGCAGATCCCCGTCATCCGCAGCCAACGGCCGCCCGTGGTGCCTCGTGTGCGGTCAGCGGCCAGCGGGATTCGCCGGCCGGCGCAGCATGTAGCGTGTGCCTTCCGCGCGGCCAAGACTAGAACACGCATTTGCTTGTCGAAAGCGTTTGAACTAAAGACCGGGAGAAGCGGCTCAGGGCACCAACTAATGTCACTGCAGTACCTCTGGCAGGGGGATCCTAGGTTCGAGTCCCGGGTGGCAGGATTTTCGACACTAGTTTGTCAGCTAGGTCGAATTTAGTCGCTGTCTGGAGGAGAACTCTAGCAGCCGACTGCTCTCATCGGTAGTGTTCCCCGTTTTCTCTTATTAATACCAGGCCAAACGGACCGCGAAACGGACCGCGGCGCTTTTTCCTTCCCATTCCTTGTCTCATTCCAGCCCTTCCTCACACACACTTACATTTACATGCACTTCACTCCCGCACATGCCGGGAGACAGGTCAGGAGCGTAGAGCTTGCCCCGACTGGTTGCAGTGCCCCGCTAGCCGACGGTAGGTCGCCGCCGCCTCCCGAACAAAAAACATTCATTAATCTTACGGGACTAATGACAGCATACACACAGACACACACAGAGTCAAGCAGACAAACAGGGACAGAGAGTGGCGGAGAGAGGGAGAGAGAGAGAGAGAGAGAGAGAGAGAGAGAGAGAGAGAGAGAGAAACGGTAAGAGAGACAGAAAAGGAGAGGGAAGGAGAAAGAGGAAAATGGAGGGCGGATCAATGCCTGGTTCCGCTAGTATGTTATATTATTGTGTGACGAAAATAGGTATGTGTTTCTAAAGGTATAGTAGGTGAAGTTTTCCAACTTGAAATAAACATTTTGTTTTCTCATTAATTAAACATTTTATTTCTTCTGGTTAGAAGTTGGTGATAGAAATCAACTAAGAGGCGAAGCGTGCAAAGTTTGTGACGTTACAGAATCCTCCTACATGTACGAGGAAGTGGAGATTTTTTCCTTGTGGAAGGGGAGCGGAAAGAATTTCCCAGTTCTTTCACGCCCCGCATGTGAAGGATACCGCCAGTGCACTTGTCAGAAGGATGATCATGGCTTAAATGGAAATTGAATGTTTGCACCAAGCAAGTTTTGCAGCGTGAACATGGTCAGTTAGTATTTAATTGAGGATTATTAGAGCATGTGTTGTTTAGCGGTTTCTTGGTACGTCATGGTCACTCACTTGCGCTGTTACACGCCATATTCATTGTAGAGAACAACTTCATGCCTACTTCGTTTGAATAAAGTTATTTTATTTACAATAATTCACTTTATTATGTGGTTGTCAACAGTTTTCTGAATTCCTTGAAGGGCGTATTGGGTATTTCCAGGCAATTTACTAGATTTAAGAGCTCTCTGGTTCTACCGATTAAAAAACGATGTAATGTTGTTTATTGGCGTGTAAAACAAAACCTTTAACATACGTCTACCTAAAAAACACTGATTAATTTGCATAAAAGTTAGCAACTGTTATTTTCTGTCCTGTCGATTAGTAAAATTTTGCTACATCGTATGGTTGACTGATTTTCAGACATTTACTTCCTAAGCTCGGGGATAATTAAATACAGAAATTTTCCCAGGAGTAGTGCTATTAGTAATACTAATTTCAACAAAGTTCCGAATGATCATATATGAAAGCTAACAAAAATGACCCCAGCGATACGATCAATACAATTAAAGTGTATGTGTGTGATTTCAAAATATTAGCTTTTCTTTAGACCTTGTGGTTATTAGCGTGATCAGAAAAATTACATTGGTTTTTCTCATTTTTTCTGTCGGTCTGTATGTCTGTTTGTCTGGGCTAATCTCGGGAACGGCTAAAATGATTCAGGTAGGGTTTTCACTGAAAGATTTTATACCACTAGTTTTACATCAATTTACAACTTTCTTCCTATCTTGTTTAAATTTTATAACATGAGGTCATCAAACCATCCGAAAATTTGCTTTCTACGTGATCTTTCCTTAAAACTACCATATCTCCATTTACGACACTCTTGAATCAAAAAGGCATTTAGAGTTTATTAAAATAGAGATCCTTTGACTGAGTACTCCATTTCTCAAAACTTTCTTCTGCGTAAAATGTGTCCATCGATTGATTGATTTTTGATTGTTTCGTGATCCGGACGCGTCAACTGCTTTGGTCATTAGTCCCGCAAGTGTAGGGCAAGTTTTTCTCGAGAGATGGCGGTGATCTTCCCCCGCTGGATGGCGAGATCCGGCGCCGACCTACCGTCGGCTAGTGAGGTTTCCCCCTCACCAGGACTCTCCCACCAGCGGGGCACCGTCCCAGTCGGGACAAGCTCTAAGCTCCCGACCGGTCTCCCGGAATATGTAGCATTGTAGTGCATGTTAGTGTGTGTGTGTAAGGGGAGAGGGTAGGAGAAGGAAGAGGAAGGAAAGATCGCGCGCGGTCTGTGGCCCGTTTGTGAGGGTTCTGTACTGGTGTTTATTGGAGAAACCACGAAAAACTACCGATCAGAGCTAGAACGCTCCTCCGGACAGCGACTGGGTTCCACCTCGCTGAGAAGCCGGTGTGCCGTGGGCGTGACGTGAGGTGTGCTCCGCAGACGGGCGGCGCAGCACGCGACGCATGCACAAGGTGATCATCCCGCTGGTGCTGGGCTTCAAGCTGACGGGCGCGCTCATCCTGGGCGTGACGGTGGTCAAGATGTTCCTGGTGAAGGCGTTCGTGGTGAGCAAGCTGGCGCTGCTGGCCGCGCTCTTCATGATGATCCGCAAGCTGCTGTCCGCCGTGGGCGTCCAGCACCACCCCTACCTCTACAGCCAGCACAAGCTCCCGGCCTACGGGTGAGCAATTCCACAAAGATTCTCATAACGCGAACATATATTGCAGGAATGGAAACATAGTTACGATGTAAAGTTTAAATTTTTTCATTATAGAGATTCAATAATTCGTATTATACTCACGCTCTAGCATAGTTCTCATAATAGTATATACGGTTCTTGACGACCGTCGTGTGTTCTGTTCTCAAAACGTTCAGTCGATGAAGAGAAAAATTGTTATAACAATGACTTGACTTTAACCTTATCAAGCAACCGAGATTTTACTTCACGTAAGGAGGAATAATGTTTTACTAAGACTTCTATGTAACTGAACTTGAATAGAAAATTTTCAAACCTGTAAATTACTTTGCCAAAATAAAATCAGGAAATTCTTTCTATAAAATCTTGCAATCGTTTCGTTCCTAAAAAAAAATTTATTTTGGAATATTAAACTTCCCAATGATACACAGTATTCAATGCATCATTTATTGTATTAATTTGAACACTTGTTATCTATTGTGGTTTCCTATTACTTTCAAAATCTTTGATGGACTTTGCCACGTTAGATGTTCTTTCCTTTGTTTATACAATGTGCGAGTAGATTTATCAATTCTCAGAATAATTTACTTTTTTGGAGCATATTTTCGAAATATTATTATACATTGACAGTGGAAAGTTAAAAAAGTTTTAAAAACCCTCACCGAAAATTTGAATATAATCATGAAAGCTGAGCAGATAATTTTGGGCCAAAGATTAATGTTGTGATTCATGGCCTAATAAAATGTTAGATGGTGTAAGGCGCGTAGGGAAGTGTGCCTGATGGCCCGAGTGTGTCGTGCTCGCAGCCTGGACGCGGGCCGGCCGCGCCGGCGCCTACCACCGGGCTACCGGCGGGCCTACGGCGCGGGCCACTACGGCCACTACCCGCCGCGGCCGCCGCCCCCGACGCGGCGGGGCAGGGCGCCGACGACCTGCAGGGCCACTTCAGCACCAACAGCGTGGCCGTGCAGCAGCCGCCCCCCGCCGCGCGCAACGCCACCAAGATGGTGGCGCGCACCGACGGCGGGTCCCGGTCGCGCGCCGCAGGTACGGCCCTCGCCATTCACACTGCCAGGCACACGAGACAACTCACTAAAGCCACACGCCACTCCCACTCCCACTCCTAACATGACGTATCCCAGCGTCCTTCCTCCAATAGCGCTTCGTATGGAAGCAGTTTCTCTTTCAGCTTCTAGGATTTTTTAATTTATTTTTTATTTATTTATTTTATTTTACGTCAAAAAAACAGTTAAAAACTGTGTATGACGTTTTTCTTTTTAGAACCTTTGTGAACCATTTTGTCTTTCAACGCCGGATCCGGAGGGTTACAAAATATTTAGAATCCGTAGCCATGCGCAACAGCTTTGTGGAAACGCCGGCATTCACTTGCAGCCTAGCCTGCCCATAACCGTGCCAAATCTTATTTTAGTATCTGTCGCTGTAGAGAACAGTTGTGCAATAGGAGTGGCGTTGTAAATATTGAACTAGTTCTTAACAAAAGAACGTCGCCATAGTGCCCTTCCAACATCACAAAAACTGAAAATATTTAAAACAAACATTTAAAAACTGATCTTAGTCTATTGCTAATTAAAATTATTATTAGCCTTTTAATATAAAAAATCTTCTCCAGGTATATTGCAATTTATTCGGGCGTTTCCACTCACTTATTGGCATTCTTCGTGTGCTCAATGTCACTGGTTTGCGACTATTAGAAGCAGTCGTTTCTACAGAAAACACCGCCATCGAGTTGTTTTTATTTTATTTTATGTCGCATTTCATTGTTTTACGTTCACATACACGTCTTACTTTTACACTTACTCTTTACCCTAGTCTGCTATCAAAGAGGCGCGGAGTAATGTCAAGTTAAATTTCATTAAGACTATTAATATTTTTACAAAACTGGTTAACCTTCTCTTGGTAACTTGGTGAGAGTAGAATGATCTTGAAATCTTCTCCCCCTAGGTATATATAACATGAATAATTAGATGTGCGTAATATTTAAGTTTTCATAGAATTTCTTGTAAGTACACTGTTCTTTTAAATACACATTTTTTACGCTAATTTTATTAATAGGTTTACAATAATCAACTGGGAAGTATATTTCTATAAAGTGTTTTAATAAGCTACACACGATCTTTCTGCGACGAGATATGCATTTCTTTCCAATCCCATCGAGCCCCATAACAACGCATTCTTTCGCGAATGGCGGCCCCAGGAAGAAGTGACTAAGGGGATTCCGCGCAGAGAGCTAAGCATCACATACTCTTGAAACAAGAACAAATCAAATGTTTGATAGATTACATTTCAAATACGTTTACTAAATATAATTGCTTTTTTAATTTCATTTTACGGTTTTCACAATTTCCCTCTATGTATGTGCCTCCACTGAACTAATGATGTACTCTTGTAGTAAATGACGGTGAGTGACACTTCGAACAGTGGCGAAAACAACAGGCCGTAACGAAATCGCCCGGGTGTACCTGTGAGGTTATGCTCTGATTACGTCAACCAGTAGCCAAAAATCCCTCGACACAGATGTCGACGCCTGACATGGAAACACACCTTCTTGCTAATTAAGATTTGCGTCGTGAACTAGTCTTTTACGGTCAGAGCGTCTTTTAATAGCGACACTAAAGGAGATGATACTTATAAAAATATGTTTTTGTTTCCTATAATGTTTAAATCACGGGCGTTCACTCTGAGAGGGGAAGAGGGAACGCGTCCTTCAATGCTTTTAGGTGTATGATACATTGAAGTGGACTCCCGGTGTCTGCACCTTAGTCAGTGAAGTGCGCCACCCCCAATATTACGTATATATTATATTCAAGTTCAATATTAATTATGAAGAAAAATTGCAATTAATGTTAACTACTTCTGATGTGTGGTATTTGGTGATAACCAAACTACTTATTAAACGACCATTATTCGCACCAAATATAGGGAAGATTGCTATAATCTGGAGAAAAATAGCGATTGCTTCGTAAATCCTTCACAGTAGTTCAATTATAATTATTGATTTTTGTTTTGTTTTGTTTTGAGAGAGAGATATATTAACTATCTTCTATTTAAATAAAATTGGAGTGTCTGTAAGTGATTTCAAAATAACAGTCTTTTTATAAGATAATATGTTTTTAGATGAACGTAACGATGAATCAATTCAATTTTCAGAGTTGTGTTTGTTGATCCGGAGTAATCTCCAAAATGATTGATCGGATTTCGATCCGGTTTTCACTGAAAGGTAGGGTGTGTTGGGAATAACTAAGCTACTTTTTTTTCAAATCATTATTTTATTTTTTATAAAAAGGAACGTTTGTTCGTTTCTATCTAAATGTATACTTTTATTCCTACCTTAATGAAACTTTGTACAAGGACCTTCAAAACAAGATGAAAGTTACTGTTTGTATGAGATTTCGAAAGACTTACTCCTGTCCACATATCTTATCCCTTGAGAAATAATTAAGCTTGCACTCTTGGCGTTTTTTGCAAATATCTCGAAAACTGTTAATAAAATCACCAAATTAAATGAAACGTTTCTGAATGCTCATAAAATTTTCTGCTAAATAATTTTCAATTCATTCCATTAGTAGAATTATGTTCAGAGTAATTGATGGTAAAATATTATTGAACATGCAGGAAATATGCAACAATGCATCTACTTTCTCCAGCCCACAGCAACGACGGCGTTAGCCATGATGGTCCTGAAAGAGGTCGTAGGGGGGGGGAGGGGAAGAAGAATGATAATGATTAATAAATACCTGAAGTGCGGAGTACTTCATTTAGGTCTTGGAATACATTTGCGTTCTTGTTCATATGGCCACGAATTCGAATATGTCAGCGCGCGGAATGGTAATGACACTAGAGACATTAATTTGCAGTTTTATTTCTCTTTCCTCTTCGCGAAAAATATTCGGATACCGCGTACATTGCTGTTGACTTTTTTTCGAAAATCGCTTATAAGAAACTTTACGTACTTTCTTTTTAAATATATTTAAGACATTTAATGATAAGGGGTTGAAATATACATTAGAATTACGTATCAATAAGCATTTCTTTTAACGTTATTGAGAAAACACATAGTATTATGGATTTGGTTTTATGAAAGAAGAGATGGGCGAATACTTCCTCTTCAATATTTGAGCAACCAAATCAAAAACGTAGCCGACTCTCCGAATTTTCTTTAATGAACAGATTCATGGAGATATTAATTTTGTTTTTCAATTTTAATTTTTTTCAATTTCACGAAATTGTAGGATTTATTGCAAAACAATTACAATTTCTTACCTTCTGTCTTAAAATTCGTAAAACAAAAAGTTGAAATCTGAGCTCCAACAATTCAATTGAATAAGATAACATGAAATTCCTTTAATGTAGTGAGGATCATTGCCTCAAAAATTTTTCATGAATGAGACGTATGAACGATATGAAATTACTTAATTTCTAAATTTCCAGTTCACTTTAAAATGTATTAGAAATATAATTGTCTGTCTCTGACATGTACGGAATAGAGCGTTTCAATCTAGTTGTATCACAAGTCCGTTATTCTCTTCATTTTGAACGCTCCCTGTGATTACATCAGCTCTTGCACATGCTGCTAAAACTATGTTTCGCTCTCTGCCTCCATTCCTAGAGCTTTGTTGCTCTGTTAATGTGATATACAAAACACACTCATTAATACCCTGACGCTAAATTCTATTGTTTCAGTTTTGTTTCAGCGTTATAAATGGGCTCACATGGGAAGCATTAATTAAATATAAATAAATATAAACTTTATTGCATTAATAACAATTATTCTTACAGTAAACATCAATCTTATTTTTATTATTTCTTTACATATTTTACGATTCATTATGTGTTTACAATAATTAGTAATTGTATACTATATTTTCACGAGGATATGACTCAACGCCGAAAGATTAATTTGCCTTTAGCGAACATACAACGATTAGATTGTAAAATAAAGAAAAAAATATTTCGCAGTGATCTACAATTGTTTCTAGATAACATGAAATGGCTATTGGAAGCGAATCTAATAGAGTGCAACAAGAAATTGGAATAGGAAGCTTGAAAAGATTAAGTCACCTCTCTCACAAGTGTATTTAACAATATTTAAATATTTCAGTTTATCAGGCAAAATGTCATATGTATTAACAGTTTGAAATTAAAAATTTATTTAAATAATAAAAATGTACAAGATTTTAAACTTTCTAATATATTGTGAAAGAAGCAGTTTCCTGGGCTTAACTCAGATAATGTACCAGTATTACTGCTCATTTAATGAAATTGTCTAAATATTACTTTTAAATCGGGACAGAATTACCAGCGCGGCACCGAGACTTTTTTTTGTGGTACAATATTTAGGCTTATAATAGAAATTGAGATACGTGAAACACGAGAGACGTGGAATCCAACTTCGCTTTCCTAGTCCTGGCTGCACTACAGACGCGCGTGCTGGCGCTGCTTCCCTCCGAGCCCATTAGGAGCTGCTCGCGCTCCGCTTGTCGCCGCGGCGCCCGCGGCAACCAGCACGAGACAAACGAGCGGCGCCCTCCCCTTCCACGCGACCACTTTCCAGTAGCGAGCGTGACGGTCGCGGCACCGCCACACCGCCCCTCCCCCGCCTATTCATTCACCTACATCTTTTCATCTCGCATAACCGCGAGCGGTAGCTCAGTGCATCAACTGATGTCACTGCAGCGCCTCTGACCGGGAGGCCCAGGGTCCCCTATCCCCACACTGGCTTTTCAGCTAGGTCGAATTCAGTCGCTGTCTGGGGGAGAATTCTAGCGGCCGGCTGCTCTAATCGGTAGTTTTCCGTGGTTTCTCCCATCAACACCAGGCGAATGCCGGAGCATTACCCTAACAAACGGGCCACGGACAGCGCGCGATCTGTCCTTCCTCTTCCTTGTCCTATCCCCTTCCATTACACACCTACTTACATGCACTACTCTACCACATATCCTGGGAGACCGGTCAGGAGCTTAGAGCTTGTACCGACTGGGGCGGTGCCCCGCTGGTGGGAGAGTCCTGGTTAGGGGAAAACCCCACTAGCCGACTGTAGGTCGGCGCCGGATCTCGCCATCCAGCTGGAGAAGGTCACCGCCATCTCCCGAGAAAAAAAATGCACTACACTAACGGGGCTAATGACCAAAGCAGTTGACGCGCTCGGAAACACGAAAAAATCAATGAATCATCTCGCAAATCTTCCTGCGCCCAACTCCTTATTTTCACACGCCACACGACTCAGTCTGCATCTCTCCCTCTCTATTCCTCTGCCCGTGCCGTTACCTGCACTTCGGCGTCCACCTCGGCCCCCTCCCGTCTCCACCACCGCCCCGTCCCCGAATCTGCCGCCACCTGTCTCCATCTCCATCTCCGCCTCCGCCCCCGCAACAGTCACTGTCTCTGCCTCCATCTTGCTTCCGCCACAGCTCTCGCCTTTTGTCACCGCACGCTCCTCCTCGCTTCTCCTGCCCCCTCAACTCACCCTGCTCTTGCCCGCTACACACCACTTTCTAGATTACAAGTTCCGGAGAAGAGTTGTAAGACCGCACTTGTAGATCTACTCGCGCGCTAAGGAATGTCATAACTCACTTCGGCTTCATTTCATTCGACTCTTCCTCGCTGGCAAGAAGAATTTCGGAACCCATTCTCCCGCTCTTTTAAATATTCTAATTGCTGCACAAAAGGATTTGGGTTTTTATGGAACCTCTTTGAATCAAACAAGCTGCTATTGAACCATTATGGAACTTACCTCGCGTTTTATTATCTTCTCCAACTTTCACTTCTCTTCCTCTCCACGTCTTCTCTCCCTTATTTCGTTTCTTAATTTTTGTTTATTCTTTATTTTAACTGTGATATTTATGTAACGCAATATAATGATAGTTCTCTGTACTAAATTAAATATTCGTAAATTGCAAACGTGCAACAAGATATAACTCACAACTGTTCAAAATTGGCTATAAAGTTTATTTGTCGTTTTAAATAGTTTGTACTGCAAACGAGTGATCATTTATTTTATTATTAAGTGATAAACCGACATTGGTGCCTTTATACATAATTCAGATTTTCTCTCAAACAAGTCTTGCACGATTTTAATTTTTTAACGATAAATAATTTTCAAATAGTTCGGCGAAGTCGATTGGATATTTCAACTTGACTCAGAGAAGCATTCTTGTTGTACAAAGGGAGATCAGTATCACTTCACGCATCGTCACACAATATGGAAGTTCAGTATGTCAGTAATCTTATCGATAAATCTGTCAACGAACGTGCACAGGTTTCATTTGTGTTATTTGCTATTGCATTAGAAAAGACAATATTATACTTCTTTCCCGCTGAAGTTTCTTTAGATGATTGTTTAAATGTAGATGCTTGTAGGTTTCGTTTGCATTAATTTTCTTCCAACAGTTTCATAATTAAATCGTGGGATTGTAATGATAATTTGATTTCTTATTTTTCAATTATCTTTTCGAGTCACTTTTCCAGTTCGACTAATTAAATTTCGTATTCCTTTCATTAGTACATTTCTATTCTCTCTTCCCTTGGATAATTGTACCTAACTCCTCGATTGTTATTTTTTCTCAATTAAGCGTTATTTTCGCCGAATAAATATTTATTTTGAGAAAACAAATTATGTAAAGCACAACTACATATTTCTTACAGGTGGATTTTTTGTCGTCTATTCAGTAGAACCAAATTTCACTTACTAGCTCCGCGTATTCATTAATAACATGGTTAAAACAAATATTCAATTGTTGTTGTTGGTGTGAAATATAAACAAAATCAAGAATTAAAGAATACGTCTAAATTGGTTTCACTCTTATTAATTATATGCTGAATTCCGTAGAAGAACGTGCTAAGTTTCCGAATTATAAGTAATAATGTAATTGGTGAACAGTAATAATTAGGGAATACGACAAAATCTATTTGTTCATGAACTTTGAAATGTATAAGCGACAAACAGGAAATACGAAATCCTTTAGTATAATTGGTTTTTCGTGGTTTTGTTTTATTTCTAATTTCTTTTATAATTTACTTTCTAGTTGCTATATATCCAGCTCGATGATGTGAAATCCTGTGATTTCATTCAGGACACTTACAACGTGTCATTTAAATGTGAATATATTACGAAACGTTCTTGAGATAGTAAGTATTAGTTACTACCGTGGACAAAGAGAATCTACATTTCCACTAGCAACCTATTGACGACAGTCGCTAACACGGCCGAATATTGGTTTCTGTTTTCAGTCATCTGCAGAGTACATCTCCGTGTGCACAGAGATGCTTTTTATGTTCACTGTTAGTGAACCTCAATTCTTAGGCTTCTGTTACGCCAACCACGCCTTGTCATTTTCTGGTTGAAACCTCCTTTCTTCAAGTCAATTGCTTTTGAATTATCACCTCTTTAGAAGCAGAGTGTGCTTTCACACTTTTCTTCTACGTAAGAGTTTCTCTTGTTTGCGCGTAAAGTATCTGTTCATTTGTGCGTCTCACTCGCTTCTTTCATGAACTCTTTCTGCGTGCATTCTCTTTTAGCATCACTTGTAGGATTAGAACAACTCAACAATAATCAAGTACTTTTCCAGATTTATGGCGTGATAGAATCATTAGAAGGAAAAAATTAACGTAAAAAATCTTTTAAAAGTACACATACAGTTTTATAAGTTTTTAATCAATTTGCTGAAAATTTTGAAGTGTTATTTACTTGAAACTTCCTTTGCTTATTCTTAACGAAGGGAATTATTTTCTTTAATTACAGCAATGAATTTCGCCTGTTATTCACTTTGCTTCGAAAAACTCACATCTGGGCAGACATTGTGTTTGTTATTTTTTGCAAGTAAACTTCAACAAGTCCTAATTGATACAGTGCTCACTTATTATCTTTCAGAATCATTATCTAACATTTTGAAACTTCGCAAGTTATACCACATATGGAAACGTAAGCATTTGAAAATAAATATCGCCAAAATTGGAATTGTTTATGACTTGCTTTTTTCAGGCACTTATTCAGGATAAACGTAGTATTACTTACAGGGAAGCAAGTGGCTTTCTTAAGTAAGTTGCTTACTTGTAGTAAACAAGATTCGTCAAACAACATAATGAAATTAAGTTATCGTTGTTTCCTAATCATAAATCTGGAAGTTGATGAAGACTTTTACAAATTTTAATAATTTCAATCACGTTTCAGTTTTCAAAATCAGAGTGAAATAAATACAGTATGGAGCGTATCCGTTCTTGACTCCAATCGCCAATACCTCTCTTGTACAACACACCAGACCCACCCGCCAAAGAACGTGTGCAACGTGACACATTCGCAGCGAAGCCTTTGCACACACTGCTTGTCTAAGGCGCCACGCTCGGGCGCCGGCGAGCGCGACGAGCGGGCAACGTGTTTGGCTTAGTAGAGCTGCGCGCGCTCTTTCTCTTCCGGCGGCCATCGAGGCCGGCGCCGCGGCGGGGGACCAGATCGCATGCAGCCGTCTTCGTGCTCTGCTGGCGCTGTTCTTCCTCCAGATCGCTATCTTTGTTTGACCAGTAGTGTCTAGAGCCCTCAATATGGAATGAAGTTTCAGCGGTACAAAAAAATGTAATTGTAACACAATCGTTTAGAAGTGTAGAATTAGTAAGTCGGTTCGGTTTGGCATTCTACCTAACTACGTAAATAGAAAAGAAGAAGTATTGTAATCGCTCGTCGGAAATTGGCAGTTTTTCGACAGGAAATCTTTTATCGTTGGGTCTTGGGAAAAGTGAATAAATATTGTTCCTACCTGTAGTAAATTACTTTTTCTGAAACGTTGTGTAGAGAGAATTTGCGATTGGTTGGCCCTTGAAACTGAAAAATCGAGTGACGGCAAAACGTCTTGTCTCTGTCCCTGGTCTAGGCTCATTTTCGTAGAAATCCCTAATTTTTGAAAATTGCAACGTTCAAAACAATTTTGGCGTCTTCCTACAACTACACTATTGAAGATAGTATTTTTTACTTCCCTATTTATTGTTGGAAGATAGACACTGAAATAAGTTAATATCCATTTTTTCGAAAATGTGAGTGTTCGAGAAATTTTGCGTGAAATATAGGCAATTTTTAAACAATTATTTTCTGATTTTTAAAAAATTTTTCCCTCGTATATAGTAATAAAGGACGGTAAAAAAGTTGTTACTAATCGCATTTTCGGCGAACTATTTGGTTTTAATGTTTTTTCAAAACTTTAGATTGCGAATTACAATATTGATACAAATTTTTTCATCAATAAAATCTGTTCTCAAACATCACATCTTTAAAAAGCATTAAGTACAATGTAAAAACACATTGTAAAAAGTCGAGTAGTTTCTGTGTAATTTCTTTTTGAAGTTAATGAAATTTATTATTTTTTCCTAAAAAATAGCTTCAATTTTTTCTTTAATTTTTTCCACGGATATTGAAAAGAAATTCTTAAATATTTTACAGGTCTAATTTTCATTGCACTTTCTGAATTGACGAAAATTGCAAAAGTTATAAATAATGCGAGAAAGTATTGCTGCTGGGAAACGTAAGATAAGACATTCTTACTTATTTGGAAACTAGTACTAGGTGATTTCTTTGAATTGTGGCAACAAGATACTCTAGATTCTGTAGCCGGAAACATTCTTTTGAGACAGGAATGTCTGCACTGAAGTCGAGGAGTTTTCGAGAAATGCTCACAGTGTCCCTGTTCCGTAAAACGATATCAAGAACATAAATTAATGTAAATGTAGACAGTGTTTTTCAGATAGTTCTGATGATGATTGCTATGCAATCGAAAAGATCTCAAGTTAAAATATACATATTATTGATACCAGACAACATATTTTATTTACATTGATATAAAAAGTTATCTAAATCACCAACGATCTAATTAATTAATGATTTCTAGAACATTTGAAGTACACATTGCTTAATCCCGTTGGTTGGAATAACCCATGAAGTGATCCAATTTCTTAGACACATACTCAGAATAGTGTGTGTATATCTGTGTGTGTGTGTGTGTGTGTGTGTGTGTGTATATATATATATATATATATATATATATATATATATATATATATATATATGCTTGTTTCAACCTGAAGGTGGAATTTATGATGTTCAAACATCATAATTTCTTAATTCTTTTTTCTAAATTGGGCCAGATTGTATTCAAGAAACATCTGCACTCTATTAAGTTGCTAAACTACAGTGTACTAGCAGAATTGCGACCTGTCCCCCGCTGCGTCCGCGCTGCTATGACCTGGTCGCCTTCGTGCCCAATCGCCTCCTCGCTGTCGCCTCCTGGTCCAGCATCAGTTTAGTCCCGACTGCGCCCTCTCCTGCTCGCCCTCGCCCTCGCCCCGCGACACAAGGCGACGCCCACCAATAAATCAAGTCCAAGTACATTGGGAATTGCATTTTACTGAAGCGCCATCTATAGAGGAGTTACAACAAAGTAAACTGCATATAACCCTTCACCATGGAAAAACTCCAAGATATGACGAGTTTCATGGAGATCAGTCAAACGGTCTCGACTAGACCTACATCCAGCACAGCCTGCCAAACTAAACTATTTTTTAATTAAACACTGCAGCTCCATTCCTTAAATAAGAAAGCTGAAATAGTGAACGTGATTGCTCTCGGACAGTCCATGATACTGAGAGGAATGTTCTTACATTCGACCACTAACTAAATGTATATGACCTTTTTCAAATGTACAAGGTAAATAATGTGTAAATATTATCTACCTATTGCACGAATACGGAGGCGCATCCAGAATTTTTCAAAGGGAAGGGAGAGGTGAAGGGTCTACAGGTATAGGTATTGAGCAGACCATGTTGTCTTATAATTTTTTTTTTCATTTATGCTGAATATAAAATGGATTTTAATTCGTTAATTTAAAGTGAATGTGGATATATTAAATTAATTTGGTTAGTATCGAAAATTAGCAAACTCTATATTCTTAATATTATCATTGGCTTCTAAGGGGGTTGAAACACCTTGAGTTCTCTCCCCTCCCATGGTGCACGAATATTTTGTTTCTTCTCACTTGTAAATTATTATACACACGTAAATGTCACTTTTTTGGGACTGTTGCATGCCTTTCTACCGTTTTACGAATATCAAATTGAATTGAATGTTGAAAATAATGCAGAAAGAATGTGAGGTGTGTAATAATGCAACTGCGAACAAGCGCTATTCGTTACTACTTTTTGGCACTTTCCTTGAAGCACATTGCCTCGTATCTTCGCGTGCATGCGCCCGTTGCTATGATGTCCACGTTGTTGCAGGCCTCAAACACTCGGTGTACGGCCTCGTCAAAAGCAGCGCTCATCGAGTTCCCGTCAACACGTACCGGAAGCTGGTGACCACGGGCCGGAAAATGGCTCCGTAGAGGGGCACTCAGCATGGACTCGGAGACGTCGCGCATTCACACTGAACTCCAGGAACACGGAACCGACCACGAACTACGTCTTCTCTACGGAAGTAGTGACGTTGGCAGGTCATGCCTAAGGCTAGACTTTTGAGTAAGTCAAGATTACATTGCCATGGTGCAGTCCAGATAGACAGCTTTTGGTTTGCAATTTCATTTCGGCATTTTTATACAGAACTGCTAGCAACAGAAAACTATTATGCAATTTATAAGTGCCTCTTTGCGTTCTTCGATGCTGCTTGTGATTTATTTTTGCTCATCAGCGAATAAGTGAGCAAAAAAGTGTTCTTTGTGAATTTGGAAGTGGTGTAGAAATACGGGTCTTTGATACAAAAGCTGCATAGGAGTCGAGTGGCCTACTTGGAATTTTTGGATTGTGATCTAGTATGGGATGGGATATAAAAATTGTGGGATATAAAAATTCTGTCCGCTAGTGAATATAAAAATCGCTAGTGAATTTTAACGGTGAAATCAATGTGAACAAATTAATATTCGTCAAGGTCTTGTGGATGAATATGTGATTCGCTCATTCAAATTATTTTCCTTTTCATATTCAAAGTTCCTCTGAAATAAGAGTGAGATACACGATCCACAGTAATATTTATTTAAATTATTTGTATTTATTTAATGATAATGTTATTAGTATTTTGAAATTATGAAGACGTTTATATGTATTGTTTAATATTATTGAATACTTCATATTTTGTATTTCAAAAATAAATATTAACTGCAACACATATATTTTCTCTGTGTTGGATCCTATTCCACATCTTTAAAAGACCACAATGGAAATATGTCAGGATAAAAAAGGATTTGAAAATCAGTGCAACAGTACGTACTAGATGACGATAAGTATTTTATTTATGCGATTGAGCTTGTACACAGTAAAACTGTTACGGTCCATGGTATGTGCATTATGAGTTGATCAGTAGCCCTGAGTTATGTATCATTGTCTATTTCACTTTGAGTATCATTTCGAGGCACATTGTATTTGTCCGCAGTCAGAGGTTTCGTCATGGTAACAGTGAAAAGTGTGGACAACTATACTATATTGTACTTGTAAACTATTCGTAGGTCAGCGTTGAAAGTCACAAAGGCAACGTGGTATTTCAGATAAGTCGAGTCGTCCTCTTGTTAGTCTTCTATGGCCCAGTCACTCGTTGCGTTGTACGTGGTCGCTGTACATGATGCGCGATGAATGAAAGTGAATCAGGAAAGGTATTAGTTGCTCAAATAAATATGTTACGATGATAGAAATAAATACGACTCAATAAATAATTCGAGGGGCGGTGCGGGGGCGTGGCTCGCGGCAGCCGCTGCGGCGGAGCGGCGGGGGCGGGGCCGGGGGCGGGGGGGGGGGGGGGCGGCGACAGCTGCGGCTGCCGACCAGAGGCGCCGGCCAGCACCTAGCGGCGACTCTGCAACCAGAAAACACCCAGAGTCATTACGACGCAAACGTGCCCTTGTACCAACCACCAGGCCCACTCATATTTTTGCTGGCAGTATGCGCATAACTTTATTGGGGGAAATCAGCATTTCCATGCTGAGTCCATTTTTACATCGAGGGTTGTTAGCCCTGGGGGATGAGGTATGGAAATGGTCATGATGAAAGATGAAATAGACAATCACAAAGACACACACAAGTACAACTACTCCCGAGATGGGACACGAACCCGCGATCCTTTGGTCCTACACCTCCACAGTACTACTGTCTTCGCGATCTCGACTACGTGGATGGGCGCATCTGATTTTTTTTCGGCAAAAGCAGGAAAGTTTGAAATGCAGTGTGGAACTGTTAATGAATTCGTCTTGGAATACAACTTGGTGATCGAGAAGCTACAGTGTTCGGTCAGGATTTTCCTTTTTAAATTTGACGTGAATAGAGGTTAGTGTAATTATTTAGTTTAATATAAATATTTGATAGTGTAACAGACATATCTGAACAGTGAAACTAGGAGGCACCTAATTGTATGCGTTCAGTGATTCGATGGTAGTGTTGTGTCTTCTAGAGGATCAATTTCAGTTGACAGTTAACGCAGTAATGTCTGCAGTAATTTCTTTTGAGGCAAGAGAAAAGCAAAACATCAAGTAAACAGCTTATAAACATATCGTTTGACATGGCACAGTACCTACAAGCAGATAATGCATTATTGTTAATAATGGTTTGGGTATAATTACGTTACAACAAACTTGTAATCATTCAAACTTACTTACGACGACCAAATAATTTGTATTAGATTTGATATTAACATAATTATTATGACCGCTAGAGTTTGAATGGATTATTTAAATGTGTTGCCAGCTTGGCTTTGATACCGCGAAGATCTGCAGCTCCATTCATCGTCGAGCCGAAGGCTGCAAATTCCAATCCCGGAAAGGGAGGAAGTGTCTCTCTGCATTTTTGGCGGACTCTTAAGCCTATTTTACGCCATTTATTCGGTAGTGGTCTTGAGAACATTATTGTAGATCAGGGGAGGTGTACTTCAAGAAATTCTTTTAGAAGTAAGGCTCAAGATATTACTATTATTACTATAATTAGTGATCAAGTAAGTAATTGTTAGGAGCAAATAATATACAGTTGGTAACAGTCTTGTTTGTGCAGTCGATCATTTGCTCTAAAACATTAATTTTCAGTGGATAATTGAAACTAACGCAACAGTTACAAGATAACTGAATAATTGCAGTTGAATAAGATGTCACTTTGGGCGACTAAATGTGCTGGTGAATTTCAAATGAAGGCCATTTCGTGTAGGTGTGCAAAGTAACATTTTATTGAACCGGAATTGTTCAGTTGTCTTGTAATATGTTTTGCGTGTTAAAATGAGACTGTATAAAGAAGACTGTTGGCAACTAGGGGTGACTCACGCGTGCGGCGCCTAGCTCCTGGCGGGGCCGGGGGCGGCGGCGGCGGCGGGGGGAGCTGCCGGCCCCAGCCCGAGCTGCCCACGTAGCTGTCGTGGGCGTGGCCGTGCGCGTCGGCCGCCACGTGCGAGTGCGAGTGCGAGTGCGGGTGCGCCAGCACCTCGTACGTCACGTGGCGCTGCTGCGAGAACAGCTGCAACACACGACACGTTCACATTGGCATGTCAAACTCACACACACACGACACATTCACATTGTTCGGGCAATCCACACTGACCCTGCCTTGTTGGTCTGGGTGCTCTGGATGGATACAGGCGTTATATCTCGACGTAATAAAGGGAAGCATATTGGGCTGATTTTGAATTTCTGAATGAACTAAAAACTATTCTTAAACCTGAGCCTAACGTGGAGGATGTTGACCCTGGTAAGGCACGTGCGCTGCACGAACAATGCTCTCGCCCGACGTAGACGCAAGGAATTTTCGCGCTTCACATGTAACGTCTTGCGGGCCTCAATTAAGAGCAGTTGGGCAGCTCTGACTTAAACGCACTTGCACGCAATGGCGTAGCTAGGTTTCCAGTGCCCTGGTGCTGTGAGTCCAAATGGGGCTTCTATTTGCTATTACTAAACGTCAAATTAATAGTTTTGAATCTAATTGGTTGGTTGGTTAGTGATTCCGGGCACGTCAACAGCTTAGGTCATTAGTCCCGTAAGTGTAGTGCATGTTTTTCTCGGGAGATGGCGGTGATCTTCCCCCGCTGGATGGCGAGATCCGGCGCCGACCTACCGTCGGCTAGTGGGGTTTCCCCCTAACCAGGACGCTCCCACCAGCGGGGCACCGCCCCAGCCGGGGCAAGCTCTAAGCTCCCGATCGGTGTAGTGCATGTTAGTGTAAGTGTAAGGGGAGAGGATACGACAGATCACGGGCGGTCCGTGGCCCGTTTGGTAGGGTACTGCTCCGCCATTCGCCTGATGTTGATCGGAGAAACCACGGAAAACTACCGATCAAAGCAGCCGGCCTCTAGGATTCCCCTCCAGACAAAAATAATTGGTAAAGAATATAATGACCATAACGGAAACACTAAGCAGGGAGATCGTTTTATTTTGTTCTTCGCTGCCCCGGTGCGGAGCACTGGTTGCACGAGCCTTCCCACCCTCTACTCGCACGTCGCGAGGTAAAGCCGAACTGTGAGTAGGCACTAAAAACTATTCCAGCACAGTTATTGTCAAAAAGGTGAACTATGAAGCGCGTTGTATCTGATTTGCCAGGACGTTAAAATTATCTACAATTCATTTTGTGATTCTAATCCTTTTAATATCAACTTTTGCAGTCCGATTACTGGTTGTTTCGTGGCGAAAATTCCTGAGTTTAAATACTGAAATTTGTAATTATTCATTATAACTCGTTGTCCTGCCCTTTTATCCATGTCAATCTCTTAACTGTAAATCTTCCGAGTTTCTTGAAGAACGAAGCCGTTTTTATCGTAACGAAAATGAAACTATCTTTATATTTATGAAATTGTTTTACATACATTTACAAGATTTTGATAATGCAAGTTATCGGTAGTATTGAAAATATGTAATATTTTTTTTGATAAATTCACGAAGTTATAGAGAAAATGATGAATGGCATTCGGTTAAACCCTTGAACATTTTTTTTTATATTCTGGGGTTTAAAAAGAATAAGTATTATTAATTGACAATACATGTATGAATTTTAAAGTTGAGTTTCGCCAATTATTATTATTATTTTTTTAAAATATTTTTTAATTCCAAATTTTAAAAAAAGTAACGAAACATATCTAGAGTTTAATTTAGTATCCAAAAATGAGCATTCTAATAAAGTAATCGCACGAATCATCTGTTTCGTAATGTTGTCGAAGTCAACAAAATAATCGCCACGCTTTTCATCTCATTACTGACATGGTGTCCTCATTAACTTAATTGCCGGCTTCCGGGGAAGACAAAAAACCGGAGTCAAGAAAGTTGCCGTGTCCTGAAAACAGCACATATATAATTTCTTGCAGCGGCGTTCATTTGGTGCAGCACAGGGCGATAAAAAACGTGTGCAGCGACCGCCGCGCCGTCGGCGGCTCGCGCCCGGATCTCCCATTGGACCTCCGGAGAGGGGCCGCCCGCAGATGATGGGCCAGGAAGGCAGTTGCTGGAAACCGGTCGCTGACGAGGAAATTTCGTCAGCAACGGGATCGCATTCTCGATTTACGAAAGTTGCTCGATTTGTCCGTAAACTCGAATCAATCGGGTTAGTAGGTCTTAGTATTGAGAAAGATTTGATCTGTATTTTAGTGCGCTTGAAATGCATTGTTGTACGTTGAAAGTGCACACAATATGAACAATTTCACACAAAGAACGAAAGTGCACACAATAGAACCGTAGTCAATTAAATCATAAAGATAATGAATCTGAAATTGTGAGAAATTGAAGTGTCTAGTTTTCAGGAAATAATGAACGGGGATTTGAGGTTTATGTTACCTGTAGGATCTGGAACTTGACGAACTTGAAATTGACGCGACGAAGACGGATGCATTCTTTTATTAACGTTTTGCTCGTCAATATTATTAATTACCATGTAAAAGTTTTTGAAAAATATTACTGCGATATCTGCATTGTTTAAATTAAATTCACACTTAACGTCCCTGCATTCATTTACAAGAAAGAAGCAAAAAATATTGAACAAAGTGAATAAAAATTTCAATTCAGGGATTAGAAATGCGAAATATTCAATCCAAAACTATTCAAAACAACATTAATATAAAATCGTGCGACTAATCGTAAGTTGATTGATTGACGTTATTAAGTTCGCGGTCTATGTATGAAATTATGTTTCCAAATATTTCAGTATGGTACATGATTATGTCATTCGCATGTCTCGTAAATTCGTTTTATCCCTGATTCGGATGTACGGTGCCATAGAAAATGGAATACAAAATATGCAACAAGTACTGAAAATTCAAGACAGAATATGTGATAATTCGTCAGTTTCTCTATAACTGAACACACTCGCATGCCCGAGCTATGAAATGCTGCAAAACCAGTTTTGTATCTCTTTTTCTTTTAGTCTATCGGTGTGGATGATCGAACACACACTTATTCTAATCTCTCCCAGAGGTCTCACTTAAATATTTAACGGTCCGTAGACAACTTCGCGGGTTATTTCATGCTTGTGGATCAATGCCGCAAAACTAGGTTGGCGACCAACATTCCAACCACACCCGTCCCCCCCCCCCTCAGCCGCTCATGTGGTCGCCGGTGGAGATACACGTCAACAGTTGAGCGAAAGAGCACGCATGATTACGATCTACTGGGATACAAAGTGAGCAAAAGCTAATTTACTCGTTACACCTTTTTTGTTGCATTTGTCTACATGCAGATGCAATCGGGACTGTCAAAAACTAATTATCACTTTTAAATTTTTTGAAGACGTTAATATTAATAACGATGTATTCACAAGCATTTAGTATTGATGGAATTCATAAACGTTGACGTCTTAAAAACAACATAAATAGAAATTACTTGAAAAAACGTATAAAACACGTGATCCCGTCACATTAATGATTCATCTATCAGCATATTATTTCTGTTAGTTTTAAAGATTAAATATTAAAAAAGAATTAGAAAATATCTTTCTAGAATAGAAAGATTTTTTATCTCGTCGGATAAAAAATTACGGAATAAAAAACTTTTGAAAAAGATATTTTCGCAAAAAAATAAGAAATAGTTTTTGTTATACTGCGGATTATTCTAATGACAATCAGCACGATATATACCAAGTACCTCTTAGTAACAAGACATTGCATTTCCTACAAAGTGTGGCGTCATTGATAAAAGCACACAGACCCTTCAAAGTATGTACAAGTTTATTTTACAATTTTTTACAATAGTTACGACGTTGCCACGCTGGCGGTTGCCAACGTGACGCTACAAAATCTAGGAAATGTGCGGTGGCGCATGAAGAACTACAGCTATCGCCGGTTCAAAGAATCTTCGGCCGCTCCTAAGCTCGTAGCAGCGGAAGATCTCTAATAGGAAACTAGCTGCTATAGTTCGAAGGAAGCTGGGATCACGTCCCTAAGGAGCGGAGCAAGAAGAGGACTCGACCTAGTTCCGTCTACGCACCTGCCAAGCTGTCTGGGGCGGGGCCCACGTGGGGAAGTGTGCTCCTGAACCCAAAAGGAGCGCTGTCCTTCCGCGACCCACTCTGTGTGACCGACTCTGACTGCCGTCGGCTGGCCTGCACGCGAACCCGCTTCCGATTTCATTTATTTATTTATTTAGTCAAAAACAGTCAAAAACTGTATGTGACGTATGGGGGAGAAAATCATCTGCGCACACTTTCTTGAGTTTCAGAATCCCTTCCCAACAATTTAACTATTAATAGTTAAAAGATGAAAAATCATAGTAGTAATAATAATAAATTTAAAAAAGCGAGGGATTAATATTTCAAAAACTAGATATTTTTGTTGCAAAATTACAGAAAACTTATTTTTAACAGTAATTTTATTTTGATATTCGTATAATGATAATCGTATTTTTGATAATCGTATTTTGATATTCCATTCATTTTATTTTGATATTCGTTCAAATCACTCCGGTGATCATGACCATTTATTAGATTTCATGTGAGTTGAAGCAGTAGAGTGCACTACTTATCAGTGCCTCATTTTGCTCTAATGCATTTTCGCATGTATTTGTTCTAGAGAAAATTGTATAATAAAATAATTTTAAATTAATCTTTAACTACCAGATACTTTAATATGTGAAGTATTGTAGTTTAAACTATCTTCGAAGTATAGTAGTTTAAATAAATTTCTAAAAGAATGGACTTGGGTTCTATAACAAAAATAATCTGTCATCTCTCAAAAATAATGTCGGTAAAATAAATGAATTATACTTGTTTTACTACAATACAAGAGTTGTAAACATATTTACATTGAACCTCTTGTCGTTTATGAGCTACAATATTGGCACATTCTCGAAAAATGAAGTTTTGAGATAAACGTTTATATAGCTCTTTACAGGTATATCAGTGTGGATTATTTCTGAAAGGTTTCTGAGGAGTTAGGTACCAAACATTATTATGAAATATTATAAGATATTAAAATTTGTATTGTTTGAGTTAACTTCGACTTCCAGAATTGAACAAAAAGGTTATTGAAATGACGAAGAGTTTTCTTAAATTTTTACGTTTTCAAACAAATGAAAAGCTGATTCGTTTGACCATGAAGAAGAGAAATAGTTTGTAAATGAAACAATGAAGTGTTAGTTACGTACCTTTTTGAGCCACAAGATGGCGCCGAGCAGGAAGGCGATCTTGCTGAGGATGAGGGCCTTACCCACCAAGAGGGCAAGGGCCTTGAACGCCACGCCGCCGATGAGGCCGAGTTTCATGACGCCGGCGGCCAGCAAAGGGCCCATGTTGTTCTTCTTGCGAGCTGCGAGCAAAAGGATTCTCGCTTAGACCCGACTCGCGACACAACCCACGAAACAGAAGAGATGATGTGCTTCGGAAAAGTGACAATGATAGTTCACAAAACTTTCGCCGTCGCGTTTACAATTGAACTGCCATTTGAAGGCAAGAAATTTTGGATTATTAACCCAAAACTCTTTGCCTTAATGTCTTGAGATTTTACTTCCTTCGTAGAAATCTTTTACTGTCGTAACTTTTGTTTATTTTTTTAAAAGTGTGACATAGGCACGACTTATATGAGACGCAACTTTTCTCCCCTATTTTGGAAGAACTTTTCTCGTAGTTAACTTTTACTAAATTAATTGTTGACCATGCGTGAGATGGTCCTTTAAGCACTCTAAAAAGTAACGTAAAGATGTCTTTGCATGCTGAGACACATTTTCATGCTGCAGTCGTTGCATGCAGATCGCGTCGGTTACAAATCCCCACGACTGAGTAATGTGCAAAGAAAATTTCGCCTGATAATTGGATTCAAACCGTTCAGATAATAGTGTTCATTTCACCCATTCCATGAATTCAATATTCAATAATGTTCTTTAAACCAACTAACTTGGGTTTAGATCAAGAATATTCCAGAAATAAATAGAAACAAGCTCCATGCATATCTGTGTCATAGGGAAAATGACAGTAAACACATTTTTGCAGCTCTCCAAGGGATATCAAAAGTTTGGACGCAACCAACAAATAAGTTGAAAAGATATTAAAAGGTTACGTCATGCGTGCGAAATAATCTATTTCGTAATACATTTATTTAAAACCTCTTAAACTCAATATTGTGTGTGGTCTAATTAGAAATAAGCCCCATGCATATCTGTGTCACAGTCAAAGTAGTGGTCTATCCGTTTTCGCAGCTCGCCAAGAGTATCAAAAATTTCGACACATCCCGCCGGTATGTGGGACATTTATTAAAGGACATAACGCGTATGAAAGAAACTGTTTGTTTCTTTAAAAGCCTGTGCGAATCAAAATACTTTGTGGCCTTGTTCCAACGCGTCGCATGACAATCGGAAAACGTCCCCATCAAGGTCCATCCACGTGCGACGAGCCTGTGTATGCCATCCACGGTTTGTGTGTCCTCTGTCCCATGGGGGTAAGGTGTAAAAGGTGTTAGAATCGTTCTCCGCCATGCAATACTAAGGGTACAAGAGCAATCCGTGCCGAGGCCCAGCCGACCTTCATGCTGCCCACCCTAAGTGGTTCGCTACCAACACCGGCGCGTTCAGACAGGTACTCACAGGGCCTTCCGCCGAAAGGTCTCCTACGCGCACTGACGGGCGAGTTGGCCGTAGCCGCCCCTCTGGCTTCTGCAACGACACACGAAACTACACTGCATCACCCTCTTCCAACTAGAAGAGAGTTCGATATTACTTTGTTCATGCAATCATATCATTTTCCAATTGATTTTTAAAACTCCCGTTCCGATATATCTCGAACTTATTGGAGTAGAAAAGAATTGAAAATATAATTTTTTTTTTACTTTTGGATTGATGTTAATGACCGTTTTTCAGAATTATGCACAGACATTGACAAGGTTGCTTCCCGTATGTACAAGAGGGAATAAGCAAGAACCGGTCAGTCTAGTATTCGACCCTCAGGGTCACGAACACTCGCTCTCTTTACTGCGTTGTGAAAAAGAATGTCGGTGAGAAGAATCGTACGAATGAATTAAATAGTTCGATGTTAAGTCCTCAATTTCTATAAATCAACCTCTGCTAATTACTATATTTAAATATTGAAAATTTCAACAATTATCAATTTCACTCTAGGCATAATATATTTTGTTAACTATCTACACAAAATCATGACAATTTTAGGCTCGTTCAAGTGAATGTACACTCTAGTCATTAGATATATCGCCTGCATACGTGTATCTCGACACACGTCAGATGTTGGAAATACGTGATTAAGTTTATATTCACGGTGTAGTTTTGCCTGTGTGAGTGTGGAGATGGTGGAATGTAGTTTTTCACCCACAGGGCTGATGTAGTGATCCCACCTTGAGCATTTATTTCATTTTTTGGATAGCTTGTTTTCTTAATTTGAATCTGATTTACTACGAGAAACGCTAATGGTTAGGATATCGACTGAGAATTCAAAAACTGAATATCTTACTGTATTTCTTGGCAACAACCCGAGGATATTATCGATTCACATTTCTTTGACTTCACTGACACAGATATAAAATTAAAGCAAAAGCGATTATTCCCCATCCCCCGTGTTAATTTCATCAGTAGAAGAAACGGCATAATAAATTGTTGTCGACATCGAATTCTTAGGCCTTAAAACCTATTTTAGACGGATAATCTTAAAAGCTGAAAATGTGTTGTTTAATTTAGTATACGAGTAAAGTTGTCATAAAACTATGTTTTTTAGTTCAAAATGTTTTATTAAAACCACGTACACGTACTACTAATGAACTCATATACATACGGAAAAATATTTATTTCAATACTTGTGACTGGGGCATAAATATTGATGCCAGAATAGTAGTGCATTAGTTGTTCCTGCTTCTTCAAGTGACGAACACATGTGGCCAGTGTAAACCCAAATGTTGTTTAACATAGATTTTATCTTCAGTCAGAATTTCTAGCCAGTAACATTTTCTGGTTTCTTCTTCGGGTTTTCAATTATACCGAACAGGCATTTTTATGATTTACAGAACGAATAAATGGTTTAAGACTTAATGATGAGACGCATTTTCAAGAACTGTAAACGTTTTCCTCAATATCGTAAAACCATGAAATGTGCTCACACTTAATTTCTAGTGTTTACGTCAAAAGAGTAAAACAGGCATTTCTTAAAAATTCGATGTCTGCGATCGACAGTAAGAGAGAGGTCAAAGGTTCAGAGAAGCTGAGGTAAGCTTCACAGTACAAGATAGAAGTAATGCTGTTTATTTATTTATTTTACGTCAAAAAAACAGTTAAAACTGCGTATGACGTGCTATGGGGTAAAAGTGAATTGTGAATTTATGTGCACATTTTCAAAATTCTGTTATCCCTACACTAAGTCATATATTACTTAAATTTTGAATTTTGAAAGGGAGAAAAAAAACTCCCATGTAATAAAATCTATTTTCAAGGATAAAAAGGCAATAAATTTTGGCTCTTATCCATGTTGTCCTTCAGAAAAATACTTCCTGGCGCGACAACATGGAAACGATAATTTGAACTTCCCACTGAATTCTAGAAGACGTGCACAGAAAATGTTACATTTATATCCAGAAGCAAAACAAGGGGCCATCTCAGCAATTGCTCAATGGATCAGGGAAACTGGACGAAAAACCTGATCGAGATGGGTTATTGAGAACAGACTGGTAGGAATAGTCTCAACAAAAACACAATTGAAATTACAACTACAAAAACGGTGTTCGAAACGAGCTGCTATATTATAAGCTATAGTTGAGAACTGTACAATTGCTGTAAATAAAAGTTTCTAAATAGCTGATTATAATTTCAGAGCATATTTTATTATTTCGGTAAACTACATTAACCTCTACGAATTTTTCACTAAAACATCTTGGATTTTACAGATACGAACAGTAAAATTAGAGAACGGGCTATAGTAGGAAACGTTAGGATAACTAATGTAAATTTCCCTTTTGCAGTTCTTTGAACACTTGATTGAAGATTGAATGAACTTTATTATTCTTAAAAACATCTTCAGGTAATGAATAAACAGAATAGCATCCGATGTTAAACTTAGTATTTTAAATGATTGTAAAATAGACCACAAATAATAAAATTTAAAATATAAATCATTGATGCTTTCTGTCAGGAGAAAGCTTTGTCAGTTAATTTTGTTTTCCACCAGACCCTACAGATTGGTTAACCTGTTGACATTGTTTATCCACATTCATTCACATTAAGCGTTTTTATTAAAATATGAATGTAGATAATACGATCTCGAAATCGCGTTGTTTGAGACCTGAATCTCTCGTGAATAATGCAGCGGGGGGTTTAATTCCATTTTGTCCGAAGGTGAAGTTAACTAGTGAAACCGGCATTGCGGCGGCTACACGGACATACAGTGAAGGCTAGAAGACGCCAATTACAGCGGCAGCTCCTGCCCCGAACCCTCATGTCGCCCGACATTGACGGCGACATTGCGATCCACTTGATGGACGGAGCGCGGGGTGGGCGGGGCGTGTGTTCGTGTGCTGCTCGCGGGGGGCGCTGCGCCCGCAGACACACCAACACGCCGCCGTGCGACCAGCAAGCTCATTGAATTGAATTGAATTGAATTGAATTTGCCTTATTTTACGTGGCGAGACTCAGGCCATGAGGCCCGCTCTTCCGTCTGACCACGCAATTTCGTTACACTCCTTTCACCAATCATGGGAGAAAGAAGGTATTACTTGGGCGACGAAACAGGCGATTTGAATTTAGCTCAGAGGCGTCATTTAGGCTTGAGGATCTTTTACATGCAGTAAATGTACTAACATGGGACAGCCGGCTTTACTTCCCCTCCGAAGGAAGGCGTACGAAGGATTTTGTCGCCCTTAAAAATCCACGACTTAGATCGGGTTTGAACCCGCAAACTTGGGTATAGCAGTCCGATACGCACTACACCATCGCCGCCGATGACGGGCTTCTCTAGGGAAGGAAACGACTGCCGGCGAAAGGACACAGCATGAGAGGGCCGAAAGTCACCACGGTATTTTCGAGTTACATGGACTGGAGCAAGCTGACAGTTGTTGCACGCAAACATGTCGTTTGGTCGAACAAGGGTTCTTTCAACAAGGAGCAGGTCCAAATCTACCTGTATACTTTTAATTGAAAAATATACCTTACTTGTATGATCACGAACGGCTCAGATATTGTTCGATTGCAGCTCTGATTCCCGCTTAAGTCTGTCAGTTCGCTGGGCGGAGAATCAGTAGTTCATTTCCGGGAATATTGAGCCTCGATGTACTGAAACTGTGTTATTTATTTTGTTAATTCGTCAGTTCTCTCTCATAAAATAAGTATATGAAAAAAGTAGTCTCTAAATTGTTATGTAGTTGTACAGAAATCAGTTACGTAGTTAGAAAATCCATTTCAGTTATTTAATTGTCTCCTATTTTCATGTCTAAAACATTTTAAGATGTGGAAGCGCTGAATGTAGTCATCACTCTGCACTTGGCCTTTGATGCAGTGAGAGGAAATAAAGTAAACGATACGAGACAAATGGCAATACTTCAGTTAATGTTAAAAAGGTTGCTGCTGTTTGTCGAAATCATTTCGGAAATGTAGAATCCTGCGAATCTCCTGAAGTTTGTTATCAAGCGTTATGAAGACAGAGGCTTTCTACCCACTTCTCGGATTAATCGAAGGCTGCAAAACGAAGTTGTCTATACATGGATGCCATGGGTCGCACGTTGGTCAGGTTTCAAATTATCATTGTCAAATAAGTACAGGCGCCGCACCGGCACTAGCGCCACGTGAAGGATACGCGCCGACCTGCCTGCCATTTCCAAGGCGCAAAATGTCATTAGAAGGGACGGATTTTGATGATCTTAAACATTGCCAAAAATGATCAATAAAATGCTCGTAAAATGGTTTTAGAAATGCCATAAAAGTAAAGAAAGATGACGTAAAAAATATTATTAAAACCAGTTCGGATGAAAAATTCAACCTGGATTCGTTACTGATGTAATCGCGGCTTCTTCTCTTCGTTCAAGCGCACTCAGCTTGCAGATTTTCGGTTTGGACTATTGTTTTAGAGGGAATCGCTGTCTTTAGTGATCCTGATATCGGGCGAACCGACAATAGCGCTGATAGACGTCGCAGGAGCCTTAGATTACATATAAGGGCTGGCGTTACGATTTCTTCGCTCGGAAATCGAATAGACTACGCAGGAAATTCTGTCTAATTTGTAGCATCTCGTAAATATGTTGTGAAACAAGTACCATTAAAATTATATTAAAATCAATTAAACCAGCGAAAAATGAAAAAATTGGGAAAAGTTTAAAAAATCACTTATTGGTCGAAATAGACGAAATATGCAAAAAAAGGTCATGTAAAAATGGATTATTTTCTTTTGTCATAACATAACATTAATTTTTTTTATCTAAACGGCATTGATCTAAAGTGAGAGAAAAGAGATTTCACTAAACTCCGCTCCCTAGTCATTCGTGTCTCGCGTATCCAGCCCCGCACCCTAGCTCGTGTGTGTTTTGCCTCGAGGATGAGAGAAAAGAGATTAAAAAAATCTAATTCTACGTTCAAGCTTCTACTCGTTTAATAAAAAATAATAATTAAATTATTGTAAAATGTAATTAAGAAACCAATTGTTCAACAAAAAGTATGAAGAGACAACAATTCGTTGCTTCACACGAAAGTGATAAAAATTGATCATTTCGGTTGAGAACGAATGTACTTTGAGAATAAACTGGTATTTTGCGGACAAAGACCTTATGAACTATCTTTACGAACATTTTATTAGTAAAAATTTTCTAAACATATTACTGTACTTAACTAAAATATCAATTTCTGAGTAAGTACAAGCAGCAAAATTCTACAAAAACTGTTGGTTTCTTCCACACGCCCTGTCTCCGCCTCGTGCGCAGCGCTATGCTCCCGTTTATTTAACGTGGCGCCTCAAGGCCACGGGCTGGAGGAAGAGAGGGATACTGTCATCCAATCGGCACCGTCGTTACGATTTAAACTTTTGATTTGGAGCTACCGATTGGATGAGAATATGTACCTCTCCTTCCAGCTCGTGGCCTATAGCAGTGTGCGTTCTGCGCAGCGGGGGGGGGGCGGCGGCGGGGGCACGGTCGCTCTGCCGATTTGCATGTAATTGGTGCTGTACGTAATTAGGTGCTATTGAGTAAATGTTCTGACTACTTATGGTTGCACTCGGCACAACCGCTCTGCGAATGGACCTGTTATAAAGCAAGCGCTTAGCTATAGACTACAAAGCGTCCGTGTAGTCTCGATCGTTTCATGAAAATGTACTTTGGTGTAAAAAAAGGAAATTAAATTATTTTAAGATAAATATCATTAAATTTGGGCAGCCATATCCAGTGTGCGATATCTACTGTTGAAAATTGCGCGAAAGAAAAAAAAACGCAAAACTGCTTTTGTATTTAAATTGTTATGGATATGTTACAATGTTATGTTCTTTGACACCTAACAACAGAAACTCTCAAAAAATATATTTGAGTGTCAAATGTGTTGTGCCCTTCACCCGATAATTATACTACATATGTGGGCGCGAACAATTCACAATGTGCACGAGAGGGAACACATTTATATTGGAAAACCAAATTATTTAGATTACCCAAATAGGATTTACTTTCATGAACAAATGGATTTAATATTAAACTAGTGAGAACCCGTGCGATGCAATCGCACGGTTAGTCAAAAAATGTTCACATGCTTATACAATCTAGACTAAAACTGAAACAAACAAAAACGCTGTGATCGTAAACATTCTGAATACACGTAATATATGTGAAAAAATAATAATACTGTATTTCTCTAGCCTTCATTCAAAGGCTACATATATAAATAAGTTGATGGAATCAGTTAATAAAATAATGTATTAATGTATGCAAAAATTAAGATTCACTAACCTCTTCTATTTCAAGATTTCTATTCAATGTAGAAAATCACATTTACGTGCACGAAACGCTCACTGTGTGCTGCCGCCACCGTCCGACAGTGTAATTTTCTTCCGAAAGATCGCGCGGCAATCAGAAATTACAGATCCGGAAATTACGTGTTTTGAATATTTACGTATTTTAACGCACTTTTTCAATACGAATGTCCGATATGCAGGTGCAAAGAAACACGATTTTTCAATCCATTGCTTCTTTATACAGATCGGTTTCGTATGTCACCCAATTTATTGAAAAGACCAAACAGCCCTTTGAGAAATAATATATAAGATAACGGAAAAAAAGATGTATTTCTTAATTCCCATGAGGAATTTGATTATTTCTGTCTTTAGAAATTAAACTACTTGAATTCGCCAAATAAGTTGTTCCTTCTTTGAATCAATATCCTCTGGGCGTATCGTGTTCGTGCTCCGAGTCCACCTCTAGGGAGGGGCTCGGTGCGGCCGCCTGACCCGAAGTGGAGCGCCGGGGCACCGCTTCCTGCTGGCCGCGCTTGACCTGCTTCGCTTCTGCGAAAGAGTCGCCGGCCGCCGGCTGGGTCGGTCGCGGGGCGGAGCCCAGCAGCACGTGGCCATCCCGGCGACTCGGGGAACCGGTCGACCCACATCCTCCGCCCACCCCAGCAACCATAACACACCCCTTGGCGACGTGTTCATTCATCCCCTCCCCCCTTCACTCGCTACGAATCTCGAGTTTTCTGCATCCGTGCGGTGTACTAGCCTCAATGCCCTTGAAGCGGTCACGTCGTTTGCTGCTGTCTGTCTGTTTTGTCTGGCTTCCTATCTCTCGGAATGGCGGTCGTGAGTCATTCACTGTATCTGCTTTCCATCTTTGCGTCATGTAACTGAATCTGCCTGTCACCTGTCTGTATGCCGTGTGTGCTTAGATTCGCATAACGGAGGTATTATGTTGACTGGTTATTAATCTGCCAACCTCTCTCTATAGAAGTACCCTGTTAATTTACCTGTCTTACTATAGCTCGTTACAAATGAAAAGAATTTTAATTCAATTTGTGGTACTATGTCTTAGAGAAAGCACTGCTACAAAGAATGATAAAAGTAGTTAACATTGTATAAACTTCTTTATCACTGACCATTATTTATTACCATTTTTCAGCTTACGTCTACCCATTATATACTTTTCAATTAGTTTACTCTGTTTTAACGTAGTATAAAGATGGTATGCTAAGTGCCATAAAAAGCACACTTGATCCTCCAACTAGTTTCACACAAATAAATATAATGAATGGTAAACTCAGGATTTGTGTCAAGAAATTTAAGATAAGAAAATATTATGTAAAAACGTTTAGACAAAATGAAAAAAAAACGGAGATCTAATAAAACATTTTTTGTATAGTGTTAGCAAATAAGAAGCAGGATAGTGATAAAGCCCGAATAAACATTCCCCAGTTGGAAAAACAAATAAATGCGAAATTTATCAATGATTTTAATGTATTCAGTAATATAAACAGTATTCGTGTTAAAGACCTAGATTGGCAGATCGTGTCTTGACGAATAAGTGACGTTGGACAGAAGTAACATATTTAGAAAAGAAAGAATTGAAGTATCATCTCCTACTAAACGGCAACGTAACCGTTGGGTGCAGTGAGAGGGACGGCTGGGGATTCCCCGCGGACGCGGAGTAGCAGGTGCTATGGGAGTCCATTACAATTGTCGGCTGCTCGGACGAAACCGCGTCAGAGGCTGTTTTTGGCATCTTTAGGTCGAACATGCGGTTTTCCATTTACGTAAATGCTGAGAAATGCTCACCCAATTTGGCATTTCACGTCTAAAAAGGTCAACAATAGGATGACTGAAACTAGTATACAGTGCGGCATCAGCCGGACAGCCGTGAGTAATCTCGACAGGCAGAACCACAGAATAAAGAATTATACCTCTTTAGCCTGTGTCAGGCACGTGCGACAATGCGGGGAAGGGAAGATAGTGAAAGGAGCGTGGGCCCGGAAGGAAAAAGAGCGGTGGGGCCTGAGCACCGAGCCCAAACCGGTCCCCAACCCACCGCATCCCTCCCCCCCCCCCGCCGCATTCCTTTCCGCGCGTTACATCCAGCCGGTGATATAGTTACAGCTTGTGGCGCCTGAGGCTGCCGTCTCGGATTGTGTCATCGTTCCTTCAAAATAAATTTAAAAAAACTGAGAAGATCGCCGATCTAGCTTGCTGCAGCCGAAGTACCTTTGCTACCGTCGTTCTAAGGGTAGTGGATTTTCACTGCACCTGAAAACCGTGAGAGTTTGTGCTCGTCTATTCACCTTTCAAAATCACCCTTTTATATCCCATAGTTCTCTGCAATGACTGGCAACCACAGTTCATTTGAAGATTTGATCTCTGGAAGCAAATTTCTCTTGTAGAGTATTATTGAGTTCCACCCTCGTGAATGATTGAGAAAAATATGTCTGTACCAGAAAAAAACATCATTGGGATTGTGGATCAGTGTAACGTGATTCAAGGTTGGTCGAATTAAAATAGAATGACTTCTAGACTTCATTACAACTTAACTTACTCCCAACTGAGCAAAGTGATGATTTATCTGTGTAGTTAGAAACATTGAAACAAGTAGTTAGAAACATTGAACCTTAAATCTTTTCTTTTTCAATGTCGGCCGGATAAAGCCGATCCCACCGTCTCTTATTCCTCCTCGTTATCTTCGCCGACGACATAAATACGATAGATACAGTGGAACGACCGGGAGGGACTGAATGTTTCATCTCCTGAAAGTGGCTTGTACTGCTCAATAAAACGGGAGGGCGGTAACAAAAGTAATCTTCGCAATAGCCGCTTAGCAAATTGATGATTGGCTGCGGTCTTTCGTTCCATGTAAGGCGCATCCAGGTGAAAGCATAGCATCGTGATGAAGCATTTATCGTTGAGGTTGAAAGGGCGCCTTTTACAGGAGCGCTATAAACGTAACAATTTTCGGTCTATTCTTTTGCGTTTTGACACGCATGTTGCGTTGAGAGAGTAGTTTTAAACGCCGCTGGTAATGTTATTTATACACTGAAGATTCTCCGTGCATCACGTCGTGTTTAACGTAAAAGACATTATTGGCTGGAAATATACAGAACTATTGTTATTGAGACGGAATAACATCCTAGTGTCATTTTGCTAGAAACTGCTAGAAACATTCCGTAGACATACAAAAATGTGAAATGTAAAATAAGTTGTGAGCATAAAGTTTGAAGCATGATGAAAAACGTCGGTGAATAAAGACAGAAAAGTTTCACAAGACAAGTCATTTCTGTTTCATATTCCATTTTACGTATTTCATGACTAGGTGTGAATCGTCAGGATGAAAAATAATAATTTATTTTTATAATTTTTAATTTCGAAAAATGGAATATGTTTTGGCAGTTATAAAATAAATATTCACGTAACCCTTATATTTGAAATTCACGAAATTAATTACTTTTAGTTATTTAGTTATGTATTAATAAAAAACAAACTATGGTAATTGTGAAATTACATGAATTATCATTTAATATCTATCAAAAGATATGTAAAAAATTATGCTTAGTAGCAGAATAAATTGCAATTTAGAGGTCATTATTAATATAAAATTAAAAGGCAAACTTACGCAAAATAGGTTTGCATGATATCGCGGGAAAATTATTGTGAATTATTTGGAATCATTCCTGGCACAGGTCCATTTCACTCGCGAGGCAGTGGCGTAGACACGATCGGCCAATGGGAGAGTGAGAGATAACCCTTTTCTATGAAGCAATATGCACCATAGACGAGCT
Source organism: Teleogryllus oceanicus (assembly GCA_964035755.1). Classification (NCBI taxonomy): domain Eukaryota; kingdom Metazoa; phylum Arthropoda; class Insecta; order Orthoptera; family Gryllidae; genus Teleogryllus; species Teleogryllus oceanicus. The sequence goes on from CAXIVR010000012.1 coordinate 9,253,744, forward strand.
AGTCTAAGTGGACATCTCTTTTCAGACTTCCGACTCTTGTCTGTGAGCGTCGTTATTTACACTAAAAAAAAGTTATTTATAGATAATGCCCTTCATGAAGACCAAATGCGAAGGTTCCAATGGAGCAGCCCAGCAGTTGATCAGATTGTTCAACTCTCTGAGAGACTAAAACTATAATATACATGTTTTCTTCCGGGCTTGTGGGCCGTGGTCCAATTGGCGTTGAACTGCCAAACGTTTCGCCCACGACTGCCAAGAAAACATGTATATTGACTCCGGCCGTGAAATCCTTCAATGCTTTATAAAACTATAATGTTTATTTACTGTATTATTTTCGAAAGTTCGTCATTGTATTTTTTCGTAAACAAAATTAAAGCTTAAAATTCTCTCTTCTCCCAAAATCACCGTTCGGCTACGCCACTGTCGCAACGAGCGTTGTACGTGACTCACCCATCTCGACGGCCTTGCCGGCTCGCATGGACAGGCCGAGGTTGAGCGCCCCCTCGTTGTCGGGGCTGGCGGACAGCACGACGTCCGCTTCGGGGAAGAGGTTCCACCGCAGGCTGCGGCTCTTGACGAAGGCCCACACCTTGCTTGCGATGAGCTGCCCCACCTGCATCTCCTCCGACTGCTCCTCGTCCTCCTGGTCCAGCCCGCGCGCGCCCTCAGTCTCCGCCTGCGGCAGCTCCTCCTCCTCCTCCACCACCGCCTCCGTCTGCGAGATCTCCAGCCCCTCCGTCACCTGGATGTTGGCCTTCTTGAGCAGCTTGTTGATGTACGTGACCATCTTGAGCATGACGCACGACGACACCTCGCGCTGGCCGCACTTGGCGTTGAGCTTGCCGAGCAGCGCCTGCTCGCGCTCGCCCGCCGTCTCCACGTGGTTGAGCACGCGCCCGTCTCTGGGCTCCTCCTCCTCGGCGGCGGCGCTCTCCGCCGGCGGGGCGGGGGCGGGCTTTGCGGCCGCCTCCACAATGGGCGGGGGCGCGTCCTTCACTTTGGTCTGCTGCGCCTCCGCGGGCGCCTCCTGCTCGACGGCGGCGGCGGCGGGCGTCGCGGCGGCGTCTTCCTTGATGGGCGTCGCAAGCGCCTGCGACGCCACCAGGAACACGAGGAGCATCTTCGTGGCCGAACGCAGCATGTTGGAGGGATGAGCACGTGTTCACTCGACTACGCTGGCTGAGGGCGAAGTGACTGTTGGTGGAGGACCGCGGTTTTATAGTGATGCGAAACGGAGGCGGGCCTGGTTTATATGTGACGCGACGCCGCGGCGGGGGGCTGGGCAGAACCGGTACGAGCGCCTGAACCGCGGACCGGCGGCGTCGGTGGTCGGGGGGGGGGCGGGCAGGCGGGCGGTGGCGGTGGCGGTGGCGGTGGCGGGGCGGCGCACTTCACAAGTTGCGTGCATCCTAGTGATCTCGCTGCGGTGTGATGCCACATTTGCTAAGGAAGGTCAAAAAAGGAAAACAGGCAGCGCGCGTTGCCGGCGACGACTTTTTGCCTCATTTTTGCATCTTCCGCAGTCGCACTTGTGCTGCGGGTCCCTGCAGGTGGTTGGGGGCGTTCGCGAGGGGCGGGGGGGGGGTTGCAGCCCCCGAGGCGGCGTCCTCCGTTGACTTTCTTCGCTGCACCAAAACAGGCCGCGGCGGGGACCACGTTTCCCCGGGCCGGGCGTCTCCGCCGAGGAAACCTACTTCGCGCGAACCAGACGCTCCAGCTCCTTTCCTCGCGGGTGGGCGACGGGAGTCGCTTGCCGACGGCGGGTCCTGGGTTCGGGGCTGCTCGGCGCGGAAAGTGGACGGGGACGGAGGACGTGATGAAAGCGAAGACGAAGGAGAGGAAGGCGAGGATGGACATGGAGGCGGAGGGGGAAGCAAAGGCGGAGATGGCGGCGGCTGAGGGGCAGGCCCCGCGGGCAGCCACTGCCTGACCGTGCAAAGTTTCTGCCCGCCGCACCGACAGATTCATTCATCAGTGATTCCGGGCGCGTGAACTATTAAGGTCATTAGTCCTGTAAGTGTAGTGGACGTCTTTTAGCGCGGGAGGCGACGGTGATCTTCCTCTGCTGGATGGAGATCCAGCGCCGACCTACCCGCCCGTTGCAGAGATGGCCTCAGTTAGGTGTCTTCCGCCAGCGGGGCACCTCCCTAGCCGGATCAATCGCTGTGGTCCGCGGCCCGTTGAGTTCTTCTCCCGCTTTCGCCTGGCGTAGAGCGGAGAATCCATTGAAAATTACCAATCAGAGCTAGCATTCTCCTCCGGACAGCGGCTGAATTCGGCCTCGCTGCGTGGAAGCCCTTGTCGAAAACCCTGCCACCGTCGAGGCTCCAACCCTATGGCTTGATTGATTGATTGATCGATTTTTTGATTTTTTCGTGTTTCCGGGCGCGTCAACTGCTGTGGTCATTAGTCCCGTTAGTGGAGTGCATGTTTTTTTCTCGGGATGTGCGCGGTGATCTTCCCCCGCTGGGTGGAGAGATTCGGCGCCGACCTACCGTCGGCTAGTGGGGTTTCCCTCAACCAGGACTCTCCCACCAGCGGGGAACCGCCCCAGTCGGGACAAGCTCTATGCTCCCGACCGGTCTCCCGGAATATGTGGTAGTGTAGTGCATGTGTAAGAAGAGAGGATAGGGCAAGGAAAAGGAAGGACAGATCGCGCGCGGTCGGTGGCCCGTTTGGTAAGGTACTGCTCCGGCATTCGGCTGGTGTTGACCGGAGAAACCACGGAAAACTACCGATCAGAGCAGCTTGTTACTAGAATTCTCCTCCAGACAGCGACTGAAGGAGACCTAGCTGAAGAGCTAGTGTCGAAAATCCTGCCGCCGTGGGGAGTGGGAACCTAGGACCTCCCGGTCAGAGGCGCTGCAGTGACATCAGTTGATGCACTGAGCTACCGCTCCTGGTCCAACCCTATGTCCTTCCGGTCAGGAGCCCTGCAGTGACACCAATGTGTGCTCTGAGCCACCCAAGCCGAGAGGTTGATAGGGCTACTACTGTGCAGCGCATCCGGGAGCTGCATTGGCAATGGCTTCGCCTCGCAATTGCTGAGGGCGTGACCGCGGGCTAATGGGCGTTATTTGCTGGGCATGTTCTGTGCGTCGGTGCGAGACCTGGCCATAATTGGTCGAGCGCAAAGTGCTGTTCCGACATTCAAGATGATTTGTACGAAAAGTGTGAGAGAATGTGAACATTGTACCTGTACGTAGTGTTCCTCTTCCTGCAACAATTCTCTTACAAATTTAATAATAATTAATTACATTTTAATGTTCTCGTGATATTGGAATGCATATGCTTTTTTTCATAAAGAATGAAATGATTATTTTTTCAAATTTGAAAAGGAACAATAAATGCATTTGTAAACTAAATATAACCATGCTTACTTTAATACATACCACAATAATGATCATTTACGTGTCCAAAACCGAATACTTTTAATACGAATGGAATATTGGGTATGGCTCTGTTTGAAATCTTAGATACTGCAAAACGCGACAGTGACTGTTGAACGTGACTAAGAATAACTAAATTATTTTTTTCAAACGTAAAAGGTCTAAGCTTAAAGGGTTATAAATGAAATGGTATTACAATTATTATTGCAGTGAAGATTCGGCAACGCATTAATATGTCGTACATGTGCCGTTTATTTGGAGCTCTTGTCTGGGTGATTTTTAGCGTCACCTCTGCGAGAAAACGTGCGGAATCTGTGACTTTCTGTGAGTTGAGGGCACGCATGCACAGGGTCAGAGAAACGAGTGATAATAATTTCGTTTAGCGGCTCCAGGTAGCGTTGACGCACCGCCGGAAGGACACTAATGATGCACTGTTTTTGTTGGAGCTTGACACACAGACGACACACTCAACGACGGGAACAGGATGTCACACCGTCCTTCCAGGTAACGAACCAGATTTTCACTTTGCAGGAATATTGCATTATTGCAATAATTAAGAACGAATGTATTAGTTCATGAACGAATTTATTCTCTCATGCTGAGAAAGAAGTTGTTTGTATTATGTCGAGTTAGTGTCAAAACCAACAAGACACATCGCATTCTTAAATTATATAATAGTTTTGTAATTGAAATTTCAGATAGTTCCAACTCTGGACAGATTTTTTCAGGAGAAACAGAAAAGTAAATATTATTAAAATACGTTGTGGAAACCAGAATTGTTTTACTTCCATAATTAGACATGCAATTGTGCAGTATTCATCGAAGTTATAAATGTTGGGTCACTGTTGGTTGACCAAAGTACAAAGTAAGTGGTCTCAAAATGTTTTTGAAATCAGTGGGAATAAACACACGCTCAACTGCAAATTTATTATATATTTATTTATTTATTTATTTATTATTTATTTATTTATTTATTTATTTATTTATTTATTTATTTATTTATTTATTTATTTATTCCACTTTTTTTCACTTATTGAAATGTCACACTTTATTACAAAACATTCGTTACATTTCTCATGAATATATTTAATTGTCCATAAAGTAACCATTATCTTTGCCTTCTAATGATGATTCATCAGACTCAACGAGTAATGAAGTTGACAGCATCTGGTTGTAAGTACTTATTGAGAGACATGACATCATCAAATTTATTTTGTTAAATTTTTAATGGGTAAGTTGTTGAATTTTGTTGTTTGTTGAATTTTGATTGGGTAAGTATCATCGTAAAACTAATTAACATGTATTAAAGACCTTAAATTGCTCGTGGGCTGCAGTAGTGGCATAACTCAAAAAATTCCAATTTTGCGTAAATGTACTCTCCAGAATTGCAGATTGGTCCATCTTCCAGCCGCAAGAGCAGCATACCTTACAGATCAGTGTTCCTCCAACAAATGGAGGAAGCGTGAATGCATGTTGCGTTCAGAGCCAGCGGCACGTGCGAGAGGTGAAGTACACTCGTCAGTAAATCCCGGTATACACGGGACAGCTTTCGTGCAGGTTCTCGTACAGTTTCTATACAGAAACTTCAAGATCCCGAACTAGAAGTACAAAATTGGAATGATTGAAGGCGTTGTCATTGTCAACAATAGTATTTATTTCATAAATAGCAGCTTTCGATGGCTTAGCCATCATCATCAGTTTTCTGGTACAAGAAAAATATAAAATTAGAATTAACATAGTTACCTAATTTAAAAACACATCTTAAGAAATGAAAGGAGAAGAATTAAAGAAAAGAAAAAGACAGAATGAAAGAAAGAAAGGGGGCGGAGAGTTAGATCTTTATAATATAAATAATTTATATAATTTAAAACATCTTAAGAAATGAAAGAAGAAGAATTAAAGAAAGGAAAGAAAGAAGGGGACGGAGAGTTATATCTTTATGTAATGTAGTAGTTTTTTAAAATTTAAGCAAGAAATGAATGAAAAATGTAGTACATGTACAATTTTGAGAGAGAAAATACGAAAAATCGAAAGCTGCTATTTGTGAAATAAATACTATTGTTGACAATGACAGCGCCTTCAATCATTCCAATTATGTAAGTGTCAACTACACCTCACCACTAAATCAATATAGAAGTACAAAAGCCACAAGTGACGAATACACGGTCTATACGTTTTCTGCACGAATCGCCACAGGCCGCCGCTAGGGGGACTAAACAGAAACAACTGAATTGCGCTGTCCGAGTACTGTCAGTGGTGGTATTTCTGCGTGTGCGTTCTGGTTATGATCTTTATTTAGTATTAAATAACCATCAGGAGCATAGAGAATAAAAATAGGAAGACAAGAATAGGGAAAAAGCAAATTTATCACAATATGTCACTTCACACACTCGCACTTTGACACACCTAGCCACAAAATCGCAATGGCCGATCACCATTAGTGAATGATTCTGCCGCTATAGGCGCTTGAGTCAAACTGTAGGCTTTCTGCAGGAAAAATTAGGAACATGTTCATATAGAGATCGTGTAGTCTGGACTGCACGTTTTCTGTACGTCCAATCTGCACGAAAACTGTACCGTGTATACCGGGCTTAAGAAGTATTTTGCTCGAAGGAGCCTTCGGTCTAAGACCCAGACGGGACTCCCTCGCGACTTCGGAGGAGAGTTGGGTTGGTTGTAAAACTGTACATACTTTCGAAACAAACGTGAATAAAACTTTCAGTAAAAAGGGGTTTGTAAGGGACAATCATTTTGAGCGAAAGCTGCTAATATTGATTGATAGCAATCAAAGTTTTCATTATGTATCTATGTTACTAGAAGCAAAGATTCCTTTATAGGGATTGTGTGCTTCTTGCTGAGTAAAAGTTTTGTTTTTTTATTTCCAAGTGATGCTATTGGTTAATTCTTTTTTGTGTTGTCTGATAATGTAATGTGCAACTTTACTGAATTATTATATCAATTCTATGGTAAATTAATTTACTTATTTAAATTACTTTCTACAAACAGACCCTGATCTCCATATCCAAAAGTGTATTTTCCTGAGAAAACCTAAACCAATTCACACCACATTCACAAAGATATTTCACTGAATGATTATACAGTTAATTAATAATCCAAATAAGTATGCGATTTCCCTTTGCAAATATTTTCCACGAGAGAAAATATTTTCTTTTCAATTTTTGCTAAAGACGCTAATTTCCATGTATATTCAGAATTCAACTTGTGTATGAGTAGGTATCATAGAATTTACGAAAGCATGGACAGAAAACAATTCTCCCCGTTGTACGTCACATACAGCTTAAAAATGTTTTTGACGTTAAATAAATAAATAGATTGATCAAAACTTGCTGAAATTTCATTATTTAAAATAGATATTTTCTGGTTAAGTTTTTCGTCAAATTTAGGTGTACTTGTTCGACATTTTCATTCTTTTTTAGTAATAATCAATTCAGTTAAAAGTCAAGTAAATGGGCAATCAGTCGTTCTTAGAATTATCGCGATCCATAGTGACCAACAAACTACCGAGATGATGTTTTCATTTGTGCTATTTTTACATCATCGTTTCGAAGTAGAGCCAAATATATCATTTTGAAGTGAAGCCGTTTTTCTTCGTGGCCCAATTTCAAAAGGACATCCCACATTCGCGACCGCAGCCGAATGCCTTAATTTCGGTGGCAGCGAGCACCCAACGGTGGAACTCCGGCGTTCACACGTCCGCGAGGAACCCTTCATTTGGACCCCCCCCCGCCCCCGCCCCGCGGCGGTATTTCACGATGCGCGTTCGCTGTCGTTGGGGGCCCCGGCCCGTTACACGATCGCTCCACATCGCGCCCCAAGACTCTTCCCATTTGGCGGCCACCGTTCAGAAGCCCGGTTCGTAGGCAGGCCACGTGCGACTCCGCAGTCTCACAAAGATCTCTACAGTTTCTTTGCTGAAAATGGCCGGAGTGCACAATTGAACTACCTTTGCACCCGTTCTTGCGCAACCTCTAATTGTGTAGGCAGACATTGATATGATTGTGGTGTCAGAAAATAAATTCGCCTATTAGTGAAAAGGATAGCGTACGTATTACTGTATAAGCTGTGGTGCTTTTGTTTGTTTTCAACCGAAATACTTTTATTTACGTAATGTTTAGAGCAAAATTATAATAGATAAACTCCTTTCTCTCCAAAAACTTTTGAAGTGTACAATCGAACTTGCTAGCTGAATATCTTCTACCACATGATTATATTTGGCTACATCAGAACCCATGTAGTTGTGAAGTTAGAAAGCAACGTTTACTACTTGTATTGAGAGCATAAGAGTTCGTCTCAGTGTTGATGTTAGCAAACAAGTAGTATTTTGCAAATGACTTACTTTTAATTTATACTATTATTTTTAGGGCTAATTTCATTTGGAAAGTATTAACAGTTTTCTTGAAAAATTGGGAGATGGACTATATTTTTTTGTACTAGTTCTACCACATTGTCTGATGCGAAAACTGACGTTTTTTAATGCCATGGAGTAATTTAATTTTAAAGAATAGGAAGGTGTATATTGTTTAGGCTATGTGTTGCTGTGACCAATTTCATGTTTGTTTTCAACTCAATTATATTGATGTGATACATCTTTAAAATCGCTGCATAGAAAGAGAGGCTCTTTGATAAGTTTGCAAGTAACGTTCCATGAATATTAATATAATTTGTATGTGTGCAACTGCCCTAGGTATCTGCGCATCTTGTTTTGGCAGCATTTTGTGGGGGAGAGAGGCCGTTTCTCGACCATGAGTGTCTCGCGTGCGGCAAGGGCCTCCTAACGCCACACATGACGCAACCGAAGCCGAATTTAAAGCATCAAGCGCGACGCGAGAGAAAGATATCGTCAGACCGTACATCGATTCGAACAAGTATGATCTCGTTTCAGATGGTATCTAATAGTCGTAGATGTAATCCAGCAAACTGAAATAGTCCATAATCAGGATTATAATGCTTGAAGATATGCAATTTTTTTTGTACAGACACAGCGCCTCTATTTCGATTTTTGAGAGTCCAGAAATAGCGTAGCGAGGAAGAGGGACGTAAAGTCTCACCCATCCCTTTGACGTGAAACTGGCTTACTAAACCAGCTTGTAATGGCAATATTTAATAGTCTACTGATTTAGTTTGTATCTTTGCTAAGGTACGTCCTTCGAACGTATCTTTTTAATTATTCTGTGGAAGTAAAAAGCCATTACTGAATCACGCATGAATAGCATGCGGACATATCGTCGTTGTTATGCCAGTCCGCAATCGGGGCTAAAATTACCCTCGCATGCGGCTTAACAATAGAAACCATTGCGAGCTTCTGAAACAAACGGGCCCAATAGAAAGTGAAGGAACGGGCTCAATAGTAGCGCAAGTAATATCGAACTACAACCACGAAAGAATTCATAACAATAACATAAGTTCAGCATGAACGGTTTGTAATCTACAAATGAACATTATTTGTGTATTTGAATTAATTTATGTGTTCTACTGTCCACACAACCTCTACAGCACGCTCACTCGTCACATTCCTTGCTGTGACTGATTCCGTGCTGCAGCCTACTGGAATATTTCATTAACAAAATGTTCATGACGAAATTTTGAATTTCTCTAAGGTTCACATAAAGAAAGCATCAATGAATGAATAAACTATATCATACACAACTCTAAAAATTCTTGCTCTACACGACATGTGATTTAGAAAGAAATATGTGACATATTAATATTGCATAAAGCATTTTTAAACTGTTTCGGTTCGGATTGCAAATTTATTGTATACTTATTGAATTATGAAAACTAAAGTCGATCATTTGTGTCTTTGTCAGTACAGTAACTACACATGTTTGATAATAACAAAAATATTGTATATCCTTTCCTTTAAAATCAACGCAAAATTAAAATCGTATTATCCTGTATTTGGGATAGTTCAGTGTTCTACCCTACAATAGAGTATACTAACCGTGAGTTATTATTTTTCCTTTGCTTAATAGTAAACTTAAGACAAGTTTATTCACTGTATTGTCAAATGTTTGCAGCATCGTAAAATGCTTGCAGTTCTTTAGCTATTGCTATGTCAGATACTGTCGTACTAGCTAGTAAAGTTCGTGAATGATTGAAGTTTGACATTTTAGATTAAATAATATTTATGATGAACCTTTGAAGTGGAAATATGGCATTCAGAAAACTGGTAGGGACGTATTAATCATAGAAATTTATTTACTTTAATATTTTCTTCAAATTTTTCGCTTTTGTGAATATCAATTCTGGAAGAATGACAGAAAATATACAATTGGCCTGACATGGTAAGTAGTGGACATGACTCTTCTTTGAAATCTTTCAGGACGCTGATTAGGAACAAATTATGTATTTCACAGGTACTATAAAGAAAGAAGACATATATTATAATTTTTTTAATACTTGCCAGTTTTCGGCTGTATTTATCTTTTAATTCCATTTAATATTTTGTAATTTTATCTGAACGGACAAACATTATTCATACCATTGTGCAAAACAAAAGTAGCACGTCTCAAAAATCGTCAGTTTTTTTAAGAAATGTTTTTAGAAAATAATATATTTTTACTGACAAGAGAATCATGAAGATAGTTTACAAATCATTGGACTAATTCACTTTTTCCGTCGGCACGTTTAAACGAATACGCGTAGGATGAAAATCGTTATGCTGCAAAATGGTAAGTTTTATGTGTGTCGCTTTTCTTGTGCACCGACGAAATGTAGAGGTAAATCTACGTATTAATAAATAAACTGCTCTCACTGTTTCTCTTGAAATTGAAATGCATAGGAATAGCACACTATCTCAGAATAGTGTCGATGTGGATCATTCATGGAGAAGAAGGTTAACGCACATGTCGTGACGTGTTTTATGAAGACTGCTTAGAAGTTCCCTGAAAGGAATGAGGAAAGAAAATGAACCCTAAGTCAAGGCAACCAGTGCCATATTTCAACAATCTAGCCTTGAATGTCAGACGCTTATGTAACTATTAAACTCTCGGACTTTATAAGGAAATGTACTTAATTAAATTTGCAAACGACCAAATAATTTGTCGATTGGTTTTAACGATATGTTTCATTTGAAGCCAAGTTCCATGCCGACCGGACATGCTGAGAATCCGGTTCACTGGGTCAGAAAGTTTAATGATTGATACCCAAGAAGGATCGCAAGTTAATTCTTAGAAGTGAATTGACAAACGCAAATTTAAGTAATATATTTTTCTTTATAATTTATTATTTTTAGTCACATATGTGAATAATGAATATTAATTATTCTTTTAACTTATCCAGCATTATCAAATTGCATACAAAATGCAGAGAAAAGTAAATTGAATTAAAATAATCCTCATACTCATTTGATTTATAATTAGTAGTTTATGGTGAATATTGTAAATGTATCATGTATTTCTCCTTGCCTTCATTCTCTTTGTGTCTTTCTCTGATTTCCATAACAAGCTTCAAATTTCAATGTTTTATCATATTTACTAATTATGTTTAATGTAAAATAGATTGTAAATTTACCTTATTTAGATGAAAAATAAATTTCAAAGTCTATTATTTCGGCTCTATATTGCTCTATATACAGCAAAGAAAGAAATATCATTTAGAGTAGGTTCAAGTCCACATAGATATTGGAAAACTTAATGAGGTGAAGGGAGAGTACATTATTTTTTAATTCCATAAAAAGTTCATATGTGTACGTGTTAAATCTATGTTATTAAATGTAATACGTTGTGAAAATTTAATATTTCACATGATGTCTACGGGAATTTAAGCAGGCAGCGATACATTTTTTTTCTGACCTTCACTTCGCGGCGTCGCAGTCCATAATAGGCTCGGAGCAGCGAAGACCACCTTCCCCAAAGACGACAAACGCAAGGGAAAAATTGTACGATTCATTTCAAATCACGTATCAGAAAATCTATTTTTATACTAAAATTTCTAACAAAATACTAACATACGATTTCATATGAACATCATTGGATTCCTCTTTTTATGATCCACTCCTGATTAAAAAATGTAGTTCCATTTGAATATTCAAAGATGATTAAATTTCTCGAAAACTAAAAGTATTTCCAACATTACCTCTACGACATATTACTTGTTCCATGATTCCGCATGGTTGAAAGAAAACTACATGTCAAAATACCGTGAACCATTTAGAAGTTATGGGGGTGGCTCATAGTTGGTGGGACACCCGGTACATGTAAAAGTATCTTACACGATTCATACAGAAGTTTGTTCATTAGTTGTAAGTGGAAATAATGCTGCACAACACTGGAAGTCATTTAGAGGACGTTTTCCGAACTTTCGTCGGTGTATGATCACCAGTTCTTTAAAGACCTTCAATTCCTTGGAGCCTTGCAGATGTCGAGAAGTGGGGAAGAGAGCGAACCGGTTGCCGGCAACCGGTCGTGGAATGATCCGTCGACCGCCGCACAGCTCAATAAGACTCCATGCGCGGGCGGAGGTGGCGCGTGCAGCGAGCGCCCGGGGGGCAGAGGTCGGCTGCTGCCGAGCGGGCGGCGCACCTGCCCTCGCGACCGCTTTCATTCATTTGATTCATTTTTCGTGTTTCCGGGCGCGACAACTGCTTTGGTCACTGGTCCCGTTAGTTTAGTGCATGTTTTTTCCTCGGGAGATGGCGGTGATCTTCCCCCGCTGGATGGCGAGATCCGGCGCCGACCTACCGTCGGCTAGTGGGGTTTCCCCCTAACCAGGGCTCTCCCACCAGGGGGCACCGCCCAAGCCGGAACAAGTTCTAAGCTCCCGACCAATCTCCCGGAATATGTGGTAGCGTAGTGCATGTTAGTGTAAGTGTGTGTATAAAGGGAGAGGATAGGACAAGGAAGAGGAAGGAAATATCGCACGCGGTCCGTGGCCCGTTTGGTAGGGTACTGCTCCGGCATTCACCTGGTGTTGATTGGAGAAACCACGGAAAACTACCGATCAGAACAGCCGGCCGCTAGAATTCTTCTCCAGACAGCAACTGAATTCGGCCTAGCTGGAATGCTAGTGTCGAAAATCCTGCTGCCGTCAGGACTCGAACCTAGGACCTCCGGCCAGAGGCGCTGCAGTGACACCAGCTGATGCTACCGCTCCCGGTCTCGCGACCGACAATTATTCGCTTGTCAAGAGTCGTATTGCGGGAATCCTGGCCGTATATTGCAGGTTGTTTCCATTTGTGAAAATTGCCTTATTACATAAAAATTTTTACTTTCCTAAATAATTTAATTGTTTTATTTTCTCATAGTTTATATTTACATGATTAATTGTACAGGTTTATACAGTGCTCCAGGAAAGTTTCTCAGCACCTAGACGAATTAGGGGATTGATTTAAAAATTGCATTTACGTCAGTAGCAACCACATCATTGGAAGCAAGGGAAGGGAACTACACTTCGAGCATGTATGATTGTGGTGAGTACGCAATTAATTTTTTCTTTTGTTACAATTGCAGTGCGTGCTACCAACATAATTTTTGTTGCTAGCACTCTCACCAGCCAAAGGTGCCACTGCAGAGAAAGATTACTGGTGCACTATACAACACCAGCACAATCAACGTACATTGAATTTAACCTGGCACTGAATTCAATGTTCATTTCCAATGCAATTCCGCAGCGGATTTGTGGTTGATTTTCACTGCTGTTAATACGGTACTGACTTCTATATAAGTTCGTTTATTTCTACTTTCACGCCCGGTTGCTTGAGATAACACATCAGGCTTACAGAAATGACTCCGATTATTGAAACAATTATCGAAATCGGCCTTTTCAATGTGCCCTTGTGTTTTGATGGAATCAATGAGTTCTGTGTACTTGTGGTTTTGGAGTATTTACTTTGTAGATCGCTAGTACTGGTGATTGAAATATCTACTAGCGCGACATATAACCCGTTCTTGTTCATCATAACCAGATCTGGTTTATTATGCACCACTGTCCGACATGTCAAAATAATTATTATACAGTACATACGCCACTGTTCTCCAGCACTCTCATACATTGGCATTTGATATTATTGATTTGACTTTTTACTTTAATTTATTATTTTATTTTAATATTAATTTTTTATTATTGTTATTTCTATTATTGTTATTATTATTATTATTGTTATTATTGTTATTATTATTGTTATTATTATTGTTATTATTATTGTTATTATTATTAATGTTTATACATTGCTGGTTCACAGGAAGACCTAGTTATCAAATAACAACGGACTTTTCGCCAAATGTGTTATTTGCTATTTATTTAAAAATGCGAATTTAGAAAGTTCCAGACTATGCGGCAAGTATTATTCTGCACTAATTTTCTTCTTATTAATTTTAAAAGCCTTTGAGGGATATTAAGTTTTTGAAGGTTTTCTTTGACGTGTTTTCTTATAATGCCATTACTGAAGATGATGATAATAATAATAATAATAATAATAATAATAATAATAATAATAATAATAATAAGTGCTATAATATTGATTACTTCAAATTGGTTAGAACGGTCAGTGAGATTCTAGAGATCAAAAAAATGTGAGGATGATGGAGCATCCTGACGGCGGGACTTCACATGCGGGAATGCAGGCTATCATGAATGATTTAGTAGAGCTACGGATAACAGGGATTAGGTAAGGCGTTGGCAGGCGACTGGAAGGGAACTTAACTACAAGCTGATGACTTCACCACAAACGGTGAATAATCACCTTCAATTTCAGGTAACAGCATTGCAACTCCGATAAATGATGCAATAGTGGCGGGGTGATCCAAAACACTCGGTGTAACGTTCAACTACGAGTAAGTTCCTAAAAGATATGAAATTTAATTTTTTTTTTTAAGAAAAAATGATAGTCAATGTTCACTTATTTTCTAACTCTCCCTACATTCAATTTCCACGTACATGAATGAAAGAAATAATGAAAAACAATTACAATAAGATTGATAGAATGAATATATAAGAAATACATAAATTATGTTTTTCAGAAAAGTGTATAGCGCATAGATCCCATATTGGCAATATGCTACTAATCGATGGAAAGTATTGTTCTCAAGATGTTGTAGTGAAGTGAAAGATAGGCTTTACGATATTTTAACAAAGAAAGTATAACTGATACTTTTCTGATTTTTTCCACATGAACTGAGCATTCCTATCTAGGTAGGACTCCAGTTTTTTTCCTCTGATTAGCTCAAAAGGTAAATTTTATTTTGACCTATCAACCTCCTGCTGACTTGCAATGTTCCTATAAATGAGTAGCAGAACAAGTTCGTTAGAAACATTGCAATATTTACAATACGCACCCATAATTTTAGACGAGATGACACAACAAAAAATAATTATCCTTTCCAGGTTTGGGGCTTCTTAATGCTTTGAATTTACCACTGATAGACCAATGGTATTTCTTTTCATTTAGGCCACAGATGTCGTGGCTGACTGACGTTTTTATGATGCTTTCTCTCTAACAACAAGAAGTGTGATTGACGCCCCATGGAATGTTGTAAACTACGCATATCTGGGGGTGTGGTAGTTAAAAATTTGGGGTGTGGTAACGTACCACAAAGGGTGGCTGAGTAACTACTACCTACTAACTACTACAGTACCTTCTACTAACTACTATAGTATGTTTTCGTTTTCGTGTGGAAACATACTACAAGGGGTGGCTAAGTAACTTCTACCTACTAACGACTATAGCACGTTTTTCGTAAACATTAATATACGGAAAAAACTAGCGACGCTCTAACAATGCTCTCAGAAAAGACTTCTTAGTAATAGTGCTCATCGCATTTTCGCTTCCTATAGCGCGTGTCAGTTACAGGTGGAGCGAGTTGGGACAAAAATTTCGTGGGGAACTGCCGCAGCACGCGGAGTTGAATGTGACAAACGCCTTTGCTGTTTCCGGCACGTGCTGCTAGTCGGAGTGACTTCCTTGAAACCTGTTTTAAGTCCTGTCTATCAATTTTAATATTTCGGCTCGATATCCATCGCCTTCTGATATTTGAATTCAGTTATGTTTTGTCTTATATTGGCTTACCGCTCAAAATCGCTACGCTTCTCATAGCGTGTATGTTCTCGTGTATTTGTGGTGGTATTAACGAGTCACCTTTCATGACGTTGACACCCTTTCCATACGGACATTAGATATTCGCAATTTTTTAATCCTTCGACAAGTCAAAACAGTTGCTCTTAGTGATTAGGGGGTTCGAAGCTCTTTTTCAAAACCTTAGAAGGCCTCTCACGCAGAACAAGGATTCGTTAATGAAAAAATGTCTTTGAATTCCTGCCCCCTAGCCTTGCCGTCGCTGCAGTTGCTTTGGCTCGCGACGCAATGAGGGGCTTCTTATTCGCGTTGCGTCTTCGGATGGACTCTGCTGTCTAAAGTCGACTTCCGGGGGAGCTGAGGAGACGTTCGGAGCGCCGCCGTCTGGGGCGAGGGGTGGGGAGCCGGAAGAGGGTAAGGAGAACCCACGAGCTGCTTTTTGCGTGTGTCGCCCGGAAACTCTCGTCCTCGGAATGAGGGAAACGTGGAAACGCGTCGTCTGGTCAGGAGCGTCCCCTGTGGAGCCTGTTTCGGACGGAACCAGGTCCCCAAACAGGAGGTGACGATCGAGTTAGTCTCGTCCCAACTGAAACGCGAATCGTCTCGTGAAATTCCAAATTTATTTGAGGAGGAAATTATTCATAACTTTACCGAATAGACTCATGGCGCTATATTTATTCCTATGAATATCACAGTTCAAGAAACAATATCAATCATTGTAAACGTTTATCCAGGAACAGCTCCATATTTTTTCGAGGAGATGCATGAGTGAATTTTGCAACCTTTACACTAGCAGTTCAATTACCCAGGAATGTATACCACATAACTATCCTATTGAAAAGTAAAACCAAAAAACAATATTTTTAAATTTGATCAATTAGTTTTTGAGATTTTCATAATTTTTGATATTTTTTTACATTGGTTACAAAATGTCCCTGGAGAAATAATTATCACTTTTTGAAGTTTTTTAAAATTCGATTTTTCATAGACTCGGTTATCAAAGGGCTGGTTGTTATTGTCATACATTTTCGGTTTCCTAATAGTAGAACTGAAATATTTTTTTAAAGAATTTGTCCTAAATGGCAATTTTATTGAAAAAATTAGACCCGTTTTTAAGAAAATGGTATTTAAACATCAGTGTAAATGCGAAATTTGAAGTTTTTTCACAGAAATCTATTGAGTTTTCGAAAAACTTCTTTAAAGTCATTTAAATCACTTCCACTTACAAGTGCAAAAATGTATACAAATCGATGGAGATGTGCAAATTAATGGAGTGAGAGATATTTAAAGAAATTTATACTTATGTCCTTTTTCTAAATAATAAAAATAAACTTTACGTCATATTAAACTGCGCAATTAGCACTATCTGTTGGAAAAGTTTGAAGAAAAAATTTAAAGCCATTTTTGAGAAAACGACATTTGAGTGTTTTTCAAAATGCGGAAACTTGAGAAAGTGAGTTTTCCAGAAACTGTATATGACATTATATCAAATACATGTACTAAAAAATATCATAATGTTAACAAATTTTCAATAAAGTAAATATTAACGACGTCACTTAAGTCATCTGTATACAGTATACCGTGTACACTGTATACAGTTCACTTATCACTATTCATACCAAAAATTTAAAGAAAAAATTTGATGCCGATTTTGAGACAATCTTTTTATTGTACTTTTTCAAAATTGCAAATTTTGCACGCAATATTGCGCGAAAACTGGGAAAAATTTAAAAAAAATTACCTCACCTTAATCAAAGAACTAATTATGAGTAACAAATTTAATTTGTAGGAAAAATCTTTATCTTTAATTTTGTAGTTGCAGAAAGACGCTGGAAAGAATTTAAACTTTTACAATTTTTGAAAATTCAGAGTTAACTGTGAAAATCATACCTATGCCACGTTTATAAGTGTATTTTACTCTATTCTTACAAGATTCGTAAAGAAAAAATTTGGAGCTGTTTTTGAGAAAATTTTGATAATGTCCGGGGGGCTTTATGTGAAGTACCCCCAAATTTTTAAGGACGTCTTTCAAAATCTCAAAGCTTCAACTAGAGCGAAACGGACAGGGGTTTCTTCAATTTGTAAAAGATCGTACGTGCGGTTTAGGAGCTCGTAGTGTTCACGGACGGGGAGACGGACGGACGTTTTGAAAAACAATACTTTTTCGGTATCAGGGGACCCCAGAACGTGATTTTCCATTGAAATCTGGGACTCGATTTTCCGCAGCATTACATAACGTTCTCTATACTCTATATTAGTCCCGTATAAACGTATGTATACGAGAAAGTAAAAGGCATGTTTCACTCGGGCACTGCTCCTTTCAAAACGGCATTTACTAACAACAAATTATTTAAGCTTGTCATTGTATTATTGCTATATTCAAGAGAAGATTTTTCAGTACGATTGACATTGACAGTTACGCTCACACCTTCATAGTCAGCTCATTTTAGTATTTGTTTTGACTTTTAAGTATAACAGTTGACTCCAATGACGCACAAAGCTTTCAGTACTTCATACAAGACGGTAGTTTTATATTTTGAAGAAAAAGAGGCATTTTGAAATATGAATTGTGTGAAGAATTCTAAAAGCGTGCTGGGGCGAGGTATTGAAATGCCGGGTCATTTAAAAACGGCTCTTGTAACATCGTGCTATAAATAATGCAAGAAACGCATATTGTTGTAAAGCACGAAGGATTGTAGATATTTGAGACAAAAATAAAAAAAAATCGACGTTTATTTCAGTTTTCACCAAAAAGTAGACATGGTCATTTCGTGTACGAATAGAGTAAAATAAAAGTGACATAAGTTCAATTTTCACGGTTAACTCTGAATTTACGAAAATTTGTTGTTTTTTTTCGGCATCTTCCTACAAATACAAAATTGAAAATAGAGATTTGTTGTCGCTAAAAATTTTCGCTAAAATTAGGATGCCCAGTGACAAAGAAATCAACATCAACAGCAGCAGGACAATCAACAAGAATTATGTGGCACAAAATACACTCGAATTCAATCTTCACGATATGTAATATGAATACAGAAAAATATTTTAATTATATTTTATGTGAGTGCCTATAAAGAGCATCGAATATCATATCACAATGATTCATTATCATTTCCCAATTGTTTGGTTAATCTAAACTCTGAAAGATAAAAAACTCTGCATTACTTTATTTCAACAATTCTGAAATTACGGTCATTCATTATAAATGAGTAGTTCAAGCTAAATTCCACAAGCACTAATGATTTGAATTGAAATTGAAAATTGAGATATGCTTCTATATGCCTTGTTTGCAGGAACACTCACCCCCACGTTTGCTAACAGCGTACACGGTTACCACTCACGACAGCATCTGCCAGGAAAAGCGCTTTGAAGGACGCGGTCAGTGAGTGTATTACGCCTTTTCGGGCAAGTAGGGTTAGCGTACTTCACTGCTCGCATCGGCCTACCTCATTGCAGAAAAGGACGCACTATTCGCTTCAGCGAATCAAAGTCCAGTTGTGGATGGCTTCGGATCGGAATTTTGGTTGTTGGTTGGGTTGGCCCTGAGGAAGAGGTGTCGGTTCGGTGCGGCCGGTGGCCTCTGATGATTACAGCTGCGGTGTCGGAAGAAGGGCTGCACCGAGCAACGGGAGGCATCCTGTGCCTGCAGGGAAATGGAGCGTGCAAGTGACTGCCCTCAGACGCCATATTGAGAGCGGTCAAGGAATTGCAATAATTATTCTCAGAGTTCTGGCAAGGAAGTCGACGTTAGTAGTCAAAATCGCTGCAATTGCAGATGGAATTTAAAGATCTTAATTTGAAGTGCTCGGATGGCTGTTTGGAAAATTGTTGCCTAAAATGACCTTTATGTTGATTGCAGGGACAATAAAATCCAATGATAGCTTCGTTGAAAATGCCAAGAACAAAACATGGTTATTATAAAGTTTGTTATCATTATTTGTTATTGTAAAATGGAGCAGCGACAATAGGAAAAAGATCTCTAGCTGTTAATAGGAGAAAAAGAGTACCTGTTACATTACTAGGTGTAGTTTCGGAAGATATAAATGATCTAAGTAACAAGGACTGGTGAAATGAAGAAAAAAGAAGAGATGGATAGCTATATTATTGAAAACGGTAACACGTTCAAATAAAGCGCATCTAGGCCTAACACAAAATACTATGATTACATTTGCTATAAATACATTAACGTATTTTCGTCTTATAAAAGGGTCCAAAAGCCTACGTTACAGCCCACTGCGTGTACGAACCCTCCTTAAAAGCGAAAACTCACTCGTTACAAAGTAGCACACAAAGAAAAATGTATATCTTAATGAACCTATATTCGCTATGTTCGCAACTTAGAGCTGAGCTGCATACAAGGCCTGAATGTACGGCCACTCTATATCACACCCCCTCTCGCCATTCACACACACACACACACACACACACACAAACACACACACAAACACAAACAAACAAAAACTCATTCCTTACTTTATTCAGTAGCTTGTGTCTCCTCCATTCAACAACAGTCAGGTGATGAAATTAATATTCTTTCTATTATGTTAATACGCTTATGTCAAAAGGCAAAAAGAATAAAACGGAAAGGGAAGATGTACACACGCTGTTACTCAGTGAGGCTAAAGAGTAGGATGAAGATGTGTAGGAAGTAACAGGAGGAGGTGGCAAGACAAATTTGTTATGGGACTACTGAGCCACACTGACAGGAAAAGGGGAAAGAAGTGACAAATAAAATTCTTGAACGAACGAATGTGTTAATATATATGTAAACAGAAGTGTAAATAGTATAGTTTAAGATAAGTGAGTGTGAAACTATGCAAATGTCTCTAGCAAATTATTGTTCAACTGTAAATATAGCGCAGGAAAAATCAGAGGTTTTGACAAGAATTTTTTGATCTGTGAATGTTAAATAGGAAAATACAATTTAACTTCCCCAGTTTTATCTCACCTGGTATCGTTTTTTTGCGAGCAATCCCACTAGAAAGTAGGAGTATTTTTTTCCTGAATAGGGAAGAAATAGCTTAAATAATAATAATAATAATAATAATAATAATAATAATAATAACACGCTTATGAAATTTGATTTTGTCTGTTCTTATGGTTTATATGTTTTGATTGTTGCAATAAATAACAAAACATAATATACTTCTGATCAATAGAACAAATTTGTGAACGGTTGCTTGTAACTAAAGACCAGATTTTCATGCAGTGAAACTCTCTAAAACGTGCAGTAATACACCAAAACATCACCGCCACGATTTGTCAATTTCTGTCCAAAGTAAATATTTTAGTTTTCATTTCAGAACAGAGTTAGCAAGGTTTCTCCCGTAGTACTGTTAACTTTTACTATAATATGATGCTGCGTATAATTTACTATCGTTCCGTTTTAAATCAATAATGTTTAATGCTTAAGGAATTTCAATCTTAAGGAATGCTTAAGATTGCTTAAAATTGCATAAGGTTGCTTGTTTCAATGCTTAAGGAATGTCATTTTCATTACGCTCGTTGCAACATGTTTTGTAGAATGAACTTGTGAGTCGCAAACAATCAATATTACAGGAACTATCAAAGGAAACGACATGCTACTTATTCCAAACGTACGTTTCTTCACAAAGTAACTGAGGGGAATATAAAGCATTGAAGGCTTTCACGGCCGGAGTCAATATTATTCATGTCAGTCGCCAGTCAGCCGCCGTCCCGGACACTTCGCCCGAGGCGTCGCCTCTGAGGATACCCACCGCAGTCGTAGGCCAAACATTTGGCAGTTCAAAGTCAATTGGACCACGGCCCATCAGCCCGGAAGAAAACATGAATATATAACTGAGGAGAAGCTTTTACTATTTCATTTATGAAACTATTTTACTTTCCAATTCTTTTTCATTGTTATTTAACTTGTGCGTACAAGTGTTGTTTTTCCCTAAAACATTTGTTATTTAATAAGTCTGGTTGTACACCGTCATGCACTTCAGGGTAAAGAATTTACACAAACTAGTATTACGTAGGTCTAAAATTAACATTTACTTTTTTATCACTTCATTTTATTGCCTTTGCTTTAAATAAGAACGAAGAATTCATCATTAGGGTTACATGAACTTAAAATATAACAATAGTAAGTGTCACTTTTGTACAGATATACTGTAGATGAAAGTGATAGTCACAACACACTTCAGCTGATACTGACAATGTAAAACCAACTCAAAATTCAACAAATTAGGTTTTTGAATCGCAATAAGCTCAGTATTAGTGTTTTTCTTTCGTGAACGAGCAACCATCAATAGAGAGTTTTTGCAAGACGGTAAGTCAATTGTCGTAGTACGTAAACATTATCATCAAAAGGTAATAACGTATCTTCAGAAAAATGAGTTTTTGCATGTCGTACAATCGAAAACGTACGTTAAAACTAAGAACTATCTGGAACTGAATACCTCTAACAGGATCTAAAACTTTTATGGAACATCTGTGTATCTCTGCCTCTATTTTTGCTTTTATTAGGATTACAAGATAGTAAATACATAATAATACATGAAATCTCATTATAGCATTCGAATATGTAATACTTGTCTATCTTCAAAGAAAACTATCGCTGCCTAAATAACCCCGATATTTTACTATAACATATTTTATTGTTTATATTAGGAATGGGAAATGTTTGGCAATTATTACGTCCTATAGATAAATAATTTTTTTTAGTGACAATCAATGTAACCTCATTATATTACATAACCTTCAAATCCTAAACAGTTACGTTAGTTTATTCCTGGCATATTTGAATTAACTTGAGAAAAAAATTAACCATTAAGTTCCTGCCATATTATATTGGTAGCATGGATATTGTATTTTTCATTACTTCCATGCTCCTTGAGTGTTACTGTGGAATTCATGTCTAGTGGTGGCGGCGAAAACTACGTAAAGTGTAAGTTTGTCGTTGACAAAACAGGGAGAATGACGGTACTCGACAATAAAAATCCTGTCATTTGATGCCGGCGCATGCGCAGTAGAATTCTCCCCAGAATTGTCGTGTTACGTCTATCAAATCCACGACTTGCAAAAACTCTCTAATATCACACGTTTCGTCCGCCTCCACAGACGATTTCACATTTTACAGAATCTATCGCTAGACTTCAGCGACTCACATGCGGTAGTCCTTTACATACCGGTTGCCGAGGTGCATGGCTTCTTCGTTTTGTGGTTTGAGGCGACCCGTTTACCCCGTGATCTGAAGAACCGTTCGGGGCCCCGTCCACGCATTATTACGAAACGTTTAAGATCAATATTATCGGCTTCGTCATTCGTAAACGTCGATACAAACGGATTGTCCGCCCCGCGCGTTATGTCAGTCCATTGACGATAAATTACATGCGCGAAATCGCAATTACCGGTGCGAATTCTAGGGCATTTATTTGTACCGGATTTTCCTGAGGGGAGCGGAGCGGGTGGGGGGGGGCGCGGCCTCCCCCTCGTCCTCCTGCTGCTGCTCCTCCGAAGCGCAAGAAACAGGCTCCCTCCGCGTGCCACTTCTGGAATCACGCGGCGGCGACGGCGGTGGCGGCGGTGGCGGGGCGGCGGAGCGGGGCGGGGCGGGGCGGCGGCGGTGGGGCGGGCGGCGGCGGGCGGCGGCGGCGGGCGGGCGGCGGCGTGGCTGCGGCGGCGGGCGGGCGGCGGCGGTGGGCGGCGGCGGCGGTGGGGCGGGCGGCGGGCGGGGCGAGGCGGCGGGGCGGGCGGGGCGGCGGGGCGGGGCGAGGCGGCGGGCGGGGCGGCGGGGCGGGGCGGCGGGGCGAGGCGCGGGCGGGGCGGGCGGGGCGGCGGGGCGGGGCGGCGGGGCGGGCGGCGGGGCGAGGCGGCGGAGCGGGCGGCGGAGCGGGCGGTGGCGGGGCGGCGGCGTCGTGGGGCGGGGCGGCGGCGGGCGGGCGGCGGCGGGCGGGCGGCGGCGGGGCTGCGGCGGCGGGCGGGCGGCGGCGGTGGGGCGGGCGGCGGCGGGCGGCGGCGGCGGGGCGGCGGCGGCGGCGGCGGCGTGGCGGCGGCGGCGGCGGGGCGGCGGCGGCGGGCGGCGGGCGGCGGCGGCGGGGCGGCGGCGGGGGCGGGGCGGCGGCGGCGGCGGCGGCGGCGGGCGGCGGCGGTGGGCGGCGGCGGCGGCGGGCGGCGGCGGCGGCGGCGGCGGCGGTGGCGGGGCGGCGGCGGGGTGGGGGCGGCGGACACGCGGTGCAGCGCCGCCGTTGCGTCAGCTCGCGCGAGTAATGTCGGCGCCGGCGCGAATAAAGGGATGTGAAAGTGTATGTAGTGCAGTGTAGTGTGGAATGAATGTGTCTGTAAATAGAGTTTAAGTGTGAATGAGAACGTGAATGATTTAACGAAAAAATAACAAGAAAATATGAACAGTATCAAGAACTTTTCAATACTCATAGCAACAAAAAATTGTGTAGTAAATCTTAACGTTCGTCCATATTGGGATAATGTAAATAGATTAAGTTAATGCCATCCTCTAAGCTCCAAAAGCAGAAATGCTGGAGCGTTAACTGTATTTCCTAATTTTGAATAAATTCCCGCCTCGCCAGGGATACTGACGGAGGGGGGGATTAAAAAAAAAACCTCAGCCCTGGGCGACGCTGTGGGCCGATTCCGGACACACAGCACTTGCCGATGGAGCTGAAAACGGATGTGCGGGGCTGGATTTTATTAAATTATTTATTTATGGCACAACACTCGAGCGGCTCATGAACAGCGTACGAGCTTCTTACAACGCATCCTGGATCCGATCTCGAACGTGACAAAAATCAAGCTGCAGCTTTCTTATACAAAAGTCTGTTTCTTTTTTTTCAACAGCTTTATTTTCTATCTGTCAAATCCACTGATTGTACAGAGATTTGCATGACTTATTACTACAACTGAGTTAGGACATAGGCAGGCGGGGAGTTCATTTAGTCGAAGCTCCCTCTTTCTTTTTTACAGTTTTTTAAAATCTCTTAATTTAGTGTTAGTTTTTTATATTTATTTTCAAATTGTGACATTCTATTGCTTAATTTAATGTTTGTATGTTTAATAATTATTTCTATTCGATTTGCATTCTATTGAAGCATTTGTGGTGGGCACAATTTATCCTCGGGGTATCTTAAAATAATTTGAATGTCTTTTGCTGACAGTCCTAGATCAACATTTTTAACACATTGTGCTTTCGGGAGGTCAACAAAAGATTTTACTGACAGTGTTCTAATGTAGGTATTGAGATTCACTATTTTCAATTCGTTTCCAATTTATCTATTTGACACAAACCATGGTGCTTTAACGCGTCTTAAAAATTTATTTTGAACTTCTTGGATTTTCTCTAAGTTACTTTTTGCGGCCTCGCCCCATACAGAGCAAGCGTAAGTAAGCTATGGTCTAACAATTGATTTGAACAAACTTATCTCACATTCAATGCTTAGTCTAGAGTGGCTATTTATGAGTGGATGTAGTTTTGCTACTTTTACGTATGTTTTATTGGCAATTTCTTTAATATGGTAGTTTCACGTTAGTTTTTGGTCTAGAGGTACTCCTAAATATCTCACTGGTTGATATTTTTGATCCATTTTAAATTTACATTTTTAATTTTTAGTGGGTTGGGCATTTTACGTCTTCGTAGCGTAAATATCTTCAGTTGTGATTTAGTGGGGTTTATTTTTATTTGCCATTTTGAGCACCAATTTATAAACGAATCTAATGATTTTTGTAGAATTTCTCTACCTCGATCCACATCTTTGTTTGTTGTGAACAGTAGTCACAAGCGAAACATGCTATTTCTGTTCTTTCCATCTCAGGGTAGTCTGTTTCTACAGCTGTATGACGAAAGATAAGGCCCACACAGAGCAAGAAAGCTAGTGATAGGAATACTTCATGTCTCCCTTACCCCTAGGAGTAGAAAAAAACAGAACCCATCGAGAAAAACAGAAGTCCGCTCGCTGGCAAACCTCGGAATAATCTGAGCCTGAAATGTCAAATTCGTACATTTTTTGAGTTCTTACTCTTATTGTACCTCTTGAGTAGGAGTCGGGCCATTACATCGAGAAGACGAAATGACGTTGTTTTTAGGACTCAGTTGACGCTTCGACGCATGTCCTAAATTACTGCGAGTTCCCGGACTTGGATCTCTACAAGTAGCATAAAACGAACCTGTTCTCTCTGCAAGGCGAAATATTCAACGCATTTCGTTCCAAAATACTTGTTTTTCGATCTCGCAGTGCTGCGCTTTGATTCCTCAATCTCACGCCATGAGTTTGAGGAAAACGTTAAGGGATTTGATTATGTGGGAAGAAAGGTTCTTTACGCTTGAGATAAGCCCTTTGTTTATTACCTAACTATTAATGTTTGGAAAGTCCGCCGCAAGAAAAAGGCATATTTCAGAAGTCTTGGCAGATTGTGCAGATAGTGTGTAAAATCAGTGCCATAACGTCACTGTCAAATTGGTTCCACCTTTATCACGGTAGTCTTGTTTATTACATTTCGCAATACTGAGCTGTAAACACATCTGCGTAACGCAACCTAATAGAGGAATGAAAAGGTAATCTTAATGGCCGCCGGCCGTTAAGGAATTAACGGTCGCCGGACGTTAAGGAATTACGTGGGAGTACATCTCAGATTTTTCTTTAGCATACGCCAGCATTACTGTTTCATTCACCTCATTAACATTTTTGCATTGACGCCAATATTTGAAATCTTCGTATTCCTTCTCATACCGTAATTTCGTTTTTGTTGGTAACAAATCGAAATTAGCACTATTTACTGTCTCCACATGATCTACTGGAATATCCATCTCAAATTTTGTGGAAAATGTATCTATGTAATGCTGTCAAACAAAGCCACTACGTATTAAACAATCTAATTGAAATGTCTCGCCAAGAGCAATATTATAGTTGGTCTTGGAGTCGCGTCTGAATCGATATAGAAGGGGGAGTTACATTCCTACGTAAGCAAAGGCAACTTTTTATTTATATTCTTTTTCTTATAAGAAGATGGTATTACGAAAAGTATTGAACGACACTCGGCCGATAACAAAAACAACAGACGGTTGGTTATAAGCCTTGGCTATCGCCTCGGTTTACAAACTTCAACCGCGTTTGTTATTTGGTGTTTATGGGCCTAATCATTCCAGTCCCGACCACCGAACCGTTCACATCGCAGAGCGCTCGTAATAGTCGGAACATACTGTCGGTACGGGCCCGCCCGGTACCGACCAACCAGTTTATATTTCTAGTGCTTCTAATATTAAGTTTTCAAATAGTGAAAATTCATTGTTAATCCAGTGCATCAAACAACTTCCACCAATGGCATTCGACGCGAATTCATCAACAGGCAACGTAGTCAGCAATGCTCTTTACGTGCTACACAACACCAGCAGCATTCCGCAGAGTGACTTCATCAATTTACCTACCTCTCACAGTGAAAGTGCTACATACGATGATACAGTCATGGAATCATCTACATCAGAAACTTCGTGTTATCAAGACCCATCGCAAGGTACAACCCTCTTAACCTTAGGCAGCCAGCATGAGGGAGACGCCAACATCCACCAAAGGAAAAGGTCAGTAGGCGAGGACGCTACCCATAGCGATAACAAAAAACACAGTGCAAGTGCCAATGTCAGTGACAATGACAAAAGTTATTCAACAGTGTTAAACAGTGCACCACCTACAGACGGTTCCGGAGTTCACGTAGGCTGCGTAGCCCAAAACTTCAATAACGAAAAAGAGATTTTTGACTTGCAATCCTCTTACAATGTCCCAATAGGCAATAGATTTTCAGAATTAGCCTCCCAGGAAGCCGACCCTTCCCCCCCAGACAACCGCTTCAAATACCTAACTTCTGATCAATCTTCACAGTCCATTACAACCTCCAAAATACCCCCAATTTTCATTTCTGAGATAACAAATATCAATTCTTTCGTCATTGAAATTAAAAACAACGTATCTAAAAACTTCATAGCTGAACAAAAGAATAACAAAGTGAAAATAAATCTCGGCACAGCTGAAGTTTTTCGCAATATCATAAAATACTTAATAAACACTAATAGAAGGTTCCACTCCTTCAAAGATCCAGCAAACAAAAACTTTTCGGTAGTATTTAAAAATGTACACCTTTCCTTAAATGTGAGTGAAATCATGCAAGATTTAAAACAAAGACACCCATCCATTGTTAAAATTACACGTCTTCAGAAGGACAACCAACCCATTCCTGTAATAGCGGCCGAGTTCAACGGTAACGAACCACAGGAAACAATTCTGAACATAAACCAAATTTGCAACCTCAAAGTCACAACCGAAAGAAGAAAAAGACCAAAAGGGCCTCTACAGTGTTATAGATGTTTGGACTTTGGACACTCTAGAAACAATTGTAACCACAAAATTAACTGTGCAATATGTTCTGGTAACCATTATACGGTAACTTGTCCCCAAGGTAACGCAAACCCCTACCTGCATTCTCTGCAAGGGCAATCACCGTGCGGATGTAAGAAATGAAAACTGTTCATACTATAAGGAAATCGTTGAAAAAGAACCACCCCACCTCATAGCACAAGAAACCCATCCCAAAGAGCACAACCCCCATCCTCTAGCAACCAACAACATGAACAATTCCCATCACTACCAATTACCCAACCAATCCGAAATTTTACTAGGTCCAACAACCCTGAAAACCAATCAAGTTCCGTTAACAATAACAGATCACGGAGCAACCCCACACAACATAACCAACAAAGTAATAATATTAATCCTCTTCTAAATACAATAATTAATTCCATAACGTCCTGCGTAATTAACTTCATCAACTCCCTTATTCCATCAATAATCAATACAATCCAGAATACAGTAACAGCTTATTTTAATAACAATTTCAACACAAGCCCGTAGAAATATATCATTCACAAATTGGAATGCCAACGGCATTACATCCAAAAAAATGGAACTGACACAATACTTACATACTTACAACATAGATATAGCATGCATAACAGAGACACACCTAAACAATAAAACAAATTTTACATACCTGAATATAAAATTTACAGAAATGACAGGATTGAAAATAAAGGAGGCGGGGTACTAATAGCAATCAAGAACAATATAATCATCACGAAATTGATATATCAAACACCACAGGAATTGAAACAGTACAAAACCAAAAAAATAATCAACCATGGAAATAATAGCTGCATATAAACCTCCAACAATAAAAATACAACCCCTAGATTACTTAATCTATTCACCCCAAATAAAAATACATTAATACTAGGAGATCTAAACGCCAAACACACAAATTGGGGATGTCGAACAAGCAACCAAACAGGAAAAACACTGTCACAAGTATTAAAAAATACGACTATCAAAATATTATCCCCTCCAGAACCAACATACTATCCAAGAGACGTAACTAAAAAACCAGACATTCTAGACATCGGACTGACAGATGGAAATATCAATTTTTACTCAATCCCATATCATGAACTCGACTCTGACCACATTCCGGTAAACATACTAACACAACAGATTCCACCCCCGCGATCCCCAGTCCCCAAAATAAACACTCGTAAATTGAACTGGATTAAATTTCAAAATATAATAAGCAATTCAATACCTAAAATAAAAATCCTAAATAATTCTATAGAAATTGACAACGCCGTTTCATTGTTAAACACCATAATAACCGAATATTAAAAAAATAAAACCCAAAAACCCAAGCATCAGAATTCACCTCTGCCGGCAGAAATTAGAAATATAATAAATATAAAAAACAAGACCAGAAGACTTTGGAACGGACTAAAAACCCACAAATTAAAAGAGAACTTAACATATTAACTAATATTGTTAAGAAATCAATAAAAAATCATAAAATATCAAATTCCCAAAAAAAGAAAATCAATTATTCCACCTATCAACTCACCAAGAGGTAAGTTATTCACCCCAACCGACAAGGCTGAGGAAATATCCAATTACTTTGAGTCGACTTTCACCCTCAACAAAGTAAAACCGCACCCGGAACACAACACAATAATTCAATCAATAAACCACCCAATCTATGGCCCTCACTACAAAATCCATTTTACAAACCCTAAAGAAATAAAACAAATCATTACTCTCTCCAGATAAAAAAAGCGCCAGGTCATGATAATATAAATAATTCAATTCTAAAACACTTACCTGCCCCCGCAATAGCATACTTAACAAACACTACAATTCATGCTTCAGAACAAATCACTTTCCATCCACTTGGAAGCATGCTATCATTCATCCCGTTCCGAAACCAAATAAAAATGCAGCAAACACCGACAGCTATCGCCCAATAAGCCTTCTACCATCTCTGTCTAAAATCTTCGAAAAAATAATACTTCAACGTCTGAAAAAGCACCTGCAACTAACAAAAGCCATTCCAAAAGAGCAGTTTGGATTTACTGAACACATCTCCACACAACACCAACTCCTCAGAATTACAGAACATATCAACACAGCATTTCAGAAAAAACATCATTCAATACTCATATCACTTGACATATCACAGGCATTCGATAGAGTATGGCACCAGGCACTAATTTACAAATTAAAGAAAATCGGCACTCCACAGTATATCACCTCAATAATCGAAAACTATTTATCCAACAGAACCTTTGCAGTAACAATTAACAACCATCATTCAAACCCCAGGTTAATCAAAGCGGGATTACCACAAGGATCCCCCCTCTCACCCACACTGTTCAATCTCTATGTAGCAGACATCCCCCAACATCCAACAGTAAAAACAGCACAGTTTGCAGACGACACCCTTATATTCGCTTCCAATCACTCTCTAATCAACATTAAAAACAACATACAATTATTTCTAAACCTAATAGACAGTTGGTCATCCAAATTAAAAATAAAACTAAACCCAAACAAAACGGCAGCAAAATCTTTTCCTTAAGGCCGTACACTCCACCAACCACATTAACGTTAAATAACGAGCCCATCCCATGGTACCCCCCAAATAAACCCATTAAATATTTAGGACTGCACTTGGACACCAGACTGAATTGGAAACAACACATAGACACCAAAATAGTTCAAACTAAAAACAAACTTCATCAACTAAAATCACTAATTAATAGAAATAAATACCTTCCATATAAAACAGCAACAATACTATACAAAACAATAATTAGACCTGACTCTTCTCTATGCCTGTCCAGTATGGATTAATGCTGCAAAACAAATATCAACAAAATACAAATAGTACAGAACCAATTCCTACGTACCATCACTAATGCACCCTGGTTCATATCCAATCATCAATTACATAATGAATTTAACCTCGACCTCATCATTCACCACATTACTTACCTATCCCATAAATTCTTTTCTAATATTCACCATATTCAAACATTATCCTCGTTCAACCTCTGTAAAAACCCCACTTATCCCACTCGCATCAAAAATAAATATCCATTCCACATATTTTGTAAAATATTTTCAGACATAGAATAATATCTACGAGGTGCCATCATGGTTTCCTCAACCACTGTATTAGAGTTAAGTTAGGTTAAGTGTAATAAGTTAAGCCATCACTGCATATGTATAGTTTTATAGAAACTGATCTATGTACAAAAACAATCAAATAATAAATTAAAAAAAAAAAAATATGGGCCTAATGACGGTTAATACCATAACCACCAGTGGCAGCGCGTCTGAATATTTCTCGAGCAGCAGCGCAGAGCAAATTTGGCACCAGCTACGTTTTCTTGGAAATAAAGTTAATCTGCGGTTTTTCTCTCGCAAAGAAGGCTAGTTGCTTCCTTGTGAACATTATTTATTCAGATGTACACTTTTACAAAATTTATATTTAGACGAATTACTTGAGAAACTGAAAATTCGTAACAATGACAAGATTCCATTTGCAAAATAATGTGTGGATAATATTACTCTCTTGTTTGTAGTCAAGTAATTCTAAATCATAATGAATGACTTGAAAGAATCTAAAATAGTTCTGATAGGAGCAAGTTTGTCACTTTTTGTTCGATCAATTATGGTTTGGGTTTTGTGAAATCCGATTGAACGCAACAAGTTAAAAAATTTTCCATAACTAATGCATGCACGTAACATTTCTATACCAGTAGCATCTGTGTCCCTAAGTTCCTTCACATTAGTATGATGTCCTTTCTTCGTGCCTATCAAGTACAATATGCCTAGCACAGCCCAAAGTTAATTACGGGATATTTCCCGACAATTGTCACGTGTATATTGGACATCATGTGACGGATAACGTCTTCTGAAAAGATCACTAGAGGCAATGAATTTGCAATTGATTGAATGAAAATATTTAATGTAAATGAAGTACAAGATTTTTATACGGTCTGCAAACGGACCGCGCGCGATATATCCTTCCTCTTCATTATCCTATCCTCACCCTTTACTTACACACACTTACAGTAACATGCTCTACACTACTGCGCATTCCGGGAGACCGGTCGGGAGCTTAGAGCTTGTCACGACTGGGGCGGTGCCCCGCTGGAGGGAGAGTCCTGGCTAGGGGAAACCCCGCTAGCCAACGGTAGGTCGGCGCCGGATCTCGCCATCCAGCGGGGGAAGATCAACGCCACCTTCCGAGGAAAAAAGCATGCACTACACTCACGGGACTAATGAACTTAGCCGTTGACGCGCCAAGAATCACAATCAGTCAATCAATCAATCATTTTCGTTACACAAATTAAATTAGAGGTACACATGTAAAATATAAGGCTTTTTTTTGCTCGGAATAGGCCATCTTGGGCCACGCAGGACATGCACATGCACGGGCTCAGTATCATTTTATCACGTTGCAAGTCTTGCATGTAACTAATTAGGGGGGTCAGCATTAGGCTGAATCCGATTTTTATACCCCCAGGGTTGTTAGTCCTGGGGGATGGAAGATGAAATGATGATGATAATGAAGGATGAATGGACGGCACACACTAACAGACATACACAAACACACCCATGCCCGAGTCGGGACTCGAACCCGAAGGCTGTTGTTGTTGTTGTTGTTGTTATTATTATTATTATTATTATTATTATTATTATTATTATTATTTATATCTACATGAGCCAGTTGGTGATTCCGTGTATTTATTTACTAAAAACAGATTTTAAATAATCGAATATTGTTGAATTCCGATTTTGATGCTCTAATTCGATTGTGAAACATCCCTATTTGGTATGCTTCCACTTTCATACTGATCACAGAAACCAGATTCTACTCTTTCATCCATTAGCCATGTACGGTCAGGTCATTTGGCTTTTATCACTACACTTCTTCTTATTTGGAGAAACGATGCGGAGGAACCTGATTCGTAGCATCTGGCGATTCGGAGGCACTTAAAAGAGGGACAAAAAGGAAAAGACAAAAAAAATAAACTGACGTATGTTTTACCATCAAATATTCGTTGGACGTAACTTACTTACATATTATACTAATTGGACCAAAGGAATATATATTTTTTAATACACGGGAATTCTTAATTGGTCTAAATAATGCAGGAGACTGGTGGCTGGATTGGGGTGATTCAGGGTCAAATACCGCGTAGGACATCGATGTTTACGATGAGTACATTGAATGGAAGACGAAGTAAACCCACCACTTTCATATCATCATTAATATCCCTATGATCGCGATTCATCATTTCACAAATTTCCATCAAAGAAATATATCAGATTTCTGATTCAACCGCAAGCATCTGGCCGTGGCAATGACATTAGAAGAGGAACTTCGAGTGTGTTCAATAATTTATACGTAACGTCGGTTTTCTTAGGCGTCATTCACATCTTAACGCTAACGTGTTAACTGTTACACATCCACGATGAAGTTCCCACTTCAGCTTTCAGTAGGACTCGCTTATTTAGTATGAATGTAGTTGTACATGATATTTTATTTTGTTATGACGGGGTTTAATTCGTCAGGTGTCATTAACCACGCTGGTATTCATTTCAGAGCAACGATGATCCGCCTATCCAGCCTCGGTAACAATGTGCATCGCTCTCATTCAATCTGATGTCGCCATGTTGGAATAACAACTTTAATTTAGTTCCCCTTCACGCACAGAATGCAGGACCACACGCAACAAACGCTATCTTGTTTCTTAACGAGCTACCGGGGACCCAGTAAGTGAAAGAAACTCCCACAAAAGAATTTACATTTGTTCGCCTGTTCCCTGCCTGGGTTTTATGCAAATTCCCCAGATACTTAGAGTCTAATTTGCGTTTCGCATCTTGCTCTCCTAGCTCGTCTTGACCATTAGGGGCAGCTGTGTTACACCACCAGGCTCATTTCTATGGAGTGCATTTCTAAGATTTTGCATATTTTTGTCCGTTGATTCAGTGCATAGCTAAGTGAAATTTCTTGACATTTGGATAGAATTGGGTGCTATATAGATTATTTTTAGGAATATTTGGCCCATTTCTCCTGATGGTGCATATTCGTGTCATTATAGGTGCATACTTTGTATATTTAGTTAAAATAGAGACTTACCATTAAAACGTTTCAACTTTTCATTGAATCTATGTATTAGTAAACGGTCATTGGTTGCCCCAGTTTCCTTTGTCTTTTCTATAGATGATAAAATACTTGTGCAAAGGTAAGATATTTCCTGATATACCTTTAAACCACGCATAAGAAATGGAACAAGACATACAATTAAAGTAAATATTCAATAAGGTGAATATTTACTACAATTATTTTTCGCGCAAAGTAAGATAGATTATACGTTATGTTTGCACAAAAATACATTCTTCCATTCCAAGCATGTTTCTTCTGAAATTTTGTCAAGAAGTATATGGAATTGAAATATTATTTATTTTACTTGCATATATAAGAGCGTATTTTAGTACTGTAAGGTCAAAATGCATGTTTTTAAAAGCATATTTCCAGATTTGTTAGAACATAAAAATCCGGTCTCTACTCATTACCAAGCGAACGGCTTTACGAGGGGACCTTCGGCGACCCGGGTCGCGTTCTGCAGTCGCCGCCGCCCCGCGGCCCCGCCGCCGCGCCGCCCCCGCCGCGCCACCCCGCGGCCCGCCGCCACCCCGCCGCCGCCACCCCGTCGCCCCCGCCGCCCCGCCGCCTCCGCCGCCCCCGCCGCCCCCGCCGCCATCCGCCGCCACCTACCGCCACCCGTCGCCACCCGCCCTGCGGTCCGCGGTGTCCTGCTGACTCACGACAGGCAGCGCGCCGCTCCGCTCCACACCGCACCGCACGGCGGCGCTGGCGGTGGCAGCGAAAGCGCCTTTGTGATGCGGCGCCTCGTCACTTTCCTCAGGCGGCTCCCACGCTCACCACAAACAAATAAAGAAGAACATCGCCTGACTTTCTACGTCATTCAACAACTATTTCGTTTTTAATACACCAAACACTTAGTTTACCTCTTTTAATCACATTACATAATACTCCTGTTCTTCATAAAAGCTGAGTGTATGAGTCAAAGTATGTCTGCTAAAACTAAAAAAAAATCGTATTCTTCCTAGTTTTCGCACCATGTGGATGTTTATTTCGAATTCCTAAGATTTTTAAAAATTTTGTGGCATTTGTTCGACCCACTGTGCGGTACAGACCACTGCTACAGAATCAGATCATCTGTCTTCAATTACTTTCATCACTTACTTCTGCTAGTGCATTAATCATGCTGCGTGAAGTTTATAATATGTTGATTCATGTTAACGTGAGTACTTGCACAATGTTATATGATTTGTTCGATTCTTTTTATCCATGTTATGCTGTGTTAGAAGAAGAACTTGTCTCTGAAGCTTATCCCCGGAAACAGCATTGTCCCCACAGCATCGCTCACCCGACAGAATCTCGACTGTGACGGAGTTTAATCATTAGCTTCGTAATTGGGTGCCATGCAGCCGCTGTCTGGAAAGGAATTCTAGCGACCGGGTGCTCTGATCAGAAGTAATCCGTGGTTTCTCCGCTGAATAGCAGGCAAATGCCAGAGTAGTATCCTAACAAACGGGCCACGGTTCGCGCGCGTTCTTTCCCTTTTCTTCCTTGTCCTATCATCTCCCCTCATTCATACACTTGCATGCACCACACACGAGACCAGTCACTGATGTCAGTGCAGCGTCTCTGATCAGGAGGTCCTAGGTTCGAGTCCTGACGGCGGCAGGATTTTCGACACTAGCTTTTCAGCTAGATCGGATTCAGTCGCTGTCTGGAGGAGAATTCTAGCGGCCAACTTCTCTGATCGATAGTTTTCCCTGGTTTCTCCGACCACCATCTGGAAGTCACAATTCAGTTAACTCAATGAAATTAGTCTCTCAGGGCACTTGGACATTTTAAGTCGTAAATACTTATTCATCATTATTCAATAAATACTACTCCTGCGGAAAAAAATGAAGCTAGGAAACTATTTTGGAAATTAACGATTTTGTTGATACAACTCAAAAGATACTACATGCTCAAATGTCAAATCATTCTGAGACAAATTCTTCAGATGCTCTTTAATCTTTTCGATTTCCTTCCAAATCTTCAAATTTCTATCAACTCCACAAAAGTATGTCTCTGGGTATTTGGAGCATCTAGCCCTTGTAATTCATTGACTGCGGTTTCTCCACTTGAGGAAATTTCGAGTATTTTCCAGTTTCCTCAACCGGAAGCTGGGGTACTAACCACAAAACAGGCTCCCCGACCGAATTGACCCCCTTTCTTCAAAACTTCTTTAAGAGCTTGTAGTTGAACTATCTTGTTCTATCGAGTCCATAGTCGAAAATTTCAAAACATCTTAAAGAATATATGTTTTGCTCTTAAGAAATCTTGCTAAATTGGTAGGTGTTTTATTTTTTTCCCTAAAATATTTTGACAAAACCAGCCTCAATGCATGAGACAGGCTGTACGTTAGCTGCTTAAAGGCAATAGATGTCATTTGCAATAAGATGCCAAATGCCATTTAAAAATAATAATAATAATAATAATAATAATAATAATAATAATAATATAATATAATAATATAATGATATAATAATAATAATTAATATGTTGGTCATTTCGACAACTTCGAATGTATATATTAAAAATACAACGAACAATTGAAACTAATCGTACGTGCAGTGATGTTTTTCAATTTTTTCATGATCATATGTTCTTTGAATGCTCCGTAAACTCTCAACCGCATCTTTATATAGTTTTTAAAAAGTACATTTCATCCATACGAATGACAAATATCAATTCTTGGTTTTACAAAGAAAATATACTAGTGTGCTATTTGTAATGTTGCGAACGATTGTGAAAACTTCCCGAGTTTCGTGACCAATGTTTACCACCTGACATCTCCAAAACCGCACCACATTCTGCTATCGAACAT
The DNA here is from genome assembly GCA_964035755.1 of Teleogryllus oceanicus. Lineage (NCBI taxonomy): Eukaryota > Metazoa > Arthropoda > Insecta > Orthoptera > Gryllidae > Teleogryllus > Teleogryllus oceanicus. Next base: position 9,290,489 of record CAXIVR010000012.1, read on the forward strand.
CCTCTACCGCGACCACTAAACTCCCCGAAACCGCGTCTGCTGGGAGCTGGCGGGGCAGGATAGTCCCTCCCGTGAGTTCCGGTGGGCCGCGCCTCGCTCTGTGGAGGCCCGGAGCAAGAGCTGGAGGTGGGATTTGGCACCGTAATGAGCGAGGGGCGCGCGAACCGCAGACCGTGTCATTTCGGCAAGTGGGTTCGCGGGCGGCCGCCGCCCAGGGGCCGCGCCGTTACTCACGCGCACGACGGGCGGGGGGAGGGGTGGGGCGGTCGGGCTGGGGCTCGCTGTCCGTGGGCGTCTACTTGAAATGAGGGTCGGAGGAATCCGACTTTTGCCATAGAGCGGTGTTCCCAGGCCGGCGGGTTATGGATTGATTGATTTTTTTCGTGTTTCCGGGCGCGTCAACGGCTTTGGTCATTGGTCCCGTAAGTGTAGTGCATGTTTTTCTCGGGACATGGCGGTGATCTTACCCCGCTGGATGGCGAGATCCGGCGCCGACCTACCGTCGCCTAGTGGGGATTCCCCCTAACCAGGACTCTCCCACCAGCGGCGCGCCGCCCCAGCCGGGACAAGCTCTAAGCTCCCGACCGGTTTCCTGGAATATGTGGAAGTGTAGTGCATGGTAGTGTGTTTGTGTAAAAGGAGAGGATATGACAAGAAAGATGAAGGACTGATCGTGCGCGATTGTTAGGGTACTACTTCGGCATTCGCCTGGTGTTGATCGGAAAAACCACGGAAAACTACCAGTGAGAGTAGCCGGCCGCTAAAATTCTCCTCCTGACGGCGACTGAATTCGACCTAGCTGAAAAGCTAGTGTCGAAAATCCTGCCGTCGTGGGGAGTGGGAACCTAGGACCTCCCGGTCAGAGGCGCTGCAGTGACATCGGTTGATGCACTGAGCTACCGCTCCTGGTCCTGGGGGGTTATGGAGATATGGCGAGCATGACGTATTCCCATCACCGCCCCTTTCTTGTTTGGGCTATAGAAACTGAACCATTTATATTAGAAAGCTACAACTTCATTTTTACCCCGGCCGGGAATTGAACCTGGGACCGCCTCACTGAAAAGTACACGCTGTTCACGAATCATCCGAGGGACTCGTTTATTTATTGGTTGTGAAAAATCGAATAGCTGAATGTAAAAAAATGAGCGAGAAGTATAATTGTGCCCCTTGAGTTCCAGAATCTCTACTCCCGAAAAGTCGGACCGCGTCCGCACCAGCTACTCGCCCGCCTGGCAATCCCGTCACTCGTCGGAGCACAGGCACTTCCCCCACTCCGCCCGCATTTCCCCTCCAACCCCAGAAAGGTTCATGCGCAGATGGAAGCGTGGCGTCGAATGAACACTTCGTACGGAAATATGTTTGTCACATTTTTTCTATCAAACACCCAAGATTTAAAATATGGTTGTATTGTTTAATTTTTATTACTATTTGATGTTTTCGTTTTTTTTAATTGTACCTTGTATAAACGCTTTTGCCAAGAGTCTTTCTAGGCAAAGTTGTTTCCTTATTTTCATATTGTGTTATTTTTTATTAAAGCATTGAGTTATTTGTGGTATTAAAAATAATGGGAAATAAATTAACGAGTTTCAATAAATTACAATAAGGAAGAAAAAATTCATAGCTCCAGGATGGAAGTAGGTGATTTCAAAGGAAACAATGGCGTTGATTTCGAAAATCATTATAAAAAAGTTCTATCTCACAAGGTTCAAAAGATGTGAACTTATTTAGTTTTCGAACTAAACAAAATCCTAAACTATTTTCTGCATGGTCACTCCGGTTATATTACTAAAAAATTTTACGAGCATGCTTCATATAATGTAAAAACAAGTTAAAAATGGAATACGCATATTCGTGCAATAATATGCGGACATTAAAATTCGAATTCTCCTCAACATTGGCAGAGCGAAGAACAATGATTTGAGTTTTCTTACGCCCACAACCTAGGGTTCGTTGTACAGGTGACACAACACTGGCCAGCAGCCCATGGTTTTTCCTAATCACAAACACGACAGCCTGAGTATAAAGAATACAAAAAATTGTTTTTTCATACATATTTTTTTCCTTTGAAGTTTGAGTGTTAATCTTCCACAAACATAACAGAAAATATCGGGTTGATTCGCATACATTCGGTGTGAAATGACGATTTTCATTTAATCGATTCAATTCTATATATTATGTGGCGAATTTCACATTTAAAAATTTAGTGTTCCCTAGTGTTATCAATTCTCGCTTATGGGCGGACCATTTTTTAACATACAAGTCTCTTTGTCTATCAAACCTCCTAACCTGAGGGTAAGAAATTATTGCAATCTTTGCACTCTTAGATAAACACCATCAAGATATTTTCGATTCAAAATGTTTAATTTTACTCTCAACAATTTGAAGTCTGACAGATGAATTATTATATTTTAATGGATCTCTTCTTCGCTTTATTAGAGAAAATGGAAATTAATATTACTTAATTTTTGGCAATAACTGTCATCAAACTTCTCCAGAAGGTGTCATGGGCTAGGTATCCAATGATGTACCACCCCTCCATAGTTATTTGTACAGCCTTTATTTTGAAATCTCGCCTCCGTTGCTCGGAATGCAGTGCCCGCGAAGCTAGTTACCTCTCCTGCGACCTTGAGACGAGTATACGTGCTCTCCCTCACTCTCTTCCTGATCAGAGACGCATTATGGATTTACGTACCAACGAGTGTGGTTGACAATACGTGAAAACTCGAAAGCCTGGCTCCCGAGTAACAGAAAACGTATTTGCCATTGTGAATTCTCCATCTCCTCGGAAATCCACGCACCTGAGAGAACACACATTCTAGGGGCAGGGAGGTCTGAAAGCAACATCTCACCCACCGAAGTGCGCATGACCGATTTTCCGATTGAGTATTACCTTCACCTATCTGCGAATGAATGTTGTCCTTTGAATGAAGATTTTATTTAAATCTGTATACATCAGCACTTTCATTCAAGAATAAATGTGAATTAATATTTTTTCTTTCGTTGTCAAAGTTTCCACCTTATCTCAGAAAATTATTCTGATTTATCTCTTTTCATGTTAATCAATTCTCTTTTATTATCGGTCAGAGAAACATTTTCAGATTGATTGATTTTGATTTATTGATTCCGGGCGCGTCAACTACTGAGGTCATTAGTCCCGTAAGAGTAGTTTGAATGTTTTTTCATCGGGAGGTAGCGGTGATCTTCCCCCTCTGGATGGCGAGATCCAGTGCCGACTTACCGTCGACTAGCGAGGTTTTCCCTAACCAGGCATCTCCCAACAGCGGGGCACCGCCCCAGCCGGGACAAGGTCTAAGTCCCCGACAGGTCTCGCTACATGTGTAGTAGTGTAGTTCATGTTAGTGCAAGTGTGTGTGTAAGGTGTGAGAATAGGACAAAGAAGAGGGAGGAAAGATCGCGCGTGGTCTGTGGTCTGTTTTTTAGTGTACTGCTCCGGCATTCGCCTGGTGTTGATCGGAGAAACCAAGGAAAACCACCGATCAGAGCAACCGGCTGCTAGAATTCTTCTCCAGACAGCAATTGAATTCGACGTAGCTGAAAAGCATGTGTCGAAAACCCTGCGGCCGTCGGGACTCGAATCTAGAACTTCCCGGTGAGAGGCACTGCAGTGACATCAGTTGATGCACTGAGCCACCGCTCCTGGTACCTTTTTCAGTGCAGTTCTTTTCATGTTCAACGTGTAAAGTAATCATCATACTTTCTTTCATTAAAGTTGTTCGTTAATGAAAACTTGTCATTTTACCTTCTACCTCGACCTGTCCCCGGTCTTGAGGTTACAAAGACAAGCTCTACATTTTCCCGTGCTTTGAAAGAAAGCAGGAGAGAGGGATCACACTGCACGCGTAGACTTTCTTCCGTTAACCTGGGTGGCTGAAGGAAAAGGCAAACGGACTGGTTGGGAGGGTGCCGACCGGATTCGAAGCCCGGAACTTCCGCTCAAGAGGAGAGTTCTCCGTGGCCAACTGCTCCGAGTTTCCTCGTGCGAGGTCTGATGACCGAAGGGGATACCCACATCGGTAGCATGGTTTACTCAGGATGGGTATATGACGGTCGTCTGGTCCAGTTTCAGGAGAGAACCACCAACCGGTATTTTTGCAGTTTCTCTGGTCCCTCAAGGCCGAGGGTAGGCCAATTCCGAAAGAACGCGCTTTCGGTTCTAGATCGTGTTTTGCCTCCCTTCCTGAATTTAGGTCGAAGGCGGGGCCTGATTCAACGAGTCGGATGGGATGCATTGCCGGTATAACACTTTCGAAGTATAAATTCAGTATTATCTCTTTTTTAAAAAAAAATCATTCAGAGAAATGCTTTTAAGATCGATCGTATGTAGCTGCGAGTTTAAAACAAAAGATTCTTATAGCGCGAGACCATAGATTCGTATTCCGACGGGAGACTTTCGATTCCCAATAAATACTCGCAGTTAGGACGAGGCCTGCCGCTCTTGGATGATACTCCTAGAGGCCTACTGAACGTCTGAAAAACTCAAGATAAAATCGTTGTTTCCTCGGATAAACTATTGCAAGGTGGGGCTGTACTTTAGACAAAGACTACAGTCCGTGCAAGATATTTTCTTTCACATACTGTGCTATAAATACGTTAGCTTATGAAGAGACAATTGTTGCCTGGGCAGTGCTAGCACCACAACTGAAGGTTCTATCCACGCTCGTCAACTATTTCAACTGGTGAAAGTTCTTTCATTCCTTGATTGATTCCTTTGTAATGGACTTAGTTAATATGACTTCAACACTTCCTCATGCAATCTCATAAACCTAAGACTATAGTGCACAACAAAAAATAACAGAAATTATAACGCCCTGTTATGTTTATCCTTGTATAAAAGTTATATTAAACTTTTATAAAGGCTTTTATAAACGTTATATTATACATTATTTCTTTTAAAATATAATTTTTATTTTAAAACTGTGCTCTGAACGTAAGTGCGTACGTTGGTCACGTGATTCTGTCACCAGGGACGACTTCATGGGAGCCATCAACTACTGCGAACGTTTACGGGGTGACGTTACAAAACAGCTGTCTCGGCGGAGAAACACTTCTATGAAGTAAAAACGATGTTCATTTAAGAAAAAGATGGTAAAAAGTTCCCCTAAACCAAATGACGTATGAGTGATTACATTATAATTCTAACAAATAAATTATATTTTTGAAAGGTTTATTAGCCCCCGCCTCACCACCCACAACTCTCTAGAGCCAAAAACGTGTTTTTTTATTTTAATTTTTTGACAACTTAACACCACTTTATATACTGAAAAAATATAATAAATAATAAGACAATTTATACTATCAGAACAATATTTTTTATATTTTCTTAGACCCAAATTCGAACACAAAACATATATTTGAAAAAAAAACAAAAATTATTGGGTCTTAGAACCATGGAACAGACTTGAAAAAATATCAAACGTTTACTAACTAAACGTTACTTAGTAACCTCTTTAAACAAAAATTGTTGTGAATTTTTTTCAGACTTTTTCGTCAGCTGAGCTGTGTTTAAGAAAATAAAAAAAACATTTTACCACCTTTAAATCACATTGGCTTTAAATATACTTTGAAAATGATTTGAACAGTTCTGTTCATTTATTTTAGTGTTTATTATACATTTGTATACTCTGTTATAGCACCTAGTAATATTTTGATTTTGGAATTTAGTTACAAATTATCATTTTTTAAATATTTTTAATCCTTTGCATAAGTATATCATAAGCTAAGGAGAGACGATAGTTTTTGGCAGTTTATGAGAAACAGGTAGAACCCGGATTTGCCAGACCTGTTTTACTGTGTCTTAGAACCCAGGCAGGAAAAAGTTTTATAACGTCATCTCAGAACACTTGTGAATTTTTTAAATTGCTGGTCCACTGTTTAAAAGCATGAGGCTTTGGTATTCAAGTACTTGGCTGCCCAGAAGAGGCCGCGTCCTAGGCACCTGCGACTTTCCTGCAGGAGGAAGGTGTAGCGTCGTGTCGCTAAAACCAGAGTGGGCACGTGGCGCGGTGTGCACCGGATGCGTAGACAAAGGCAGAAACTATGACGCTCGGGGTTTTTCTGACTGGGTGTGCGCATCGCTAGGGCGGAGGCAACGGAGGCGGCGGGCAGCGTCGCGAGGGCTATTTAAGGCCGTGATAACAACAGCTTCTTCTTTTTGTGATCCTGACAGCAGCAGCGTAGGTCGGCTGTGAGAGGTGCGAACGTGCACGCGGCGCAAGAAGCCGACAGTTATTGTCGTGACTAGTGAGACATGTAGTCGGTCTCAGGGCAGGCGGTACTACGCACGGCGAAACATTAGGTAGTATGTTGCGGTGTGGTAACCGTTGTAAATATCTCTCCTAGCAGTGGGGTCTATTTAGTTAGTTAATTGTATACAGTGCATTGGTTATTTGTGACTACGATCTAAATTGTAAATAAATCTGCTGTTATTACAACCCACTCTCGACTGTGTACTGATTACACCCGTATGACGCCACAAAGGTCATAGAGTGGCGTTTGAAACGTTGGTAACTGCATAAACGCGGCGTCTTCCGGGCAGCTAAAACTGACTCCGGCAGAGGAAACTTACGCTCGCACATCTGTAGATGCTTCAGACTAGAGAAAAAGTTATCTTTTCCCGTACCTAAGAATTTATTCCTGTATACGTATAAATAAGTATATACAATCGGGACTCTGCGAAAACTGTCCTCTGTAAAGAATTGTATGAAACCTGAAAATTGAATCAATGTAGCACCCAACTGCGAATACCCATCCCCCAAAATGTGATTTACAGAATGAGAGGCCCGGTATTGCGCGAGAGAACCCGTTTCAATATTGCTGAGCATTGAGATAAAAATTCACAGAAAATCAAATAGCTCCTTTTAATTTTGTCATTCAGGATCATCAATTTTCCTTCAATTTAATAGTAGTACATTAATTTCGTCTCCTCTTTTATGTCTACACATGCTATGGACATGAGGCCCCCAAAAGAACTAAATATACAAGATTGAAAAAAAAACAACAAGATTGAAAATAACGATCATAAAAGTCGTATTTTGTTGAATACTGCCTAAGAACATAATCCGGATCCAGCCTTTCCCTTTGATTTCTCCACTGTCGCCCACCTATCCTTCACCTGCAACCGAACTGTCCCTCATCATCACCCGCCCCCCAAAACATGTCATCTTCTGAATTTACTTGTCCTCACAAAAGTTGTGACCCCATGAGACTGCAAGCCTGGTGTAAAAGGCCTAGGAAGGCGAGGCGCTTCCGAGTTATTCGAAATTATAATGTGTTGCAATACTCTTTTTTTGTGCGTCATAATCTGCAAAATTTCGTTTTTCTTGCTCGTATACGTGCGTATATACGGAGTATAGAGAAAGTTATGTAATGCTGCGCGAAAAAACGGTGGATTTTCGGAGGAAAAAATTCATTGCTGGGCTCTGGTGACGAAAATTGCTAAAATAAGAGAAAACTAGTGGTGCTACAGAACGGCACAGACTTTCTCGTACTTGATGAGACTGCTTCATGCATTGTACCTTTCTATGTCCGCCTTTAAGCTGCAGCACATTCCCTTTTCTTGCGTGTCTAGATTATGCAGATTCATCGTTAAAACTCTTGATGCATATCATCTTGACGGATGAATACCTAACTTTTATTTTGGAAGCGACTCTTGCAATCGCGCCTCAGACAGCAAAAAATTAAGAGCGATAGGTCAGTTCCTAGTCAGCAAGAATGTCTGAAGAGTCGTTGCTCCCAATAAACAGGTTCTTCTCTTGCTCCCTAAAGAATCATGCGACGAATTTTCGGTTACACGACACTGATATGGTGCACTGGAGCGGGAAGAATAGTTGAAGCGGCGAATCGCGAGCAGGAAACGCAGTCGAAATCTGGGCGCAGGTACGTGTCCATGGCCCCCCAAATACCGCTACCCGGGCCGCCCTCGTAAGCGGCTCCTATTTCGTGTGTGCTGCCTCTATTCCCCAAGAGCGCTCGACTTGCCAGGTTTGTTTTTCCATACAGTACGGCCGCGAATGTAGCACGTTTGACCGCTGCTTGACGGAGATGAGATTACTGCAAATTTGATATGACGTCTTACATTTTTTCCAAATACCTTGAGGGAGCAGGGAGTGCTTACGGTGAAGTTCAATACTTGTTCATTATTGCTTACGAAGTTCACATCACATCAGTTATTGCTCACGAAGTTGTTTTATCTGAAAAGTTGTTTCTTAGGCAAATTCGTAAACTACATATAATAATATGCAAAAAAGATTTATTGCTTCAGTTGCTCAAACTTTTCTATGCAAACTTGGAGACGTAGGCAATTGTTTTATTTTTTTATTTTCACATTTCTTACGTTTCGAGAATACACCAGTTCACCTCTTTAGAGTTAAGGCGAACAAATTAATACGAAAATCAGTATGGTATATTGTATTACTGCGTATAATTACCTTGCTTTTAAATTTGACGAACATGGTTATAACCGAAATGCGAATAAATGTGAGAATTTGCAACACATAGCATCATTCAATCTTCAGTCTTACTTTCTTGCCTGAATTTTGCTATCAAAATTCCTACAGAATCCTGTATTGGAAAGTGAACCTATGTCAACACCGCAACACTGGTATTGCAGTTACTTGTGTGTGTATAATTGTATTTTATTTTATATAACTCTAGTAATTAATTCTATCATTCCCTGAATTTACATTAATTATTCTGAATATATCCTTCTAAATATTTGTCTTTAAATATATGTGAAAAGCATTCAAGATAAGTTAAAAGTCCTTGAAACATTTATGTGGAAATGTAAGATCTGAATTTAGTGTAAATACATTTTTTTACGGAATATTACTTCTCTCTCTAGTCCACCATGTGGATTATCACAAGATTTCTACGGTAACCACGAGTTTAACTTTAACGAGAGTAACACTTTTCACATCACTATAGTGACGAGACGAAGTATACGGTGCAATAACTTCTAAATAATCTTTTCAGCGGTTGGCTTATATTCATTAAATATCTCCTGGGGTATTTATAGGTTGCTATGAAATCAGAATCTTATATATTATTTCTCAAAGGGCTGTTTGGTCTTTTCAATAAATTGGGCGACATACGAAACCGATCAGTATAAAGAAGCAATGGATTGAAAAATCGTGTTTCTTTTCACCTGCACCTGCGGCATTCGTATTGAAAAAGTGCGTTAAAAATACGTAAATATTAAAAAAACATAGATTTCGGGATCTGTTTTTTCTGATTGCCGCGCAATCTTTCGGAAAAAAATTACACTGTCGGACGGTAGCGGGAGCACACAGCGTTCTGGCTTGCCAGAACCAGTGCGCGTTTCGTGCACGTAAATGTGATACGTGTAAGCACGTAAATGTGATTTTCTACATTGAATAGAAATCTTGAAATAGACGAGGTTAGTGAATCTTAATTTTTGCATACATACAATGCATAGTTTTATTAACTGATTCCATCAACTTATTTATATATGTAGCCTTTGAATGAAGGTTAGAGAAATACAGTATTATTATTTTTTCACATACATTACGTGTATTCAGAATGTTCACGTTCACAGCGTTTTTGTTTGTTTCAGTTTTAGTCTAGGTTGTATAAGTATGTGAACATTTTTTGACTAACCGTGCGATTTAATCGCACGAGTTCTCACTAGTTAAACATTATTGTACGTGCAGACCAAGGCACTAAATAAAACAGATACACGAGAAGTATAGACAAATATTTCTCAAAACTTCAAACATCCTAGAGTTTAATTGAACAAAACCTGCGTTTGTGATACCTATACAGAAAAGAACACTATGAAAACCAGTGTATTTTTACTCCGAGAGATTCGCATTCTGATTCAAAAGGGATCCAGAGTAATTGGCAACGTGTCCTCAGTTCCTTTGCTCCGCGTGTTATGGGACATCTGCTCCTCTTCATCACGGTGGTGACCAAGCTGCCGTCAGCGACCGTCGCAGCGGTGGAGAGCGCCGTGAACTTAGGCGCGCTATTATGGTGACTGGAGACGTGGGGCCGAGGAGCCATATTAAATGCCATAGTGGAGAACTGGGCAGAACTTCGTTTTCCGCCCAGCAGCTGCAAGTTCTGACGATGATCGCTACGCGATCGAAAAGATCTTAAGAAGAAATATAGATTTGATACCAGACAACCTCTGTTTATTTACTGTGAATTAATAAGGTATCTATATCACCAACAGTCTAATTAATAGTTAAAAATGCCATAGTCATTAATCCCGTTGATTTATTGATTTTTTTGTGTTTCCGAGTGCGTCAACGGCGTTGTTCTGTAAGTGTAGTGCATGTATTTTTCTCGAGAGGTGGCGGTGATCTTCCCCCGCTGGATGGCGAGATCCAGCGCCGACCTACTGTCGGCTAGCGGGGTTTCCTCCCAACCAGGACTCTCCCACCAGCGAGGCACCGCCCCAGCCAGGACAAGCTCTAAGCTCCCGACCCGTCTCCCGGAATATGTGGTAGTGTGGTGCAGGTGAGTGTGTGTGTGTGTGTGAGTGAGTGTGTGTGTGTGTGAGTGAGTGTGTGTGTGTGTGTGTGTGTGTGTGTGTGTGTGTGTGTGTGTGTAATCGAGCTTTTCCCCTGATCCGATGCAGAATATTTTGTAACGAAATAATGCGTGGGGCCGATGCAATGAGGCCCCGACAAGTAGAGAACAAATAACGTTATTCTAATTAGACATGTGAACGAAAATTATTATTATCCATCGCATCCGTTACGGCATTCTGACCGCTTCCCAAAGATCTTCATTTGAGGCCCGACTCCCGAAAGCGAAATTGTGCCGTCATGAAGAAATGAAACCGGTGTGACCTGCTGGATATCTCCAATTTACTGCTGTTCGAAGAACACGTTTCACAATCTAGTATTCTTCCCGAGTGACTTGCTCTGCACCGAAAGCAAAATCGGGACGCGTTCGTCCTCATATAGGCGTCGCGCGCGTTCTCAGGCTGGATTTTGTGTAGGTCAAAGTCAAGGAAAGAGGTGTAGACGCCATGAAACGTTTTTGCAAACTTGTCGACCCTGTAGTGCAAGTGAAGCGAAAAGAAGACCTGTTTTCCTGAGTTCAGTATTTAAAATGGTTGTGGTTCGCGATTCAGGTAGTTCCCGAAAAGAAGGAAGTATGTCACAGTGAAAATGAAAACAAAATTTTGGCATATATTTCTGTTTCGTTTCGTTATTCGTGTGCGAGTTAAATATTATTTCTTTGGTTGTTTTTTACTTATTCCCGTCATGAATGTAGATAGAACTCTTCTCGTACTACATGTTTTCTTGTTGACCTACAAAATTTTAAAATATTAATCAAAATTATTTTCAAGAAATTCTTAAATGCAAAATGCTAAAGAAAGGCTTTAAGAAGGTTCCGATACTAACATTAAACCATGTACCTCAAAATCGTGCCAAAATGGTGCATAGTTAGTTCTCCATTCTGTAGAGTCGTGGTCACTTTTTTACTTTTACATCCCCTTCCTCAGCTATCAACGTCTAAGGGACATATCAGGGCCTCCCACGGTGATTACCCTTTCCCTGCAAAAAACTTCCAGTGCATCATCATCCCTCATCAAGCACACAGAGGTAACCCTTGTGCCATCTTTACCAGAAGCGTTACATAATACGTAATATATTATGTGCCTGTAGTAGCTCTTATTCCATCGCGATGCTTATACTATTGATCTGGGTGTAGGAAGTCATTTCCTCAATATTAAACACACAAACATATTGCCCACAGATCTCACACTGAGTTACCGATCAGGGAAAGAAATTATTGAACAATTAGGTGCAGAGGTGACATACGAGAGGCTGGTGTTGCTTCTGGTGCCATACACACAATTAAAAAAACCATGCTTTATGATTGGGAATCGAATCTACAGCCTAACTGTTGACAAACTTGGGAGTGCATTCCGCTGCCACATATATCACCACGTCGGGTGACTACACTGACCTATTTGTGAAGGCAAGGTAAAATCTTAATAATTATATTGCCAGCTCTATCCTTCTAATTGTTTACCTATCGTGAGCAAATCTCTCTTCATCACTGTGCTTATGCTCGAAACAGAACACCTTGACCGGGAGAGGTGGCTCATTGTATCAACTGATGTCACTGCAGTGATTCTGACCACGAGGTCCTAGATTCGAATCCCGACAGTGGCAGGATTTTCGACTCTAGCTTGTCAGCTAAGTCGAATTCAGCAGCAGCCTGGAGGAGAATTCTAGCGGCCGGCTGCTCTGATCGTTCGTTTTCTGTGGTTTTTACGATCAACATCAGGCGAATGCCGGAGCAGTACCCTAACCATAGACTAAAGAGGTAGTATTTACTCTATGCCCTAACAGTCCACGTGCCGCGCACGATGATTCCTTACATTTCCTTGTCCTATCCTCAACCCTTCACACACACACACACGCACGCACACGCACACGCACACGCGCACACGCACACACGCACACACAACACACGCACACACGCACACACGCACACGCACACGCACACACACACGCACACGCACACACACGCACACACATCACGCACACACATCACACAACACAACACATACACATACTACACATACACATACACATACACATACACACAACACACTTGCACTACATTATCACGCTTGCCTGTGTACCAGTCGGGAGCTTGTTTCGGCTGGGGCGGTGCGCCGCTGGTGGGAGATACCTCGTTGAGGAGAAACCCCGCTGGTTGACGGTAGGTCGGCGGCGGATCTCGCCATCCAGCGGAGGAAGATCGCCGCAACCTCTGAGGGAAAACATGCACTGCACTTACGGGGCTAATGACCTCGGCAGTCAATTTTTTCACAGAATGCGAAACAGCCAATTTTTTCAGTGTGCGAAACATCGTAATATGTGTTGTACAGATGTTTCTGTAAGGATTGGCAATTGTCTTTTGTCTTGACGTCTATTTATTATTTAAACAACAGTGCAATGACACTGGCTGGAATCCATGTACTTTGTACAAGTAAGGTATTTCTAGTTATTTGATATTTAATTTCTATGCCTTTACTTGACCCATGGCATTTCTCTCAGGGAGTGTTAAAAATATCATACGCTCGAGGCGATTACCGCACTAATCTCTTTGTCGTCCTCGTTAATCTCGGACGACAAACTCGACTCGTGTGTCAATCACCACGTTGTTACGTAAACTACTATTTTTTAATACAAACTACATTCAATACGTAGTTAACGAAAAAATTTATATCAAATTAGTTCAGAAATATTATCATCATATATTATCATTTAATGTCCCTTTGCACACTATAAGTGCTCACATATTGTTTATTACACGGAAAACGTAATGTTAGTGCAATCTTCTGTAAATATGTTTGTATTACTCGTAAGATGAGAGGAGGAATAGTGGCGAAGGAAGGTGGTCAGTGGACAATACTCAGCATGAAAAAGTCTTTACGAGCTAGGAGCGACTTCTAGTCAGTGGTTGAGAAAGTACTCGTGGCAAAGTTCTTCAAGGAACTAATTAAGAAATAAAGTTGATGTTGCTTTCTATTTTGTCCGAGTTTTCACAACTTCAACGGTTATGAGAGAAGTATATGGCGAATAAGAGATTCTGAAATTAACAATAGTATTTGAAGAGCTCCTCACATTTTAGTCGAAGACATCAGAAGTTTTCAGTCCCTCTTTATTTCTGCCAACAGTGATGTGTTCCGAATTTTGTTTCGAGAAAAACCCGCTGTACAAATATAACCCGACCAATGAATATTTAGAATAAATATAAGATAAGAATAGTATTTATTTGGAAATGTACTTGTTTTTTATCTACAACTTTTAACGAATTAAACTGAACAATATCTTGATAACTAATGTCATTGTTCCTTTCTTCAAGGTTTGATATTACTGAGTTCATGTTCAACATAAATAATGTGATAATCAAACGTGAATTTAGTAATGATGCCAGTTTATGATCCCTCGCAATTTCTTAATTATTGTATATTCAATACAATTTAAGTACTGAGACTTTGGATATACTCATATGTTTAAACCGAAACATTTTGACATTTTGACACACAATCTTCGAAAATACAGAGTTCGCTAAAAACAGAGCTTAGGAAAAAATTAAAGAAACATCTGGAGCCGTTTTGAGGAAATAATTGATCAAAAATTGTCAAGATTTCATGCAGAGTTATACAAAAAATTACTCATATTATATTTTAAAAAAAATGGCCTTATTTAAAGACTTTCCAAACAGATTTCATTAGGGGGAAAAATACTACATTCAATATTGTAGTTGAAGGAAGGCGACGAACACATTTTGAATATTTGCAATTTTCGAAAATTCGGAGTTCAACGAAAACGAGCTCTGCACTATTTCTCTGTTCTAGGAAAAAAGTTTATTCCCAAAAAATTGAACTCATTTTTAGTTGATTGATTAGCGATTCCGGGCGTGTCAATGGCTAAGGTCGTTCCCGTAAATGTGGTGGATGTTCTTTATTCGTGAGTGGTGATCTTTCTCCAGTAGACAGCTGGATGGACGGCTCGATGGACGGCTGGACGTCGGCTAGTGAGGTTTTCCCAACAAGGTATCTCCCATCAGCTTCCTTGCTCGGGGAACTCCCAAGAGATATATTTCTGGAATTCGAACATGGGTAATTGAAACTAACCGACGCACGGTAAATTTTTTTATTACAGATGATATTTAATACACATTTTCGGTAAATGTTGGCGTAGAGTTTGAATTGTTACTTGCGATGGTTTGGAAGGAGCATCTCTTTCCTTTGCACATAGCGTTCGCCCGAGGGGCATTTCTGTCATTCGAACCCAAATAATTCATAGTAATCGGTCAGCTGCAAATTTTTTTATTGCAGATTATATTTAACACTTATTTAGGGTAAATTTTGGCTTAAAGTATGAATTGTTAGGTGTGATTGTTTACAGGGAGCGTCTTATATCTTCTCTGACGGCGCTCGCAAGAGGAACGTAGGTTTTATTTTTTGTTATTTTGCAAATACTTTTTGAAAAAATGGAGATCAGTTTGATTTCTTCACAAATTGTTTATAAATAAAATCAGCAAATTTAGAGTACAGTTTGGTGTGTATACTTGCATTATTAGCGTATTTAGATGTGTGGTTCTGTTAACTTCCAATGGACCGATCTTTTTGAGAAAACGACTCGCGGCAAATTCACATCTTAACAACGGCAAAAAAGCGGCAATTTATGCTCTATGCAGTTTTGAGTGGAAGAAATGGTTCTGCTGACTTCCAAGGCGTTCTCAAACTGCGCGCACCAACTGAATTCTCATATTCAGTTCCTCACCACCTACCACACATCTCTCGATATGCGACAGAAGAGTTCAAGGAAGACCTCATCTGCCATTAAATACGATTATCTCGTATTTTCTATTCTCGGTTGAGGAATATAACACCAACTTCTTTTTTGTATTCTTGATATGTAAAAGGACTGTTGTACCTCGATTTGTCCTATTCTAGGTTACTGTGTTGTTCCTGAAAACTGTTTTGTTAAATTATTTAATTTGTTACCGTGGTAGAGTATTTTGTTTGTTGTTTGTGTACAATGTCCATGTTACTTTTTCGGAAACATTTTTGTATCGCTTTGTTTACGAGCATTTGCTGGTCCAGGCCAAGGGTTTTGATTATCTAACATTTTGGTTTATCATGATTGACAAGCATCTCCTGATATCATTAATTCTATGTCTTAATTTTAAGGACACATACCAAAATTTCTCATATTGAAAAACGGTTTTAAGCTGAGTGAAACCGTTAACCCGCTAACCGCAAAGAAAGAAGCAGTTTTATTCTAAATCTTGGATGTTTGGTGAAATATTTGTGAATTATTCACCATGAATAGCAATATTTTCTAAAACTTTGTCTTTTATGGAGCTAGCAGCCTGAGAATAGTGGAGTGTTTTGGGGGTAGGAGAGTTACCTGTGATTGCTGTTCACTCCATTACTTACCTTGATAGCTTTCGAAGGGCAAGTAAGTGTATAAGCGAACATACACGCTGTGATATTTCAGAACTAGCAATGTATAATATTCTGGAGACGAGGAGATTCAGAAAGCACAAATCCATTAAGAAATATATTTAAACAGAATAAATGATCACATAATTGGACCCAACGTGTTTTACAGGCATAATATTTCGATGAAATTTCAATTTAGACTAAGAATACTTTCTCATAAACTATAAGTAGAGAAATTCATGCATTTAACTCCTAAATTTGAATGTCCTCAAATTAGGACACTGGGACTTTAAGGTAGTATACTGTGTGACAAGGCAAGAACAACAACAACTGAGTTTAGTGATGAACTTGTCTATTATTTTGATGATAGATAAAAATAAACATTACAATTTTTTTCAAATTATTTGTTGTGGTATCTAATAAAACATTCAGCACATAATGTTACATTACATTTGCAATACAACGTTCATGGTTGTACATGGTATTTCATGTATTCGCATCACCTTTACTTCTCCTTTCTGTTAATGAAATGATACTCATTTCGGACTTTAGAGCCGGACAAAAACGCCCTCAGAGTCGTTCGTTTGCGGCCGCGAGACCAGGCGCGCCGATACTGCTGGTTCCGATAATCCCAGTTTCGACGCTGCCATTATCGAGAACGAACGACACCGAGGGCCGAATTCATAGTCGACACTTAAGGAATAAGAGAATCCTTAAGTGATAAGTGCTTTCTCAAAATAAGTGTTCACTTGTAGGCGCTTGTATTTCATAGACGTTCCTTACGACCGCGGAATGAGTGTTCCCTTAAGCGAAAGGGAAATGTGGCAACATGGCATTGGCGGCTGCTGATTCGAAGTTCTTGGTCACCGAGTTTACACACGCACTCCTTTTTGTACAAAGAGCGTCCAATTTGACAGGAGAGCGGACACTCCAACGTTGAGTTGACGCGCGCAGCAAAATTAAACATTTTGGAAACATAGATGAAAGGATGCAATCTTAATGCAACGAGAATTTTTAGTTAAGGTGAAATCGGCAGTCCTCTTTACGTCATTGGGACTTTCTCGATCATCGGCACAAGTAAATCCACTACTGTGGTTTTATTAAAACGAAACCGCTTTCGGAACTGTTCATCATTATACATTTCCAATGGATTGCTCCCATCTCCAATATATCTATTTGTATTTCGCAGGATGTGTTGAGTATAAAACTCAAAACATTCGGCGAAGCCGTTATCTATAACACGCTTTACAAATGAATAATTTTAATTGTCTACTAATAACACAAATTTTTAACTGTAAAACCAACAAAACGAATTCAACAGTAGGTGAACGCTACGTCAAAATATAACCTAAACTGGTAACGACTGATGAAACGAGACAACTATAAGGGCCACTTAAGGGAGCAAGCTGCCTCGCTTATAGGAATGAGTGCGCAATTAAGACTTTACTCAAGGGCGGTTTATGAATATGATTCGTTCACTTAAGGGAACACTGAGTTTAAGTGTCGACTATGAATTCGGCCCCGAGATTTTTCCTGTTGTCAGGTGAACCGACCGCGTCGAATGAAGGCTGGAGGCGTCACCGGATCTCTCGCAATGTGTTGTTTTTTCATTTGTCAGATTTGTATGGTGATCAATGCATAAGCAATTTAGCGATACCTATAGCTTTTGTACCGGGAGATGTGGAGAATTTTGATAGGAGAATAAGTAAGCCTTTTCCCCCCAAATTGTAACCATGGTTTCTCCATTTAAAAACCTAATTACGCCTAATCAGGTAACGGCACTTTCTGAGCAAAAGAAAAATTATAAAGGAACAAAGAATGCACGTATTGCACAAATAATATTGTCATGTGAATTTCTCCTACAGCTCGAATGATATGGATTGTGTTATTTCTAAGCTTAGTGATTATTCTGAACGGTTTCTTGAATGTTTGAGGAAGTGAATGGAATTGCTTCCCAGAACAATGCATTCATCACATTTGAAATTCAGATGTCCGAATCTTCTAAGGAAGCTCTACGTGCTCTCTTCGTGCTCTTACTGAAGCACAAAATCCAGTTCACCTCGCTGAGCCAATCCAACGATAATGGGTTTCGACAAGTCGGGTTAGGAGAGCAACGACCGGTTCTGGAGCCGTGGTCCTCGTGTTTCCGGCTTACGTTCTGACCATTCACCTGCCGTGTCTGGCTTCGTTATTCTGTATGGTACAGTTGTAAAATGTGCACGAGAATTATAAGTGAGAACTGAGCATTTCGGCAACACTACGATCAAACCTATAATTACCAGACTTCTCATTCTTATTCGACACTGTAATATTAATCCTATATCTTTTTAATATGATCTTCATAAAAAACATGAAATGTTCTTGAAAATAAAACACTACGATTAATATTTGGGTTTACTTGACAGCTTTGTCGACTTCCATTAGTAGTTATTAATTAAAGAAGTTTGATATGATCATTGTAATGAAATAAGTATGCTCAAACGTGCAGAAGCTGCTCCAGTTTTGTTAGGTCAAGCGTGTTTCATGTCATATTTTGTCTGCGACAACCACAGAGTCGATTATTATTTCATTTTATGATATACGTATTAATCAACAGACTGTTACTGAATATGTTTAGTGTCACTATAACAATCGTTTTTTGTTTCTAGCAATTACTAACGTAAGAAGAGAAATTATTATAATCGTGCGCCGAAAAACGGCGAATTTTCGACTCAGAAGCTCTTATTGCCGAGCCCTGGTAAAGAAAAAGTAGTTAAATCCAGTTGCTAAATATAGAAAAAATCATCTAACACGTTGTACCACCTGAACGCAAATTTACAAAGAGAATTTTATCACGACTCCCTGTTACGCCATTTACTACAATGAGGTTATTTACCATGAAATGCCAATAACCATGAGTCACACCATGAAATCTGTCTTCCTCCTCGTGAACCCCTCTGCCAAGAAGCATGGCTTCTAGTACCGTGCATGTGTCGTTGTAGTCCAGTCGGCAAGTACCTGAAAAAATGACATTATAGCTTTTCCTTTGGGTATGTGACATGTACGCCCACTGTTCCCGTTGAGTGAGTAACGCACGCGGAATTTTATTGCGGGTTGCATAGTGGTTTTCTTTGTTGATGTTGCTCCCTTTCCATCCCCGCTTCTAGGGGTGTCCTCAGTATTTTTCCCCTTTGTAATTCCCCAGTTATTATGTATTTCAATTTTTTTGTTGAAATGAAATTATTCATATTATTATTATTATTATTATTATTATTATTATTATTAAATATGAAAAGATTTAAACTGGAACACGAACACACATACGCACATCCCATCTATTATTTTATACATTAAGATTTTCCGCAATGTCTACATTTGTGAGTCAATGTTTATATTTACGGCAATAGAAATAAAATAATTACATTTAATTATTATTCTATTTATCATAAATTATTTATAATATCATAAACGTATTTTTTTCACATTTTAGAGAAATGAAAACAAAGGGTTTGTGTACAGGACTTAAGGATAAAGAGGTACAGCCAAAAGACGACAGTCAGAGAATACTGGTTATTCGGGCCTACTTGATTTAGCGCAAGGTCTGGGAGGTCGAAAACTTGAGGTTTTGACTAGTGTTCGAGGTCATATAGCACACCCAAAGGAACAGTTTCTATGACATTTTCCCAGGGAAAGTGAACTTACCCACTGGACTACTGATGATTCGCCACCACAGCGCTTCTCACAGAGAAAAGTAATGCGACCACAATTGGCCCAGAAATGTCAATTATTTGTTCGTCACACCTAAACCCTCCAGACTCTAATGATACTGGATTTACAAGGACGTGTTATTTTTATTTTTTAATTTATTGAGATAATCGTATTACACATACTTTCACCGCTTGTCATTGACAGTGAAAAACTTTAGGAAAGGCTGAAGAGGAAAGCTTCAGGTAATCCGAGCGCTTAAATATTCAGAGATAAAATCGATATTTCGATAATTTCCCTCTTAATATGTTAAGGAAATCGCATTACTCATTCGCAATATTTTCTTTCGTCATCTGCCGATAAAATGCCTTCATATCATGAAGGCATTTTCCTTGTTGTGGTCTAGCTTTAAGGTTTTCCTCCATTCTCTGGCCAGCTGCCATCTATCGTCGCCCAAACTACATTTTTTTGACATTTTCTCAACTTTTGCTTTCCTAACAGTACAACCGAATTATTACGTTAAGAATATTAAAGAAGAGAAAAAACTCATGCTCAATAGAAATTTCCATTGAAAAATTTGAAGCGGTTTTTAAGAAAATGGCGATTAAAAATTACTGTAAATGCGAAATTTGAAGCTCTTTTTCACAGAAATCTATTAAGATTTCCAAAAAGTTCAATTGAAATTATTTGAAGTACTTCTACTCACAATTTAAATAATGCATACAAATTGATGAAAATGTCCATATTAACTGAGTGAGAGGTATTAAAAAAATACATTTGTGTATACATCTTAGTTACGTGAAACAGACATATACCCTAGAAGAAGAACTGACATCCAAATTCCTTCGGCGCGCATAGCGCGGGAATTCAGGTCAACCATTTTCCCTGTGCACACGTTTGTCTTTTTGCATTTCTGCCTCTTAAAGAAAGGATCACCTGAAGGTCTTGTGAAGTTTTACCTTGCACCGTTGCACATCACCAATTTACGTCAGAGATTTAATTTGAGTCTGTTTTCTTGGTAATAATAGGGCAGCATGTGTCATTGGATATTTTAACAAACTCCTACGATGCGTTTTTACGAGTCGCCTTTTGCGCGACCGTTTCGCCGGACCTCTAATGAAGCCCAAATGCATTCGCAATCGTTCCCGCTGGTACTGTACCAAACACTGAATAGACAATTGTACACATTGAATCAAAAGACAGCATCGCATGACCTATATGATGAGCAAAAATATAGGAAATTTTTTAACTTAATCGTTACGAAAAACACCACTTTCTTTGAAAATATATTGAACATATTCTTTACCCAGCACTGTTCGGTTGCAACTAGCAACAATTGAACTCGGCGATGATATAGACCCAAATTGTTACGTGATGTACCTCGCCGACTTGCGGCCTCCTCTCGTATCGTTGGAATCACTGAGCATTTGTGGTTGCAAAGCACTTGACCATAATCAATGCCATCAGCCTCTGAATAACTGGACAACTATCACGGCTAGTGGCCATATCACTTACAATTCCTGGGACACACCATCAACAGCTATGCATAACTGGTCAGCCGGTGTACTCAGAAGAAGAAGAAGCATAAGCGGTCGGTAAGAAGACTACTAATGCAGCACAAAGATATGCTCGTTGCACCGGACGAATCTTGCACCAAATACTTCCCTATTTCCCAAATTGCTGACCTCTTACATTCTAATAAACGACAGTTCTTTACACCTGACCCTAACACACCAATAACATCCCAACGACCATTCACACTCAGAACAAATTAAAATATCTTCAGTATTCATCCAGGATCTTCCAGAGGATGCAGAATTACTAGAACAAATACAATTACAAAATTTAATTACAAGAGTTAGGATAGTTTACACTGATGTTAAAATAAACTCAATTAGTAATTATCAAATAAAACACAACTCACTACAGAAAATTATATAAACAAAGGAACTACAGTACCATAGATATTGTGATCTAGCCAAACCGATAACACCACTATTATTAATAAATGTACCAGTCTCATGAATAGAAGATGAAAATTTCAAGAGCTCGTCACAAAAGTAATCCTAGAATAACAAGAATACGGCTGTCAGATAACACCCGGTCTTGAGAGCAATTGTACTTTCCAAAAAACACGCAATGGAAGTCTACGAATAGCTAAAGAACAAATGAAAACACTTCTCTCTCTCTCTCTCTCTCTCTCTCTCTCTCTCTCTCTCTCTCTCTCTCTCTCTCTCTCTCTCTCTCTCTCTCTCTCTCTTTCTTCTCTTTCTTCTCTTTATTCTCCCTGTATGTATGCCTCTCTTTCTCTCTCTCATTCTCACTCTCTTGCTCTCTTTCTCTCCCCTCTCATTCTCTCTCTTTCTCCCTCTTTTTCTTTCTCTTTCTTTCTTTCTCTCTTTTATCTCTCTCTTTATCTCTCTCTTTCTCTCTATATATTTCTCTCTTTCTTTTTCTCTCTCTTTCAATTAATAATTTCATTATTTCATTATTTCAATCACTAAATCAACGAAAAGGAAAAAAAATCGTTATATGTCATAGTATTTCTACGACATATTGACAACAAATTATTTATTGGTGTTGTATATTTTTATTACATTTTTATACTACATTGTAGGACTGACATTATAGGAGTAAGGAATACAGATAAAATTTCTCTGGAACAACAAGTTTAATTATACGAGGTTCTGGAGTGGGACGTTTAAGACAAACCGATGCACTCACGCTGCCTTATTTTACATCTCATGCGCATCTTTCTCGAAATTCCTAACAGAGAAAGCACATTGTGCTCTTTTTAAATTTGTACTTTTTTTGAAAATATTATATTAATTTTTTGTTATTGTTATTTTCAACTGGCACTACAATGTGATTCATTAAGAATCTTTGCAGAGAAAAAAAATGAATTTGTTTTAAAATTATAAATGTATATAATTTATTGAATAAATTATTCAAAAACTATCGGTTATTCTCAAACGTATGTGTAAAAATAAATAAAGAGCCCTCATAGACGTTCGAAGCACTATGAACTTCCCCACAAAGTGTTGAAGTTCAAGTGAGTTAAATTCACTGGTGCTATATGCGGCGGCCATTGCTAACTGGGATGTGGGGTACGAGGAAGAGCTCTGTAAGGAACGCAAGCGCGCTTCTTCAGTCTTGTCCTGGTTTGCTTGTCGTGGAATTTTTTGATTACCTTTAAAACGAAATTCCGACTTCCATAAATAGAAGCCCTCAAACGATCTTCTTCCTGCTCATGTTGCAGTAGAGCCCTGGATGACGTAACTACCTGTGGATCATCAGTGCGCTGCACTGCAGTCACCTTCTTCGTGTTGGTAAACGTGGCAAGAATGTTGCGCATTTGAGGCTAATAAAATTCAATCGTGGCATCTACGAAGCCTTGTCTGGTGGTAAGAGCAGAGATCAACAGAAGTACCGCCATTACTGACCTCTTAGCCAGCGCCGTTGCACCTGTTGCACCTCCTTACCCTCACTTATTCTGCCGCTAGAGGTCATGACCCTATTCCCACCTCAACTTCATTCCGTTCCCTAACTCTCCCTACCCTTTCCATCATTCCTCTCCTTGCTACCGGTCCCTACTTCGCCGCTGATCCCCAGCCACCTCTCCCGCTCTTGCCTTCGCTCCCGCCCCCGCCCCCGCTCCCGCCCCCGCTCCCGCCCCAGCTCCCGCCCCAGCTCTCGCTCCCGCCCCCGCTCCCACCCCCACTCCCGCCCCCTCTCCCGCCCCCGCTCCCGCCTCCGCTCCCGCCCCCGCTCCCGCCCCCGCTCCCGCCCCGGCCCCCGCCTCCGCCAACGCCCCCGCCTCCACCCCCGCCTCTGCCCCCGCCTCCGCCCCTATCCGCCCCACTACCTGCCCCTATCCGCCCCACTACCTCTTCCTTCTGTTCCTCCTTCTGTTCAACCTTTGCTCCCACTCCGTAGACGCCACTGGTATCTACGCCGCAGCCGCCGCTCGCCAATTAGATTTTTCACTCCTTCGCCATTGCTACAATCGACGAATACTTTAAGCTTTAGCTTCCAACCCACTGTGTGAGCGGTAGAACCATGTTATGAGTATTGCGAGAAAAGGGGTATCCGTTAATTTTCGATTCCTCAGAGTTTCACTATGAAGCATAGAAGCCTGTCATAAATACTGTGGCTGTGAAACTGGTAGACGATTATTTACACATAAAAATTGCTGTGATATTTTCCGCCTTCAAATCAAAATCATTTTGCGCATCTACATTTTCCATTCATCACCTAATAAGTTTGTTAAAATGAAGACTCTCTCCTTGTAATATGAGCCCATTGTAAAATTTAAATTCATGTCTTCAGCCACAACAATGCCCCTGACTAATCGCTGACATCTCCATTGCCTCACCGCATTGCCGTCAGCACCTTCGCCGGCAGCATTGCCTCCCGTGCTTCTTGCCTTGCCTCGGCTGCCAACTCTGTCTCCTTCCGGGATCCAATTAGCGGACTCGAGTGCTGAATGGCGTCTTGTCGTACCTTGTCGTCCCATCGATTTCACGCTTCGCTACGAAGGATGCTCGGCGCTTTCAATGTCTTATCGACATCACTCCTGAATCGGAGAATCCGTGATCGTACGAATCAATGGCGGTCGTTGCTTAAATAGTTTTCTTTTTGTTGACCTTCTGACGCCCAAGGCCATTTTGTGCACATTGCGCTCGCCAGTTGACGTCAGTGCGCCCTCAGGGGCCGTTGGGGCGATAACGGCTAAATTGACGTCTACAGGAATGAAGAAACTTGCTTCTATGTTTCATTTAGGATATCTCCTACTATTGAAGAAATACAATTAACAAATCAGTGCAAAAGCTGCAAAAATGAGTTGACCAGAAATGTAGTTACATGTAACAAGGGGCAATGTATACAAAAACGCATTTATATAGCAAAGAACTCTCAAAACCATCATAAAACATAGTAACTACAGGCAGCGGTAGCTCAGTTCATTAACTGATCTCACTGTAGCGCCTCTGAGCGGGAGATCCTAGGTTCCCACTCCCCACGGCGGAAGGATTTTCGACACTAGCTTTTCAGCTAGGTCCAATTCAGTCGCTGTCTGGAGGAGAATTCTA
Organism: Teleogryllus oceanicus; assembly: GCA_964035755.1. Classification (NCBI taxonomy): domain Eukaryota; kingdom Metazoa; phylum Arthropoda; class Insecta; order Orthoptera; family Gryllidae; genus Teleogryllus; species Teleogryllus oceanicus. Next base: position 9,315,233 of record CAXIVR010000012.1, read on the forward strand.
GCGGCCGGCTGCTCTGATCTGTAGTTTTCCGAGGTTCCTCCAATCAACACCAGGCGAATGCCGAAGCAGTACCCTACCAAACGGGCCACGGACCGAGCGCGATCTGTCCTTCCTCTTCCTTGTCCTATCCTCTCCCCTTACACACACACTTACACTAACATGCACTACACTACCACATATTCCGGAAGACCGGTCGGGAGCTTAGAGCTTGTCCCGGCTGGGGCGGTGCCCCGCTGGTGGGAGAGTTCTGGTTAGGGGGAAACCCCACTAGCCGACGGTAGGTCGGCGCCGTATCTCGCCATCCAACGGAGGAAGATCACTGCCATCTCCCGAGAAAACTATACTAACTATATACACTACACTAACGGGGGTAATGACCAAAGCAGTTGACGCGGGAATCACTAACAATGAATCAATCTTTTCAAACGTCTTCCCCGAACTCCCCTCATCTCATGACAGCCCACACCAATTCTTCCCTGCTCAAGACATGCAGGTACCTCTAAGTTCCCGATTGGTCTCGTGGACATCTTCGGTTCACTTCTGCCACTTCCCGTTGACCTCTCATCCTGCAGGATCTGCAGACCCCCAGCTGCAGCGGCCGCGGCCGCAGAGCGGTGAGGAGCGGGCGGGGACCTCCCCACCAGCGCCTCGTGCGCGATCGCCATCACAGCGCGTCCCTCGGAGCAGAGCACTCTCTGGCCGAGGCCAATCGTGTGTTGCTGCTCTTGGCGAAGGAGTCTTGCCCTTATGAATGAGGCAAAGGGAACGGTTCGAAATACAAGGGATCGTTTTTACTTTCTCGTATGCATATGGATATACGGAGTACTTAATATACGTAGTATAGAGGACGTTATGTAATGCCGCAGCAAAAAACGGTACTTTTTCAACAGATAAACTTTTATTGTGGGGCTCTGTTACAAAAAGAGTACATAAATCCTGTTCTAACATGTAGTAAATTACTCCTAACAATTTTATGGTCAGATGTCACGAATAATGAGTCTTTGACAGCAAAAACTGTTGTTGTTTTTTTCAAATCATCCGATCGTCCGTCAATCAGTCCGTCCGTTGTCTGTGAACAACACTAGCACATAAACTATGCGCAGGATATTGTCCCAACTGAATACTCCCCGGTCGATCTGGCCTCAGTTCTGCGATGTTGAAAAATGTTCATTCATTTTTCTTGGTACTCGGTAGATGAGGCATCTGAGACATTTTAGAAATATTCTCAAAAATGTGTGCAATTTTTCCCCTTAAATTTCATGTGAGATTAGACGAAAATATACTTTTAAAGGTGGCATAGGTTGGATTTTTACGGTTAACTGAATTTACGAAAATTGCAAAAGTTTCAATTTTTTTCGGCGCCTTTTTTATGCGGTACTTTACATGAAGCCCCTACGACGTTTTCCAAATTTTCAAAAAAATGACTCCATGGTTTTTGATAAATTTTTTTGTTGGATAGTGTGAAGGACGTTTGAGTGAGAATTGTGCCGGTCTCATGTTGGTTTGAAACCCTGATTTTTCGAAAATCGCAAAACTTCAAACTTTTTCGGCGTCTTCCCACAAGTACAATTATGAGGATAGACATTTTTCTCTTAATGAAATCTGTTCCTTCAAGATATATTTTGAAATAAGGTCAGGAACAATTATTCGAAAATGTAAGTACTTTTCGGTGAAAGAACAGGCAAGCAAGTACGTGTTGTTTTTGCTCCACTAGCTCAGATTATAGCTAAAGCCTTAGTACTGCAGAAATTGCAATACTACAATATTACGTAACTATTTCCGATAATGCAAGAAATAATGTCCTGTTGTATCAACTCTCGTTTTCGATTATATCCAAAATGTTGTAAAGGTGTAGAATTAAAACCGTAACAGACGGACACGTTGGCACATGCCCACATGCAGATTATCCGATTCGTATATGGAGGATTAAATTAAAATAAAATTCTTACGATTATAATTTTGTTTAAGTATGAAAAATTATGTATTTTTAAAAGAAAAATATATTGATTGGTAAATGAAACACAAGTTTATTATCATACAGTTTAACACTTGAAAATTTCATTAAAAATATTAATAATAGTTGTAGAGATGACGTCATCTAAATATTTCATATTTTTAGTCTTCTAAAGAAATATAAAGTACTTAGATAACAAAACTGTATATTTCAAATTTTAAATAAAATACCAGCTGCTGCATGCTTGGAATCTTTCAAATATGTGATCACCTACCGTGGCATTCTCATTTGCAGAGATAATTTCACGCAGCAGAACGTGTCAGCGAGCCGGAAAGTCCAGGTATTTAAAACTGTACACCACACTTCATTCCGACGTCCGTATCATGCTGAGAACATCGTACAATAAGCCAGATGTTTCATTGAAATTGTTCACCTTAGGAATTGCCTACTTGTTCATTTTGTGTGAAATTAAAGGTTATTATAAGATTTATGCTTTGGATGTTAGTAATAAACCTGCTCAACCACTCCTACAACTCTCTTGAATTTTATATGGTGGGGTCATTTTTCGGCGCGTAACTGTAGTACAATTGGAGTGGTAAATTCTAATAGAGGATTAAAAACTGTAGGTTCCTCGTTTTAAAAACCCGAAAACGTGTATTGCAGTACTCGTACAACACGAAAGAGCAATTCAAATGATTTACTGTGAATTTACAAATCTAATTTATGTTTTGAACTTGCTAAAGACCGGGGACTGACTGAGTCGACTTAGAGTCAGTATTCGCGTCGTTGCAGCGCCTCTCACTCGGAGACCCTAGAGTCTGAATCCAGAATGTGGCGAATCGTTATTGGTATTACTTGTACGGCCGAATGTAGGCCGAATGCAGACAATGTGTGGAGGAGAATTCTAGCGGCCGGCTGCTGTAATCTGTAGCTTTCCGTCGTTTCTCCGATCAACACTATGCGAATGCCGGAGCAGTACCCTACCAAACGGGTCACGGACCGCGCGCGATCTTTCCTTCCCAGTCCTTGTCCTATCATCACCCTTTACACACACACTTACACTAACATGCACTACACTACCACATATTCCGGGAGACCGGTCGGGAGCTTAGAGCTTGTCCTGGCTGGGGCGATGCCCCGCTGCTTGGAGAGTCCTGGTTAGGGGGAAACACCACTAGCCGACGGTTGGACGGCGCCGGATCTTGCCATCCAGCGGGGGAAGATGACCGCCATCTCCCAAGGGAAAACGTGCACTACACTTACGAGAATAATGACCAAAGCCGTTGACGCGCCCGGAAACAGGAAAAATCAGTCAATCAATCAATCAGTGCGATGAATACCATGCGAATGTCAGGTTAACACCTTAATAAACGGCCCAGTAACTGAACCCGATCTTCATTCCTTAGGGGGAGATGCTTGGAGGGGGAAACGCCCCGCAAGCCGACGTGAAGGCGGACTCCGAATCCCATGTTCCGGGCGAGGGACACCGACACTTTGGGACGGAGCTGACTACCGAAGCGCCCTAAAGAAATTAAATACTCACTCAAAATCGTGGCGACGAAGGGAATGAATGAGTAATTCATTTGTCTCTTTGTATTCTGCCCGTCTTAACTAATGGTCCACCCGCGTTAAAATGAGTTGTATTGAAACGGCGTACCTCAGACATAGGAAATGTAAGTATACAAACTTAAATTAACTGATCCAAAATAAAGTACATTATTTATTACTAGTTTAGCAAGACACCTCGTCTCGAATACTGCAAAATACGATGATTAAAATGGCGTAGACTTCATTATCAGTAAAACCTCTGCATTTCAAAAATCCCAAAGGTTCAATTTTTTTCAATGTTTTCGTTCAACTAAGTTAACGAATATTTTACATTATTTTTATATAAAATCTTATCTTCAACATGTCATCTTTAATTAACATCTGCCATGACATAGTCTTTACGTTTGCTTTCTGCATTGGGAATTTAATGTAGATGGGATCGAATTGTGGGTAGCAGGATGGTCCGCAGCAGGCGATGATCAAGAGAAAGTCGCCCTTGGTTGAACCGTCGCTCGTCTTCCCGAAAAGCCAGGTCGGTTTCAAAGAGACCCCATTGAGTTCAATTGAATCGTGCAAGTCCAGTGTAGCTCGAAGATCGTCTTGCCGGTAGGCAGCGCGTTCGACTCCCGTCACATTGGCCGAGTTTTCTCCCGACCTGCTCGAAGTTCGGCAGTTAGTTTGCAGGTCCTCCTTCCTCATTACCTGCACCGCTGGCTGCAAGTCATCAGAATTTCAGAAATATTTCCAGTTCTTGAATGGGAGCATCTGACCGTCCGGATGAACCAAGGGGCTACCAACAGGGTGTCCTCATCTGGCGTTTAGCGAGCGTTGCTGCACACGGACCTCCACTGCGGGCGCCTGATTCAAGCATCCAGGCTGACAGCTGTTCATCGAATTCGGAGCATGGAATAAACAGCATCTGGACGTGCAGTGGGAGGCGACAGGCAGCCTTTTCACATAAAACACGTTTTTTGCTCCGATGGTCGTTGGCATGTACGACGTGAAACGACTGAACGCGAGCACCCTGCAACAATATGATTGCGTAGGCTTCCGCGGCCGGAGTATGTCTCTTCGATTCGCTCAGCCGCGTCGATTTGCTCGTAGCTGACGTTTCGGCCAACATATTGTGGCCTTCCTCAGCAGTACGCTCTGAGGAAGGCCACAATATGTTGGTCGAAACGTCAGCTACAAGCACGGCTTGTCCCGGACAGCCAAGAGACACCCTGCAACAATCGCCGAACGGGTTCAGACCGGAGGAGGAAGCGTGAGGGCGTGAGGGATGTTTTTGTGGCATTCCCTAAGCGATCTCGGCATTCTGAAAGGCACAATGGACCAACAGAAGTACGCAGCCATCCTTGGGGACCATGTCCACCCCTATGTGCAGATCGCATCTTCTTCAGCAAGACGGCATCTGCCAGGATAATAAACATATCATACACCTCACTGTGTACGTGCGTGGTTTGAAGCAAACCAGGATGGATATACAGTTCTCCGCGGGGCACCAAACTCTCCCGAATGAAGCTCAGTCGAGAATCTGCGGGACCGCCTCGATGGGGCGGTTCGCGCCATGGATCCACAATCGAAGAACCCAGCGCTGCTGGCCCCGGCTCTGGGGCGGTGTGGCTCCACAGCGCTGTCGGTGCCATCCAGAACTGAATTGACTCTCTTCCTGCACGTCTCGCAGGGGCCAGCGCTGCGAAAGGGACTTATTCAGGTTTGGTTTGGTTTGGTTTTTCTATGTTTCAGGGCGCGTCATTGCTTTGATCATTAGTCCCGTTAGTGTAGTGCATGTTTGTTTCTCGGGAGATGGCGGTGGTCTTCCCAAGCTGGATGGCAAGATCCGGCGCCGACCTACCGTCGGCTAGCGGGGTTTCCCCCTAACCAGGACTCTCCCACCACCGGGGCACCGCCCCAGCCGGGACAAGCTCTAAGCTCCCGACCGGTCTTCGGGAATATGTACTAGTGTAGTGCATGTTAGTGTAAGTGTGTGTGTAAGAGAAGAGGAAGGACAGATCGCGCGCGGTCCGTTGCCCGTTTGTTAGGGTACTGCTCCGGCATTCGCCTGGTTTTGATAGGAAAAAACACGGAAAACTACCGATCAGAGCAGCCGGCCACTAGAATTCTCCTCCAGGTAGCGACTGAAGACTTATTCAGCATTTTAACGGTTGGTTAGAGTTCAGTCACATTAATGTATTTCTGCTGCATGCACAGATTCCTGAAGAATGACCAGTAATTAAAATTAGGAAAAAGTTGATTGTTTTTTTGCTAGGGAAATAAGTGTTAATATAAAATATTAACAAGAACATAATACATTTTAAAAATCATATAACATCAATATCCTTTGATAAAAATGTTAAAAATTTTCTTTTTGAAGTTTCATAATGTCGCCAATATTTTTCCTTCGACTGGCAAAATATTACAGAGGAATGAGGAAGTGGATTAGTTTTCTTGCTTATGAATATAAACATACTTAATGCTGTCTAGTTAAGTACATTTATGATGCATAACATTTTCTTTAGATTTCAATTGTTTTTCCTTATTCTAACCAGCTAATAAAATACAAATAATACTGCTTTTAAGTCGTGAACTCTTTCAACGGAACCAGTCACAAAAATGAGAAAGTGTGTCTTGCCGAAGAGGGACTCGTGTAAAAAGTGAAAAAATAAAAGTCGACTCCCCCGAAACAGGTATGAGCGTATGATTAGAGAGAAGCTTCTCTTGAGTATACCTGGACCTGTCGCGGAGTCAAGTTGGAAGTTTGAGGAAAAATGCAGCAGTATGCCGAAGTGAAATTTCAAGGCAGGCGATTAATAGATCCGCTGCGTAAAGAAGATGAAGTTGTTAAGGGCAATGGACTGTATAATGAGAACTCGAGAACATAAATGTTTCATGTTGACAACGATCATGTTCTACTACATAATACAAGGTATTAGACCGAGAGAAGTGGTTCAGGGCGTAGCGCGCGCTGACATCGTGGGGCCCGGGTTCAAACCCCGTGCCAGACATCCGAACGGGGGTGTACGTGGTTATCCTCGGCCATCCAGGCGAATGCTAGGATGGTTCTACTGAAAACGCGAAACACGACCGCGAAACCGGCATCTCTAGCCAAATTCGTTAACTATGTGAAGTCACGACCGTTAAGTGAATTCGAGACATCGCAGGTTCCTGGTTGGGTGACCAACCGGGAACCCCAGTATCTAACGGCAAAATTCTCGTGGATTAAATAATTGGTTAGTACACGCAGAAAACCAATTCTGTTTGAAAGCAAATTTACGTTGGTTGTCTCACAGAATGTTTGAATTTAGTATTTTTTATTTTTTTATTTATTTTATGTCAAAAAAAAAAACAGTTGAAACTGCGCATGACGTGCTATGGGGAGAAGTGAATTCTGTGCACATTTTCAAAATTCTGTAATTTCTACACTAAGTCATATACTACATAAATTTTGAAAATAATAATAAAAAATGCTCTCGTGTAATAAAATCTATTTTCAAGGATAAATAAGTAATAAATTTTGGAATCTTATCCATGATGTCCTTCGTCAAGGAATAGTACTTCCTGCCGCAACAGCATAGAAACGATAATTTGATATGTATATTTCCCAAAGAATTCTAGAAGACGTGCACAGAAAATGAAGTTACATTTATGTCCAGAAGCAAAACAAGGGGCCATCTCAGCATTTGCTCAATGGATCAGGGAAACTGGACGAAAAACCTGATCTAGATGAGGGTCATTGACCCGGAGGCTGCAGTACAATACTTGTTATAGGTTGTTTATACACATTTATACAGTCCAAATGGTAAATAATGCATTAAGTGTCATTGTTAAAATTAATGTTACTTGTATAGTCTCTAATAGTCTTGTATAGTCACAGTATAATCTCTAATTGTACACAAACAGCTATGCAGCAGAAAAGATTTAACTTTGAATTTAAACTTTTCTATTGAATTTAATCGTTTGATGTCATCTAGCAAAGTGTTGTAAAATAATGTACATGTATTGTATGTGAATTTTTTGTAATGGTGTAGTAAAGAGAGAGAGAGAGAGAGAGAGAGAGAGAGAGAGAGAGAACGTAAGAAACAAGGGAGATGGAGGTGCAGAAGGAAAGATAGAAACTCCAATCGAACAAAAGAGGTTCTAGTGTGAAAATTAAGTAGTGAATTATTAGATTGTAAATAGTGATCTTTTTCTCTTTTCAACGATAAGTTTGATGCAGGATGAAAAATATCGGCTCACAATTCCAAATTAATGTTACATAACAATTTTATTACACCCCATTATTTAATAGGAATTAGTTCGTCAAGAGTACGTTTTCTTTTTCACTTCAAATTTAAAAAGCTTTTTGAGAACAATTCATTATCGTTCGTACAGATGATCTACTGACGTGGCTCACTGATGTCACTGCAGAGTCTCTGACGGGAAGGCTAGTTTATTAATGACAGTGCTCAACACTTACCTTCACTTTCTTCGTCGGATGCTGTACTAACAAATATTCTGAAACAAGATTAAAAAACGGTTAATTCTATGTTTTCATATTTCTTGGACCGCGCTGAGAAGAAGAATGCAAATAAAGCTTAATAAAACCAGAAAGTACATTTCGCGATAAGTTGAAATTTTTAGGGTTGAGAGTACGAGAAGGAAGACGAAGGAACGATTGCACGCGGTCAGTGGTCCGTTTGTTAGGGTACTGTTCCGGCATTCGCCTGGGTTTGATCAGAGAAACAACGGCAAACGCCCGATCAGAGCAGCTGGACGCTAGAAATCTTCTCTCGACAGCGGCTGATTTCGACATAGCTTGTAACTTTAAGTAGCATAATCCGCAACTGTTCGGACATGAACAGTAGGACCTCCCGTTCAACGATGCTGTAAAGACAACACAGTTGCCATTGATGAAAGCCTCAGAGAGGAGTATGCTACCTAATATAAAATAACAAGGACCAGAATGAATCTAATAGTGAATGATAATGAATCTGGACTCATAACGATCAAATATGATTTCGTACGGGATGGAGGCTAATGTTTCAGGAGGGAAAATAATTACAGCCATTGCATTCCGAACTGATTGATTGACGTTTCCAGACATGTTATTTGCTATTGCCATTAGTGTCGTCAATGTTTTATCGCTGGAGATAGCTGTGTTCTTTTCCCAATGGATGGTGGTATCCAGCGCCGCCCTATCTGTCGACGGGAGATTTCCACCAAGTATCTACCTCCAGCGAGACACCCTCACAACCAGGAAATGCTCTAAGCAATCGACGTGTGGTCCTCTCGACGTGTGGGTGCAGTGCAAGTGAGTGTAAATGTGTGTGAGAGACAGTATGACAAGAATGAGAGAGGAAAGATCGCGCCAAACCGTGGCTCCTTCGTAACGATGCTTCGCCATTCGCCTGGTATGGATTGGAGAAATCTCGGAAGACTCCCGATCAGAGCAGCCGGCCGCTAGAATTCTGCAGACACCGGCTGAATTCGACCTACATATCTAGACAGATGGAACTCTAGGATCTCTCGGGCAGATTGGCTGTTGAATCTGTAGCAATCCTGGCTTCCAGCTCACGTATCGCTGAGCTCGCTAATCCCAGAGAGCACGAAAAACCACCGTTCAAAGCAGCCGCCTCGCACTCCGAAATTTCGTAAGCCTTCTAAGGGGGGAAAGGGAGCCTTGCCAGCGTCACAAGTGGAGCGTGACGGCCCCCATGGGGTCACAGCGCAGGGCAACGACGCAGCCGCCGCCGCCGCCAACACCGGCGCCACCGTTGCCACCCCCGCCACCGCCGCCGGCGCCTCCGCCACCGCCACCGCCTCTGCCGCCGCCGCCGCCACCGCCACCGCCACCGCCACCGCCACCGCCACCGCCACCGCCACCGCCACCGCCACCGCCACCGCCACCCCGCCACCGCCACCGCCGCCACCGCCGCTGCCTCCGTTGCTTCCGCCGCCGCCGCCGCCGCCGCTCCACCCCAGCCACCGCCACCGCCACCGCCGCCGGCGCCTCCGCCACCGCCACCGCCTCCGCCGCCGCCACCGCCACCGCCACCGCCACCGCCCCGCCCCGGCCGCCACCGCCACCCCCACCGCCACCGCCACCACCGCCACCGCCACCGCCACCGCCACCGCCACCGCCACCGCCACCGCCACCGCCACCGCCACCGCCACCGCCACCGCCACCGCCACCCCACCGCCACCGCCACCGCCACCGCCACCGCCACCGCCACCGCCACCGCCACCGCCACCGCCACCGCCACCGCCACCGCCACCGCCACCGACCGCCACCGCCGCCCGCCCCCCCCGCCACCGCCGCCCCCGCCGCCCCCGCCACCGCCACCGCCCCGCCCCGCAGCCTCACGCCACCGCCACCGCCGCCACCGCCGCCGCCACCGCCATCGCCGTGCCGTTCCGGGCCACCGCCCCGCCACCGCCACCGCCTCCACCCCGCCACCGCCGCCACCGCCACCGCCACCGCCACCGCCACCGCCACCGCCACCGCCACCGCCACCGCCACCGCCACCGCCACCGCCACCGCCACCGCCACCGCCACCGCCACCGCCACCGCCACCGCCTCCGCCTCCACCGCCGCCGCCACCGCCATCGCCGTGCCGTTCCGGGCCGCGGCGCAGCTTGCGTGGTGATCTCGGGTCTCCCCGGAATGCCAGGCACCGGACGCGCGCTGTTAACGGCACCCGCCGTAACGCGAGACGTGCCAGCGGCCAGCGGCTGCTGCGACGCCACGACTTCGGCCTGCGGTTGATGCTGCTGCCGCGAGAGCATGTGCGAGAGAGCATGGCGAGACGTTTCTCACATGCAATCTAGGAAAATCTCTAGCGGAACTCCGGAGGTTGTGTTTGGGTGGTTTATGATGTGCGGGCAGTAGCGTCAACACACTAGGTCAACATGTTTGCCTCCTTTGATTGCCCACTAACAGTTTTATGAGTGGCCAATGATCAGTGTGACACCGATGTGCATTTTATAACGGAAAACTCTTTACACTTATGCATGCTTATCGCTTAAACACCATTAGAAAAGCATTATACCCTGTGACGGTACCCTCAGTCACATTGTCAGACTGCAATAAGGTTCCTCGCAGTAGCATCGTATAAAGGTTGCGGATACGCAGGTATATTGCATAGCTTTAACCATAAACACGAGAAAGTGAAGATTTATGACAGAACTTTTATCAACTGGTAAACATTTGCAACAAGCAAAATACATTAGAAAAAATTGCAGAGATAAAACTAAAGATGCTACAGAGTGACACAGACTTTCTCGTAGTAGTTTTCTAATTTCAATTTTTTGGTCTGGCACTGTACAGTATTACCCTTCCTTCTTGCTTGCTACCATCTATCGCCGCCCAATTTTTTTGAAATTTTGTCAACTTTTCGATTTCCAAGTTGTTGAACCCAAATAATAATTTAAGAATATTAAAGAATACTAAAACGTCATCCTAAATACAAACTCCATTCAAAAATTTGGAGCCGTTTTTAAGAAAATGGCGTTAAGTGTTACTGTAAATGCGAAATTTGAAGCTCGTTTTCACAAGAATCTATTGAATTTTCGAAAAACTTCATTTAAATTCATTTGAAGCACTTTCACTTGCAAATGCAATAATTTATACAAATCCATATAAATGTGCGTATTAACGGCGTGAGAGATATTTAAAAAAACACATTCGTGTAATTTCACAGACCCAAAAGAGTATACCAAAATGAACTTTATGGCATATTAAACAGTGCCGTTACCACTATCGCTTGCAAGAGGTTGAAGAAAAAATTTGGAGCTATTTTTGGGAAAATGGCTTTTGAGCGTTTCTGAGAATGCGGGATTTTGAGCTTATTTTTACATAAAACTGTTTTTTTTTTTTTTTTCAGAAACTTTATTTGATATTATTTAAAGCACATGTACTCATAAATCTAACAACGTGAAGTATTCGCCGACGTGAGACATGTCAAAAAAATACATTTTTGCAATTTTTGAAAAACCAAAATAGAGCAATATGGCGTTTCTGTTATCGTATAGGATTTGTTTGGCACTAACCGTACTTACTAATTTTGTAGTTGTACGAAGTCGCCGAACGAAATTCAAACTTTTTCAATTTTTGGAAACAGAGTTAAGTGTGGAAATAGGACAAGTCACCCTTATAGGTGTATTTTACTCTTTTCTTACAAGAAATGAAAAAAAATTGGAGCCGTTTTTGGGAAAATTTTGAAAATGATCTGGGGACTTCATATTAAGTACCCCCAAATATTAAAGAATGTTTTTCAAAATCTCAAAGCTTCAACTAGAGCCAGATTGACAGGGGACTCTTCAATTTGAAAAAGATCGTACGTGTTGCTTAGGCACTATTAGTGTTTACAGACGGACAGGCAGACGGGCGTACGGATAGACAGACGGACGGACGGTCGGACGGAGAGACAGACGGACGGACGGGCGTTTAAAAAAACACTTTTTCAGTATCAGGGGACCCCAAAACGTGCATTTCCATTGAAATCACAAAATATATTTTCCGCAGCATTACGTAACTTTCTCTCTACTACGTATATTACTCCATATATACGTACTACGTATACGAGAAAGTAAGATGTGAGACAGCGCAGTCACTTCTCATTTTTCTTTTCTCACAGTCCTCACTTTTTACTAGACAGCAAGTTTTACATATTTTTCTGAATCTTATCCTTCTTTCCAGACGTAAAGGAAATGAGGAGATAAAAAGAAATGATAAAATGAAGCACTTAACTTTATTTGTTCTGAGTGGATTTTTTTGAGATACAAGTTGAAATATCTTGTAGACATGTGATGCTTAAATCAAGCTATATTTTTTTGTTACAAGACGCGCAGAGCGCGTAGCTTTTAGATGATAAATGTATTCATGCTTAAGTTTGCCAAAAGTAAAACAAATTTATTGATGGCGTTTAAATGGATGCATGTTTTTTATTTATTCTTTGTATATACAGTCATACCAATAATCTTAACTCCAGCACACTCTCTAATTGTTCTGACACTGAGCGATACATTAAAAATCTCTATTAAGATGCACATTTTTTAGCTTGATGTTATTCTTGCTCTTCTTGACCTCTTTGATTGATTGCTTTCTATTTCTCCGTTTTTCAACACCGAAAAATATAAATTTCTTAAATAAGGGCTTCCAAAACAAGAATTGTTTTGTGTTATTCCTTACCATATGCAAAGGCATAAAAAATTGCAAATTGTCAGTACTTTTTTTATTAAACTTAAGATGTAAGATATTGTTTCATAATTGTACGTCCGTTGTATGTAGCGTGTATTTTGTGGGGTCGACTATTCTTAGTTTTAAAGTGAAACAAGATCAGCACGCATTGCATCTAAAGAGAGCAAATTTGATATTTGAAGTAAGGCTTAAGACCTTTCAGCTACCGCATTTAAAGTTTTGTAAATTTTACTCCTATGTCGTGTAACGCAGCAGTACGAATGCATCTTGAATGCGATGTGTCACTCAGTCAAACTGTCAATAGTTATCATCTGAATTAAATTTCTTCATGTTGAAAGTTTGCGCAACATTTGTTCCACTAACGGTTCTAATCGTTTGTGAACGGGGAAAAGAGCGCTTTTAGGGATGAGGGTACGATCACGTGTGCATCCTTATTCGGAGTTAAGTATGGACTTCTTCGTCTCCGAGGCGTTGGAATCCCGTTGCTCACGCGCCGAGGGGCATTTCCTCGCCGCCCATGGGCCGAAAACAGGAAAACCGCGGAGGCGAAGTCGCGGGCGCCGTAAATCCTGTCTGCATGTGGGGAACTGGGCTAGAGGCGGCCGCGGCGTGGCCACGGGTGAGGATACAGGTGGGCGGGGCGGGGCTGGAAGAGGTGTGAGGCGGGGTGTGATGAGTAGGGGTGGGTGGAGCGGGGCGGGGTGGGGCGGGGCGGGACGGTGCGGTGTGGGATGGGCGGGGCTGTGTGGGGCGTGACGGGTTGGGCGGTGGGGAGGGCGGGATGGGTCGAGGTGGGTCGGGGTCGGGCGGGGTGAGGCGTTGCGGGGACGTGGAGGGCGTGGCGTGGCGGGGGCGAGGCGGGCGTGGCGGGTGGGGGCGTGGCGTGGCGAAGGCGTGGCGGGGCGGGGCGCTGCGGAGCGGGGACGCTGCGGAGCGGGGCGTGGCGGAGCGTGGCGGGGAAGGCGGGGCGTGGCGGGCAGGGGCGTGGCGGGCGGGGCGGAGGCGCTCGAGCGGGGCGTGGCGGGGACGTGGCGGGGCGGGCGGCGGGGCGGGCGGGCGCTGCGGAGCGGGGCGAGGCGGAGCGTGGCGGGGAGAGGCGGGGCGTGGCGGGCAGGGGCGTGGCGGGGCGGGGCGGGCGCTACGGAGCGGGGCGTGGCGGACGTGGCGGGGCGGGGCGGGCGGGGCGGGCAGGGCGCTGGGAGCGGGGCGAGGCGGGCGAGGCGGGGTGGGGCGGGACGAGGCGGGGCGAGGCGGGGCGAGGCGGGCGTGGCGGTGGCGGCGGAGGCGGGGCGCTGCGGCAGGGGCGTGGCGGGGCGTGGCGTGGCAGGGCGTGGCGGGGCACTGCGGAGCGGGGCGTGGCGGGGCTAGGTGGGGCGTGGCGAGGCAGGGGCGTGGCGTGGCGGGGCGGGGGCGCTGCGGAGCGGGGGCGTGGCGGGGACGTGGCGGGGGCGGGGGCGCTGCGAAGCGGGGGCGCTGCGGAGCGGGGGCGAGGCGGGCCGGGGCAGGCCGAGGCGGGGAGGGGTGTGAGGCGGGGGCGGGGCGTGGGGCGCTGGCCGGTTCGCCGGGGTGCCAGCGGGTGCGGGGGTGGCCTCCTGGCGAGGCGCAGCGGGATTGATGCGGAGCGGGCAGAGGCAGTCCCTCCTCGCGCACTGAGCTCACGAAGTCATTACTACTACTTGCCGTTGGGCGTGCACCAGATAATTTTGTTCTACCATTTTCCTCTTCTGGGTCTTCGTCCTTGTCTTCCTTCCTCTTTCTCTACTGTATGTTTATCAATTAGTCCTTAATTTAATTCAGAAATTCAAATTGCTTCAACACAAAATATAAAGTTCGTCGTACTTTCCAGGAGATCTGTACTCTTGTTCGACGTCAATTCCATAACCATCTTCTTTCCGTCCAACTTATGTTCAGCGCCAAATTCTCTCGTAAACTATTTAGATATTGAAAGAGGGATTCGAATCAACAGTGAAGTGCAATATTTCACCGTCCCGCCATGAGCCGCGTTGCCGCGGCTGGCCCCATGCTCGCCGCACAGCGTTTCATTGCAAGAACTGGCAGCAGATCCCTTCATTTCCTTTAGCCGCTTCTTCCTCCTCTATTTGTTCTTTTACTCATTATCTTCCTCTTAAATGTCTTCTTTTTTAGCGTAATGTTATCTCACATCTTTAGATGAATGGTCAAACACTTCCCAGCGGAACTGATGTAGAAGATCTGTTGTGAACTCAGCAGTGTGCAACCGACCGCATGACCACCCACCATACAGTACGGATCTCGCTCCCAACAGTTTCCATCCTTTCTTTCATCTCAAATAATTCATTTCCAGGCAGCATAAGGCGCATCGTAGAGACGCAAAGTTGCAGGTGATTATAAGCCACTGGTCCCTATACCAGGCGGCAGACTTCTAGGACATAGGGTTACAAATGTTGATTTCACGGCATGACAAATGTCTCAGTTCTGGTTTTGAGTATGGGGGAAAATAGTGTAATATGTGCTGTTTCTGCTACCGTGAAGATTTCCAATGAAATTGTTTTCATTGTGTTGGCAATCTTGGGAAACTTACTTGGGGTACTTTCTTATGCACCTCATGGAAAGAATGTATCATGCAATCGTTAGGTCCAAATTTGACTATGGAGCAAACTGTATGATGAGGCCAATACGAATATCAAGAAAATACTAGATCATGTCAACAATAAGGGAGCCTTATTGATAAGTGGAGCCTTCAAGACCAGACAACAGTGAGCATATTACGTGGAGCTGTATTACAATCATTAGAAAAACATGGAAGAAATCAATTTATAGAATAATCAAAGAATCAGCAAATTAATCAAGACCAATTGCCAAGAATTACCAATTAACAAGGAAAATATTAACAATTATTACATGACTTCGATATATAAGAAAGTACCTCTCAAACCCTCGGTGCTAAGATCAATTGCGATACTAGAGAAATTACAAGAGATTCCCACCTCTTCAACTTGATTGAGTTCCATAGGCGATGCTAGGTACAATGCGTATTGAAGTTATGAACATTCGTAATATGAGAATAAAATATATACATTCCGAAGAAAATAGTAAAATATTTGCATATTTCAGTCAAAATCTAAACTGATGGTTTTTTATCATTGTCCATTGTCGAACGGAACCCCAAACGTCTCCCACGTGGTCGGGGATTGAATAGTTTGCTTTCAATTTCTGCGTGCCTTGGATTGATTGATTCCTGATTCCGGGCCCATCAACTGCTAAGGTCATTAGTCCCGTAAGTATACAGCAGTCTTTCTCTCTCGGGAAGTGATCTTCAACCCCACTGGACGGTGAAAACCGGCACCGACGTACCGTCGGCTAGCACACTTTTGCGAGCGATATGTGCAATAATACAAAAAAACAATAAAAATAAGAATTTCTCAAAAACGGCTCCAAATTTCTTCTCCAAATTTTCCAACAGATATTACTAATTGCTCTGCTCTTGTAATGAAGGTGAAAGAAGCGTAGCGAAATTTGCGTGGTCAGACGGAAGGGCGGGCCTGATGGCCCGAGTCTCGCCACGTAAAATAAAGCATTAACTAACTATGTGACAAGACCGAAAAGCTAGACCAGACCGAAGCAATTAGAAGACTAACTAGTACGAGGATGTGTGTGCCATTCTGTAGCAGGACTAGTTTCCTTTGCCCACCGCTCTTTGCCCTCCCCAGCGCGCGGGAGCGGCTGCAGCGCAATCACGCGTCATCCCAATTGTGTGCAAAATGTTCGCTTGCATCGGTGGAGCTATTGTTACAAGAGATGTAGCTCTCCTTGATCGCCAAACCGCGAAAAACCGTACGTATTAATTTTCTATGTTAATCTCAACTCATAAACAAATCCTGTTTTTGAATTAACTCAAATGATGTTGGTCATTCCATGTTCAGGTATTCGATTTGTGAAATAATGAATAATTTAAAATAGAGTACATTTTGCTGTAATCTCTATGTTATGTATTATTATTGTTAAACCTACACACTTCTTTGGCACAACCAACCGAAAATGTATCTCTCTGCTTACTAAAATAACTTGTTTCAATGTTAGAAGCAGGAAGTGAGCACGTAAAAACTTAACTTTCCGGTTAAAATTACTTGAATATAGATATTTTACAAACGGAAGTGGAGCCTAATGAAAACGAGAGAAATAAGACAGACAGTTTTTCAAATAACTGCTAGGTTGTCCACTAACAAGGTTGTTGTGAGGTCGTCTTGAGTAATACTCTACTACTTCAGCAACATTCTTTACGTCAGTCGATTATTCACGAAGTTCAACGAGTCTGGCTGGTTCTGTGAAGCCCATGACCTAAGTCAACCACTGTAAGCGGACTCCTGGAGCCGAGAGGGAGAAACGAGAGCGATTGTGAGGATTGAGAAGAGCGGAAAGTAGGGAAACGGCTTCCTTCTTAACTCAGCGTTGGCGGAAGATGCACTTCTGTGTATGGCACTTCTAAAACTATGTGAGGAAATTGCGCGGATTACATATTTTTAAATTGGCAGTGGTGGCCATAGTTCAAATTTGTGGTTTTCTTAAAAATCTTGGGAAACAGTACTAAATTCATTATGTGTAACTTAATGATCGTTTACCATACCTCTTTTTGAAAAGATTGAAGAAATACTTTGCCTAAAAAAAATGTGTATTAATTTATTTTCAAATTCCAATTTCTTGCAAGAAGTAGCCTCCTGAAATTTGGAAAATTTTGGAAGTGGTTAAACACTTGACTCGGTAGCGGCCACCCGAAGTTCTGCTCCCTGAACGCGTTTCAGACTAATTTTAACAAATTAACAGCATATTCTGTATTATTGCAATACTAATAATAATACGTTCCTTTCAACTTCTTTTTTAATAATATAGAAAAGGGAAAATAAATAATCTATTTTTTTACTCTTCATTACTACAAGTCGTAAGCTCAAAGATCTAAAAGTTGGAGAATGAGGAAGTCTCCAATTGTTTTATCTTTTTTAAATTTTGTGCTTAAAGGGGCCGTTTGAGGTGTTTTTACCCCTACTTATTATATGAAATATTAATTTAACCCCTTATGTTCACTAGTTTGTAAACTATAACAAAAACAACACCAATAATAATAATAATAATAATAATAATAATAATAATAATAATAATAATAATAATCGTATTTTTAAGCGTGGAAGTGCCCGCCTCATTATACCACTCCACATTCCAGCCCCATTCCAGCCCATCGTTTGTGATTCGGGGTAATGGTTCTCGCACTTGATTGGTTTTCTCTTCAACCTGATGAAGATATTGCTATTGCTTTGCCGGTTTGCCCCGTTCATTGCGCTTCGATTTTCTCCTGGACAATCATCTTCTGTAAGTTGCTCTACTCTCGTAGGCATGTGTCCGAAAAATTATAAATGTGATATTAACGCCTAATTAATTCTTAGTAATGAGGTTAATTTGCCTCCATTTCTACTAATTTCAGTTAAATTACGTGTTCTCTGTGGTCATATCACTTGCACTATTGAGCTATAATGTGTTTCAGTGGGAAATTAAGTGGAAGTAGAACATAAAACATCACACGGCAAAAATTAGAGCAATTATTCCAAATATACCCGGTTTTAATTATCCCAAAATAGTACTTTTTCCAAATTAAATTTATCACATTAGTAATAGTAGTAGAGAAGAATTGTAGTAAGGAGTAGAAAAGTTTATGCTAATATGAAACTAACTAAATTAGTATAATATTCTGTACGATATAATTTAGAAAGCGGTTTGTCCAGGATGTGTTCGAAAAATGCATTAAGGAGAAAGTTCAATTGGGGTTGAAGATAAAACAAATAGTTTAGACGATGTTCTTTGCATAGATAGATACGTAAGAAAATTGAAAAATTTTCGCTGAGATGAAGGTCTCTGACAAGAAGGTGGAAGGCATCTCTCAAGGAAAGCGCCACATCATTAGGAGAGAAATTAAGAAAATTTACACTCGCCCGATGAGCTACTTGTCCACTCTCGCGCTGTCTGCAGCCGAAAGTATTTCATCGCAGAGCATCCGGAGATGCGTTGGTCCGGACAAACAAGCTCTGCCACTCGATGTCCCTGCGGCACTTCCGGTGCGCGTAATTCGCTCGGACCGGAACACGAACTGCCGCCAACGGGCCAATCGCCGCGTAGCAACTCTTTGAGGTAAGAACCAGTCGCAATTCAGACGATCGAGTAAAAGGAACTGACCTAGTCGACAACGTAAAAAGGAAGAATAGGATTACTTCTCATAAACCAATTGACATATATTGCCTTCAGTACAAGTTTCTGGCTTTCTTCCTGAGAACATCCATGTCACATTTGAAATTGTTTGTATACCCATCGAAAATGTAACATAATTAGTTTTTTTGTTTAGGAACTTGATTATAACCTCATTATATTGACTCCAAACAAAACAATTAAATTGGTTTGTTTGTTGTGTTTCGAATGTGTTCCCTACCATTAGCAAATATGTATCTACAGTTATTTTCAGCATGTACAGATTCCATGGAATCTACTATGATATTTTTAGAAGTGAAATTCAACAGTAAAATGTCAAAATAAAGCATTATATTTTATTAATTTGATCATGATCTACCATGATTAATGTAATATTCATGTTCGCAAACCTATCGCCTTGTATCTAAAAAATTCACTAAACTTAGAAGTCATAGTCGGAATGCTTGTGCATGTGTATTCGTGACAAGAGTCTGTTGTTTTTATTCTTATTCCTTTATGCTTCCATTATAAACTTGTATGGCAACAGAGCATAACCGTAACACTCATTTGCATTTTTTTTTAAAATTTTCTGTATTTATTTGTCAGATGCAATTTTTGTTTAATTCTTTCCTGATTTGAAGGACGAAACAAATAATGGATCACACTAACTAGATCTCATGCCATAGGCCTTCGAACGGAATGTTAAAAATACATTCATTTCTAAGCAATTCCTAAAATGTTATTTTCGACAATTCAAAGAATCTTGTTGTAATCGTCGAAACGAAATTATGAGACGATTGTAACAGTGAAGAAGTGAAAGTAGAATAAAGTATAAGGTGAAGAAATTAGATCTTGCTCTGCAGTATATAGAGGTACTAGAAACTAGTTTCACAGCAAGAAGACATGGGTGGCATAATTTCAGGGGTAATTGGCAGCGATGGTCTTCAGCAGCGATTTATTATGTCCGCAACGCGGGCGGTGCGAGTGGAAGCAGCGGTCTGGGCGGTCGCGAGAGCACTCGCCGCCTTCACAACAAATAGTTTCACCCGCCAGAACTATGAGGAAGAGAAACCAGACGCGTTAGGCATATCACCGTGTTCAAACGCAAGTTGTAACAAATGCCGAAGGTAGCAAGAGTCGTTGAGTCCAGAATGAACAGCGAGGTGTTAATAATGAGGCAGATGAATGAGAAGGACAGTGGGTGAGGGAGATGAGGTATAGGTGGAAGAATTGGAAGTGGAGAAAAATGTCAGGAAAACATTCGTTCATTCAGAGCCGGCAGAAGTGGAGTGCATGCGGCCCAAAGTTTACTTTCCGAGATGTAGTGCGGAGAAACATTCAAATGACCCTGCTTCGTAACTTGTTCATCCCAATGTTATTAATGTGATTACGTGGTGCGTCCGTACCTAACCTCGCAGTGATAAAAGATATGAGATAAGTGGTGAGTGTTGTGAAAGAAAATGAATGTAAAGATGATGAAAATGAAAGATATGTGCGTATAAATTTGACGGGGCATTAATTTCATTTGATTCCGGGCCCGTCAACGGCTTAGACCATTCGTCCCTTAACTGAAGTGCATGTTGTAACTTCATTAATATAAACCCATAAATGTAACTTCATTATCTGTGCACGACTTCTAGGATTCAGTGGGAAATATAGTTATTCAAATTATTGTTTCCATGTTGGCGCAGGATTCCTTGACGAAGGACATCATGGATAAGAGCCAAAAATGTATTACTTATGTATCCTTGAAAATAGATTTTATTACGTGGGAGGGATTTTTTAATTTTTTAATTGAAAATTCAAGTAGTATATGACAGTGTAGGGATCACTGAATTCTGAAAACGTGCACCGAATTCACTTCTCCCCATAGCACGTCATACACAGTTTTAACTGTTTTTGATGTAAAATAAATAAATAGATAATTAAATAAATATTTGTTTCATCGGGAGGTGGCGGTGATCGTCCCTCACTAGATAGTGAGATTCAGCGCCGTGTTGCCGTGGATTAGCGGGTCCCTCAAGCAGATATCTCTCTCCAGCGGGGCACCGCCCCAGCCCGAACAGGCTCCCGAATTATTTCCAGGCATGTGTGGTGGTGTGATGCATGCAAGTGGAAGTGTGTGTGTGTGTGTGTGTGTGTGTGAGTAAGGACTAAAGATAGGTCAAAGAAGAGGAGAGTCAGATCACGTGTGGTCCGTTACCCGTTTGTTAGAGTACTGCCCCGGCATTCGCCTGGTGTTGATCGGAGAAACCACGGAAAACTACCGATCACAGCAGCCGGACTCTAGAATACTCCTCCAGATAGCGACTGATTTCGACCTAGCTATCTAGCTAGTCCTGCCATCGTGAGGACTGGAACCTAGTGTGAAAGGTGCGATTATGCGTAGTCTACGGTAAAAAGTATAGAACAATTACTATTTTGATAAAGTTATATGCAGTGCAGTGAAGTGAAGTGAAGTGAAGTGATTTCATTTGAAGTGATGTGAAGGTTCTTTCGTCTCTGTACGTATACACGCACATATGTTTGTTTGTATGTATATTTGTGTAATATGTAAGTTTATTCATTTATATGTTAGTGTATATGCATTTTAATGTTTAGTATAGGAATGTAAATGCCATCTGCATATATAGGAAATGACAAAGTCAATTTGTTTGTTTATATTTATTTTTTATATATTATTATTTTATTTGTAATTGTTATTTTGCATTCTGCCACCGGGCATCATCTGCCCAATTGTAGAATAAATTTCTATCTATCTATCTATCTATCTATCTATCTATCTATCTACCTATCTATCTATCTATCTAGGGCCTCCGTTCATGGGCATTGGAGTGACGTTGGTTGTTGCTCTGAGCCACCTCTCCCAGTATGGGGCATTGATTAATGTGTATCGATGTAAAGCAAATATAAGCAGAGGACGAAAGAAAAATTCCGCTAGTACCCCATTTTGCCTAGGACGAATCATATAAAGGTTGACCGGGTCTTTAACAACGATCCTCGATGTAATGGACCCATAGAATTCACTCTTGTTACAGAGAAGATTGGAGTCGTGATATTTGATTCTAAGAGGTGCCTACAAAAATGTCCATGAAACAATATCTCTCCTTTCACTAAATGATATTTGTTTTTTCATAAAATTAAATTAAAATTATTTCAAAGCAGATTTGTTGTGGCTCTCCTTGATGAATCTCATTTCGTAAGGAATGAAGGATGGGAGGAGGAAGGAAAGGAAGGGAGGAAGGAGGAAAGGGAGGGAGGAAGGGAAGGAAGGGAGGAGGAAGGGAGGAAGGAAGGGAGGAAGGGGAGAAGGGAAGGAAGAGAGGAAGGAAGGAGGGTAGGCAGCAAGGGAGGGAGGAAGGGGGGGGGACGCAGGGAAGGAGGAAAGAGGGAGGGAGAATGGGAGAAAGGGAGAAAGGGAGGGAGGAAGGAAGGGTGCAGCTCCAGCCCCTTGTACTGTAACTCGCGCATGTGTCCCTGCACTCATTTCACTTGTTGCGTGAGGAGCGAAGGTCGTTTGGTATTTCGTTGGCATCACTGTCGAATCAAATATGTACCCTGCGTGTCACTGCCAATAATTTCTCGAACACTAGAGCACACACTCTGTGTTATCAATTACGCACGATACTATCTTTCAGTCATAATGCAATTTCTTGATCAAGGAGAGGGGTGTGGG
Source organism: Teleogryllus oceanicus (assembly GCA_964035755.1). Classification (NCBI taxonomy): domain Eukaryota; kingdom Metazoa; phylum Arthropoda; class Insecta; order Orthoptera; family Gryllidae; genus Teleogryllus; species Teleogryllus oceanicus. The sequence goes on from CAXIVR010000012.1 coordinate 9,337,796, forward strand.
GTCCAGGAGATAAAACACAAAAATTAAAAAAAATTAAAAACCAAAATAATCCGCGTTTATTACTTCCGGCGAGGCGCCTATACAGTAAGATATTATACGCGCACGTTTTCTTCAGCCCCGTTAAACCAACCGCTGCTCGTTTACCAGCATGAGTTGAATTAAGAATGAATGAGAGCATCGAACCTTGTTGACAAAAATCTGATCACCAGCAATGTTCGCTCGCGTGCAATAGAAACTATTTCGCAAAGGAAAACGAGCTGTGGATTTGATATAATAGTCCTCCCGTCGAAACAACCGACCCTCCCACTTCTCTCGCATCTTGTAACTTCATTTGTAATTCATTTGTATTTCATTCATTTGTAAATGTAACTTCATTTTCTGTGCACGTCTTCTAGAATTCAGTGGGAAATACAATTATTCAAATTATCGTTTCCATGTCGCGGCAGGAAGTAATAAGAGCCAAAATTTATTGCGTATTTATCTTTGAAAATTGATTTTATTACATGGGAGTTTTTTTGTTTTTTTTTTCTCCCTTTCAAAATTCAAAATTTATTGCTTGTTTATCCTTGAAAATAGATTTTATTACATGGGAGTTTTTGTTGTTTTTTTTCTCCCTTTCAAAAATTCAAAATTTAAGTAGTATATCACTTAGTGTAAGGATCACAGAATTTTAAAAATGTGCACACAATTCACTTTTCCCCATAGCACGTCATACGCAGTTTTTAACTGTTTTTTTTACGTAAAATAAATAAATAAATAAAAAATAAATCTTGCGAAGTGGAGGCTCAAGAAAACGTGCTCGGGTAATAACAGAGTGGTGTAGGGAGCCAGCGAGCACGTATCAGTCGCAGGCGCGTCCCCGGCCGCATCCGTGGGAGCCCCGGAGGCGGCGCCGGTCGTCTGGGCATTCGCGAGGGGGCTTTGAGGTCAGCCGGGGGAGGCTGGGCGGCGCTGGTCCAGTCCGCGGCGAAGGAGGGCGGCGCGGCGACACAAGGCGACCTTGACCGTCGCCGGGGCTTTCTCCGCGACCGCCTCCGCCGCGCCGCGCACCCTGCCGCTCCACATGCTGGCCCGCAGGCGCCCGCCGCGCTCCACGCGGGGACTTCCGGAACTTGCGTCTTGCAACCTTCAGAACACGCTCGAGTGGGAAGCATCTTTCGTCAGCGCTAATGGGAAGGATTAATTTTAGAGGTAATCACAAGCACATACACGTATTTCTCGGGGGAGGTGCAGGTGTGGATCCAGCGGGGCATAGGGAGGAGATAGACAGTTGCTGTTGTTTACATACAAAGTTGACAGATACTTGACAGATCCAAAATAGACTATGTATCAATAATATACAGATCTGCTGGGAAAAGAGATCTTAAAAAACTGTGTATAGTCCACAATATAATTCATAATACAAGGTATGTACCCGATGTTTTCATACTAATTGAATCTTCAGAAGCATACTAATTGAAGTAAATGAACATACATTATCTCATCGCAGAAAGAAACTAATAATCAAATATGCTCTAAAAGCAGCCACGTTCATCAATCCAATCATAGTACAGGACATATATGCTAATAAAACAAGATCACATAGAGCAATCGCTTTTTATGCCATTGTGTACAAAAATTAGAGAACTTCATTTGGATTCCAGAAAAGTAGAAAAGAAGAGAAATTACAAAATTTCCTTGGATAATCTCGGATACTTCGGTAGACTTATCCTCAGACGCTCCTCAAGGAAATGAAGCATCTGAGAGAAACTCTGGACCGACCAACAAGAACGTCAAGTTCTATCCACTTTATGCCAAAGCAATTGAAAATACTAAAGGAACAGAAGCAACAGTGGTAACGAAAGAAGTATTATTTAAACGCCAACTTTAACACTATGCCAGCCGTCGTACTGTCGAATTATGTGCCATCGTCATAAAACCGCCATAAAACTTATTAAAATAGTAACCATTCAAAGTTCAGTTTGTACTCAAACTCTCCCACTGCAATAAATGGCATCAACAACAACGAAACGTTTACAGAAACTGCCAAAGTGCTTAGTGGAAGTGCAACTGATAGCCCAAAACTGTATTGGCAATTTCGGATACACTAATATCTAGTGAAAGATATTGGAAAAATAATGAAAGAGAAATGGTTCGTCATCTGAACAACACTGAAAAGAAGTGATCTTCATAAGAAACAAGGTATGTACCCGAGCAAGCAACCAATTTTCAAAGTCTTGAACACAATAAAAATCTTAACAGAAAAGAACAAGTGGCCATAAAGAGAACAAGAACAGGTCACTAATCTAAGCCATCTATTAATGGAAGAAAAGTGATACTTCACCTGAACAACACTTAAACAAGTGTGACATGTTCCATACTTGTTCTCTAAGTGCATAATATCATCCTGTAGACCATCTTCTAAAGACATCATCTTTATTACTATATCTTTTAGTGAATCTGTAAAACTGATAGAAATGGTACCTCCCCTGAACAACACTTCAGAGAAGTGTGGTTTATTCCACACTACATCTCTTTCTGTGTAGTGGGATATTTTTTGCATACTGCCTTCCTCAGAGTGCTTGTTAATGTATACGTAACTAATATTTTATCAGGTGTTTTAATATTGTTTTGGTCATTGTTCTATAGAGATTTCTTTGTATGCATATTCGTATAAATATTAATGTTACTACTCTTTTCTTTTTTGCATATCTTGTAAACAACGTGTATTACAATATCTTGTACTGAATCTGTAAACCTTCCATTAATCATGTATGTGTCACTGTTGTAATGTATATTTTCTCAGTCACTAATGACCTAGCTGTCTATGCGACGTTAAATAAATAAATAAATAAATAAATAAATAATAAATGGTATCTCATATTTTGGAACTCAATTCTATATTATTGAGTCTTAATGAATGAGAGTGTTGCTCTATCTTCGTTTCAAGTGATTTCAAGATAACATAGCAATAATACATAGGTGTTTGTTATGATACCTTACATACATTTTTTGTAAAACAGTGACAATCGCATAGTATTTCCCTGTAAAACATGAAATGTCACCATTTGTTTTCTCCGTCTCGCCTCATTTATTAAAATTGGGTCAATTTCCATTTGAAGCAGAAAATGCGATGGATCCCAGTTGTACTTTTTTCGTAATTTGTTATGTTAATTAATTAGAAGTTTTCGAGACAATACTGTAGGATTTGCTCTTGGGTAAGTTTTGTAGAGACATTTTACGACGTAGAATATAATGGAGAGGTGCTGCGATGTCAAGACAACTTGTGATTACCTTCATATAACCCTGGAGTTCAAATCAAGGAATGATTTGATAATAGTCATCTATGCAATAAGCTTCGAAAGAAGGCCCTTCAGGCGTCAGGTATGCCGTTCATCGTCAGAGACGTAAATACTAGTAAGACTGATATGGTAAGGAGTATTTTGAATTCTAACGAACTAGAACGATTCGTGCAAAGTAATTTAATGTGAATTGAGAAATCACAAAGATTTTCATTTACTCGTGTATGGATTCTGTGAAAAAAGTAGATTTTTATGTAGATGACCAAATTGAAGTTAAAATTTAATTCATAAATCAGGACAAATATTTCAAAATATGCACTCTCATTTTATTCCCCTCTATTCCACTCTCCCCATTATTTCGATGATTTCTCCAAAAACGCCACTTTCTGTCAGCTAAACTTTGGTTTCTAATATGTTATGTAGAGCGTAAACTACATCCACGCCTTAGTAATGGTCTGTTAGTTCTTCTCTGCAATGTCTTATTACTTTCTCTCTTAACTGTCATTGGAGTTAACGTTCGTTTAGGGAGTAAAAAATGTACTGATGTAGACTTCGAATTTAAAAGCCTCACATGACGATACGGATTTAGATACGTAATAGATTCAATTTTTTTATTGCGTATTTGAGAACAAGTCCATGACCTTTTAGTAAATTATTTCAAGTAATTAATAAATAAAATTCATTATATCAAATTCATTGTCTACATTATTAACATGTTTAGCAAATAAATAAAGGCTCCTGGATTCAAAATAAAAATGAGATATTATCTCACGTGTGTTTTGTGGTAAGGGAGTAAACATTTAATGTAAAATATTCCTTTCATTCTTTTAAATTAACACAAACATTTCACACTATATTTCTCCAAACACTTGCTGTGAAATTCAATTCTGGTGAATAAATTCCCTTTCGTGATCGAAAAAACATGCTTTTGTGGAAATTGCATATTTAATTATTGGGGTTACAAAGAAAAATAGGTTTTGCATTGTTGGAGAATCCAGTTGCAGATCCAGTTCATCCAGCAACTGACAGAAAGTGATGATCTTGGTTTATGATACCCATGAAGGGGTAGTATGCTCAGCCACTTTCATTGATATCAGTCAAACCTTCGATATAGTTTGGCATATGGGAATTCTTTACCCCCAAAAAAGATGTCTACCTCATCAATGGTACATAATTCTATACGCATCTAACGCATAACTCTGCACGCATCTAACTCTGTACGCATCTAACTGTGTACGCATCTAACTGTGTACACATCTGTGTACGCATTTCGCAAATGCTATCGGTAATTCCAATAGGAAAAACCGAAATGTATCGGTTTTTGCTATTGATCCGAAAAAAACATTAAAAACACAAAATGTAGGAATTTTTATCCTATTTAATTACATATCATGTTAATATTTACGAAAAGCCGATAATTTTTACGTTATATTGAGGTAAAGTCGGATAATTCTCGCTTTTCATTTGTTACACTTTTTTCTCCAATTTCGCGGTGCTCTCACGGCTTAACCGTTAATTGGAGAAAATAACCTTCATGGCAGTTAATGTAGGTAATTTTGTCTTCTTTTATTTTGAATAGGGCCATTAATAATGGATTAACAGTGGATGATGTTTGAGTTATTTTGAAAAAAACTAAAAAGGCGTGATTTTTACACAATTTTGCTTAAAAAGCTTATATCTGGGCAAGATTTTTGCTGGCAAACCTGATATTCGTGTTCAGCGGCTCTGAAAATATATAGAAACACATTATTAAAACCCAACCAAAAGTTTTTTCTTATTTTCTACCATTTGACTGGAGTATTACATTTAGGGTTTATTCAAAGAACCACGATTTTGACCTACCTACTTTAATTATTAAATTGCTCACCATAAAAGATAATATATGTTCGGTCTTCTTTTTTGCCAGTATATTATTTGGTTCAGAGAACTTTTCCTTGCTGAACTTTCAGAGGCGACTACTTGCATTGCTTTGTACCGACGCTCTCAACTAACCGAGCGGGAGGTGGATTAATGAATATTCATTTGAAGAAGTTGCCAAAATTTTTGTAATAATCTTTGAGTACCTTCAAAGTTTTTGAAAATTTGTTTTTTGGGTTTGTTTTATTTTATTGAGAATTTCAATTTACGTACATATTTATCTTTTCTTCTGAAAGAATCCGTTATATTTTAAACTGAGTTTCTGGAAGGTGCTGGCTCCCGTGACCAGCATACTCCACTGGCTCAACGCCAATTTTATCAGCAAAACAGATTGGAAGCTCGATTTTTTGCAGTTTGTGACAATATAATAGAAATATATTTTATATGGTATATTAATTACCTACAAAATATGCTTGCAACATACAATTGATGAATTTTACTGACTGGAATTCAATCTTGCGGAAAGCATTAAATCAAAGGGTGAAATAATAAAAGGTACAAACCAATGTCATTAGAGAACGTGAAAAAACAAGCAGAGAATGAACCGAATGGATATATAAAGCCATTTTAGAATCGTTGTTGTCCATTAATTAGGGTTGAAAAACATTTTCATTGTCTCACACTATATTCTGTGTACGCACATGTCATTTGCTTCCACTGACTTTCAAGGCCTACATGTTTATCTGCAACGTTTTACATTAAAGTAGCCGAGCTGCCCCGTGCACGTGGTCCCTTCTGATTCATTGTGCGTTGAGGCGCCCGGCGCGTGACGGGCTGCTGCCCGAAGTGAGAGGCTGCGCTGTCGTCGGAAGAGCGCGACGCATTACACGCCCCGACACACACCGCGCGCCGCCGCCTTCGCTGCCTCTCAGCAGCTGCGCCCGCGCAACGGGAGGTTCCGCTTTCGAAGCCCGAGTTGTGACGCACCAAAAGGACGGACATTTCAATTAGGCAAATAAGGGTCGAAATGTGGGAGATATTGCAAAAGACGTGGGATTCTATAGAGTAGATACGCAGATGACACCGTAGATAGAGACGTGGGTTTCTATGATTCAGATACGCAGATGACACCGTAGCAACGCTTTTCGTCTTAGACGTGGATTTCTATGGCGCAGATAGGCAGATAACACCGTAGCAACGCTTGTTCGTCTTGAGACGTGGATTTCTATGGTGCAGATACGCCGATGTCACCGTAGCAACGCTTGTTCGTCTTGAGACGTGGATTTCTATGGTGCAGGTACGCCGATGACACCGTAGCAACGCTTGTTCGTCTTGAGACGTGGATTTCTATGGTGCAGATACGCCGATGTCACCGTAGCAACGCTTGTTCGTCTTGAGACGTGGATTTCTATGGTGCAGATACGCCGATGTCACCGTAGCAACGCTTGTTCGTCTTGAGACGTGGATTTCTATGGTGCAGATACGCCGATGTCACCGTAGCAACGCTTGTTCGTCTTGAGACGTGGATTTCTATGGTGCAGATACGCCGATGACACCGTAGCAACGCTTGTTCGTCTTGAGACGTGGATTTCTATGGCGCAGATACGCCGATGTCACCGTAGCAACGCTTGTTCGTCTTGAGACGTGGATTTCTATGGTGCAGATACGCCGATGACACCGTAGCAACGCTTGTTCGTCTTGAGACGTGGATTTCTATGGCGCAGATACGCCGATGTCACCGTAGCAACGCTTATTCGTCTTCAGACGTGGATTTCTATGGTGCAGATACGCCGATGTCACCGTAGCAACGCTTGTTCGTCTTGAGACGTGGATTTCTATGGTGCAGGTACGCCGATGACACCGTAGCAACGCTTGTTCGTCTTGAGACGTGGATTTCTATGGCGCAGATACGCCGATGTCACCGTAGCAACGCTTGTTCGTCTTGAGACGTGGATTTCTATGGTGCAGATACGCCGATGTCACCGTAGCAACGCTTGTTCGTCTTGAGACGTGGATTTCTATGGTGCAGATACGCCGATGTCACCGTAGCAACGCTTGTTCGTCCTCTGACATGGGTTTTTCTATGGTGCAGATACGCCGATGACACCGTAGCAAAGCTTGTTCGTCTTGAGACGTGGATTTCTATGGTGCAGATACGCCGATGACACTGTAGCAACGCGAGTTCGTCCTCTGACATGGGTTACTATGTTGCTGATACGCAGATGACACCGTAGCAACATGAGTCCCTTGCCTGAAAACGGAAATTGCCTGAAGAAAATAAAGTATTTCAGAACCAATAGGATACTCAATATCTTGGGATTGGTTGTACAGCCCTCTCCTTCATTTAAAACAAGAACGTGCCCTTTGGGGAAAAGAAAGCTGACCTTGCCTGCTTTGGATTATCCCGAGCCCCAAAGGCTTTCCTTACCCTTCTCCTTGCATCGTGTGGATCACGCGTGCGTGGGCACTGCGCCGCGTGCAGTGACTGCGGCCGGGAGCGGTGTGCCCTCATAAATCCCAGCCGCACGGCTGCCCCGCCAAGACGTTGCGAGCATCGAAATGCGCGGAGAGAAAATTTTGAAAATGGCCCAGAGGCTACCCGTAAAGTACACCCAAAATTTAAAGAATATTTTGCTAAAATCGCTGAGCTTCGAGTGAAGCCAAATCAACCGGGAAAAAACCCATTTTGGAAAAAACTCTATAAATTGTTTCGACGCTAGTGTTATTCATAGACCAAGGGACAGACAGACTAATAGATGGCAAACGTTTTGAATAAAATAATTTTTCCGTATCAGGGGACCCCAAATCGTGTTCGTTTGGAATCGTGTTCGTTTCCTTTGAAATGTCGAAACATATTTTCCGCAGCATTACATAACTTTCTTGCACTAAGTGTGTTACTCCGTATATACGTATGAATACGAGAAAGTAAAAGTGGTCCTTGGGGAATAGGAAGTGGGCCGTCCCTGCTTTAGATTATTCTGAGCCCTGTAGTCTTTCCGTGCTCGTCTCCTTGCATCGCGAGTGCCGCGCCGTGCCGGGGTCGACGCGGTTGGGCGGCTTCTTGCCCCATAAATCCCAGCCGCGCCGCCGCGCTGACGACAGAGGGCAGCACCGAAATGCGCGGCCGCAGCGGATGTGCGGCGTGACTTTATTTATTTATTTTACGTCAAAAAACAGTTAAAAACTGCGTATGACGTGCTATGGAGAAAAGTGAATTGTGTGCACATTTTCAAAATTCTGTGATCCCTACACTAAGTCATATACTACTTAAATTTTGAATTTTTGAAAGGGAGAAAAGAAAACAAAAACTCCCATGTAGTAAAATCTATTTTCAAGGATAAATAAGCAATAAATTATGGCTCTTATTACTTCCTGCCGCGACAACATGGAAACGATAATTTGAATAATTGTATTTCCCACTGAATTCTAAAAGACGTGCACAGAAAATGAAGTTACATTTATGTCCTTCGCCTGAAAATCCGCTTTTTTTATTTTAATTTTATTTTTATTTAGTCAAAAACAGTCAAAAACTGTATGTGACGTATGGGGGGGAAATCACCTGCGCACGCTTTCTTGAGTTTCAGTATCCCTTCCCAACAATTTAACTATTAATAGTTGAAAGATGAAAAATCATAGTAATAATAATAATAATAATAAATTTAAAAAAGCGAGGGATTACAATTCAAAAACTAGAGATTTTCGTTGCAAAATTACAAAAAACTTATTTCTAACAGTAAAGGAACAAACAGATTCGATTTGTCTGTATTGTTAATAAAATAGAAACTCACCGTAAGTTCTACTACGACTACAAGCAAAAGGAAAGTTCAACAAAACGTGCGCATAGTGAAGCTACATTTACGTCCAGAAGCAAATCAATTTTGCAGCTTTCGCAGTTACCCGGAAGGAGGCCAGACGCTACTCGACAATGAGCAGACTGTCAACGACATCGCGTTCTTTATGATCGGGTCGTGCAAAGAAATGAAGTTCACATAACGATTACCGTAAAACTATGAACCTCCAAGTAACAGTATTTCTGTGAATCTAAAGTAGTCTTTAGCTTCAAGCTTCAAGCACCCCTTCAAGTAAAACAATAATGGAGGGTAATTTGAATTTTTAAGGCAGAATATCAGTCTGAAATTAATTAATATTAAGTTATACACCGCTTACAAGGTCACCTAAGTTGGCAAAATTTATTTGTCTAGGATTGTTAAAGTTGCAAAATGACGTACACAATAAAAATGATGCTCCGGGACATTACATTAGGCTCCGTTCAACGATTACTTACAATTTTATTATTGTCGTATTGCGAAGTACGAAGGGAAACAGAAAATACAATAAAGAAGAGATATAATGGGTTTGTGAGATGTAAAAGAACAGAAGTTATCATCACAGATATCTATAAAAGGAGATCATTTTTTAGAGAAGTCAATCATCCTGCTTCATCTGGGTGAGCTAACACTGGGGTGATTTTGGATTCCACTCCTGCAGCAGTCTTCTGGTTTCGAGCTAAAGAAGTAGTCAAGTCATATTTGAAGCGCATTATCGTTGGGTAAACTTGTTCTTTTAAAGTTTTTCTATTGATAGGGGAAAGCTGAAAAACTAAGGGCCTAAGATCAAGTAAAGAAACTGGATGTGAAAAGACTTTATTTACGTAGCAAAAAAATTAAATACTATGATTTGGCAATATGGATATTTGAGAAGAATATATAGTTATATTTAAAAAACCCACAGATGAACAAATTTCTCCAATACTAAAAATAATCCGAACGTTTTCTCTACAGCATTATATTTTCCCCTTACTTCCGCATTGTTGAGTGAAAACTTCATTTCAATATCTTGAACCATTTAGAAGTTATGGGCGTGGTCCATGATGGACGAACACCTGATATTTGATCTCTGTGGTTATGACTTAGATTATTCAGTCCCCATACATATTATTTTTTAACATTGCCCATTGAATAGAATTTTCGAGTGATGGTTGAACAACACAATGTCAACTTCCGGCTATATTCACACGTGTAATTGTGAATGTAATGGTTTAAAATGGCTTTAAAGTCCAAAATTCTTCTTCAATGTGGAGCGTCACTCTTGTTAAAATGACCCGTGTTGAAACGAGTAAAGAATGAGAAAATTCTTTATGTAATCTGGAAAGTGTTGTGATGCTTGTGAAAAATATGTCCGTAATGTCTCACATTTTTCACTTAAACTCTATTTTCTACATTTGACGGGAAGATCTTCGACCGGCAAAAATGAAAGATTCAATGCGTAACTGCCAGCACAATTCTAGCCCTTCTAACCAATCTTGGTCAAAAATAAAATCGTTAGCTACCGGAGCGCCTATACGCACACCATAGGCATATGCACAGACGCAACATCACGGGGATCGTGCTGTTTGCTTGCGCCGCTCGGGCCAGGGTTCGATCTCCTGTCAAACCATATGGAATTTGTTTGTTTATTTATTTATTTATTTATTTATTTTACGTCAAAAAACAGTTAAAAACTGCGTATGACGTGCTATGGGGAAAAGTGAATTGTGTGCACATTTTCAAAATTCTGTGATCCCTACACTAAGTCATATACTACTTAAATTTTGAATTTTTGAAAGGGAGAAAAAAAAACAAAAAAACTCCCATGTAATAAAATCTATTTTCAAAGATAAATAAGCAATAAATTTTGGCTCTTATTATTTCCTGCCGCGACAACATGGAAACGATAATTTGAATAATTGTATTTCCCACTGAATTCTAGAAGACGTGCACAGAAAATGAAGTTACATTTATGTTCAGAAGCAAAACAAGCGGCCATCTCAGCATTTGCTCAATGGATCAGGAAAACTGGACGAAAAACCTGATCGAGATGGGGGTCATTGACCCGGAAGCTGTAGTACAATAGTTGTTACAGGTTGTTCATACTCATTTATACAGTCCAAATGGTAAATAATGCATTATGTATCATTGTTAAAAGTAATGTTACTTTAAAATTAATGTTACTTTAAAATAATTTGTGATGGTCAAGCAAACTCTTTGTTGTTTGTCCGGTGTTTTCCTCCTTCCCCTGCCTCTCATTACGTCGTCTCTCCATCACCCATCTCATTCTTAGGTCATCACTAATGCACTAATAAATCTATAAAAATAAATATCATCAGTCAATATAAATTTAATAGACTGTCCTTATTTTTTGCGATGGTTTTTGTGATTCTGTTTTCTAAATGATTTTTAGTTTCTTCTTAGTATATTTTCTCTTCTCATAATAAATGAAGCATGTTTTATGTCATCAGCTCTATGACAATTATACAAAGTAGTTTATAAGCAGTGTACACACTCAAAATCCTCTCACGAAAGTCTTTAAAAACATTTAAGAATTTCTCATTTTAAATCATTTTAATTATCTAATTCATTAACCACTAACGTTTTCTTTGTTAATTATATGTAATTTACGAAATAACTGACTATTTATTTTGTCAAGAATAATTACGCCTTTCATTTTCCTAGGAATACGACAAGGTTTTAACGGCATTTGTATTCTATGTTCACCAGAATGTTATGGTACAACTTGTCTTATAAGTAAGACGTGAACCTCAGCGGATGTGGTAAAATGTAATGCCATAAAATTAATACCTTCAACACGTTTAACGCGGACTAGTGAGACCGTTTTGATCTACTTTCGTGCTTTTTAAGTAGGATGGCTGAGGTGGTATTTTTTATATATGTTTTAGATTATTCATGTATTAATCTCGTTAGGATTTTCTTGACTGACCTTTTAGAAACGTTTTTCATTCTTAAAATAGTGAGGAAAATAGTGAAACAGCCAATAATATATCAGTTAATTTAAATGCAATATCTTAGTACTTCTCCAGCATTCCTGGTTTAATTACTTAGCACCAAAACAATATTATTAAAAAAAGAGTCGAGTGATGTTTTCTCAACACTCAAACACCTAAATGAGAGTTTTGCAGCATCAAGTCTGACATGAACGTGATAAACATTATATTTAATTAAAAACATATTAGCAGAAGTGTAAATTGACCTAAAGAATCATTTTACATCTAGGGTCTTTTTCCAATAATTTCTTTTTGCAAAAGCTGTGATTTCAAATAACATTTCTAAATTTTCTATTGAATGAAAAATATAAAAAAAAAATCCATCCGGATCTGACCATCCCACGGAAGAGGATCCCCGCCACCTCCCGGGAGAAGATATTCACTCCACTAACGGGACTGACGATCATACTAGTTAACGTGCCTGGAATCCTCACACAACCAACGCAAGGATGCGTCCAGAGGGACAGAAGTAACGCGTTAATGTCGGGGTGCCGGAATTATTTTGTGGCCGACAACACGAATGTTAGAATAGATGTGGAATAGCCGTGATGGAAATCGCCTAGCTCCGAAAAGGGGTCAGCGTCATTTTACGGCTTTTGAATTTACCGATAAGTTCAAAGAACTTTTGATATTACCTATGATAATTTTCTTGTAGTTTGTTTCTGGTGAATTCAATTACTAATTGGTACGACAAGAAATCGAGACTAACGTATTAAAAATTTTCAAAACACTAAAAAATTTTGAACTTCTAAAGAAATGAAAATAATTTTAAACTCACGGATTTTATCAATGACATTTGACTCAAAACTGATCGTCATTTATGCTTTCAATTAATCATTCAATTTACCTACACTTCTAAACTTAGTGACTTAATCGTCTAATGAATAAGGGCATTCTCTCCGTCATTTCACTGATAAAATTCAGAAATGTTAGACAGCATCATTCACTAGGAATTTTTACGGCTGATTTTATTTTTATTTTGCTTGAAAATCAGCGAAATTGATCAGCAATACAATTGGAGGTCAGACTTCACATTGTTTTGATAACCTTTCTTGTGCCTGGGGAGTCATAAAAACTGCGATTGGCAAGCAACCTTCACTTCCCCATTCTTTCTTCTCAGCTGCGAGCCATCATGAAGACGTATGATCTCGTGAAAAAGCCGACCCCGTCACGTGGAAAGTGGAGCAGACTGCAAAAGCTCCGCCCGGGCTGTTGAGTCACTCAAGCACTTGTTCACGAGAGCTTCGGAGAGAAGAGAAACAGAAAAATTATGATAAAATTCACTGCACTAAGCAAAACAGAATCTTGAACTAAATATATCAAAGTTGTTAAAACAGGTTGCTCTTTCGGCGAATGAATCACGGTCTTGCATATTTTTCGGAAAATGCCACGTCATTGCTTATGTACGTGTAGAAGTAGGCAACAAATTATATCTGATAGGTATACACTCTTGGGTAAAGGTCGCCGCGCCAAAGTTTTGTTTGTTATCGACAACAATAGCTTTATAATGTAATGCAACAGACGTCTCCGCTTGATACACCTGGATGGCAAATACGAATTCCTTGGGTTTGGTTTTGCACGAAAGAAAGAAAGGAGCGCCATAAAATAAATTTTAAATGTCTCCTAAATTTAATTCTTAGCAGAACCTATCACTTCGTTGATTTTTGACCACAACGAAGACTTCAATATCTGTTGAAGTATACGAGATGTTTTCAATTGCATACTATGTTTATTTTCAATTTCAATCTAATCCTCAACTAAAACAGACTTTTTTAGAACTCAAACTGTTTAAAATTTTGAAAGAAACTTTAAAAGTGATTGTACTAATCACATCATACATACATCCTGTTTTTCTGAACTATCGATAGTATGAAAATACTCTCCTGTATTCCAGTGGGAATAAACTTTACCAATTTTAAACAAATTTAATTGTTTGAATGAAAAAAATGTAGGTAATGTCACATTGTTTATAAAACAATGGCCTAAAGAGAATAATTTTCCACTAAAATCAATCTTGAAAATGCAGCTATTATATCCCGTAAAACTCATAAGTGTTTTTTGCAACACAGGAAATTTAACTAATTATATTTTATCTTTTTCTTACTGAATTATGATTCAGTATCAGTATTTGATACATTTTTTAAAGTTTTTTTGTCGCCTTGGCATGTTTTCCATTAATGAAAACAGGTTTAGAAGATGGATAGCAACTCCTCAGCAATAAAATGATTTCTGTCATGTAAATTGTTAGTTCTTCTTGTTTCCTCTTCCTAGAGCTTTGAATATTCAGGAACATAAACTCAGACATCGTTCAAGTGTTCGCTGATGTCATCTACATCTTGCCCGGTCCAATTGCTACTTGTCTGTCGTGTGACGCCCTCCCGAAGCGCTTGCTTGGAGTCGTCTGCGCAGAGGGCGATCCGCTGGTTGACATTTTTCAATCTTCCCCTCGCCACTACCCCTGGCGAGGCGGGAGTTCATTCAACAACTGCGTTTACAGTGGTTGCTCCAGCATTGCTGCTTGCGGAGCAGTGGGGAGGGTAGTATCTTCAATAAAGTATCTTAGAACTAGCTTAAATCTAGAAACCTTAGGCCACTTTGGGTGAACGTTGTGATTTAATATATGTATTGTTGTTATGATAGTAGTATAAAATAATAAAAGTTCTTGTTAATGTTCGTATTTTCTTCCTTTTTCATTAAAAAAAACTTCAGTTTCTCATTCATACTGCGTTTATATTTAGAAACACATTCATTCACACATTCCTTCCACACTTCATTACACTATGTACACTACATTTTATTCGCCACGGCGCCGACTTCACTCAGGCGTCCGTGGCGCCGCGACGTCTTCGTCCCCAGGCGGCCAAGGCCCAGGCCCAAGCCCAGGCCCAGGCCCAGGCCCAGGCCCAGGCCCAGGCCCAGGCCCAGGCCCAGGCCCAGGCCCAGGCCCAGGCCCAGGCCCAGGCCCAGGCCCAGGCCCAGGCCCGGCCCAGGCCCAGGCCCAGGCCCAAGCCCAGGCCCAGGCACAGGCACAGGCCAGGCACAGGCCCAGGCACAGGCACAGGCCAGGCACAGGCCCAGGCCCAGGCACAGGCACAGGCACAGGCACAGGCCCAGGCCCAGGCACAGGCACAGGCACAGGCATAGGCCCAGGCCCGGCGGGGCGCGTTTCCGCGCCCTCCGGCACCTGGGAGCGCCGACCGCCTCCCCCGCGTCGCACAGCTCAGAGATCTGGACTGGTTAAGTGTGTGTATACTTGTGCAGTTTTGTGAACGCACGTAAGGTGCAATGTACGTTCACGCCACCGCGATCCAGCCATTCCTACCCTTACGGGCATCTATGGCCAATCCTGCAACATGAAAAGAAAAAAACAGATTCGTTAGATTTTAGCCAACCGGCGCGCGCATTGTGTGTGCTGAAATTCATGTCTCATTTCGCTGTTTCAGATTTCTTGACTGGTTGAGTTCGGGGCGAGCGCTGGCTTTTGTCCCTGCGGCAGCCGCCGCGGCGGGGGCGGGGGCGGAAGTGGTGGGGATACGCGCGCCGGGGCCGAAGCGGTGCAGAGGCGGACGCGTCCGCGAGGGCAGAGGAGGAAGCGAAATGGCGGAAGTGATGGATGTGAGGCGTGAAGCGCATAGGCGTGCGCAGTCTAAAGACGGCTCCACACATTCGGCACTCGCCGAGCAGCCAACTAATGCTCGCCCAATCCCAAGCAGCTTTCGGCTCCCTTTCATGTGTCTAAAGACGGCTCCTCACATTCGGCATTCGCCGAGCAGCGAGCTAGTGCTCGCCCAATCCCGAGCAGCTGACGTGTTTGGCGAATGTTCGCTCCCTTTGATGTGTCCAAAAGACCGACACGCGGTGGGTTGGGCGAACCCCGAACGTCTGTTACTCGGCAAATAGCACACAGCTCATCCACACTACTCGCGATTCGGCGAGCGGTGGCTCGCTGTTCGGCGAATAATGAATGTGTGGAGCCGCCTTAAGGCAAGAGGGAGCAAGTTCATTTCTGAGCCACCCTCCCCTCTTTTCATTAATCGTTTTTATTTACATTTCACACATTTTTCTAGCAAATAAATAGGACATACGTGAATGATGTAATTATAACTTAAATTATATAATTAATATCAATTACTTAATATCAATTATTGATTTTATGTTAAATCATTTACAAGGTTTCAATATGATTTGGAGTCTCTTTCCCAATTAATGTGTATTAGTAGTCCAAATTGTCTGCTTAAAAAGGGGGGAAGATTTTACGGAAATAAAACATTTTATTACGTAGGGCTCCGTGGCCTCTTTCCAATTTTTCAGGGGAGACGTGGCCCCTTCCCTCTCCCCGCCCGTGAGCACGCCTAAGATGAAACGTGAGCCAAAGGTTAGGACCTACTCTGAAGCGTTAAGCAGTTGTTAGTGGCAGAGACTGTGGGAAATTCCGGAGATCCACGGAATGTCTGGCAACCGCAGTCACGCAAGCGACAAGAAAACAGCGAGATGAGGTGTGGTGACCGAAACCACAGTGGAGCCGCCGGATGCCGAGTGTGAGGAAATAGTGAATGAATGGATAAATGAATGAATGCATGAATGAATGAATGAGTCAATGAATTAGTGTTTTCGTCTCCAGCAGGGTACCGTTCCAACCGAGGTAAGCTCTAAGCTCCCTACTCCGAGAGCTCTCCCAACACGTGGTAATATAGTGTATATAACTATGTGCGCGTGTGTGTGTGTAAAAAACAAGGATGAGCGATTGCGCGTTTCCCCGCTTCGTAGGGCACTACTTTGATATTCGTGTCGAATTGACAGGAGAATACGATCGATCAGAGATTCCACTACAGATTCTGGCGGGCAGCATTTCCATCCAAACAGCGATTGAATATGATTCGCCAAGAAGTCAGTGTCGAAACTCCGATCCGGGTACTCGAACTCTATCAATCGCAATCAGTGCTGCTACAGAGGTAGCACTGAGCCATCTCAGATGCGCGGATGCCCTGTAGGGGCAAGTGTAGGATGTGGCGGAAGCGAGGAAAGACGGAGACATGGAGGATTTGATAGAAGCGAATTGCAGAGGCGTAGGTCAGGTATTGGAGGAGGCGCGGGCGAAGGGAGGGCGGAAGCGGGAGAGAAATGGAGGCGTGTGTGGTGGTGAGGCTGAAGGCCAGGGCAGGGACTGAGGCGTGGGCAAAGTCTTCGGAAATCCTGGAGGTGGGGAGAGTGCAAGATTTGCATTGTTTAAGAATGGTAGGGACGAGGTGTCAGAATGCAATATCGGAGAAGTGTCAGAGTATTTGGGAGGCTGGAAGAGCCGGAGGCGTGAGGAATGAATGAATGAATGCCTTATTTTACGTGGCGAGACTCAGGCCATGAGGCCTGCTCTTGCGTCTGACCACAGAACTTTCGTTACGAAGAAAGAAGGTATTACTTGGGCGACGAAACAGGCAATTTCAATTTAGCTCAGAGGCTTCATTTAGGCTTGAGGATCTTCACATGCAGTAAATCTACTAACATGGGACAGCTCGCTTTACTTCCCCTCCGAAGGAAGGCGTACGAAGGATTTTAAAAATCCGCGATCGGGTGTGAATCCACAAACTTGGGTATAGCAGCCCGTCCGCTAGCCGTCACACCATCGCTGCCGCCGGCGTAGGCGGTGCCGAGCTAAAGGTAGGGGTGGGGAGGAAGCGGGGTTTGAGACAAGAAAGGAAACGTGGGTGTAGGGTGGCGGGGGTGGAGATGGAGGTAAATGTGGAGGTTGTTGGCGAGATCGGAAATAGATGTACGAGCAGGCAGAGGCGGCGGCGTGGCGGAGGCGGCAACGAGCAATAGACGGGAGTAAATGTGGAGATGATGGTAAGCTTCCGCGGCCAGGGTCATGATCTGGGCTGTCCGGGTGACGCCGCGTCGAAGGCTGAAGTGCCGACATGTCGCGGTCCTCTTCAGGGCTGCACTGCCTAGAGAAGCCCGAAGAACCCTGACAGCGTCACCCGGACAGCCCAGATCATGTGGAGATGACATTGGAGAAGAGGTGAGGCCGAGGGTGCAGGCGGACGCAGAGGCGTGGTGGAGGCGGGGACGGGGTTGGAGGCGGAGGCGCTGCGTGAGTCGAGAACGTGCTGAGGAGCGGGGGTAGAGGCGGGGTGCGTTGGCGCCGGAGACGGTGAGAATGGAGCGGACGGGCAAGGCGACAAGTGCTCAGAGGCGCAGAGACAGCAGGCGCCGGTGGGGGGCGGGGGCGCGGCGCGGCGACGGCGCGTCGAGGCGCTGCAGCGGGGGGGGGGGGGGGGGGAGTAGGCAAGTGGGGCGAGCGCTGCGCAGGTCACTCGCCACGTCGGACGTCACGGCGACGCCGGCGCCCGCGGGCGACTGGCGGCTCCTGGGCGGCGCCGACGCCGCTGCCGTCTCGCGGGGATGCTTTAGGACTTGGACGCGTAGTGTCAGTGTAGTGTAGCGGTCAGCGTATCGGACTGCTATACCCAAGTTTGCGGGTTCAACCCGATCGAAGCCGTGGGTTTTTAAGGGCGAAAAAATCCTTCGTACGCCTTCCTCCGGAGGGGAAGTAAAGCCGGCTGTCCCATGTTAGTAGATTTACTGCATGAAAAAGCCGGCGGCGCTAGCCGAATGCGTTTACTACGCTCCGTGAAGTCACGAAGGTTAAGAGCATTCGAGACTCGCGGGTTCGTGGTTGGGTGACCGGCTAGGTACCCCGGGATCTAACGGCGTCGAGCCCCTGGCCGAAGGGATAAAAGGCACTGACTGACTGCGACGTGACGAGACTTGACAATTATTAAAAAAGTAAAAACATATTAATGGAGGATTACTCCCAAGTGTAAAGCGCTCAACGCCCCTTAAGGGGCTTGGAGACGCGTTGCGTCAAGATGTAGACGCAACAAATTAAAAAAAAACCCTCAAGCCTAAATGTCGCCTCTGAGCTAAATTCAAATCGCCTGTTTCGTCGCCCAAGTAATACGTTCTTTCTCCCATGGTTGATGAAAGGAGTGTAACGAAATTTGCGTGGTCAGACGAAAGAGCAGGCCTCATGGCCTGAGTCTCGCCACGTAAAATAAGGCAAATTCAATTCAATTTTTATCGCGATGAGCTGAATGAATGGTTTGTCATGTTAGGTTTGCTTGGTGTCCAGACAAACGAAACGGATTCTAAGGACTTTTTGCAGGATACAATGAGAGCGCATTTCTTATTTAGTTCTTAAAACATTACTCCTACTCACCTCTTGAGCCGCACAGGTTGTTGTAATTTCTTGCTATGTAAAAAATATATATCTTAAAAATTATTTTTGGCAATGATTGTATACCAAACTCAATGCTAGTGCTTAAATGCAGAGGATGGTCAGAAAGAGGTGACTAATTTTTAGTGACTTTCAGTTCGTGATTGATTAAGAAGACCTGATCTGACAATAGAAAATTCCATTAGTGAAACACGTGAGGTCGCAACATATTTCCTGGCAAACTTAAGTGAGGAAAACTGATGTTAAACGGTGCCGATCACCGACGAGAGATTACAAACGATAATTTGACATTTTTCGATAGTTGCATTCCGGCAATCCACATAACGACGAGGTGCAATACGAAATAAAACCACACAGTTCCACTGCATTTTTTCGTTTTATGGTTGGTTACATTTTTAATTAGTACATCATGATTCGAGGGCATTTTTTGACTGCTCTATTTGGGAAATTTATTTCACATTCAATGAGTATAGAACAGAATTTGTAGGGAGAACCTTGTGAATTGAATACTAGATCCGAGTAGCCAGTGTTGGATCGTGGAGGGGGAGGGAAGGTAACATACCCTTCCCCCAAATCACGATAAAATAATTGTCTGTTACGCGTCGGCTCTATGAAACATGAGCAAGCACGTGCTTGAAATTTCTTCTGCTTCGCAACCATCGCTCATCCTTGACTCAGAGTACGCAGGGGCAATGACAATTGATGGCAAACATGTGGTAGTCATAGAAGCGCAGTAGCACATTGGTTTGCAAGAAAGAGGTTTTCGTGACATATAATGCAAACGCGAAGCTGAAACGTTCCGTTTCGTTGTATAAATTTACTTAAATGTAACGAAATATGTTATTTTAGCTCAAGTTTGTAAAAACATAAACAAATAAAAATGGTTCTGATTCATTCAGAATGTCTTGTAAACTTCAAAAAATATTATTGAGTACATATATTTTGTTCTTGTAAACGTGTAATTACATAAAAGTCCGTTCCCTAGTAATAATTACTATTAAAAGGTTCTGATGTGGTTGGTATGGTGAAGGTATATGTATGGTTCCCACAACCCATGATGTGCCTTACAGTAAAAAATATGTAGCAGTTTATTTAATTATGTGTATACTCTGTTGGTGATTGCAAGGTATGGAACTCGTATATTAATTCCTTTTAAAATGTGTTCAACTGTATCAAAATAAATTGTACCTGATATGTTGTTTTTAGTGGCCTTATGTAATTTTTCTTGCTTGTTTCACGTTTTGCATATCCCTGAGAATGGAAATAGAATGGGTTACCGACACGTTGGCAAACAACCAGGTTTTAAACATGTTTTTTACTCCTACTGACCAATCCCTGTTAACTTCACTTCAGTATATTATTTGTAGTCGTCAAGGATTCTCCATGGTATCTTAAATGGTGACTTTCTCAACGATAAGCTGCGAAAAAAACATAAGAGTAATTAAATAAACCATAGGAATCACCAGGAGTAATATATTAATTGCTAATGTCAATAGGAAACATATCACGTATAAGATGAATAAACAACTCCTGTTATCCCAATTTCAACGATTTCTGTTTATTGATGCGCTGTGTATGAATGCGTTGTTTCAGGATTCACATCTACGAGGGCTGTTAAGAACATACGTGGACTGACGTCATAAAACAAAATTTACTTTTTTTATATGTATAGATCTTCTTCAAAGTACTCTCCTCTCCAACAACCACACTCATCCCTTTGTTGAAACAGTCGTGGTGGGCTTCTTTTGTAATGTCCTTCAACTACTTCGTCGCATTTGCCATAATCACGGGAATCGTCTCAAATCTTCTTTCTTTCCAGGGTCTTTGAGTTTGGGGAACAACAAAAAGTCACACGGAGCAAGTTCAGGTGAGTAGGGAGGGTGGGGAAGAACAGTGATTGAGTTGTGGCCAAAAACTCTGAGTTCTGTTGACTGAATGGGCTGGAGCGTTGTCATGATGGAAAAACCAGTCGCCATTCCTCCATATTTCTGGCCTTCTGCGACGGATGACGTCTCTCAGACGTTTTAGAACTTCAATATAGTAATTTTGGTTCACTATCAAACCTTCGGGAAGATAATCATGGTGAACAACACTCAGCACAAAAGAACTGTCAGCATCACCTTAACCTTAGACCAAACTTGGCGAGTTTTTGTGGGTCTGGGGGACGTTTCATCTATCCACTGGGACAATTGGACCTTTGTTTCAATGTTATAACTATAAACCCTTCATTCATCACTGGTTACGATCTTTGACACGAAGTTTTTATCTCCTTCTAAACGATCATGCAGTTTCTGATAGAGCTGGACCCGATGGGCTCTTTTTTCATCCATAATTAGGCGTGGCACAACTTTCTCAGCAATGCGGTGCATCTTCACTTTTTCGGTCAAAATTTCGTGATGAAATCCAATAGATATCCCGCACTCTTCAACTAGCCTTCCAACAGTCGGACGTTGATTTTCTCGCACCAGGGTATGGATTTTGTCGACGTGTGGGTCATCAGTTGACATGGAAGAACGTCCAGAACGCTCATCATCTTCAATGGACTGTCGACCATCTTTAAAACGTTCATGTCGCTTCAAACATGCCGTACGATTCATACCAACATCATCGGCAGTTTTGTTACTGCTAAGCATGGCGAAAGTTTCTGTCGCAGAATTTCCAAGTTTAATAAAATTTCACAGCAATTCGTTGCTCTTGCAGGTCGTTCATTTTGATATCCGCCAAACGAAAAAATCGCCCTTCACCAAAAACCACGTAGTCAACAAACAAATAAAGATAACAATCGGGAAATGGCGTCATAATCAGCAGGTCTCTGCAAACCTAGCGACATCAAAGGATTTTACCTGGAGCCTACTGAAGCTACATAATTTAAACAGTCCGCATATTTTTTAACAGACTGTGCTTCCAAACCGTTAGGGCATTGTAGTATTCAGCGAATGTGATCGACGTTGGTTCTTAGCTGTCCAAGATTAGCCGCGTCACAGTCGGTTGAGCTGACGTTTCGGTCATCATGTTGTGGCCTTCTTCGGAGCTAAACTACTGCTAGATGTCGCCATATTTGGACGTTACTAGGGCCGGAAAAAACGCATTCTATAATCGATCGTTCTCGCTGGCTTGCTCTTGCGGTCTCGGAGGGCGCGCGCTGCTTGTCTGCTTCTGGAATCTACACGTAGAACTTTGACGAGGATCCGATCGGCGGGAGCTTCTTATTTTCGATTGTTCTCGGCAATATCGACATAGAAGAAAGATCTTTTCTCTGTGGTGACGACGGAGTGAGCTTTGTGCGCAGATTCGTGGTAGTTTCGGCGTTTTTCTCTTGTAGTCTCTCTTACATAGAAGAAATATTTTTTTATACGATAGGTTTGATTTTGATGCAAAATATACTCTCATTTTAAAATAATTTTACATTAAATTTTAAAGATTTGATTTTGAACAAAATATATTAAAAGAAAACTAATGGTGCTACACAGCACATACTTTTTCGCATAAATTCAAAAATTGAAATTTTCGAAGATTCAGAGAGCTCAACGAAAATGAGACCCACACCATTATTTCAAGCGTCCCTTCTATACCTACAAAATAATAAAAGAAAATAGAGCGATATTTCAGAATTTTTTTATTGCATTAATTTTAAGAACAAATGACGTGAAAACTACTCGTTTTTTCAAATAATTGTGCATTCGTTTTTTAAAGAGCTGAGTTTTTACGATTGTTTACATTTGAGGCAATTTCTTCACATTATTATATTTATGAGTAAATGTGCTTTAAATAATATCACATTATGATATTATGACTTTAAATGAAGTGTTTCGGAAGCTCAATAGATTCCTGTGAAAAGAGCTTCAAATTTCGCTTTCACATTAACGCTTATAGCCATTTTCTTAAAAGCAGCTTCAATTTTTTTCAAAGAAAATGTCCTTATAGGACGATTTTTTACTCTTCTTTAATATTATTGAAGTAGTATTTCAGTTCTACTATTAGGTGACCTACGACATATTTAAATACATCAATTTGTAAATGTTTGTTTCTGCGACCGAAAAATGTAAATTAAAACTTACTTTAGACTTTATTTTTTGAACATTTAATTTTAGGTGTTAAACTTGTGATGTTATTGAAATATTTTCACAAACTATTATACATTTTATATCCTTAAAATAGGGCGAACAGTAAAGACGCTGCATGTCAAATATTTTAATTACTTAGAACATTATAAATACAATTCCTGAGGTGACGCCATGTAGATACACTTAATTAATGACTAAACGTTATTGGAAAACATATCATAATTAGTAAACCATACCATGAAATGAAAAAATATGAGGTTTCAATAAATCATTGTGAAACCTAAATACAATTTTGCAACTTGGAAAAGCTGTTTTATCTAGTATGTTATTATAGTAACGTTCAGAACTAGAGTTTTGATTCGATGAACATGAAATCATGTGAAATCATAAAACAAATCAGCTGAATGGCATATTATATTTCGTTGTAAACACTCATACTCAAGGTTCAACCATCAATCATGACCTATCAAAAAGAATATGACGTGTTCAAGTTCACTCCTAATTCTAGGAATGCCGTTATTTTTTCCGAACCCCTTGTGCAGGTTTTCATTGGCAGCGCGTGTACTTCTAAATGCACATTGCCTCTGAAAGCCAACAATGAAGGTCACTCACCGCCACTCAGCATCGCAAATTGAGCGAGAAATTACTACCAGCCGCTTCCTTCACAATCTCTGATATGCGATTGTTTTCACGATGCGTTTGCTGACCCTTCATCTTGGACGGATCGTTACAGATGATTGGGCCTCCGTCGAGGCGGCTTCCTTAAGAGGTAGCTCTTTGATATGGTATAGCCACAATAAATGCGAGTAAAAAAAGAAAGACACGCCACTGAAAGACCTAAATAGAACATGAATAAAGATCATGCGGATGAGGTGAAATATTTCGTTATCTTTGTAATATTTTATTTCTAGGAAATGTTTCGACAAAAAACGGTTTTATTGCACGTCTCCTCATTTTAAAATAAATTATCGTTTGTAATTTGAATACTGAATTACAAAAATAATATAACCCTTTTTCTTGACAATAAAATATTTTGTTTGATATTTTAATCTTCGTAAATGGCAATTTCATTCTTTTGAATTAAGCTGAAAAATGATGATTTGAAAGAGTGTGGAATTTTCAGTGAAAGACCATGGAATTTTGAAAGTTATATGAAAAATGAAGATTACATCACTCCAGTGTATTACGATTAGTGTAATGATATTGATAAATTGCTATTAATTTGATTATTGATTATTGCTATTTCCGGTAATTTTGCGTGAAATATAAACAACTTTTCTTTAAAAATAATCTTGTTCTGAAAACCGGCTCCAATTTTTTGAAATTTTCTCCTCACACATAGCAAGGGACTGTAGAAACTAGAGATATTCTCCTTTCCGACGAACTCTGTATTTTTTTAATGTGCGAAATTTTAACTTACAAATTACGGAAATGAAGATAGGATATATAATTTGTAAAAATATTAATTTCGCAAAAATACCTCTAAATTTTTTCTTCAATTGTTTCCATCGTTAGAACAATAAATACTTAAAAGAACCTCGCATATATATATATATATATATATATATATATATATATAAAAGTTCCGTTGATTTCTCTGTATTTTCGAAAATTGCGTAAACTTAACATTTGGAAAATACAATGAACTTCATTAACATTAGCACATTGAAGATATAGATTTTTACATGAAACAATTTGTTCTAAAAAAATCATTAGAAAAGGTCATGTACAATGCTTTTTTTTTAATAATACTAGTAGTTTTCGCGTAATTTCTACTTGAAATTAATAAAATATGTTCATGACTCACCAACTTTGAGTTACGAGGATAATTTTCGGATTTATTGATAATCCCAATATTAATTCGATTTTTACTCTATTCTACAATTTATATACTCGCATTTTCTTTCAAACAAACCGCAAACCAGTCTGCTGGTGACAGCGTTCAAGGCAACACCTACTGCTGCGCTCTACCGGCTTCTCTGTGCACCCTATTCTTTAGTCAAATCACTTCAGTGTAAATATTACTTTATTGTGTTAATTATATCGTCTTCAGTGTATCTTAAGAGGGTGCAACGTCTTTTTTGGCTGGCCTGTCGGCTGGCTGGACATATCTTCATGGATAATCCTGTATCAACCAACACCAAGATGAATTCAACGGCACCTAACCTACAAGAGCCACTTGCGAAATCGTATGCTGGAGCTGCTATCACAGTGAGTTTTCCATCGAAAGATCAAGCCATATAACTGGATGCATGTGAAACTTTATCTGTTACATATGTAAATTAACTGAAATAGTTCCCCCCAGTGCTATTACGTTCATAGCCAGAATCCCTAACAACAGAATATGTGTATTTCTGTACTCCAAGAATAATGCTGAACTCATTACAAATAAATACCCTACTCTAAACATCAAAAATATAACTGTAAATGTAAGACCCCTCATTAACAAACTTAAGCGCATTACAATATCAAATGTTTATTCGTTTTTTTCCAAATGAGGAAATCATCAATATTTTTAAGGTGCACATCAGTATTGCTGTCAATATATATTTCCTTAGAGCTGGTCTTTCAGATCCTAGTTTGAGTCACATTATGACCTGAGGAAATTGATAAACTTCCTCAATCATTATTGATTGAGTGTGAAGGCACATCATACAGAATTTTTTCTCTGCTAAAAATAATTCCTGTTTCAATTGTAAAATGGAAGGCCATACTTCAGTAATTGCCCCAAAAATTACTCCAATGAGAATTCCCTTCTGGACACTCCCAGTACAAATATACCAACTATCCCTTCTAATAATATGGAATTGCAGCCTACTACTATAACTACAACACCCACTTCCCCCAACCAGTGACCCTATAAACTTTCCTCCCCTTCTTAAAAAAAGCCTTCCCAATACAGAGCACTTAGCTGGACAATGTCCCTCACCTTTCACCTCCAATCATAATAAGAATACCAACTTAACCACTGTCCCCACAGAATCTAACCACACAGAATCTTCAATTAATGAAAAAACTACTGAAGTAGATACACAAAATCAGCATGAAACCATGGAAAGGGATGGTAATATGGTATCTACTATACTTTAAAGAACTCTTTCATCAAACTCTTCATCACAGATTGAACAAGAAAATAATAAACTGGTTAACCCTAACATGGAGTCAGAAAAACAGCCAAAGAAGAAAAAAAGACAACAGCAGTAATTGAAGATAGCAGCATCAAAGAATAGCCTACCACTAAATCACTTGAAGATCTTATTTGCCCATTAAAGGAAAAAATTGAGACCAAGAGTGGTGATTTTCCCCTTACTTACTACTAATTGATAAATTTCATAGATATGGCATCTGGATCTAACAATCCAACCTTGATAGTTAGAGATTTTACATATAATATTCAATCTATTATTAAAATGATGACAGTTACTTACCCTTTCCTTACTGAAAGATCTATAAAAATAGATTTACAAGAATAATAAATAAATTAAAAAGTTCACAACCACATAAAGATGAAAATGACACATAAATGTCTGAATAAACCCTCTCAATGAATATTACACAATGGAACTGTAATGTTTTTTATGAAAAATTACCCTACTTGAAATTGTTAATAAAAGATACTAAACCAGAGATTTTGTGCCTTCAGGAAACCAACATCAAAGAAAATCACATTGGAAAACTATCTCGCTGTAAGTCATCTATTCGAAATAGAAATAGAACACAAATTGCCAGTGGAGGAGTAGCAATTTATGTAAAGAATGATTGAATTCAATTCCTCTACAAACTGCCCTAGAAGCCATTGCGGTCAAGGTAAAATTTTATACTCTTATAACTGGTTTTAATATTTATATCCCCAATAGTCAGAATTTTGACACCCATGAGATAGAGATAATATTTTACCCACCTACCTAAACCGTTTGTAGTAGTGGGTGATTTCAGTAGTCATAGCAAATGGAATTCCACCAAATTGGACAGAAGAGGAAAAGTAATTGAAGACTGGCTGGACAACCACAACAACCTCATCCTATTAAATACTGGCTTACCTACACATTTTAATATAAGTAATGGTACAGATAGTGCAGTTGATCTAAGCCTTGCTTCTAATGATATTGCAGTGAGAATTCTATGGCCGTCAAACCCAAACCTATATGACAGTGATCATTACCCCATTAACATTCACATTCCATCTAATGAACCAGTTTCTGAACTAAGATGCTGCTCTAAATGGAGTTTACACGAAACAAATTGGCAAAAGTCCCAAGAGATTATTAGATTCAATATTAACAATCTCAGTATATCGGACAATCTAAACCCACAAGACATAAAGAATTTAGTAAGTGATTTTACTAATTTAATATTAACAGCAGGCAATTCTATCCTCCAAACAACAGGAAAGATAAAAAAGGCATCAAGTGCCATGCTGGAATGCAGAATGTACCATAGTTATTAAAAATAAAGAGAACCTTCAGAAAATTCCAAAAATACAACACATTAGAAAATGGAATTGCATATAGGAAAGCCAGAGGAAAGAAATATTCAGCCCCAAACAAACAAATTACTTGCCCATTGCAATATTTACTGACTCACTGTCAACCCTTAAAACCATAGAAAATAAGCATACTGGCAATCCCATCATACAAAAAAAATCTAAGAACTTGTATCTGTTCAAGATGAAAAAGGGATAAAAATCGAATGTGTTTGAATTCCATCCGATAGGGCAATCGCTGGCAATGAGAAAGCTAATATATATGCAAAAATGGCAACATCATTTCTAAGTTTTGATTGTCAAATTCGTGGCACTACAAAAGACATTAGAAAGCTATTCGAGACATCCTGCTTCAAATATTGGGACATACGATGGCAATTAAAATCATCAAAACTACATCTGCTTAGGAACTCCGTACTGGAACCAGCCCTGCCGAAAATCTGCCTTAAGAGAAGAGAGCAAGTCATTGTCACTAGACTACGGATTAGTCATTTTAATCTGAAATCTTGTTATATATTCAAAGAATCCGACCCAGAACCATGCCCTAAATGTGGTGCTGTAATATCTACACAACACCTAATCTTAGAATGCCCCGTTATAGCTAAGAAAAGAAACCTACTAAAACTAGAAACTAACTTAAATAAATTGTTCAACATTGCAGACGGGTGTGCTAAAGTACTGAGGTTGCTAGAAATTGTTAACTTAAGTAAACTAATATAATATAAAATTTGATGTTAATAATTTTAATTAGCAATTTGATGTAATGCAATTATGAGTAAAAATATGTGTTACAGTGTCATGCAATATAATTGTAAATGTGTGAAACTTAAATGTGATACTTAATACATTGAGGTGTACTTAATTGTGGTCGCTGATGACCTTTGTTGTTAAAAAACGACTTTAAATAAACAAAATGTTAAAAAACGCAAACCTTAATTGAAAATAGTCAATTGGGTTTTCTATCGTGAAAATAAGATATCTTATTTTCACATTTAAGTTTCACACATTAAATATCCATAATTCAT
This sequence comes from Teleogryllus oceanicus, assembly GCA_964035755.1. Taxonomy (NCBI): domain Eukaryota; kingdom Metazoa; phylum Arthropoda; class Insecta; order Orthoptera; family Gryllidae; genus Teleogryllus; species Teleogryllus oceanicus. The sequence goes on from CAXIVR010000012.1 coordinate 9,366,560, forward strand.
TAAGTATACACAATTCAATATCGATCGAATTAGGTATACACCTCATTACAGATTATATTGCATGACACTGTAACACATATTTTTACTCATAATTGCATTACATCAAATTGCTAATCAAAATTATTAACATCAAATTTTATATTATAGTTGTTTACTTAAGTTAACCAAATGTAAGATAAAGATATAAATGAGAGGTATAAATATAAGGAATGCAAGGTATATACGTGGTGTCGCCATACAACGCATCATTGGATATTTGAGAAATTATTCAGGGAATTTCAGTTGGACGGCGACAGGGATGTGAGAGAGATAAGATAAGGTAGCTTTATTTGTTGAACGTTAATGTTACAATGCCTCAATGTTTAATAAAATGGCTCATTCAACTTTATTAAAGTGGCGAAGAATATATACACTGTAACGCATGAGCTGGACTTAATGTAATGATGTCGTAGGTTTGTAAAGCGCTATATTGAATGGTCTTTGCTTCTGGGGGTTCAATTTGTATGTGAAATTATCCTTGCTTGCCTGTAAAATGTACTGCAAATAATGCTTGCAGTTACAAAATGTTCGAGAAAATATGTGCTGTTGGAGCACCACTAGCTTAAAATAGTTTTTAATATTGATCTCTGCATTTTATCTCGACTTTTGAATTTGATCTCAGTATGAAACGTGCTTCAGGTCTGAAACGACTTGCAAGTTTGCGTGACTGACACTTTTTCTTGAAGGAGAAAGGGTGAGAAAAGAAACATCGCTCTCGAGTTGTAGAGCAAGTTTTTTAAACATGATAGTGGTTAGCTCACGATAGAGCATTTCACTTTATTTTCTCTCAATTATCTGTATCAATTTTCCTTTTGTTCATCTCATTTACTCAATTTTCCTTTCATTCGTCATTCAGTCACGTATGGTGATAGGGAGGGAAGAAATTTTGGCGTGCAAAAAAAAAAAGTGCGCAGATAATTATCCTTCTCGATACTTCACACAGAGATTCTACTGTTATTTGACCAAACATTCCAGTAAATGAAGTCAATGAATCTAAATGACTTGATGCTCATCGTCTATGTCTATCGTTTATTTTCGTCCCCTCCCTTCCCGTCTCTCCCCTGCCTACACCTTTCTCCTCTCTCTCTCTCTCTCTCTCTCTCTCTTTGCACTCACTCTCTCGCACACGCTTTCTGGCACTCGTGGTCAATGGTGATTCTTTCATTATCTCAATTTAATTTACTCTCACTCTCCCTCACTCACTCTCACTCTCACTGATGTGAGCTTTTATCTTAAAATTTAACATTTCTTTAGAAAATTGCAATTTGTACAGCCCTGTGATTGTATTATATTTGTCACATAAGGATGTCACTGGACCCATTGCGCTGCGGTAGGTGTACCATCGAGATTCAGGGGAAGCCATCGCATCATAAACATTGCCCGTGTGAATATCAACACGCTTGTGCAGATTTGGCGAGTATTGGAGTTAAAGCTAGTTCATTCTGGGTCTGTCGCAGTTGACACGAGTTAAACCGAGCTACGCGTAAATGCATTTTTTTACACGTTCTTTTGGGAGCTCTTCAGGGGCGATATTGTAAGTGATATAACTCCCACAACGTCACTTGTTGACTTGAATGCCAACTTCAGTGGTTGGTACAACAGTTACTGGTATAATCGTTCCTCTCTCTCAAGCGGAGTAGCCCTGATTCAGATTTCCGAGGATAATTTTAATGATTTTGCAAAGCAGAGTAGCATCGATGTAAAGAGTATTATTACCACTGAAATCTCTTTTAAACTTGATGATATTATTGTGCGAATACCAGCTGACAATAGTAAAATTGCTAATATATAGAGCGATTTCCAAGATCGAAATTAAAATGGATGATAGCAGCAAAAGGCTTGAAACGGCAGTTGCGTCGGTTGTTTCAATGAGACCTGATGGAGGAAGAGACCCATTCTGCGGTCAGGAGCTAGCCATCACAGGACTCGAGCACTCTTACATTCATGACTCGACCATTTTCTTGCGAAAACTATCTGGTGAAGTTTCTAGCACGTGCTACATTTTTAGTTTCTTTTTGGAGATGAAGGTAAAAATAGGATCTTCGTAGTTGGCTTACATTCGCGGCGCAAGAGGGATCTGTGGATCATGGCCCAGAGGAATAAGGAGGCTCTGAAGGTCGATAGTGCAGTGCCACGTAACAGGATATTCTTCATTGAACCATCTATATCGTTTGACAGGCATAGATTCAGTGAAGGAAGAAAATTTGCGAGCCCGTGCGGCCGTGATGTTCATTTAGACAGTCCCTCTTAAGGCTGTTACATCTTCAGCTGAACAACAGTCTGTTGACGTAAACACTGGTCACGGAAATGAGGTATTCCAGTCGCGGCTCGTGGTTTTGTAAATGGGGAACGCTGCAAATGCATTGCATCACATTGCATTCATTGTATTTCTAAACAAAATCTTATTCGATACACGCGTAAAAGAGTAGCGCTCCTACCGCATGGGAAAACTAGTTGAAGCTCAATGCTACTCGCTGAGCTGTACAGTAATGCTATCTGGTGAGCAATCCCTTCTTCTGACCTTACGCCCCACCCTTGAAGGTTGCTTGTCCACAGCCTTCGCCCGCCCGTACGCCTGTGCAGAGTGAATGCATGACATCACGCCTCGTCGTTTTACGCAGGCCTTATGGCGGAATGAAGTGGGTGCCAAACGCTTTTCTCTTCCCTTGTCACGGCTTCAAAAGCGTTACGGACGACGGTTATCGAACTCATAAACAAAGTTTTGATATGGTTGTTATAAAGCACAACTCAGAAATCCATTATCAATACATAAATACATTTATAAGTATATTTTTAAATTTCTTTTGGGGGCCATTTCTATAGGAGAGGCTCCGCCTTTCAGCCCTTAATGACTAGCCACGCCCGAGGTATTCTAATTGGACGGATTGATCCGCCAGCACAAAAGTGTCCTAGAGAATTTTGATGAAAACTGTGCTTTGAGATTTTGTCGTCCGAATGCTCTTTCTATCCAGGCCATTTTTCAGTTTTCAGTAGTTTTTTTTATTCAAATGTGTTTCATAGAATGCTGTTTCTGAAACATGACTAAAGGATTGTGTTAACTCAAGCATAGGCTCTCTGTCATCCTACAATTTGTTGAGATATGATACAGTGCACAGGACTGGCGGTGGAGTCTGCCTCTATTTTCATAGATCAGTTCAGTCATGCAAGTTGCTGAATTTCTCGAGCGAGCATGATACACCAAGTGCTGAATACGTGATAAGTGAAATTAGGTGTGCTGGTGTGATATTCTTAGTATCGGTTTTTAATGGCCTCCAAAACTCCTTGACCATTTTTTATTCAATATCAGAATCTGGCGTACTTTTATCCATGTACCGTCATATTGGGTGACTTTAACATTGATAAGTTGAAAATTAGTTAGCATGTTTTGTAGTTGCTCTAGTTTTCGTAAAAATAATACCAACCTGAAAAAATCTAGACTAGCTAAAAACATGATTCTATGGGTAAACATTTTCAATATAAATATTGCGTATTCATTAGTCATCTTTTTTATGGATGTGATTGGTGTGGTGGTATGAGTTGATTCTGAATAATATTTTAAAAACTTTATTATAAATACAAGAAACTGATTGAGACTGCAAATTGTTTGTAAATTAGTCGAAATTAGTGCGAGTTTTTATTTCTTCCGTACCTTGTCTATCACAATCTAATTCCTCTTAAGAGGGCTATGGCGTTGAAACCAGTTCATATTGTATGGGTTAACTTTTTCTATTAGTGTAGAAAAATCTTAGAGATATTACTGTTAGAATTGGATGGTGGTACAGGTTAATGTATACATTTCTTTTCAAACAGAAGTGCAGTAAGAGATTTGCTAATTCAACTATTATAAACATGAGAATATATGTATGCATAAACATGAGATGCACTTTCAAGAAATTAAATCCACGTATCTCGACCACATTGGCGGCTCCTTCCGTAAGAACAAAATATGGTGCGTTTTCTTTATCACCTCAGTGACAACCCCATTCCGAAAAGAGCCTTTGTGTTATGTGTGCAAAGAAATATATGTCGTTGGAGTCTCTTAAATATGTTCAATTGGCTTCGTTACATGGAGTTCTGGTCTGGAACGATTCGTGGATCCATCGACTCCTCTTTACGTTACTCCCAGACTTGGTGGGTACAGTACCAAATTTATGGTCTAATACTATGTCATTATAACGTGATTTATTACTATTACTGGGCAATGGACATGAGGAAATTGCCTATCTCGTATGTTTTTGAAATAGTTTTAGTATATAAGCTGAAAAATGGAAAAATATTGACTTTTATATTGCCTTTTTGAAGTAAATTGCTTTTGAGAATTTTTGCAATATTTTAACTGCATTTAAAATATTTATTTATTGTCTTTGGTAAAAAAATAGACGTTTAAATCATTGTAAGTTTTAGTACTCCCAGTAGTTGTCTATCGCTAACAATTCTCCATTCTCTCATTCCAATGTCATTTGGGTATGCATGACACATTTTTTCTTAGATGATCAAAACCTCTCTTTTATCGCACTTCTTGGTGCATTTAAAAAAGAAAACGAATTATTAAAAAAAAATCAGTTATTATTTAATGACATCGCTAATCTTTAGATGGCCAAAAAGGTTTATATGATTTTGGTTCTGCCAACCACACAACTTCGCACGCAAATGAGAAAAAATGATACATTTTTAATTTTATTAAAATAAAAAAATCATTGTTACTCTGAGAAGATGTCGCTCATTTCCATGAAGACATAGTAAATTCTTTCATTTATTGATAGTGGCGCCTTCAGGTCACGAACTGGAAGGAGAGGGGACAATACAGCTCCAATACCAAACATTTTAATCGTAACGAAGTTCCCAATTGGATGAGTGTTTCCCTCTTCTTGGCCTAGAGGCGCCATTGTGTTTAAATGAGTATAAGTCAGTGTTCACATCCACCTTGAAGGCATCCGCAATGGTTTTCGGGAACGCACGCGATCGTAGCGGCGAAATTCGCAACGTCGAGGGCTCACTCGGAGCAGCTCTTTCAGAACTTGCGTTGCGGTCTCATAGAGTGCGCGCGGGTGCACACGCCTCCAAAACACCGCCGTGGTTGAACGTGAGCGAATGTAGACACTTTTTGACCGAGCATTAAAACAGACGTGTAGGACATTTTCATCAAGTTTTTTAAAGTCAAAGTGATATTTGTTGGGTTTTTCACTTTTGAAAGATCTTCAATTATTGAAGACAAATATTGGTGTCACGAGAACCTTCCTTCAGAGGCTCAATCCTTCGGCTGGCGGGGACAACAAACAAACCTATCGAATTTCCTCCCGTAGAATCATACATTCATTTAAGACCTGCTCTTTTACTAAATCTTAAATCGTCATTATTTTAAATTTCATAGTCCATGTTCTTCCGAATAAAATCAACCCAAACTACTTTCTCCGTCAATGGCCGAAATCCACTCACCCAATAAATCACGCGCCAATGGAACTCGCAGACTTATCCTTCACCTTCTCTCACCCCCAGCTCTATGGGGAAGGAAGCGCCACCCACCCTCAAGGGCCCAAGGAAGAGGTCGCAAGATCTCATTAAAGAGGAGGGGACGTCTGAAGGGGAGCGGTTCCCTGCGACGCAAGATAATAGAACGATTGGTTGGCCTCTGGTGAAGATTGCTCCTCCCCCATATAACCAATTTCAGGGCTGAGGGGGGACATTTTCGCGAAGTCATTCATTTCAATACTTCTTGCAGGGCTTTCTTAAAAATATTAATCTATGCTGATACGTTTCTAAAATTACAATTACTAATACTTTTTTTAGATTTTTGAACGGCTGCTAAAAATAAAAGTCGCATATGCTTCCGAATTAAATAGACTGTACTGTCAACATCTACCGATTCTGCCAGTCATTTGCAAGAACCTAGGCCGAGCGGATATTCACGATTCAGTAACAGGGGGAGGTGGCTCAGGACATCAACTGATGACACTGCAGTGCCTCTGACCGGGAGGTCATAGGTTCAAGTCCCCACGGTGATTGGAGTTTCGACAATAGCTTTTCAGCTACGTCGAATTCAGTCGCTGACTGGAGGAGAATTCTAGCGGCCGGCAGCTGTGATCAGTTTCTCCGTGGTTTCCAGGCGAATGCCGGAGTAGTATCTATTAACAAGCAGGCCAGGGATCGCGCGCAAGCTTTTCTTCCTCTTCCTTGTTCTATCTTCATTACTTACTTACACACACTTACACCACCATGCACTACACTACCACACATGCCGGGAGACCGGTCGGAAGCTAGAGCTTGTCCCGGCTGGGAGGGGGAAATCTGGTTGGGGAAAACCCCACTGCCGACGGTAGGTCGGCACCGAATTTCTCCATCCAGCAAGGGAAGGTCACCGCCACCTCCCGAAGAAAAAAAACATGCACTACACGACCAAAGCCGTTGACGCGCCCGTAACCATAAAAAATCAACCAATCAATCAATCGACCCTGTGGCCACTGCATCCGGCCACTCGCAATGCTGGTGTGCGCTTCAGCATCGGCGCCGACCGCACCAGCCACATGGAACTCTTCCTGGCGCGGGAAGCATCTCCGAGCCGAAAGCGAGACATTTTTATCGGCTCCGATTTAACATCTATAGATACTCTCTTACGCCAAGTTGTTTTTCACTCAAGTCACCGGACACCTGAGTATCCGTTTTTCTATCCTTTGGTAAAGTTTAATGATAAATGAAATCCTCTCGAAGCCCTTCTATGTCACTTTTCCGGCTCGTAATAGATCTTAGATTGCCTGCCGCACAAATACATAAAACTAGATTGTCAGTGCTGCCCCTACCCCTTGACTTCACTTGTAAGGGTAGAATTGCAAATACAAGTACATATTTTTATTGAACTTGTTTGCCAACCCCAATTCTTCTTGCCTCTTGGCTGTCCGGGACAAGCAGCGTCGATCTGCTTGTAGCTGACGTTTCGACCAACATATTTTGGCCTTCCTCAGAGCGTACTGAGTACGCAGAGCGTACTCAGTACGCTATGAGGAAGACCACAATATGTTGGCCGAATTGTCAGCTACGAGGAGATCGACACGGCTTGTCCCGGACAGCCAAGAGACATAGTCCGGCCGCGGAAGCCTACGTAACCCAATTATTCTTACTTTGCAAAATGAAGAGAACAATAAATGGCTGTTAAATCCTGTAATAATTACTGTAAATTGCGTTTTATCGGCTAGGAAATGACGATCTAGTAGTTTAATGAAAGAACAAGCAATAAGTGTACTATTATTTTCATTTAGCATTCAGAGATGTTAGCCGGTTTGAATGGCGCAAGGCATTTACTGATGAGTCCGGCAGGTCCTAGGGTTCGAGTCTCGGCGATAGAAGAATTTTCGACGCTAGTTGCGTAGCTAGATCGAATTAAGTCTCGAGGAGAATTCCAGTGGCTAGCTGCTCTGATCGATAGATTTCCGTGACTTTCTCCGATCAACACCAGGAGAATGCCGGAGCATTTCCCTATCAAAGGGGTCACGGATTTTCCTTCCTCTTCCCTGCCCTATTCTCACCCCCTTACTTTTACACACACACTTCCATACACTATAATACCACACATGTCGGGAGCTTAGATGCTCCGGTGGTGGGAGATACCTGGTTGGGGAAACCCCACAAATCGTTGGCAGTGCTTCTGTTGGACGCTGGAGAAGCAGTGAAAGCAGGAAATTACGCGTGACGCAGTCTTATTATCACACGTTCTGAGGCGTTGTATACAAGTGGAAGCCAGACAACGGGAAGGTCGGTGCGGGATTTCACCAACGAGCGGGAAAGATCGCCGCCGCTACCCGTGATAATAGCACGCATTCCTCCTACCTCCTGCTCTTGCTGCTCTAACGACCAAAGCAGCTGAAGCGCCCAGAAACACGAAATAATCAATCGTACAGAGCTTCAGAAAGGGGTGAGAGTAAGATGGCGTAGCGCGTAATTTCCTGCTTTCACTGCGTCTCCAGCGTTCAGACGCGGTGACGCCCTTGCAAGCACATGCCTGAATCAACCTCAAAATATAAAATCCACATACACATGTCACAACTTCATCTACACTGATGATTCCTCCTATAACGGCAAAGTTATGATTTCTGATACCGGAGTCCCAAGTGCAGTTTTCGAATCGTCTCTTCCTTCAGAGTATATGCTGCAGAGAAATATGCACTATCCTTCAATATGAGTCATTGCAGGAAGTATTGGTCTGCAGCGATTCCGTAATTAGTGCTCTGAAACCCATGTCCTTCCCCTTTTCTTTTTGTGAAACTTTGGCGATGATCATCCAACATCAAATACATCGCCTTCATTATTTATTGGTTTGTTATTAGGTCCCTGGCCACGTGAGGAAAACAAGAAATAAAGTAACTGTTCAGGCAGCTAAGTTGACCACGAGGAAACAAGAGATACACATTCTTACAGTGCCCGCGAATGATACGAAAAGTGGAAATACTCGTATTTTAAGCAACTGAGAATCAAACACTCCATACAACCTGCTGGCTGTTCCGCCTCAGAAACCCCTCTGCAAACGCTTATTGGCTAAAACTCTGTAATTATGCGTCAAAAGGAAGCAAAAGCGAATCGGCACTGCCACTTCTCCCAAGTCGCCATCTTCGCGCTGACTCGTCCTCGACCTACAATGAAAGCAAAATGGACCTTCCCGTGGGACACGTTCACGATAGATAGGAGACATCGCTGTTCTTGCTCCTCGACGAGGAATGTTTCCTCACTAAGAAGTCTCTCCGCATTCCTTTTGCTTTCTCCCTACGGAGTAGAGAGGAAGTTACGCGAAAAAACGGCCAATTTTCGGCAGAAAAACTCATATTACAGGGCCCTGGTAACGAAAAGTTACCAGGGCCATATCCAGTTGCTATATTTAGAAAAAAATCTTTAAATAGTGGTGTAGCCAGAATCCATATTTTCTGGGTCCTTGATACCAAAAAATCTAATGACGGCAAAACGTCTGTCTGTCCGTCCATCCGTCCGTCTGCCCGTGTGTGGACAACGCTAGTGGCTAAACTGTTCGATCGATATTCTCCAAAATTGATATTCCCCAATCGATCTGACTGATGTCGCCACCCATTGAATTTGAAATCGATATTTCAATTTTGTGGGGGCACTTTACATGAAGCCTTTAAAACATTTTCTAAATTTTCAAAAATATTGCTGCATTGGTTTTTATTAATTTTGTTGATGGATAGTGTGTAGGACGTTCAAGAGAATGGTGCAGGCCTCATGTTCGTTGAAAACCCTGATTTTTCGAAAATTGCAAATGCTCAAACGTTTTTCGGAGCCTTTCTACAACTAAAATATTAAAAAGAGAGATTCTTCCGTTAATGAAATCGGTTCCTTAAAGATAATTTTTTAAATAAGGACGTGTACAATTTTTCGAAACTTTAAGTATTTTCCGCGTAATTTTGCGTGAAAATACGGGGGAGAAAACACATGCTGTTTAAGCACCGCTAGTTATTTATGTTTGACCTTCACCCTTAATTGTGATCACCCTCACCATCTCAACCATCAACCATCACCACCAACGCATCCATCTCCTCCACCACAACCCTCGATCCCCCCACATCTACCACCACATCCATCCACCCACCCAAAACCACCACCGCCATAATCATTGTTCGTTCATCGCCACCACAACCACCATTCCCTTTCCCTCCAGCACCACACAACAGCACTCCCGGCGTGGGGATCACCTTCGCTGCCACTTCCCCTATCACCACCGATCACAACCCCAACCCGCCCAGCCCCTCCCTCTGCCCCTTTGCCATCAGCGCCTCCAGCGCGTCTCGATGGGCAGGCGCCAGCCCCGCACGAGGAAAACGACGAACAGGTTTACGAAAACCTGACGAGCCACGCGGCCCAGCGTCTGGCAAGTAGAGCGTTGCGGATGACGGCATCGGCGCGGCTGCCCTCCCGTCCTCCTCGGGAGACGAGGCGCCGCTTCCGGGAGGATAACAGCGCGCGAGGGGGATAGCGACGTTCAAGGCGGCCGCTCACTTACTGGCATTTGTTTCGTAATAATATGAAGTACGGCGACAAGGAGGACGAACCTTCCAAGCTGCAGCAATGGTCATGGAAGTTGATGATTAATATTATTTCATAATCACATAAATCATACGTTAACAGAAGTGATTGAATGTGAATGAATGCATTGAATGAATATTGTAAAAATACCCCGTATCAGAATAAAAGAAATGTTTTAATATTTCAATTTTCCTGTTGAACATATACATTCAAAACTGATGTTTCTTTTCGAAAATCTTTCAAAGCTGTCTCTGCAAAATAGTGTAATTTGACATTTTGAGCCCTTTAATAAATGGACGAAATACGAAAAAAAATACATATGAGAAGAGAAAAATTATTTGATGTGACTAAAAATGAGGTGAATTCCATTCTTTTAATATCCGTCGAATGCATGTATTTCGCCGGTCAGCTAATGGTTGCCCCCCATGCCTGAGCCCAGATTCATTCCCCTGCTTGCGGATATGTTCATATGGTGATATGTTCATAACGTATTTCCTTCATTGTAACTAGCAAAATACGCCAGCCTGAGTATTTATTCGTCACAAGCTATAGCAACAGACGATTGAAGGGAAAGCTGTACAGCTATTTTTGCCTCGACCGGGAGTCGAACCCGGGATCACACCACAGGAGGCACTGAAGGCAAAGTCTTATAGATTTATTATAGATAGATAGAAATTTATTCTACAATTGGGCAGATGATGCCGGGTGGCAGAATGCAAAATAACAATTACAAATAACATAAAATAATACACAAAGAATAAACCTACATATTACTATACTAAACATTAAAATGCATATACACTAACATATAAATGAATAAACATACCTATTACTATACTAAACATTAAAATGCATATACACTAACATATAAATGAATAAACTTACATATTACCAAATATACATACATACAAACATATACGCATGTATACATAGACGAAGGAACCCTCACATCACTTCAAATGAAATCACTTCACTTCACTTCACTTCACTGCACTGCACTGCATATAACTTTATCTAAATATTAATTGTTCATTACTTTTTACTGTAGACTACGCATAATCGCACCTTTCACTTCACTTCACTTCACTATACGTTTTCAATCACTATACGTTTTCATTCACTATACGTTATCAAAATATATATTTAAGAACTGCCATTAACTTTACTTGTTTGTTTAAAATAATTTTCTTTTTACCATGTTCCTGCAGATTCTCTGTAAAATTAGAAGGGTAGTAACTGTAAAATAATATCTGCACTTTGAGAAATAACTTTGCCACACTGATGTTTATTAAACAGCTGTTCAAAAAAATACAAAGCAGTATTAATGTAAATTTATTGTTTTACAAAGCTAGTCCCATACTTCTATTCAAATCCTACTTTTCGTCTTGATCATTTTCTTGAAATCGTTGCAAAGTTTTTCTTGTTTAGCAAAAAATTCTGCGCAGAAGAATTTCTTATTTGCAGCTGGAAAGTCCATTTGTGCTTTCACATCTTAATATACAAAAACGTTTATATATTGTCAGAAACGTGTTTTTACTTTCTCACTATGGAGTAAAGATCTGAACGAAAAAACGGCGAAGTTTTGGCCGAAAACTCTTATTATAGGGCCCTGGTAACGAAAAGTGGATAAATCTAGTTGCTAAATTTAGAAACAAATCCTCTAACACGTGGTGTAGTCAGAATCCATGTTATGTGTGTCCTTGATACCCAAAAATCGATTGACGACAAAACGTCTGTCCGTCTATGGTCAACGCTAACGTTCTGCCGATTTCCTCTAAAATTCATATTCACCAATCGTTCTGGCTGATGTCGCGGTCCCTAAAATTTGAAACCATTTCCATTTTGGGGGGTTCTTTAATGAAACACTGGGACGTTTACCAAATGTTAAAAAATTGCTCCATCGTTTTTGATTAAATTTTCTTCTTGGATAGTGTGAAGGACGCTTAAAAGACTGGTGTAGGTCACATTTTCGTTGAAATCCCTATTTTTCGAAAATTAAAAAAAATATTTTTTGACGTCTTCTTATAGCTAAAATATTTAAGATTGTGATTTTCTTCTAAATGAAATGTGTTCCTTAAAGATAAATCTAGAAACAAGGTCACATTCAACTTTTCGAAAATATGAGTAGTCGTCGTGTAATTTTGCGTGAAAGTGCGGGTGAGAAAGTACGTGCTGTTGTAGCTCCACTAGATTTATTCTTTGAAAACTCAATTTTTCTCTTATGTTCGTGTATTCGTTGTAGCCTGAAGATGGGAAAAATGCATGTCCTCGAATCCTTCTGATCCTTTGACAAGGGGGGTTCAAGATCATCATTATCACATTTGGTTGTTTTAGATGTGATTGCTTTTTTCGTGTTTCTGGGCGCGTCAACTGCTTCGGTCATTAGTCCCGTTAGTGTAGTGCATGTTCCTTTTCCTCGGGAGATTGCGGTGATCTTCCCCCGCTGGATAGCGAGATCCGGCGCCGACCTACCGTCGGCTAGTGGGGTTTCCCCCTAACGAGGACTCTCCCACGAACGGGGCACCGCCCCAGTCGGGACAAGCTCTAAGCTCCCGACCGGTCTCCCGGAGGATGTGGTGTGTAGTGTATGTTAGTGTAAGTGTGTGTGTAAGGGGAGAGGATAGGACAAGGAAGAGGGAGGACAGATCGCGCGCGGTCTGTGGCCCGTTTGTTAGGGTACTGCTCCGGCATTCGCTTGTTTGTGTCACTTTTGTCAAAATATCAGGTAATTCCCTTGTAATTCTCAATCTTTCGATTGTGTTGTTTTTGTCCCATGCAGTAATTTTGTTTAAAGACAGTACAAAAAAGTATTAAATAAAACATTATTGCATGAGAAAACAATGATTTAAAATACAATAAAATTCCAAAAATAACAATAAAAAATAAGTACTTCAATTTATTTCATTTCAAAGTTCAAATAAACATTGAGGAACATAAAAACACCATTGATAAACGCAACATAAAACTTTTACATATTAAGTGTGTACATCTATGAAACCTTTAAGATGCACTGTTCAAATAAAAATCCGAAGTAGCACCACAGCATCGTAAAATCACAATTTCTTTTCTTAATGTGTTTTGTGTACATATCTCATAACACCAGATTCTCCCAAATGTGAAACATACGTATGAATGACATAAATTACGCGCAACATTCAATTTAAAGTTCTTGACACATGAAGTGAAGTCGTAGGCTTCCGTAGAATCATGAAGATTATCTTAGCTGTGCAGCTGACGCCGCGTTGAAGGCTGTATTGCCGACGTTAAACTCCCGCGGTTGACGGGCAACCCTCCAGCTTCGATTGGCCGACTGTTTCAGCGAATCGTACTCCCCCCCCCCAAACTATAAACCCAAGCGCAGACCACCCCTGTAGAAGATCTCGAAAAATATGATCGAAAAGTCGGCAATACAGTCTTCAACGCGGCGTCACCCGAACAGCCAAGATAATCTTGCCACATGATCACCAGGGTCCGGTTTTACACTTGGATGTGCCGTGCTGCTGTCCTGGGCTCCAGACCTACCCAGAATCCTTCGTCGGTGGTGATTTGGCGACTTCCCTTTGCCAGCTTCACCGGAACGGGCGTCTCATCAATGGCTCTGATGTGGAATCGCGAGAGTAGATACGCGATGATTACTTTAACTTGCATCATCGCAAATTGCATTCCTGGAAAAATACATGGACTTAGTACATCATACAATGTTGGTTTTATGATTAAGTGGAACATTAGGATTGAACATTTGTAAGTGAAATATGTAATGACCTACAAGACCACTCACAGAATAATAATAACAAGAATAATATTAATAGTATTTAAAACAAAAATTACAAGTTTATTTTCATATATTCAAGCCGTGACGAAATATTTTCTTTGTGATTTGGTGATATTTCGAATTATCTTCCTTCGTTTAATAGTGCAAACCTGAAATATTTACATTCGTTTCATCGTCGTAGTAAAAGAGGTAATGGCTGATTAGAAACCTACAGCATGTGCAATTTGTTGTTCTTTAAGTTTTGAAGGAATGTCCAGTCCTTTTAGATTGTATGACGCACTTCTCTAATCTGTGAATGGTAATACCGAAACTGAGAGTATATAAATAAAACTTTGACTTGGTGTTTCCAATTGCAGCCTTCAGCTTTACGTGTTATTTGGCTGAAGGTTTCTAGCCTGCACGTTTCAGGTAGTAGGTAGGTTTCTCCAGCTAGTCCAACCAAAGATTCCAACTAGACCCACAAATGACCAACGCAAGAGAGAAACGAACCTCGGAATTAGGTTTGTAGCAAAATCTTGTCCAGAATTGGTTTACCTCTGTAAAATTCAGCCTTTTTTATCTTTCACCTTTTTGATGAAACACTATCAGGACGTATTGATTTTTAATAACGTAAAGCATATCATATTTATATTACAATAGCTATAAGGAATATTTAAAATTTCAGGGTCTGCAAGTGAACGTTTTATATTTTTGCTTCTACTTTGCAAAGTTAACAAACATAATTGAAAATAATGAGACTTGAAACTGTTTTTGTCAATAAATTACAATACTGGCTTCAATGTTGAAAGAAGAAATCGGAGACAGTTGTCTAAGTGATTATTGGAAGGTCTGTTTCTTAGTTCACAGATATTCATTTTGAAGAAAAACGTTTCTTTCAGATCAAATACTCGTTTTAGAAATCTTCTCTTACTAAGCCAATGCACCTCTTTGTAATACACTACATCGCCATACTTTGCATCATTTTCGTTAAGAAACGTTTGGAATTACCTTTACTGCAATCCGTCGAAACTTACGCAACAGGTCGCAATGCAATCAATTTCTTGCCGGCCGCCAAAAATTAACAAACGGGCATGCGGTCCTCGGGTTGCAATTTACATATTACGCAAATTTTTTTCACTCATATCTCACAATTTTCCGTATGCTATGTAATGGTACTGAACATGTTACAAATCTGTAAATATTTTATGCCTTTATTTCACTACCACATGAATGTTAAAAGATATGTTTACGTTCAGAGTTGTATCCGCATGCTGTGAGAAAGTAGTCTCACCTAAACATGACATTCAGAAATTTAGCGCATATATAGAAGTTAGGACACATTTCTAAAATCCTCTTAACTTTTTAAAAAACCTTTGCAGACTTTTAGCATCATACGTGCTAATTTCAAACCTCACTTAGGTAACATTTCACAATTTGCTAAATAAATGGAAGTGCTTGTGAAACACTTTCTCCTGGAAAATATTTTTATGCTTAATACAAAAGACTCCATGATGTATTCAGAAACCGAATTCTTCTCCGTAAATTAAGAAATATTTTTCTTTTAAGTGATTACTTCATCTTCCATTTCCAATATTATCTCTTAGACTTAGACTCCAGAAGGATGACGTACAGGGAGAAGAGAAATGGAAGTGATAAAATAATTTGATATTCCTTCATTGACACGTCGTAACAAGGCTTGTCGCTGATTGAAAAAAACTTTTCGAATGCAATTACGTCGAGTTCAATATTATCCACTGTGAGGATAGTATGGTCATTTGATACTAAAGTCACTTCGTTATTAAGTCTGACTGCCGATCATTGAACAAAATTGTGAAGAATGATCTTGCTCCCTCGTGTAGCTTACAGGAAGGGAAGTGGTCGTTTGATACAATTCACAAGTCATATCCTCGGTTCACTATTCACTCACAATCTCTGAGCAAGCAACTCGTTGAATAATAGTTTGTGTTCGTCCAAACAAACGAAGCCGTTACCTATGCAGCTGCGCGGGCCGGCGCCGAAGGGCAAGTAGCTGAAGGGCTGCTGGCTGGCCTGGCCGAAGCGCTCGGGGTCGAAGGTGTCGGGGTGCGGGAAGAGCTCGGGGTCGCGGTGCAGCGCGTAGATGGGCAGCCAGACGGTGTCGCCGGGGCGCACCACGAAGCCAGAGCGCTTCTTGGTGCCCAGCACGGCGAACGTGCGCGTGCACTTACGCGCCGCCACGGGCACGGGCGGGTACATGCGCAGCGTCTCTGCGGGCGCACAATGAATAAATAAATAAATAAGTAAATAAATAAGTAAATAAATAAATAAATAAAAAATAGATAAATAAATAAATAAATAGATAAATAAATAAATAAATAAATAGATAAATAAATAAATAAATAAATAAATAAATAGATAAATAAATAAATAAATAAATAAATAAATAGATAAATAAATAAATAAATAGATAAATAAATAAATAAATAGATAAATAAATAAATAAATAGATAAATAAATAGATAAATAAATAAATAAATAAATAAATAAATAAATAAATAAATAAATAAATAAATAAATAAATAAATAATAAATAAATAAATAAATAAATAAATAAATAAATAAATAAATAAATAAATAAATAAATAAAATGATGGAGGACTAACTTAACAATCGGATTACGAACGTGCGTAATCTACACACACTTAGTGGCTTTACGCTACCACATATGTCAGGAGGCCAGTCGGGAGCTTAAAATTTGTCTCGGCCAGGTCAGAGCCCCGCTATGGTTGTAACCCCGCAATCCATAATTTAGGTCGGCGCCGGATCTCAGTTCTCGAGAGGGAGGAACACCGCCACCCCGGGATATAGCATGCCCTACACTAACGTGACTAATGGTTTGGAAGCACAATCCATCAAACCATGCACGAGCTTAGAGTGGCGTCTTTTTATATTCATTCATTGAAGGTTTTTAAAATTAGATTAAATGTATACAAAGCAACCCCTTCATCAGACTTAGGCCATTGAAATACACGAACATGCACGGAGCGAAAGGGGCCTAACCGTGAGTGACGGATGGGGAGTCCCACGCAGGTTATTCGAGTACTAATTACGAAATTCGTGTGGTCAGACGGAAGAGCAGGCCTCATGGCCTCAGTCTCGTCACGTAAAATAAGGCACATCTCAAAAAATAAATCAATCGTTTAAATTGGTTTTTCTCTCTATTATAATTAACTATAATTTTTTAAATAATAATAATAATAATAATAATTATTATTATTATTATTATTATTATTATTATTGATGCTCGCAGAATTAAAACTTTGTCAGTCATCTCAAAAAATAAATAATATATAATAAATTATACATGATATATATAGTGAGTGCGGCGCTCGTACCCGAAATGACCATGTCGAGGTACTTCATGCCGGTGAGCGCCTCGTAGGTGAGCGTGTGGCCTTCCTCCAGCGCCGCCTCCACCTCGCAGCGCGCGCGCTCCTGCACGTGCGGGTGCAGGGCCAACACGTAGCCCAGCCAGCTCAGCAGCGCGCACGTGGGCTCGTAGCCCGACACGAAGAACAGCAGCAGCTGCGCCGCCAGCTCCTCGTCCGACAGCTCTGCAAGCGAGATGCAATGAAATAGGAGAACGTCGTGACTGGAAAAACTCAGCCTCTCTGTGATGAATGTGTCGTCGATATTTTACTCATCAAGTGTATTAAGGGAAGGTAAAAAGATATTAAATGAACAGTTAATAAAAAAAGATTTATTTTGAAAATCTGCATGACCTTGCCACCCTTGCGACACTTTACCTGAACCTGTTGGGCTAATGTATGATCTCATACTATTAATTATCTGGGATACAATATTGTAGCGTCGTGACGCTAAAACAGCGTGGGCATGTGGCGCGGTTTGCACCGGATGCGTAGACAAAGGCAGAAGCTATGACGCACGAGGTTTGTCCGACAGGGTGTGCGCGTTGTTAGGGCGGAGGCAATGGAGGCGGCGGGCAGCGTCGCGAGGGCTATTTAAGGGCCGTGAGATCAATAGCTCTTCCTTCTTTGTGATCCTAGCAGTGGCAGCGGCAGCGTAGGTCGTCCGTGAGACGTGCGAGCGTGCACGCGGCGAAGAAGCCGGCAGTTATTTTCGTGACTAGTGAGACATGTAGTCGGTCTCAGGGCAGGCGGTACTACGCACGGCGAAACATTAGGTAGTATGTTGCGGTATGGTAGCCGTTGTAAATATCTCTCCTAGCAGTGGGGTCTATTTAGTTAGTTAATTGTATACAGTGCATTGGTTATTTGTGACTACGGTCTAAATTGCGAATAAACCTGCTGTTATTACAACCCACTCTCGTCTGTGTACTGATTACACCCGTATGACGCCACACTATTCCTCAGTAGTTCGTGATTCAATATACCATTTCCCACGTTACTTAGGTATGTAATATACATCATTGTTTATCTTTTGTTCTGTATATTAATTACAACTTTAATGTATTTAGTATATATTTTGTTGCCCGCGTTTTTAAATGCCGTAGCTGCAATGAGAAAGGGGAAATTCTCCCTGAAACTAGTCTTGCCATAATATTTAATATGTGTTAAGGAAATAAAGTATTAATTATATCGTGGTTATAATGTTTTAACAAATTCATCTTTAATAGAATGAACTAGTTGGTTGGCTACAGGTTACCCCCGACTAGCTTTCTTTCCCTCAAGTTTGTTGTTGAAAGTGTCAAATAAGGTAAAAAGCGAGTCTGCTGTTTGTGATGATTTACCATAGGGCATCAGTTTAGCCCCTACGGTTTTGATTTTTAAGATAAGTTTATTAAATTGTTAATTTGTATTAAAATAAGTTTACTAATACTTTAAAATAAGTTCAGAACTGTAACGGAACTTCCAGAAGAATATATATTTAATAACGATTCGCTCCTTTACATTGGAAAGTTCGACTCAAGATCAACTTGGCTTCTCTTCTTAATTTGATAACAATTTAAAAATGTGCGAAAAAATAAAAATGATAGTGTATATAATTATTCTTGTTAGTACGTTATCATACTGTCCTAGCCGTTCAATTTTCCAGGATGCCGTAATTAATGTTTTGATTCGAATAATTATGTACTCCTTGATACATTGGCGAATCTAATCTAAACCTACATACTTCGGTAGAGCGGATCACGTGCATAAAATTAAGACAAGAATGCAGAAAACGGATGTCGGGAAATTTTCATTTACAAACCGAACTATTAGAGACTGGAACAGTTTGCCTGCGACAATCTTAGAACCCTTTCCTCAAAGCTTGAGCAACTTTAAAAATAAATTAGTTTTCTAGTTAATTTTATATTAGGTTATTGTATCAATGTTAATTTTCCACTGTTAGATTAGTAGTATTTCATACAAAGTAAGTTGTTTAATTGTTAGTATAAATATCAGTTGTAGTAGTATTGTTATTATTATCTTTATTATTATTATTTTATTAGTATTAATGTAGTACAGTGCAGTGCAGTGCAGTGCAGTGCAGTGCAGTGCAGTGTAGTGTTATGAAGTGAAGTGGAGGGAAGGGAATGCGAGAAGAAGAAGCGAGTGTGAAAGAAATGCGTCACAGTTAAGTGTTGTGCAGTGAAGTGAAATGAAGTGAAGTGGAGTAAGGTTTGCGTGGTGATTTTAATGTACTATTTATTATTATTATTATTATTATTATTATTATTATTATTATTATTATTATTTTAATTAACTCCTTTTTTGTAACTTTTTGTTAATGAATGTAAGTTTAATGTATGTAAGGTCAAGATATTCTGCCACCAAGTTACTACACTTAATTGCAGAATTAACAATAAATCTAATCTAATCTAATCTAAACCTAGGACCCCGCGAACGAGCCATTTGCACCCTCCGAGGCCCAGCCCTATTCCCCCGGGGCCAGCGCACGTCACGTTCTTTGTGTGTGTGTGTGTGTGGGGGGGGGGAACCAGCACTTTTATGCAGAACCCATTTGTGCAAGTTTGTAAACTCTGGGGATGGGGGCTGAAGTATGAAATGATGATGATGATGATGATGATGTGTGACCGCCCGTTTTCTTAGATTCCGAAAACGTGTCACATACCGCCCTAAGAAAGCGAGGGAAAAGAATATTTTGAACGCGCGCCAACGCGGATGGATATTTGGAATGATAATTAGAATTTAAAACAAGAGAGACCGCCACCATATACCAAGGGCGAGACCGGAGGTCGGATGAAAGAAAAAGTTCTTTCTGAAGGTAGCAGCTGAACTGGGCGGACATATGGAAAACGGTACGCCAGGAAGTGACATTGCAGCGGACTTCAGATTTGCAACTTTTTTTCTGAGGAAAACTCTTCTAGAAGACCAGAAGAGGTAATTATTCTATTATAAATTGATTTAAACATAATCTTAGAAGAAAGATAATAAGAAACGTTATGAATTTATAATGGAAGAATTAGGGAGTGGAGTTTTGAATAGATGGCAGTAATTAATAGCTTGCATTCATTTCTCTTTCCAGTTTTTTTTTTTTTTTATCACATGCTTTTCGTATATTTAAATACTCTCTTGAAGTTGGTGCTCATATAAAAGGGGGATCTCTGGATTCATTTTCACTCTGAATATCCAGTTGGTCATTAACTGTAATCGAAAATAAAGTAAAATTCATATGAGAGTATTCAAGCATATAAAACTTCTGAACGAGAAGAAGAAGGCGATTTCTGAGGGAGCAAGGCGTTTCATCCGAGGCCACGACGCTTCAAGGCCGAAGCAGCTCGGTGGAAAGGTGTAGAAGGAAGCAAAGTGGACTGCTCTACGCGGCCGAGAACACAGTAAGGTCGTTCCAAATAAAATGTTTTGTAAGGATAGGAGTGATTCAGTTTAATAAGAAAGCTCATTCTGTATCTATCACGTAGAAAGAAAAAGGGAGGTAAGATTTACCACGCTTAAAAGATAAGAAAAGTAAAAGTACATTTGTTTCGACTTCTAATACGTGAGAACAGAATCAATCTTTTCTTTCAAAAAGGATTTCAAGATCAAATATTGTAATATAGTGATTAAGAGTTTGTGTAAGAGTATAATTATAATAATAGTAATTCTCTGGATTTTAGAGAGAAAAGAATTTCCTTTTGTTGTAAAAGTAATGTTTAGGGAAAAGTATTAATTTTTGATTTTCAATGTGTATTTCTTTCAAATTTTGTAAAGTAATATTTTAACGATTCTTTCGAATTTCTGAAAGTGTGTTTGTTAAACAATTGGGTTGTAGATGAAAGTAGGAAATTGTGTATTGTGTTATTAGTGTGTTTTTTTCAGTCAAGATATTCTGTATTTGATTTTTTCTTATGTGCCATTGTATGTTTGTCAAAGCAGCCAATATTTTAGAATATATTCTGAATTTAGTGAAAAGTGATTCTCACCCGAGTTGTTTGTAATTTTTGCATCCAATCCATAAACGATCTCTACGACCCTGCCCCCCCCTATTTTTTTTATTTATTGTGTCCACACTGGGACGTCGATACTGGAGCTAGTCGACCATCTGGTGATTTGTGTTCGCCACCCCCAAGACGTCCAGGTCGGGTGCTGGCCATTGGCTTGTACAGCACGACTGTGGCTCGCAATTGGCGCGCATAAGCGGGGCTCGATTATTGGATGCATTTACGACAAACTCGATTTGGGTATAAATGAGACCAAAATTTGGTGTAACTAAAATTACTAGTACAATTGAATCACAGTTCACTAAAATTTCTGACAAGGTTGCAGAGTACAAGTGTGTTGAGTAAAAGTGTGTTATTTCAGGAGGGTTTTTTTCGAAAAGGATATTTATTATATGAGAGTTTTATCAGTTTCAAATTGTGTCTGTATTTCTGTGTAAAATATTTTGTGAGAGTGTATGGTGTCTGGGAAAAGAATTGATTGATTCTAGGCAGTTAATAGATTCAAAATGGCAGATAAGTATAACGTGGCTAGGAATTTACTCACTGTGGAAGGAACTTGAGGAATCAGATAGCGATAGGGAAACTGGGGGACAAGCACCAGGTACGATGATCGTGGAGGAAACGACAGGAGTAGAACTAGGAGCGGCAGGAGAAACTAGTGAGACGTCGCCGACAGAATCACAGCCAACGCCAACACGAGATCAGGATGAGGAAGAACGAAACCTCGAGAGGGCTAATTCAATGATGCAACGGTTAATAGGGCAATTTATGCAACAATTAGATGTGAACAAGGTTACTTTGGAAACCAAATAGAAGGAAATTCGCAATAAATGCATTGGAAACAAAATTCACGGAATTCGACACGAAATTAGAAGAAAATAATAGGAAGTTAGAAGAAAATTTAAAAGCACAGTTTACTGAATTAGCGGAGCAGTGGAAGGTCGAATTTAAGAGCGAGGTTCAACAAGAATTAGCACAGGAACATGAGAACTTAGAGAAAAATTCACGGAGCTGGGACTTGAATTAGAAGAAAAGTGGATCAAGTAACGAAAGAATTTGAAATTAGGATCGAAACACAATCGGATCTTATAACCGCCGTATCCGACAGGCAGATTGAGGTAGAACAAGAGTAGAAAAGTTCCAGAAATTAGTTACTGAACAAGTTCAGGTTCAAGCTAATAAATTAGATTGTGGAATAAAAGGCTCTTTCTGAACAGGATGGCGTTCTACAACATCAAATTAATGCATATAGAATGAAGTAGTAGAACTGAAAATCAATTAGAAAATTTACCATCAAGTGGAGGAAGTGTTCAGCCCACGTATGTTTTCATTACGTGTACTCCAAATTTCAGTGCAGCGGGAGATGAAAATCCATGTGTATTTATGAAAGAGGTAGATAATTTCTTTTCTTTAAATTGTGTTCCGGACAGTAAGAAAACTCGAATCGTTTATCAGATGTTGCAGGGTAATGCACGAATCTGGGCAGATAGTTTAGAGAGTTTCCAAAACTATGGCCGAACTCAAAGAAAAATTTTATTCGAGATATTGGAATAAGAAACCCAAATCAATTTTAAAGTTAACGTAATGTATGGTACGTGGAAGAAGGGTACGATGTCCATGCAGGAATATGCAACGAGAAATTAGCTTGTTTCAAATTATGTACTCGACGATACCGGATGAAGAAATTGTCTGTTTATTAATACGTCATTTTCCTTCCTCGACGCAAAATTTGCTTAGAATCTCTTACCAATGTCCACTGAAAAATTAATAACGCAGCTAGATTGTATGATGCCACTTTCGTGTATAATGAAAGGTTACAGAAAGCAAGGGCAAATGCTAATGGTCCGTAAATGGTCAAGATAGCAGACAGCAACAACATAATGTAAGCAAACCAGAAACAGGAGAAACTTACAAACCGAAACATTACCAAGAAAACAAACTTATGCTAGACAAGACAGGACCTCGTCTAGGATAGAAATAGAAAAATTCTATTGATAGAGGAGTTTTCCAACCAGAAATACAGGACCAAGTACATCTCGGTGACATGAGTCGGAAAATTAGAAAGGTTTGTTTCGACACGCCATCCGCCGCAAACCAAATAGAACTATCTAGTGAAGAAGAGGTGGCGATATTATCAATCGAATTAATCTCATTTGATGATGAACCGTGGAACGAAGAAGAACAAATGCAGATCGGATCCAGGAGGCAGTGTCCGAATTAAAGTTAAATGTGAGGTGTTGATACTTCGGTATTAGTAGACACAGGTTGTGCAACTTCCGTCATAGCTGAAAGTTTGTTGCATGAATTAAAGAACAAAGGGTGGAATCTACATTGCCGCTCGTGAAATCTTTTCTGATAGGTGCGAATCGGAAAAATCAAAACCAATAACAAGACAAGTTTATTTGGAAATAGAGATAGGCAAGAATAAGTATCAAGTTGTGTGTCTGTAAGGTCAGAACTTTTATATCCACTCATACTGGGAGTCGATTTCATGAAACAACACGGAGTTGTTATCAACTTAGAGAACAATACTTTAACTTTGAAACCGAATAATCAGCAGGATCTTGAATTCGATTCATTCACGTGGAATTATTGGGAGGCTAATTGTTTGGAGGAAGAAGATGTGAACCTACAAATTCGTTCAGTGTGCAGAGAAACGATAATCTCAATGCATATCAGAAAAAACAGTTAACTGAAGTATTACTTAGGAATCAAAAGGTGTTTTGCAAAAACAAGAATCCAGTAAAAGATTTTCAATTCGAAATAGAATTAACAGATAAAACACCATTCACGGGTTACCAATATGTCATTCCAGAAAAACATAAGGAAGAGGTGGATAAGCTCATTGCTACCATGGTCAAAGATGATATCATCATGAAGTCCAAAACCTCTTATCTAAATCCGATAGTGCTCGTAGAAAAGAGTAATGGGAAGATAAGGTTGTGTTTAGATGCAAGGCGATTGAATCAAGTTACCTTACCGTACAGAGACAGACCGTTGCGTGTAGAGGATTTAACTAATCAATTATCCGGCATCAAGTGGTTGAGTTCAACTGACTTCACTGCATCGTATTGGCAAATGCGATAGCACCTGAATGTAGACAATATACAGGATTTATTCACCGGGGAATTTCGTATGTCTTCAAAAGAATGCCATTTGGACTCAAGAACAGTGCATCTGCTCTTGTACAATGTCTAGATAATATCATTGGCAGAGAGATGTCCAGCGATGTTTTTATCTATATTGATGACGTGCTTGTGTATTCTAAGACATTTGAAGAACACATGACTAAGCTAGATATTTTGTTGAAACGTCTGATTGAAAATAATTTACAACTGAATTTGGAGAAAAGTAATTTCTGCACTAAACAAGTTAAGTTCCTGGGTTATGATGTGACAGTTAACGGAGTCAAAATGAATATGGAAAAGATGCGAGAGATAGATAAAATTGCACCGCCAAAACACGAAACAACTTAAAAGTTTGTTAGGTTGCGTCAAATTATTACGCCAGATTTATTCCTAATTTCGCCATGCACATTGAAATATTTCTTCCGTTGCTGCGAAAGCACATCTAGATGGAAGTGGACAGAACAACATGAAATAGCTTTCAACAATTTAAAAGCAATGTTCCATGAGTCGTGTATGATAGCTTATCCAGATTTCACTAAGCCATTCATATTGCAGACCGACAGTAGCAATCTTGGAATGGGTGCCATTCTATTTCAAGAAATTGATAACCAAGAGAAGATTATAGCAATTGTGAGTCGTATTTTGAAAGAACCCGAAACTCGTTTCACGGCGACAGAAAAGGAGGCTAATGCTATTGTTTGTCAATACACCGATTAAGAGAATACCTTGTGGAAGATCATTCATTATTAGAACAGATCATAAAGCTTTAGTTTTTCTAAAAGATGTCACCGAATAACGATCGTCTACTAAGGTGGATAATTTGGTTACAACAATTCTCTTTAAGGTGGAGTACTGCCCAGGCAGATGTAATTTGTTGCCCGATTTACTTAGTAGAAATGTCACTACAAAGTACAATCCAATGCCCAACATTTTGTTTCCGGCTTCACCAATTCATTTGAATGTAATGAGTATGCCAGGTCTAACTTGGGAAAACATTGCAAGATTTCAAGAATCTGATGCCACGATGGAAAAGTTAAAAAGATTTGTTAGAGGAGAACTCGGACCTACTGATCCAGATGTAAGACGGTGGACGGCCGACCCGTTGAAATGGAAATTGGTAGATCAAGTTTTGCTCATAAGAGTGCAACAACATCCATTACTTTATCGAGTTTGATACCTGCAAGCGTTAACAACCGGCATCATCTGGCTAGTGCATACATCTTTAGCTCATTTTAGGGGCGAGAAAGTAAACCAAGCAATTAAGGAAGTTTGTTATTGGAAAGGGAGGAAGAAACAGGTTGACGACGAGATTGCCAAATGTGTAGTGTGTCAGAAAACTAAGTACCCTAATCGATATTACTCGGGCGCCATGTACGCTATAATCCCTTCAAAAGAAAACGAGTTAGTTGCTATAGATTTGTATGGTCCTTTACCGAAGGCCAAATATGGGTATAAACATATTTTGGTATGCATTGATGTGTTTTCCAAGCTGACGCAAGTATACCCTGTTAATAAAGCGAATACGAAAAACTGCCTGTATCAACTTAATAAGTTCTTTCAATTTGCCGGTCCATATGCAAAGGTGCTGACAGATCACGGTGCCCAATTCACGAGTGAACCCTGGTTACAGGCCATGCAACATATGAATGTCAAGCATATATGTTCTAGCATTAGACATCCACAGTCTAATCCTTCAGAGAGAGTTATGAAAGAATTGTCTAGGCTATTCAGAGTCTACGTGTCGAGGCAACATAACGAGTGGTCACTGCTAATTCCACACATTAACAAATGGTTGAATCAAATCTACCATGATTCGATTGGAATGACCATTGAAGCCCATTTCAAAACTAAAGCAGAGCATCCATTGCAAACCATTATGAAACCAGAGATAGAACAACAAAATCAAAATAATGAAGAGATACTTCGAAAGTTAAGGAAAGCGGCGGACCAAAGAAAATTACAAGCTCCAGGAAAACCTTATGAATTCGAAGAAGGGCAGAAAGTATTATTGAGGGTTCCAAAAAGTTCGGATTTGATTCGCAAACAGTATCATAAATTTTTCAGATTGTTTGAGGACCGTACCTAATTAGTCAATTACAACATCCCAATGTAGCCGTGTTGAAAGATGAAAGTGGGAATATAATCGGAAAGTACAATTTCCACAGTTTGCGACCATTTAAAGAATGAAATAAGTGGCAAAATGATGAAACAAACAGATAAAGTAACCGACAAGAATCATGTAAAAGAAAATAGAAAACAAGAGGGAAAGAGGGAGAAAGAAGAAGGAAGATGAGGAAGAAGAAAAGGAGTAAGAGTACAGAGGGAAGAGAACAAGATTGCTCGACGTTCTAGAATCAAGAAAAAAAGAAGAGCATAAATTTTAGTGAAAAGATTTTACGGCATATGAAATCAAATCCCATAAAATCTTTTTTTTCGAAAGAAGGGGTTATGTGACCGCCCGTTTTCTTAGATTCCGAAAACGTGTCACATACCGCCCTAAGAAAGCGAGGGAAAAGAATATTTTGAACGCAGCAGCCAACGCGGATGGATATTTGGAATGATAATTAGAATTTAAAACAAGAGAGACCGCCACCATATACCAAGGGCGAGACCGGAGGTCGGATGAAAGAAAAAGTTCTTTCTGAAGGTAGCAGCTGAACTGGGCGGACATATGGAAAACGGTACGCCAGGAAGTGACATTGCAGCGGACTTCAGATTTGCAACTTTTTTTCTGAGGAAAACTCTTCTAGAAGACCAGAAGAGGTAATTATTCTATTATAAATTGATTTAAACATAATCTTAGAAGAAAGATAATAAGAAACGTTATGAATTTATAATGGAAGAATTAGGGAGTGGAGTTTTGAATAGATGGCAGTAATTAATAGCTTGCATTCATTTCTCTTTCCAGTTTTTTTTTTTTTTTCATCACATGCTTTTCGTATATTTAAATACTCTCTTGAAGTTGGTGCTCATATAAAAAGGGGTGATCTCTGGATTCATTTTCACTCTGAATATCCAGTTGGTCATTAACTGTAATCGAAAATAAAGTAAAATTCATATGAGAGTATTCAAGCATATAAAACTTGAACGAGAAGAAGAAGGCGATTTCTGAGGAGCAACGGCGTTCTCAACCCGAGGCCACGACGCTCAAGGCCGAAGCAGCTCGGTGGAAAGGTAGAAGGAAGCAAAGTGGACTGCTCTACGCGGCCGAGAACACAGTAAGGTCGTTCCAAATAAAATGTTTTGTAAGGATAGAGGATTCAGTTTAATAAGAAAGCTCATTCTGTATCTATCACGTAGAAAGAAAAAGGAGGGTAACAGATTTACCACGCTTAAAAGATAAGAAAGTAAAAAGTACATTTGTTTCGACTTCTAATACGTGAGAACAGAATCAATCTTTCTTTCAAAAAGGATTTCAAGATCAAATATTGTAATATAGTGATTAAGAGTTTGTGTAAGAGTATAATTATAATAATAGTAATTCTCTGATTTTAGAGAGAGAAAGAATTTCAAGATCGAATTTCTGAAAGTGTGTTTGTTAAACAATTGGGTTGTAGATGATTTTGATTTTCAATGTGTGTTTCTTTCAAATTTTGTAAAGTAATATTTTAACGATTCTTTCGAATTTCTGAAAGTGTGTTTGTTAAACAATTGGGTTGTAGATGAAAGTAGGAAATTGTGTATTGTGTTATTAGTGTGTTTTTTTTCAGTCAAGAGTATTCTGTATTTGATTTTTTCTTATGTGCCATTGTATGTATTTGTCAAAGCAGCCAATATTTTTAGAATATATTCTGAATTTAGTGAAAAGTGATTCTCACCGAGTTGTTTGTAATTTTTGCATCCAATCCATAAACGATCTTCACGACCCTGCCCCCCCTTATTTTTTTTATTTATTGTGTCCACACTGGGACGTCTATACTGAGCTAGTCGACCATCTGGTCCGAGATCACTACGACACTACTGGCTTAGCGATCCCGGCTATCCGGATCGTCTTTACTTTTTTTTTAAATTGGTTTATTTAAGGTCGCATGAACATCTTAGGTCATTAGCGACCACTATTGCTGTTAACGGTATGGTAACTATTAGGATGAAACGATATGGTGATTGATGATAAGGGGTGAAAGGACGAACACAAATACAACCATGCCCGAGGCGGGACTCGAACCCGCGACCCTTCGGTCCGAGATCACTACGACACTACTGCCTTAGCGATCCCGGCTATCCGGATCGTCTACTTTTTTAAATTGGTTTATTTAAGGTCGCATGAACATCTTAGGTCATTAGCGACCACTATTGCTGTTAACGGTATGGTAACTATTAGGATGAAACGATATGGTGATTGATGATAAGGGGTGAAAGGACGAACACAAATACAACCATGCCCGAGGCGGGACTCGAACCCGCGACCCTTCGGTCCGAGATCACTACGACACTACTGCCTTAGCGATCCCGGCTATCCGGATCGTCTTTACTTTTTTTTTAAATTGGTTTATTTAAGGTCGCATGAACATCTTAGGTCATTAGCGACCACTATTGCTGTTAACGGTATGGTAACTATTAGATGAAACGATATGGTGATTGATGATAAGGGGTGAAAGGACGAACACAAATACAACCATGCCCGAGGCGGGACTCGAACCCGCGACCCTTCGGTCCGAGATCACTACGACACTACTGCCTTAGCGATCCCGGCTATCCGGATCGTCTTTACTTTTTTTTTAAATTGGTTTATTTAAGGTCGCATGAACATCTTAGGTCATTAGCGACCACTATTGCTGTTAACGGTATGGTAACTATTAGGATGAAACGATATGGTGATTGATGATAAGGGGTGAAAGGACGAACACAAATACAACCATGCCCGAGGCGGGACTCGAACCCGCGACCCTTCGGTCCGAGATCACTACGACACTACTGCGTTAGCGATCCCGGCTATCCGGATCAGCTTTACTTCTTCATTTGTCATTATTTTGTACAGCACCATTGAAAGGAGGCCAGGATGCGCAAGCGCCAGGGGTATATACTCACGGGCGGCGATGCTGCGTGGCCTGTGGGCGCCGGTGTGCGCGGGGGCGCTGGCGACGAGCTCCTCGTCGGAGGGGAGGCCTCGCAGGTCGCCTTGGCGCGCCGCCACCAGCAGATGCAGCGCGTCCACGCCCTCCGGCCCCGCCCCCGCCTCCCCGCCCACCTCGTGAGCACGAACCGCGTCGTGCACCAGCGACTTGAAGAACGCCTGCGTCTCCGGACGCACCATCTGCAGGTCCAGCACCTGCCAACAACCCCCGCGTTTTCATTTCTTCTTTGCAACAAGAGCAAAATTAAATTCGTAATAGCAGTTGATGCGAATAGTTTATTGTTAAGCTTTATTGCGTGAGTACATGTTTTGAAAACGAACGACATGAGGAACGAGTTTTCACATGTGTACGAATGCAATGGAGCAACATTATGAACGAGTTGCACAGGCTATGGTATTCCCACTAGCGTGTCCCTCGCCCCCCCCCCCCCGGGACAAGCTCTAAGTTCCTGACTGGTGTCTCGACATGTGTGATAGTGTGGTGGTGGGGGAGAACAGAACATGGAAGAGGAAGGAAAGATCACAGACGGTCCGTCGCCGATTGTTATACGGTACTGCTCCGGAATTCACCTGGCATTGATCCGAGAAATCAGGTATTACAAAAGTATTAGTAGGATTAGAGTAGCCGATGCGAGAATTCTCCTCTAGACAGCGACTGAATTCGACCTCGCTAGGATTAAAAATTGGCTACCGATCAGACTTCCAGTCGCAGCAGAAACAACGGCAATGGTGACTATGAAATAACTCAGCTGGTGGAATAGGTTGGAGGAAACCTCGGGAACGATCGATTAGTACAGCTAGGGTTCTGTGTTGTCACTCAAGCGGCGTCATTTGACTCAGGTATTCACCTAATGCCGAAAGTATGCAAACGAGATTCAAACTTATGATCACCTGGTTTACGAAAGATCATTTTGAACTGAAAATAACGTTAATGCTGCCCGACAACTGTACTTCCCACATGCGAGTATTAAAGGTGGATGAAATGTATTCGAAGTAGGGAACAATTAGATTAATGAAACAAATGGAAAAAGAATTGTATAACTTCTAAACCAGGAACCGTGACATGACAACATTTCAACGCACCAGGGATTCCAATAGTGCAAGAGGCATTCAATGGTGTCAAGACCGCATTTCGATTCTACGAGACAGAGAACATTGCAGAATCAAGTTTAGTGAGAACACGAACTTTGGAAATGGATCTAGAAAAATGACAAATGAAACACAAACAATTCAAAATAATTGATTTTTAAGGACAAATAAAGATATTGAAACTTTCAGTTCATGCTGCTAATGAATTTTGCTGTTTCTATCTATTAATAAAATCAATCATATTGGAGAAATTCTATTTAATTTTCGTACCATCTGATACAGTGAACCTTTCATATAGTGAATCCTGTTAGTCCCCAGAAGTTCATTATGAACAGAGTCGACTGAATTACTATTTAGCTGAGCTGGAAATCTTCAGAAGTATAAAAGTGTACCAAGGTGAAAGACCTAAAAGTAGCAAATTAATGATATCTCGCCTATTAACTTCTGTGAGATTTGATAGTACAGGATTGGATTCCAACAGCCACAAAGCAAGGAAGATATGCAACATGTATATAGAACACAAGTAATCAAGGTAAAAAATATAACACAAAATAGCATTAAAATGGTCTCATACTCCATATTGTAACGAATATTGCGTCATCCCCCGGCGCCACTTCGAGGTGGCGGGTTACGTCATCTGCCGGCGACCACGAGCCGCCGGTGAGCACAGAGTTGCATCACCTGCCGGCGGATTCGTCCAGAAAAGTCGCGGTGTCGGATGGTTCTGGATTGTCCTGACGAGTATAAATACGCGACGGCCGGCGGCCGCGAGTCAGTCTTGAGTCCGCAGTGGAAGCTGAACTGTGAAGTGTGTGCATCGCGGTGAATAGCTGTGCAGTGAGTGTGCTCAGTGGAGTGAACCGTTGTCAGTGCATCGTACTGTGGTCGGTGACGTGGACTGTGACCAGTGCATCGAACTGTGATCAGTGCAGTGAACTGTGGCCAGTGCCAGGACTGTGCAGTGTGCAGAGAAGTGTAGTGTAAATAACTGAAGAGAAGTGTAGTGTAAATAACTGCAGAGAAGTGTAGTATAAATAACTGAAGAGAAGTGTAGTGTAAATAAATAATCAAGTGTTTTCAGTGATTGTGTTTAGTAACAAAATAAACGTTTTTGTTAAAATAATACGAGACTTTTAATTCACCACCTAGAAACGTAACAATTGGTGTCAGGTGTGGGTATAACAGTGGTGAATTAAAACATTAATCAAGATGAGTTTCACAAAAGTTTTACAGGATCTGAAAGTGGCCGAGTTGAAGAGATTAGAGAGGAACAAGACACTTCGGAACGAAAGCAATATTACAAGAACGTCTTGCAAACGCGATGAAGGCAGCAGGCGAGGATCAGAGACTTTTCTCTTCGAGACAACGAGGAACTTTCAGACCTATCAAAATATTGGAAGGAAAGTTAACTGAAAATTCCAGAATTTTAAAGGAGAATTGATGGAAAATTCAGAAATTTAGAAGAAAAACTGCAGAAAATTCAGAATTTTAAAGGAGAATTGACAGGAGAATTGACGGAAAATTCAGAATTTTAGAAGGAAAATTAACAGAAAATTCCAGAATTTAGAGGAAAATTAACAGAAAATTCAGAATTTTAGAAGAACTGACTGAAAACTCAAAGCTTTGAGAAAATTGATCGAAAATTCAGGATTTTGGAAGAAAGTTGGAACAGAAGATAACTGCAGAATAATAAATTGGTGCGAGAAGAAATTGAGGAGATAATTTTGAAGAAAGAAGAAAAATGGAAAAAAATTGAGAAGATGGATGAGAAAATTTTGAAGAATGAGGAAAAGTTACTAAATCTGTTAGAAGAGAAGCTGAAGGTTTTTACTCCCTCAACAGAAAAATCGAAAATAAACATCGTACAGGAACCACTAGAAATGGCACCAGTAGCCACCGTACGGGAGCCACTGGGAAAACACAGTAAAACCACCTACCTTTGATGGCACTTCTTCTGGTCAATTATTTGAAGCAATTCAAGGCTGCTGCGACGGTAAATGGCTGGTCGCAACAGATTGTGCTACGGCCTGATTTTGGCTTTGCGTGGTAACGCCGTCGATATTCTAGAGACAATACCGACCGATGAACAGTCCAACTTCGAGCAAATTGTCAGAGACTCAGAACACGTGTACGAGCAAGCGCACCTGGAAGACATGTATTTCACCCAGCTAAGAAATCGTGTTCAGAAGCCTGGAAAGTCTTCAAGAAACTGGAAGCTGATAGTTCTCGCCTGGTGCGCCTTTCGGACCCTGATGCCTCGGAAGAGTTCCTGCAACGACTGCCGTCAGTGCTTTATTGAAGCGCTACTGATTAAACACAACAAGCATTAAGACTGGCAAGACCGAAAACTTTGGCTGACGCATTAAGTCAAGCACTAGACTTCCAGGTTGCAAAAGAGCATCAGAAACGTGACGGACAAGTACGAGAATTGCAAACCGGCGTCGATACTTATGACGAAAATATTTTGAGGCAATGGTGGAAGGTTGGTACGCAATTCTATTGGCAAACGACAACATCGATGTTGGAATTGTGGAGAATTAGGGCACGTGAAAAGTCGATGTGACCGTCCACTGAAAACAAGGAGAACAGCAGTCTGTTGGTAAACCTAGCAGCCAGCAGGAAGGCTGCAAGCATTGTTTCATGCGGAAGAGAAGATGTGTCCTACCTTAGGTCACTGTCAGTAATGACCAATGCAGCCAGAGAACTAGAAAGATCAGAAGAGGACACGGAATTGAAACATGTTTGGAAATGGAAAATAGCAGGACGGAGACCAAGTTGGCAGAGAAATAGCTCCTGTTCTTCAGCAGTAAAATCATATTAGGCGCAGTGGGATTCGATTACTGAAGAGAAGGTGTTCTGAAACGAGTTCTGGAAGTGAAGACAGCTCGCAGAAGAGGACGCAGATATTGTTACCGAGGTAAGGGTCCCTGAAATATTGGGAGGTGCATGATGGAACTTCAGGAGGACACCTCAGTATAACGAAAACCTTAGAGAAAGTGCCGAACGATTTTACTGGGTTAATTGCAAAGCAAGATGTAAGATGTGTGCACAAAGTGTCAAGTTTGTGCTACCAGTATTGACCCACAAAAGAGAAGAGCGAGATGAGGCAATACAACGTTAGAGTCCTTTCAGACAATTGCCATTGACTTAGCTGGCCCATTTCAATGTCAAATGATGGAAATAAATACATACTCGTGGCTATGGATTATTTCAGCAAGTGGGTTAAGCATATCCCTACCTAGCCAAAGAGCACTGCTATCTCGAAGTACTGGTTAAGGAATGGGTGAGCCGATTTGGTGTCCACTGGAGTGCATTCAGATCAAGGACGGAACTTCAGATCTGCAGTGTTTCCAAGAGGTGTGTGAACTCTGGAATAAGAAAACAGAACAACAGCCCTACATCCGCAGTCAGACGGAATGGTGGAACGCATGAACAGAACAATGGGAAAATGTTGGGAAGTCGTGTCAGATCACCAACGCGACTGGGACCAATACATACATCTTTTCTTCTAGCCTACCGCTCATCTGTTCTGAGACAACTGGGCAAACGCCCGCTAATATCCTCTTCGCCGGAACTACGTCTACCATGTGATCTACAGTTTGGTTGTAAAACTAATGAAGAAAATAGCCAGTGAAGACTTTGTAAATGACCTAAGACGGAAAATGGACGTAATTCATAACCAGGTGCGTGAAAGAATCAAATCAGCAAGTGACAGGATGAAAGACCGGTATGACATCAAAGCTGAAGGAGGAGGTTATCAACCTGGAGATCATGTCTGGCTGTTTAACCCCCAACGTCCTCGGTTTGTGTCCAAAATTACAACGACAGTGGAAAGGACCGTACGAGGTCGTGAAGAGGATAAATGATGTTGTCTACCGAATTAAAAATTGCCGAATGGAAAACCACGAGTCGTTCATTTCAGATCAGCTGGCCCCATACGCAGGAAGTAATGAAATGATGAAGAAAGACCCAGGTTTGTAGGCTGGACATGCAGAATGCACATTTCACAGTTTATGTCTCAGTATAATGAAAGCATCAAGCGCGTTATGGGGTAACAATGGAGGTGCAACGGATCTGTTTGCTACCCCAGGAATATGCATTGGCGCATTGTGTCGCCCAGATTTAGATATGACCAAGTGTTGCTACTGTATTCAAGAGAAAATACGGAAGGATAGAAGAATTAAGAACCAACAACCTAGATATTAGGAAGGTTCTGCATCTGCAGACGTCAGTCACTATGTTTATTACCTTGTCACAAAAAGTAAGTCATATCACAAGGCATCCTATGAAATATTTGGAAACTCTGATTGATTACGCCAGCAAGTACTGCAAGACAACGTCAGAAGATTGCCATGTCAAAACTGGGATGTGGTTTTGATGGACTGAACTGGAGAATAGTGAAGCATGTTGGAAGTACTGTTCGAGTACTGGGAGTTAGCATCTTAGTCTGCAGCTACCACCATGGAATGTTGTCATATCAAAGAAGACAATTGCTGCCACTTCTTCTTAACCTCCAACTGCACTAGAGGCTCAGCTGCAAGTATCGGCATGATTTCACTAAACGCGCTCCGAGACGGATCGCAACTAAGGAGGGTAGTGTAACGAATGTGCGTCATCCCCGCGCCTTCGAGTGGCGGGTTACGTCATCTGCCGGCGACCACGGCCGCCGGTGAGCTGAGTTGCATCACCTGCCGGCGGATTCGTCAGAAGAGTCGCGGTGTCCGGATGGTTCTGGATTGTCTGACGAGTATAAATACGCGACGGCCGGCGGCCTGAGTCAGATCTTGAGTCCGCAGTGGAAGCTGAACTGTGAAGTGTGCATCGCGGTGAATAGCTGTGCAGTGAGTGTGCTCAGTGGGTGAACCGTTGTCAGTGCATCGTACTGTGGTCGGTGACGTGGACTGTGACCAGTGCATCGAACTGTGATCATGCAGTGAACTGGCCAGTGCTTGGACTGTGCGAGTGTGCAAGAAAGTGTAGTGTAAATAACTGAAGAGAAGTGTAGTGTAAATAAAGCAAGAAATGTAGTGTAAATAACTGAAGAAAGTGTAGTGTAAATAAATAATCAAGTGTTTTCAGTGATTGTGTTTAGTAACAAAATAAACGTTTTTGTTAAAATAATACGAGACTTTTAATTCACCACCTAGAAACGTAACAATATTAATTATTCAGACTTTATTTTGATATAGAAAATAACTAAATTGTAGTATTTTCTTATATTTAAATAAAGAATAACATATTATAGATGTGCCCTCACTTGTTGAAAAATCCTGGACCCGTTCGTGCCTGGTGTTCCAATATGGGAACAGTCCATATTTTGAAAATGATAACAGAAAAAATTACAACTTTCATTTATAACATAACTATATGTCACATATATCATTTATTTGCTAAAAATATAATTTAGTAAAAAAGTAAATTCGGGCATAAATGGGTTAATTTACAGACAGAATACCGAAAAACTTGTAATGCCAGTAACAAAATCTTGTTTTGTTCCAAGAATCCTAATGATCTAGAGAGCATGGGCAGCGCCGAGTGTGTTTCCCTTCGTAGCGAGTATCATTGTGAACATAAAATATCTGAATGCCTTGAGTGTTCTGTAATGCTCGGCGACAGTTCAAATGAATTCTCAACTGTTGGAAGTGCTGAAATTTCAGACGAATGGCAAATCTGTCCTTCGTTTGAAAGCGTCAGAACAGAATTTAGAGAAGAAGTTAGCAATAATTATATACAATACAGCCCGTAAGAATAGGCAATAAGTTAATTCCAGATAGCATTTCCTAGTAAAAAGTAGGACAAATGGAAATGTTAAAGATTTTATCTGAATCTTCCGCGTGCATAACATTTTTTTTTTTTTGCCCGTACGTTAATAATGAACCTGAAGGCAGCGTTATGTGACTATTTACATTCCACGGTAGACAACTAAGCGATGATATAATAAGGAAAGATGAATATGGGGTAAAATAAGCCTTCCACTTCCTCCAAGCATGAGCAGAGCAATAAGGTATATATAAGGCAATATATGATGTGTGTAAGCGGTCCGTAGATACATTCAGTTATTATAATTGATTTCAAAAGAATGGATCGAGCACATCAAGTTAATTAATTCTCTATTTTGCATTCAAGCCGCAAGCAGTATATTGTAATAATGACCTAGTATACCAACAATTAATAATGTACTTTTAGATGAGATTCGCTTACAAAATGTTATTTCCTTTTTAAGTAAAAATATCTTTTACCTCAATGGATGGTACGATTATTATAATGCGCCATTAAAATGCATGTTGAAACATTGATACTTGCACACCAAGTAATTATATTTTAAAATCTTGGGTGGTTAATACTGAAACGGCTTCGTCAGGGTCGCGCTTTGAGATGAACTCTCTTGACCTGAAAGGCCTCGCGCTCCTCGAGCCGCACTCGCGTACGCCTCGCTCGTTAAACTTTGATTAACCTCCTGCCAACATGTACGAAATTCAAACGCCGATCTGACGTCGATCTGACATTGCCTACAGGCAAGAATAGTACATACAGTTTCAAATTGTTGTCCATCAGGAAGTTTCGGTTCCATTCAACATGTCAGTAGGTTAGCAGGGGCTCTCTGGCGTTCCTGAGAAGGTAGTCCACCTTCCACCTTTCCTCGTTCTACGCAGGTGTTAATACATTACGCAATCTGGGACGTGTTTGTTCAGCAGCCCAAACACAGTCGGGATGTGTGTCACTTCCCCGTCCGATTTTGCACTTTTTTGTTTAATCGTGTGTCGAGGCACCCAAAGACGCCCTGTTATGGCCGCCTATTTTACGAGTTTTCAGCTCGGGCGTCAACTGACGATGCCTACCCGCTCTCCGACCTGACCGTTGCTCGCTCTCTTCTGAGCGATAGTCACGTTTTCCTCCTTGATGTGTTGGTAGTGGTGGTGCGACAACGATGTCGATATTTTCAAAACATCGATATTTTTGTAGAATCGTCAATGTTTTAAACATCGGTGTAATAACGTCGATGTTTTTTATCGTTTAATTAGATAAAAATGTTCAATCCTTGATTTCCCCTTATTGAACCTGACAATTCGAGGAATTGTTTTATATTTTCGGAAGAGACAATTCAAGACATCTGGAAACTCTTTGAACGGTTTGACATAAAATGTATTTATTAATGAAGTTCTTAAAACTGTGATTTCATTCTCATTGTAGTATCGTCGATTTATTTTCTAGTAAAATATGGCTTATGTAAATTTTAAAAAAAGCTTAATGGGAAAGGGGGCCTAAAAATATATTTGATCCCCCTCCTTGTTTTAGTCTAAGCATGCCTCTAGTATTCTGAGTTTTCTGTATACATGGTATTCGGAACCATATTTCCTACACAAGGGATATTCGTGTACCTGTACAGAGCCTATAGAATCTTCGGTTGTATGTGAAATTAAACTAATTCAGCTCTGTTCAGCTCTGTACGGCTCTGCTCGGTAATAACGTTAAATAAGAATAGTTTGTATTGATAAGGGATATTGTATTGTTATCAATTACAAGGAGACATGTAGGACAAGTGACGGACGATAAGCGGGTCGTGAAGAAAAAGACATATTACTGGTTTAATATGGAAAGGGAACATTAAGAAAGTGTGGGATAAAACACACAGTTCTAATGATTCTGACACATTCACCTACGTTAGTCATGAATGGAACTTAGCTCAATTCTTTCCTTTCTCCCCTTCCCAAAACGCCGCTCGGAATGCAATCTGGCTGTCTTCTGAGGCAGCCGAAAGAGAAAGGGGTTTAACTGGGAAGTGGGTGTGAAGGAAACCTGACCGCGAGATGCAATCGGGCGATTCCCAGAAATCTTACAGACTGACCCCCTCAGTCTGACTGCCCGCCACGATTCAAACGTACAACGAAACAACTTACTGTGACTGTTAACAATTTCCTTGACCTTAAGGAGCTTCTTGGAAATGTTTCTCCTTTTCTTTAGAAGCCACATCGTCCTCTGGACTGTTCCTTATGAAGTCCGCGGCTAACATGAGCCCGTTTGCACTCACCGAGTTCTTTAGCGGATCGTTTAACTTCCCATCCTATATCGGAATTGGTTGCGAACAGGAAAAGGAAGTTCAGTGAAACCTCGTTAGCACGAACTCGCTTAACACGAATTTCGCGCTAACTTGAACCAAAATTCGGTTCCGGCAAGGGATTACGGTAACACTGACATTTATAATACTCGTATAACACGAATTTTTGTAAGACGAACTCCGATTATTTGGCTTCCTTGGAATTTAAGGGGTAACTGTATTTGGCAGGGCTGGGGCTTGTGAGCGCAGCGGGCTGGCCAGGCGGGTGTGCGTGAGCACCTTCGAGGAAGCGAGAAGTTGCCCGCGCAGCACGCTCTGTGAGGCCAAATCGTCTCTTTACACATTTTCACTTAATTTTTTAATGTCTGCCTTGTAGGAAAATTAAATAAATTCCCTTTTCATTCGCTTTGTGATATCTTGAGTTCTACTTTTAAATCCATAATTAAATGCGGGCAAATGATGTCACGTGCATTATTGTCTTTTATTGAGTTGATGGAGTACTCGGTTTAATATCTGATCCATAAATTGTATCTACATTTAATGTGCTAATAAGTAGAAATGCAACTTTGCTTTCCTGATTAATCGTTGCTAATACACTGACATTCCATAAGCTCGACATATTTGCAATTGTAAATTGTATTATATGCTCATATATTTTATTCCCAATTTTACTCTTAAAAGGCACATTCATAGATGATACATTTTCCTACACTTTTAATTACAAAAAGTGACATGAAAAATTTTGAAGTGGCAACAATTCTTACTTTTACTTTCTCGCATACAGACGTATATATAGAGAAATATAATGAAGACAAAGTTACATAGTGGTGCGGAAAATCGATTTCAAAATTTCAACGGAAATACAAGTTTTGGGGTCACCTGTTACCAAAAATTGATTGGTTGTTTTATCAAAACAACGGTCCGTCTGTTTCTCTGGCTGTCCATCTGTGACAAACACTAGCACCTAAACTAGCCCTAAGATTTTTTTTCCAAAATGAATATTCCCCGATCGATCTTGGCCGACTTGAAGCTTTGCGAAAAGAATTCTTTGAATGTTGGGGGCACATCATAGAAAGCCTTTGGTACGTTTTCAAAATTTTCCAAAAACAACTCCAATTTTTTCTTTAAATTTGTTGTAAGCATAGAGTGAAATGGACTTATAAACATCACGTAGGTTACTATTTTGAACGTTAACTCTAAATTTGCGAAAACTGGAAAAGTTTGTTTTCGTCCTTCTCGTACTACATTATTGAATATAATAATTTTATCATCGAATAAAGTGTGTTCTCCACAATTAAATCTTTCATTATGTCAAGTACATCTTTAAAAATTATTAGTAGTTTTCGGGAAATTTTGAGTGAAATATGAGCTATATAAAAAAATGATTTTTCTAAAAAAAATACTCCGTATTTTATTAACTATTGTAGGGATAGTACCAGAATCACTGAGTAACATGGCAGTTTTAAGATATCCTTTTCATTTTTAAAAAAATTACACACATTTATTTCTTTATATATCTCTCAGGTCGTCAGTATTTACACTCAGGTCTTTTTTATACATAATTGCTTTTGTGAGTACTTCAAATGATTTCCTATGTTTCTGGAAAAAACAAAAAGTGTTCTGTGATAATGAGCTCAAAATTGCAGATTTTCAAAAACAAACATCTCAAAATCTGCTTCAAATTGTTCAATGAAAATTAGCAATAGGGCTAGGTTTTACTCTTCTATATATTTTCTCAAGCCATACATTTCACTTGTTCTATTAGATAGCCGAAAATTTGAGAAAATACAGAAAAAATATCTTTTAGGTGCCGATAGGCAAAAGCAGGGGGAGGGCTGAGGCAAAACTGAATAGGTAACCGAGATGAGGAAATTAACTATTGCGAGAAGGTCTGTGCCATTCTCTAGTGCCACTACTTTACTTCCTCTTACTTTTCACGCCCGTAAAACAATTTCGGCCAACATGCGGCGAGGAGGCGTAGTTAGTTAGTTAGTTAGTGCCTTATTTTACGTGGCGAGACTCGGGCTATCAGGCCCGCTCTTCCGTCTAACCACGCAAATTTCCATACGCTCCTTTCACCACCTAGCGGAGAAAGGAGGTATTATCTTGGCGACAAAACAGGGATTTGAATTTAGCTCAGAGACTTCTTTTAGGCTTGAGGATCTTTTACATGCAATAAATCTGCTACATGGGACAGACGGCTTTACTTCCCCTCCGAAGGAAGGCGTACGAAGGATTTTTTCGCCATTGAAAATCGATGACTTCGATCGGGTTTGAACCCGCAACCTCGGGTACAACAGTCCGGTACGCTAACCGTTATACCACCGAATCCGAAAAGCTGCCCGTCAGTGGCGCGTCATGCAGGCTGCCAGACGGACCTCAGACACATCGCGTGAGCAGGTGCCGTGCCGACTCAGCTTGTGGCGCGACCGGCCGCACCCTCAGACTCCCAACAACCGGTTCAATTTTTTCTTCCTTCCTGGAATGTCAACATTTTGTTCTTTGCAGGGATGTAGGAACGCGCTGCAATGCCGTTCCAGAACTGCCTTTTGGGATTCAGATGCACTGCTTTTTGCAAGTTCGCTGTCTGCTGTAAAGTGAAATCAAACGTACTACCGTTGTTCGAAAATATTCGAGTACGCTCCGGGTCTCTTGACGAAAATTACTTCCGATATTCACGCACAGAATACCATTCCTTTCCTGTGTTTCATGTCGTTTTCGAAATTTAATAAATATAATAAATCACTTAGCGGAGAAGAAAAGATTGTTGAAGAAAATAAATTACTTGAACGTTCAAGGATCAAATGAAAATGAAATTACAATGAATAATTGGAAACTCGAAGCTGAAGAAAGTTTTCAATGAATTTCTTAAATATAGCAAAGTTCTCGACCGTCAACTTAACAGGTTTTTAATAAAGTTCCACTTTTAAATTTTAGATAATTAGTTATTGTTTGGTACATTCAATCAACCAGGTATCTCCCACACAGTGGGACAAGTTGTAAGTCCCCGACCGGTCTCCCGGCGCGGTCCGTGGCCCATTGGTTAGGGTACTGCTCCGGCATTCGCCTGATGTTGATCGGAGAAACCACGGAAAACTACCTACCAGAGCAGCCGGCCGCTAGAATTCTCCTCCAGACAGCTACTAAATTCGACATAGCTGAAAAGCTAGTGTCGAAAATCCTGCCGCCGTCAGGACAAGAACCTAGGACCTCCCGGTCAGAGACACTGCAGTGGCATCAGTTGGTGCACTGTGCCACCGCTCCAGGTTTATTCTATTGTACTTGGAGCCACAGAAGATGGGATAAATTATTTCCACAATACGTGTGTCTATTCATTCTTAATGTTAAGTTGTATTGAAATATACTCTCTGGTTGACACGTCCTCAATCCTTAATCATTATGTAAAGAACGTGAATCGTTCATTTCCCGAGTTGCAATCGCCTTACCAGGAAAAGAGCAGCGATTGGCGTACGTGACGTCGGTCACGTCATGTCTTTTCAAAATGTTGTTGAAGGTTTCGGGATCTAGTTACGTTGTTTTTCTAAATGATAGGAGAGAGTGAGTTTAACTGGTCCACTTTTTTTAATTTGTTTTAAAATGTCATTTAATTGACCTACACACTTGAAATT
The DNA here is from genome assembly GCA_964035755.1 of Teleogryllus oceanicus. Taxonomy (NCBI): domain Eukaryota; kingdom Metazoa; phylum Arthropoda; class Insecta; order Orthoptera; family Gryllidae; genus Teleogryllus; species Teleogryllus oceanicus. Next base: position 9,408,748 of record CAXIVR010000012.1, read on the forward strand.
TCGCCTGATATTTTAGTGAGGCTTTCTCCTTACATTGTGGAAACAAACATCTTCATTGTGCCTACAGTTGTCAAATAAGGAACGTTTTATACATTTGCAATAGAACCAGTTAACCTAACCGGTAAGGTTAAGTGAAGCGTAAATTGAAGTTCACTATGAAAATAACATTTACGTTTTAATAAAAAAACATTCTTCTTCACATTGCCATAAGCTTTTTTACACATAAATGGAGAAGAAGATTACCGAGATTGTAGTCTTCCGAATTCACGTTAAAATAAATCATGTCTTTAAATATTTCCCTGCCGTCCTACAGCTGACATGGAAATTTTGTCACAATATCTACTGTTGAAACAAAAGCATTTTGGTTGGTCCGGGAGAGATAACTCAGGGCATCAACTGATATCACTGTTAATTGCAAATCTGCGAATACTACATTCAAAAATAAAATGAAATAAAGGGAATTACTCAACCACCACTCATGCACCACTCAACCTAACCGGTCCAGTTAACCTAACTCTCCCCTACTAATATAATAATATCTCAATATTGACCTGAAATGCTCATTTCTTCTTATTTTTGTAACTATTTTCATACCTCGAGACGATATTTACTGTCGTAGTTGTTGAATGCTCTGTATTGACGTGAAACGTCACTATTATCACGTATTTCTTTGCAATCCTACTATCTGCCAATCTCACTTTTGTAGCGTTGTATTGTAAGGTATTGTGTTAATGAGCAGGAAGACAGGCGCCTTGCAGGCACCGCGTCGCAGAATTAGGGCGCCAGAGAATACTGAGTAGAGAAAGGAAGTAGAATGAATAGACGGTAGCTGGGAGCGCAGACACCCCGAGGTATTTGGACAACTTCCACAAATCCATGGAAAGGGATGCCCAAAAAGCGTGGTGGCGCGACAGTCACGAGGCATGAAGTACCCGCGAAAGCGATATGACGTTGCGTGTCACGTGGCCTGGAAAGTATATAAGTGAGAGCGCAAAGCGCGGGGGTGGGTTTTGAGCTGAGTGAAAAGCTCGTGCGAACGCACAAAACTTGCGCCCAGGGCGGTGCGGAGACGAGCTATGCTCGTAACGCAACCCACGTGTTGGGACGCTGTGGAACATTTTTTTCGCTGGGGCTCTACGCTGTGCGCGTAATAAATATGTAAATATCTGAAGCTCGTGTCTGTGATTACTGTTGAGTTCTCACGCCGTCACAGTGTATAGAAAAGAAACAATTTCTTCATAACGTATCTGTTACGTCTGGCACATCTATCACATATGGAGACGTTGTTGCGCCACGTGTGGGTAATTATGAACGCAATTTAGCCGTCCTCTCGGCTTTCAGGGGCGCTCAGCGTGGTAGTGTGAGAACCGTTCCGAGCAGAAGGGGCGACGTTTGATGAACTCATCCGTACATAGAAGAAATAATCGCAGAACTGAAAACAATGCGCTGTAAGAAGTGATAATGATTAAATGTACGCAATTACAAACTTTTAAGATTTTATTACTTCTTATACATACATGCATACTAAGGTGTCGCTTTTTTTCCGATTTCGAAATTTTTGAACGCTCACCCTCTAATTTTGTTCGAATTACCTTAAAACATGCCCATACAACATTTTTTCGAGATTGAATTCTAACCCGTGCCGACTTGAGCGCAAACTTGCATGTCGGACCAAAAGTCCAAACCTACTACCCACCGCTGAGTCAGCCCCGAGACTAACAGTACCAGAATTTTAATAGATCGTGTCACCTGTTGGCAGGTCGCTATGCTAACATAATGTCATATCCAATGTCATTGTCAGTGGCGAGGAACGTGTGATTTTAATGGGAGATACTATTAATTATTGATATAAAACACCAAATAACTGTACCATTAAATAAACAAGTGCTTGAAGTATTATTTTATAACATACGGAAAGTAAAATTAGCAGTTAGTGCATGTACTTCATTTGTGGTTCGTAAGTACATGATATTTTGGGAGAAAGCAAGAATTCCGGCAAGAGCTAATCAGCATTGTTCCCAAAAAACGTATTAACTTGTATGCGGAATGGAGAAAATTACAAAAAAACAAACAAACAAGTGTTAAGATTTAAGCATTGTAAAGAGGAGTTTAGAAATAATTTGAACAATCACTTTGATACTGCACATCTGAATACTTTACAAATGATTAGACCAACGTTGGAAGAAGACATAATATTTTTATTTCGGCCAGGAGAGCCAGGACGTAAATGATAACATGCACGAGTAGACCAAAATCTCGCGGTTAAAGAAGAAAAGGCGAAACAAAAAGAAGAGAAAAAGAAAGAGAAACAATAGCGTGAAGTGTCTATACCTTGTGCTGAACTTTATATTACGTCAAAGCTATTTTCTGGAATCCAATCACGTTTTGCAAAAGATATTTTTCTCTTCCTTCAATTACAACTTGTTTTATTTTACTTATTCTGAAAACTTGCAATTTAGCAGGTAAAAAATTTTTTTAAAAATTATCTTCCTGCAATTACGCCATTAAAGTTTTATAAATACTCAGCTCTTCTCTATAAAAAGAATCACCCACACGTCTCTTTCTTTTCCTTCGGTTCTTCAAAATTATTAAAGCGGCACAGACAGCTTCAAGAGTTGTCACATTCTAACATCAAACTGCTCGGGATTGCACATTAGCTGCTTGTTCAACATGGCTGCGCCAAAGAACAGCTAGAGACATTTGTATCTAGTGCAAGGAGATACCTTTCCCGACTCGCCCGTGAGTTAAGAGACTCGCGTATCGGGAGACATTTCGGATCGTGTAAAACCATCTAAGAGAGTTTATCTCCTAACTTCAAGAAAATTATGAGACTTTTGTCTCTTCGCGTGAACGCACCTAAACTCTAACCTAACGGTTTAGATAGGTGTCAGCTAATAAGAGATTCTGCATACATTCTTCAGCTGACAGCAGATATATTTGGCCACAATACCCGTAGAACGTCTATGAATCAATCTACTATTCTTCAAATCAAGACTCAAGAAAAGAAGAGAACGTTAAGAAACAAATTGGATTTTAAGAATAATTTATATTAAATTCTTACTGTTGATTGGGATGGTATATTTTTGCCTGCATTAAATATCAGGGACCCAAAAGAATAAAGACTTTCAATTGTTATATTTCCATACAATCAGCAGCTTAGTGGGTTTCCAAAATTGCAAAATTGTTCTGGTAAAGAGCATACTATGGTGTTTGGAATGTGTTAACGCACGAGGTATCGAAGGCAACGTACAAATTCTTTGCTGTAACACAACTGCATCAAACCCTCGACGTTTTAAAGGAGCATGTGAATGTATTGAAAAAAACCTTGGAAAAGATGTGCATGAACGCGCTGATGTGGCGAGCGCGAATGTGTTAACGCACGAGGTATCGAAGACAATGTACAAATTCCTTGCTGTAACACAACTGCATCAAAACCTCGACGTTCTAAAGGAGCATGTGAATGTATTGAAAAAAAAACTTGGAAAAGATGTGCATGAACGTGCTGATGTGGCGAGCGCGAATGTGTTAACGCACGAGGTATCGAAGACAATGTACAAATTCTTTGCTGTAACACAACTGCATCAAACCCTCGACGTTCTAAAGGAGCATGTGAATGTATTGAAAAAAACTTGGAAAAGATGTGCATGAACGTGCTGATGTGGCGAGCGCGAATGTGTTAACGCACGAGGTATCGAAGACAACGTACAAATTCCTTGCTGTAACACAACTGCTCAAACCCTCGACGTTTAAAGAAGCATGTGAATGTATTGAAAAAAAACTTGGAAAACATGTGCATGAACGTGCTGATGTGGCGAGCGCGAATGTGTTAACGCACGAGGTATCGAAGACAATGTACAAATTCTTTGCGGAACACAACTGCATCAAACCCTCGACCTTTTCAAGGAGCATGTGAATGTATTGAAAAAAAACTTGGAAAAGATGTGCATGAACGTGCTGATGTAGCGAGCGCGAATGTGTTAACGCACGAGGTATCGAAGACAATGTACAAATTCTTTGCTGTAACACAACTGCATCAAACCCTCGACGTTTTAAAGGAGCATGTGAATGTATTGAAAAAAAAACTTGGAAAAGATGTGCATGAACGTGCTGATGTGGCGAGCGCGAATGTGTTAACGCACGAGGTATCGAAGACAATGTACAAATTCCTTGCTGTAACACAACTGCATCAAACCCTCGACGTTCTAAAGGAGCATGTGAATGTATTGAAAAAAAAACTTGGAAAACATGTGCATGAGTGTGCTGATGTGGCGAGCGCGAATGTGTTAACGAACGAGGTATCGAAGACAATGTACAAATTCCTTGCTATAACACAACTGCATCAAACCTCGACGTTTTCAAGGAGCATGTGTCTTTAATGAAAAAATAAAAAAAAAAAAACATGTGCATGAGTGTGCTGATGTGTGGCGAGCGCTGACTGACCTCTGCGAGCGCCGGCGCGAGGGCGTGCGCCAGGCCGAAGAGCGCGCTGCGGCCGCGCGGGTCGGCCGCCTCGGCGCCCGCCGCCGCCTCGCCCACCGCCCGCGCCAGCGCCGCGCGCAGCTCCACCGCCAGCGGCCGCTCCGCGCCGCCCCCTGCGCAACACAACGCAAGCGGTGGCCTCACGCTAGCTTTTCACCCAGGTCCAATGCAGGCGCTGTCCGGAAGAGGATGCTAGCGGACGGCTGCTCCGATCAACACCAGGCGAATGCCGCAGCAGTACCCTAACAAACGGACCGCGCACGATCTGTCCTTCCTCTTCCTTGTCCTATTCTCTCCCCTTACACACACACACTTACACTAACATGCACTACACTACCACACATTCCGGGAGACCGGTCGGGAGCTTAGAGCTGGGGCAGTGCCCCGTTGGTGGGAGAGTCCTGGTTAGGGGGACACCCCACTAGCCGACGGTAGGTCGACGTCAGATCTCGCCATCCAGCGGGGGATGATCACTGCCATCTCCCGTGAAAAAGCATGCACTACAGTTACTGGACTAAAGACCAACTCAGTTGACGCGCCCGTCGGTAGTGTGTGTTGTATCCAGAAAGGCAGCGGAGGTCCTCCGCCGTTGGAGCGTGAGTCCCAGTGCTCAGCCAGTTGCCTCCTCCAGAGGGCGCCACCCCAGCCCGCACGAGCTCCAAGCTCCCGACATTGGAGGTAGTGTGGGAAATGTGTGCGTGTGTCTAGGGGATGAGGAAGGGAGGATCTATCCGTTGTTTGTTAACATACTGGTCCGGCATTCGCCTATTGTTGACCTGATAAACCATAGGAATCTCCCCATCAGGACAGCCGCCGCGCCGGCTAGAATTCTCCTACGGACGGCGGATATTTCCGGCTTAGTTATACAGTTAGTACAGAAAATCCGCCCGCGTCGCGAAGCCTAAGCACTTCCGTTCGGAGTCGCTACAGAGACAACAAGAATGACACAACCCCAACTGAGCCAACTACCACTGACGGTACTGTATTTGGTAGCGTGCCACAAGGCGCGGTACTTAACCTTTTTTTTTGTCTCTGGTTGGTTTGTGAGATCACCCTTGGTGCTTCGACCAACACACTGCCTTGTCACCACTAGATTATGATTTTTATTTTTAATTATAGATGTTATTGTTTGCGCCATTTTTATCATACCCAGTTATATTGCATCAATCATACGTCTGACTCAGCAATACTTTCTATATATTAGAACGAAAGCTAAGGACCAGATAACTGAAAAAATATACAGCCAAATATATTTAAATGATATTTCAAGGGACAAAACGCTTATGCCCACTGGATGGGTTTATGTCTCGCTTACTGAAGTTGGAACGGCTTTCGTCACACTTATGATGGAATTTACTGATGAATAATCCTATCACAGTTTTTTAAGTAGCAAAGGTGAATGTTAAACAAAAAAAGCAATTATTTTGTAGTGAGTTTGTTATAAAAACAGGTTTTATTTTCTCACTAATAGTTTTTCTCATGCAAATGCAGGTACTTCATAATAAATGTAACTAGTGGAAGTTTCCCAGTTTCCTAGGCACCACCTATCCACTTTTTCCTGCATCCGGCTGACCTTTTATTTTAATTAGTTGAAAAATAAATTTTGAATTCAGTATCAAAAATTGCGGTAATGAATTATACATAACAGTAACGGACATTCACGTTTTTCGATACTCTGTGGGCGCCCGGTTGGTCCGATTCGTATATTATATTGGCGTGCGACGACTGACGAGGTCATCGCAATGTGTGGAAGAATGTAGGGCATTTTGTAAGTGGGAGGCGCGAGACAGATCGTAAGTGCCTTAGAAAATGTGCTTCTCAGATCATTTTCCGAAATGAGTGGAAAGTACCGTCAAAGAGATATGTAATATTATTAGCATAATATTTAATATTATATTTATTCAATTACAATTAATGTAAGTAGTTTGTAATAAAATATCAGCTGATAAGTGCATGATTTGAAAAAAACTAACGCAATATATTTCGACATGGAATCTTTGCTACGTGTTTTGCTGATTGTAGTTTGTTGCTTAGCTAGATGAAGACGTGGCTGGTGCTGCAAGTAGAGGCGCTGTATGCATTGACAAACGAGATTTATAACAAGTTAACCACACTAAGTCAGGAAATTTTTATATAACGCAAGGCTCCTTTGTTCCTCGTAAGCATAAGTTACACGGTGATAAGTTGGTGAAGTGGAGTGATGAAATAGGACATTATCCAACGATGATGTAATGATGGGTATTAATACACTAGAGTGATATTAAAATTCGAGAAAGGAACGAGCGAGTATCGTAAACGTCTCACGAGTGAATTATTACCTGTTACATAGAGTTTCATACGGTACTTTTTCTACGACTGACGGTAACTTTTATGCTACACTTTTTACATTGAATCATTTCGTGGCAGTTGACACGTAGGGTTCAGCCAAGGCCCGCTAGCGGACAACTATCCCACCTGCCTCAGGGGGCTTTGGTTCACCGGTCCGCCTGAGCGACAGAGTACAAAAGTTGCGGCAATAATTCCTTGGTCACCGTTTCCGCATTTCCTCACATTTTTGCAGGTGCCAACTCATCCTCTGATTAACTAGACATTTCAAACTAAAGAATTGGCCGGTTTTTAAGGACAAACATACGGTAGCAACATATAACATAAAATATCTTGCGTTCTAATCTTAACGTGAGTCAAACGCACCCTCTATCACTACCACTGCGCTAGTCAAATAGAATCGAAGTGAAATTACGATTCAATTTATTGTAAATAATATTCCATGTAAAAATTATTAAAAATAAAAGAAATTAGTACAAACATTGTAAATAATATTAAACGCAATTTTAATGTACACAATCGAACGAAACATTTACTAGAACGATTCTCAATGATGAATGAAGTGTCAATACCTGGTTTGTAAACTTCTCTGTAATGGGTCAATAACCTGTATCATAAAGAAATCTGTACCATAGTGAGTATCATTGCTACGAGTTGTAGCCATCAAATGACAGAATTATACAATGGGAGTAGAAAATTAGTAGTTTATGCAATTAATAATGTTACGCTATATTGCATGAGTATATGTTTTGAAAACGAGAGGCTTTAGGAGAAAGTTTTTAAATTTGTAGGAATACAATAGAGCAGAATTATAAATGAGTTGCATACGTTATTTTTTGTTTAATACCATTATACATATTTTTAAGAGAATCAAACTTGATTGATGATATCTGCCCCTGAGTTTTAAGCAACCCGTTTGCGCAGATGTTCGCAGGTACATACCGAACATCTCTGCCTAACGTGACATGCCAAATATCGGTGCATTACGTAACATGCGAAACATTTGTGCATAACGTGACCTGCCGAACATCTGTGCATAACGAATGCTCTAAAATTAAAGGAAAATGTCACATGTGTATCTCCATTGCTTGAATTTTTTTCAAAGTAAATGAAATCACTACAAATTGTGGGAATTCTGATTTGGTGTTGTTGACGTTCTTATAAGAAGAAATAAAAGAGGTCATCTTCGTCAACATATCATGTTGTGTCATATCATATCATGTGTGATATGTTGACGAAGATGACCTCTTTTATTTCTTCTTAATCACTACAAAGCCAAAGTAATAACTTTCGACCCTTCTGCATACGCTAAAGGTTCGTAACATTTATCCTGAGACACCCTGCAGAGTTTCAACTCAGCAAGAATCTCATGAACTCATAAGCAACCCAGTACAACGAACCTTTTTCTGTGTACTCATGATCCATTTCGCAGTACACCTACTCGCATGAAGTGGGGTAAGAGAGGTGTAACTCGTGTGCTTACCTGCCACGTGGTCGACGCAGGCCTCGCCCAGCTGCAGCACCATCCGCTGCGCGCACTTGCCCACCAGCGGCAGCATGGCGGCCACGCGGCCCGACGAGAAGGCGGGGCTCAGCGTCGCCCGCAGCTCGCGCCACCGCGCCCCTGCAGCACGCGATCAAAGGACATGTATTTATATTATCCCATAAGCACTTTCTGGGGCAAATACTTTAATAATGCCACCGCACAAACGCTTAAAATTCTTCAAAATACTCTCCGCCTGCATAAGAACACTCGCGGAGACTTGGCTGTCATGCAAGCAAGGCGCCCTGAAACTCCTCGACGGAATGTCTCTCAGGAACGGTGTAGCATGATTTTGGATGTTTTCCACCGCGCCCCTGCAGCACGCGATCAAAGGACATGTATTTACATTATCCCATAAGCACTTTCTGGGGCAAATACTTTAATAATCCCACCGCACAAACGCTTAAAATTCTTCAAAATACTCTCCGCCTGCATAAGAACACTCGCGGAGACTTGGCTGTCATGCAAGCAAGGCGCCCTGAAACTCCTCGACGGAATGTCTCTCAGGAACGGTGTAGCATGATTTTGGATGTTTTCCACCGCGCCCCTGCAGCACGCGATCAAAGGACATGTATTTACATTATCCCATAAGCACTTTCTGGGGCAAATACTTTAATAATCCCACCGCACAAACGCTTAAAATTCTTCAAAATACTCTCCGCCTGCATAAGAACACTCGCGGAGACTTGGCTGTCATGCATGCAAGGCGAAGAATGCTTTTGGATGTTTCCACGGCCTCCCAAAGCTTTCCTTTCACCTCTTTCTTCAGTCGGGGAAACAAAAACAAAAGAGTTGCACGCAGCCAAGTCGGGACTGGAAGAGAGATGGGGGACTACCGGGGTGCTAAGAAAATCCTGCTCATTTTGGGTCAAATCCAACAATTCTTGACAGCGCGAAATCGAAGTAATTTCTGATCTTCCGTCAACACTTTCGGCACACGTTTCGCACAGACCTTGCGCATTTGCAGATCCTCGGTCACTATCCCGTGTACCGCGAACGTGGACGGGTGAAGGGAGGCAGCTATTTTCTGGATGCACAATCCACGGTCTGAACGCAAAACATCGCGCGCAGATCTCGTTTTCGTCGGCTCTGGCTTCTGGTTGTTGGGCGTCCAGAACGGGGTTCGTCGCGGCCTCCTCCCGCACTGTGACCTTGAAAAGCAATTGACCTTGAATGCCTCTTGAAGCATTTGGAATGTTTCGGTTGAATTGTTTCCAAACGTGATGGCGTATCGCTGTTCCAGCGAACGCTCCATCGCGCCAAGTTACAAAAAAAGAAGTTTGAAAAAAATAAACACTTTTCGCGGAGGCACCTACTCACAGTGGCTGACGCTAGTAACCGCCTGCTTTGGAAGGGCAGACTATCTCACACATTTCCCGACCAATTTTACCGCGCTGTCATAAACATTCGCGTCACAAAAAATTAAGCGCATTACTTTCATAATGAACCCTTTGTGGTTGGTTGGTGATTCCGGGCGCGTCAAGAGCTTAGGTCATTAGTCCCCCGCTGGATGGCGAGATCCGGCGCCGACCTACCGTCGGCTAGTGGGGTTTCCCCCTAACCAGGCCTCTCCCACCAGCGGGGCACCGCCCCACCCGGGACAAGCTCTAAGCTCCCGACCGGTCTCCCGTCATGTGTGGTTGTGTAGTGCATGTTAGTGTGTGTGTAAGGGGAGAGGAGAGGACAATGAAGATGAAGGGAAGATCGCGCGTGGTCCGTGGCCCGTATGGTACGGTACTGCTCCGGCATTCGCCTGGTGTTGATCGGAGAAACCAAGAAAAACTACCTATCAGAGCAGTCGGCCGCTAGAATTCTCCTCCAGACAGCGACTGGATTCGACATAGCTGAAAGAACAGTGTCGAAAATCCTGCCGCCGTCAGGACTCCAACCTAGGCCCTCCCGGTCAGAGGTGCTGCAGTGGCATCTGTTGATGCACTGAGATACCGTTCCCGATTCGCCGTGTGTGAATGCGCGGGCGTGTGCGCGTGCGTGTGCGCGTGCGTGTGCGTGCGCGTGCGTGTGCGTGCGCGTGCGTGTGTCTATTTTGAAACGCATTGCTTTTCTAAGTACGTTTGTACTTTAAATCGCGCGCTATGACCGTAGCCCGACGACTCGTTCGGAGCGGGTCAGTCGAAGCACGGTTGGAACGCGAGAAGGGCCAGTGGCCTCTGAGGAGGGAGGACGGCAGAGTGCAAACGCGGGCAATGGCGGTGAGGGACCGAGGTTGAAGAGAAGCCGACGACATCGGACCAAAATTGAGTCGAGAGACACTGAAAGGCAGTGCTAACTACTGAGTGATATCGAGTAAAGTGACGAACAGCAAAGATTGAATGGACAGTAGTGGTGTGGGACGAGGCAAAACGGGAACGTGTGAACACGTGCGCGGCAGAGTAAGTATGAGTGAAATGGACAGAGCGAGTCATCATCGAGGGTATAATAAATGGACTTGGAGGAATTGGGAATGATGCAAAGAGATGGGCACAAAAGAATGGGCGGCGAGTCGCCATCGCCGTGCCCGGCAAAGCACGACGGCCGCGTGGTGATTAGACAGGTGGCCGGAGAGGGACGGCAGGAGCCGAAGCCAACGCCACGAGACGGCGCCGACTCATCACGTCACGCGGGCATATCCGGAAACTATGAGCTTGAAGGAATCTGAGACGCAACAAAAATAGTAAGACTATTCCTAGATGGGACTCATTGTTACGTTGTAATAGAAGCAAGTGCGCGTGGGAAAGGGAGTAGAAGATTGAGAGAAGCATATAATGGGGTATTTCATGTAGCAATAGATAAGATAAATAAATACTGGGGGAACAGAAAGGGTATTTCGGAAGGGCATGTATTGTTTTGTAAACAGAACAAACAAGTGTTGTATTTATGAGGTGATTATCGCTCAGTATGTGCAAAGGGAGCTCCCATTAATACTATGAAGTGTAGATTTAAGACAGAAAGAAAAACATTAGTGTTTATTAACCATATACTTTTACTTAATAAAAGACCAAAATTGAGAATAGGAAATATTCTTGTTTATGAAAAATATAGTTAGTCCATTAAATGCATTATCTGAGTGAAGAAGTAATATATTTGTTACTATCATGAGTAATTCATTAATGCCAAACCATCGTTAATAAGATATTCTAAATATTTAATGAAACGATTAGTGCTATCTTTTGTTTAATGTAAATATGTGTGTGTGTGTTTAAATGTCGGCAGGAAAGTTTTGCTGTGTTGTGCATTCCTACTAACTTTCCATCAATCCGTAGTTAGCTTTCACGGCTTGCGAGATATAATCATCATTATATTCATAGTCTCTGACACTTACACTAATTACACAGAATAAAAAAACACATTAGTGAAGACTTTATGTGTATGTTACTATTCAGTACTTTTCCAGTAATTAAATGAATAGGGCTTGTGTAATAGCCAGTACGTCGAAATCATATTCGTTTTCTTTCTTGGCTTTTAATAGGAAATTCTATTACGTGTGACAAAACACGAAAGTTTAAAGGGTTTGTTTCAAGAGTGATATGAACATCGAATTTATGTTTCTTATTTTAGTTGTTATTTTGATGCGATACTTTATACTTCTTCATTGTTGGGCTGTTCAAAGTCGTCAAAAATTTCATGGATAAAAAGCATCATACTTTCTTCTGCACTCCGTAACAACCATCTGTAACATTTTGAGAAATGATGTACCTGTACAACCCAAAATGTAGTACTATATTGCTATGAGGGTTTGGCCAAAAATTTTCTAAACATGTAAAATTTCTGCACAAGTAAAATTTTCGACATATGTATGATAACGGAGTTTAGTTTAAAATTCATATGCTTAAGATACTATAAGCGGGGGTTGCTATGTGACCGTTTTCAAGGTTTTCTTACTGCCGGTGGAGTATTTGTGAATGGTATCTAAAACGAATACCTGATTTGAATTGTTGTGTCCTTCCTCTACATTCCGGTACGACGTCTGCATAGAAATCCGCTGAGTTATTAGCAATGACAGTTGTCACAATGTTACGCCGCAATGCGAAGTTACTTTGTGACGAAGCTATTTTTAGCTTAAAAATACACATAAAAAGTATATTGGCACACAGTTACCCCATAAAACATTTATTTAGCATTATATTGATATTCAATGTGGCAGTGATATTGATGTAAGTGCATTTCTGTGTTTTTTTTAAACATTTTTATATTGAAGGATACAATCATTCAACTATCTCACGGTGTAGTATCCTCTTTTGTTCATTGGCTTCGAGGGATCTATAGTTAAGAGGACTTCCTCCTTTGAATACAACATTTTATTTTTCTTTACAGGCCATCTTCGGTTCTTTGCCTTCTCCATGACGCTGACCATATATTCATCGCATTGCACACAAGTGACCTTTTAAGGGTAGCGCTGCCCCTGAAAGTAAACAGCTACAAATTCTCCAACTTTGAAACTATATTTCTTAGCGGCAAAGGTGGTGCTTGGGTCTGTGAATCCTGGAGGACTAGTTACATCTGTGACTACATAGGTGGTCAGGCGGAAGAGGCGGAAGGTCAGGCGGTCAGGCGGAAATGGCCTGAGCCTCGCCACCAATAAAGACATTTATTTATTTATTATATTTATTTTTATTATTTTCCCTCCAAAATTTAAGTAGTATATGACTTAGTGTAGGGATCACAGAATTTTGAAAATGTGCACAAATTCACTTTTCCCCATAGCACGTCATACGCAGTTTTAACTGCTTTTTTGACGTTAAATAAATAAATAAATAAATAAATAAATAAATAAATAAATAAATAAATAAATATTTACATCTGATTGATCAGAGTCTTCATCATTAAAATTCAGACTTTCCGCAGAATCGCGGAGAGAATAAGTTCTCCTGCTCTCTGTCGGCAGATGTTTTGATTCTTTTAGTTGATACTTAATGTTGCAGATGCAACTAAAAGCGTTCGAGAAGGACGGGCTGTCTCTTTCGTCCTGGAGTTTCCAATGTCAGATGCTCTGATATTCTTCCCTGTTGGCACATCCACCTTTTTCCTCCTCTTCTTCCCGCGAGGGTTGGTCATCCTGGTCTCTGCTTATAAACGCAGAGTTCTGCCAAAAAAGCATCTCCAATGTGGGAGCTGATGGAAGAATGGAGGCTATCTTCCATGGTCGCAGATGGAGGCCGATGCAAGACCTCTTGCTTGTTCAGAAACACTGCCCCAGTCTCGTAGTGATAACGTGGTATTCAAAATTAATTTAACAGCCTCATTAAGACGTTCCTATGAATAACTTTGATAAGAACAAGCACCCACCTTCCTCTTACGTCCTCGGCAAATCTAATACCTATTTTGGGTCACAAAAAAATGTGTTAAAATGAACTATCACAAAGTAACCTCGCAAACTTCAGGCATTTCATATTGTTTTTCGTAAGATGAACAGAAATCGTCAAAAAAGACTTACATTTAGTAACATTTGGCTCCGTGCGGATTCACAGACCGCCGTTATGGCTGACATTTCAAAAATATGGTACAACCACTGTAGGATTAAGTCAGTTGCCAAACACCACGTGTATACCACCACTGAGTTGATACTGATCTCTACATCAAACAACTGGAAAATCAGATTTTTGCTTTACATAATACAATACCCATTTTTATGAAAACTGCAATATCATTGCTTGGGCAAGTGTCTGTTCAAGTTGAGATTAATTCCAACTTTTTATACTTAAGTCTGGTACAAAACAGTAATATATTATAAACGATTAATTTAAAAGATGAAAATATTGCAGTCGTAAGGCAACACTCATATGATATAGAGCAATTTACTCTCAGAATAAAAACATCTTCGCGTGAAGTCTATCCCAAGAGAACAGAGATATCCTATATTTGACAACTCAAGAGCGAATTAATGCTTGAAAGACAAAAGAACTGCGTGGCACGTTGAGTTCTGAGGATGTTGATCTGAAATGGTCTACAGAATGGCTGCGAACGGCAGGCTACATGGTGAAACAGAAGGATTCCTGTTCTCCATACAGGACTAAATTATTAAAACCAGAGCCTATCAAAAATATTTTATGGGTCAAAATATTGATAGTAAATGCCAATTATGTAAAACTATCAATGAATCTATCCAACATATATGCAATGAATGTCCATCTTTGGCACAAGCTGAATACTTGCAACGACATAATAATGTAGCCAAAGTAATTCATCAGGAACTTGCAAACAGATATCAACTAGTAGAAGAAGACCAGCTAAGTTATAAATGTAAGCCTGAGCAAGTTATCAGTAATAATCTAGCACGAACATTGTGGGGCAGCACAATTATAATCGACAGAACCGTTGAAGCTCACAGACCATACATAGTTTTATTTGATAAAATAGTGAGAACAGCTATGATTATTGGTGTTGCAGTTCCTACAGACGATAACCTTGTCTCAAATGTTGACAAAAAAATACCAGCCACTAGCTGTTGAATTGAAGTATATGTACGCATTGCAGAATGTGGAGATTGTACCTGTCATAGTATGGACAAATGGTGTAGTTACGAGGGATTGGTAGAAGGCTGGAAAAGTGTGAGGGTACAAGAAAAAACGTCTCAGAACAACGCGAAATGCCGCTTTATTGAGTACTACAAGCATCGCCAAAACGTTTTTGGGTCTTGAATGAAGGAAGTAAAGACATCAACAAAATCATCATTAGTGACGGACTACATGAAAGATGTTGGAACCCTGTATGAGGAAGCTCTTCATTGTAGCAACTACATATTTTTGTACAGACAAGTTGTGTATTGATCAGGAATGCTCCGACATTTCTTGAGAAGTATAGGAGTAATAAATATTATTATTATTAATAATAATAATAATAATAATAATAATAATAATAATAATAGTAATAATGTGGCGCAGACGGACCCGTGGCGAAGACCATTGCAGCAGCCGTCGTCTGCGCCGAGGAGGCTGCAGGTTCGAGTCCTGCGTCTGCAAGGTCGTATTTGTGATTGTCCCCTAACCCCCCGTCATCATTCTATCACGTCATGATTGACACTTGAAGGTGTAAAAACCTGCAGCTGGAAAGCTGATACTAAAAGTCACACACGTCTATCCTGTAGCGTGGTCAGAAATGGTCGATACGCCAAGATAATAATAATAATAATAATAATAATAATAATAATAATAATAATAATAATATTAGAATGGTTGAATTATTCGTTGATCCCCTTTTTTATATAGTAGAAAGATGGATCTTTTTAAATTTATTGGACGAAATAGGATTAATCCACGATGATATCAGGAATTAAGACGTATAATTCCTTTAAATTTATTGGTGCTTAACGTTTCGCACATTTGGCATGTGCATTTTCAAAAGCATTTGACAAGCGGTTGACAATAAACATTACATTTTTAAGTGGTAAAAAACAAAGCAAAAAATAAACATACATATTGGAGATATAATAATATTTAATATATAATATGAATTATACGTCTTAATTCCTGGTATCATCGTGGATTGCCTTTTAAAAAGATCCATTATTCTATAATAATAATAATAATAATAATAATAATAATAATAATAATAATAATAGTAAACGGGTAGTACTTTTACATTCTCGCTATGGCTTAGACAGTATAAAGAAAACATTCTAATACCATTGGAAAACCCAGCCTGAAGCATACCTGAAAACTTTTATTGCCAGGCCTTGGTAACGAAGAACTGGATAAATCATGTCCCTAGAAAGTAAATTACTTCCTCTTACACTTATGGTCATAATTACTGACGTCATAATTCATATTTTGTTGCTCCTTGATACGGAAAACTCGTTTGACGGAATACCTCCGTCTGTCCGTCCGTCCGTCTCTCCGAGAGTGTTCAACGCTAGCGCCTAAACCGTTCAGCCTCTTTTCCCATAATTGATATCCCCTAGTCGACCAGGCTGATGTCACGGCGCCTTGAATTTGAAACCGATATTTCATTTTGGGGGTATTTTACAGGAAGCCCATGAAACATTTTCAAAAAATTGCCGCAATATTTTTGATTAATTTTATTGTCGGATAGCGTAAAACGACCTATTACAATTGCAACAGAAAAGCGATATTAACCTTCAGCAAAATCTAAAACAATATCCTTCCCTCCTCAGCTCGGATACTCTCTATTTTGAAACGGGCGTTGACGTGGCGGGCCGTATCTGATTTCGGCGGTTCGAACGGCGCGCCCTTCGGTTTCCGGCAAGGAAACTGCGCCGGAGCAGGGAGCGGGGTGGAGCAAGAGCGAGCGGGCGGGCGCTGGTCGGGGCGGGCCGGGGGGGGGGGGCGGGCGGGGCGGGCG
This sequence comes from Teleogryllus oceanicus, assembly GCA_964035755.1. Classification (NCBI taxonomy): domain Eukaryota; kingdom Metazoa; phylum Arthropoda; class Insecta; order Orthoptera; family Gryllidae; genus Teleogryllus; species Teleogryllus oceanicus. Next base: position 9,425,390 of record CAXIVR010000012.1, read on the forward strand.
CTGGTCGGGGGCGGGCCGGGGGCGGGGGCGGGGGCGGGCGGAAGTGGAGGCACGAGGAAGGCCGCTGCCTCAGACGCTGTAGAAAGTGGCGGCGGCCGCCGCAGACGCCGCCGTCGCCACGTCCACTGAGGGGCCGCCTCGCGTTTTCCTCGTCGACGAGGAATCGATTCAGCCTTCGTCAAGGGACAGCACGCGAGGACGCTGCCGCTGCCTGACGCTCCTATGCAACGCCGTCGGCGAGGGAGCAAAAATCGTAAAAGCTGTATGGGGGGAGTCTATCTGCAGGTGTTTTCTGGTGCTTCAGAATTTCTACCCCACCCTTTTAATAAAAGTAGTGGAATGAATAAAGGAACCAACCGGGGTTAGCCACATTTGAAAAGTTGATATTTCCACTTCCGATCAATATAAAATATATTTACATCAGTAAATGAACCACAAACTTGATTTTATGCTATTGCTAACAAAATAACAATCCCTACCCTTTGGCTCTACTATTACCATAACAAGCAAGAGTCCATCAATATATGCGATTTTCTCTATACTTCTATACATACACGGTATTGTTTAGTAACGTGTTTCATAAATCTTGAAATGGAGGAAATTCGACTCATAGTTTTTTGTGAGGAAACTAAAGCTCCTTACGTGTTTCTGTTACGTGTCCGTCTTGAAAGTGTAAAGTGTGAGAATGTATGAGAGTGAAAAAATGTATCCCCAAATAAATAGGCATGGAAGTGTGGAATTTCCTCCGGGATTAAAGTAACCTCATCCACCAGCGACTCCCGTTATCATTGTAATCTGAGAAAGAAAGAGAGTTTGGCAATACCGTAAGACTACGACAAACATATACGTAAGTAAAAACTAACCTTCAACAACAAATACTATTTGTTTCAAGCTTCTTTAACAAATCTGTAAAATTCAAGCAAGTCTTAGATTTTTTGTCTAGTAGCCTTTTCCATATCTCTCAACAATCTAATCAATTTACATATCAATATAAATTACAAAATATCAATATCAATTGAAGCGTTAAACACGTGTCGTCAACAATTTTTCCTAGAGAAATACGTACGCACTTACTTAGAGATATCAACATTTTCTTTGACACGTAGAGTTGCCTTCATTATGAAACAATACCTCCAAAACGATGAAGACTTTTATTTTTCTATTTCTTGTTAAAATAGGCAAGTAGAATTTCTTCTGAAATCCTTTCCTGTCATTTCTTTATTTTCAGAAACATTCGTATTCTTTTTATAGATATGCCTCGATTTTTCAGAGAATAATTTTGAAACATCACATTCTACTTCTTTCTTGATATCTTTAGAAATTTTTAGATCTTTATCTTTAGAGTCAAAATAAAATGTATCGTTTGTCTTATTCCAAAATTCTTCAATTCTACCTTGCAGAATGCAATCCACAGCCACCTAAAGCTCCAGCCACCAGAAGGACGCTGGCCGTCTACTGATTTGCTTCGTCCTTCGTGGTGTAGATGTGCGCGCGAAGAAACATTGTTTAAAAATAAAAGTTTATATATGACTCGGGGTTTACCTGAGCTTTATTAACTCGGAAGAATTATGTCCCTCGCACGGTCGTGCCCTGGACACAACTGTTGTCCCTCGTGAATAAAGCTCTACTAAAACTCCTTGTTATATAAATAACAACTATTAATAAATGTCAAAGCATTCAAGCAGGGAATCAAAATCCAATAACCACTCTCTTGGGCGCGTCACTATTTCGAATATATATAATTATTATTTCTGTTTATTCTTCTCCAATAAATGAATGCAATTGAGCAAAATAGAATTTATATTCTGATAAATATTATCTTTGTAGAAATACATTTCTATCAGGGAATGGAAATCTATATTTGGAGTCTGATGAATTATGAAAACTAGTCATCTACTTAATGATTCGCATTTTCCAAAGACGCCATGTTCATATATATCAATGTTCATAGATAACGAATCAAAATGTGTACTTCTTGTAGATACTGTTGCAAGAGATCTCGAGTAACTTTCGGGAAACACATTGGAAGCATTTTGAAGTGCCACAGACAGATACCATCATACGTGGAGGTGTTTATCCGAGTGACTTTAATGCTTCTTTGAATCTGAAATATTTATTATTTCATGAGGCATTTCTCCAAAGCAACATTAGTTTTAACTTAAATACACTGTAATTTTATTTGTATTGATTATTTCTAATGCCTTGATTTGATGAATTTGATTTAGTCGTAATTAATCATTTGTGTTATATCAATAAAATAGTATATTAATATTTTGTGGAATCCGCAGCCTATCTTCACGGAATTTACAGATTTTTGATCATATATGTATTACGAATTTTTAAAAAATTGAATCATTACTTAACTTTTTAAGTACTTGGGGCCAAAGAATATCATCGTTTAAGGCATAATCAAATAATACCGAAAGCGTTATACCCTAACAAAGAAATATCTACTACAACGAATTTAGCAGTTCTGTAAATAATTCTGGTATATTTATGTTCAGGTGTGTGAAATGTCATTTATTATAGTTATCTTCAATAGATTTCATTCTAAAGCTCAAGAAGCTAATGCTGCAAGGCGAATAGAGGTGACACATTAGCAATGCCATGTCCCGGAACTCATCTCGTCACGAAGAACTCAGAAAACCCGGCCCACGGTTTTCCTTGTTTCTCAGTATTCTGATGATAGATTCCATCCTGCCCACTTTCACTCCTACAAATTTGTTCCTCAAAACAAACCTTCGGGAAATCTGTTTTCTGTGTCCTTAAGGAAGTATTAGAGTAATATATTTTAAGATTTATTCGGGAAAGATAAAAATCCAAGAACCATAAAGAAAATAAAGATTGTTTCCTCGTAACTAAATTTTAATATATAATTTTTTAGGTACTGCATAAATTTCAAGCACAAATTACGTGAAATGGTGTCTTTTTACTTTCTGTATTAGAAAGAACGGCGAATTTGCAGCAGAAAAACTCTTATTACAGGGACTTGGTATCGAAAACGTGGATACATCCAGTTGCTAAATTTAGAAAATTAGTGGTTCTACAACAGCACATACTTTCTCGCGTTGTTAGAAACAGCTGCGTAATATTGCATTGTTGCATGCCCTACTAACGCCTCAGCTGTTATTTCAAAACTCCCCATTCAATTAAGAAGCAAGCAACGCACGGTGTTGCCAGCGCAGCGTTGACAAAACTATGTACTGCCTTTTTTACTTTCTCGTATACATCCGTATATAAGGAGTAATATACGTAGTGTAGAGAAAGTTATGTAAAACGTGCGTGACAAAATGGCGAGGTTTCGACAGAAAAAATTCATTGCCAGACCGTGAAAACAAGAAAGTGAATAAATCCAGTTGCTAAATTAAGAAAAAAATCCCCTAACTAGTGTGATAGCCAGAATCCCTGTTAAATGGGTCCTTCATGCCGAAAAACTAATTGAGAGCAAGACGACCGTCCATCCGTCTGTCTGCCCGTCCGTCCGTGAACACTGCTAGCGCCGAAACCATGCGTAGGATTTTTTCCAAACTGAAGAAACCCCTGGCGATCTGGCTCTAGTTGAAGCTCTGAGATTTTGGAAAACATTCTTTAAAATTTGGGAGTACTTTACATGAAGCCCCCGGACATTTTCAAAATTTTCTCAAAAACGGCTCCAAATTTTTTAAAAAAAGTATTGTAGAATAGGGTAAAATACACTTACAAAGGTGGCATAGATCTAATTTTCACGGTTAACTCTGAATTTTTGAAAATTGCAAAAGTTTGAATTTTTTTTGCGTCTTCCTACAACTACAAAATTGAAGACAGATTTTTCCTTCAAATGAAATTTGTTGTTCATAAATATTTCTTTCATAAAGGTCATGCACATTTTTTGAAAATAGTAGTTTTCGTGCAATAGTGCGTGCACTATTTGTAATTTTAAAAAATTAGAAAAACAAGATTTTCTCAAAAACGGCTTCAAACTTTTTCTTTAAATTTGTGGTAGGTATAGTACCAAACAAACCCTATAGGATGACATAAACGCCGTATTGCTCTATTCTTTTGTTTTATCAAAAATTACAACATTTTTTTTTACTTGTCTCTCACGTCGGTAATATATTCTATATTTGGAGTCTGATGAATTCTAGAAACTAGCCATCTCCATAATGATTTGCATTTTCCAAAGATGCCATGTTCATAGATATCAATGTTTATAGATAACGGACCGAAATGTGTATTTGTTGTAGATAATGTCGGAAGAGATCTTGAGTACCTTTCTGGAAACACATTGGAACCATCTTGAAGGGCCACAATTAATCATTTTATTTATGTCAATAAAAGAGTATATTAATATTTTGTGAAAATTTGGAGCCATTTTTGAGAAAAGTCCCAAGGGCTTCATGTAAAGTACCTTCAAAAATTAATGAATATTTTTCAAAATCACAGAGTTTAGACTCAGGCCAGATCGAAAGGGAAATCAGTTTGGAAAAAATACGAAGTATAGTTTAGGAGATAGTGTTGCTCAGCACCCAGAGATGAACAGAAAAATTATGTTTTGAAAAAAAAAACACTTTTTCGGTATCAGAGGACCCCAGAACTTTCCCTTGAAATCTCGAAATCGATTTTCGACAGCATTTCAGAATTTTCTCTTTACTACGTATATTCCTTGTGTACTCCGTATATACGTATGAATACGAGAAGGTAATAACTTTCATACAAGCTAATACCGTGCATATTATCGCAATTTCGAGGTCAAGGTCAAGGCGATTATCATAGGAGTAAGAAAAGAATATTGAAGTGTAATATATCATTACACGTGCATTTACATCGAGCATTATTTATGTACAAACCCTTTGTCATTGGTGGACGTGGAGTTATAAATGAACGATTCAAACAGCATCGATTTTTTTTCCTTTCAAAATTTAAGTAGTATATGACTTAGTGTAGGGATCACAGAATTTTGAAAATGTGCACACAATTCACTTTTCCCCATAGCACGTCATACGCAGTTTTTAACTTTTTTTACGTAAAATAAATAAAATAAAATAAATAAAACGAATATAGGAGGCTTTGCATGGATGATAAAAAGTTCGAGAGAAGACTTTTTGTCTGTTTTGAACAGTTTAATCTTCTAATAGTAAAAGGAGAGTTGTAATAAGTAGTGGGGCTAAAACATCACGTACTTTCTCGAAAATTGCGCGAATAGTACTCAAATGTTTGAAAAATTGTACCAGACCTTATCTCAAAATCTATCTTTAAGGAACAGATTTTATTAAGTTAACAAATTTTTATCTTTAATATTTTAATTGTAGGAGGACTCCGCAAAAAATTCATCTTTGGCAATTTTCAAAAAAATCAGGGTTTTCAACCAACATGTGACTTGCGTCATTCTCTTAAACGGTCTTAACACTATCCAACGACAAAATTTAATCACAAGCAATGGAGTTATTTTTTGAAATTTTGGAAACGTCCCAGGGGCTTCATGTAAAGTTCCCCAAAAATTAAAATATCGGTTTTAAATTCTAAGGGCCACAACATCAGCCAGATCGATTGCGAATTACCGATGTTGGAGAAAATCGGCTGATTGGTTTAGCTGCTAGCATTGTTTACAGCCGGACAGAAGGACAGACAGACATTTTGCCGTCATTCCATTTTTCGGTATCGACGTCTCTCCAAACGCATTCTGCCTACACCACGTGTTAGAGGATTTCGTTTTCTAAATTTAGCAACTGGATGTTTCCACTTTTTCGTTACCAGGTTCAATATTATCCGTAAGGAGACATTCTAAAACACATATTTTATTTATTTATTTATTTTACGTCAAAAAACAGTTGAAACTGCGTTTCGTGGTGAATCGAGATAAAGGCGGGCATATTTATGAGATAAATATTTCGGCACGTCACTGAAGTCATATTTTGAAGTTTGTCAAAAATATAGTGTAATTATTGTGTATCGCAAGATGCATTATTCTACAATTCACACCGCAGCTTGTGGGATCCGTCGGCAAATGAAGCATCTCCGTGGTAGAATGTCATTGACATTAAGTCGTAAATGACGTGCCTTTCTAAAGTCATCAACGCGACTCATCGCCCGAATAGTCAAACATGTATTGGGGAAAATCTCTATAGTTCCTCGAGAGGTAGAAATTGTGAAACCAGATGTGCGGATTTTTGTTTGTTAATTTACGGTGAGATGATCTTAGTCATATTTTCACGCTTTTAATCATTCAACGATTTAATTTAATCATCACTACTCATCAAATCTCGTAACGTAGCATTTTTGTTCCTACGAGTTAAGAAGCTTTTGAGGATGTAAGTAAATTGCATGTCAATGAGCAATTTTGTTTTTTTTTTTGCGAGTACTATCTACTCTTCCACACAAATCCAACATATGAACGCACACATTACAAAAATATGACACTGCCAAATAAGATGAATGTACGAAACTTAGAACACACATTGTAATTGGGATGTCAATACATTGTCATGTTTATTTTTGTGATGCCAGCCATGAACCTCAAATGAAAACGAGACAAAATCAAATTTTACAAAAATTGTTGACATTTTCATATTAATATCTTCTCAAACCTTAGATAACACAAAATGCTACTTGATTTCCAAGGTGTCATCCACGTAATGTCCCAAGCAAAGGAGAAGAAATATACTTCTACAAAGCGTCTTTTGAAAAACATTTCAATAGTGAATATAGTTCAACTCACAAACGGTGATTTAGAACGTCCTCGGAAAGTTGGATTTGTTTCCAGCCAACAAACACCCATATTAAATATTTAAACCCGCAAAATTCATGAGAGTGGAGGATCCCGGGGTAGCTGTGGGGCCATTTATTATTCGCCGAAATTTATTTAAGTATTTATTTATGTTATAATTATGTAATTATTCAAAAAAATGTTATATAGTATCATATATACACCACAAAAATGTACAGTGTAATCAGAAATATATTTTTTATTTAACAAAAATCGACGATGGCCCTCTCCAAAATGATCGACTGATCCACGCTCATTGCTTGGCTGCAACAACTCACCGGAGTGCGCGAGAATGGATTTATTGAAGAGCCCGTCCCCATCCTCGTTGACGGGCGCGTTGTCGTCGACGAAGTTCTCGTATTCCTTGACGCACAGCCGCCGCACGACCTCCGGCTCGCAGATGACCAGCACGGGCTTGCGGAACTCGAAGATGCCGCCCATGCCGAAGCTCTTGAACTGGCGGTAGAAGTCCTGCGAGAGGAGCGCCAGGTTCTTCCTCTTGAAGACCAGGGGCGCCATGTTGCCCAGCAGCGGGAGGGGCTTGCGGTGCGGCAGGCGCTTCTCCACGAAGAAGCCGTTGTTCGACGTGAGGAAGAGGTACAAGAGCGCCACCAGCACTGCGGCCACCCACAGAAGCTCCGTCCACGCCATTGCTGCAAAGAGTGAACGTGCCATGGAGCTGGGAATCTTAATCTCGTTTTGCAACTGCTGTGCGCAGAAACGTTTGTGAGTGCGTCCAACACTTTATTTTGAATTTTAAGTTCATTATATAGAGTATTCTGAAAAACCCTTATTAAGCATCATTTTTTGGCACTTTTCATAGTGCCATGTACTGGGAAACTATCATTCTTAATCTCGGTTTGCAACTGTTGTGCCAGAAACGTTTGTGATGCGTCCAAACTTTATTTTAATTTTAAGTTCATTATATAGAGTATTCTGAAAAACCCTTATTAAGCATCATTTTTTGGCACTTTTCATAGTGCCATGTAGCTGGGAAACTATCATTCTTAATCTCGGTTTGCAACTGTTGTGCTCAGAAACGTGTGTGAATGCGTCCAACACTTTATTTTGAATTTTAAGTTCATTATATAGAGTATATAGTATTCTGAAAAACCCTTATTAAGCATCATTTTCTGGCACTTTTCATACAAGCCTTTAATAAGAATTTATATTTTACTTTTTATCATCACTAACGATGGGTTGCAAAGATCTCACGTATGTAATAATAATATTTTAGTTTCTACAATCTCAAAAAAATTGAATATAAAAATGAACTAATTTATTTCGCACGCACATTTAATATTTGTATTTATCTTAAACTAAAATCGTATCTCGTTCTATGTTCAATATATGTTCAGAGTAAATGTGTCTTGTGTACGACTCACGGATGTTCGGTAATGTGAAATACTTATTGAAATTTTGCTGCACTAGAGGAACTGTCGGGGTCATTTAATGACGACTTTCAGTCAATATTCTAATTATTGCTGGATTACAAAGATTTAATCCTCAATTATTGTCACTGAACACAAGTTATTCACTTTATTTTACTCCCTCTGAAACCTCTGATTTATATATTGAATTATATATAAAATACATACAATAAATATCAATAAATAAGTTGCGATTCTAAATTACAAGAGGAAATGAATAAACTTAGCGTTGAAATATTCTATGATTCCAAATAAAGACCTGACTTTCCAGTTTTAACGAACCAACTAACTGAAATATAAGACCTTGGCATAACTCGCAATATTAATAATTAATATTGCAAGTTATGCCAAGATCTTATATTAAAGTTAATTGCTTTGTTAAAATTAAAAAGTCAGGTATTTAAGACTATTTTATGTAAAGTTTACCTTTGGGGAATATTTAACATAAAAAGTGGTTCCAAATTTTTCTTTTATTACGATATATGGATATTTATTTTACTAGCAGATGTCATTCAAATTTCTTTTCTCTTGGCAGAAACGCATTTTCTCTACAAGGAAAACTTACAAATCATTCGGTTCACTGCTCTTTCGAAAACCTTTCAGATGTCCTAAACTATTACAATTAAAATTGTGTATTAAAATGGCTTTACTATACGATTATCTAGAAAGTAATGAAGGTTATTCAACCTTTTAAAATGAGTTATTACTTGCATCACTATGAGTGAAAAGTAAGGCTTATGATTCGCGAGAAGATTCTGGTATATTGGACAATACACTTTCTGACCACTTCGGATATGGACGAAATAATAAAAATATTTTTCTTCCAACTTGATTTTTTTAAATAGAATATACAGTTATATTATATATATATATATATATATATATATATATATATATATATATAATTGCAATTTTTGCCGTTTTTATTTTAAGGATGATTTTATTCCTCTTTTATATGGCTGAGAGATTATTTTTATAACTATTACCTAGATTTAAATTTTATGGCTCTATTGAAATGAGTAATTAATACTTTACATTCGTAAACACAGTTATTAACACTAGTATCTTTTCCAAACAAAACATGTAATATATTCTTTATGAGTGTTTTGAGATAAAGGTTATTGGGAATTATGTTACCAAGCGTTGCTAGAGGAGGGGGGATGGGGTACCAATCCATTAGTGATTGTGATAGACGCACCGTGCCTAACTGTACTCCAGACACAGAGAACATTAATACACAAGAAATTCAAAATGTTATTGGAATGCAATAATAAATAAATCAATTTTCCAAACAAATTTCTTTTGGTGTTTCAACTTTGTATACAGTCCCTTCCCCTGTCAACACTCAACTGACTTCTTTCCAGAAATTGTTTTCAGAATTCCCTAGAAAGGTCACTTTTAAATATGTTTTTTAAAGTGGTAAAGTGGTATGTCACTGCAATTTCAATTTCGAAAACATCCGCATCACCTTCCTTTCATGTGGGCCTTTAGCTCGGGGAACAGAAAAAAGTCCGCTGGTGGAATATCAAGTGTGTAGGGACGATTTGACAGAATTGCCACTTGACGTTCTGCGGCGTTGTCGTGCAGCAGAAACAAATCATGGCTTCGGAAGAGATCTGGCCGTAAATTGTGAGAAAATTGTGTTTTTTAAATGTTTTTGTTAATGTTCAATTCATCGGCTATCATGCAACTTGATTGACGTTGGTCTTGGACAAAAAATAGGACACAAACCGATTTGTGCATATTTCTAGAGGCAGCATGCCCACTCCTTGGGGCATCAGTTAACGGTTGTCATCCCTCCCTGAATCGCTTGAATCACTCGTACCCTCCCACTGAGGTAGCGTTTATCACCGGAAGCCCATTTCTTCGCGACGAATTTTTCCGACGCGGGATGTTCGGTTCGCCGCTCGTTGCACCGTCCTCACGCAGCGGCGACTGAGAGCGCACAAGCACAAGCACGAGAAGCGCCGTACTCCCCGCAGCGGACTCGACACTCAGGGGAAAAGTCAATGGCGCGTTCCAAGAACATCGGTATTTAGTCTTAGTGCTCGTTGTGACAAAGAGATAACCTTGTTAGTAAATCGCAAAAAACGTATTCTAGGAAGATTTCGGATATACTGTATAACGATAATTAATTTTGTTTAGAAATTTTACTTACTACAGGTAGTAGAAATAAATGATATCATACTCTCTATAATAACTATTAGAATTCGATATTAATTATTGCAAGTATTACTTGAATTGAATAATTCGATACAAATATTGATATGTAAGAGCTATTTCTGGGCTCCGAATTTTTTTGGATCTCGGAACTCACCACAATATACTTTTCTTTTGCGGAATTCTAACTCGATTCGTAAACTGCATTTGTTGTAAGTCCGTGACATTCTTCTCTCATAAAATATTATTGATTGTTTCATATTAGTATTAAGTGGAAAATTCAAGAGAACAAGTTTCGAATATGTTCACAATTATTTTATCGAAGGAAATAATACATTAAACCACAAATGGTTCATTTTTAAAGTGCATTAGTTTCATTTTAAGATCCATTTTTGTAATGCTGCGCGAAAAACCAGCGAATTTTCGGCAGAAAAACTCTTATTTCAGGGTCCTAGTAACGAAAAAAGTATAAATCCACATACTATATTTAGAAAAAAGTCTAACACGTGGTGTAGCCAGAATCCATGTTTTTTGGCCAGAATCCATGTCATTAATATCGAATGACGGCAAAACGTTCGTCTGTCTATCCGTCCGTCTGTCCATCCGTCCGTCTGTCCATCCGTCCGTCTGTCCATCCGTCCGTCTGTCCATCCGTCCGTCTGTCCATCCGTCCGTCTGTCCAACCGTCCGTCTGTCCAACCGTCCGTCTGTCCAACCGTCCGTCCGTCCGTCCGTCCGTCCGTCCGTCCGTCCGTCCGTCCGTCCGTCTGACCCTCCGTCCGTCTGTCTGTCTGTCTGTCAACAGCACTAGTGACTAGACCGTTCAGTCTATTTTCTCCAAAATTGATATTTTTCAATCGATCTCGCTGATGTCGCATCCCCTTAAATTTGAAATCGATATTTTAATTTTAGGAGGTACTTCGCATGAAGCCTCTGGGACATTTTCCCAAATATGTAAAAAAATGGCTCCGTATTTTTCAATTAAATTTTGTAGCTGGATAGGTGAAGGACGTTTAAGAGAATGGTGCAGATCTCATGTTCGTTGAAAACTAATTTTCCGAAAATTGCAAAAGTGCAAAATTTCTTCGGAGTCTTCCTACAACTAAAATATTGAAGATAGATATTTTTCCCTGAATGAAATCAATTTTTTAAAAATTATTTTTGAAATAAGGTCATGTACAAATTTTCGGAAAATTGAGTACGTTGCGCGTAATTTTGCGTGAAAATTAGGGCGAGAATGTCAGCGTTGATTTAGCATCACTAGTTGAACTTCATTTTTAATATTCTCGCAAAAATCTGAAATGACCTCCGGGAAACCCTAGGATTCCACGCGACAATTTGGGATCAACAGTATTAGATTAACTAGAATAATGGGTTTGGTGTTGGACTCGCACTCATTTTAAAGAAATGGATTCACAAAATTAAGCTATATGTGATTATGTAAGGATCAGATTGTGATGTATAAAAGTGAGGTTTTACGGATGTCTTGGCCCATCCTTACCCTCCACTCTCATGTACGGCCATGACAAACGCTAATCATTCACTGGCTGCGACAGAGGAACATTAATGTCGGCATTACCTGACTCTTTTGTGCCTTTCACTTTCAGCCATAGCATTGTCGTTAGAGGTACAACTTGTCTCTGACGAGTCATCGAGGTTGGGTACCTCATATATGTGTGTTGTGAGTGTGTATTCATCACTCTACACTTGTAGGTGAGCAGTAGTGCTGGTCTATGAAAAAAAATATAGAAATCAAAAGACTAAATCTATATCAATGACTGATCAGTGTAATCATAAACGTATTCAGTCTCTTCTTTCAGTCAAGTTTTTCTAGACTTCAGTTCCCATTTCGTTGATAATAATAGCCGTCTTCAAGAACTGGGTTGAATGGAATAAAACCTCGTATCAGCTTTGAAAGCATACCATGATCCATTGAAAACAAAGTGTAAAGCCCAGTAAAAATTGTGAATAGGAAAAAACCGCGATCATTCTTGGTAAAATGTGGGAACAACATATTGTCGAAACATCTCTACCCTTAAATTCATAGAGCACTCCAATTACTATAATTCAAATCACGTGTCCATCAGAAATAGAGCTCCAAACTAAACATCCTATACATGAGCGTGTCGCAAGTTAAAGGTACTTTGAATACTCACTGCAGTATAATTCGTAAAAGGTTTCATTATTCATGCTAGGTTCCGAAAAATTAATTTGCATAACCGCCACGTATCAGTCACCTGACATTATGTGGACAATTTACCTATGACCTCAAAATCACTTAATTTTTCCAATTATTTGTTTCTACAGAAGAAAACTAACGTCTTCACACAAATTACAACAAACTCTTGATTAGTCATAAATCATTGGTCAAGGAGTTGAGTGTTCATAAAATTTAAAGAGATAGGAAATGGGCTCATTAGTAGAATGCACAAATGAATATGAGTAGCAATAACGATGCAATCTGAATGTCCATCAGCTTCAATAGCGAAGGAGAAAACGTATTAAAGATAAACATGAATCCAACAGGATTTACCATGACTGTCAGGAGGATGGTAGTAAATGTGTTCATGTTCATAGCCATGCTCTATAGTTCTCTAGTAATGGATTCATACTAGGTTTTGTTACCGATAACGATAAGCCTCGTCAATGGAAATAAAAGTCATAAGATGTTGGCACATAATATATACATTTTAATCATCTTGACCAATCTCGCATCAATGATTAGCAATTTAATATGAAAATAGTATTAAAAACAACGTTGCCGACCGGATTATAAGGGTTTTAATCCCACGTGTTTCACGCCTCCCTTCGAAGGGTCACGGGAAGGCCGCAGGTTCGAAACACCGCACAGAAAGAGGTGGATCATGACGTCAATTGATGTCACTGCTGTGTTTCTGACTGGGAGGTCCTAGATTCGAGTCCCGACGGTGGCAGAATTTTCGACACTAGGTAAATAGGTCGAGTTCAGTTGCCGCCTGGAGGAGCATTCTAGCGACCGGCTGCTCTTATCGGTTGTTTCTCGTAGTTTCTCTGATCAATACCAGGTGAATGGCGAAGCAGTATACTAACAAACGGGTCACGGACCGCGCGCGATCTTTCCTTCCTTTTCTTCTGGTGGCAGGTTTTCCAATGTGACTTTGACGAGATGGAGAGACTGAGGTGAATGACTCGAATCTTAGGTTAGAATTGTAGAGAGGTTTTGTAAGACTAGCCACCCAGTATCATATAATGTGTTTGACCCGCCGTGGGCCCTTGTCTCTCTTTTATATATTGTCGCATAGGGCCCGTTTTGCTGACCCCAGATCTTAGGAACTCGCAAGTGTAAAATGTACGGTCGCATATGTGTCCCATAGGGACGTAAAGGGCAACCGGGTGTCGGCTGGATAATAACCCTAGTAAAAAATGCCCAATTTATAAAGAAAAGGGTTTTTTAAATCGGAAATGACAATTCGAAATGTTTTGGTCATATTTGTAATGCAAATGAGATGAAAAACCAATTATTATTTGCCTGGCCTTTCACTTTCTATCCCCTCCCCCACATAACAGAGTTCCCCAATTCTTTGATGCCAACTGTATCCTCCTCGTATTGTTGAACCACATCACTAAAATTTATAATACTTACCCTTTCAATTGATTGTACTATTTCAATATTTGAAGAGACACTATTATTCTTTAAATGATATATATTCTTTAAATGTATTAAATGATATTTAAATGATTAGCTTTAAATGATCTATCATTGAGATTGCTACTATTTGCAGGACTTGATTTGCGACGGAACGGAGCGGCGTTCTGGTACCTTGGGAATAATTACTGGATTATACTAAAATATATAATTGTTTCCATTAATTTCGCTTAGGTAATTGAGCACTAATTTGGGGTGCGTTCCGGTACCTAAAATTCCATAAATCAAGCACTGTATGTATGTATTTACACACACACATAATTAGTCTTCCAAGTGGAGTCTTCATTTCGAGGACATTCTGTGACTCTCTTCCCATTCGACTTTTAATCCACTCTCCTTCCTCACTCTCGGCTTTTTCTTATCGCCGTCTATCGAAGATACTTTCACCTAAAATGGTGTATAAATATCTGAATTTAATCGCTTATTTTATGCTCATATTCGGGAAGGTTTGAGAAAACTTTATCTCCACTTAGTTCGTGATTTTTATTTTCTCCTTCTGGCGCGTTCCCTCCGACAATTCTTTTACGTCAATTTCCCTTTGTTTCAATGCGCGCCGTCCTCACCTTACTCGACCCGAAGAAACGGCGACGGGAAAGTTATGAGACAAATCCCAACAACTTTCCTCGCCACTCTGAGTCAAAGTAAACGTAATCTGAGATAAAACTGCCATCTTGCGACGGTTTACAGTGGAACGAAACCTGGAAAACAGGGTGTAAGATATTTTTTATGGTTTCAAATCAAACTTTTCAACAAAGAAAAACATTTTAGAACATCGAACGAGTGGAAATAAAAGTAAACAAAATCATACGAAAAATGAAAGATTTTCCAACATTTTATATTACTTTGAACGTATACTTTTAAGGCTGACGGTCACAGTTATCCAATGTTACGTGTGGTAACATCCCTTTTCCACTCAATGCCATAATATGAATGTTTCAATAGGTTTTATTTCCTTCTGCAGTGACTTCCTTCATGTCGTTTCGTGAAAATTTACAAATATATTCTCAGAAGGAAGTGGATTTTTAGAGGTTATGTCAAGGGCAAGAGTGGATACGTATATCTGTCATAATTAGTGGCTGTACGTCGAAAAACTTCCATTAATTCCCTATCTTGAGAGAAGTGGTGTTATCCATTTGAAGGTATCAGTTTGGCTGGCTTCCTCTTGCGTGAGTCTGCCTCCATTTGGACGCAGTGTAAGGCGATGCGTTGCGACACGTCGAAGGACCCGGAAGCGCGTAGCGACAGGGGGCGGGGCGCGCGACCCGCGGCGCGGCGCGACACTACCACCCCCCTCCCACCCACCCCCCGCGGCGCTTTCCTTTTGTTCTGCGCTCTCTCCGCGCCCACGCGCCGCCGCGAGTGGATAGGCTGGCGCTCGACCGCACGAAAAAGACACACTAGTGGGGCTGCAACAGCTCAAACCTTCTCGCATTATTTGTAACTTTGGAGATTTTCGAAAGTTCATACCGGGAGCGGTAGCTCAGTGCATCAACTGATGTCACTGCAACGCCTCTGACCGGAGGTCCTAGGTTCGTGTCCCAATGGCGGCAGAATTTTCGACATTAGCTTTACAGATAGGTCGAATTTAGTCGCTGTCTGGAGGAGAATTCTAGCGGCCGGCTGCTCTGTTCGGTAGTTTACCGTGGTTTCTCGGATCAACACTAGGCGAATGCCGGAGCAGTGCCCTAACAAACGGGCCACGATCTTTCCTTCCTCTTCCTTGCCCTATCCTCACCCTTTACTCACACCCTAACATGCACCACACTATCACATATTCCGGGAGACCGGTCTGAAGCTTAGAGCTTGTCCCGACTCGGGCGGTGTCCCGCTGGTGGGAGAGTCCTGGTTAGGGGGAAACCCCACTAGCAGACGGTAGGTCGGCGCCGGATCTCGCCATCCAGCGGGGGAAGATCACCGCCATCTCCCGGGAGAAAAACATCCGCTACTCGTACGGGACTAATGACCGAAGATGCTCACGCGCCCGGAATCACTAACAACTAACCAACCAATCAAGATAAATAAACTCTTGTCTAAACTGGTTAGATGCAGACGCCATATGCTTTCTTCTTCTCTACTTCGATCGACGATCAGCATCTGACACGAGGCAGCATCACAAAAACTCGTCTGCATCGCAGTCTTCGCAACTCTCGCTGCATTTCCCTTAACGCACGAAATGAATCTTGTGCCAAAAATCAAATGTCCCGTGGGGCAACGCTGAAAGTGTGAGGTGTCTTTTACAGCAGTACACGTCTAACATCGTATGTATTCGTAAGGATAGGTAAATTGAAATAATCTTTCACAATAAAATTTGTATATTACATTACATTACATCCTAGCTATATGGTTTGAGGAATTTTACCTCATCTCCAACTCTCCCCAAGAAGCGTGGTACTAAGCAAGTACTCTTGCCGACGCCATTTTGTTCTCTGGGAGCACATAGCAAGAACAAATTTCGTTCAAAAGAAAATTTTCTGTCTTTGATATGTAAAATTTCATGTTAAATACTACCAAAAATCAAAATATGTTTCAAAATCGTAATAACTCGTGTTCGGACTCATAGATTGAGGAATATCAATTTCTTTAAATAATATCGTTTGAACGGTTTAGGTGCCAGGGTTTGACGACAGAGAACGGGCGGTCAGACACACACACATTTGGCTGAAAACCATTTTTTTCGCTATGAAGGATCCGCAAACGTGAATTCAGACTATACTTGTTAGAGCAAGTAATGTACTACACATAGGAACAAGAATTTCCCACTTTGCTGATAACAGGGCTCTTCATGAGTTTTTCTGAAAAAAAAAAAAATGCCACTTTTCGGTGCAGCGTTACACTACTTCATCTTTACTATGTAAATACGTCGTAGGAGAGAAACTAAAAATTGTGGTGAGTTATCACATCGAGTACCAGAGCTAGAGAATTCCAGGCTCTGGAAAATGTTGACATATAGCCCCTCTCCCCTCAAAAAATGAAAAATGTGAAAGTTGTATTAAGAAACTATATGAGTTATTTTATTTATTTCAACAAGTAACAAAAATTATTTTAGGAGAACCAATTTCATGTTAGCGTCATTTCATAGAGTCCTTATAAGTAATAGTCCTTCCTTATAAGTAATGATTATAATTAACTATTTATGGTAAATGTTTAATTGAACATTGGATGAAATATCTGACTACTGCACCGCGACTTATAAAATTACGATAAAGATTTTCTGGGGTTCCAATTTCATTTCTCAATTTTTTACTTATTTTTTCCCCTTCATCAGGCCCCTTGACTTGCGGGGCCACGCGCGATCGCGAGAACTTCATATTTTCCCAATCCCTTCCAACCAATCCTTTCCTCATCCTCTTTCCCAATACCCAAAACCCTCAATAAAATAACATACCCTCCCTTCATCATCCCCACCCCGCCTCCCAATCCCCGTCTCTGTAGGGGGGATGGAGGCCACGAAACACTCGTCATCCACCCCAAAAGAAGAATCCCCAAGGGGATCAGCAGCCGAACGCAAAGCGACCATCCAGAAGCGACGTGAAAGAAGCTTGTGGGTGAGAAGTTGTGAATGAGCGGCGGAGGTCGCGAAGTGGGTCAGTGGTGCGGATGAGAACGCCGCGAGCGTACGCCTCCGAGAAGCAGGTTTGGCGCTTTGGAAACGAGCTCGTTCTGACCACACAGAAGGAAAACTGCGGAGCGAACCCCACGGCACCGCACACACACACACCCTCACTCACACACACACACACACACACACACACACACTCACACACACTCACACACACACACACTCACACACTCGCACACTCTCACACACACACACTCACACTGACAGATCGGCAGCTCATAGGGAAGTGGGTCACACGGCCGCCTATCCCATAATCTGTAGGCTAGGCGCCGGAGACGGCCTCACGGGTCGAAGATAGAAAAACGAGCAAATACGAAGAACGTGTTTTCTCGTATGAAATGTCGTTACAACGGAAGTATTTTCCTTCTAGTAAAAAACGTAATTGTTAGAATACCATTTCTGTGGCTTGTTACATATCTTTCCATCGATCATTTTCAACACAGCTGAAGATTTACGCGCTTGCAGCTGTGATTTCTTGCATGACATCATGTTGCCTCTTCCTTGTTTACTGCTCACAAATTGTGTCATATAGCACATTCACGTGCATGTCATTAATACCTTTAGACTCGCACGCACAATAATGCCCCAGGACAGACTTTATACAAATAACTATGTAATGCAAGTGGCAAGGAATGTTTACAACGCAAGTTGACGTTATTTTTAACAGTAACTATAAAGATGTACGTAAGAACGATGTCAATTTGCATTACCACTTTAGTATTACTAATATCTCACCGGCATACCCATAATTATTTTTTTGTTTTAAAGTAATTAAAAATGAAATGAAATAATAAATGGGTAATATGTTATCCTCTCGGCGAGAGAGGTTCGAAAAGCAGATGATAAGAAATCAAGGTCGAGAGTGAAATATTTAACTTGGAAGTCCTAAATCTCCTTTTAAAACATTACCTCAATTTCCTCTTATTGAAGGTGTTACAGTTCTATTCTGTGCGTCTTATTGCCTGTAACGTATGAGACGCAAGCTCCTTATTCTTGCTAGACTCTTACCAACACTGAATATCCTTTCACTTTCATTCTTGAAACCGCCTACTCAGCGTAAAACCCCAAGCGATAGTGACTCATTGGAGATATTACATCAATAAATTCTTCCTAGGACAATAAACGTAATACTTGAATTTTTTGTAAGAAAATATTGTGATTCAAAATGTGAGGAATGAAAAAACTAGTGATATCGAGGCATTTGAGTTATTGAAGTTGGTATTTTCAAGTTTCCGTAGTATTAGGAAATTACTTTAGGTCGGAACATTAAAGATCGCGAAGGATGATAGTAAGTTCCGCGTGCGTATTGAATTCGTAGGGTTCCTAGTGAGAAGGTAGAAAGGTTTGTCCCGTTGGCGCAGAGGTAACATTGCAGTGAAAGGTTTTTTCTCATTTAAGTGAAGAAAGACCTTGAATCTGGTCACCGCGATTACTTTTAGGCCGGATATTTATTCACTGAAGACGTGTAAATAAGAATTCGCTTCTTGAGAGGGAAATAATTGTGCTGAAATTGTAGGCTTCTCCTTGAGGATGTGACACGATTTTAGGAACTTCAGTGCAGAGAAGAATCCGCGGTAAGTGTGTTGAGGAACGTGCGTTTCTTTTTTACTATCGGAAAGGGAAGAGGAATAAGACCGCAATGTCCCTTTGTGGTTGCTTCCGTCGACCGCCCTTGTCCTGTCCATTAATGTTTTTGTGTTAATTTTTGTTTCTGTAGATATGAAACCTCCAAATTAAATAAATAGAAAATAAACACGAAGTTAACGACTAATTTATTCTTCTTCTTTTCCAACATGTAAAGCTTATTCTATTTCTTGAGGATAACCATTCTACTCCTAAGATGATTCCTACGTGTAAATATTGCTTCTGTAATTCGTATTCAACAAGGGAGCCTGGACCATCGTGCAGAAGCACACATACATCAACGAGTGTATTGAAAGGAACACGAAGAACAAATGCTCTACCCTTTAAAATATTAATATTTTTTGTCCTTTTACTGCTTGAAATTTGAATTTGTGTTTTTCAGATATGAATGAAAATATCATTTCGAATTAAGTCTTTATTTATTATTTTTGCTTCTCTAAAGCTTTGGAATTACATTTTAAATTAATGTTGAATTACAAATTCACCAATGGTGGATTGCGGGTAAATTAATACTGACTGTGTTACAATTACAATGATCCATTGTAGATCCTTGGTAATTGCCACCTTCTTTACCTACGAGACACATTTCCTCTTCTGGTCCATAATTGTCTCGTCTGAGTCATTTCATTGAGTAGCAGTTGTCCTTTGGGATGTTTTATATGCTTCGCCTCCCTCACAGCTTCCAGGAGAAACTGCGACCGTGACGTGGCTGAATCAACACCAGCGAAGTGGTGACGAAAGGGAGAAACAGTGGGCGCGAAACAGCGTGATTTTGCAACGGCACTAGGTTGAATTCACTTCTGAAATTTTGAAGATCATTCGAACAGTTCACGCGTCAAGAAAGAACTTCAAATGACATTGTTCTGTTCAAAGGGGACCATCCAACTCAGGTTCGAAGTATTGAAAATGGCAAGAAAAAATGTTTCAAAATGTCAAGATGTCGTTTTCTAGAAATTGTTATTTGTAATGGTGATTAATACAATCTAATAGAATCAGATGGTTTCTTTTCAAAACTGATCAGACGAGGAATCAGAAAGAATTACCATGGCCTGGAATAAATTTTGTTCACTTTCGCTCTTACTTTTAGACAAATCATGGAAAATTGAAGTGAAAAAGTCTGTAATGGATAGTTGTGTTCTTCCAGTATTGTTATATGGGGCACAAACTTGGTCTCTGGCATAAAAATAAAAGAAAAGCACGGTGTCTGTCGAAAGAAAATCGAAAGGAAGATATCACCATACACATTAAACAAAATAAGGAACAAAACAGAACGACAAAATACCAAATTAATGGACGCTTTAGAAATTCCCAAAAACTAGCATGGAATTGGGGAAGTCACGTCGCCAGAACAACTTGATTGGCACAAGTCACTGATTCTTGGAATCCGCGAATCGGGTAAACAAGCGAGGGAATATAGAAGACAAAATGGATAAGATTAGCTCAAGATAGGTTGTGGTGGAAGAGAAAAGGAGAAGAATTATAACTACATAATCATGAGAACTAAGTGTTATGTTATTTCCAAAACAATTATTACGAAAGCACAATCTATGAAAATGGTTAATTAGGCTCATGTTTAAGGTTAGTAGTTTGTAGTTTGTGATAGGATAAAAAATCATAAATATAACTGTAAGAGACTGACATACAAATAAAGAATTGTGAAAGGACTTATAAGGAAACTGCGAAGACTTCCCGCTTTCACAGAGAGAAAATAAAAATTGATATCTGTGTATGTGAGCGAGCAAGAGTTTCTCGGGAGTCTCACACGTACCCCAGTGGAAGCAGTATTGTTCAGGGTTTCATCATAATGACAGACGGTGCAGCGCAGTTTGTAAGATGACTGTGTGCATTCTATCTAGAGGTTCATAGTCGAGTAGTGCATAGAGCTACTGCGCTGCAGATCTGTAATCGGTTTGCAACAGCACCAGATGCTGTTCAAATCGTCAAATACAAAAGCACAGATGAAATGTTCATTTCTGATGCATTGGATTTCTTGTGGAAAAACTAACACTTTTTTTATTTTAACGTAATACTAGTGAGAACCCGTCAAAATTTGACGGTGAGATCTGAGATAAATGTAAAATACTGTACCTAGACTAATGTTCACAATATATTGCATTGATTGGATCTTGAAGGTATAACGAAGATATTCTGTGATAAGGAGTTCCCAAAATTTTGAACACGTATGGCCCATGACCAGGTGGCAATGCAATATCGGCACAAAAGATATAGCACTATTATACTGAAGAATGTAATTTCTAAAGTTTTTTGATATGTCATCATCTCCTATAAACAACTGTTTGATTTCTTCTGGCATATTGCTCGAAGGTATACTTATTTTCCCATTTAAGCAACACAGAGTAAATCGTTTGCAGAATTTCTCTCACATGGAAAGTACAAAGCAGAACAAAACTGACATTTCATAGACAATGACCCAATAGAAAATGAAATGACCTCACTATCACGACACCTACGCTGACTTTCTCTTTCCCCGTGTTCTATTAATGTACGTTTGCGTTTTTTGGGGCGCGTGGACAACGATTCGGAATTCGACATAACCTGTAAACAACTTCACTAAAGTATTACAACCGAGCAAAACCCACTGTGCGAATGTTCTCTACAAAATACACCACAGAAGCAAATACATGCAAACTGTCAACTCCACAATGCAATTATTACACTGAAACAAAACCTACTTTTTTGTTGTGGTTAAAGTGGATTTATATTTTTTATTGGTTGCATTAACTTTCTCTTTGAAATGTGTGACTTTGTATATTAGAGGTTCCTAATTTGAGTAAGCGACATAAAACTAATCTGTTTGTTTCTTCTAATAACAATTATTCAAATCATACCTCATCGTTGTTCAGAAAGTAACCTGGCGAGGGATTTTTGTCTCCTCTTTTTATATTTTGGCAAATTGGAAGTCACTACCTTGCCAGTCCTTACTTTTACTCTTATTTCGTATGTTATTAATTTCTTAAATATATAAATGAAGGTAATATTCATTCAGACCGGTATTTGCCAACTATAATCATTATCGACCTATTATGCCCATAAATAACTAAACTTTTCAAAGTTTCAGTTTCTTCCTGAAGGAATTTCACAATAAAAGTTTGAGTTTCTTCCTGAAGGAAGACAACGTCAGATATTTTAATTGACCACAACATTTACCTGTGTCTTCTGCAACGGCCAGAGCAAGCGTAAGTTTCTCGGAGAAAATTCGAACCCCAAAACCACGAGAGTCAAAGCAGTGGTTAAGGTTGTTTCTTCATCACACAACCTCTTTTCTCTTACGCGCAATACGCACGCCGAACAGAGGGAAAATCGCACTTGGAGTGGAGCTAACGACCGCCGCCCAACCGCGCGAGCTAATGACGAAGAGAGGAGGTCTGCTCTACAATGACACTGCGGCGCGGCCCAGCGCCGTCGGGGAGAGCCAGGCGAGGGGAACGTATAGAACGATTTTCCTAAGGATAAGCCAAAGAATTTCGCGAAAACAAGTGAACATCACATGTATAGAACATTTTCCTAAGGATAAGCCAAAGTGACAGTTCGCGAAAACAAGTGAACATCACATTATAGAACTTTTCCAAGGGTGACAGTTCGCGAAAACAAGTGAACATCACATGTATAGAACGATTTTCCTAAGGATGAGCCAAAGTGACAGTTCGCGAAAACAAGTGAACATCACATGTATTTCAGAGAAGTATTCCTCCGCCGCGACAGCTGTTCAGCCACGCCTCTTCTAAAAGTTTGGTTAAGGCTCCTGAGAAGACATCGCTATCCAGAAGTCTAAGAGTTTCCCCGAGGTATATGCACGTACGCGAGTCCGGGAAATAATTAAATGTAATTACGTATGTGGAAAATCTTTTAACATGCTCTCACAACCAGTAAAAGAAAGCTGCCACGAATGTAAATAGAAACCTCTCAATCACAGCTCGCCACACAACAGCACAAAGGCCGAAACCACGTGCATCGGTACGCATCTCGCATTCAAGTCTCGGTTTTAAAATAAACATAATATTACATAAAATAAACATAATATTACACAAAAAGTAAACTCAATGCAATGTTTATTGAAAAAAAGAATTTTTACAGAAGGCCACATAACACTGCACTTCCTAATTTCAATTATTTCTATATTTTTGTCGGACGAGGACATCACAAAAGGAAGCGTCGAAGAATTTACAAGTTAGCCAACTACAAACGAACGAATGCACGAAGGGAGTCTAATGGGCTCGAGAGCACAACGACCACAGAACCTTCAGTTATGTTGGCAGCATTAGCTGTCACTTTGGCTCAACCTTAGGAAAATCGCTCTATACCGCGCTTCAAGTGCTTCAAGGCGAGGGGACCGCTCTTTATCTGCGCTGAATGGAGGCCAGGAGGAGCGGCCTCCAAGTGCCGTTGCCGCACACGGTGAGGTAATTTATCCGGTGGTTAATACGCACACTCTCAGTTTCTGAATTGCGTCCTACCAACACTATTCAGTCTTGACAAGAAGACAACAAGAAATGTCTTCAGAGTCAATAATCGCGTCAGAACGTGCGTATGGGGTCCACGAGAAGGACTTGCTTCGGATTTTATCGATCAATGTACGAGCGTCCCAATGTGAGTGTTTCAGATTGCAACTCCTGTTGTTGGGTCTTCATCACTATAAAGTGAAATAAAACGCTGAGAAGAGTAGATTGTAGCGCACAAATTGCAGCAATGGACCACGCATATGACACAGATCTGAGAGACCTCTTTGAACCGCGAAGAATGCTAAAGAGTGGCCGACGGATTGTCCGCCGTGCACGAGAAACACGCAGTGACTCGCTTCCTGGCTTTCAGGGAATTGTTGAACGCTGCCTGCAGCAGCTATGTCAAACCGCGCTGCTCAAGCTACTTGCCCGCCCGGAAAGCCCCACCCCTGCGAGCATAGGTCGCTTCTCCTGACTCTGTTCTTAGTTTATACTAATAATAACAATAACAATAATACTAATAGTAACAACTATAATAATAACCATAATAATATAATAATAGTTCTTTATTACAAAATTTCCTCTATATATTCAAAAACATTCACAAGTATATTAGAAAGGACAACAATATATGATAAAAATTTGATGATATAAAACAATGAAGAAGAATTAATTTAGTACGTAAAATAAACAAAGGTGGTCTGAGGAAATGGCAAAGCCGAGTCTCAATGTAATCACTGATTTTCAGACTGACCGACGAGAGTTACAATAATTACTTCAATACAGTAAATAATATAATTCAAAACACTAAATCAATAGAATAATTGTAAACTGTAAACGTTAAAAATATAGTGTATACTATAGTTCTCCTCCAAATCCACAAGGGGGTGTATACGCGCAAGTTGGTGAGACGCGAGGCGGAGAATAGTGAATATGTTTGTCAGATTTGTTCTATCAAACAACTGAGTTTGTATTATGTTTATATAGTTTACGAGTTCTTATTACGTAGCCAGACTCCCTAAGCAAATAATAAATTATGTACCGACTGGCAGAAGAAGAGTTGGAAGACCAAAGACTCGGTGGATTGATGATGACTACGTTGAAGACGACGGGTCAGGCCTACAGGCCTAATCCTTGATGTTGAAGAAGAAGAAGAAGAAGAAGAAGAAGAAGAAGAAGAAGAAGTAGACTAGTTCTTATTGCTATTTCATGTTTATATTGTTCTCAAATTCTGGTTTGCATTAACATGCTTTCTAGAGCCCGGAGTATGTTTGTGTGTCGATTTCTTTCGTTCTTGTCGTTTTGTCACAGAATGGATTCTACACAGAAAGGAAAGTAGAGGGCGGCTCCATTGATCTTCAGTGAGTCACCGCGCGGTGCAGACCTCCATCCTGAAACTGCACAGGAACGCCCAAACGCCATTTTCTCAAAAACGGCTCCAATTTTTTTCTTCCAACTTTTCTCACGCCGTTAATATGCACATTTCCAGCGATTTGTAAACACTATTGCATTTATGAGTAAAAGTGCTTTCAATGACTTCAAAAAAATGTTTTCCGAAAACTCAAAAAATTTCTGTGAAAAAGAGCTTGAATTTCGCATATTTAGTAACGCTTAAACGATATTTTCTTAAAATTCGTTCTCTTCTTCTTTCTCATCATACCATCATACAACCCATCGGCGCACGGATTGTGGATAGCTTTCCTTTCTGTGTAGTACCTATTCTGTAGTTTTGTTTTATGCTTTATTAAATCATTCAGTTAGTCGTGGTATTTAGCAATAATATGAAATAAATTAACAAGTTTCTATAAATTATCAATTCTACCTTTCGGTCTGATAGCTCTTTTAACAGATAAGAATCTTTGTCTGTTGATCCTTCTGGCATAAATGTAGTCCAAGTTAATGCAATTATTGCACTCTTAAGTAAACAGATTATGAAATCAGATCCTTTTAATTTAAAATGTCTAATTTAATTTTACTCTCATTTGATACTTTGAAATCTAACTGATATATTATTTCATTTTAATGGATCATTTATGTGCTGAAGTGGAGGTAATAACAATTAAGAGAAATACAAACAATTTTGGGAAATAATGACGACTGACTTTTCCAAAAGACTGTCGTGGACCAGGTATCCACTGAAGTAACGCTATTCCGCAGCAATTTGTACAACCCCCCATCTCAATCATGTTTTTCGTTTCCCTGATCCATTGAGAAAATGCTGAGATGGCCCCTTGTTTTGCTTCTGGACATAAATGTAACTTCATTATCTGTACACGTCTTCTAGAATTCAGTGGGAAATATAGTTATTCAAATTATTGATCTCCATATTGTTGCGGCAGGAAGTATTATTCCTTGACGAAGGACATGATGGATAAGATCTCAAAATTTATTGCTGATTGATCTTTGGAAATAGATTTTATTACCTCGGAGCAGTTTTTTTTTTTTTTTTTTGTATTCAAAATTCAAGTGGCTTAGTGTAGGGATCACAGAATTCTGAAAACGTGCACAATATTTACTTCTCCCCATAACACGTCATACGCAGTTTTTAACTGTTTTTGACGTAAATAAATAAACAAAAATGAATAAACCCTTACTTTTAAATCGCCACTTACTCTAAACGCAGTGCCCGCGAACTATATGGACCAAGTTGCTGTGCCCCCGACCTTGACATACCCCTCTAAGCATTCTTTAAGTGAAGGTTTTGGCCGCCGTTTCACATTACTATAGAAAGTAGTATTTTATCACCGACTGGTTGCAAATGTGACGCAAGACGTCACACATGACTCAAGACTTCAACTTGACAAATACAAGAGGCAGGTTAGTAAATATGACATAACATAAATATAATTATTAATTATTAAAAATAATCATTAATTATTAAAAATAATCATATACTTCTGCGTTTTAAATGAACATTGCAGGGTCATGTGTAAACGAAAACGCGCATTAAACAGAAAAACAACTAATTGTGTGTGGCATTCGCCCATTCCTGAACACATTTCTCAGCATTATTAACACTGCCAAAACTTCCTTGTTCGTAGGACTCCGGAAAAGCTGTGCTTCTTCGCGGCCGCAGTCACCGAAGCGCGTGGCCCCAACACGCAGACCAGGGTTTCGTCACACACACACACACACACACACACGCACGCACACACGCGCACACGCACACGCACACGCACGCACACACACACACACAGACGCGGAGACTGAAGGTGCCTTGCCGAGCAACGGGACCCATCCTCTCGGAAGTAGCGCTACGCCACACAAGAAAACCAAACATCCATAACGGTAAATTTCGCACATCGACTTTATAGAAATGGGATTATTAACTAAGAGCTAATTTAACCCAAATTAAACATTTTGATACATAGAATCTCAAGAAATTTAAAGCGCCGACTTGACAGACCGCAAATTCCGCAGACCTCCATCTCGATCAGGTTTTTCTTCCAGTTTCCCTGATCCATTGAGCAAATGTTGAGATGGCCCCTTGTTTTGCTTCTGAACATAAATGTA
Organism: Teleogryllus oceanicus; assembly: GCA_964035755.1. Taxonomy (NCBI): domain Eukaryota; kingdom Metazoa; phylum Arthropoda; class Insecta; order Orthoptera; family Gryllidae; genus Teleogryllus; species Teleogryllus oceanicus. The sequence goes on from CAXIVR010000012.1 coordinate 9,452,643, forward strand.
ACTTCATTTTCTGTGCACGTCTTCTAGAATTCAGTGGGAAATACAATTATTCAAATTATCGTTTCCATGTTGTCGCGGCAGGAAGTATTATTCCGAAGGACAACATGGATAAGAGCCTAAATTTTTTGCCTTTTTATCCTTGAAAATACATTTTATTACATGGGAGGTTTTTTTCCCAAAATTTAAGTAGTATATGACTTAGTGTAGGGATCACAGAATTTTGAAAATGTGCACACAATTCACTTTTCCCCATAGCACGTCATACGCGGTTTTAACTGTTTTTGACGTAAAATAAATAAATAAAATAAATAAATAAATAAATTTTGGAAATCAGTTTTTTTAATGAATTAATTGGGATATATTTTTACTTTCCCTCTAACGAATAGAAAGTTATGTAGTACTGCAGGAAAAAACGGCGAGTTTTCGCCAGATAAACTCAATTGCAGGGCCCTAGTAGCCAGAAGATGGATGAATCCAGTTGCTAAATTTAGAAAAAATATCCTCTATCTCGTGGTGGAGCCAGAATCCATGGTTTGTGGGAATTTAATTCCGAAAAATGGAGTGACAGCAAAACGTCTGTCCGTCGAGCGCGTAGACTGTGCAGCCGATTTTCTCCAAAATTGATATTCCCCAATCGATCTGGTTGGTGTTACGGCCCTTTGAATTTGAAACTGATATTTTAATTTTGGGGGATCTTTACATGAAGTCCATGGGACTTTTTCCAAATTTACAAAAGTAATGGATCCATTGTTTTTCATTAAATTTTGATGTTGGATAGTGTGCAGGTCTCATGTTCGTTAAAACCCCTGATTTTTTGAAAATGCCAACAGTTCAAACATTTTTCGGAGTCTTCCTACAAGTAAAATATTAACCCTTACACTCTGTTTGGGGCCTTTTCTTACCCCAGGCGCAAATAATGTTTTGCAACACTCTGAAAATTATTCACGTGTACTTCTCCTTTGTATGCTATTTATGTCCACTTTTATATATGTTATCAACTTTTCAGATTTTTACGTTTTCTTGATTTGAAGTAATTTGATATTTTATGCGGCTGGAGTCAGAAATGTTCTCAAATTGATTTCACGTGACATGTTTAAATGATAAGAAAAACCTAGAAACGTTCCATTCCATTTTGTAATATTTTGTTGTGGTTTCTGAATGAAAATTTGGCGTTGTCGTGCATTTGTTTATTACGAGATAGTAACTATGTATCAGTCATTCTCATGCTGGTGTGATAGATACATATGTATAGTTATAAGGATATGCTAGAATGTTTTTTTTCTGAAATTATTATTCTTTGATTTTTTAGAAAGATATAGTAAGTAAAGCAAATAAAAAGCATCATTTTCTTAATTAATAATTCCAAACAACATCCGTGATTGAAATAGAGGTACACTATTGGGTAAAAGATATAGGATCAAATCAGACCCGTTGAAGGGTTAAAGAGAGATTATTTCCTTGATGAAATTTGTACCATAAAGATAGATGTTGAAATAATGTACAATTTTTCGAAAACTTGAGTAATTTTAGCGTAATTTTGCGTGAAAATACGATGAAGAAATTACATGCTGTTTCAGCACCACTAATTTTACTTGCAATAATAATTAGCTAAAAAATATGTCGTTATTAGTTTTTTACTAAGTGTGTATTTTGCCACTTTTAGATTTCTGTCTAGACTGTCATGTTAATACTTCCACTTGTGATTTTTGAAATAATGGCTTTGGTAACTAAGTTTATAATTTTTATTAAAAATTATTTGATAATTACCTTAAATTATGTCATGATTAGTTTTTGACTGAAAGCGAATTTTGTCAAAATAGCGACGACATGGCGTCAAACCAACACCGTAATTTTTCTAACTTTAATTTTCTTGATATCTGTTATAGCTCAATATGTTTTAATCGGGATTAAAATTAGCTCATAATTTTGGAATAAAATGCCCAACATCTGTAAAGTGGGATTGCTAACTGTACCATCATGACCTACCATCTCACTTACAGGCGCTCGTAAATACATAAGCCTACGTTTAGAGTAGTTTTCTGAATACTTAAGGATACTACTGGTGCTAAAACAGCACATACTTTCTCGCTCTTAATAACATTGACATAATATTAATACACAGCAATTTCTGTCCATATAAACACGTTTCAGTCATTTTATGTAAAACTTATTACAAATCATGGAACATTAGGTGTGAAAACTAAATTTTTTCGAGCAAATATCAACACAAATTTAACAAATAAATGCGTAGTTTTGCTTTAAAAAATAGTAGCTAATAATACGACTCAGTGAAGGTGGCGGTGGCAGTTTCAGCGACGGCAGTCGACGGCTAAGGTCGACAGGCGGAGGCTCAGCTCAGCCAGCACGGCGCTGCTGCGAAAGCAAAAGGGGCAATTCGTTTGGTTTATATGGATGGCGAATATTTTCTTATCAATTCTTACCAACAAACGCTCACTTTCATCTGCATTCAGAATTCAATTTCTTTATGGATTAGGGAAGCGCATCTATAAATTAAGAAAACATGCACAGAAAACCCTTCTCCCATAGTATGTTACACAGTTGTAAACGTTAATTGAAACAATGCCCACGAATGTGTTATGCAGAATGTCTCAAAACCCACCAAAATACGCAAACATGTAGGGGAAACGTATGCATTTTTAAAATGAGTGTGCCAAAAAAATATATAATTACAAAGTTTGGAAGCTCTTCGAAGCTCAAATAAAAACATGCATCTGCATGAAAATCCTGCCTCTACTCATTACATCTTAGAATTACATTAGGTACGAAGAATAATCTTTTAAAGCAAATATCTACGCAAATTCGACAATTAAAACGGCGTTCCAAACAGATATAAATCTTACAACAATGAGAAGAGATTCTCAAAAGATCCAATTGCCTTCAAGCACTTCTCAAATTATTATCACAGAGTGACGGCGCCTCCGACGAAGCTCGAGAAATTCGCATTTACCATTTCCATTTCTTTTTAATTTTCAAAAATCAGAGAATTTCCCGAAAACCAATTTCTTTTCTGTTCGTTGAAGATCTGTTTTTGATGAACACGTTTCATTGACAAAAAAATTATCTTCATAATTGTTGTTGTAGGAAGACGTCGAAAACATTTTGAATTTTCGAATTTGTTGGGAAATCATAGATTTCATCGAATATAAGACCTACACCATTCTCTTAAGCGTCCTTTACGCTATCCAAGGACAGATAATCAAAAAGTTAGTGCCGTTTTCCAGAAAAAAATTGTTAAAAAATAAAAATTCCCTATATATCATGCAAAATCGCACGAAATATGTTCAAATTTTCGAAAAGTTGTACAAGACCTTTGCATTGCGTCACAGCAACCTTATTTCAAAATCTGTCCGTAAGGAACAGATTTCATTAAGGAAAAAATCTCAATCTTATATAGTATTTTAGTTGAAGAAAGACACCGAAAAAATTGAACTTTTCCAAAAATCAGGGATTTCAACGAACCTGATACCTGCACCATTCTCTTAAGTGACATTTACGCTATCTGACAATAAAATTTAATAAAAAACTTTGGTGCCATTTTTTAAAAATTTTACACAATGTCCCAGGGGCTACATGTAAAGAAGAAAGAATGCTGTATATTGGATATGAGAGTTACTGTATTCAGGAACAGGATTTATCAGCCGGCGGCGCTAGCCGAATTCATTTACTACGCTCCGTGAAATCAGGAAGGTTAAGCGCATTCGAGACTCGCGGGTTCGTGGTTGGGTGACCGGCCAGGAACCCCGGGATCTAACGGCGTCGAGCCCCTGGCCGAAGGGAGAAAAGGCTGACTGACTGCGACATGACGAGACTTGACAAATATAGTAATTATTAAGTATAGTAATTAGTCAGTAACGGAGGATTACTCCTGAAGAAAGCGCTCAACGCCCAATAAGGGTTAAGAGACGCGTTGCATCAACAACGAAGCAACGAATTAAAAAAAAAAAGAAAATCAACTTGTCGTTACCTTTCTTCACTTCTTCGTTTCACTTCTCTTTATACGTTGCTGTAGAGTAGTTATGGATTAACGAAAATGACCGGGAGGTTCTAGGTTCGAGTCCTGACGGCGGCAGGATTTTTGACACTAGCGCTTCACCTAGGTCGAATTCAGTCGCTGTCTGGAGGAGAATTCTAGCGGCTGGCTGCTCTCATCGGTAGTTTTCCGTGGTTTCTCCGATCAACGCCAGGCGAATGCTGGAGCAGTACCCTACCAAACGGGCCACGGACCGCGCGCGGTCTGTCCTTCCTCTTCCTTGTCCTATCCTCTCACCTTACACACTCACTTACACTAACATGCACCACTCTACCCCACATTCCGGGAGACCGATCGGGAGCTTCGAGCTTGTCCCGGCTGGGGCGGTGCCCCGCTGGTGGGAGAGTTCTGGTTAGGGGTAAACCCGACGGTAGGTTGGCGCCGGATCTCGCCATCCAGCGGAGGAAGATCACTGCCATCTCCCGCGAAAAAAATATGCCCTACACTGACGGGACTAATGACCAAAGCACTTGACGCACCCAGAAACACGAAAAAATCAATCAATCAATCAATTAACAAAAATATTCAAATATACATTACTTGATAAATTGTAATCGTGGAGAAATAAGTATCACAGTTGCCATTTCTGTTGCTGGTATTGTTGAAACTGGCGTCACCATTGACTTGTATAAATATCTAGTGATTATATTTGAAAGCTCTACGAGAATTTACTCCAACAGTGAAATGAAAGAAGCGGGGTTTCGCCTGCAGCCTGGTTGGGCGGTGTGAACCGGGGACCACCCGTCGCACGCTTTCTCCCTCGGATGCCCCGCGCGTGGTTTTCCTCTGACGGCTCTGACGCAGGTCCGCGAGCGAACGCCATGACAGGTGTTGCATTCTCCGAAGGCGCGCGTGCGGTTTGGGGCACGGGCGCCGTGGCTCCTCGCGAAATTTCGAAATGATCTCCTTCGTGAGACGTAAATACGATCAATTCATGATGTCTCCCCTTTTTGAGCTGGAGAATTTGGGAATTGATACACGACATTTTGGGAAGATGTTCTCCAAACTATCTGTTAACAGTGTAAATAGTTAAATACCAATTGTATTTATTGTATAATTAAAATTATTTCATTTTGCTTGTATTTTGTTTTATTTTTTTCTAGTAAAATAAGTTATTTGTAAATAAAAATGTTTAATGGAAATGGACGGATGTGAGAAATCTAATACCATATTCTCAAGAATATTTTCTAATTCAACAGGGTGACTGTCGGTAAGCTGTTAGTTAAACAAACACGTCAGTGTATTTTGTGTAAGCATCCTTAATCATTATGTGTGTCAAACGCACCTAATCAAAGATCTATTCTCACAATTTTTAAAAACGGGGAAATCTGATGTGTTTCTGTAAACAAAATTTCGAGAACTTGCGATATTTTAGTGTGTAAGTATGTGAACTTTTTTTTGCTTCCTCTCTTTTAATTTTTTGCTTCCTCAAAAGCAAACTTACGGTGAAACTAATGATATTCGTAGACCCTTAAAATGAGTGTTTTTCGTGGCCTATTCTTATTCACAAATAATTCTCATTCTCAAATGAGCGGCCGACTACTCATTACTCACCTCATTATTCATTAAGTGTCGACTATAAATTGTGCCTTTAATCTTCACACCTCCCTTCCTTCTCAATTAATATTGAATACATTTCATACTTAAATGTAAGATCTTCAGGTACAGAGAGATATGAAAGGAAATTTTGATATCCAGCTTTTTTTTTAATCAAAAAGACCGTTAAAAACTGCGTATGACGTGCTGGGGAAACGTGAATTGTGTTTTTCCCAAATATACTATTAAATTTTTTTTAAGGGAGAAAAAAAAACAATTTTAAAGGGAAAACAAAAACTCCCATTACCTTCACTTTCAGTGTGATTTCGAACTCACTTGTCATTCACTTCTAATTCATATCATTATCTTCTTAAACATAAAGAGTCACACATCCCTACTATCAATTGGACATCCTGGGTTGGAACATGAGGCGAAAAGATAGTTTCATACCGAGTTTCCGTCTTTCTTGGGTTACAGTGGACACGCGTCACGAAAAAATCGCAGAGAGCATTGAAAAGCTAGTGATCTGACTGGGTAGGCACTGTCAAATTACCTCCTAGCACTGTACGTTGCAATTCCGGAGAATGATAAAGGTCGTTTGTTCAAATCCCGGCTGCAGAATGTTTTTGTTTTTTTCCATTTCTTACGGACAACTTTCGCAAACTGATTTTAATTTGTCCATTCATAAATAACTATTTATCTTAAGTTAATATATAAATTAGCTATATTAAGTAAAAAACGATAAGAACTGCTTTTCAAAGATTTAGAATTAATAACAAGTCGAAAAAAGGCAGAAAAGATAAGAAAATTTTAAAAAATATTGATCAGAATTTGATAAAAATATTCAGCACCCCAACAGGTCTTGTTGCTGTACCATTTCCTGGACAACTTCTGCAAACTGATTGTCTAATCGTTCGGCCTTCATAACTAACTATTTAACTCGTTAGTTTTTAAATATCTCATACTTAAGTGAGAAACGATAAGAACTGCTTTCATTAAGATTTACTTTTACAATGTCGGAAAGGCCATGATAAATGAAAATTCTTCAAAATATTGATCAGAATTTGATAAAATCTGCACCAACAGGTTTTGACTGTATGCTACAGTACTATACAGCACTGATACTTCGGGTTCTTGTCTGAAGTCTGTTCCAGCGAGGCTTACGCATCTTTTCCGAAAGACATTGTTTCACAACTACGTGATCGAATGTTCGTTAACTGTTTCATTAATTTTACCTTTTCAATGTCGGACGCCATTGTAAATCATTTCGAAGAACATGTGTGTCTATTTGTCTATGTTTACGATAATAACCGTTTGGCACACATGGATTGGTCCAGCATTCTGCATCCATATACAATTTGAATGTTCCGTATTCATCTCATCGATGTTTTGATGAAAACCCAAACTGATTACTACTGTTTAAACATCGATCAATTGAAAGGAGCAAAATGTTAGAAACGATAATTTAATTTGTGTTTTACATAATATATTCAAGTACTTATCTATGTGTACTATTGACCAACCGGTTCTCTATTCTTTTTTACTGTCATCACTTATTGAGGTTTCAACCGCTTTAGGATGCATTTGATTTAAAAATATCTTTATAGTTAATTCTAGTACTTACTTGCAGTTTTTGATAATGATTAATATTTCTGAATATGTATTTCGTATGAACCGATCTTAAAGATTGATTGATTTCTGATGATTCCAGGCGCGTCAAGTGCTAAGATCGTTAGTCCCGTTAGTGTAGTGCATATTTTTCCTCGTGTGGTGGCTGTGGTCTCCCCCCCTCCGCTGGATGGCGAGATCCGGCGCCGACCTACCGTCGGCTAGTGGGGTTTCCCACTAACCAGGACTCTCCCACCAGCGGGGCACCGCCCCAGCCGGGTCAAGCTCTAAGCTCCCGACTGGTCTCCTGGCTCGTGTGTTAGTGTAGTGCATGTAAGTGTAAGGGTGTAAGTAAGGGATGCGTATAGAATAAGGAAGAAGGAAAGTTCGCGCGTGGCCCGTTTTTTAGGTTACTGCTCCGGCATTCGCCTGGGTTTGATCGAAGAAACCACGGAAAACAACCGATCAGAACAGCCGGCCGCTAGAATTCTCCTCCAGCCAGCGACAGAGCTCGATCTATCTAGAGCTAGAGTCGCAAATCGTTCCACCGTCGGGCCTCGAACCCCATGACCTCGCGGTCAGAGGCGTTGCAGTGAAATATGTTGATGCCCTAAGCCACCTCTCTCGGTACCGTTTTCAAAGTATTGCTCACCTCACTCGGAACGCGGAACAGTCACTACAATGATCGACTCTTCAGCTGTTTGTCATGTCCCGTAACTCGGTTCTCAAGTACGTTCGAGCGAGTTTCGACTTGTTTGCGGTAAACAGAACACGCATCGAATATTAAGTTTGAATGTTCATTAAATTGCAAAATGTTCTGACGGTGGCATGAAACATTCATTTTGACTGTTAAAGCAAAAGTAATAAAGAAACTGTCACTCAAAATACAGTAATTCGGAGTTCTTTTTAATATTACACCACGTATACTATGCATTCGCACTCGTTAGAACCGCGAGCAGTAGCTAAGTGCATGAACTGATGTCACTGCAGCGCCTCTGACCGGCAGGTCCTAGGTTCCCACTCCCCACGACGGCAGGATTTTCGACACGAGCTTTTCAGCTACTTTGAATTCAGTCGTTGTTTGGAGGAGAATTCTAGTGGCCGGTTGCTCTGATCGGTACTTTTCCGTGGTTTCTCCGATCAACACCAGGCGAATGCCCTAGCAGTACCCTAACAAACGGGTCACGGACCGCGCGCGATCTGTCCTCCCTCTTCCTTGTCCTATCCTCATCCCTTACTTACACACGCACTAACATGCACTACACTACCAAACATGTCGGGAGACCGGCCGGAGCTTAGAGCTTGTCCCGGCTGGGGCGGTGACGCGCTGGTGGGAGAGTCCTGGTTAGGAAGAAACCGCACTAGCCGACGGTAGGTCGGCGCCGGATCTCGCTATCCAGCGGGGGAAGATCAGCGCCATCACGCGAGAAAAAACATGCACAACACTGACGGGACTAATGACCGAAGCAGTTGACGCGCCTAGAAACACGAAAAAATCAATCAATCAGTTTCTCGTTGGAACCAGTGCCCGCTATCTCGAAACATTGTCATCATATTGGTAACGACACGTTGGGAACCAATGAAGCGCGTAACACTGTACACACCTATATCACCTCCAGAATAACAAAATCGCACCTTGTCATTGACGGTACGAAAACTATTTGAGGTGCTTTGAATCGCTCTTTAATGACGGCATATTTTGTAGGGGCGGCCCAAGTAGCAGAAATTCTCATCGGATGATTGAAACGTGTGTTCCCCACATTACACAATGCGCTAGTCCACGTCCCAAAACCCCACAGACCACTCAGGCCATGACCCTCACCAGGAGACGAAGTGCGGACAATCTGAACAGGCGACACCAAGCGACCGCAGGCGCCTTCAGTGAAGCACGAGAGGCTCAAAGGCGGACGGGTAAGACTGGCATGCCTCGAGAACATAAGGATCTTATTAACACTTTAAGGAGTAAAATAACGCCCTAAGCATGACCAAACTATGCTCCCTATAATATTGAGGTATTGAAAATAAGTAATCACAACTCATAAGAGAATAAACTGCAGCTCTTGCAATTTAAAAATGTATTAGGAACAAAGATAAAATTTTATTTAAAAAATATTATTAGTTCTTATCTAGCGGGAGCACGTGCATCAATTTGAAGGTTTTTGGGTAAAGAAATTTAAATCATGGTAGTGTTTTACGAAAAGCGAAAATAAAATTTCGTGTAATCATTGAAAAGCAGAGAATATTTAAAAAACAATCAGCTCATTACAATTTAATAGTAAACTTTCTACGTATGTTATAAATTTTGTCATTTACACATCCAGAAGTATGAATAAGTGAATACAGGATGTGGAAGATGCAGAGTTGAGAGTGAATGTAATGGCTTAAAAAGACGTGAATGTTTGTGGGCGTGAAAAAATGTGTGGGCACTTGCCCTTCTTACTGGATAAAAAATATTAATTAAACATTTGAAAAAGTCGTGTACCCTTCCTACAGCTTTGAGTTCAAATAACAATAAATAGAAGATGGAACATCAGCCACACCTTGATTTTGTCTCTCTCTAAAGAAAACTTGCATTGTTTAACAAGCACATGGTTTTTAGAGTGAAGTGCCCTGCGGCTTTCGAATAGAAAGTAGCGATCGTCAGGCAAACCCATTCTACCAGACTAAAAAGTGTAATGTCCCTGAACATTTCTGGAAACTGATTTCTAAAGAATGTTTCCTCGAAATGTTGGCAGTACATATGTGTGTGAAAGCGCTCTTTCAGATCTCAAACAAATTAAATCAAAAACGATAGATCACATGATATATGGAGAAAACGATGTAACAACCTAACGATGCTTGACTAGAATGGAGTCTGAGACGATGCTTTACTGAACTTACTGTGGACATTGATAAACTTGTACCACAAAAGCAGTGCCAACCATCACATTGATTTCTCGATTGTCAACGTTTTTTAATGTCTCTGTCCCGGACTTTTGTATGCTAAAGTTTAATCATCGTGTAATGAAATGTTTGATTGATTTTCGTGAAACTAAATGTCCCGCACTTTTGTGTGGTAAAGTTGATCTTCCTCGTGTAATGAAATGTTTTCGTGTAACTTACGCGTTGAAGGCGCGAGGGTGCGCGCCGTGTGCCGCGCGGCGTGGCTCACCTGTGCGTGCGCGCTGCGCTGGCGGGCGAGGGGGCGAGGGGGGCGGGGCGGCGAGAGGTGCGGCGGCCGCTGTTCCCCCGGGGCGGCCGAAAGCGAGAGTGACGGCGCGGCGTGGGCTGTGAACCTCCTGGCCAAGTGGGCTGCGCCTCCCACCCCCTCCCCCGCCTCCCCCACCACGCGCCGACTCCCTACAGCGCACGCTCTTTAATGCGACGATTGTCAATGATTCCGGGCGCGTCAACTCCTAAGGTCATTAGGCCCCTAAGTGGGGTACATGTTTCCCTTGTGAGGTGACTGTGGTTTTGCCCCCTGTATGATGGTGAGATCCCGCGTCGACTTACCATCGGCTAGCGGGCTTTTCCCGAATCACATATCTCCCACCTGCGAGGCACCGCCCCAGCCGGGACAAGCTCTAAGCTCCCGACCGGTCTCCCGGAATATGTGGTAGTGTTTTGCATGTTAGTGTAAGTGTGTGTGTAAGGGGTGAGGATAGGAGAAGGAAAAGGAAGGACAGATCGCGTGCGGTCCGTGGTCCGTTTCTTATGGTAAGGCTCTGACATTCTCCAAGCGTTGATCAGAGGAACCACGGAAAACTATCGGTGCGAGCACTCGACCGCTAGAATTCTCCTCCAGACAGCGACTAAATTTGTACTTGCTGACAAGCTAGTGTCGAAAATTCAGTACTGCAACAGTATTGCATTCAGTACTGCAAAATTAAAAACTGACCAAGAAGGGAAGGTATTTGAGACGAGACGTGGCGTCAGGCAAGGGGATTCTTTATCCAAAACTAATCACTTGCCTACTCTTGCTCTACCACTCTCAAAAAAACCTTCCACTGCGCATGCCCGAACGTGACCTCTCCCTCCAAAGCTCCCAATATTTCTCCGCCTGCCTGCGCTCTTTCTCACAACTCTCTGTCTTTCTCTCGTGGGTCGCGCGGTAATTCATCACTGCGAGTTTGGCGATAACAACGTGACGAGTGAATAGGATCGGGCGAAAGGCAGCGTACGTGTTACTACAGTAGGGGTTGTCCAAACGAAAATAATTCGTGTCTTGATGAAGAGTGTCGGTCTCCAGTCCCAGATTTACCGTGGCTAGTAAGCAGTGACAGTGTTTTACACAGTAGCTGCTGTTATTACCAAATTTTGTTCACGATTGTGCTTTTTATTATGGTATCTTCATCATCCACCGGTGTGTCGGGTAGGCCCCTGAGAGGACAGCGCTGAGAAGGCCCCTTGTGTTGCTTCTGGACATAAATGTAATTATCTGTGCACGTCTTCTAGAATTCAGTGGCAAATATATTCAAATTATCGTTTCCTGTTATCGCGGCAGGAAATATTGACGAAGGACATCATGGATAAGAGCCCAAAATGTATTGCTTCTTTATCCTACAAAATAGATTTTATTACATGAGAGTGGTGTTTTTTTAATTCAAAATTCAAATAGTATATGATTTAGTGTAGGGATTTTGAAAATGGGCACAGATTTCACTTCTCTTCATATCACGTCATACACAGTTTTTACTGTTTGTTTGTTGTTTTTTTTGACGTAAAATAAATTTACCAATTTACAAACCTTTTATCGAGTGGTTCAGTACTTTCGCCAGCTCAAAAAGTACATTAAATTTGCGTGATGGAAATGTAGTGCAGATGGCGAGTGATGTGACATGTTTTTCGGAATCCACAGAGAAGACCGTAATTAGGGAAGGGCTTGAAAGTGTAGAGAAGGGTCATCTCACATTTTCAACTCCCAAAGGAAAGAAAATGGAGAGAACAAAACAGACCGAAGTGGATTCATTTACAGATTCTGCTATAAAATAGAAAATTCATAATTTTTACATTGTGAAAAAAGAATGTCCTACTATTAGAAAGCTATTAACAGCACTGTAGGAACACGAAGTTATTGACTGTGGCAGAGAATTCCTGAGAATGCGATTACGGAAGCTTGGTGTAGTGCTAAATGCAAAAGATGCCAGTTCAGGCATCACACAGCGTAACATCGGGTTGGCAATCTGAGGAAGAAATTGGAGCTACAACAAGAATAGACCAAGGACAAAGATTAATTATTGTGCATGGGGAAGGTGAAGACGGGTTTGTCGATGATGCCTTGCTGTACAAAAAACATGAGATTATCACGCGTCAAAAAAGATATAGTAGGGTCGCTAAATAATCATGGAGTTGCTTTTGATCTATTACTCACCAAAGCCCAGTTATTACAAATATAATTCAAAGTATACCCACTGAAAAACGATACGTCGTTGATCAAACAATGATTGAACACGGCCACATTCCTCTCCGTCTTCCACCGTACCATCCAGATCTACATTCACTAGAACTTGTTTGTGGATTTATAAAAGGGCGCGTGGCAGCAGAAACAATTGGTGCATCCTTAAAAGAAAAGGGAACGTTTTGCAGAGAAGCGTTTGCACAATACAGTGCTGAACAATGGAAGAAATCCTGCGAGCATGTGTAGGGAATAGAGGTGATAATAATTCACAATGTGATGGACCAACAAACGATGTATTCATTTCTTTGGACACTCCTGGGAGTGCGAGTTCCTCTTTTGACGAAAAGGGCAGTGATGACGAGTGGCGGTCAGCGCGATCGCTGCGTCTTGCAGTCGCCTCTCCTTGTCGCCTACGCTCTTCCTTATCGCCGAGAGGGGAAACCTCAGATGTCGCAGGGTGGGGGCAGCCTCCGAGACTTCACCAAAGGTATGTCCGCCAAGATGATTTTATGGCGAGCGGTTCAGCTATAGAAGATGTATTCAGACAGCTAACATGGACTAAAAAACGGGAATAAAAGTTGACGGACAGAGATTGTCAAGTTTGCGAATGGCAGATGATGTAGATACGTTTGCCACCTCTGGCGAGATAGGTGAGATGTCAAGGGAGCTGAGTGATAAATGTTCGAAGTGGGCCTGGAAATCACCCAATAAAAACCAAGAATTATGACGAACAACAAACGAATACCTGTATTTGTTGCCAATCAAAAAATTTTGAATTCGTTCATGAATGTCTATATTGGGGACAATTAATATTTTGAGGAAAGAAACAAAAAGAAGAATATCATTAGGTTGAAAAAGTTCTGGGGTCTCTCCTTTATACCATTAAACAGAAAAGTCAGAATGAAAACAAAAAATCCATTCATATGGAATGAAAACAAAAAATCCATAGATATGGAAAGAGATTCTAGATCCTGAAATATAATAAAAAATACGACCAAATCAACTAGATACCTTGTTGAGAATGTTGTTTTAAAATATAACGATATAAATGTTAACGATCCGTCAACAGTGGCTAGTCTCTTTAACCAATACTTTTCGAAAATTGCTGCCGATCTTACTAAGGGTCTTCCATCACAAAATTCAATATCAGACATTATTCAATATCAGACAATATGTAGACATATTCAGATTCTATCAACCGGTGGTTAAATAATTTTAAACGTAAGCGATTTTCAACAACAGGCGTGACAACGTCCTGAATCTTTAATTCTTATTGCAAATATTTGATTCTACTTGACCGACTCCAAGACTAAAAATGTAATAACTTAAAAAATCTTATTTTAATGACTTGTTTTTCATCTGGTAGGTAGTTTGATTGCTTTCTATTTCTATTGATTTAATGCGTAATTTATTACACGTGATGTATCCGATGTTAAATGGTCTATCCTGAGAGACCTATTCAAGTGTAAATTTTGGGCGCATGACTTCTGATGGTTTTGGTATTGTAAAAACAACTACATGAGTCATGTAAGGATATTCTGTTGTAAGTTGAAAATTATTAGAAGATACTAACTCTTCCTGGATCTTAAAATTGTCCATCATCCATCATTTTCATCAATCTGTGACGTTCCGAAATATTAATCTTATAGATATGCCCCACGATGTCCCCCTATTGATATGGCAATAGAGGGAGTGTGCATTTATTTGACCTACAAAAACTGATCGCGAAAGGGGCGTTAAAACATGATCATAGGGACTATCGGCGTCTAGTAACGGATGCGTATCTAGTTCTGGTACAGAAGGATGAGGTAGGTTTGAATTCTTGTTACCTGTTAGTGACGTCATGCCTCGAGAAAGGGGGTGTTAAGAAAGACTAGAAATAATGAAAAGCAGGAAATTGTCTTGGAAATACCAAGAGTGCGTTTGGCTGCCGCTAGAGGGGGTGGGGGTGTAGGGGAGTGCCCTCCTGCGCTAAGCGGCCACAGCTTGCAGCTCGGCCTTTGCGCGCCTGTTTTTATGACGATACTTCCGCCTTCTGTCCACACGGTCGTCAGGCCGAAGAGAGTAATAGCGTCATTCAGGAGGCCCAGGCGAGCTGTTCTTAGGTCTTCCCGAACGGTCACGTCAGAACCTTTCCACATTCTCTTTGCGCGGAAAACCTCCCGGCGCCTCCTGTAAGCAACAAATTTTACTATCAGTGGACGAGATTTCCCAGGGATCCTTGGTCCCATTCTGTTCAATTTTTAATAATACGTATTACTTAATTAACTGATAAACAAATTATTTTTTTTGTAAATTACTGATATCTTCGAATATTTTTGCAAAATATTCTCATATAATGTATCAGTTGTGTATCGGTAACAATGCTTCCTTACGCAAATATAGTTGTCTATGTTTTCAAACTTATAGTGTTTAATTTATATTTTTCCTATAAATATCAACACAAAACAAATATTAATTATAATCAACTGACAACAAAACGGACATTTCGCATAAATATAATTAAAACAAATTTTGAAACACAATATTCAGAATTGTCGAGTTTATTTATCCCGTTAGAAGAACCTACATTTTTATATTCATGTTTAACACATAAATGCCGATTATGCTATTTTCAACATCAATTACTCTAATGACAAGATTTCTATCAATGCTGAAAACATATTTACATCAAATATTCAAAATTTGCCCCACGTTGGGGGCCAAAAATTATTTTATGTGACATACCGAAATATTTATCTTATAGATATGCCCTACTTTTTTCTCGATACACCAGCAAAATATTTTTTTATTCATCGATTCTCAGGACATGAATTTATATTATGTATGTCACCATGCGGATTACATTGGACGATGATAATAAAGAATGGACATTAATAGTGTAATGATATTACTGTTCCTAAAAAATAAATATGATGTATCCGATGTCAAATGGTATATCCTGAGAGACCTATCCAAGTGTTAACCTTGGGCGAATGTCTTCCCATGGTTTTGGCATTGTAAAAACACATGTACGAGTCATGTAAGGATTTTCTGTTGTAAGTTGAAAATTATTAGAAGATACTAGCTGTTCCTGCAACTTAAAATTGTCCATCATCCATTATTTTCATCAATCTGTCACGTACCGAAATATTTCTTATAGATATGTCCGACTCTTTCTCGATTCTCCAAGAAAATATTTTTTATTCATCTATTCTCAGGACATGAATTTGTACTTTAGTGTGTCTCCATATGGATTACTTTAGACGATGATGTAATAGAATGGGCATTAATAGTCGAATGAAATTATTATGCCGAAAAATAGATATCACAAGTTTTTATGTTGAACAATTAAAATCATATTAATTATTTATCTACATGAACGGTTAAATTGAAGGAAAGGACAAGAAACTATATTATTTACGATAAATATTCCCACCCCGTTAAAGTCATTTTACTTTCGTGTGCACTAATCACAGTGTTATACTCAGTTTATTATATCAATGCATGCATGACTTAGATTTTCTTTTAGAATGTTTCCGGTTCACATATGACATAAGGTTTTCCTTGCATTATCATAACGACAGCTCCGAATTTAATTTGTCGATGCTCTCGTCTCACTTTCTATGACAAATACTATTTTATTATGTAACTCCTCTTGCTAATAAAAGATTAGTCTGTACAACATACAGCCAAAAAATGTCCTCTCACGAAATTTTTTATCCTCCTTCAAGCCTCCTATATCCGCCCATTTATATCTCCACGCCGACAAATGTTAACAAGTTTCCACATATATAATATTCGATGCAAATGAACATGTAATATGATATATTCCACTTAATGGTTTTTTGCACTTCACAGTCATACATTACCCATCTTTCTTTCTATTCTTGCAGGCTTAGGTGGCTCCGGGAATTAATTGAGGCCATTGTAGCGCCTGTTAAAACATTGCCAATTACTAATTGGGAGCTCCTTACATCAACATCTTAAACTCTTCAAAATCATTCCAGTGCACTTTACAACAATTCGAAGTTTTGGTCTTGAAAATAAGGATACACGCAGGAAAACCGTAACCTTCGAGTAAAGTTTGCCATGAGAGCCTTCCTTGTGAACTAGACATTGTCTTAGCGAACTTTTTTTACACATTTTTTGCAGGACACTCTCCAAAAAGGATAATAACATTATACCATTATCCTTGGTTTCTAAAATATTGCAAGCAAGTACGGGAAGGTTAGTTGGAGTGGTTCAGACGATAATTAAAGTAAAGGCAACTAGTGATTTTAAAACAGCACGTATTTTCTCGCCCGTATTTTTCCACAAAATTACGCGAAAAGTACTCAAATTTTCGAAAAATTGTACATGACCTTATTTCAAAATATATTGTTAATGAGTAAATTTCATTACAGGAAATAATCTCTATCTTTAATAGTTTAGTTGTAAGAAGACTCCGAAAGAAATTGAACTTTTGCA
Source organism: Teleogryllus oceanicus (assembly GCA_964035755.1). Classification (NCBI taxonomy): domain Eukaryota; kingdom Metazoa; phylum Arthropoda; class Insecta; order Orthoptera; family Gryllidae; genus Teleogryllus; species Teleogryllus oceanicus. The sequence continues at coordinate 9,469,664 of CAXIVR010000012.1, forward strand.
ATTTTCGAAAAAGTAGGGTTTTTAACGAACATAAGACTTGCGGCGTTCCCTTAAACATCCTTCACACTGTCCAACAAAAAATTCATTAAAAACGATTGAGCCTTTTTTTTGGAAAATTTTGAAAATGTTCCAATGGCTTCATGTAAAGTATCCCCCAAAATTAAAATATCGGTTTCAAAAAAAGGGGTCGCGACATCAGCCAGATCGATTAGGGAACACCTATGTTGGAGAAAATCGGTTGAACGGTTTAGCTGGCGGCATTGTCCATTAGACGGACGAACAGACAGACAGACAGACGGATGGACAGGCGTTTTGCCATCATTCCATTTTTCAGTATCAAGGACCGACAAAACATGGATTCTGGCTGCACGTGTGAGTGGATTTTTTCTAAATTTATCAACGGGATTTATCCACTTTTTCGTTACCAGGACCGTGTAATAAGAGTTTTTCTGCCGAAAATTCGCCGTCATACGTACGCTGCATTACATAAAAATGGATACTGGATCAAAAAAGTTTTCATACACCCCGCTTTTGCAATACATCCACCGTTTGGCAGGTATCAGAAGCAACAAGAAATATAGAAGTATAACATATTACAGGAAGAGGAACAAATATGTAATACCAATTTGGTTTCTGTTGCTCGAACTATGTGAAGAAAGCAATGTTGCACAAGGAGAAGGTACATTAATACTATAAACACTGATAACACGCCAAATGCTTAATACAACTCATAGTGCTTAAAATACGTTATTTTTGCCGAAAGTGCATTGTTTCTTGTTTATAAAATGGGTTTCAAATATGGAATACCACCCATAATACGCAATAAATGCTGAAGAATTAGTCCAAATTACAAACGGACATGTTCTATTGGTTTGAAATCTGAGAACAATGGAACGAATGGCATGGTACAACAGGGATTTTCATTTGCAGAAGACACGAACGTAACGCCCCAGCAATAACCAGCGCTGTCTGCATGTGACTATATCTCGCACATTTCACACATAATCCATTGTTCCCTCTAATGTGGGCTGAAAACTTTTCAGAGCAGAATAGACGCAACGATTGCAACGTCCAGTATTTGCTGGAATGCTGGAATCTGTGGAATACCGATGTATTCCACATTTGAGGAGCAAACATTCAAAACGTGACATGTCCACCTAACTCCTGATTATGTAATAGAGATAGCTAAGTGTACTATTAATATGAAATTTAAATATTTTATATTTGGTTCAATTTTAGAGCTAGTTTCGTCTTGGACATGTCTCGTTTTGAATGAACACAAAGGACATGTCATGCTTTGATTGAATGACAGCTGGACATGTCTTCATTGACTTGGAAAAAATCTTTTTTTTTTTATTCATAAAATTATAATGGAAAAATTAACGTTGTCTTTTCATTTACCAATAAATAAATTTGAACATGTTAAGTAATCAAAGAGGAATTTATTGTTGAACTTATTTGAGTTAATTTTACAAATAAACAATTTTAAACATGTAGTGCAATATCATCTTCATCACAACACTCACACACTAAATCTTTGTTTTCTTAATGCTCTTCTTTATTTAAAATGGAATCATACCATTTCAGTTCCTCTATACTACGCCATGATTTACCAAATTTTTTCCGACAATTCGTTAACATCTTTTTCTTCTCCTCTGAAATGCCATTACTAGTGGTTGTTATTTCCCAAAACCCACTGATAGGCACTTCAATTGGAACTCGTTTTGCTCGTTTCAGCAAACTCACATGACCCTCAGTTTCCGTGTCCATCTTATAGTGTGTCATTGCTTGCACTTTAACTTGCATTCCTTTCTTTCCTATGAACTTCGAAGTAAAAATTCGCTTACATTCACCGATGCCATGAACTTTTTTGTATTTCTGAGTAAGTTCTTTAACATCAAATAATTTCCACTCATTTCCTAATGTCTTCACTTCACCCACTCCGAGAATAGTGTGTGATATTGGTATTTAGAGCTCATAACACTCTCTTTACAGAGCTTCTTCTCTACTCTTCCAAATACCATATCTGCTGGCACGAAAATGTGTCCCTTCACAGGAAAAACTATTAATATTCTCTCAACAGATTGAGGAGACTCGATTTGTAACCACTCTATTAGGGTGTGGACGACGTGACCATTTTGATTTTGGCTTGAACAACCATTACAAAAAAGTCCAATAATTCTCGACTTCGGTTTCAGAGAGCGGAGATGATTAAGCAAAGCGAATGCTACTTCTGTTGCACCACGGCCAGCTTGGTCTTCAGTCCAATATAAAATACAGGATGCTGCGATCCCGTATCAACACAGCAGAGAGCAAAAAAACTAAACTGACGACTGTAAAAAGCTTCTTGAATCGGTATTTTCGGGAGAGGTTGTACTTGCATAGGTCAAATCACAAAGTACCAGAATATTCAGGAATTTGTTTTGATGACTCATAAAATGCTTTTGCGTGGAGCTTAGGCATCATTAAATCACTCTACCGCTTAGCATCCGTTTCATATTTAATCTCATTTTTTTAACCTTGTGCATGTCGAACACGAGTCACAAACAGGAGAACAAAAGTCAATGTTAAAATCACTTACAAATACTCTCCTAAACATTGAAAATGACACTCTCATACTACTATTTTCAACGCTCGCGTTGTACATTTTCCAAAGTTTGGAAATGTTAAGGTGGGGTGCTAAATAAATGCGTTTGGATTTCAACCTATTATATAGGCGTTCGGTACCTTTAAGTTTGCCAATGAATTTTCGCACACTAGCTTTCTTCTCAGCCAACTTACTTGATATTCTGTGGCCACCTCTATTTTCCTTCCGTGTTTCACCTTCATGAAGAGTCTTGGAAATATTGTTCATTCTCGTCCGTGAAATTCCGAAAACTTCTGCAAACAATTTTTGACATATTGGAACTTTTCTCCGAGCAGACGGCAACAAATACAAAACAGAAATGGTTTTTGGCTTCTTCTTTTCCTCTGGCGTTGCTATCCTAGGTCGCTTTCTACGAGGTTCCCCCACGGCAAGAAGGTGGCAAAGTTTACGATCTTGATCAACTTTATCTGGCGTTCTGTAAAACCATGCTCTTAATTTTGTTATATCGCACTTTGTTATCTGCGTACAAGCCAGAGATTTCGTATCGTGTTTGCACGGTCTGTTTGTAATTGATTTGAGGTTTTTGCATGCGTACCTGCAATAATAAATATTGAAATATGTTAGTCGGTTATGCATTTTTGTGCAATTTTGGCACAAAACCATTGTGTCAACATTTTATTACAAAAAAAATATTTATTTATTATTAACGCGAGAATATCCTTCCATCTAATACTATACTTTTACTTAATTCATTGACATGTCGGTGAAAAAAGAGCGACCTCATTTTTTCTCCTTTTATCAATAGCCAATTTATACTTTTATATATAGTTTGTAAAAAAAATGACATGCTTCCCTACCTTAAAGCTTTGGACGCTTCACATTTCTTAATGTTTTTCTTCCTTTTTCTGGAACCTTCGGTAATATCACAAACAGATTCCTCCATTTCCACGACTTAGAATTATTCAAAGTGTGATAATATGCTCTACTAACTGAACAGCAAATTGAAGCAAAATATTTCACACACAGAAAGAACACTGCCTCGTCTCTTTCGTGGTCAACAGCTAACTGATTCTCTAAAATACGTAGTTGTGGAATTTTCAGGAAATTGAACCGTTACTACTTTAAATATTTTAATTGAAAGCAGGTTAACAGGGCTTGGTCAGAAAAAATTTCCATCCTCAGGGCTAATATAACAGAAAATGAAGACAACAACGTTCAAGAATAATGTTACCAAAAAACAACGTATGAGAACACACTTTGGCTACGTTACAGAATATTTACAATTTCCTTATTATCTATTACAGAAAAAAAAATTTCATACGGTACCTTGCAACATCAAGAACAACTCAACCCATTCACTGCACCATCCTCCATCTCCGGCACCTCACATGCAATGAGGGACACAACATCACCCTCACCACACCAACACACAGCATGACTGATACTAGGCAGATGTTGGGTGGCGAGACGAGAATATATATTATGCCTGGGCGAGGTACATGCTAGCTTCCGGAATGAGGATGGAAATAAAAGTTTCCGAAACGTTGGCAAACAACTAGTGAAATTTTTTCTGACCAAGCCCTGTTAACCTGCTTTCAATTAATAATTTATGGTCGTAAAGTACTCTTTTTAAATATTTTAAGTGAGGATTAGGCAAAATACCAAGAAAAGGTGTGCATTGTTTCTCCCGAAGGGCCAGGGAAAATCCCCAGACACAAAGAACCCCAACCCATCGAGAACCAAAACAGGAAGTCTGAGCCAATGCTTTCTTAAACCTAAGGTTTACAAAGGTCTTTCTTTTTATACAACAATTTTGACAATACAAATCACATGTATGTACCTTTCCATCCAAATATACAATAAATGACCCCTTACTTACTTCCAACATGTGAGATAACAATAAAATCATAACGAGAGGTGTTGTGGCCATTTCACGTTTTGAATGAAATACGAGTAAGACTACGCGAGAAGCAAAGGGACATGTCACGTTATGAATGAAAATGCTATGAAATTAATGCACTAATTTCAAAGTGGACTTGCCCTGGTTTGTATGAAAACAGTAGTTTTAAACTGAATTTATTAGGAGACGTGTTGCGTTTTGCGTGCAAATGATGGTCTGGGGATACAGAGCTCATAAAAATCAATACAAATCTTAGTATAACTCAATTTTGGTCAACGATTGACATGTCACGTTTTGCGTGTTTGCTTCTCATTTATGACACCACTCGGAACCTCAAAACAGGTAGAGCGCATGTAAAAACCAGACAACAAATATATGGTTGTTACCCCCAATGACTAAGCTGCAAACTAAAGTATATTCCACATTCATGAATATAGTAATTTGTATGTTACACAATAGTTTGTACTTAATGACAGAAGTTCTTTACACCTCACAATACATAAAATTTCTGCCGCTTGTAAATTACGGTCTTCTGCAAAAACAGACAAAGTTGGATTGATGAAATAAATGACGGTGCACTGTTTCGAGTGCTTTCCGTCACAGAGTAGCAACTGCGAAGCCAGATCATGCGATATTCCACATTTGTGTCCCTATCGCACGTTTATACTTCTTCCTATGTAGCAGCAGCAGCAGCAGCATTTCAGCGGCGTTGAAACTGCACAAGGAAGACGTTCAATCTCTCCACATAACATGACAACTGACAACTGACTGCGACGAGACGTGACGGACATAATATTAACGGAGGATTATTCCAAAAATGAAAAAAAGCGCTGTAATTAATTAATGGAGGATTAGACCTAAAAGCGCGAAGCGCTCAACGACCCCAAGGGACTTGGAGACGCGTTGCAACAATTAAAAAGAAAAGTGTTTGAGTCCTTGTATGCCCTCTAAGCTGTGTATTGCTTTTACCAGATGGTTAAGTGTATTTATTTGTTTTATCACTCAGGCGTTTAATCGGAATGGCACCAAGTCTTAATGTACAAGATCAAACAAATTGGCACCCCATTCTACACAAAATCAATTATCAACAGCTTTCTCAACAATAGAACTTTTTCAGTGAACGTACATAATCATCATTCCAACCCTAGACTAATTAACGCAGGTCTCCCCCAAGGCTCACCACTTTCACCCCCACTATTCAACTTATACATTGCAGATCTTCCTAAATTAACAAACATACACATAGCCCAATTTGCGGCTTATACAGCAATATTTTCTTCTGGCAACTCTATCATTGACATCAGAAATATAACACAACTATACCTCAACTTACTCAATAGCTGGGCATCCAAACTTAAAATACAACTGAATCCAACCAGAACCGCAGCAAAAATATTTACACTAAGACCCTATACCTTCCCCACCCCCTAACAATAAACAACAATAAACTAAACTGGTACCCCCCTAATAAACCTATTAAATACCTCGGATTAAACTTAGATACTAAACTGAATTGGAAACAGCACACAGACAAAAAATAAAACAGGCTAAAATAAAACTACTGCTATTAAAACCTTTAATCTATAGAAACAGCCCATTACCATCTCATTCCTCAATTGCAATGTACAAAACCATTCTAAGACTGCTACTGTTGTATGCTTGCCCCATCTGGATAAATTCTGCAAAAACCAATAAAAAAATTAAACATCATTCAGAACCAATTTTTCAGAACCATTACCAAGGCACTGTGATTTGTCACCAATCATGAGGTTCACGAAGACTTCAACTTAGAACTCATTGAATATCACATCACATACTTAGCCACCAACTTTTATTATTATTTACCTCAAATCCCTTCCCTGGCAACCTTTAGACTCGCTAAAAACCTGAACCCTACCAGAATAAAAAACAGATACCCCTACCATATATTCCTCAAAACCTTCTCTGAATTTGAACCAGAATAGAGGACCCAATAGGGCATCCTCAACCTTATGTTAGATTTAAGTCTTAGAAATAAGTTTTAAATATAAGTTAGTATGTAAGTCTATCAAACACAAGTAAAGTTTATACTAAAACTGACCTATGTACAACCAATAAAATCAATAAAATAAAATTAAAAAAAAAAAAAAATGTATTTGTTTGAAAATTTGTCAGTCTTGTTGTCTATATTGTGCTTTGTCCTAATCCTCAAACTGTATTTGTGGATTATGACAAAGTTAATTGTATTTGTAATTTTTGTTTGCATGTGGTTTTTGTAATGTGGTGTAAGGTGAAAAACTGGATCAATTGTTTGTGTCCTTTTTCTTAATTTTGTTTCTTTCAATATTCTATTATTGTATTTGTGTAACCTGTGTGTCAAAATAGTTGCATAGAGACCTAGTTTGTATTCTGTCTGCTGCATGCATTGTGGCAAGTGTATGATGTTATCTTGTTGCATTTGTATGTTTTATAAATTAGTTTGTAATTTAGTAATGTCATTGTTTGTAGTATCAGACTTGTGTCATTGTATTTTGTTTTTAATGTTCAATTCTGTGTTGCTGAGATATATTGGTATGTATGTAATCTCTTGTCTATATCTTTTCATTTCTTTAATATATGAAATGTTAATGTTTGTGGACTTGTTATATCTGTTTGTAGGCTTTTGATAAATTTCTTGAAATCTTGCTCTGATCCACGGGCTGTTTGTTTATAATCCATATAGTTGCAGTTTTTGTTGTAAATATATTTTGTAAAAATGTAGAGGAAAGAATGTTCTGTTTTTGCTATATTTCTTTTTGTTTATTTTCCTGTATAAGCCTCAATAGTTAACTTTATAATAGATACCATGATCAATTGTGGGAACGGTGATGAGGTGTTGGTAACATTATAAAGAATGAAATAGTTATTAAGAAATAATCTCTCTATATGTAACGAAATATAAGATGACAAAGATGTCTTGAATTCTTTCATTCAGTGATAGTGGCCGCTATGACTACCTGTATAAAATCTCATATTATTCTCTCAGTGTTTAATCTTAGTCTATGAATCAAAGTATGAAATATGAAAGCTTCATTACTGCTCCCTTGGCAAGTGTACTTGTGTGTTTGTTGGTGCGTAAAGTAAGTATTAGTTACAATGAGGTTGTTATGTTAGAATTATTTGTTTGTTGCCTTTTCATGTTTTAGTTGTGTGGCTGGATCGATTGCTTGCCATATCCTGGTATTATTAATATGTTTCCTTTGTTTAGTCTATCTATTGTTTTCTGTAAATTTGTATAATTTTGATGTTCGTTTAATATCTTGTATAGCAGGTGCATAGGCTAAAATTGTACCCTTTTTTATGTAACTTGATTCAATCTCCAGTCTGCCTATTGTTATACTTTGTTATATTAATTCATGAAATGTAATCTAATATTTGAAAGCTTCTCTTTTATGAGTTGGCTCACTCTTTTTTCTTCCGGTGTTAAGAAGGATGTGTGGAAATAGTGGTTAATTTGCTTAGAGTCCTTTATTTTCTTGTTGGTTTCTGTACATATGCTATTGTTATATTTATCTTGATTAATTCTGTTTGTAGTATATGGTTCACTTGTGTAATGTTGCATGTTGTTTTGTTGTTTTGGAATGGATGGAGCACAATGCATTGAAATGCATGATATGAATGTCAATTGTCATTTTTAATGCAAATACTTTTTGTTAATGTTTAATAATAGATTATATTTCACGAATTAAAGTAACAAAGTATAACAATAGGCAGACTGGAAATTGAATCAAGTTACATAAAAAAGGGTACAATTGTAGCCTATGCACCTGCTACACAAGATGTTAAACAAACATCAAAATTATACAAATTTACAGAAAACAATAGATAAACTAAACAAAGGACACATTAATAATAGCAGGATATGGCAACCAGTGCAATGAAGCAATCTATCCAGCCTCACAACTAGAAGATGGAAAGGCAACAAACAAATAATCCTAACGTAACAACCTCATTGTAACTAATACTTACTTTACACACCAACAAACACACAAGTACACTTGCCAGGGGAGCAGTAATTCGCTGTCATATTTCATAATTTGATTCGTAGACTAAGATTAAACACTGAGAGAATAATATGAGATTTTATACAGGTAGTCATAGTGATCACTATCTGGATGAAAGAATTTAAGTCATCTTTGTCATCTTACATTTCTTCACATTCAGAGAGATTATTTCTCAATAACTATTTCATTCTTTAATAATGTTACTAACACCTCATCACCATTCCCACAATTGATCATGGTATCTACTACAAATAATATAATATATATATTTGTCACATAAATACAGCATACACCATGTATGACAAGTCAGGACATGTACATAATCATAAAATGTACAATATAGGAATTTCTAAATATTAAATACAATACAGATAATAAAATTAAATAAAATTTTCATTCTAAATACAAATTAATCATCCTCTATGTCCAACAATCAGCTAGGGGGGCTTCAAATCATGCAACAGAATATGCAAACATTATTAGTACTAGTTTATATTGATACATTGTTTGATGTATGTATTCTTTTGTACTGTAGAATGTATGGTTTAACAGGAAAGCTTTTAGTTTATTTTTGAATGTGTGTATTGAGTTTAAGCTTTTAAATTCACTAGTGAGTTTGTTATATAGTGTGATGCCTTCAAAAAGGGAACTTTTTTGAAAAAGTGAAGTTTCACAGTGTGGGACATGCAGATTTCTTTTTTGTCTAGTATCTAGTTATGAACTTCAGTGTTTAGAGTGACAGAGTCCTTGTTTTCCATAAGCGTCTTCTTTGTGAAGATTAATATTTCAAATATGTATATGCATGGGAGTGGTAGGATTTGTAATTTTTTGAAAAGTGGTTTGCAGGACTCATGTTTGTGAGTGTCATTGTTCTCAATATTATTTTTTGGATGATAAAAGTATGAATACTTTCTGGGGAATTTCCCCAGAATGTGATTCCTTATTCTAGATGTGGGTGAACATTTGCAAAGTAGACTGTTTGTAGTGTATCCAAGTTAGAATTTGACTTAAGGATGTAGATGGCATAGCATGACTTGGTAAGCATGTTGTTTAGATTTGTGATGTGGGAGTTCCATTTTAGATCATCTTGAATAGTCAATCCAAGGAAAGTTGTTTTTTTTTGGCTATTTTTCAGGCATGTGTTTTATCATCAATTGTGTTGGAGGCTTTTCTTTAGAGAGTGGATTCCTAAAGTTTAGGGAGACAGTTTACTGATGTTTATGATGAGTTTATTTTCCTGAAACCATTTTACTAATGCCTCTAGAACTGTTTGTGCTTCTTTTTGTAGAGTTTGTTGGATATTTGCTTTAATAATAATGTTTGTGTCATCTGCAAATAGGACCATTTTGTTCTTTTGTAGAGTCAGGGGCATATCGTTGATGTACAGGAGATGTACAAAGTTAACTATTGATGCATATATATGCAAAAGAAATCTAGAAAACATTATACACTTCTACATAGGAAACACTTCTAAATTCACTAAATTCACAAGAACAAACCATTCAATAATTACAAAAACAAATAATAAAATTATGAATTGAAACAAAATAAAAAAATTAAACACTACAAAAAACCGATTAACGGAATTAGCTAACCTGTTAAATATGCTAGTCTAGTATATTTTAAAGTCCACTTTATAAGTAAAACAAACGGTGCATACAAGATCAATAGTCTTTTAAGCCAACTGACAGTTTTCGAGAATGGAGTCTATTTTTGAATGAGCATTTTGTCTAGATATTTAGATATTTATTTAATCAAAAACAGTAAAAGAACTGTATGTGACGTATGGGGGAGAAAATCATCTGCACATGCTTTCTTGAGTTTCAAAATCCCTTCCCAACAATTTAACTATTAATAGTTGAAATATGAAATAATAATAATAATAATAATAATAATAATAATAATAATAATAATAATAATAATAATAATAAAATTTAAAAATGCCAAAAATTAACATTTCAAATTCTAGATATTTTCGTTTCCGAGTTATAGAAAACTTACTTGTAACGGTAAACGAACTGCAGATTTGATTCTTCTGTATAGCTAACAAAATAGAAACTCTCCCTAAGCTCTACTACCACTACAAGCAAAAGAAGAGCTTAACAAAACGTGCGCATAGTGAACCTACATTTACGTCCAGAAGCATATCAAGGGGCCATTTCAGCATTTGTTAAATGGATCATGGAAACTGGACAAAAACCCGATCGAGATGAGGGTCATTGACCCGGAAGCTGAAGTACATTACTTGTTACAGGCATATAAAGTCTTTTTAAAAAAATATACTACAAATGTAAACTAATTCATTATACTATATCATTGTTTTGTTAAAGTAAACATTATTTTTCTTTTTGACGATCACTATAGTCTCTAATTGTATAGAAACAGTTATGCAGCAGAAAATATTTTACTTTTAACTTAAATTTGTGTACCGATTATAATTGTAACGTCACCAGCGGTGACGCAGTTCGCAATAAAAGCTCAAACGAAGATATGTTGTGTAATGGTATTGTCTGGAGATAACTTGTAATTTGTTTAATTTCTTGTCTAGAATAAATATATTTTGCTACAAAAGAATAAAAATTAATTTCTATGAACAATCCAGAAGGAATGTTTGAATGGGTCTCTCAGATCCAACGTTACGACTGATGAAACTTCCTTACGTGTTACCATTGTAGGGTTAATCTACAGATGGCACTGAAAGTGGGGAAAACGTATGCCCAAAAGGCTAATACACAGGAGTCCTATCTCCTGTTACGCTAAGCAGGTGTTCCTGAAGTACAAAGGTTAAAAAATGTATAAAAGGGCAATGCATTGGCAGAGCTTTTATTTATACTCATGTGATTCACGTTAAAATATTTCTGAAGTGATTATGACCACACATCGGGAATTGTGAGATTTTGAACCCGGAACGATAGTTGGAGACATTCCATTTCGGAAATCATTAGGCAATTCAGTATTCCGAGATCCACAGTGTCAAGCGTGTGCTGAGAATACCTCATTTCAGGTGTTACCTCTCTCCACGGACTACGCAGTGGCCGACAGCCTTCACTTACTGACCAAGAGCGGCGGTGTTTGCGTAGTTATCGGTGCTAACAGACAAGCAACACTGCGTTAAAAACTGCTGAAATCAGTGTGGGACGTGTGACGAACGTATCCGTAAGTACAGTGCGGCAAAATATGGCTTGATTTGGCTGTAGTAGCAGAAGATCGACTCGACTGCCTTTGCTAACAGCATGTGATTGCCGAGTGCCTCTCCTTGACTCATGACCATATCGATTGGAGCCTAAACGACTCAAAAACCGAGGCTTGGTCAAATGAGTTCCGATTTCAGTTGATGAGAGTTGATGGTGTGGTTGGGGTGTGGCGCCGATGCACAAAGCCATGGACCCAAGATGTGTTGGTCCATGGACCCAAGGCTTGGTCAGATGAGTTCCGATTTCAGTTGATGAGAGTTGATGGTGTGGTTGGGGTGTGGCGCCGATGCACAAAGCCATGGACCCAAGATGTGTTGGTCCATGGACCCAAGGCTTGGTCAGATGAGTTCCGATTTCAGTTGATGAGAGTTGATGGTGTGGTTGGAGTGTGGCGCCGATGCACAAAGCCATGGACCCAAGATGTCAACAAGCAACTTTGCAAGCTGGCGCTGACTCCAAGACGCTGGGTGCTGCTTTACGTGGACTGGTCTTTACGGGTTCTCCGCTCCAACTGAAACGATCATTGATTGGAAATGGTTATGTTCAGCTACTTGGAGTCCATCTACAGCCATAAATGGGCTGCATGTTCCCAAACAACGATGGAATTTTTACAGATGACAATATGCCGTGTCACCGGGCCACAATTGTTCGCGATTGGTTTGATGAAAATTCTGGAAAATTCGAGCGAATGATTTGGCCACCCGGATCGCTCAACGTGAACCACGTTGGACATTTAATCGAGACGTCATTTCGTGCACAAATTCCTGCACCGGCAACACTTACGCAAGTATCGACGGCTATAGAGGGAGTATGCAGGACAATTTTTGCAGGGAACTTCAAACGACTTGCTGAGTCCACTTACTGCACTTCGTAGAGCAGAAGAATTGATTGTTACTGATTTCGGGCGCGTCAACTACTAAGGTCATTAGTCTAAGTGTAGTACGTGTTTTTGCTCGTGAGGTGGCGGTGGTCTTCGTCCCTTAAAATAATAACGAAAATGATAATAATAATAATAATAATAATAATAATAATAATAATAATAATAATAATTAATAATAATATTGTCATTTTTGTGGCGAAGCTCAGGTCTTGAGGCCTGCTCTCCCGCCTAACCACTTTAATGAATTTATAAGTTTAAAAATTACAGTTGAGGCGTTTAGATGTAATTAATATTAACTGACATTTCATGTCACAAAGGGAAAAAATCAATTTGTGACTACCATCTACATTATCTGTGCAAGCCAAATGAATATATAGTCATTTTTTGTTTATCTTGAAATTTTGCAACATTTCAGACATGATGAAAAGTACATTCTTAAAAAATGAGATAAAAGAGAGCTCCTACTTATTCCACTTAGAATCAGTGATTCTAATTTCGCTCAAAATGTCAGATGCCATTACCCGATATGCATCAGTTGTCCACAATAAACTCAAAAGGGGGTATATTTTACACTTACAAGTTCTAAGTCCCCGACCGGTCTCCAGTCGTGTGTGGTAGTGAAGTGCATGTTAGTGTGTGTGTGTGTGTGTGTGTGTGTGTGTGTGTAAGGGATGAGGATAGGACAAGGAAGAGGAAGGAAAGATCGCGCGCGGTCCGTGGCCCGTTTGGTAGGGTACTGTTTCGGCATTCGCTTGGTGTTGTCTGGAAAAAACACGGAAAACTACCGATCAGAGCAGCCGGTCGCTAGAACTCTCCTCCAGACAGCGACTGAATTTGACCTAGCTGAAAAGTTGTCAGGACTCGAACCTAGGACCTGCCGGCCTAGAGGCACTGCCGTGACATTAGTTGATGCACTAAGCCAACGCTCCGGGCGGAAGAAGGTCTGACACTATATTAAGAGACATCCCATGATTTTTGTCACATCAGTGTATAAGGACATCGGAATACGAGCTCTTCTAAGATTAACAGTTTTAATGCCGTCGCAGCATTACACAGCTTTCTCCTTACTCCGTATATTACTCCGTATATTCATACATAGGAAAAAGTAAAATAAAACGTACTCCAAGAGTACGTTTCGTTTTTTTTTTATTTCCAGAGTAACTAAGTTTGTTGAGATGTGACAATCGTATTAGCACCTACGTGCGACAGGACAGTATTTCGACCTCTCTTTTAAAACAAGTCCCAAAATATGATTTCTGGAATAGCGACCTTCATAATAGTATGATAACGTCATCCACCTTAAGCTAGTGAGTTGTGAAGGTACGTGGTTAAGTTGAATGAACTGTATGAATACGAGCTCAAATTTACTTGGACCGCCTCTTGCCGTAAGTAATATTCTGGTATTAAATTTATTTAATTATTTTTATTTTCTTTAAATGCTTTTTTAATTGTTACGCGTCAGTCTATTCCATTATAATATTGTACTGAAAGTATTTAAGATAATTCATATACATTTCAGGTAATATATCATGTACTTCCGCAGTATGTTAACAATGATATGCCTTTCATATTTAGTAATTACGAAAAGTTTGTCCTAAATCCTGAATAATGAAAATTAATATATGTATATTTTAAATTTATGTGACAACGAGAAAGAAAAAATGCAATCTCCGAGCACATTTTATCGTCTGAAATATTTAAGTATGCTTTTCTGGATGTCCAACCAAGTATAGAGCACACCATTAGTTCTAAATATTTCAAGAAAATCAAAAATTCCAATTTCATCCAATATTGGACCCTAAAGCACGAAATATGTCGTACAGATACAAGTATTGTTCGTAATATTTTTAGTTTTGGAAAAATTCAATTTTCTTTGATTTTTTATCAGAAACACTATATTTTTTCACTTGCAATGGTTCATAAAAAGTGTCATAGAATGATGTATAATTTGTTAATGTTTTAAAAGGTATATTGAGTATACAATTATACTTTCTGACATGTGAATTGAAATTAAACGGACAATATTTCCTTTACTAACTCTTTCTCAAGACAGTTTGACTGAGGCTGTGAGGGTGGAGGCGTAGCTACAGCAACCAAAAGCTCTGACAGGAACAATCATCAGTATTAAAGATCAGATTGAGAAGTGCTATTGTTCATTGATTCAACTAAACTGAAATATTTATTCTCCCATTGACTGAAATTCAAAAGTATTGATCATTGAGAAAAACGATATAAAATACTGGTGGCTTAAGAAAGATGATGATGATTATATTAATAATAACAACAACAATAATTTTCAAACTAAACAACAATCAAAATATTTAATACCAGTAGGAACAAGAGAAAAATTTAAAATATTTCAATTACGAGGAAAGGAAATGACGGTTGAAGGTTTTTTACATTGACTGAAGATAATTCGTCAGAATGTACATTGTTAACATTTCCTTTTGTTCTCTTCCTACGTAGTAACCATTGTATTAAAGAATAAAACAGAAAAACCTTAAAAAATATCTTGAAGAATCGTACGCAGATGTGTTCTAAATGCGATCTTACAAAAATTTCACAATGAACACCTGCAGTCATGAATGCATTGTCCTACCCAGTGATTGCTGTATCGAGCTTTATAGAGCTCCACAATTCATTTTTTGCATGTTTTCTGGTGTCGTGGGCTCTTATCTCATAAAGTCTCTTTCAAAAGTATTGCGAAAATTCTTTTGTTGGTATTTACAGTGTGTTTTATTTGTATTGTTTATGTTTAATTTTCTATTACACTTTACGTCCTACATTAGCGTACAAAGGACAAAACAAGGACGCTGTAGATAACGCTTCTCCCTCCCCGACACCCCCTGTCATCACTAGACAGAAATTTTAGGCACAAAGAAGTGATGATATAGGCACCTAAAATAGGTTACAACATTATTCCCCTTCAAACTATGCAATTCAGCTGATACAACACAGGAATCGACACCCTCTCATACATACATACAAACATATGTATATACGGAGTAATATACATAGTGTAGAGAAACTTATGCCATGTTGCGGAAAATTGATTTCAATGGAAATACGTTGAGACGTTTTGGGGTCCCTTGATACCGAAAATGTGTTTCTTTTCAAAACGTCCGTCCGTCCGTCTTTCCCATCTGAACAAACCTAGCGCCTAAACCCCACGTACGATCTTTCCCCAATTGAAGAAACCTCTGTCCATCTGGCTCTAGTTAAAAGCTTTGACATTTTGAAAAACATTCTTTCATATTTCTTTCATATCACTTTACATGAAGCTCCCCGAACATTTTCAAAATTATCTCTAATTAATTTTATGTAAGAATTTCTTGTAAGAATAGCGTAAAATACACTTATAAAGGTGGTATAATCCAAATATTTTCATAAACTTTTCCAATGGATAGAGATAAATGGACTGTTTTATATGACGTAAAAGTTCATTTCGGCGTATTAGTTTGTTTTTTCAAAAACTACGCAAATGTAATTTCTTTTAAATATCTCCCACTCCGTTAATATACACATTTCCATCGATTTGTATATATTATTGAATTATTGCATTTGTCGGTAGAATTGCTTCAAATGACTTCAAATCATGTTTTTCGAAAACTCAATAGATTCCTGTAGAAAAGTGCTTCAAATTTCGCATTTACATTAATGCCATATTCTTAAAAACAGCTTCAAATTTTTCAATGAACATTTCTATTTAGGACGAGGTTTTACTCTTCTTTAATATTCTTGAAGTAATATTTTGGTTCTACTATTAGTGAACCGAAAAGTTGAGAAAATGTCAAGAAAATGTACTTTGGGCGTCGGTAGATGGCAGCTGGCAAGAAGACGGGGCAAGACCGTTAAAGCCAGTCCACATCATGGAAATTGAAAGTCATTACTTCGAGAAAGTCTGTCATTCTGTAGCATTACTGTATCCTGTTTGCATGGGGGTATCCATAAATTACGTGTGGTCTTTAGAGGGAGGGGGTCAAGCGAATCTCACCTAATCTTACGTGGTGGAGAGGGGCGTATCAGCAAATTCACGTATTTTTTTTCGCAAAAATGTTAAATTGCGAGAAAACTAAGACAATTTAAGTAAAACTCGTGTCTATACTAAAATATGGCTAAATATTGCTCATTTTTGGTTATGTGAATGCTACAATAAGTCTTAGTACATTGAGAAAAATAATCTAGCAAAAATTAATTGAACCAAACTTTTTATCATTGAGATAAATCTCATTACCTGCATTTTTACAGAAATGTTAAAGAAAATTTACCGAACGTTTTTAGATATGCAATAATATTCATTGTAATTCAGTCACACTTATTTTCTAAATACAAGTAATATCTAGTCTTAAATACGGGAGGAGGTCGAGCCAAATCTCACGACGTTTCACCAAGGGGGAAGGGGGAGTGGAAAAATCTCCAAAATCGCTTCACCTAATTTATGGATGGTCCATACCAGTAAAATTAGTGGACATTAATTGAGAACATAAACATTTCTTAAAAAAGCTGTCTGTACAATTACTTTTCGGAAAACTTCCAACGCTGTGTATTCGCAATGTTCAATCTAGCTCAACCCAAGTATGAAAATATTTTTTTTGAAACTGGATTTATATTCATATTATCAATATTTATTTAACTGAAATTTACAGAATACATAAAATATTTGAGAAATGGGTTAAGTCGCTACGTATTCAGGTGCAATGAACATTGCCATAATTGACAGAATGATTAAAGAATACGAGATTCTGGTTCTAACAGTGCAGTCGATAAGTGATTTTGCCTTGCAAAAAGTGAGGTAGAAGATTTTCTTTTTTATTTTGTTTGTTAGTACGAAAACTTAAGTTTTCCACCTCAAAATACTTCGAAGAAACTTTTGGTAGCCAAAGAACAAAAAAATTCGGACATTTATTGTTTTTTTTGCGTTGTAATAACTATTCAATGATTGATCTTAACTCAAAAATAGTTATGTACAATTTTAAAGGTTATAAAATTCTCTACAAATTTGCTTTATAAATTATTTCCCCAATCAAATAGTAACAGCGCTACGTGATTTTAAAATTTCACTAGATTTTCCTTTTTATTCGGAAGTTGCCCAAAATTACTAACTGTAAAAATAATACATTATTATTATTATTATTATTATTATTATTATTATTATTATTATTTATTATTATCTATATATTAAAAAAATAAGGTTTTCTGCCATGGCTTCGTTTAGAGCTTCTACTGAACCGATTGTAGTATTTTTTCCTTTAAATGAAAGAATATGATCCCTAGATGTGTTATCAGATAATGTCTGTGTTGATTCACCAACATTTGCGGTGTAAATTAATCAATTAAATCATTCTTTAATAGTACGCTTATCAATAGTCAGTTGTCGATAGATGTGAGTCCGCTTCATGGTGCGCTGCTTGATGTTTTGTTTTGATTGTTGAGATTTGTTTACAATTCGTCAAGGTTTTTGTTTCAGTGTAATAATTGCATGTGGTGTTGACAGTATACATGTATTTGCTTCTGTGGTGTATTTTGTATAGAACATTCGGACAGTGGGTTTTGCTCGGTGGTACTTAAGTCGTGAATTTTTTATAGGTTAGGCCGAATTCCGAATCATGGTCCACGAGAAATTCTGCAAACGAGGTTACTCTGTGTTGCTTAAATGGGAAAATAAGTTTGCCTTCGAGCAATATGTTAGAAGAAATCAAACAGTTGTTTATAGGAGATAATGAAACATCAAACATTTTTAGAAATAATATCCTTCAGTATAATAGTGCTATATCTTTTGTTCCGATATTGCATTGCCACCTGGTCATGGTTCATACGTGTTCAAAATTTTGGGAACTCCACATCACAGAATATCTTCGTTATACTCTGAAGATCCAAACAATGCAACATATTGTGAACATTAGTATGGGTACGGTATTTTACATTTATCTCAGATCTCACCGTCAAATTTTGGCGGGTTCTCACTAGTTATTATTATTATTATTATTATTATTATTATTATTATTATTATTATTATTATTTTATGTGGCTTGATTTCTGGCGGAA
The DNA here is from genome assembly GCA_964035755.1 of Teleogryllus oceanicus. Taxonomy (NCBI): domain Eukaryota; kingdom Metazoa; phylum Arthropoda; class Insecta; order Orthoptera; family Gryllidae; genus Teleogryllus; species Teleogryllus oceanicus. The sequence continues at coordinate 9,488,292 of CAXIVR010000012.1, forward strand.
CGCGACGGAACGGCCTTCCGAAGCCCCATTGCTTGTGTGTGTGCGTGTGTGTGTGTGTGTGTGTGTGTGTGTGTGACGATGAGTATACTTTTTCCACATGCTACTAATTAAAGTTTTTATAATGGATTGTATCTTTTTAGTTCGTCCGGAGTTCATTCAAGGTGAAATGGAAATTTTGACCCATTTGCGTGAACTAATACAGTAGACAACGATCTCAAGATGAATATCATTTGCGCTTTGAATCCGCTAGTGAGATGGTGAGATTCCAATAACTTCAGTTCTGGAAGTACCAAGGTAGTAAAACATTTTTTTCTACTCCCATTGAATAATTCTGTCATTTGAGGGCTGCAACCCATTGCACAGTAATTACGATACAGATTTCATTATGATACAGGTTCTTGACCAATCACAGAGAAGTTTACAAACCAAGTATTGATACTTCATTAATCATTGAGACTCGTTCTAGTAAATGTTTCGTTCGATTGTGTACATTAAAATTGCATTTAATATTATTTACAATGTTTGTACTAATTTCTTTTATTTTTAATCATTTTTACGTGGAATATTATTTAAAATAAATTGAATCGCAATTTCACTTTGATCCTATTTGACTAGAGCAGTGGTATAGTGGTAGAGGGAACATGACTGACGTTAAGATCAGAACACAAGTTATTTTGTGTTATATGTTGCTGCCGAGTGATTGTCCTTAAAACTTGGCTAATTCTTTAATTTAAAATGTCTAGTGAAACACAGGTTGAGGTCCAGAATTAAGAGAAAAAGCGAAAATGGTGATCTCGGAATTATTGCAGCAATTTTTGTGCTCTCTCTCTCAGGCGGACTGGTGAACCACAGCTATCTGCGGCAAGTAGGGGTAGCTTCCCGCTAGTTGCCCTTGGTTGGAAGTGCTGCTGGTAGACTGCCACGTAACGATCCCATGTAAAATTTTATCTAATAAAAGTTACCAGAAGTTATAGGAAAAGTACCGTATAAAACACGATGTAATAGGTATTAATGCACTCGTGTGAAGTTTACGATACTCGCTCGTATCACACTCGTGTATTCATACCCATCATTACATACCCGTTTCATAGTGCACTATTATAATACTTCGACTGCATAAGAATAATAGTCATTTTATGCGAAGGGGTTTTGAAATTAGTTCACACACATATCTGCTACAGTAGTGAAAAAACGAATTACCATTCCTTACAAACGCATTTCACAGAATGTCCATTAAGCTAATTACACATTACAGCATAAAACGTCGGATGTTAGCTCAGAATTTTCGGTTCGTTTAAATTTCTGCCGAAATATTAAGCTCTTGTGAGTTTCTCAAAAATCAATAATCAGCTGAATCGACAATCTAAGCCTAAATATTTCTTATTATATTTTGTGAATATTTTTAATGAACCTACACATCAATTCTAGATTTCTTTGCTACTTCATAGGTTTCGGTGCGTTTCTCTTCTGTGCTGTAGTTTTTCATGGGTTCGCAATATCAGACAATGTTGGAAAAGCACCAGGTTTCAACCATTTTTTAGTATATTAGCAAACATAACACTTTCAAAGTGAGCACTACACAATGTACAATTTTAAATTAAATAAGCAGCATTCTTTTTCAACAATTCATTTTTTCAGTAATTAATGATAAATATTCTTGCTCTGCAAAAGTGTGTTTTAGTGTTATTTTATGGTTTCACTGTCGTATTAGTAATGTATACACATTCCACACAACTACATGAATTAATTATCGTCATCTCTGAATAAATTATTTTACTCACCGTTGCTCGTCATTGGGTGAGCCGAAGAAACCGAAGTTCTTATTCGCTTTGGAAATATTTTTATAGAGCAGCGCCGAGCACCATCGACCATCTGTTTTGAATTAGAGCTCATACACGCACGGCGAAAATTTGCGAAATTAGTATTTGCAAAAACTAAGCAAATGTTTCCTTGGGCTACGAATGTTTTTGCTAATTATGCAAACACCAAAATAATATAACGAGCGAAACGCAAATAAAACACCTTCGACACAACAACAAATGGAACATCGTACTGCAGTTTACACGATTTCAATATGGAGACAATGCGAATCAGATCAGCACACGGATTGTGGGTAGAAAGCTGCCCACGATCCTTGCTATGAAGTACCTATTCTCTGGTCCCGCTATTCTCTTCCATGTTTTCTTGACACTGCCATGGAACTGCGGAAATGACCAATGTTACGGAGAACACTTCATCGCCGACTAAACGCACTTCCGCGTGAGCGCGCTGCTCCAACTCGCTAAGCTCTTCTCTGCGTAGTTTTCTTCGTTTGAACAGCAACGGTCGCAAGTCCTGTCCCGACTCATACCTTCTGTCTTCATCAGTAGGGAATAGTCTAGCGAAATTATGGAAGAGGAATTTTCGTCTCGAAATAACGTTACCTGCTAGCCTTTTCAATTGAAGTAATTTGATATATATCACAATATTGCCTAACCAATATTACGAGCAAGTATGTGATGTTGTAGCTCAAATATTATTCTAGTTTATTTCAGTATTTTAATGCTAAATGAATTTTTTTCAGAACTAAATATCAGCCACAATGGTTTACGATCATAGTCTACAAATGGCGCTTCCGAAGCTTCTGGATCTCGCCCTGGGATCCCCAGAGGTAAATTACGATTAAAAACATTAAAAACTTAAAAGCTTTTGTTTAAGAGCGCTTTTTTTATCAAAATGGACTAAAAGTGAAGTACTAGCGTATTTATTTGCTATGGTAATGACATATAAGTCCTGTAATGGTGTGATTTTTAAGCAAATAATTCTTTGAAGTCAATGGCAGTTGTGGTGGTACTATTTAGTTTAAAACTAAGCGTGATACTTGGTGGGTTTTACTGTACAAATATTTTATCTTACATATGAGTTGTCATAAGTAATACCATGAGAAGTGCTGTGATAGCCGGTCAATTCACGACTCTCGCTTTGAGCTCGTAGCGAGGAAAGCTTTCATTGAGCTCGTAGCGAGGAAGCTTTCATTGAGCTCCAAGTTATCACTGCCTCCTGGAATAACATATATCCAAGGAAAATATAAATAACAGTTTAATGCAGAAAATGATTTCAACTAAGTTTCAATTTTATGGTAACTAAACTCAGAAAAACATAACAAAACTTTTTACAAGAACATTTATTGAAAACACAATTATTAAAGCTATAGGATACTGAAACTAATTGTTATAAGCCTTCCTGATTCCCCTATGATGGGCGTTGAATGGGAGTTACGAAAGTCACCATTTAGTTAACAGAGCAGTAATATTAACTTAAAATCAGGTATAACGATCATACTTTTTTAGCCATTTATTGTCTCTCAAAAGGATCCAACTAATGGTGATAGGACAGTACATACTTTCTCGCCTTTAGTGATTACAATTTGACAATTATAACTGCTGTT